>OU696529.1:48399088-49820409 GCA_916048285.2 Bellardia pandia
GAATCAGAGAGTATAAATAGGAGTTTAGATTGTCTATGATTTCTAAACAAGTGGATAGCGAGAACCTGAGTGCATACCACATGCTAATGGGATCATTGGTGATCACACAAATATTTTCTGTGTTAATTTCAAATCACCGTTGCCTTTGCATTAAAGAAACTTTCATTAAAGTTTTTATACCCACCATCAAAAAGATGGGGGGTATATTGCTTTTGTCATTCCGTGTATAACACATTGAAATAATGGTCTTATATATATTCAAGTCTATATATTCTGGATCCTTTTAAGATTCTAAGACGATTTAGCCATGTCCGTCCGTTTGTCCGTCTGTTATTGGCACGATAGAGCTTCTAAAAAATAGACATAGAACAATGAAATTTTTAACAAACATTTTTTGATCCACCGAAATGTTTCGTATTGCAAATGGGCCAGTAGGGTCTAAGTTATAAATCAAAGTTTCAGACTGTCTCAATATTTTTCAAGTATTTTTTGCTATTTTCTTCAAATATAATGCAGATAATATTATGAAATTTTGCACACTTTATTTTTATTAGGAAGGACAAGTTGAAAATGGTCGGAATAGGTCCACGATTTCTCATAGCCCCCATACAAATGTCTTCGCGGAATACGGCTTTATGGTACATAATTGTCTACAGAAAAGCCGCTGCAATAATAAGTTTCATGCAAAGTGAAATCTTAAAACAATATTTTGTTTGCATCGGTCCATAATTTTGACATAGCCCCATAGAAAGTCCAGTTCCGAAAATCGCTTGAATGCGCATAAATACCTTACAAAAACCCACTATTAAGTTGAAATTCAACACAAAGAGCCCATTTATATACAAAAATCGTAACTCTCAATATGATGATGATCGGTCCATACTTGACCGCAGTCCCCATATAAAGTCTACTTTCGGAAATCACTTAATTGCGCATAAATCTCTTATAAATCTACATAATAGGTGATTTGGTGGTGGGTATATAAGATTCATCACAGCCTAATATAAACTCTTGCTCGTTAATAACTCAAATCATAAATAATTTGAAGATAACCAAAATTTCAATTAAATATTATAAAATTATATACATATACATATGCAGGTATACGCATCATATGTAAAGTTTTGGAACTCAGCAAATGCCAACTATTTGTAAAGGATAAAATGGAATTACACATTACTAGAAAAACGTGAACAGATTTGAAAATAGAACTTAAGCTCCCTCATGTACTTATGTTACGGCTAAAAATAGCAATGAGCAATGAGAAAAATATACAAACACTCTGTGTAGGATCAGCTCTTTGAAAAGGGCGTTAAAACCAATTACGTATGTTTGCAAACAGCTTTGGAACAATTTCAACAAATATCTTGCCAGATAATCCCCACTAACGTGAACAGGTTCGCTTCCACATTTCAAGTAATATGCTGCGATTATGAAGATGATTGTGTTGAACACATACGAATATGAATGTTACTTGTGGCAAGTAATTTTAAAATCTGAACTTTCCTACGCGGAACTCATGAAAATTAATGACCAGTGAAATAGAGAAATAAAAAAGAATGAATAAAGTAAAATATTGTATGTCCAGTTAAGTTTTATATTTAGCTCTCAAAGATTACGGCTTTAAGAAGTTGTTCAACAACTTACCAAACTATTTAACATTTTGGTTACAACAACAACAGCAACAAATAGCAAAAACAAAAATGCTAAAATCTAAAAATAGTTTTGTGAAGGAACGTAGTATGAAAATGATGCGTGAGCAAAATGTTGCAACATATCTACAGACATTTATACTTACCAGTGTATATGTATGTATGTATGTATGTAGCATATTCCTTCGCAAAGCAAGTTGCACGTTGTATTTAATAAATTTCACATAGACTTTGAACTACTCGTATGAAAACTGACAACTGAGAATGTGTAGGTACATAGTATTTACGTACCTGTACAACAGCAACATCTAGTCGATCAAACATAATAATTTGATACCCTACATTAAATACTGCCTGTAATCACAGTATCATTCTCATCATTATCCGCATCATCATCATCATAAACTATTTAATATTCAGGGTTATTCTTTATGTGTAGGGTATGAAGGAAAATACGAATACTAATAAAACACATATAAGAAACTATAGCCGGTCAAGCCCGACCATATAATACCCTACACCCAGTATATGTATAAAACATTTTTTTCAGAAATGGGCGCTCTATGGGAGATATAACCTATTATGGAGCGATCATCCAAAAATTTAGTGTCATGATTTCTGTAAATATATCGAAATTATGATAAAATGTACTACATCTTGCTCGATATCGAATGCCATAATCTCAAATAAGAAATTTACGATACATTTTACACGATATCGAATGCGGTAATTTGGCCCCTGCACTCTGCGCAAAAGCTTTACATCGACAGCCAGACAGTCAGCCACACGGACAGACGGACGGACATCGTTAAATCGACTCAGAAAGTGATTCTGGGTGTTGGACCAATATTTATGGGCGTTATAAACATCAACACAAATCCAATATACCCTCCCCTCCACACTGTGGAGGGTATAAAAAGAAAAAAATTACACACGCAGACAGAAAAAAACCCTACATCATGAAAACATGCAAAAGTACATGCCTCACATGTTGCATGGATAGATGTATGAATGTTCTACATACCAAATGTAGTACATACACCGGTGCGAGAGTTGTCATCAGTGTGACCGGATCTCAAAAAGCTCAGCGCTTAAATCAGTTTATAAAGAATGATAAAAATTATTTTAAATGCCAAGAAAATGTGCTAAATTTTTAAAAATATTTTCTTGAAATAATTTTTAACAATGATCAAAAAATAAACTTTTTATATAATTAATAGAATAATAGAATAAAAGAACAAAACTGATAAAGGTTCTCTTCTGGAGTCTAACCTTGAAGATCACACAGTTGTTAAATATATTTTGAGTAATTTTCATACAAATTCTCTAGATAAACGTCCTAGAAGTTTTACTGAATCAGGCCTTAAAAGTAGATTCACCCATTCGTTCTGAACAAAATATTTCTTCGGATAAAATTTTTTTCATGTGAAGTTTGACGTCTTTTTTTTTTGAGAGAGAGAAAATATTTTTTACGAACAACTCTCAGCTGGAATTGGTTTAATTTTATATTTTATATGAACTCAGTTGCCAATAGGTTACATTTCTCAGTAAAAAAAAATTTTCTCCGGACAAAATTTTTGTTCTGAACAAATGGGTGAATCCACCTTCAAGTCTTCTGTAATTTGCAAACATTTATTTAATCTTTTTAAACCACATCTAATCTAATGTTTCTTATTTTATTATATCCTAAACCATAAAAGTGGTGATGGTATACTGGATTTGTGCTGATGTTTGTAACGCCCAAAAATATTAGACCAATCGCTTCAGATGTCCGTCCGTATATCTGTCTGGCTGTCTTCGCAAAGTACAAGTCGCAATTTTGAACATGTTTTAATAAAATTTAGTTTGTGAACTTATTTCAACCCAAGGACTATTTTGATTGAATTTGTTTTAAATATTTCAATAATAGAATAATTAGTATTTTGTTGAACTGTTAATATTTTAATTTTGATATTTTCTTTTAGTTAGGCTTAAGTTCATTTAAATTTAATTTTCATTAAATTATTTTTACTGAAGAAGGAATTGTTTTACAACTTGAAACATTTTTATTTTTGATAATTTTTCTTGACTGGGATTCGAACCTGGGTTGTTTCGAGAAACACCACTTTCTTTCATCAGAATTCTTTGCGTTCTGACCCTTGCACCACTACGGTGCCTGCTAGTCAACAGACAACATCAATCCTTTAACCAGTGACTGGTGGTTCGAAGTTTTCTGTAATTATCATTTTTATTAATTTCTATTTAAGTTGTTGTTTTTCCTTTCCTTCAGTTTCATTCTTTCGTATTCATGTCAAGACTTCGTCTCGAAAACCTGAATACATTTGTTTATTATGTTTGTTGTCCACTTTCGTACAAATGTAAACATTACGGCTTGTGCCTTAGCTATTTGTAGAATAATTAGTATTTTGTTGAACTGTCAATATTTTAATTTTGATATTTTCTTTTAGTTAGGCTTAATGAAAATTAAATTTAATGAACTTAAGCCTAACTAAAAGAAAATATTTCAATAATATTCAACTAAAAAATGTTCCATATATACACAAATCATTGGTTACAATTTTATGATGATCGGCCCATAATTAGTCATAGCTCCCAATAAGGTTTAATTCCGCAACTCACTTCAACGACTATAAGTAAATGTCCTAAGAATTTTGGTATCAACATACAATTCAACACAAATAAGTTTCATATATAGTTTTATAACTATTGATCCATAATTAGTCATAGCTCTTATATAAAACTCATCTCTTAAAACCGCTTTAACAAGCATATATCTTTTAAAAATGTTTATATCAAGATACAATTTAACACAAAGAATTGTTCAATTCACAAGTGAAGTTGTAAGTCGTCTGAATTTATAATAGTTGTATATAAATATTTTGCACATCAACAACGACATTTTTACTTATGTTTTTCGTATGTTGTATAAAAGTTTAAGTGTTGCCAAAAGTTAAAACAAATAATCAAACGGTAACACTGAAATCATAAACTGATTGACAAATTTAAAACAAGAAAATAAAGTTAATAAACAACAAATTTAAATAATAGGGATTGTTGTATTTAATAAATGAAAGACGATCATTCATATTTACACTTGACTCAATTACTGAATGTGTATTAGTGAGTCGGTATTAGTCTGCATTATATTTTACACGTGCTGCTAAAATATTTTGTTTTTCTCACTGGCATTATTAATTGTTTTTATTGATTTTATGTATTTGTTTCGATATTTTACTTCTGACTTTACATTGAAGGCTTGACAATATTAAAGCAAAGTCGTATGCTCAAAAATGTGTTTGCAATCAAATAGTTGTATTTTACAATGTACAACATACAACATTATTTATGAATTGAACAAATATTTATATTCTCAGAAGTCATGAAACACATTTTTTAATGATTGGTCATGGCTTTCATATAGCGCCTATTTCTGACGGACTTGTACGACTATACTTTCATACTTCATTTTTATAGAATTTTTTTCATTATATTTATACGTTTAAATCCTGAATTATTAAATGGCAAAACTAAAATCTTTATAACAAAAAATGAAAGTGGGTTTTCATAAAATACATTTGCTGGGTTTTAATATTTCCACTCAAAGATTTTTTGCCATTTTTTGTTCAAGGGTTGTAATTTTATCGGTTGATAAATTTGTAATTTATTCTTTCAAATGTTCATATAATTTTTCTATTTTTATTTTCAACCTATTTTCAACAGCAAATAAATTAGTATTTTTTAAATTTTAAAAAGCTAAGAAATGTTAAATAAAATGCTAAATGTAAAATTTAAAAGCAAAATCAAAATAAAATAAGTTAAATTTAGTTGCAAAATGCTAAAATGGTCACACTGGCTGTCATAGATTTTTTTAAACTAAATGTGAAAAAGTTTATTTGCCTAGTCATCCCTTTAGTCCCAATTTACACGAAGCAATTCTTTAAGCTAAGCTGATTAAATCAGGGTGTGGGAAAGTTTAGACGAATACACAGATTAGACGTTGCAACTTGGTGCGTTCCGCACTATTTTTGGTGCTTTTTTAAATTTTTTGTGCGAAAAATTCCTTAGTTTCTTTATTATTGCTAATTTTTAATTGCAGTTTTTTAATAATTCATTATCATGAAATCTATACGATGAGATAGGGCCCCATTAAATGTATTTGAAATACGAATGTATGATAAATGAATACATACTATCATAAAGGTTATTGCTAAAGGTGAATAAGGTGAAAATTTTTGTTTGAAAATAAAATTAACATTTTATACATGGAAATAAAATTCTTGTATAGCCTGATGGTTTCAACTGTAGACGAACAACCAGGGTTAAAGTCAGAGTGTAACCCTAACAAAGTTTATTCGCAGAATTCATATAGAAGTACTTAAAATAGAAAATAACCATAATTGAAAAAAGTACTAAATATGTACTGAAATTAGCCCTGTTTTACCAATTAGTACTTCAGTTCCGAATAGCATATTGTGAGTTAAATTTTGAGTAGTTAAATGCTTATTTTATCTTTATTAGCTGTTTTATTTAAAAGAAAAAAACTTTTACTATTCTTACTTTTACTATTAATCGTTGATCTCTTTTTAAAAAGTTGTATATAGAATTTCAATACAGAAGAAATTTTATACTTGGTGCGTTTTTTTTTAAATGGCGCTTTTTTCCTCCATTTTGGTGCGTTTTGATATTTCAAAGTTGACAACTCTGCAATAAGAAATCTGGTGTGTAAACAATTGTATCAATCTCTTCAATAAGAATTGCATCGTGTAAATTGGGACTTAATATCTGACTACTTAACTAGCAAGTTTTGCTACACCCTAAATCACCAAAGTGGGAAGTTTTTGCATGATTTGGCAAGTTTAACTGAATTTCTCAACAAAGAATTTTCTAACAACAAAAGTATAAAGAAACCGAAAACGAATTACTGACCATTTGTAAATTTCACAACACACGACCCTCGCATCAAACAATAAAGCGTGTGTGTCTTTTACAAGTTACATATTTTAGAACTTTATTTAAACTTAATACGAAAAAAATAACTCAAAACAAATGAAACTAGGAAAGACTATGAACGAAAAAAAACTAGCTTTAATTCAGCTCCTTCATCACTACAACGCACGAATGTAACTGCAGCAAACGAGTCAAATCTGATATAAAAAAGAAATCCGTCCTGGAAATAAAATCAAAGTGAATAGAAAAAATAGACGAACAAAGTTGAACTGAACTGAGCAGCACAGAATAACTGCTAAAATAATGCCCATCACATCACATCATGTCGTGTACGTGTATCTTTTAATAAACTTCTAGATTGTCTTTCATTCCTTTATAAATTCTTTACCTCTACTACTACTGCTATTGCTTTCAATTTGTTTTAGGTTCTGTTTAATTTTTTTTTTTTTTTTTTTAAATAAAATTTTTCTTTCCACATGATAACGATATTGATAATAATGATGATCTGGGGTAAGTAGTAGGTAGACCTTTTTATAGCCGCTTTTAAGTCGCATAAACTCAGTAGTCAATGACTAAAAAAAACACAACTGAAACAAAATGAAAAATATGCAATAACAAAAATCAAAAAGCTTTGTACAACAATCTTAATAATTCAACAAGAAATATCAATATCAATTGAAAGTAGTCTGTTAGTGTTACAGACCCTACGACAAATAAACAACAATCAAACGACTTAAGTAACCAGCCAGTCAACCAGCCATCTACATATCTGTGTCTTTGTATCTACTATTCATCCACCAACTAGCCAAGCATATAGCCAGCCAGCTATCCATACATCCATTTAGTATGTTAGACAAATGAGTGGGTAAAGGGTTTTCTGAAAGAATCGGTTAATCGATTCAATGTTCTTTACAAATTCTTTATTACAAATTATTTATTTTATTTCATTTTTTAAAACAAAATCAAGAAAAAAAGACGCTGATACACAGTTTTCAATTCAGATGATCTCTTTCAATGATAACCAGAATCGGTGAAAAAAATTGGCAATTAAATCACAATTGTCCCTTAATTCTACTAGGCCATGTGCTCAGTAACTTTCATTAAAGTTTTTAATAACTCATAACATTAAAGACTTTAAAGATTTTAATTAAATATTCTATTGCATCATTTTTGTTAAGTTTCGAAACTTAGCAAATGCCATTACTGGAAAAACCTAAACAGATTTAAAAATAGAAATTAAGCTCCCTCTCAAGTTGACTTGTATTATATCAAAATAGCGAATTTTATGAGGTATTGGACATCTAAAGATCCGATCAACTATTTTTCTAATTTAGTGCAAATGCAATTAATTACAACTGCACAATGAGCCTAGTGAAATTACAATTTATACTTTTCTCTTCCATATCAATGTCAACAGCCTGAGTATTAATTTTATACAATTTAATGATTTAATGAAAAATGAATAAATTTTAAAATTTTACATTCTGTCTCATTTTAGAAACGGAATTTTGCCACAAAAACCTTTACAACATTCCTCTGCAGTATTAAATGAAAATCATGTATCTTGACGCAATTTTGGAATCAAAGCATTTGTGGAATTTTAAGATTGGGAATAAGAGCTTTGAAAAAAAATTGCTCTCAAATATTGGATGTATACTGTTGTCATCAAAGCATTTCTGACCTTTGGCACACCTCCAATTCAGCAAGTTAGACATGAGAGTATTCTAAATGTGACTATCCTTTATGTCTAAATCAAATATGTATTCGTCAAGTCTAAATTACCACCCAGGCATGCGGATGTATTGAATGATCATATTAAATATGATGCCTTCGAACGCAATACATATGCCCCAGCATAGGTTGCGATAAATTCTTCTAGATTATTATACTAATCAGGTATAATTGTCAAATTCAGCTCTTGGGTATAATGAAACCTTAGTTAGCAGTGGATCAGTTATAGGGTAGCCAGATTTGAAATACGGAAAAACTGTACATCTTATACAAAAAACAGTTCAATTAAAAAAAACAGTACATTTTATTTTTAAACGAAAACTTAACTCTTTATTTATGCAATAACATTTTTGTAATATTAATTTAATAAGCAACAAAAAAATTCTTAAAAATACTTAAAAATATGAGATCATAACATATATTATGAACGTTTTTGAAGAAGGTACATATCATCAAAGTCCTTTTAGATTACAATATTTTTGCTTTGCTTGTAATACAAAGTTTTAAATTTATTAGTTTTTGTAAATCAATCTGTATATGTATTAATTTACATTACAAAAGTAAACTTTAAATTTAATGTCAACTCAATTTTACTTCTTTTTCAATATTTTTAGTAAGAATAATGCTGTTCCAATTTACATGGTGTAGAAATTTATTATTTAAAAATCAAGAAGTATCATTTATTGAAAAAAATCCAAGTAACATTTTATCTTAACCCCCTATAACATGACTACATTAAAATTAAATGTGCCATCAGCTTTTCGAAAAATGTATTTAAATACGTTGTATAAACAACGATATATTTATGAAATCCAATTTGTTTTTTTAATATTCTTCATGTTAATCTACAATGTTTAATTGTTGGAAATGCTTTTAGAGCAATGATGTCCATTTCATGAAACAATTGTTGTTGTATTCATTTCATATGGACAAACAAATTTTTTTGGGCACCAATGCTTTAGAGCCATTAACACTGATCTCTAATCAACTTTAAAGTAGATTAAACCCCGATAAATAAATCCTTTTTTTAATAAAGCAATACACTGAACAAAAATTTATATTTTTTTCAATTTTAATATAAATAAGCTTTTAACGAAAAAACAGTACAAAAAGCAGTACAACGTGTAAAAAACAGTACATTTGCGTACTGTTTTGAGTTTTGTGCATAAAACAGTACATTTGAAAAAAACAGTACGCGTACTGCTAAAAACAGTACGTCTGGCACCCCTAATCAGTTATAAGCCCGGGGATTCGTCCCATAACTGATAAATGTTGTTGGTTTGAGGCGGTTGCTGCATGCTGTATGATCCCTAGGTGATGCTAATTGAATAAGCTATTGAAAGCAATTGACTATGTGCTCAGGAAATGTTTTAGTGAGGTGGCAGTCGGGTCAGTTGTGTTAGGAATCCACCTTGTTTGGCGTCACAGAAAGCTGGCTGATTGATTTCAGTTCTTGGCATTAGTGGTTCTAGCTATAGCGGTTGGATACTGATTGGATAATTTTCCTGGGCTTTGTTGATTGCCTAAGCAATGAATGGCAGGGATTAGATAGCCCAAGCTCTTAAGCAAGGTGCTCGTTACATTGGTCGTTACAGTCATGTATGAGAAATTGTTAATTGTTTGTTCAGGCAAATTAATACAAGTGTGCTCTTTGCAAGACATATGTTCTATGTTCTTATAGGAAGTACAATGCGGTGGTGAGTCGAGTTCAAGCGTGTTTGGGTGTGGCGTGAGCTTAAGCCTCTTGAACAATCTGTTGCGCTCATGCATTTAGTTGTTTTCACCTGTAGGATGATATGATGTCTGATTGGTTTGACTACCAAGGAGTTAGGGAATGGCAGATGAAAAGTAGAGAAACAGAAATTTCACTTTCACAATGTTCACTAAAAGAGAGAGCTATTAGATCTTATCGAGCATTGGCGCTTGCTGGCTATTATTGTAGAATATTCACCGGCTTTTGGAAATAAGATTAATTAATTGTATTTACTTGCAAAATCTCTAGGCAACAAAACATGTAAATAATAAAAAACAATTTATGTTGACTTTTGTTACAATTAAGGACCTCAATTCCTATATGGCAAAATTTAGATTGTTACGCTTATTGACTTTGGCAACATTAGAATGACATCATGACTGACTAGATTAAATATCAGATAAACAATGACAGATGAGAGAGAGAGAAACGTAAATGTTACCATTGCGAACAAATAGCTGGCTTTCGATTAACACTTGCTGGATATTTAAAGTCTTTGGTAGAAATTCGATTGCCAGTACGAGTACATGAATTTATTAAAAATACTACAGCAGAAGCTGGGCAGACTTGAAGGCGTCTAGTTGTCAAGTATTAAATTGGCACGAAAAGTGATCTTCATTGTGTTTTACGTCATTTCCATTTGTGTTTTTGTAGTTTCAAATTACATGTATTCCAGAAATTTACAATTTTATTTCAGAATTTTTCATTTGTAATATAGAAATACAAATAAAAACTTCTGAAATACAATTAGAACTGATGTAGTTGGGAAAGTTTGGACATTTTAAAATCGATGGTTCAGAAAACATAATTGTGTTGATAGTTGCCATAATAATCGGTATTTTAAACAAGCTATTTTAGATTTAAACATATTTAAAATGCTGGTGAAATTTAATTTAAGTTAATTTGAAATATGTTTTAAATTATTAATCACCAACCAATAACGATAGAGACAACCAAGACAGCCTTGGTTTTAATTCTTAATAATGTTGCTATTTTTAACCATTTTAACCATTTGTTTACTGTATTAACTATATATAAACTCTTATTAATATAGTAGCTGTGCCGGGTTACAAACTCATCTTGAATTTTACAAACCCCCTCTAGGCTGAACACACAAATTTTAAAACAAATTCAGGGCGTTTTAGATTCATTATTCAAAAGCACAACAAGTTTTTGGTCAACCATCTCCATCTCTTTAGTTTATAGCTTATGCCACAACTAAAGTAATTATTTATAAAATTAATTGAAGATCCTTTGCCCACAATTATTAATCATTTAATTACCAGACACGATTAATTAAAAACACTAGATGCAACAGCTTTTTGTTCAGGCACTGAGCCAAGCATACAACAAAAACTAGGCTGGCTAAATAATGCCGAACGAAAGGGGTGGGGGGGATACTAACAACAACATACAATAACACAAAAACATCAGTAGGAGCAGCAATAACAACAAAAACAACAATTGTAATAAAATTCATGTTGCACTCACTCGTAACTACGTTTAGAGTGATTCTTTTAGACGTTTTTTTATTTCTAAATTTTAATTAAAACACTTAAAAGAAAGCTAAATGTTGACCGGAAATATAATCTCTGATATTTACATTTTAAAGATTATAGGTTATACTGTTGCTACTGTTGCAGGCTTCAATGTTCGAAGATTCTTTCTAGCATTGCTACCGATCAATGATGGAAAATGAAGTTTGTTTTTCGTACCAACTATATAAATAAAATGTACTTTTTAGACCTCCATGGTACCATTTTTAATATTTGTTAAATAATCATAAAACTTTACCACAACATTATTGCGTTATTTGTCGCGATTATCTAAAAATATTATTATTTATGAAGTATCGAGTCATTTGCGAAAAGTTAATTTTGGTAAATATATATATATTTCCAAAATAACTAGAATTATTATTGTAACAATAAAAGAAATAGAAGAGTTAACTTCTAACGATTTTGAAATCCTGATTAACTACATTTTAAGCTTTAGTTTTTGAATTTAGCCTCAAAATCATTTAATGTAAATGAATATGTCAAAGACTCATATTGTTCGATAATTCAACTAAAAATTTATTGTAATAATCATCTTATTTAAAGATCAAATTGATATCAGTTCCAAAATGTTCATGAAATTTAATATAGAAAAAGCAAAACGAAAAATTTGTTCGGAATGACCACCTGTTGTTCGTTTTACTTTTTCTTTAGACGCAAAATACGGAAATAATTCCACTTCCGAACGGAATTAAATTCTGTGACATGGCTGATATTTATCTGTTTCATCTGAAATACCAAATTTTTATGCAACAGTATTTTGAAATTGTACCATATGACTCGTGGTAGTAGCACGGTACCAACTGTGTTTAAAATGTATCAAAAAAAAGTACAATTGTACCATGTTTGCCATCAGTGCTACCGATATCTCGAGAATTGGGATTCTCTCACTCATTGTTTCTCGTGAATAACGACTTTTCTCTTTACACAACTCCAATGAAAAAATCCTGAGGTGTGATATAACATGTTCTGGGTGGTTAGTTAATAGGTCCATGTTTACTTAAGATTTCAGATTTACCTCAGAACGCTGCATAATTTGGAGTCTGAGTCTTTTCATGATGAATTGTCAAATATTATTGAATAAAAACAAGTAAGAAAGTATTGTCGGTCAAGCCAAACATTTAATATCCAACATACAGAATACATATGTATGTGTAAAAACAGTTTTTTAGATATGGGCGCTATATGGGAGCTATAACCAATTATGTACCGATCATTTAAAAATTTCATGGCATGACTTCTGAGTATATAAATATTGTTTGTATTAAGATTTATAAATGTTAAAGTGATTTTCGAAGGGGCCTTACATGCACCGACCGTATGTAGAGTTTATTTGTGTTGAATTTTATTTGGATACCAAAATTTTTAAAGAGATTTATGGTCGTTAAAGTAACTTTCAGAAGGGGACCTTATATGGGAGCTATGACTAATTATGTACCTACCATTTTGGGCAGAATGATTTTTGTATATATGAAACAAACATATTTGTTGTAAATATTATTTGGATACCAAAATAGAGTTAGTTTTAAGAGAGTTATGCTCTTTAAAGTGATTTTAGGCAATGGGCATATGAGCCAATGATCCATGGCTAATGAGCTATGCACAAAATTGTTAGATATGATTAGGCTTCATGTACAACTTATTTTTAGCAAAGTTCGTTTGAATACGTGCATAAATCATTCCTATTTCGGAAGAACATTTATATGGGGGCTAGTAAGTGCAGTAATGAACTGATTTTAACCAATTTTAAACACAACCGTCCTTAGGCCGAAAACTATCATAGACCAAATTTTATGGAAATATTTTGGAAATTGCGACCTGTATTCTGGGCAAAAGGTTTACATGGATAGCCAGCCAACCAGACGGACGGACGACGGACATCGTTAAATCGACTCAGGAAGTGATTCTAAGTCGATCCGTATAATATTTAGACTAATATTTATGGTCGTCGTTGCAAAAATCAGCACAAATCCAATATACCCTGCCCACTATGATGGTGTTGGGTATAAAAATCAAATAACAGTATGACAACAGTCACGTGCGATCTGCGAAAAGAAAAACTGACAAATGAAAAAAAGTTCTAAATTGATCACTCTTTACGTATGTTTTGATGTACTTCTCGTTTATGATGTGAAAAATAATGCTACTTGTTTGTAATTCATAAAAAGTATTTCTTTCCAAGATATTTCAACATATTAATGGCGCCACTTTATAGTTCTAATGATACTTAAACGTAACTAACGAGCATAAATGCACATACAGATACACACACAGCTACAAATAAACAAATGCAATAACACACACATACTCGTATGTAAGTTATGAATTCGAAATACCAAATAAAATTAGTTACCGATAGAATTTTAAATGAGTTGTTGATTAAGAAGACTGCCTGCTGAAGAGAAGAGAATAAAAGTGCACAACAAAACAAATTAATAGATTAAATTTATTATTACAAGAGTATGATAATAATGTTGTTGTTGTTGTTTTATATTGTACATAACATAAAGTTATGGTAATTTAACTTATAAACTTACTTTCAGTTGTTTAATTATTGCTAGATGTGTTTGTTTTTTACTTTTGCTAAGGAAAAAATGTTGTAGAGATTAATGAAGTTGTGAAAATAAAAAGACGTTTCCTTGCGGAAACTCTAGGCGCCAGTGGAAAGGTGCATGGCTGGCATAAACTGCAAAACAGCTAAAGGTTTGCTATTATTTTTAGAATATTCCCAGGTTCTTGAAGGATGATTGATTAATGTTATGTAGTGGTAAAATCCCTAGGCAACACAACATGTAAATAATATAATAGAACTGATGTTGGCTTTTGATTAAGAGGTTTGTAAGTTTCGCATGTTATGTTAATTTAAGCCTACGAGTATTACAAATTGCGCAACTTCTTATGATATTTCGATGCAATGTAATGCAGTAGATAAGGTGTGTTACTTATAAAATAACCAACTTGAGTTTTTATTGTTTAAACGTACATACTTTATTAATTACAAAATAAATATAACAAACAAAATAAATTGTAACTGCACTTCATTTCCATTCCATTTACCCTGCATGAATTGCAAGTATGTATGTATGTATGTATTTGTAAAATACTTTTGTCAAGGAATTCTTTATCCTTAAGTTACTGCCATTTAAAACTTTCCCATTTTATGTCGCTGCTAGTGCTGCTGTGATGACTGAAATATGTAAGTAAACAAACAAAATCAAAATTGAAAAGGAGCAAAGAAGAATAAAGTAAAAATAACAAACAAAAAAAATCCTTCGTTAAAAGCATTTAACTGCATTAAGCTTTTAAGTGCTCTCTTACTTTATACGAGGAGGGGGTTTGAAAGAGTTACTTGGCTCTTGATTTCAAAATATCTAGGTAACTAGTTCCCAAAAAAAGAAGTTTTCTTTGTTGCAATTTACACGAAGCAATTTCTATTGAAAATATTGCTACGATAGGATAGGATAGGAAGGGTAGTGCATTAGGTGCACTTCCACTCGGAGACCCTGTGGTCCATTGTGGTTCCCTTCAGTATAAAGAATAAAAAGAGAATATAGATATAGAAATAAGGACAACCAAAACCGCCTGATAAGGGGGAGAAAGAAGAAAGAAAGAAAGAGTGAAAAATCCCCTTACGGATTTGGAGTCGCCGTAGAATATCCCTTAAATAGCCACAAGCTCTTGTATAGCGTCATCATAATTTAAAAAAAAAATATGGACCGATGATTCCACGTCTTTACAGCGTGCTGGACGTGGTCTATTCGGTTGAATATTATCCAATAATGAATGCTGGGTCTCGAAATGATGTTGCGTGCGAATAGTAATCTCTGTAGGCCGATTATGTTGACCATAAGTTGAGCAAAGTGCACGAAACACATTCCTCACAGAACGTGAATTTTCGTAATAAAGTTCAACGATTTGTAACCGTTGTTCAGGCGTAAGTCTTTCCATTATGAAATGCCAAACAATACTAAACAAAAATAACATGACTGCATGACACGACTCACACGTGATTTCTCAAAAAAAAAGGCTATTGAAAAAGGTATCTCTACTTAAATCACCCATTATAATGTCTGAAATAATTTCAGAATAAAAAAATATTAAAGGACCACTGAATGAAACTATGATAGTGGGATATCTGAAATAATTTTAGGATTCCAGTAAATTTGAGTTATATGAAAAAATAAATCTGGAGAGGATTTTTGGCCATTATAAATCATAATAAATCAGCACCACTATTTCCATATAGTGTCATACTCGAGTCCATTTCCTAATTTCCAAAATGTGAATTGTGGATTGTATTCTGCATTTGAGGGACGTTTAACATATGCACGAGAACCTTTTCCACCAAATGAAATGATTTTACTCTCGTCCGTCCATAAAATATTTCGCCATTTACAGCTATCAAATAAATGATCGAAGTGCTATTATTTTTACCGGCTCTGCATATATTAAAAATTCATCCAGAATAGCTTTGCTCTGAAATAATCATCGATGCGAGATTAGCAAACAACATGGAATTGAAACAAGTTCACCATGTATAAATATAAATAGTTAGAACCCTAAAATTTAACAAGTTTTTAAATAAGCAAAATTTCACTGATAAAAAGATTTGTAATACTTTTGAATGAAACTTTTAATAGTCCTTTTTTATACATCTATATTGGTGTAATGACTCTTATATAAATGCGAACTACTGACCCTCGTCTTATTTGGATACTCAGCAATTCATTGTCTTCTTTACTAGCAACATCGGCAGCATAATTTTAATGCTTAGTGCTGGATGCTGTTGCTGTCCTTCTAGTCATTGGCATACTCATCCGTTTCATCCATTGTCATCATACTCATAACTACAAAACACTTTCTCCCTCTCTCTCTGTATATATAAGTATATATCACACCACATTAAAGTTGCAGCAAAAAGAGAATGAACACAAATTCAACAAAAATATAATAATAACGAAAATAAATAAATCGTTTGTCGACACGGGCTTCAAAGGAATGATGAATGATACTTTGTTGTCGTTGTATCGCATGAATGCGATTAAAGTTCTATTTACTACAGATTCATTCTACGCTTTGCACTTCTCACAATTTCATTCATAGTTTTTCGCTTTTCTTGTGTTGGGTATTTCTGTATCCAACAGAGATTTATGCATTTATTTACTTTTCATTTTCATCATTGGATTGTACGAGTATGTATCTTCAGTCTCTGCTCCTTGTGAAAATTGTGGGCACGTGGGTGTGCTTAACATTTGAGGCAGTGCTGTGGCAAAGAGGTTTGGGTAAATGCAAAGGTTTATTAGTTTTTATCAAATTACAAACAAGTGTTTATACCCCACACCACTATAGTGGCGAGGGTATATTAGATTTGTGCTGATGTTTGTAACGCCAGAAATATTAGTCCAACACCCACATTATATTATACCGATCGACTCAGAATCACTTTCTGAGTAGATTTAACGATGTCCGTCCGTCTGGCTAGCTATCTATCCATGTAAAGCTTGTGCGCAGAGTACAGGTCGCAATTTTGAAGATGTATTGATAAAATTTGGTATGTGAAAATTTTTCAGCCCAAGGACGGATGGGATTGAAACTGGTGGAAATCGGTCCATTATTTCAGCTGGCCCCCATACAAATGTCCTCCCAAAATTCGGGTTTACCGATCATAAATCTTTGAATTATGCAAGTATGCCAACAAAATTCACCAAAAAATTATGTAAAATGAAGCCAAATCAGATTTTGTGCAGATCCGTCCATATTTTATCATAGCTCCCATATAAGGCCCACTCCCGAAAATCACTTTAAAGAGCATAACTCGCTCAAACATCTTGGTATCCAAATAATATTTAACACAAATATATTTCATATGTATACAAACAACACGATGCAATTTTATTGTGATCGGTCCATAATTAGTCGTAGCTCCCATATAAGGCCCACTTCCGAAAATCACTTTAATGCCCATAAATTTCTTAAAAATGTTGGTATCTAAATAAAATTCAACACAAATAAGTTTCATATATACAGAAATGATGACACCTAATTTTATAATGGTCGGTCCATAATTAGTCGAAACTCCCATATAAGAGACCCTCTCCGTAATTCACTTTAACCTCCAT
This sequence comes from Bellardia pandia, assembly GCA_916048285.2. NCBI lineage: Eukaryota > Metazoa > Arthropoda > Insecta > Diptera > Calliphoridae > Bellardia > Bellardia pandia. The sequence continues at coordinate 48,416,847 of OU696529.1, forward strand.
AAACCTTTTAAAAGTATTTATACCGAGATATAGTTTAACACAGACATCATGAAACTAAATTTTTGGATGATCGGTCCTTAAAAGGTTATATCTCCCATATACATATACTGGGTGTAGGGTATTATATGGTCGGCCTTGACCGACTACATTTTTTACTTGTTTTTATATGTGTTTGGAGTATCTTTATTTTATTTTAATTCTTATTCTTATCTAACTAAATATGTGTGCAGTCTATGAATGTATCTATGTGTCTTTCCATATATATGTATGTATGTCTCTGTGTGTTTGTAAGTATTTGATAAAGTTCACACATCTCATTACCACCAAACAATAAAAATTATGTGTCTGTAATGGAAATTTATCAAATGGGATTAGTTTTGGGTTTATTTTGTCTGTCTGTCTATTTGCCTTCGTTTGTTGGTTTTCACTGCTTTTTTCTTACACATACGAGTACGGAACTTTGCTAGACAATTATTTTTTAATTGAAATTTATCCCAGTTTCACTATCAAGAGCTTAAAACATTTCAATTGTTTTAAACAAGAAACTTGTGATCTTGAATTTGTGATACGCAGTTGTATAGTTTGTATTTAAAACATAATGCAGAAATATTTCAAAAACTCATAAGAAACTTTTAAATGTTTCTATTAATATTAAACTTAAATTATATCTGATTTGTGTCTATTTTAGTTTCGTCAATAGGAATTACAGTGTTGGAAAAGATAATAAAAACTTCTTCATTTTTAACGATGCAAGCAGGAAAAACTTAAAAACGAATAATAACTTTTTTAATTCTTAAGCTAAAACAAGTAGGAAAGTGTAGTCGGTCAAGTCCTAAGAGAAAAAGAACAAAGCGCATTTTAATGGCGAAAAATTCACTAGAAAATCCTGAACAGTCTACCTATGTAGGTATAACCAATAAATAAATCTGCCCAAAATTGTTCACTTAAGAGTAATTTTTAATGAAATACTTAAAACTATTTCCTATTAAAAATAGTGCCCGCATTAACCCTCATCTCTCATTATTAAACACATGTAAGTAAGTGTCATGTCATTCCAGCTTGTAAGTCGTTGTTGACAGTACGACAAACATAATTTATCTTCAACTATTAAAACTAAATAAACGAGTGGAATTTAAAAGAAAAATATTCTTTTTTGACTGTTAAACATGTATTAAACAAATAAAAGTTAAGAAAACATTTTTCAAATTCCACATGGAAAATTTATCAAATTAAAGTTGTTAAAAAATGTTTGGAAAATGTTGAAGCAACAACAACAAAAACTACAAACACAAAAAAAAAAGAAACCCAAAAACAGAAAATGCGCATTAAAAGTTCAAATGAAATTCATCACTGAGCAAAAGAAGACAATAACAACAACAACAGAAAAACAAACAAATTGAAGATGAAAATGATGACGATGGCCTATGGTCATGATAAAGGCAAAGAATAGTTTGACCATGATTATCAGGCTTGGAAATATATACAAATGTATATTGTATAAAGCTGAAAATGGTGGTGGTGGTGGTGTAATGGTATGTACGAATGTAACTACCTCTACTTATGGGTAGTGGTATGGGCAATAATAGAAACAACTATTTACAAATAAACATCCTTAACCTGTATTTGCAATGATGTAGAATTAAATAAACTGCCAACAAAACAAAAAATAACAACAACAAAGAAATTCCACATATGAGAGTGTTTGTTGTTACTAGGGTATACAAATTATTCGACATTTCTTGTGTTCGAATTAAACGAATAATTCGAATGACACATTTTAACTTGTTGTTCGAATAATTCCAAAACATATATAAAATTCATTCGGAATTATTCGAATAATTAAAAAAATGTTAAATAAAGTAAAAGAACAAGTTGTTTTCTATCGTGTAGTCGCAAAGAATACATACACTGAAAGAAAAAATGGTGTTGTAAAATTAAGTTTATTTTTCTCAGTTTTAGCCTGCAATTTTCAAGTACGTTTTTACTAGTTCATACTTAAAATAAGTAAAAATCGGGATTGATTTGACAAATCATGCGCAGATTTTCTTAAAACAAGAATAGTGTTCTTGCTCCAGTTATAATCTGTTCCGAACGAACAAAATATAACCAGACGAGGCCTTGGTTCTTACTTCATAATATTGTAGCCGTAGTTAGCCGACCGAGATCCGAAGTATTTATCTCGTATTATTTAGCTCATTTTGGGATAAATTATATCGCAGGCATTCTTAAATCAATCCGATTTTAGGATTACATCAAATATGAATTAAAGCTTAAATCTTTTACAAAATTCTTGAACCAAGCTTATTTTGGGATTAATTCAAACTCGGACATACTTAAATCAGTCTCATTTTTGGATTACATCAAGTACGAATTCGTGCTTAAATCTAGTTTATAGTTCTTGAATTAAGCTTATTTGGGGTTTAATTTAATCTCAGCCATTCTTAAGGAGAGCTAAAATTAAGATTTTTTGACTTGACGAATCCGTAGTTGAATCAAGTATTTTCTACTCGGTATAAGAAAATCCGTACTTACCCTACTATTGACACCACTACGGATTGATTTAAGTACGGACTACTCAATTTTTTTTTTGAGTGTAGTATCGTCTGAAGCAACTTTCTTCATATTCAGCACCATCTTAGGTTAGGTTGTATCTATAATTCTGACACTGGTTCAATTAAAAACCAGTGTATTTAGAAATCAAAAGGGCTCCATTATGATTCCATTTCTATTATTTATTATGTTTTCTGGTATATTAGAGGTCTTTTAATTCGATGTATCGATTTTAGATATGCCAAACGGGACTGCTTTTTCAAATCCCAGAATTCGGGATTTTATAATTGTAAATACCGGGATATTCCGGGATTATTGTTTCATATTAGATTAAATTGGTTTATTAATAAAAAAAATATTTCTTTTAAATCAGTAACTAATGTTAAATAAAAAATGTTTGAAACAAATATTTTTTATCCCCATAACTATAATTTTTTGATTTTCTAATTGTTAAATTCACAAGTGATGTTGTAGACTCATGTGTTACAAATGTAATATGCACAGTAAGATATTCGAATAAGTGCCCTTATATTTTTTTCCAGGATTTCTTTTCTATATATATTTGTAGCGAACTAAATTGCAGAAGGGTACCTAAAATTTCAAGTCCCTAATTAAGTGTTAAATATATTATAATAACATTTCAAATTGAAAAGGTCTGGCCAGACTCATGTGTACGACGAAGGGTTAAACTATCAAGTAGAGAAAAATATATAGCGTAGTGGGTGGTCAAGCAACTCTTACTTTAATTCGTTGATTTTAGCCATTGTTAAAACACTCTTGTGGGCTGGTGCGTTGTCTTGATGAAAAATTATTTTTTTGTGTTGTAAGCCAGGACGTTTTTCTCGAATTTTTACATTTAATTGATTTAAAATAGTACTCTGGATTTATTGCTTTACCCTTTTGCAGACATTCAATAAATAAAATAATTTTGAAGTCCCAAAAAACCGCTGCCATAACTTAACCAGCCCATTGAATTCATATTGCCTTCTTTGGGGCACTTCCTCCAGCTTCTGTCCATTGCTTGGGTTGTTCTTTTGTCTCTGGAGTATAGTAGTGGATCCACAGTTGTAAAACGACGCTTAAAATCCATTTTATTTTTCTTAAAACAATTCAAACAAGCTTGAGACATTTTCATTCTTGCAGAAAGCTTTTTCATCTGTAGTTCTTCATGCAAAATTAAATGGACTCGATCATTTGAGATGCCCATGATATTAGCTATTTCATGCCCTTTTATTCATCGATTATTTAATACCATATCATGCACTTTGGCTATAATTTATGTTGTTATTGCTGTTTTTGGACATCCACTACGTGGTTCATCCTCAATGCTTGTACGACCACGTTTAAATTCAGCAACCCAATTTTTTACTGTTGCATATGAAGGAGCACTTTCACTTAATACATACATTTACCATATCATTATGAATTTCTTGTCCCGATAAACCTTTTTTATTTAAATATTTAATGACACCACAAATTTCTAATTTTTCCATTGTAAAAAAAATCACGAATGCGTCTTTTTTGAACACCTGTTTCTATATGAATGAGTTGCCAGATCGAAAAGAAATTTAAAATGTGTTCATAGCACAGATGTAAGTTCTAGGCTAAGTAGTTTCCAAACCGCCCTCGTATGTATATCTGTTTCAAAATATGTACATTTCAAACTTGTTAACTATTTCTTTTAACTAAATATCAGAGTTCTTTTAAGAATTATAACTCATTGCAATAACATTTATATATTTGTATAAAGAGCTATTCGAGAACTCATCTATAGTGAATGGAAAATCTTTATTTCATTTAAAATAAAAATTCTTTATATAATTTCATATAGCAATTTTTCACTAGATGAAGTTTATATCTTTAAAAAGAATCTTTAAATAATAATCCAAACGATAATTACACTAATACCCCGACTTGCGTCGTTAATTGGGACCGACCAAACGGGACGCAATGCGAAACAACGCAAATCGAATCACTTTTCTCCATATATTTGTGTGGATTTTTCGTTAATTCGTTCCAGAAGAAAATTTTTAGAAAAGTTGAAAATTTGTACTATAAATAAATGTATACATAGGTATATTTTTTAAAATTTAGTGCAACAAAAAGATGAATTAAAGTAAAAAAAATAAATTAAAGTCAATTCGTACATGTAAAACATCAACATAAACATATATTTGTGTTTGACCAAAACAAGTAAGAAGGGAAATCCTCTTTCTATGCACAAAATGTAATAGAAAACGACGCAAAACGAAACATTAACGACGCAATTCGAAGCCACGCAACTTTTATTTTGATGACGCAAATCGAATCAACGCAAATCGGGTCGACGCAAATCGGGGTATTAGTGTATAATTTAACATTAAAATATTTACCCCCTGGCCCACGATGTCAAACGATAACGTTCGCTTAGACAAGACTTAAGACACAAACTTGATTGTGGAATAAACAAACTTGATTGAGTAAAAAAAATAGATACGATAAAAAGTTTGTGTCTTAAGTCTTATCTAAGCGAACGTTATCGTTCGACATCGTTGGCCAGGGGGTTATTCTTTCTATTCGTTTATTCTTCATAAATTAATCAAATTATTCATTATTCGAAAATGGTAATTTTGAAATTGCTTTAATAATTAATGCTGAGAAATTATTCGATTATTCGAATGACCAGTATTCGAATGGACACTCTAGTTTGTACATTCCCTCACTCACTAACTCACTTACAAATATCCTCAGAAAAACCACTCCAACAACAATAAGAAGATACAAAGAAAATGTTAAAACGCACAATGACCGCGTAAGGCAACTTGTCGGCCGTAGTACGTTACACCACTTGTGGCGTGTTCTTTATAGTTGTTGTTTATAAAACGACAACAACAATAACAACAGCAGCAATAGTAAACAAAAATAACAGCAGCAGCAAAAACTCTTCATCACATACGACTTTTGTTTATGGTGGTGGTGACTTCAACAAATCCGTCAGTATCTATTACCAGCTTTAATTGAATTTCTTGCATGATGTTACAAAAGCTGCAAAAAACAACAACAACAAATAAACTGCAAAAGAACACGTAGTTACTGAAAACAAATCCCGATATAATAGAAGCTAAAGAATCAAATAAAAAGAAAAATCAACAACAACAGAAATCCACTGAATGCCACCTTTAACTTTGTGTTGCAGAATGTTGCCCGTTTTTTTTTGTTTACTTTTTTTTTGCCCCTTTACAATTTTTTCTGTAAAAAAAAAATGGAAAAGTATTTAGTTCCTTGGCAGTTTTTGTTATTCTTTTGAAGGAAATGATGATGGAAATTTCTTGTCCATTTAGTTAGTCATGTATTTACATACATACATACATACAATGATGATGTAGAAGATGGAGATCCTTGTAAAGGGTATACCAAAATTTAGGCCAGAAAACTAAATCATAAAGAATACAATAAAGGGTTATATGTATGTATGTGGGCAAACCCTCCTGCGTTACAATCGCAGTATTCAGACAGAATATTATACTATGATTTTGCTTAAAAAATACATACAAAATATATCATAATTTTAAATCTCACGATCTAGTGAGTCAATTCTGATCCTTTAAATGTTAGAATAGACAACCAGGAATTGTTGCACGGACTGTATGCCATGTGATACAATCTGGTTAAAGCCATATGTCGTTCGCAGAAAGAATAGCCTGGCGATGTCAAGCATCAATAACAGTATTTGGATTTTCTTGATAATTCTACCAAAAATCTGTCGTTTAAATGAAAAAATTTATAAAATCCGCAGAGAGTATTTTCAATTTAACGATTAACAAATGTTAATCAGAACTACATCTTGATGTTCAATAATCTATTCAACAAAAAATTTTTTGTGTGCACAAGAACAAAACATCAGCAGAATTGCGGACATAAATTTGTTCATTGCTTTCTGTGTGCGGAAAACGTGTTGCTGTAAATTTTCGCAGTTTTGGAAATTTAATTTGATGGCAGACCTAGTTGCGCTAACAAATGTTCTGACAAATTGGTTCGAAAATGAACAAAACATCGACAAAAGTAGTCTACACCAGACAAATTCGTGCGCGGACAAGAAATTATAAACATGCAAACATAGATCTTCAGATCTTCAGTATTAACTTTTAAATGGCTTGTTTCTGGATTTCCTAGATTTCTTCAATTACACTTTTTGATAAAGTTTTAGTAAATTTTCGAACCGTGGACGCCAAACTTTTGTTTATTGCTCAACAATAAAAATCTCTTCTATTTCATTTTCACTAAACCTAAACTATCAACATTCAAAAAAAAGTCAAAAAGTTTTTCTTTTTATTTTTTGTCTGTCAACACTTTACTACATGAAAGGCGGCAAATTGTAGGATTTTCTAAGACGATTTTTTTTAACTGAGTTAGAAGAATAATAATATCAGTTAATATCAGGTTTGCCAAACATGGTACAATGGTACTTTTTTTATACAGTTGGCACCGTGGAACTACTACGAGTCATTTGGTACATTTTCAAAATATTAGTCTTCTAGATGAAATAATAGTACAGGCCGAAGAGATAATTTTATTAAATTGCATGAACATTTTTATGATCTTAAAATATAGATGTTGGTGGTAATGAGGACAAAAAATTGTTGGTTGAATTATGAAATAATGGGATGTTCTGAAATATTAAATCACATTAAATGATTTTGAGGCTAAATCCAAAGCCTAAAGCTTAAATTTTAGTTAATCAAGAATTTAAAAACTTTAGAAGAAAACCCTTCAATTTCTTCAATATATTCATAAAATAATGAATCTAGTAATTTTGGAAATGCAATCAAAGGATTCACTAATATAATATATATATTATATTATATTATATATATTTTTAACAAGGTTAACTTTTCACAAATAACCCGATACTTTATAAGTCCAAATTTACACGAAGCAATTTTTATTGATAACATTTTTTCCTTAAAATTTCTTCGGTGTTCAGACAGCACAATTTTATTGCTTAAATCACTCGTATTTTCATTTGAGAGTATAGACACATTTGTACATATACTTATACTATACACGAATTGCTAGTACAATCGAGATATCAAAGAATGGTCGTTTGATAAACACAAGCACTGGCAATAGACAAATGGCAAGAGGATAGAACAGAAAAAATTCTGAAATTTGAGTGATCAACCTGTTGGGTTTATGATGCTGATATCACATGTACCATTCCGCTAAAGCCAGGAAGAGAACGACATACTCTAGCATTTCTTGTGGCGATTAGTTGTAGTATATGAATGTAATGTAATGGAAACCATATCTAATATAACGGTATATAAGTATTTGAGGCATGACAATAATAAGGACGATAATATACAACAACTGGTTGACTAAGTCTGTTTAACCCAAACTACAAATTACAATTTGAGTATTTCATTCTCCTGGGAACAAGAAATAACTGAAAAAAAACTCACTGGTCACCTTGACACATCTTAAGCAGTAAGCTTAACTAATCCAACTTCTTCTCTGCTTCTAACAATTCAGCCAGCCAACCATCCATCCATCTCAGCCATCCATTTATCTTGTGCATTAAAAATGCTTGTTTCTTAATAATTTTACTCCATCTCCTACTGATTCTCCTATTCATTACATTTTTTTTTATCGTTCTTGCAGTTTGTTTTAAAATATAAAACTATTATGAGAGGGAGGAAAGTGTTTAGTGACGCAAGAGAAGGTGCTGGAGAGGTTACGGTGTTTTTGCAAGATGGGCATAAAATAAATTGGACATTAAATGCTACCGTTGGCCAAATTAAGTTAAAACGACATCACCAGCACAAGTTTATAACACGGCACATTAAGTAGCATTAGAGAGAGGCAAAGTTAGTATTTGGAAATATAGTTCTAAACAAGTATCTGTGTGTTTGCTAAACAATCTTTATGCGTTAAAACACAAAAAGAAAAACTAAATATATTTAGTTTTTTTTTTAAATTTAAGTTTAAGAAATGGTTACAATTTGATAGCTGGCGTTTCATTGGCTTTTTTGTGTATGTATGTTCTTTTTGGTCAAAATAAACAATGGCCAAGAACACACCATTTACGATGATGTCCAAAAAAATAATGGCAACATTCAGCTGTGTTTGTTTGTTGCCGTGTTTAAGTGAAACCGTGGCGTATTGTGGCAAATTCACTTAATAAATAAAAACTGTTTTTTATAGAACTCTTTTACTACAATGTTTTTTTATTTCTACTTGACGAAATCAAAAATCAAAAGCGTTTTTTATTCTGTTCTTCTTTTTCCAGTAACTTGTAATTCTGAATTCATTTTCAAACAAAGAAGCCAAACAAAATAATTCAATATTTAACTGATGGTTCTAATCTTTGCGTAAACTTGTCTTCTGCTCAAGTTGCTGTTTATTTATTCCTAATAGTGCACAGTGGTATAATAGCAAAATAAGTTGTAATTAATAATAAACTCTTAAAGATTTTACTTTAAAGCAATTATAAAAATAAAATTATAGAATAGTATTTCAAAAGACTGAAGAGTTATCGATAATTTTCTAGAGAAATGAAAGGGTTATCGATAATTTTCTAGAGAAAGTAAAACATTATCAATAATTTTCTATAGAAACTAAAAACCTATCGATAATTTTCTAGAATGAGTCAAAAATTATCAATAATTTTTTGGAGTAACTAAAAAAACATCGATAATTTTTTAGAGAAACTAAAACATTATGGATAATTTTCTGAATAAAATCAAAAATTTTCTAGAGAAAATCAAAAATTATCAATAATTTTCTGGAGTAACTAAAAAACTATCGATAATTTTCTAGAGAATCAAAAATTATCGATAATTTTCTAGAGAAACATTATGGATAATTTTCTGAATAAAATCAAAAATTTTCTAGAGAAAATCAAAAATTATTAATAATTTTCTGGAGTAACTAAAAAACTATCGATAATTTTCTAGAGAATCAAAAATTATCGATAATTTTCTGAATAAAATCAAAAATTTTCTAGAGAAAATCACAAATTATCAATAATTTTCTGGAGTAACTAAAAAACTATCGATAATTTTCTATAGAATCAAAAATATCGATAATTTTCTAGAGAAACTAAAACATTATGGATAATTTTCTGAATAAAATCAAAAATTTTCTAGAGAAAATCAAAATTATCTTGAGAAACTAAAAAACTATAGATAATTTTTTTAGAAAAAATCGAAAATTATTAATATTTTTCTTGGTCATTTTCTAGAGAAACTAAATAATTATCGATTAAGAGAAACTAAATAGTTATCGATAATTTTCTAGAGATATTAAAGAGTTATCGATAATTATTTTTTAGAGGAAATATAAAATTATCGATAATTTTCTAGAGAAACTAAATAATTATCGATCATTTTTTAGAGAAACTAAATCGATATTTTTTAGACAAAATCAAAATTTTCTAGAGAAACTAAAAAATCATCGACAACTTTCTAGATTTAACATCTCTATATTTAACATCTCTGCATACAATTTTCTATAATGTCTTATTGATAATTTTTTAGATTCTCTAGAAAGTTATCGATAATTTTGCAGAGATGCCAACTCGAAACAAAAGCTTTTCCATGACTTCCTTAAAATGATCTAGCCTTCTAAAAAATCTTTCCAATAACCACTGTCTGTACTCAAGCTACAGCAACAAGTTATTGTTTTAGTTTTTTTTTATTTTTTTTATTTTTACAATTAGATTCCAAACTAAACTGGTGTAACATATGAGCCCCAAGGGGACATTTGACTGATTCGATTTGACTTCTGTTTACACTTGGTCGAAAGAACACAAAAAAAGAAACCAAAAATAAACAAAAACAAAAAAAAAACTGTGAAGTGGCAGAAAGAACGTTTTGTACAAGAACAAGTAATTGTATTCTTCAGACTATTCATTGTTATTCTGTGTGTTTTTTTTTTTGTGTATTCTTTTCTTTTTGTAACTTCTTGTTGTGGCCAGTGTCCAAAGAGTTTCTGTGGATCTTTCAGTTTGTGCTTTTCGATTCGATTGTTTGCTGAAATTGGGTGTTGCTGAGGTGACCACTATCTGATGAACTTTTATTTGCTTACAATGAAGTTTAAGAAATTGTTTCGTTTTGGTTCTGTTCTCTTCTCGTCCACTCTATCGTATTTTAAACAATTTTTATTTCTTTGTTGCTATTTGGTGGAAGATTTTTATCACCAGGCTTTTTGTGTGCTGTTCGAGTGCGATTGTATGGGTATGTAAATGCTTGTTATACTTTTGTTACAAAATTCCTGCAGAGTTATATTGCTCGTTTAATTTTTTGTCTTGTGCAGCATTTTGTTGGTTTAAATAAAATTAGGTGCAAAAATTATTGTATCTTTGGTTTAGATTTTTAGTAGGCGTTTTGAATTCAACAGCCTGAGTATTTGGGTCAATAATCACTTTGCGGTCAACCAAGAAGCAAACCTCATCATCTAGAGGTTTTAAATAAATATACATTGCCAATTCACGCACAAAAGACTTGGGAAACATAGATATAAAAAAATACTTTAGTGTTTGTGAAATCTTTGCCTTTAGGTTTTTGATCACTTGCTGTTGGCCAACTTTCACTTAATTCTTTGGCCCATGTCTAACAGATTGAGATATTGTCCAATAAAATAGAAATTACCTTAAGGCTAAATTCTAGTAATTATGGTTAGAGCTTAAAGCTAAGCCTTGATTTATGGTATAATATATGAACATTTAATGATTTTGGCTAGTTAATATGTAAAGTATTACATTTCCATGACTTTGGAAAAAATTAATTTCTTAATCAATATATAGATGAAAGATACCAGAAATTTACAATTATTCAATATTTTCTCACCTATCGTCATTAGTGAACTCTAAAGCAGAAACACAAAATTCTGACATTTATGTGTGGAGTTTTGTATGTACAGACATATTAACAAACGGATACAGTAATTAGTTTGCAGGTAATAAATATCAAAATTTATTTAATATAAAGTGTATACAACTAATTAAAAGCTTCTTAGAAATATCATTTCTTCTTGCATTAAACTATATATACATACATAGGTACATATACTGTGAGCTTCAATATAATACAAACACTTAATATTGTTTACAATGTTTTGTTATATGTATATTCGACAAGTACAAATTTAAAACAAAATATATTGCAAAATTCATAAGTATAAGTTAAGCAAAATACAACTCCTTACAAAAATAGAAATATGTATAAGGAACATACAAAAATAATAAAAAAAAAATACCAGAATTTTCGCTTCAAAATAAAGTAAATAAAGTAAATTTAAAAATATGTAAAACATTGTATTTAAAATTTAGTTTGCAGTTATTACTCCTCTTGCCTTTATCACAGTTGACAATATTCAAGACATAGAATCAAGGAGTTTTTTTTATAGAAATCAGGCGAAATTCTGTTTCATCCTGTATTATTGACTTTAGGTTAAGCTTGCAAGAAATATTTCTTTGCCTAATTTTTTTGTCAATATATTCAATTGGATTAAGTTCTGGGGACTGCGGTGGATGAACTAAAGTTTTTGGACTCTTTCACAATTTCAGAGGTATACTTAGGATTATTGTCCTGTTGGAAAATCAAGTCCTAAGTTTACTACAGTAAGGGCTAAATACCGAGATCAGGGATGCAAAAGTTGATACAATTTTACCTTTTTTTTTTAGCACTATTTGATAGTCAAAAGTACCATAGCACCCCAATGACTAATTGAGAACTATTTCAAAAGTTTCCCTATATATTACATTGTACAAATATGTTTAAAAAAATTCATTATTATTCCATTTTTTGTGTTAGTACCATTTTCATATGGCAACTCTTGGTTAACAATTCGTTGTGAATTGTGCTTTTTTATTAATTGTAAAGTTTTTTTACATACATATACATTAGGGTGGCCCAAAATACAAAAGCATCGAATATTCGCGCTCCACAACGCTGATCCTATTCGAATTGTGCTTAAAAATGTTCAGTCCAAATTTGAGCACAATCGGTCAATATTTAGAGGTTGCGATAGTTTAATGATTTTTCGGGGATAGATAGAAATATAACATATGTACAATGATTTTTTATGGTGATATTCATTGTTTATTTAAAAATAAAAATATTTAATAAAACAAATAAATAAAGAATTAATAAAACTAAACTAAATTAAGTACAAATTATCATATATTTTATAATTTTTTTAAATTATCGATAGCCATTTCTGCAATATTAGCTTTAGAAACCCCGGGAAATTTTTTTCTATGGTGATCAACTAATCTGAGCAAATATTGCTTTTGCTCCTCATTTTTCGTAATTGAGCTGTTAAATTGGGTCACCAAAGCCTTCGTCATCCAACGAGCAAGATGGCACGCGCCTGGTGCATAAAATTTAGCTTTCATTGCTCCTTCTTTATGTGCACCAGCAAGAAAATAAAGATAAAGCGTAAGGAGTTCATGATAATCGTCCCTTGGCTGTTGAGTTTTGATGGCATCGGTATAATATTCATACATTTGCTGCTGGAGTTGAAGCAAGTCCCTTGTATAGAATAGTGTATCATCTCCGACTTTGAAGTTTTCTTTATCAATATTTGGCCATTGATTTTTAAATCTTTTAAATAGTTGCACTTCGGGTCCTCCGCTGGGGCCAAAATACTCTTTAAAAACATTAGAAAGCATGACCTCAGACATATGATGGCGACAAGCAATCCATATTAGGTCTTTATTTAAACCTTTTTCAATTAAAGTACATGCACCTCGCTTTAAACCAGTATTGGAGGCGGTAGTGTCAAAGCATAGTTCTTGAATTTGGTTTTTTATTGACCAATCGGTACAAACACCCAAACAAGCGTTAGCATGTTCTACACCGGTTCCTTTTGTGATCTTTGGAACTGCTAAAAGTTTTTCTTTTCCATTGCCACTGATGAGTATAGCAACTCTATCAATTTTTTGTTTTCATCAGAAATATCGGGCAATAATTTGCTGTCCCAGTGCAATACGACTGGATATTGTAAAGAGAATGAGTACAGTATTTTGTTTTGATACGAGGAAAGTTAGTGCATGAAAGAAAAAAAAATTAAATTTGCTAACATAAACTCGTTTCTTGTAATTCCGCAAGTAGTAAATGCATGCAATAAAAGATGTGAAACATAAAAGTCGCCATTTATCGCGACCCCTAAATATTGTCTCATTGAGCCAATTTTTGGTATACACATATATTTTAGTAAAAGAAACAAAATCAAGCTTGTGGAGATAGTATTGGACTATACTTTTACTTTTCCATACAAGCGTGGGCCACCCTAATATACATATATCTACAAATGAATTGTTATGTACGTTTTTAGTTAATTTTTAATAAAAAATATTTAAAAAAAAAATAAGAAAAGAATTTAGTAAAATTGGGCTGAAAAAAGTAAAATTTTTCTTGAAATTTAGTACAATTTGTAAAATCTTATTTTGCATCCCTGATCGAGATAATCTTAATTTTTCATTTAAAATTCTATAAAGGACTTGTTCTTAGTTTGTCATATTTGGGGGGGGGGGGGGGGTCGGCTCCAAATATCTGGAACTTACTTTTATCGGTGAAAAGAATATTATTTCAAAAAATTTAAGGCCCGTTTATATATATATTTTTTTTGCGAAAGTGAAACATTTGATTTGGTTGTCTTTAATATAAAAATCTTCATACGTGACACTCCGCCATTTTGGTGCAAAGATCTTCTAATTGTGCTCGCCAGAAGTTTTCGTAGAAGTTTTCCAAAAGTTTTCTTAACATTTTCCGCTATTTTTACAGCATTATATATTGGGTGTGAGTCTTACTTTTCTTGCTTAAGATTTTACTTCAGTTTTGCACCAGACAAATTTTTTACTGTATTGTGTTTGGTATACTTGTGAATGATTTTTTTTATTGTACAGTGATGTCTTTCAACGATTGTATCTATTTCACACCTTTTCTATTACGATTTGCCGAGTCTCAATTGATGTTTGTCTTTCCATTGTAAATTTTACACAACTAAATCTCTTTGCTTGTGGTAAAAACTAAGATCCAAAAAATGCAAAAAACACTTAAAAAGCTTGAAGTATACCCCATTATCCCGCAACATATTAAATAATACTGGCTATAATCGACTAAGAAGAAGGGATACAACGGATCCGAGCCGAAGGCAAGAAGGAAGAATGACAACTTAATAAATAAAATAAGCAATGGTCAAACAATTTTCGTCCGGCACTGGTTGGACTAATAATTGACATTTTTTACGTATTGTTAGTTAATTTTTAATGAAGACAATAAATAAATAAAAGTACAAAAAAAAAAATGATATATTATGAAACCTGCTTTTCAAACAAAGAAAAATTAAAATAATTACCACTACGTCTGTAATGTCAAGGGATTGCATAAGTATGATGCCACTGTTTACTTTATTTAGAGGCGTAAAAATTGGTGTAATTTAACAATAAATCAATTGAATTTGTATACGATTTTATTTTTGTTTATTTTTTTGTAAATTCAATACTATTTAAATAACTGTACAAAAGTGCAATATAATATTAATTCTTTTTTTTTAGGGAATATTATTTCGAACTTTTTTTTAAATTTATATATTAGAGAAAATTCTTAATTAGGCTTGAGTTCGGTTTTGATTAATAACTCGAAGAATACCATTGTGAAAACTATATTTTTCTAGACAAATGGCACACTGAAATGCATTTTATGCCCTGCCAAGGGCGTCATCAGCAATGTTTATTGTCTAAGATCTACTCGTACTCACCATTTTTTGAGAAATAGAATTTGGGAATTAACATATTTCTTATTACATGTCAAGCCTAATTAAGAATTTTCTCTAATATATAAATATTAATTATATTAATATAATTAAACTTTTCTTTTTCTATTATGTGGTGTTGACTTTATTCTGACGCTCACAGTATAATAGTTATAATTTGCCTAATAACCCAAAAGCAATATCCTGTTTATTTTCTACAACTTACTGAAAGTTAACGTAAAATATTAACGTAACTTGTTACAATCCTACGCTGAAAACTGTTGATTGAGCTTGTTTTATAAACTGATCTTTATTACTTTCTTCAATAATTAAGTTTTATTAAGACGTTTAATGGAGCAAAATAAAGCAATAATTACTTTTTGAAAGAGAATAAAGTTATTGTAGATAATTATCGTTAGTTTTCTGGAGAAAATATACGAAATATTAAAAAAAAACTTCAAAATTATCTATAATTTTCTAGAGAAGAGAAAAAAATTTTGATAATTTTGTAGCGAAACGAAAAAATTATCGATAATTTTCTAGAGAAAACAACGAATTATTGATCCATTTCTAGAGAAAACAACGAAATATCGATAATTTTCTAGAGAAAATGAAAATTTTTTGATAATTTTCTGGAGAAAACAAAAAATTATGCACAATTTTCTAGAGAAAACAACTAATTATTGACAAATTTTTGGAGAGAACAACGATTGATAATTTTCTAGAGAAAACAAAAAATTATGGACCATTTTCTAGAGAACACAACGAATTATTGACAAATTTCTAGAGAAAACAATGATCGATAATTTTCTTGAGAAACTGAAAAATTATCGATAATTGTTTATAGAAAATAAAAAATAATAATAAATAATTTTCTGGAGAAAACAAAAAATTATGGACCATTTTCTAGAGAACACAACGAATTATTGACAAATTTCTAGAGAAAACAATGATCGATAATTTTCTTGAGAAACTGAAAAATTATCGATAATTGTTTATAGAAAATAAAAAATAATAATAAATAATTTTCTGGAGAAAACAAAAAATTATGGACAATTTTCTAGAGAACACAACGAATTATTGACAAATTTCTAAAGAAAACAACAAATTATCGATAATTTTTTAGAGAAACTGAAAAATAATCGAAAATTTTATAAAGAAAACAAAAAATTTTATATAGAGAAAACAAAAAATTATCGACCATTTTCTAGACAAACAAAAATTATAACAAATTATTGGTAATTTTCTAGAGAAGGTATAAATCAAATTATTGATAATTTGTAACGAAAATATAAAATTGTAATACTCAATAACAGAAAATCCTTGTCCTTGACATATATCTTAGTTTTGTAAAATATTTATGTATCCTTCCATCAAATCACAAAAAAAAAAAACAAATACATATTTATCACAAAGATTTTATTGTTTGCTTAGTTGTGTTTAGTTCAAAATCTTTTCATTTAATTATTTTACAATCAAAGCTGTGCTTTCATCTTCTCTAGTAGAATTTAAATGCTGCACATATGATGGCGGATGAATTTTCCTGTTATTATCGTCGTTGTTGCTGCTGCTGCTGTTGCAGTGCTTAGGAAGGGAATGTGCATCATTTTATCTCCTTTTTAGCCAGAGGTTATGAAAATGATGAAGCCACAGCACAAGTAAATGTTCATTTAAAAAAATACATACAACAAAAGGAAAAGCATTAGAAATCTCTAACAACCGAGAACTCAGGTGCTGGTGGCTGGCTGGCTGGTGGACTGCTTTAAACCTGTGAGTTGCAAATACACACAGCGAGTGAAACAGCAAATCAGCTAGTAAGTGAGCGCGTAGTGGTGAGTGGTAATAACCACAGGTATTCTTGGCTTAGATGTTGGCTAACAAACACACAGCAACAGCAGCAAATTCTATAAACTTGTGCCAAACAAGCCAACGAAGGAAGGAAAGCTGCAGTATGTATGAAGATGATGATGATGATGATAATGATGACGATGATGCGGTGTATGTTTGGATTATAAATGACTGGATATGCACGCGTAAGCACTTATTGAAGGTAACATCAGGGAAACAAGTATAAGTGGCCAACATGTTTCTGATTTTTGCACAACAACAAACAACAAAAGTCAGAAAAAATACCGAAAGCATTGCAAACACAGCGATTGCAAGTGCGTGCATGTTTGTAAATGTGTAAAAAGTTAAAAAAAAAAAAAACGTTTCTATGTATGAGTATGTTGCGTGCCACAGCAGCTGCTGCAGTTGGGGGATCATTATTGTAGGAGCTTGACTTTGTTACGAGCATAAAAACTGTTTTTTCTTGTTTTTTTTTCTATATTCTTCTTTTATTTTAACTTAAGTTACAAAGCATCAGGCATCAGGAAATGCGTTTCCCCTAAAACATGTACATCTGTATGTATGTATGTACGTAGACTTGTGTTCTTTGCCATAGAGCAGTTTGGTGTTCAATGCCAATGAGATTTACAACAACAGTACAAAAATAGAAACAACACAGAAAGTAAGCAACAACAGCAATTGCAGTTTTTAATGCAACAAAGATGCAGTGCAACCGCACGAATCATCATTTGTTGAATCCTAATTCTTTTTCTTGGTGTTTTTTTTATTTATTTGTTTGTTTTTCAGATGCTTTAACAGTGGGCTCATTATATACATACAGTGTATCGCAAAACTATTTTGCATATTAATTTTCAGGAGAAATTTGTTTTTCAATCTTTCATAAAATGGCACTAAAAATCGAGTAAAAAAACGAGTTTTTTTGCTATTTATGATAGATATTCGCCTAAGGTTCTATACATATTCCAATACGAAGTGAAACTAGACATCTTCCACATATACAATTTTACGGCGTTCTAGAAAACAAGTGAAACTTTTTATTTTACTTTTAAAATCATTTTCACAAAATTTAAAACACAAACTTAATAAAAATTTCTCTTCCACCTCATTTTACAAATGTAGATGATTTTGTAGGTGATTATGTAGTATATTAAAACCAAAAAAACTTTAAAAAATATTATTTTTTATTTAGTTATTATTGCATTTTATTGATTTGCATCATAATTTAAAGGTCTCAAAAGTATTTAATTTCTTTTAATTCTTTTAAAAACTATACAATTTTTTAGTATTTATTTAATTTTCATGCAATTTTTTTTAATAATTTTGTTAAAAACATACGTTTTGTGTTATAGATATTCCAATTATTAAATATTAGCAATAATGCTTTTCGTTATTGCCCTCGGTTATGAAGATTTTTGTGTTAAATATTTCGAAAAGAAAAACGCTAAACATTTGCGAGGAAAAAATATATTACATATATCTCTACGATTTCTAAGGGGATCAGGTTTAAGCATTAGGGAGGTGTTGGCAAGTGTTTGGTAATGTACAAAAGCTAAATTAGAACATCAAAAAATTTATATATCGGGTCATTATATTGCTAAAAAAAAATAACAATATTTCTCTGTAGATCCATTTATCTACTCTGCAGTTACAATTTGCTTTCGGAATGGGCCAATATCCTAGGTGGTTCATAATATCATCAGTATATACAAAATTACCAACTCCATTGGCAGAAATGCAGCCCCATAGCACCATACAATATCCATCATATTTAACCGTGGATTTTGTATTATTATACTTAAGGTTTTCTTTTTCTTCCACTAGATCCCAAGTCGACCATGCGAACCAAAAATGTTGCCTTTGTTTTCATTATACAATATAACATATCAATGGCGAGCAAAATTTGTATGGTTTTTTGCGAATGAGATAACCTTATCAATTTGTTAATTTCCAAAACAAATGGTTTTTACCTTTTTACGACCGAATATATTTATGGCTCTCAGCACCTGTGTAGAGCTTTTTCGTTATTTACATTGGTATATATTTAACGTGAACAGACGGTTTTTATTAAAAAGGCGGTTTTATAAGAATGAAAAACATGAATTTGGAAGCAAATATTATGAAAAAGCAGGATTTTGAAATGAATCGCATATTTATAATTAACTTTTAAACGTTTTTTTTTTTTTTTTAGAAAAATCATAAATTAGAATCATTGCAGCATTGCATTAATGACAGCCTTTAAAAAATATGGTCCACTTGTAACCACTTGTTTTAGCACAAATTTGTTAGACGTGGTTTACCCTTACGAGAGTTTTGCAAGATCAAACTATTTTAGACTAGAATAAGAGTAATATTTGTTGTATATTGTCCTAAATAAACGAAGTATGTTTTAATAAATAAACGAGTTCAAAAATATTTTATTTATGTGTCACAAAAACTAAAACAAACTATGCCAAGGAAACGGACATTTAGTATACAAGTGATTAAAAACGAATTGTACACTGCATCTACTGCATAATAATAATGTTTAAACGAATGCTTGGCTTCAGATTAAACCAATTTTTGTATTTCGACGGTTATTCTTTTTAAACTTAAAACCTTATTTAGGGTTTAAGAAGACCAATACATAGTTTAAAATCATACGGATGCATGATAGAATTAAAAATAAAAGTATTTTTCAAATTAAATGTTTATTTAGTGGTTTAAAATTCATCAAATTTACCAATCTCATGCAAAATTTATTTGCGGAAAATCTTAATCTTTCGAAAAAAAACCTTTTTCAAAAAAAAAAAAAAAATAATAACTTTTAAGAACCAGTTCTAGAGTCATTATAAATAAGAGGCACTATTTTAAAGAAATATATAGAACTGAACTTCAAAATTCAATAATTCTAGAAGATAATTCAGAAACCAGAAACAGTGGGGCAGAATCAATATTTGGTTAAATAAAACTGCAATTTGTAAACGGCTGGTCCGATCGAGACCAAACTTTATATGGACGTAGCCAAAAATTAAAGTTTATGTTTTGAACGTGGGCCATGTAAATTGACAATGATTTACCATTTTTTGTTTTTTATTCGATTTCAAAGAAATTTTTATTTTCTGAAAGTCTTCAGCTAGATCTTTAAAAAACATGCAAGCGTGTGCTCTTATAATAATAAATTAAACGCATTTGCAAATTTAAATTTCAAAATATTTGTCCGGTTTGAAATATCCTCAATATCCTTTATTACTTACACAGCAAAATTTTCAATTTCCGGTCAAAAACTATAGTTTAGGCTATTTATTCTTAAACGCCAAAACTGGATTTACAAAGCTGTTTTGAAAACCTTAATGCATGCTCCGAAAGAAATGTGGACCTGTAAAAATGCCTTTTGTAAAAAACAGTTTTGTGAATTTCGGCTTTTGAAAATTACTGGATTTTCTTTGTACTTTACTAAAAATCATGTCATTGACAGGAAAATAAAGCAAATTAAATTGAGATGTTTAAACAAGTTCAAATGTTATTCTAGTTTTTAATTTTTATATTTCCTTTAAAAATTTCTGAAATTTATGTACAATTTTAAATATAAATTAAAATCTTAAAAAAAAATATTACTCATACGTAAAATTATGTTTTATTTTAATTTTTATATTTCACAACTTTCAAATTCAACTTTAATAATGTTTGTTTACTTTTTTTGTCTGTTCTAATTTCGTGTTTTGTTAGTTTTTTTAACAGCAATTCAGTGATTTCTCTAGATTTTTTAATATTTTTATTATTAATAAATATGACTCATTCGTTAGATTTTTTTAAGGTTCAAAAAATTATGAATTTATTAGTTTAATACAGTTTTTAATAGTAAAATATCAGTTCTTAATATGGTTTTCTTTATGTGCAAGAAATAACAAATGTGTGATTTTTAATATTTTTACTTTTTAAAAACATTAATATTACTCATACGTTCGATAATTCTTAAAATATTTGAAAATGCTTAAAGTTTAATTAAATATTTACTTAAATAATTTCCATTAGTAATAAACTGTTAGCTTTAATTTCGGATTTTGCTAGAAGCATGAAGCATGGAATGCATAATTTTTAAGATTTTTTCAAACATCTTTATTTATTAAAAATATTAATCATACGTTATTTTATTTTTTGGAATTAAAAAAATACATGAATTTTTGTTTTAAAACAATTTCCGGATAGTAAAATATCCCCTTTACTTTTGTATTTTATTTTAATTTTAAAAGAGTAAACGTTTGATTTTTAATAATTTTTTAAACAATTTACTGGTAATTGTTGTTACTCAAACTATAATTAGGTTTCTTTCTAGAAAAAAAAGACTGATGTTTCTTAAAGTATTATTAAGTTTTTGTATAACAAAATATCTGCTTTAATTAAGGTATTTTTTTAATTTAATTAAAAGTGTATGTGTGATTTTTAATAATTTTTTTTGAGCACTTAACAAAAATAAAAATATTACTTATACGTCTACTTATTGTATTTTCAAAAATTAAAAACTGAAACAGTTAAAAGCGGGGTTTTACTTTGAAAAGCGCGTTAAAAACAGAATAATTCCGCCAAACAAGGGATGTATCATCCCGTTATATAAAGTGTTCTTTTTAGTTGAAAGTTAATCTATGTTCGGTACTAGTTTTTCCTTGCTTTCATTCAACGAATTTGGACAACCATTGTGTGGTAAATTTTAAATGCTTCCGATACTATAGACAAATTTATGAAATTGCTGACTGTTTGACAACATATACTAAACATGCCACACACATTTTTAAGTTGTTTGCCCCCCCCCCATAGTTTTAAAGCTGTGAAAGAATTTTTTCTTCGGAATTGCTAAATTATTTTTCTTCCGGCCATTTTGACGCAAAGATCTTCATGCGTGCGCACAATAAGGACAAAATTATTACTTTTTTTTATTAAATAATTTTTAAGCTAGAGGTCACTTTTTGTTTTTTATAAAAGACTTTTTATTTTTATTTATAAATTACTCGATATTACGATTTCCTTTGGAAATCTTCTTTAGGAGTTATTTAATTTAATATTATAACAAATTTTCAAAAAATACACATAGAAAATCTTTTATAAAAACAAAAAGTGACCTCAAGTTTAAAAATTATTTAATAAAAAAATCATACAAAAAGGTCTAAGAAAATAGAATAAAATTATTTACAAAATTATTACTAATAACAATTAAAAAGTGCATGTCACGTATCCTTTTAACAAACAACATTACAAATTTTCAACACCAATTAAGAAAATTACCAGAAAATCCAACAAAATTAATTGGGATTTCCAAATGCAAATTACTTTTAAGACATGCAATTTGTGATGCAAATTAATAAAATACAACAACAACTAAACAAAAAAACACATTGTTGCAATATTTTTGGTATTTTCCCAAATTACACAATGTCTGCTCTCAACTGCATAAAAGAAAAAATATTTTTTTTAAACTAGTTTTTACAATTTTATGTTAGAATGAAAAACAAATTTCTCTAGAAAATGAAAATGAATGATAGGTAGGCAATAAACTTGTGTGACGTACTGTATATAAATTATTTGGTATTAAAATATGTTTTCTGCAACGTAGCTTAATTTAAATATACTCCTTTAAAATCAATTATTTTAGAAAGTCTATTTCATGGATTAATTGCACTGGTAATTTTACAAATTGTAAATCGGACAACATTAACCGCCAGGTTAAAAAAGAAATGCAATAATTACCCACATTTGCTCTGGCTGCTATTTAACAAACTGCCTGTGTTTGTGCAGTCTTCTAACCACTGTAACCATCAGAATTCATTATATCACTCCCCTAGCACGCATTTTTAAAGCAATGTTTTTATGTAATATAATCGGATACTGATTCGTTTGCTTTTGTTGTTATTTTGTTTCGCTTTTGCTGTTGTTGTTGTTGTTACTACAATTTCTATGGCTATTGTATGTATTTGTTGTGCGCTTTAGCACGCACTATGCAACAGCCAAGTCGTCAATTTAATGTGGCAGTGTAATTCTAAGCCGCAAATTGCAATTGCTTGCTATGCTTCATCGGCAGCATCATCGTTATCGTTCACATCGCCAGCAATGGGAATGCCTGCTGCTTTGGCTGCTGGTACCCTACATCATGTTCAACATCATCATGAACGTTGTCATTATTGTCATATTAATCATTTTAAAGTTTTGCTTTTTCAAATTAAAACAAAGCAACTGCAACATTTCTTGATTTTGTTAAAGTTGTTTCCTGCAAGTTGCTAAATATTTGTTCGTCTGTTTGTTTGTTTTTACAATGTTCTACTTGGTTTCTTTTTCTCTCTCTCCTACTTTAATTTTTTCAGCATTTTCTTCGTTTTGTTGTGTGTCATTTCCTGTTAAATTGTAACCAGATACAATTTTGTGCTTTATTTTTCTGTGTATTTTTCATGCGGCTTTTTCGTAATCAATGGTCTGGTTTGGTTTGGTTTTCTTAAAGTAGTTGCTGTTTGATACTACTGTTGTAGTAGTTGAATTCCCTAATGTGAAAACTGGGCCAGTTAAATTCAAATTTAATCAGCAATCAATTTCTAATGCAATTTTAATGCCACAAAATTTCAATTTCAATATTTGCATATTTTGTACTTTATGGCTTTACAGAGTTGCGATTTAAATTAAAGAATTGATATTTGTTGCTACAAAGATAACAGATCAGTCACATTGCATTCTTAAAGTAGTTTTTTTTTTGGCATTTAATAATGTCAGTAGAGTCCGACTGAAACCGAAACTAAACCAAAACTAACATTCGTCCAAAAAATCGATATTCGGCTTAAACCAAAACAAACCCAAACTTTAAGAATTTGCTATTAATTCAAAACAAAAAAAGAAAAAAATATTTATTTTAATTTTAAAATATGTTTAGATTCTGCAGACAAGCCGAAAAGCTTCGCAGTTTGTGTTTGTGATTCTATAAAAAAAAAAAAAATTTAGAAGCCCTAAAGTACTAACACTAATACTACGTTTCCATGGTACATGCTTCGCTCTCTATTCATGCTTCACACCCCAATCATGTGCGAAACAACTTGCTTCACCATACAAAATTTTAAGAGCGAATCAAGTAGATTCATATTGAATCTACTTGCGAAGCACGAAAAATTGCACTCTTCTATAATTTTTATCGCAAGTTTATCTGCACTAGCTGTAAAAATTTAATATTATTGTAAACAAAGCAAATTATTTTCTTGTTGCTGGAAGTAAAGAAAGTAAATACATACGAATGTATGTTTTTTTTCAAATAAGCTAACTAATATCCACTCACTTTTGTTTGCCCATTAAAAAAAAAATATTTTCCACAAATTGTGAATTCTGTTTTTTTTTTTTTATTCTGTTTGTTTATTAAAAACAACTGTCAAATCGAATCAAGTTTTTTGGTCATGTAAACAGCATGATTCATAAACATGATTCAGAGAGCGAAGCAGGTGATTCAAGTCGTCGTGGAAACATAGTATAAGGCCCTAATTTTGTAAATCATTTGCATTCAACGTGAACGCATTACCCCAAATATGAAATTTTTGAAATTATTACGTTGTTACAATACTGTCAAATCATTGCGTGGTTAATGTTGCCATTGTAAATGTTGATACTGAAATTTGAACTTATTTTGCATTGGTAATGCTTCAAACCTATCAGCTGTTCAGTAATTTTGTTTGGTTATTTATCAAGAAAATATTTTAAATTGGCAAGAAAAAAGCTTTTAAATAACAATAAATAAAAATGTTCGCACTTATGGATATGTCTTCTTCTTCTTCTCTGGATGATGACGATTCTTAAAGAGTCCTAAACATATCTATGGAAAAAACTCAATTGCGCTCTACCATCCGCCTCATGAATTTAACAAATAATGAGTAAGTAAAATAACACCGTGGAAATTTACAATATTTTTAATTTACTTTTTAAAGATTTCAGATGAACTTCCGAAAAAGTATTCGGTCAAAATATGGCGGAATACCGAAAATTGGTATTAGGCCGATTTTTGACTTTATCCAAAACCGAATACTCGGTCGGACTCTACATTTCAGTTTTAATACATATAAAATACAAACTCGGCATTCATGGAGTAAGCAAGAATTGTATGAGTGGGTTTTCATATTTTTTATTTTATAGTAAAAAAACACCTATGAAAAGCTTTAAAAAGTTTTAAAATCTTAAAAATTCCCATTTTATAAACTTTTTTTCAGATTAGCGATAATTTATAAGATATAACTAATTGATTTTTGAATTTTGAATTTTGAACATGATTTCATTAATAATCTGCAGTTTATCTGATGATGACTTTTGTGACAAAATGTTGCATAGAAACGAGAGTATAACTGAACCAATTACAGAAAGCTTTAGTTAATTTTTAATAGCATTATTCTAGGAAGCTTAACTAATATAAAGAAGCCATAAAAAGTCCAGAAGGTATTTCAGATGCCTTTAAAAGTTGATTTCCACTAACATAGGCATAACGCTAAATCAACTTAAATACACAAATAACAAGAAAAATACTAAATATTGTAAAAATTTAATTTTTCTGCTTTGCCGAAGTTTAGTTAATGCTGTGAAAATAACAATAATAATACTTTGCACTAATAGTTACTGTTTCAAAATCACTTTAAAATTGTTTATTTGTTGTTGATACTTCTGAGCAGCATGTGAGGGCGTCTGCCGCACCTAAACAACCATTTGTCGGCAAATATGTGCGACATATTTTTTTCTGTGTCTCTGTCTGTCTGACAATTGATCTGATTTGCTGGCATGATTTTTCTAAACCAGATTTTATTGCATTAAGTAATGGTTGCTTAACACATCTTTTTATGGATGTTGTTTTCCTTGAGTTTATCGTTTTAATTAATTGCATATAAATAAAGTACATGTGTAGATAAATAAGTCTATGGCTACACAGTTTCTGGAAGTTGTTCTATATCTAATTAATTCTTTTTTGAGGAAAGTAAAGCTAAATGGAGAGTATAAAATGAGAGCATTAGTATAAAGTGGTTGGTAATTGTGGCAAGAAAATGTCTTGTATTCAATTCAATGTTCCAAAATTATATAAAGATACGTTTAGACCTATAGAAACGATTTTCTGTGAAAAAGTAAGATTTTCATATTACAGCTGCGTGTGACTAATTAAGGACAGTAGTATGCAATATTTAAATTGTTGTGTTAAATGTAATATTTATTAAATAAAACGGTAAAATTTCACACTTTTATTTTTAAATTTTGTTCTTTGTGGTGTTTTTTTTTTATAAATTTATAAAAAAATAAATCGTGCATTAAATTAAGGACAGTGATAAATTTATTAACATTTTCAAATACAGGTAATTTTTAAAAGTTAGATTAAATTAATTATGATTACAAAAAGTATTTTTTAGTATATGAAAAAAAATACTTGCTTAACATAAGTGAAAGCAAATTCTGTAATGCTAGAACTCGAAAGAACGATTGTTAAAGTGCAGCAGGATGGAAACACTTATAGGGAAATCGCAACAGCCTTAAATGTTTCAAAAAAATGGTTTTTGAAGCGATGAAATATTTCAGAAAGCATTCGACTACACAAAAGCTGGCCCGTAAAAAATTAAGCCGTATTACGAGAGTTCGTGGAGATGCAAAAGCAAATGAGGTTGCGATTGCAGTATTTAGCCAAAATGAGGCAAAACCGTCTGTAAATACAGTAAAAAGTCGATTGCGAGAAGTTGTACTATATGAAAGAATTTCACGAAAGAATTCATTATTGTCTGAGACTTGAATTTGCAAAGAAGTACCTGCATTGGACGGATATAGAATTGAAAAAAGTATTATTTTGGAACGAAACAAAAATTAGTAAGGTCTCTCTCCAGATGCAAAAAAAATATGTTCGCCAGTCAAAGTTGAAAGAATTTGATCCAAGTTACACTCGCGCTACTTTGAATTATGGAGGAGGTTCTATACTGCTTTGGGCTGCTATGTCGTCTCGTGGTGTTGGGTCGCTGCACAAAATTGAGGGCAATATGGATAAGTTTCAGTATGCAAGAGTCCTAAGCGTTACAATGATGCTGTATGCTGATGAGAACATGCCAGTAACATGGATATTTTAACAAGATAACGATCCGAAGCCTACGACCCATCACGTCAAGAAATGTTTTTTTTTTTTTTTGACAATTCGGTTACTGTTCTTGACTGGCCTTCATTCAATCCTGATCTCAACCCGATTGAGAACTTATGGCAAGTTGTAACAACCAATGTAAGCTCTGTAAAACTAAGCAATTGTAATGATCTCTTTGCCGAAACAAAGAAAGCTTGACAAGTTATTTAAAGTAGTGTATGTAAGAATTTTGTGATCTCAATGCCTCTAATTGGATTTTTTTGCAACAAAGTATTGATTTATTTCTAAATAAATACTTCTGTTTTGTAAAACTTGTGTTATATACTTAATTATATGCACAACTGCGGTCAATCTTATTAGAAAATATGATTCAAAGATTCATAAATAATAATTAATTTGAAACAATATGCAGTTATTTACTAGCAGTAGAAGTTGAATTGACTAAACTATAACAGATTTTGAGAATATCATAAAAATTTTCGTATTATTTGCTTTAAGCTCACATGTTAGTATCATGTCCTTAATTAGTTGCACATAGCTGTATAATAATTATACTGTTGTGTAGATGCTGCATAATTTTAAAAAATTCTGTCTTTTAGGCACAATCTCTTTTCATCTATTTTAATGCTCTTCTTTATACCTTAAATTTATCACTTTAATAACTCTTTAACTATTTTTTTATTTGCATTTTACAAACTAACACATAGTTTCGTATCTAACGAATATTAATGTTTATGGAAGGAGACGGGTTAGTTACAAAATCCTCAAAAAAAATCATACTTTTCTTTTTAGTAGTTTTCTAAATTTAGTTGTCAAATATTCGTTAATAGAAAAATATCACACTGTAAATAAAGTGCAAATATTGTAGAACAAAAAATTACATGGCAACAAAAAACGAATGAACCGAACATAAGCCGGGTCGGTGTGTCAGTCTAGGTAAACTTAACAATAAATTGTAAATTTAAACATTAAATTCCAAACAAATTTATAGAGTATAACATCCTTTGTAGACTTAACAAAAATAGAAGGATGCTTTTTTTTGCCTCTTATTAATACGTTTATGCAACACTCACACGTTTGGTTTAACACTTTTAGAACCAATGACTACTGCATACCGTCTGCCTTACAGACTATATACCGAGTAATGAATTATTAAGATTCTTTCAAATAACGAACTATTTACAAGACATTATAGTAAGCTAATTCTTTTTAATGATAAGTCTTTTGTAATTTCTTACGATCAATACAATTTATTTGAAAAATACATTTTCGAAAGCTTTAAAAACAAGAAAATTGTATGAGTGAAATTGAAATACTGATAGATTGCTTCCAACAAAGGTTTTTCAAGCAATTGAAAGAAAAGCAAAACGAGATACAAGAGCCAGGAAGCGAAAAACACCGACACGTTTTGTTCGGTGTTTAACAGAAGTACTGGGATTCAACTACACAATTTTTTGACTAATTCTTTGAAACCTAAAGTATTGCAAATAAAGGTGGCTTTAGACGGTATGTATTTTCCAGTGTACTTGTCAGTTGTACGATACACATATAATATTGCATGTCTGTAAAAATTGACAATTTACAGGCAGTTTATAATTTTTGCTTTCATACGTCGGTTTTTAGTTTCATGTGACATAATCTACAATAGAAGACAACAGCTGTTTTTGTTATGAGTATTTTCGCGGGAGTTTTGTATTCTTGCAAATATAGTTTGAAAAAATGGACTAAAAAAATCAAATAATTGTAACTTGCAGCATTATTGCAGTAATAGCTTCTATAAAATATAAAAATAAAAAAAATTAAGCAAGAGTTAAAAGAAAATGCACCATATGGAGCCAACATTTTTACTAATATCTCCCATATAAGGGCACTTCCGAAAATTACTTTAAAGACCGTAATACTATGTTTCCACGAAGACTTGAATCACCTGCTTCGCTCTCTGAATCATGTTTATGAATCATCTGTTTACATGACCAAAAAACTTGATTCGATTTGACAGTTGTTTTTAAACAGAATAAAAAAACAGAATTCACAATTTGTGGAAAATATTTTTCTTTTAATGGACAAAAAAACAGAGTGGAAATTAGGTAGCTTATTTGAAAAAAAACATACATTCGTACGTATTTACTTTCTTTACTTCCAGCAACAAGAAAATAATTTGCTTTGTTTACAATAATATTAAATTTTTACAGCTAGTGCAGATAAACTTGCGATAAAAATTAGAGAAGAGTGCAATTTTTCGTGCTTCGCAAGTTGATTCAATATGAATCTACTTGATTCGCTCTTAAAATTTTGTATGGTGAAGCAAGTTGTTTTACTCATGATTGGGGTGTGAAACATGAATAGAGAGCGAAGCATGTATCGTGGAAACGTAGTATAACTCTCTCAAAAATGTTGGTATCCAAATAATATTCGACACAAATAAGTTTCTTATATACAGAAATAATGGCACCTAATTTTATAATGGTTGGTCCATAATTAGTCAAAACTCACATATAAGACCCTATTCGTAATTCAATTTAACCTCCATAAATCTTTTAAAACTATTTATATCGATATAAAGTTTAACACATATAATATTTATATTCACAGACATCATGACATTATATTTGTGGATGATCGGTCCATAATAGGTTATATCTCCCATATAACGCCCATTTCTGAAAAACTGTTTTAAACATATACTGGATGTAGGGTATTATATGGTCAGGCTTGACCGACTATACTTTCTGACTTGTTTTTAAATTTTAAATATAAATTTGCTGAATCACAAACACAATTGACTTGTAAAACAACTGGTTGCAGTTGCGTTGTCAGATGAAAATAGAACAATCTCTAATTCAAATTTTACCCTATAATGTAGGCTGATATT
This sequence comes from Bellardia pandia, assembly GCA_916048285.2. Lineage (NCBI taxonomy): Eukaryota > Metazoa > Arthropoda > Insecta > Diptera > Calliphoridae > Bellardia > Bellardia pandia. The sequence continues at coordinate 48,446,942 of OU696529.1, forward strand.
TGCAGAATCATTCTTTTCTTTTACACGACGTGTATGCATTTTGCAGTGAAAAATTTAACAAGCACACTGCAAAATTGCAAAATACATACCGTCTAAAGTCACCTTAAGGAGTGATTTTCTTAAAAGCTTGCGGATCTGATTTAAAAAAAGACATACAATTTGGAGAAATGTATGAAGTCTTTATTTGAGTCGGTAGAATGATCTAAATACCTATAATTCAATGTTTAAAGATGACTTCATTTAACTGACGTCTCAAATTGTTCATACGCTGCGTGCAAATTTGAATACTCTCTCCAACTTATGGGCCGGTATATCACGAACATATTCTTCAATATTAGCTTCCATTGCGTCAACCGTTGCGCAATGGTATCCTTATAGCTATGAACCTTAACATTACCCCACAAAAAAAATATAAATAATGTATAAATCGCACGTTCTATCCGGCCCCAAACATGAAATAAACTGTTCACCGAACAGTTGAATTGAGAGGTGTTCACACTCGTCTCTCAATTGAGCCATTGTTTCACGTGCTGTCAGCAAAGTCAAGCTTTTCCATTTTACGCAAAAAAGAATGTATAATCATTGCAAGGTAGCGATGCAATTCACAGTAGCATTCCTGCCTTATTCACCGGCTCATAATGCACCAAACAGTGCAATTTTAGAAATGCATTGGCAGTTCTTGCAATGCTTCTGGCAGCAAATACGACAATTTTGCTTGTTTACGCATCCCTTTAACCAGTAATGATCTTCGTCGCTTAACACAATTTTCACTTTCTTAACCAGCAAGCTTTTTTCGTGTGTAAGTCGGTTCATCGATTTCAAACTGAGCATGTTTAAGAGTAACATATGTTACACGAAAACAGTTTCCCTGACTAAAACATTTTTGCCAAAAAGAAAATTGCTAAAAAAAAATCATCCTTTTGGAACCTAGAAAACTATTTACCCCAATTAACGAGTTAATATAAACTGCTGCTGGTTTATGATGTTTGTTGCCCCAAAATAAAAAAAAAAAATAAAAAAAAAAAACAAAACAAACAAAAAATCTTACACAGCCAACAGGCATTTGGCGCGATTTTCAATGTCGTTTTTGTTTTTTCCTTTAAACAAAAAGAGCAAATAGTAAAATTTTTGCAACATTTCGTTACATATAGACAGGCTCATAACGACCAAAAACAAAAAACGTTCAGAAATATGGCTGTAAATATTAAACAAATACGAACGAACCTACCGTTCATATGAAGTAGACCAAGTGTCGCGTTGTTGGTGTATGACTTTAAATGGAAACAAAATACACAATTTCCAGATTTAAAAGTTTGTTGGGCCAACTACAATATTTTCCTACTTTTTAATATAATTTGTGTTTTTGTAAGTGTCGGAGTGTGTGTGACTGTGTGTGAGTGTGTGTGTGTGTGTGCTTGTCATGGAAAATATCGTCAAAAAATATTGTAGTTCGTTGTAGTAATACAGACATTTCCATTTCCAAAAACGATGAATGAATGAAAATAAACGAATGACATGAATGCTAAAAGTAAACACTAGTTGTGTGAGTGCCTGTAAAAGTGTTTGTTAACAGTAACCTGCAGTCTTTGGAACTAGCTGTGGATTGACGTATGATTTTGACTACATACATTCCAGGCAATTTTAAAACACATGCAATTATTACTTTCTGCATTACCATTTGCTAATGAAATTACCAGTGCATAGTAGTATACAATTTGTTTATTATTAGTCTGCAATTGCATTTAAAGAGTGGACAAAACAGATGTTCTGTTTAGTTTTAGCACAGCTGTTTAACACTCTGCTTGGCGAGTCATCCGTTGCCCTTATACGAATTTTATATGAAAACACCATTTTTGTTGTTTTGCTTTATTATTATTTACTAATTTAACTTGTATAATAAAAGTAAATGAAATTTTTATTTAATTTTCATTAATTATTCAATTTAATTTTTATTTAATAAAAGTAACTGAAATTCAAAGATGAGGTTTATGATGTTTGCAAGCATAGAGCAGGTAACTGAAATTCAAAAAGGGACGGAAAGGTTTTTTATGGTTTCTAGGAAAGGCACAATAAAATAATCCAAAAAGTAATCAAAATACAAAGACACGTTTGTGATGTATTCAAACAATAAAACAACATACTTTGCATTTATTAATGATTTCTTGAAATTTTACTACAAGGTCTCAGCGGACTTTTTACACGTTCCCGTACTAAACACCTATAAATCACAATAGAAACTAAACTATTGGTCAGATAGCCTTGAACTTTTTTAGGCGATTCTAGAGAAAATTTCCTTGGAATACATGTTGGCGGTCGGGTATACTTCCCATGGACCATAAAGAGTAATTTTAGTTTGAAAATGAAAAATGGTTGCCAGGAACCTTCTCACACAGCCCAGGATTAACGACGCAAATGTTATAATTGTTGATCCACTTAGACCTTTTATTTTATTTGTGATTTTATTTCCCAGATCACGCGAGGTTTGGTGTCAACTTATTTTTATTCAGTATTGTTTGATAATTCATCAACAACGTCTCCAAATTATTCAGCTGTATTGCGAAAATCTGCGTTGTGAGAGGAGTTTTTCGTGCACTTATTATTGGATATTATGCGACCGAATAGACCACATCTCTCTAACTAATGCATTTCTTCAAAATTTATTTATTTAATAACTATTAATAACTATTAAATAAATAAATATTGAAGAATTTTTGATGTTTCCACGAGTTTGAAGCATTTTGAAGAGCAATTTTTAAGAAAATTTCAATCGTGTAAATCTAGCTTAACTTTAAGACTACAGGGCAGTAAGTGAGAGCGGTTGTCGTACGAGGCGTATGTGAAATTTTCAAATTTTCATTTGTTATCCGTTTGAAAAATATGGTTTTATATATTGTTAGCATATGTTCGTATGTTCGTATATTAGGCTGGCAACGTATGATAAAGAGTTTTTTTATTTACTGTTTCCAAATTAAAGAGAATTAAAGTCTTTCCACACTTCATCATAATGGTATCGAAGGAGTCTCAGTAATACTGATCAGATGTTTTTAACTTAGTGATGCTCAATCCATAGAAAAATTGTTTAAACAAATTTACACATACATACATATTTGTTATGCTCTTTTAAAGACTTTCATTCAGTCCTCGTTGAGCAAGCGAATTTCTTTCAGAAATTTATTAAGCATTGTTGTTGCATTTCGTTGGATAAAGCATACTAAACACACGCGATTCAATTACAATTGAACAAGAGAAATAAAAAAAAAACTGTTCTAGATGTATTAATTTTTTTTCTTAAAATAACTGTTGTAAAATTATTTTTTGATATTGATAATTGTTAGTTAACGGTGCCTGATATTTTTTCTTCAGGTGTTTATATCTGGCAAAAACTCTGTCTTTTTTTATTTTTAGCGTTTGCTGGGAAATACATCTTCAATTCACCAATACAGCTTCATTAATATTTTTGAACATCATTGTTTTAAATTAGATTTATTGGGACTTGAAATTTGAATATGACCTGACAAGAGCATCGAACAATAAGCATGTGTATTCTTGGCGGTTGAGGGCTTTTACACTTTGGAAAAAATAATTTAAGAAAGAAGTAGAGTTTAGTATTCAAATCAATCGTTCTAACTGGCCAATCGCTGTTTGTCATTGTCCCATCGCTGTTTGTCTCCAGTCCCAATTTATCAATTCTTAGCAACAAGAGCTTGTTCATAATGGTGCTGTAACGTGCTCTAGTTGTAGCTATCCTGTTCTTTAGGATTTGAATTTGAGCGTATGCTAGGTCTTTTCGTGCAGTATAATATCCATAAGATCAAATTTTGTTTTTTTTGGTTAACCGTTCGAAGAAAAATGAAGCTTGTCTTGCCAAGAGTTCTGTATTCTTAAGAAGGATAACGTTCCATATATATAAAAATCCACAACTACATCTTATACGATTAACATATTCCACAAATATGTGCCACTCTAATATATTTGGTATATTAAGCAGCAATGGCAAACCTTCACAGCTTGTGCAGTACTACAAATGAACGACAATGAACATTTATTAGAAATTTAAATAATAAAGCAGAGATTTCCCTATTTCCAATCGCAAGTCCCCCTATAGTTGCAACTAAGGTGTCACTCCCAGCTCTATGCCAACATGTCTGAGTGATAGACAAACATAGTTGTCTAATGGAAATATTCAAACTCAGCTGGTACAATTTCAAACTATTCAAATGTTGTTTGCACTACCGCTGCTGCTGCTGTTGTTGTTTTCGTGCTTACTTTTAAGATTGACAACCCCCAAAAAGGATTCACACTGAACTTTTCAAACATTTGCACATACACTAACGTTCCTTCATTGTTGTCATTGTCAGACTGTAGAATTAAGCTCCTGCATAAACCTCTCTTTTTGGGCCATCTAGAAGTTTCAAGAATATATGTGTATACAGAAAATAATTTTTCAAGTGAGTAAACATATTTTCGCTGTTCACACTTTCATGTATGTAGAGGCATAAGCTTGTAGTGGCAGCAATCGTTAAGTATTTAAAATATTTATTTGTCATCATTACAAAAAGAAAAACAAAAACTATTCATGTGAAAAAGAAAATATTTACATTATTCCTTTATTTTAGTTTTCGATGAACTTTATTTTTACATAAAAAACTAAAAAAATAATAGTCTGTATCATAATGCTCTTACTTTGGACAAAAAGTAAATTGACAGGATATTCTAAATTAATTATTATTTAATTAACAAACTATGTAGAATATGTAGTGAAACTATTCCAAAAAGGGTATTTAAAAGTAGAAATTTCCAACTGCCTTTATCCAGATCTATATTTTTTACATACAAAGTTTGACATTCGTTTTAGAAATATTTACCAATTTTGCGGTTTAAGAACTTGATTCCATTCCGATATTTCAAATATCAAAAGCCTACTTAAAATAAAGATTGATTCCTCATTAAAAGTTACAATTTATAGATGTATTTGTACTCTCTCTCTCTCAGATTCTTAAACAAAACCAGACACCAGTGGTATATTTACTACATCCAGCCTGTAGCGTTCATAACATCCAATAAGATTGTACGTTTGTAAAGATATGGTCACACTTGGCAAATATTTACTCAAAAAAGCGTAACCGCTTGTTTTAGCACAAATTTGTTTGACGTTGTTTAGTCTTACAAGAATTTTGCAAGATCAAACAGCATCAAATAAAGTAAGACTAAATATCTGATGTGCCCTGTCCTAAATAAACGAGGTTGTTTGTTTAATAAATAAACGATATATTTTATTTAGTGGTTACGTCTTTTTCGGCAAATATTTGCCAAGAGTGACCGTATCTTTAGATGTTGATTCGGAAATCTATGCCTTCACTCCCACTTATAGTTTTTTACTAATACAATCAATTTGTTCACACTTGCAGCTGTACTTGCAAGGGAACTTGCTTGTAAGTAAATTTTTGACACTTTCCACAAGTAAAATGACAAATGAAGAAACAGTGCTTAAATGAAAGTAATGTTTATAACAGATTTTGGGTTTTTACAAAAAAAAACTTTTTCTTTTTGACAATACGGCAATACTGAATCTACATGTTTTTGAAAATAAACAGAATTTGAGGAAGACATTTTGTTCGAAGTTTTTTGTTGACGACATTTTAAAAATAAACTTGCACTTGCTAGCGTAACCACTCAAAAAAATATTGTTGTTTTTTGGTGTTTTCTCAGCTAATATGTATACTCTACTTGCAAGTAATTACTTGCATGTGTCAACGGGGGGTAAGATATAAAGAGCTGAACATGAAAAACTACTGTAGTAAGAGTTGAAAGAAAGTTAAAGTCTGTCTGTGGGCTTGCCGAGCACCCAGTGATATGTTAACACTGCAATCAATTAACATTAAACTGTCCTTCCGGTTTGTATTCAAGAGTTACAGTGGGAAGCAAAACTGTTCGGATGTTTTGCATTAAGGAAGTAAGGTAATGAAAATAATACAAATATATGTATATTATCAAATACTATTTAATTAATTTAACTTTATTCTAAATTATAAAGTACAAAAACTCACATAAAATTAAAAGATCTTTAAAAATGAGAAAAACGCCAACTGATATTGAAAACAATGTGATAAATTTGTAGCAAAATAATTATTCATGCTGTAAAATTGCTGAAAAATTAAATTTAAGTAGATCCACGGTAAATTATATAAAAAAAACGGGAGTAGGGAGTTCACCAAGACTGCTTTCTGATGGTGATGTCCGGCAGATTGTACGTTTGCTACATAGTAAGGATATCAAGAACTCGAAAAATGCTGCAAAAAGTATTGGTAAGTATGTATGTCAGTTCTTGGATGAGCATGAAATGAATAGAAAAGAAAAAGCCAGCACTTTCCGTTAGAAATGTGAACAAACGCCCTCATTTCTGTAAAACCCATAAAAATTGGACAGTAGATAATACTATTGGCATAGACCGCATGAGCGCATCCAAAAGCACCTTCCTTAATGCCAAAACATCCGGACAGTTTTGCCTCCCACTGTATATAGTGCATTTGTGAATTTTCTTGACAAATAATGCGCCATCTGTTGTCAGTCTTCTAAAAATATTGTTTAAAGACTTCTCTTTAAACAATCCCAAACGGTATTACATCTGAGAAATTTGAAGCAGATTAGTTCTGAACCGCTAATCTCTCTAGAAAACCCAAACTATAGGTTTTTAACAATAAAAACTGCGTAGTTTCTTCAAACAATACAACCATGCAGAATCTTTGGCGGTAATGGAAGCTGCAACACTAAGGTAATAGTCCAGCGTACTACCATCTTATTTCTGGGGTCACTCCTACCACTCTTACTTTAACCGTCTGACTAGGACAGAATATTGGTAAAAGATTAAAGTGGCATAGCTCCTGGCTGACTGTGAACGAAGTTGCTAGTGATCCAATGAATATTATTTTCTTATAGAACTTTACACGACTCCCTCGATAGCCAATATCTCGACCAGAAAACACAAAATAGTTTTTAAATTTTTATTTGAAACTTTAAATTTCACCCTATTAATTTTTCACCTTTTCTGCTAGAATGTCGTCTGTTCATCTGTGCTTGTTCGCTTCTAAAACAATCCAAAGAATGAAGTCTGGAGTGTCAAAATCGGGAATTCTTGTCGACCACTATAAATCTAGAAAATTTGTCATAATGTTTATTGTGTGAGCTATATTTAATATGCGTCTTTAAAAACTTAATCATGACTCTGTATTTCTAACTAGTTACACTAACGGTAACACACTTATTTTCCTCGATTAAATAAGGACCGACATAAATGACACCTTTGGGAACTTTGACCCTCAGTGCCCTAGAAATTAGCATTTTATTTGTTTACGTGTTCATTTAGATAAAAATAAGGCTTAAGAAACCGAGTAATTCGCCTTTTTGTGGACTATAGCGTTCAAGACAAGTTTATTAACTATTAACTAAAGTTATGGCATATTTTATTTTTGTAATTATTCCTACTAAACGGCTCTAAATGTTGGTTAGCATTTTTATGAAAAGTAAGATGTTGCTGACTTGGGGGTCACCGATTTATCAAACTTTAAAAATAAACCCTTTAATTCTCTTTGATCATAAGTTCTTTTACTACTATAGCAAATAGCAGAAAGGAACAAAAGCATTTCATCTTTAAAAATAAATAAAAACTACAAATAGTTGGTGGAATAATTTTTGGAAGTGTTGTTGTTTCTTTTGTCATTGCTTATTGTTGTTAGTATTGTATTGTTGCTGTTGTTGTTAGCAATTGTTGGCAGTAGTGATTGTTTCTGGTGCTGCTGATATAATAAGGATGGATGATGGGTAACATATGATGGTTGGTATTCAGCGTCGACATTTAAATATTTTATACATACGACTATAAAAACAGTCAACCAGACAGACGGACGGACAGACAAACAACATGCGTTTGTGAATAATCAGCGAGGCGTGTAAATAGCGTGGGAATTAGTATTTTCATTTAAATGGAGAAGAAGCGTGAAACAGGCTGAATGATTTTGTTTTTTGATTTTGCTTGTTTGTTTGTTTGTTTGTTTGCAACACATGTGTCTGGCTGTAGATGCTTCGTGGTTTGCTGATTTTATAAGCTGCTGTATGAACAAAAAAACAACAATACAATACAAGACAAAACAAACAAAAAAAGTGAATTGAAAGAAAATTAAAAAACATGATTTAATAAATTTTGATTGCCAATAATAATTTTTAGCAAATTAATTTATAAATTTACACTTTTCAATTTTGAAAACATATAAACAGATACATAACTACATACATACATACGAGTACATACAACATTTTTAATTATTACTGCTTTAAATACAAGTTTTATTGTGTCAAATTAAATTGTGTCATTTTTAATTAATACATAATATTTAGAGAGTTCACAATGGGGCGTATATTATAAGCCTCCTTAAGGATTTAATTTAATTTTTAAACAACAAGAAGTTTAAAATTATTAATGTCATTAATTGGCATTCAATAAAACGCTAAACTATGCAGAGCCATAAACACGATATTAATAAAACTATCTGTGTATTAGACTATCTAGATTTTATCCGCAAAATCTTTTTAAAGTTTTTTCAAACTTCCAGTTTTTTTCCTATCGTCGTAATTTCACTATGACTTTTTTACCCATAAAAACATTTTGATTTTTTCCACAATATTTGACTGCTTTTGACATCTTCTTCTTTGACATAACAATTTAAACAAAGGTTACAAATTAACAGAAAACAAAAACAAGTAAGAAAGTATAGTCAGTCAAGCCAGACCATATAATACCCTACACCCAGTATATGTATAATACAGTTTTTCAGAAATGGGCGTTAAATGGGAGCTACGGCTAATTATGGACCGTATTATTGGTATACATATGAAATATATTTGCGTTCAATATTATTTGGATACCAACATTTTTGAGAGAGTTATGCTCTTTAAAGTGATTTTCGGAAGTGGGCCTTAATGGGAGCTACGACTAATTATGGACCGATCTGCACAAAATTTGTAGATCTGATTTGGCTTTATTTACCACTCATTTGTGATGAAATTAGTTTGGATACTTGCATAATTCAAACATTTATGATTGGTAAACCCCAAATTCGGGAGTACATTTGTATGGGGCCCAGGTAAAATAATGCACCGATTTCCACCAGTTTCAATCCCATCCGTGCTTGGGCCCAAAAAATATCACGTACCAAATTTTATCGAAATATCTTTAACCTGTACTCTGCGACCTGTACTTTGCACACAAGCTACATGGACAGCCAGCCGGACGGACGGACGGACAGGCGGACATCGTTAAATAGACGCGGAAAGTGATTATGAGTCGATCGGTATACTCCAAGGTGGGTGTTGGACCAATATTTTAGTGCGTTACAAACATCAGCACAAATTCAATATACCCTCCCCACTATGGTAGTGGAGGGTATAACAAAACAAAAACTTAATTTGTTCAAACAGTGGCTCACAGCTTATTTTATGCAGTGCATTTGTTATAGTTATTAAACACTAAATTATAATTATAATTAATAATAATAATTATTAATAATTATTAATAAATAAAAAAAAATTGTATTTTAATTTTTTATATATACATAAATAAAACAAAAACACTGTTTAAAACGAAAAAGCTTTTTATTATCTCTTTTTCGGTAAAAAAAAATATATAAAATTATATATTCTTCAATTATTCAATTATTTGATAACGGCAAGAAACTGACACAATAAAGAACCAACAAATGTTATTTATTATACACTTTGCGTTATGGTTACGTTCAAAAAAACACGACACAAATTGAAGCGACACAAAGTAAATTAAGATTTTCTATAACAAAACATGTAAAGATCGCAAATACTAAGTCGTCGGCTGTCTTTCACAAAAAATTGATCCAATGTTCAACGTATTTCAATGTAAAATAAATTTCCTTATAGCAATTGTCTGTATTACTACCACTGCATTATCGTTGGATAATGCTTTACTTTTTATGTCATCAAATACTGGTAAGCTTTTTACTTTTGTCCGAGTTAATGGTATTCTCTGCGCAACTTAATTTTCATTCCAAATAGAAAGAAAGGACTCCGTTTTGATCATAAAAGCACTCCTTGTACGGCTCATCGTTTTAGAATCTAATGATGTGTCAGATTTTGCAAAAATTTCAAAAAAAAAAAAAAAAATAAAGACTCGAACCCAAAACATGGCAACCTCGCAAATCTAACGATGCACAGTGTAAATTAGTACTAATTAAGTAGCGACACAAATTCGAAAACACTCAAAACGAAACAACGCAAAGCGAGGTATTGGTGTAGTTCACACGAGTCCTCATACAACGATAGAACAACGATATTTGGTTTCAAGCCATTTCCAAAATGGCGACACACAGCGAAAAATAGCAGAAATGGTTAACATTGAAGCTTCCACAGTCCAAAAATCATTAAGCGATTAATCCATGAAAATCGGGTCCATAACAAAAGCAGACAGGCACCAAATAAAATTTTCAATGAGCACGATGAGCGCCAGATGTTAAGAAAAATAAGGCCATCAGCTTCACAACTGGCATCCGTAGTTGTATCTCACTTGGAAAAAATATGTTGCGTTGAAACTGTTCATCGTGTCTTGCGCCAACATGATTTTATTGGTCGAGTTACACGCAAGAAACCGTTTATAGGACTGTGCAGGCTAAATTTCGCCAAAGATGTTTGTAATGAATCTGTGTTTTGGAATTCGGTCATATTCGCCGATGAATCTGAATTTAACAAATTCGCTTCACATGGCATGTCGTTCATATGTTCATATGATGGAAACCAAATACAGAACTCAACAAAGAAAACCTAAAGACAATAGTGAAGCATGATGGTGGCAGTGTGATGGTTTGAGCTAGTACATATGTCAGCTGCTGGTACTGAAAATTTAACATTTGTTAAAACAACCATAGACAAAATTCTGAAAGACAAGTTGTTGGAAAACGCAAGGAACTTGGGTATAAGATCAGATTTTCTACTTTACCAGGATAACGATCGAAAGCGCAAATCGGGTATTGTGCAAACGTGGCTAATATATAACTGCCGACATTTGATATCACTGCACAACAGTCGCCAGACCTTAATATTATCGAAAATTTATGGTCAATTTTAGAAATCAGCATAAGGAAGCACACACAGAGTGTTAGAATATTTCGTCGAGTATTACCCAAAACCTGGGGGGTTACTCTCTATTGCGATGCGAAAGCAAATGCGATGCGATAACCGTACAATTTGTATGCTTATCGCATCGCATTTTCTTTCGCATCGCAATAGGGAGTAACCCCCCTGATCGCATCTAAGCCAAATCGCCTTACATCTCTTGTAGATAATAAAGGCTGTCACACCAAATAATAAATCGTGTAATTGTCAATTTTAATTTAAAGTTTTTAAAACCCTTACGTAACAAATTATTTCTGTTTATTCTGTTTATTATTAGTTTTCTTTTTTATGGAGATTTGAAACCAAAAAACTGCACTACATAAAATAAGCTGTGAGACACTGTAAATGCCTTTAAAAGAGAATGAGTATGTTTGTATTAATACTTGGCTGTATCTCAATATCCTGTAACTGTATGTATGATATTTGTCCAAATACAAACTATATTTGCAAGAGAGATGTTTGCTTAATATTTGCTTAAACTGTCCCATGCAGAAACAGCAAAATCTTAGCTGTCACACACTTTGACAGATTTCAAAATAAACTTCATTTGGAAGTTGTAGTTGTTATGCAAGTAGTATGAAATTTCTTTCATTCTTTCAGAAGTTTCGTTACATTTTGCAACTTGTGATTGTTGTTTTAGGGTTTTTTTTGTTGATTTTAGAGATTAAAGATTTTTTTGCTTTTCTTTTGAAATGTAACAAACTTATAACTGAGTGTAACAATTTTTTCGTTTAGTGGTGGATCAATTACTTAATTTACTTGCCGGTGTGGTGTTTCCTTTACTAGGGGGAAATTAGTTAAACGCAATAGCAACCCTTAAGTATGTGACGATTTTATGACAATTGTTAATTATCTTAAAAGCCACATCATTTATTGTGTCCAGCGAGCGAGTGAAATTTGGGGAAATGTATAAAATTTAGTATGGACATGTAGACAGAATAGTAATTACGTCTTCATTATTGACTTAAATTAATACTTGAGTAAATATTTACAGTTTAAGCAAGGAAATTTATGTGAATAACGTATGTTTTTTCCAATTATATAGCTTTCGTTAAGATACAACAGCTTTAAAAATGTCACAGCATCTTGAGTATGAACGAACTAATTGAACAATTGCGGATTACTTTTTCAGATTCAGTAGTCATGGATCTTACTCCTTTGATAACAAACTACTTGGTTCTACAGATAATACTTTGAAAGCTTAACTCCTCTCTGTTAATTTAAACTAGATAGGGTGGCGTTAGATTTCTTGTTTCAAGTCGGTCAGAACTAGCCTTAAACTTTATCTGACGGGTGATTCAAGTAGAGATACATTTTTCAATAGCGATTTGTTGAGGTAGACACCATGTTGACTTGTTGTGATTATGGATGATGTTTGTTGAGACAGTATATCCCTTATGTTCCTTTCAAATAATTTTGGGATAGCACAAAGGATTCTTTCCATAACTCTGGGAAACTAACAAACTTTAGAGAATAGTTAAGTAGGTTGGCCACATATTTCTAGAGTAAGTTGTACAAGAAAATATATATTTCATAGAAGACGACCTATTAAAATTTATTTGATGTTGACTTCCTAGCTTAAATTCAGTCTAAGTATGTACCGTCATTGTCGATGAGCTTTCAACAAAGCTTATTAACAAAGATAGGACTCTCAAAAACCCCACTGGCTGGAACAGGAAATCGGTTTATCCTGCTGGACTTTGGAAATCACTGGCATTTAGACCACCAGAAAACGCATATTTAAATATGATATTGTTTGGAATATTAAGAGATAAAAATGTTTTCAAGATGTTCTATAGTAATTATAAGTGCTATTTAGTTTCAAACGACTCCATCAAGCTTCTGATAAGTTTCAGTGTTCAATTAAAACAACTAAATTAATTCTAACAATAGTATAACTTTTTTCTGCTACTTTCTCATATTTATATTTGTTATGCTTGGCAAATAATTGACAAGATTTAGCATTTTAAACAAATGTTGATTATTTGCCAGTTAAATCTAAAAATATTAAACCAGTTAAAAAAAATTAAAAGTGTTAATTGTTGACTTAAATAGAATCAAAGTAAACAAATAAAAAATATGTAAATAAAATAAAACACATGAGTACATATGAAAAAAATTAAATGAACAAATAAAAATCAAACAATTCAAAGCAGTTGGCAATGAATGAAAATAGAAGCAGCAATAGAAAAAAATAACAAATGAATTGGTAACAATTTTTAACTGCTTTATTTATTTATTCATTCATTCACTCACTCACTCACTTTACTTCAGCGGCCAATGCTCGTCTGTTAAACGCGATTTACAACAAATAGCAGCAGCAGCAGCTGCAGCAACAACAACAATAAGAGGAATAAGAATAAAATAAATGTTGCACTACATCACGTATCGCATCGAATACAACACTAAACGGAAGCTTGCCAATGTTCGAAGCACGTATGGGTTATTAGTGAAACAGCAGCAATAACAAAAACAACAAAGAATACGAATCGGCTGTATGGATGGCTTCTAAAAGAAGAAACAAACAAACAAGAAACAACACAGTTTATATTCGAAACTTTAAAATGATTTGATTGTAATGAGATTGTTGCTGCTGCCGCTTTTGGCTACTTCTTTTTTTTGCTGAATTCTTTATTTGCTATGACTGTTAACTTGTTGTTTTTGTTGTTTGTGGTGTGCGTATTATGATTTTTCAACTATTTGTTGTTGATTTGTTATTTTGATTTATGTTTGCAACAAATTATATTTTTATACCCTACACCACCATAGTGGGGATTTGTGCTGATGTTTGTAAAGCCTAGAAATATTGGTCCAACTTGTACTGATTGACTCAGAATCACTTCCTGAGTCGATTTAACGATGTCCGTCCGTCCGTCCGTCTGGCTGGCTGTCCATGTAAAGCTTGTGCGCAGAGTACAGGTCGCAATTTTGAAGATATTTCGATACAATTTGGTGCGTGATATTTTTTCAGCCCAAGGACGGATGGGATTGTAAGTGGTGTAAATCGGTCCATTATTTCACCTGGCCCCCATACAAATGTCCTCCCGAAATTGGGGTTTACCGATCATAAATGTTTGAATTATGCAAGTTTCCAAACAAAATTCACCACAAATGAGTAGCAAATGGACGTGAATCACATCTAAAACTTTTGTGAAGATCGGTCTATAATTAGGTGTAGCTCCCATATAAGGCCCACTTCCGAAAATCACTTTAAAGAATATAACTCACTTAAAAATGTCGGTATCCAAATAATATTGAACACAAATATATTTCATTTAAATTCAACACAAATAAGTTTCATAGATACAGAAATGATGACACCTAATTTTATAATGGTCGGTCCATAATTAGTTGAAACTCCCATATAAGACCCTCTCCGTAATTCACTTTAACCTCCATAAATCTTTTAAAAGTATTTATAAAAATTATTTATAAAATTATATGAATAATGACACTAAATTTTTGGATAATCGATCCATAATAGGTTATATCTCCCATTCCTGAAAAACTGTTTTATACTTATACTGGGTGTAGGGTGTTATATGGTCGGGCTTGACCGACTATACATTTTTACTTGTTTTTTTTCTTTTTTTCTTTTGCAGCTTTTATGTGATGTATGAGTCTTTACAATAAATTACAAAAATAAAACTCACTTAAGTAGACATTTAGCGTATGAGAAAATAACCAGCTGAGATTGTACACACAAAAATAAATATTTATTTTTAGTTCAACATTTGCATTTTCTGAGATAGAATAGTATTTGCTGGAATTACAATTTTTCCATTTTCCAAATTTTAATATTTTTTGTGTGTTTTCTTTTAATTCTCTAGCTATTGTTAAGGATTTTTGTGAATTAGTCCCAATTTACACGAAGCAATTATTTAAGCTAAGCCGATTGCTGTATAAAACAATTTTTCAGAAATGGGCACTATATGGGATTTATGACCTATTAGGTACCGAACAAAACAATGAAAATATTAACAGCTGTTGACGCAATTCATTTATATTTCAGTAGTGCCACTTATTGCATTTTTGTTTTATATAGTAGCGTTTTTTCATAGAGCAGGTTCCTTGATAATTTAAAAACAAAATCCCATTAAATAAAGCCTTAAAGACTAAAGAAAACTGTTAAATTTTCTTGTTGTCGGTCACGCTGATAACATAATAAAAATATAATATACATAATATAATAATATAGTATAATAATACTCGTAAATATTTCTAAGCACTAATTTGCTTTACATATTTTGTTATATGGTCAACACTGTTTATGTTTTGTTGCCAACAAAAATAGAAATTAGTTTAATTTGACAGCGACCAAAAAATCAGCATGGACAACAACCTGCAGTCGTATTGCCTGCTGTCGTCAATATAGTCACTCTTATATAAAAGTGTGTATTTTAGTTTTGACATATTGTAGTCTCGAATGTGTTTAATGATTTGGTAGTTTTTTATAAACTCTATTTTAAACACAAAATACTTACAAATTGCAATCCAAAGTTTACAAAAACACTTGTTAAAATACTAAAACACTTGTGTTTAAAGCTAAGAATAGACGATCGTCAGATATTACAACGTTATCCGAAAAATGTGCAGAAAATGTCTGACAACCGTGTAAACTTAAAATTTTTGTCTTCCAACGTTGTAAGAAAAAGCATTCTCAGTACATTTGAAGACAAAAATATTGTCAGATACCTAACAATCGTGTAAACACACAATTTTGTCATTGTCATTGTTTTAAGACAATTGTCAAACACTTTTCATTGTCATATGTGCATTGCCGATGGCAGCATTGTCATAGAAATTATTTCTAAATGCAACTCTGCATCTATGTACATAAATAAACAAACTAGTGTGCATTAATAACAATTTCGGTTGACAGATAAATTCATTGTGTGACAATTGTGTGCCAATGAAATTGTTAGTTTTCTTACAGTCGTCTAAACTGACATTTTACCTTTTGCCAACAATTTTTTAATGTCAGTACATTTCTAGCACATTGATAGATCTAACAACGTTGTAAAATCTGACGATCGTCTAGCTTAAGGCAGCTGATAAGTTAGAGATGGCTAACTCTGTGATAAGTATTTATTTTGATATTCGATAGATTTACTTCAGTAGTTACTGATTTACACTTGTTGCTTCATATCGAAAACGTCATTGCTGAAGGTACCCCAAAGACGAAGCTGTCCGTTTCGTCTTTGCCAAAATAAAAGTGGCTCAGAAATCACCATTTATAAAGAAACACATATGTAGATATGTAATTTTATTGCATTTCATTTAAGTTTAAAAATGGAAAAAAGCTTTGTATACAATATATGTATCAGCTATCAGGTTTCAAATGAAATCCGTCAAGGACCTATTGTTACCAGTCATATGATATTTTTCAGTTTTGGCACACTTTTGTTTCTGTTTAAAAACTAAACTGTTGCCAATATCTCTAAACTTTCAAACTCAATAATATTTACATTTGTAATAAAAAACAAGTAAGAGTGCTATATTCGGCTGCGCCGAATCTTAAATACCCTTCACCTAAGCGTAATAAGAAATATAGAAACTACACTAGACTAGAATATCCTAATTCTGGGTTTTCTATTCAGTCTTAGTGCAAATTTTATTAGTATTTGATATATTGTTTGAAAGACAATTTTACGACCAACATAATTTATTTTAAATATTTTGAAATGTTGTCTAATTTTTACCATTTTTAATTGATTTAATTACCAATTCTTACCCTAATTTACAGAGTCTGTCTGATGTTCATAATAATCTTGAGTGTAACTTAACAAACAGAGTATAAAAAAGAGGTACAATTCGGTTTTAGTGATTTTGCTCAAAAAAAAAAAAAAAAAAAAAACAAAATGAAATAGGGCTCTTAGAGGAGATACCAGCAAAAAAATTTGTTGGCGGTCACGCCTATTTTCGAGGGGGCGGGCCCGTAAAGTTGAAAATATATAGGCCTATAACTCGGGAACTACTGGGTGCTTGATAATTTGTAATACACTAAATAAAAGGTATTAAAAATACCTTTCCAACGATGTATATCATGATTATAAAATATGGACCGAATATGGGTTAAATCCGAAAAAAATATTTTTTGACCCGAATTTATTTGTTTTTTGGAAATGGTTCTATATGGCAGATATGACAAATTATGGGCCGATCTTCTTAAATTTTGGAACAGTTATTTTCATGCATATGAAGATATTTCACGTCGAATTTCAACATAATAACGGTGTATATAAGATATATATTAGTATTAACGTGGATTTCGAGAGTGGACCATATATGGGGGATATAGTCAAATATGGACCGATATTCTCAAAATCCAGCAGTTTGATTTAGGCATGCATGTAAATGATCCGTGTAAAATTTTGGGTTGGTACCCTTATTTATAAGCGATTTATGAGTATTAAAGTGATTTTCGGAAGAGGGCTTTATATGGGGCATACGGTTAAAAATAGACCGAAATTCACAAAATTTTGTGGGATAATTTTTGTATATATTAAAATGATCTGTGCAAAGTTTTGAGTCGGCACCGATATTTATACAATATATATAGGGAAAAATGTCTTTTTCAGATGTGGTCCTTGTATGGGAGGTATGACCAGTTCTGGGCCCACTACCATAAAATTTAGTACAATAATTTATTTGCCTATAAAGAGTATTTATGTCAAATTTTAGCCGTTTAACATTATTTATATCTGTTTTATGCGTATTTAAGTGAATTTTGGAAGTGGACTTTATATGGGGTCTATGGTCAAACATGGACCGAACTAAAAAAAAATTCGTTTTGCGATTTCTTTTTGCACAGAACTTAGTTTTGCTGAATTTTGTCTTGATATTCCAATTTTATAGGCATTTATGTATAATTGAGCAATATTTCGGGAAGATTTTTGTATGAGGGCTATGACCAATTTTTGGCCGACCACCATGAAATTTAGTACAACAATTTATTTGTCTATAAAGAGTCTTTATGCCAAATTTTAGCCGTTTAGCATTATTCATATCTGTTTTATACGTATTTAAATGAATTTTGGAAGTGGACTTTATATGGGGTCTATGGTCAAACATGGACCGAACTAAAAAAAATTTCGTTTTGCAATTTCTTTTTGTGTAAAACTTATTTTTGCTGAATTTTGTCTTGATATCCCAATTTTATAGGCATTTATTTAACATTAAGCCATATTTCGGGAATATATATATTTGTATGGGGGCTATGAGAAATCATGGACCGATTCTTACTATTTTCCGCACACTTTCTTCTTTTGTCATACAAACAACGTATACAAAATTTCATAGTATTATCTCCAATATATTTCAAAATATTGCAATAAAATGGACGAAAAATATAAAATTTTTATAGAGGTGGTCTCACATATTGGTTCATAACTCTGGTTGACCTAAACCGATTTTGCTGATTTTAAATAGCAAACTTCTCGAAAGCACTTCTGACAGAATTATTGAAGGTTTGGATCCCGAGTATATCTGGGGACTTCAAAAAACTGATTTCAACAGACAGACAGACAGACAGACGGACATGGCTTAATCGACTTCGCTATCTATAAGGATCCAGAATATATATACTTTATAGGGGTGGAAATTACACACGGAATGACAAACTTATATATACCCTTCTCACGATGGTGAAGGGTATAAAAAAACTAGAGCAATTATTTTGACGGTCAATGCACAAACTACAAAACAAAAATAATAATAATACAAAAACAAAATCAATAAAAAGTCTTTAACAAATTTCATGCTTTTGTAAATTTATAATAATAATAACAAAAAATAAATAACTTTTTTGGTAGTTTTTGTTATTGTTTAAACACCAAACAATAACTATAATAAAAAGGATTTTGATTTAAGTCAATATATACATATGTATGTATCTATTTATGCATGTATGTATGTATGTATGTATATAAAATAAAAGAAATAAAAGCAGTCAGTTTTACTTAGTAATGCAATTGAGCTATTTTTTTTCTTTATTAAATAAATATTTGCAATCTAATAACAAATAAAATAATAAGAGAAAAAAGCTGTTAATTTAACAATTGCTGTAGTTAGTCTAATAAGCCCATTATTTTGAAGGTCATCAACAAAGTCAACTGTTTCTTTTCTATTTTACAATTTTTATTTTTTGCTTTTCTTTCTGTTTATATGATATTGTCTTTTTGGTCCATTGTTAGGGGCTAAGCACTCAATTAATGCTGAGCTCGTCATGCACATTTATTTTTGAGTTTTTATCTTACTATTTATATACTTATACATATATGTTAATATGGATGTATGTGTATACCTGTTTGATCTAATTAACTGTGAATTTCTATGTCAATAATTAAATCAGTTTGACTACTTATCTAATAACTTCTTGGAAGTTAAGTTCAAATGTAACTATTTTTGGATTTTGTTGCAAGAAATTAACGGACAATGATAAATCGTTTGTAAATCTATTTAGAAAGCATAATATTCTGCAAGAAGAATCTCTTTACTTGAAATTATAAATTAAAAATAAATAACATTAAAATAACTGATAGACAGACAGCATCAAAACTTTTAATAATAGCAATAAATCCTAAACAAATTTAGTACGTAGTTTTTGACAAAATTTCAATAAAAACAAGTAAAGCTAGATTTACACGATTGAAGGTATTTTGAAGTCTTATTAAAATTTTGAAAATTAATTTTGATGTTGATGATGACGTTTCAAAAATTTGATCAAAATATTCTTTCAATATATTTCAAAATCTTTTGATAAAAATTTGATCAAAATTTGTTAAAGCTAATTTACACTATTGGTAAACTTTTTATATTGAAAATATTGACTTTGATCAGCTGTTTTGCTTCTTTGTGAATTAATTTATTATTATAAAAAAAACAATTAATAAGTATGGACGACGACACAATCATCATAACATTAACATTTTTACTATTGGAGGAAGAAGTAGCTTATAATAATGCAAAAAAAAATAAGAAAACAAAAGGAACATAGGTTTCGACCTCTTTTAGGGAGCGATTGATAAGGAATGATCCTGACTTATACAAAAACTTAGTGCGAATGTCACCAGACGATTTTGATTATTTGCTTAATCTCGTCACCCCATCAATAGAAAAGACTAATACTAATATGCGGGAATCTTTATGCCCCGGAAAACGCCTGGCAAATACTTTGGTGTCAGTTACCCAAGTCTGATGTTCTTGTTTAAAATATCAAGATCATCGATATGCAATATTGTGCCTGCTGCTGCTGTAAATTAAATGTCATTAATCACTTTCTTTCCCAAACTAACAACTATAACGATTTTAGTTTATCAATTAGTGTATTCGCCTTTTTTCAGTTAGTCTGTTTGCCAGTTAGTTCGTCAGTTAGTTAGTTAATTATGTGTTAAATGTAAAGTGTTAAATTTTATACAAAATTTTTGTGAAATATAAAATGTCAACAATTAAATATTAAACGTCGTAATTATCATAAATTAAAAATATAATACTAAATGCGCATGCTTAAAAAAAGCTAAAAAATAAATTAAAAAAATATTATTAGATTTGAAAACTTGAAAATATATTCAATGAAAACCATTACAAACATCTTTCAATACTATTAAGTTACAATATTAGTAACTGTGTATGTCAAAAATACTGTACTTACTAGATTGTAATTTTAAGTATGACATCTTTATAAAGACATTTTACAAGCTTTACTACTTCTTCTCTGCCTATCTAAAAATATGTTCTAAACTCTGTCAGTGCGATTTCAATAAAATATTTAAAATCAAACAAAAGTCTCCCATGAAATACTCATTTGTCCAAAGTTGTATATACATAAGTACATACATATACATATGTATGCATGTTTCAAATACATATATGTCATTCCAAAAGTAGTGGCAATTCTTTTAATTTTTCTTTTTTTAGAAAGAATAAATATGATTTTTGATGTGTCGTTCAAAATAATTGCAAGTTTCATAGTTTATCATTAAAAGAGATTAAGTTGTGCAATATTCATCCAAATCGGAAGACATCGATTTTTAAAATTGGGTCACTTGACGTGAAATTCACCATATATACATTTTTACATATGTTCTTCGAATGTTGTATGAAAGATTAAGTGTTGCCAAAAGTTCAAATATGTATCTCAATAAAAAAATTAATCATTTTTGTTTCAAAAAAATAATTAAACGCTAACACACAAATCATAAATAGATTGACAAATTTAAAACAAGCAAATAGAATTTATAAACAATAAATTAAGTAAGTGATAGTTTATGTACTTGGTTGACTCAACTGTTAAAATATCTGCAAAATGAAGAAATTGTTTTGTTTTTCTCATTTGTATTATGAATTTTGTTTAGTCAATTTTTTATAATTGTTTTGCTACACAATGTACAATGTACAACATACAACATCACTTGTGAATTGAACAAATCTTATACAAAATTTTAATATACATATGTATGTACCTGTTTACTTTATTTTGACGCGTACTTTTGACTGGTACTTTTCTGTTAAAATTTAATTAATTTTTATGTTCCTTGAGTTATATTTTGCTTAACTTATGCTCATGAATTGTGTTTCAGATTTGTACTTGTAGTATATATAATAAAACATTTGTATTACAATATTAGGTGTTTAATTTATATTGACGATCACAGTATATTTAGAGCTTTCTTTGGTCGGTCATATTCTTTGATTAATAATAAGACATAATCTACATAACACACAGTTTTGACAGATTAACTGGATGGAATACAATTTGAATAGTTTTATTTAAAATACTTATTTTATTTAGGACAAGACTTATTTTAATGTTGTTTGAAAACACTTGTAGGATCAAACCACGTCATACACAAATAAAAGTTATACTTTTTTGAGCAAATTGAAAAATATTTGTTATATGTATGTGACCCTATCCTTAGTGGACTATGTATAGGTATGCTAGTTACCCATAATAAGATATATAAAACACAACTAACGGGAGCTTATCACAATTTATACAACATGGAAAACAATAGGAATTATTTCGCAATTGGACTGATCATCAATCAGGTGATGATTTAACTTTTTAAGTTAATTTCTGAAATGACTGTTTCTTAAACCCAATAATTGCTCTCAAATTTTAAACAATTTACATACATATATAATTTATATAAAAACAGAAATATATAAAAAATATACAAACAATAAAAATCATCAATCTTATTCTTTGGTTGTTGTTGTTGTTGTTAAAATTTTCAACCGTTTAGATTGGTACTCGTACCCGTATCTGTCAAATTGATCAAGTGACAGTTTGAATTTGTTACCGTAATACGATCGGTTTGCAATTTCTTATTGTTAATGTATGATTTTGATTATTTATTTGTTCATGTTGTTGTTGTTGGTGTTTTTTTTTATCAAATTATGTACCGTTGTAAACTGTTGTAGTTAGTTGTCGATAAATACAATAATTCGCTATAAAATTGTTGTTGATATTTTGCATACCTGGCTGATTGCCATAACAAGAGACATGACAACCAAAGCAATCGAACCAACCAGCGATATGTTGCCATACCCATAGTCTACTGCAAGTGTCTGGGAATTATTTGTTGCTGGCCAAATCTTATAAATTATCCCAAAATTATATAAAAATTTATTTGTTTTTTTTTTTTTTTTTGCTTTTTCATTGTTTAAACCAAAAATACTTTAACCCTGAAAACAAAACTTTTATGTTCAATTTTAATTGTGTTTTTTTTTTAGTACACATTCATACATGAACAATAATCATTAAATGTTGTTTGAAGTTTATTACAGTTACATTTTTATTTATAATTTATTTGTTTTATTATTAAAGATAATTTGCAAAAAAAAATTAAACAAAACAAATGAATACTTGTAGTGTGTATTTGTATATTTAACCTGTTTAATGAAATTAAATTGCAATTGTCATTAAATAGAATAATCGTTATAACACTTTGGTTAACGCATTAATGTACATATATATTGCACAATGGCTTTGTTTGTACTGGGCTATAACTACGTTGTATTCACCAAAATTCCGTGAGAAAGTTTATGCGAGTTTGAGTAGCTATTAAAATTTTGCAATGGTAAATGTTAGTTTGATAGTTTATAATATGTTCAAGGAAATGGAATGTTTGAAAGTAGGATCATAAACGTTTTTTTTTTTTTAAATATATTTTCGGAATCTTGATAATTTTTATGTGAACAGATTGGTTTGATAATCTTCATATTTACGCTCTCTCTAAACTATTTATGATTCTCTTTAACGTGCCTTATATTTATACTATGGTGGATCTGCAAATTTAACTCACATGAGGCTTTCGTATGATCAGAGTGAATGTTAAACTTACTCCGATGCTATAATTCCAGGAATTTACCTGATTTAATTTATGGTATATCCCTTCTATATTTATTCCAAAAATGTTCATATTTTCTTCTACAATCTAGACCAACTTTGGGGACATTTAGTACAGACGCTGCTGAGTTTGTGAGATCAAAATTCATAACTTAAACTCGACCACACTAGGTATGTGATTTGTTATTGCAATCGGACTTGAAATTACAGCTTTATTTCTCTTTTTTCAATTCTCTCACTGTGCATTGGTATGAATTGAAGTCTGGCTCCAGGGACTTTCTGAGTTGATTTAACGATGTCCGTCCGTCCGTCCGTCTGGCTAGCTGTCCATGTAAAGCTTGTGCGCAGAGTACGGATCGCAATTTTGAAAATATTTGGATAAAATTTAGTACGTAATATTTTTTCGGCCCAAGAACGCATGGAATTGAAACTGGTGGAAATCTGTACATTATTTCACCTGGGCCCCATTCAAATGTACTCCCGAAATTAGGGTTTACTGATCATAAATGTTTGCATTATGCAAGTATCCAAACAATTTTAATAACAAATGCGTGGTAAATGAAGCCAAATCACATCTACAAATTTTGTGAAGATCGGTCCATAATTAGTCGTAGCTCCCATATAAGGCCTACTTCCGAAAATCACTTTAAATAGCATAACTCACTTAAAAATGTTGGTATCCAAATAATATTTGATACAAATATATCTCATATGTATACAAACATTACGGTACAATTTTATCACGAAAATCACTTTAACGATCATAAATTTCTTAAGAATCAAATAAAATTCGACACAAATAAGTTTCTTATATATAGAAATGATGACACCTAATTTTATAATGGTCGGTCCGTAATTAGTCGAAACTCCCATATAATCAACTTTAACCTCCATAAATCTTTTAAAAGAATTTATATCGAGATAAAGTTTAACATACACAATATTTATATTCACAGAACTCATGACTCTACATTTTTGGATAATAAATCATATCTCCCATATAGCGCACATTTCTGTAAAACTGTTTTATACGTATACTTGATGTAGGGTATTATATGGTCGGGCTTGACCGACTATACTTTCTTACTTGTTAAAATATATTTAATGCAAACTCTTGATTGCTGCTCATTTAATATCTACGAAATATTAAAGTGAATAAGCTCGTCTGATACGTCACTAGCTTATTAATCGCAATATATCTGCGTAAATTGTGGGTAATCCTAAACAAACCTAATTAAACCTCTTAATAATAGAACGATATGGTTCATAGGGAATTGGTGCAGCATATCCATTAAGCTGTAGCCACATACGAATATAGCGCGCACTTTTAGACTTCCATAAGGCAATAATTTCTGTTACAATCAATCATTTCTGTTCGAACTGTAAAGAAAAGTACACTTACTTTCCATGTCAAAGTATGTACATTAGGCCGGGCCAATTTGTATGGAGCCGAAAAAATCGATTAGAGCCACCCCCTAGGATGATTCTATGGACAATTCTAAGCAACTTTGGTGAAGGAACCATGGGTCTATCTCGATTTTCGAGTCTCCCACTTTTAAAAAAATGATCATTTTGATTCGAAATTCGATTTTTTAAACATCGTTATATTATCTTTTTTTATGTGTATATGGGGGGTTTTTGGAGTCGAGAAATTCATTTTTGATCTTTATTTTTACCTATGAACACCACCAGAGGGCGTTTCATGCATATTTGTAATATTTTTCGTCTATTTTCCGAGAAAAAATGTTCGGTAAAATTGATATTTATTTTATTTTTTTCAACAGAAATTCAACCTAAAAAATAAGAACATGTGTAAAAAAAATTAATTTAGTGGAAGAAAAGCGGAATAAGTTATTTTTGAAAGTCTTTCTTGCTTTCAAGTCTGAGGAAAAAAATCATTTGAAAAGTGGGAGACTCGAAAATCGAGATAGACCCATGGTTCCTTCACCAAAGTTGCTTAGAATTGTCCATAGAATCATCCTAGGGGGCGGCTCTAAGCGACAAAAAATTTGGCCCGCCCTAATGTACATATATTTAGAGTATTCACAACAAGCCATGTTAGGATCTATTGTGGAACTCTACGTGATACCAAGAGTGGAGCAATAGTTGCAAGTATGCTGAACTAGACTCTGGCAATCGCACATATCTAACCTAATGTTAAATCATACATTTTTCAAAAAGTCATAAACTTCTGGAGTTTCCTTAACATCTCCTCTCGTTTTTCCAACTTCAAAGTATTCTGTAATTATTCTCACAACATAATAATTGGTCTCATAGTAAAATCAACTTATTATCAAATAAAATCTTAATTGCAAGCAGTTCCTAACATTTCTAATTATGCACTTTATTTTTAACAGCAACAATAAAAGTCACAGAGTAGTGTTTTATTTTTGTAACAATCTAAAGGGAAAAATCAACAAAAAAAAATTATTTATTCAATTAAACTATTCATGTCATTCCGTCCAAACGTATAACTTACAAGTAAGTTGTAAGTTGTAGGTATAGGGGTTTTTTTAGATGTATAGAACTTTAAGTTGGCAAAACTTTTTTAACGGGTGGCCATTTTGTCAGCTGTCAATTGATTAATGTTTATTTTGCTTTGGCATTTCAACATGAATAGACTGATGCCTGAACAACGCTCGTGGTTCTGAGTTTTTTTTAGATGTATAAAATTTTTTTAAATTGAGAATTCTGGCATTATAATTTAAATATGAATTCTGGCAATTGACTGGCTCGGACGTAGTCTAATCTGAAGGTCCAATATTCGATGACTTTTTTTCAATATGTATGGCCGTATATCGGCAATAATGCGGCGAATGTTGTACTCCAAGTGGCGTATAAACATAAATCACTTGACTGCTGACAAAATGGCCGCCAGTTGAAAAGGTAAAAAAACACCCTAAACACACTAAAAAAAACACCCTATGTTTACGAGTATGTGGCAAATATAAAAGTATGAAAGTTTGTATGCATTTATTAATAAATGTTTTGTGAGAAATAACTTTAAAACCTTTATAAAGGGTGTCCCAACTAGAACGCAATGGTGTCAATGGTGTTCGGCATCATAAAATGATAACCAGTTTTTTCTTACCTACAATTGAAGAAATGAATGTGGAGGGAATGTGGTTTCAACAAGACAGCGCCACATGTCGTACAGCCAGAGAAACAATTCAATTGCTGCATCAGTCATTTCCCGGTCGTGTTATTTCGCGTTTTGGAGACCAGAATTGGCCGCCTAGATCGTGCGATTTAACACCTTTAGATTTTTTTCTTTGGTGTTTTTAAAGTCGATGGTTTACGCGAATAAGCCGACGACGACTCAAGCCTTAAAAGAGGAAATTGGACGCTGCATTAATGAAATACCGCAGCATTTATGCAAAAAGGTCATTGAAAATTTCATTAAAAGATCGCGTGTGTGCCAGCAAAGCCACGAAGGCCATCTGCACGATATCTTATTCCATACATAACCTCATTCTGTCTACTTTACGATATTATAAAGTTTCACGAGTTTGTTTTTAAATAACTGTGTTTTATTTAAAATTTCAAAATTCCGTTCTAGTTGGGACACCCTTTACTTTTGAGAAAAGTAAGTAAGTACTATATATGTGCATTACAGACCATTAACTTTTCGGAAGAATTTTGCCATACGTGGTGACTTTTGTTAAATAAAAATTTAAAAAATAACACAATCCCTACAATAAGTAACAATTTTTTTAAGTACTTGAACACGCAACTCTAGAATAATTCAAAATTCATACCAAATCACGAACATAAATTACGAATTACATGTGAAAACACCTTGTTACTTGAGTAGGAGTACGTTACGATACGATACGTTTCTTCTATTCTTATTCTTTTCTGCAGTTCTTTTTGTAAAATTATTTTTTTTTGCGCAAAATGTTCTTACGTTTGCTCGTTGATTTAAAGTCATTCATTAAATTTGTTCAGTTTCAAGTTTTATGTGTGAGTTTTTTTTTACTCCTTATGGTTCATTCAAAAGCATTGACTTTACCAAGTTTTAGCCAACCATCTATCTAACTCACCTCATCCACAACATCATCATTATTATCATCATTATAGTGGTCGTCGTCACCAGTAGCAACAACATCAGTTGTAACAATTGGCTGCTATTTTTTATACTGACAACACAATTGTGCAACAATATCACTGCGTTTAGAAGTGTGTAACACGGCATTTTACACACATTATTTGTTTCGTACATAGAGTTTATATTTGGTGCACACAAATTTAAGTTGTTGATAAAAAAAAAATAATAATAAATAGAAGAAACTTCCTTGTTGGAAAGGAATAATTCTTTAATTTGCTTACATCTATATATATAAAATTAAGTGGCAAAACTTCCTGTTCGCATACTCCTCCTAGATGGTTTGCCCGATTTCAATGAAATTTTCAGGGGTGATTGGGGTCTGTGTGGAGGGTGCACATAAGAAATTTAATGTGTATATCTTTGCGCGTTTTGCGAGGGGGTAGCGAAGCACACCGGGTTTAGCTAGTATTATATACTTTTGTCATCAAACCATACAATACTTGGGTTATCAGCTTTTCTTCTATTAAAGACATGTTTAGTTTTCAAGTTAATTTTCACTTTATGATCTTGTACCTTGGTTTTATTTTTTATGCTCAAATAATGAAATCAAAAGTAATCAAATCCTTATAATAGCGTGTTCAGATATGACCCTTAATTGCGTTAATCGCAATTAACGCCATTATTGAGCTCAATATTCCATATAAAATCTCAATTAATTATTGCGCAATAAGTACGAAATTGTTATAATATTGAGTAAGATTTCAAATGCAACACTGTTCACAACTGTGTTTAGTGAACAACATTGTATAAAATGCAAATGTCAACAAAAGAAATCATTAAAAAATCAATGTGAAGGTAATGTTGTTTACATAGAAACACAACAACCATTTAGAGTATTTTTGTATTGTTTTCCAGCCGTCAAATAATTATTGAATAAGCTGATAATTGTGTATGCCTGAACACTTAAAATAATATTGTCAATTAACCGAATATTGACTTAATTAATATCTGAACACAGTATAAGATTCTAAGACGATCTAGCCATGTCCATCCGTCTGTCCGTCTGATGTTGGCCCGATAGAGCTGCGCAAAAACGACATAAAACAATAAAATTCTTACCAAACATTTTTTGATCTACCGAAATGTTTGGTATTAAAAATGACCAAAATAGGTCCAGTAGGTTCTGAGTTATAGATCAAAGTTTCAAACTACCTCCCTCTACCACAAACTATGGAAGGGAGGATAGAGGGAGTAGTGTTTGTGAACATTTGACTTGAAGTTTTCTCTATTGAAAGTGGCATTAAATACTTCTGCTGGTTGTTTGTTTCACATACGGACAGTACGGCTAAAGAACGAGTTTTCCCTGTAGTGTGTTGTGCGATCCACTATCCAGTCGACCACAAATGGATGAGCCCTGACTGACTGTATTAAGTAAAAAACTACGTGTTTCAGGAACAAGTTCCCTGATTTCAGCATAACACATTCCATTATAGTATCGATAGAACAGTAAAACACAACCCACATTGCAACGATGCTCCAATGAATCAATAGAGTTGGATACCCTACTCTCACAGATAAGCATCTTCGCCCTCTGCTGAACGCGGTCGAGTAACTCCAAAATAGACTTCGAAGCACCGGACCATACATGAGAGTTGTATTCCATTTTCGGCCGAATATAGGTGGTGTAAATAGTAAGAAGATCAGATGGAGTGAAGTATTTTCTACACCGTTTTGAAAAACCAAGGCCTCAGTATTTTTCAGATATTTTTTACTGTTTCTACAAATATAATTCAGATAATATCATGAAATTTTGCACACTTCATTTTTATTATAGAAAGACAAGTCCGGTTGAAAATGTTAGGAATCGGTCCACGATTTATCATACACAGCATCCATACAACTGTCTTTCCGGAATATGGCTTTATGGTACATAAATGTCTATAGAAAAGCCGTATCCATACAAAATACTGCAATAATACGTTTTATGCAAATAAAATCACTTAAATGCGCATAAATTCCTTATAAAAACCACTATCAACACAAATCGTCCATACATACATAGAAAACGTCCATCTCAATATGATGATGATCAGTCCATATTTGACCGTAGCCCCCACATAAAGTCTACTTCCGAAAATCAATAAAAGTCGAATAAAGATCTTTAAAAAACCACTAAGAAATTAAACACAAGTAATCCGTATATACATATAAATCGTCATATTAAATTTTATAATAATCGGTCCATATTTGACCATAGTTCCAATATAAAGTCCAATTCCACAAATCACTAAAATTCGCTTAAATCATTTATAAAAATGATCATGAAGTTGAAATTTCAAAACATAATCAAAATATACATCTAAATTATAGTCGCAAATTTCATGATGATCGGTCCATATTAGACTATAGCCCCAATAATATATAGTCCACTTCCGAAAATCACTTAAATGCGCATAAATACCTTATAAAAACCACTATAAAGTTGGAATTCATCACAAATAGTTCATACATATATAAAAATCGTACATCTCAATATGATGATGATCGGTCATAATTTCACCGTAGCCTCCATAAAGCTCTTATTAGCATAAGCAGTAAGACTAAATTCACCACAAACATATATGGAAATATTCATACCAAATTTAATGATGATCGGTCCATATTTGACCGTAGCTCCCATATAAAGTCTACTTCCGGAAATCACTTAAATGCGCATAAATCTCTTATAAAAATCATTATTACTTTGAAATTCAACACAAATAATTCGCATACATATATACATACATCATCGTCCAGAATTTCATGATGATTGACCCGAAATAGGTCATAGTTCCTTTTAAGGATTACTCCCTATATAAACGTCCATATCGAACCGAAATTTTACACCGACTTTTTACTATTGACTTTTGTGAAAGTTGTTCCATAATTGGGCATAGCTCCCGTATAAGCTACACTTCCGAGAATAACCATAGACTGGACAATGAGACAATTTTGAGGTTTCAAAAAGCCAAAATCAGTTTCCTAGGACTTTTTGGTACTAAATTGATTGTGTGTTAAAGTAAATCGCTTAATGTTACACGCTGCAAAAATATAAACAAAGTGTAAATCATTGATTATAACTGGTATATGATTCTTATAAATAAAATTCAACAAAAATAAATATATAAATTAGGGAACAAAATTTTATGAAGTTAGTCCCATAATAGGTGAGTGATTTGGTGGTGGGTATATAAGATCAGGCACAGCCGAAAATAAACTCTTACTTGTTTCATTTATTTTTTCACAAATCACAGGTGATTGGTGTCATAATGTCAACTAGCCGCCCAGAACTTGTGACATCACACATCTCTGATGTCACACAGAGGTGTGATATCTTTGAGGTTATGTCAAAAGACTTTATTTGCAAGATACTGGTAGAAATGTTGAAAGGTATCGTTGTTTGCGAGTTACTGGTAGCAATGTTGAAAAGAACTATCGGAAATTGAACCTACCGAACGGACCAACTATGGTGTAGACGCCATCATTCTTTAAAATTAAATAATTTTTAAAAAGTAATTGCCAAAGATTGAAATCCAACGTAGATTCTATATCAAAAGTTTTTGCCTATTCCGATAAAATAACCAAAATAATTTGTCTTCCAAAAACACAGTTTGATTTCCTATCAAGGTTTTCTCAATACCTATTTGCAACATTGTTAAATTTTAAATGCAAACCATGTCGTTTTAGATTTAAGTTGTTGTTTTTATTTTCAAAATGTTTAAATAATAAAACGTATACGACTAGAACAAACAAACGCAATTTGTCGTCAATTGGCAATGTTGTTGATTATTTCTTTTAGGTTTTTTGTTTTGTAGTTTCGTTCTACTGTATTATTATGGCCTGCCTCCTGGTTTTCTTTATGCTCTCCCAGTTAATGTTTCACAAAATGTGTGTTGTTGCTGTTGTTGGCATTTGGGTAATCATTTTATTTGTTTATGTGTTTCATATGCACCAGTAGTTAGCCAACTGCGGATGGAGATGGCTGGCCATGGCCAAAAGCCAACAACAACAAAACTATAATAGTTACAACACACACAACTTAGGCAGCAGCAACAGCAGCAACATTTATTCAAGAAGCATTTGTTGCATGCACAATTTGCTTATCGATCACATGCTTAATTCGTTCGAGGCGCCAAAAATACGTTAAATTCCTGCAGCAAAACCAACCAACCATCCAAAGTGGGAAAATATCAATTCACTGATTTTCAATTGTGTAATAAAATTTGTTGAAATATTATTGCAACCAGAATGTTGTGAGTTGCTTTGTGATGAATGCATGTTCTTGTGTTGTTGTATGTTTAACTTGGAAGGTGTTAATTTATGGCACCAAAATTTAATTTAGACCTCGTAACAAATGAAATTGATGGGAAATTTATATTTGTTGTGCTGACCGAAAATAAATTTCAGGGTTTATGGAGTCATATTAGCTGGGAATTACTTACAACAACTGGGTGGTAGTTTTAAGAATTTTTTGGTGAGAACAATTGTAGTAGATTAGTTGTTGTAAGTTCCAGGATGTAAATAGTGAACAACAAATCTAGGAGGAATTGTAATGTCAGCAACTACTTTTTAATTAAAATCTGGCGAAGAGTAATTGTAGATTTAATTGACCTTCAATTTTCAAGTGTTCAATAAATACATTCAACATACATACATATTTAAAATACTATCTCTAGTTTTAAGTAGTTAAATTCACGCAAAAAAAAACTGTTTTATTACTCTAACATCATAGAGACAATTTAAAGTTTTTCCAAGTTATTCCATCACAAATTAATAGAAATAGCTTCCCATCTTCAATTTCATCATAAAAACAAATAAGTATTTTTATTTTTATAAAATGAAACGCCAAAATAACAAGCAGTGTTCGTTTTTTTTCATCTTCTCTTGATGATGACAACCAACAAGAATCAAGAATCAACCAAGTAAGAATGACAACAGCAGAGACAGAATAAACCGCCTCTAAGACATAAATAGAAATTAATTTTAATTGTTATGCAAATCAATTTACCCGTAAACCATGAACAACACAAAACATTCTTCTTTGGACATTTGTACTTTTTGGCCAGCAAACAACAAGTTGGAACATTTGCACAGAGACAATTATTTGGAAGCTCAACAATTTAAATTATTATAGTAGAGAAAAAAAAACAACTTCTTAAAAAATAAAGAAAAATAAAAATGTTTAAGTAATTTGTAATACAATGCACTACACACATACATACACACTTTCATAGAATTCTACAGATAGTTTAAATGCAGGTTCACTTAAAATTCGAACCTTCGAAAGTTCAATGGATATCATGTTCGGTTAGAATTTGTAATAATCAAATAACTATGCTGCTAAAACTTGTTAAAAATTACAAAGAAGTAGTTACATAATGACTTACATAAATGGTTTATATATTGCAATACGATTACAACATAAAATATACAATTTAATTCCCATTTAATTTGTTTATACGATGCTCTCAGGAATGAAGCAGAATATTTTCTATAGATAAAACTGTAATACACAATATTTTTTTTAGATAAAACTGTAATACACAATATTTTCTATAGACAAAACTGTTATACACAATATTTTTATAGATAAAACTGTTATAAAAAGTGTGTTCTAGAGAAAAAACTGTTATACACAATGTTTTCTATGGCTAAAACTGTTTTACACAGTATTTTCCATGGATAAAACTGTTATACACAGTACTTACTATAGAAAAAAATGTTATACACAATATTTTCTGTAGAAAAAACTGTTAGATACACAAAATTATATAGAAAAAAACTCTTATACACAATATATATTATAGAAAAAATTGTTGTACACAATATTTTCTTTAGAAAAAACTGTTATACACAAAGAATTTTCTAACAAAATAAACTGTTATACTTAATATTTTTTTTTTAAATGTGTTATATATTTTCTGTAGAAAAAAAACTGTAATAAAAAACACTTTCTATAAATAAAACTGTTATACACAATATTTTATATAGAAAAAACTGTTATACACAATATTTTCTATAGAAATAACTGTTAGACACAATATTTTCTATAGAAAAAAACTGTTACACACAATAATTTTTATAGATAAAACTGTTATACACAATATTTTCTATATAGAAAACTGTTGTACACAATATTTTCTAAAGACAAAACTGTTACAATATTTTTTATAGATAAAACTGAAATACACAATAGTTTCTATTAATTAAGCTGTTATACACATTATTTTCTATAGAAAAATTGTTATACACAAAATTTTTTACAAACACTTTAAAACACAATATTTTTTTTAGAAAAAGCTGTTATACACAATATTTTCTATGGATAAAACTGTTGGCCACTAAATTTTCTATAGAAAAAACTATTATACACAATATTTTCTATAGAAAAAGACAGTTACACATAATAATCTTTATAGATAAAACAGTTACACACAATATTTTCGAAAGACAAAACTGTTACACACAATATTTTCTATGGATAAGACGGTTGTACACAACATTTTCTTAGAATAAACTGTTATACTTAATATTTTCTTTAAAAAGTGTTATATATTTTCTATAGATAAAACTGGAATACACAAAATTTTCTACAAAAAAACTTTTATACACAATATTTTCTATTTCAAAAATAAAATACTGATCATAAATAAAGTTCTGTTGTATCAAAATTTCCATTTTAAGTTTCTATTTATAACTTTTGTGTAAATTTTTTTTTGTAATTTTTTAAATTGACTTAGTTTGACTAATAAAATCTAATTGAGTTCCAGATTTTGCCTGAACTGTTTAGTTTTTTAAAAATAGCACAAATATTTATTAACCACAAACAAAATCTATACCTGGTAAATAAAATCGTCATCATCGGCATGATGATGATGATTAAACTGACAATTATTAAAATGGATACGAGTATTTAAATTGTTTTTTTCTTTAAAAAAAATCAGTAGTTAAGTGAGGCGTTTATTTAACAAATAGCAAAAAAAATAAAAAATAAAAATCTA
The DNA here is from genome assembly GCA_916048285.2 of Bellardia pandia. Taxonomy (NCBI): domain Eukaryota; kingdom Metazoa; phylum Arthropoda; class Insecta; order Diptera; family Calliphoridae; genus Bellardia; species Bellardia pandia. The sequence goes on from OU696529.1 coordinate 48,481,572, forward strand.
TTAATATTTAAAAATTTAATTGATTTATTATTTATGTGTGTGAAGATAAATATGCCGAGTTAAATATGTTTTGACGTAACGACTTACGTAAAACATATTTAAGTACAAAGTTAAATATGTTTTGACGTAACGACTAATGAAATATAAAATACAATTTTAAATACCAAAAAACAATTTAATAAAAAAATTAATTTTAAATTGGATATATAATTTTATATGATTATAAAAAAAATATTACTTAAAATTAGATATAATTACGAAGTTCTTCGAAGTATTTTTTACAAACTTTTGAAAATTCACTTAAACAATTTTGGACTTCTATGAGGGATTTTGGCCAAAGTGGCCAAATGGAACAAAGGCATGCATAACCACTATATAGGATATGTGCTCAATGGGAACAGCTATCAGATGCTGTTTTTGGAATTTCAGAATTGAATTTGTGAAATTTTTTACAAATTTTTGAAAACTCACTTAAACAATTTTGGACTTCTATGAGGGATTTTGGCCAAAGTGGCCAAATGGAGCAAAGGCATGCATAACCACTATATAGGATATGTGCTCAATGGGAACAGCTATCAGATGCTGTTTTTGGAATTTCAGAATTGAATTTGTGAAATTTTTTAAAAACTTTTGAAAGTTCACTTAAACAATTTCTATGAGGGATTTTGGCCAAAGTGGCCAAATGGAGCAAAGGCATGCATAACCACTATATAGGATATGTGCTCAATGGGAACAGCTATCAGATGCTGTTTTTGGAATTTCAGAATTGAATTTGTGAAATTTTTTACAAATTTTTGAAAACTCACTTAAACAATTTTGGACTTCTATGAGGGATTTTGGCCAAAGTGGCCAAATGGAGCAAAGGCATGCATAACCACTATATAGGATATGTGCTCAATGGGAACAGCTATCAGATGCTGTTTTTGGAATTTCAGAATTGAATTTGTGAAATTTTTTAAAAACTTTTGAAAGTTCACTTAAACAATTTCTATGAGGGATTTTGGCCAAAGTGGCCAAATGGAGCAAAGGCATGCATAACCACTATATAGGATATGTGCTCAATGGGAACAGCTATCAGATGCTGTTTTTGGAATTTCAGAATTGAATTTGTGAAATTTTTTAAAAACTTTTGAAAGTTCACTTAAACAATTTCTATGAGGGATTTTGGCCAAAGTGGCCAAATGGAGCAAAGGCATGCATAACCACTATATAGGATATGTGCTCAATGGGAACAGCTATCAGATGCTGTTTTTGGAATTTCAGAATTGAATTTGTGAAATTTTTTAAAAACTTTTGAAAGTTCACTTAAACAATTTCTATGAGGGATTTTGGCCAAAGTGGCCAAATGGAGCAAAGGCATGCATAACCACTATATAGGATATGTGCTCAATGGGAACAGCTATCAGATGCTGTTTTTGGAATTTCAGAATTGAATTTGTGAAATTTTTTAAAAACTTTTGAAAGTTCACTTAAACAATTTCTATGAGGGATTTTGGCCAAAGTGGCCAAATGGAGCAAAGGCATGCATAACCACTATATAGGATATGTGCTCAATGGGAACAGCTATCAGATGCTGTTTTTGGAATTTCAGAATTGAATTTGTGAAATTTTTTACAAATTTTTGAAAACTCACTTAAACAATTTTGGACTTCTATGAGGGATTTTGGCCAAAGTGGCCAAATGGAGCAAAGGCATGCATAACCACTATATAGGATATGTGCTCAATGGGAACAGCTATCAGATGCTGTTTTTGGAATTTCAGAATTGAATTTGTGAAATTTTTTAAAAACTTTTGAAAGTTCACTTAAACAATTTCTATGAGGGATTTTGGCCAAAGTGGCCAAATGGAGCAAAGGCATGCATAACCACTATATAGGATATGTGCTCAATGGGAACAGCTATCAGATGCTGTTTTTGGAATTTCAGAATTGAATTTGTGAAATTTTTTACAAATTTTTGAAAACTCACTTAAACAATTTTGGACTTCTATGAGGGATTTTGGCCAAAGTGGCCAAATGGAGCAAAGGCATGCATAACCACTATATAGGATATGTGCTCAATGGGAACAGCTATCAGATGCTGTTTTTGGAATTTCAGAATTGAATTTGTGAAATTTTTTAAAAACTTTTGAAAGTTCACTTAAACAATTTCTATGAGGGATTTTGGCCAAAGTGGCCAAATGGAGCAAAGGCATGCATAACCACTATATAGGATATGTGCTCAATGGGAACAGCTATCAGATGCTGTTTTTGGAATTTCAGAATTGAATTTGTGAAATTTTTTACAAATTTTTGAAAACTCACTTAAACAATTTTGGACTTCTATGAGGGATTTTGGCCAAAGTGGCCAAATGGAGCAAAGGCATGCATAACCACTATATAGGATATGTGCTCAATGGGAACAGCTATCAGATGCTGTTTTTGGAATTTCAGAATTGAATTTGTGAAATTTTTTAAAAACTTTTGAAAGTTCACTTAAACAATTTCTATGAGGGATTTTGGCCAAAGTGGCCAAATGGAGCAAAGGCATGCATAACCACTATATAGGATATGTGCTCAATGGGAACAGCTATCAGATGCTGTTTTTGGAATTTCAGAATTGAATTTGTGAAATTTTTTAAAAACTAAATGCTATACGAGTTTGATATTATATTTTTGTTAGCTACTGTATTTTTGAGTAGTGCAAAATGCAGAAAAAAATAGTTTTTGGTTGCAACTTGAATAAGATCGTGTCAAACATTTGGGAAAATTTTATTTACTTTCCATAATTGGTTGCTCAAAAAGTCGTTACAAAATATAGATTTGTAAGTATTAGTATTAGTTGAACATATTTTGGTGTATAAATGGTTTAAAACAAGTGATTGCTATCACATGCGGTAGCATGGTGGATGTGTTTTTGACTGGTACACGGTGAGTTCGAGTTCAAATCTCGGTGTTTTTCTTTCGATACAATCTTTTTTTTTAATAATATTTTTCATTAATATTTATATTTTTTTTAATTAATAACACATTCTATCATATTTTATTACTTTAAGTTTACAAAAATTCCAAATAAATAGATTTAAATAAGTGGTTTTTCAAAATTTTAAATTTAGACTTCTCTGAGGGAGGAGCCCAGTTTTCCGGGAATAGAGGCAACGTGGGCGAACAAATGCATATAGGATTTGTAAAGAAGATGAGTGGCTATAATGTATATAATGATATAATTCCATACAGTAGATGATATAAGTCTGAAATAGAATATCTCTAAAAGTTGTAAGAAAAGTTCTTCTAACTAATTGTTGAGATAAGTAAATCCGAGCTTAGTGAAAAAAATTTAAGATATTTTTTCTTTTAATTTTTTCAAAAACTATATCATTTTATTATTTATTAATTAAAAAGATAACAAAAATTATTACAATATATATATGTATGTAGGTAAAGAAATTTATTTGGCTAGTATATATGTATAGTATATATTATATGCCAATATTTGCTCGCTATTAAACTAATAGTAATAAATATTAGTTATAGCAAACAAGAAAAACACCGAGATTTGAACTCGAACTCACCGTGTACCAGTCAAAAACACATCCACCATGCTACCGCATGTGATAGCAATCACTTGTTTTAAACCATTTATACACCAAAATATGTTCAACTAATACTAATACTTACAAATCTATATTTTGTAACGACTTTTTGAGCAACCAATTATGGAAAGTAAATAAAATTTTCCCAAATGTTTGACACGATCTTATTCAAGTTGCAACCAAAAACTATTTTTTTCTGCATTTTGCACTACTCAAAAATACAGTAGCTAACAAAAATATAATATCAAACTCGTATAGCATTTAGTTTGTAAAAAATTTCACAAATTCAATTCTGAAATTCCAAAAACAGCATCTGATAGCTGTTCCCATTGAGCACATATCCTATATAGTGGTTATGCATGCCTTTGCTCCATTTGGCCACTTTGGCCAAAATCCCTCATAGAAATTGTTTAAGTGAACTTTCAAAAGTTTTTAAAAAATTTCACAAATTCAATTCTGAAATTCCAAAAACAGCATCTGATAGCTGTTCCCATTGAGCACATATCCTATATAGTGGTTATGCATGCCTTTGCTCCATTTGGCCACTTTGGCCAAAATCCCTCATAGAAGTCCAAAATTGTTTAAGTGAGTTTTCAAAAATTTGTAAAAAATTTCACAAATTCAATTCTGAAATTCCAAAAACAGCATCTGATAGCTGTTCCCATTGAGCACATATCCTATATAGTGGTTATGCATGCCTTTGCTCCATTTGGCCACTTTGGCCAAAATCCCTCATAGAAATTGTTTAAGTGAACTTTCAAAAGTTTTTAAAAAATTTCACAAATTCAATTCTGAAATTCCAAAAACAGCATCTGATAGCTGTTCCCATTGAGCACATATCCTATATAGTGGTTATGCATGCCTTTGCTCCATTTGGCCACTTTGGCCAAAATCCCTCATAGAAGTCCAAAATTGTTTAAGTGAGTTTTCAAAAATTTGTAAAAAATTTCACAAATTCAATTCTGAAATTCCAAAAACAGCATCTGATAGCTGTTCCCATTGAGCACATATCCTATATAGTGGTTATGCATGCCTTTGCTCCATTTGGCCACTTTGGCCAAAATCCCTCATAGAAGTCCAAAATTGTTTAAGTGAATTTTCAAAAGTTTGTAAAAAATACTTCGAAGAACTTCGTAATTATATCTAATTTTAAGTAATATTTTTTTTATAATCATATAAAATTATATATCCAATTTAAAATTAATTTTTTTATTAAATTGTTTTTTGGTATTTAAAATTGTATTTTATATTTCATTAGTCGTTACGTCAAAACATATTTAACTTTGTACTTAAATATGTTTTACGTAAGTCGTTACGTCAAAACATATTTAACTCGGCATATTTATCTTCACACACATTTATTATTTCATCATTTAGATATACAAGCACTTAAATATTATATATATAGATATTTGGCGTCACTAATAAAATAAAGAACAGGGAGAGTGTCCCTTTTTTGTCACATGCAAATAATGATCAACAATTTTTCTATTATTGTTTTATTAAACATTTTTGAAATTTCAAAGTTTAAGTGGATATTTTTCTTCCTGTCGTTGTATATTAAGTTGCTGTCATTTATAATTTTCGCTTCTGCTCAATTGATGCTTAAGTGTCTTAAATTTCTTTAGATTTTTTTTAAATTGCAGTTTAAATAGAAATAAAACTTTTAAACAAAATAATTAATGTTTATTTTTAAATGATGATGGTGATGATTGCATGATGTGGCTGATTTCACGGTCAGATTCATATACATGTGCTTAGAATCCGTGTTTATATAACTAATTAGAATTAGTCTTTAAATAAACTTACGCAAAATTAAACATTTCTCAACAATGCATGATCAATTACATTCACAAAAAGTGCAAAAAAATACAGAAATAATTAGATACACAACAAAAACAACAACAACATAATCATTAATGTTGAAATTTATTGTGTAAAACGTTAAATATTTACTATGACTTGGCTCATATTTAGCTTTATAACTTTTTTCCTGCTATACCGATTTTAATGATTTTCAATACCAAACAGGCTGGACGAATAGTAAATACATTGGAAGAACATTTTATATTTAGGAGGTGAACTTTGGATGGGAGTGTGTTTTCTACATACTAACTTACTTTATGAGCGTGCCGTTTACATATAATTTATTGATTTTCAGGTGTATAATTTTAGTTGTTACAAACGAAACTACAAACTCTTAATACTTTTTAACATGAGTGTTGAAAAGTTATTTTTATTACTTCTTGTTTAAAGTATCTAAAATTTATGTTGTCGTTGTTCTTTCAAAAAATTTCTTTAAACTGTTCATTTACCGTTTACTTATTTATGGGTTTCTTTAATTGGAAAAACCCTGCCCGGGAAGTTTTGTTTAAAACATATTTATTTAATGACAATTTCAGCTATAATTTATTTTTTAATTGACGTTATTAAGAAAAATCCTCACCTTAGAGTTGTTAGTAGTTTTTAAACTCATGAATGAATGAATGACTGCTGTTGTATGTGGCCACAAAATAGTAGTTTCTTAATTTTAAACGACACAGTGTATTGAAAGAAATATTTTACTAGAAACTAACATATTAAAATTAATAATTATGAATGCTAACGTAAATTATACAGCATTTTATTTTACTCTAAATATTAATCAATTTGTCTTCTCGAAAAAAGAAAACACAATGCAAGTCATTAACATATTTATATGTTTACAAATGTTTCAGTTGCGAAATTTGTATTTAAAATAAATATTTTTCTCTTAAATTTATTTTAAAGAATTTCCTTTATTAGCAACCTCCGAAACGTCATGTTTTTTTGATAAAATTTCTAAAATGGGATTGAATGTGATTTCGCGAGGAAAACCTACTTAATGGCCTACTAATTCACAGAAGATACCAGATGTTATTGATTTTGGAGTAATAAAAAATATTCTCGTCGAATCTGCATTAGAATTATCGTCAGATCACTCACCCACAATTGTTACTATAACGAGCCCACGAGAAAGTGTATCCCCGACTGGAAATTTAGCGATGATAGCACAAGAATAAACTGGGTTAAATATAGAAAATACCTCTTTACACATTGTTCTGAAAACATGCCGCTAAGAACACCAGAAAATATCGAATACACTCTTATCAATTTGAATAACTTGCTGTCCAAACTCCCCGACTAACAGAATTTATTCTGCAGATGTCGAACGTCTCTTAAATGAAAAAAAGAACAACTCGAAGATAGTGGCAATTGCACAGATCGCCCCAACGCAAATCTAAGTTTAAAGATTGCATAAAAAGACTTAAAGAGTATGGGAAAATTGAATCACTAAATAAATATTTAGAAAATCTGGACGCAACTCCGCAATTAGATTACTCACTATGGCGAGCCACTAAAAGACCTGTGTTATGTAAGCCCCCCTTGCGAAACTTAAGTGATGGTTGGGCAAAAAACGATACTGAAGAAGGCAATCTATTTGTAAATCATTTGAAAAATGTATTTACCCCAAACCCGTCAAATGAATCAATAGGCTTGCCACCAGTTAGGAGTAGCTGTACTCCTACGTTTTGAGATTCGAGAGATCGAAAAGGCTAGTATTGATTTAAACACTAAGAAAGCACCTGGTATTGACAAAATCAGTAACAAGATGCCCGGATAGCAATAAAAATAATACTTCTTATTTTTAACGCTATATTACGCTATGAATATTATCCACAAGAATGGAAGGTTTCACTGGTTACCATGATACCAAAGCCGGGAAAAGATCACACAAAGGTAGACCCATAGCCCATTAATTTTTTTTTTAGATATAAGATTTGATATACATACGTATTGTTAGTTAATTTTTAATCAAGACAATTAATAAACAAACAAAAAATTCGACTATTATTAGTGGCCTAGTAACTTTAATAAAATAAAAACGGGTTTATCTGCTGGTTATGTAACTATCCACTCTGACCTAAGGGGTGTCAATTGACCCCCACAAAGATAATGATAGTTATTACAACAGTCTTAAGTTGTTGAGTGTGGAGTAAACTAATGTTTTATAACTGTGTCTCGTCTCAATTGTAATCGTATAACTTTGGCGATTCCTTTGAACGATTTACTTTTCTCTTTAAATTGTTTTTTAAAGTTAACATTCCTTTAAAAAATTTAAGACCTCTATAAAATAGTCCTATAGGTTTTTATAGGGTCAGGACTAAAAACTTGACTAGTTAAATGTGGTATTACACTCAAAAAATTCTGTACTTAAAATTAACTGAAATTGTAATATAAAATAAATGAATATTCAGTTAAAAACCGGTCTACTTATTATTCATTTAATTTTAACGAAAAGTTCATTTAATTTTAAATATCAAAAATTCAACTCTGAATTCCGTAAAATCAAAACAATATTCACAAATTCCGTAAAATCAACAGAATTTTCGGTTATTTTATGTATTTTAACTAAATTAACTAAAAATTAACCACAAATTCCGTAAAATCAAAAGAGTTTTCAGTTATTTTATGTATTTTAGTTATTAACTAAAACAAAATTTTATGTATTTTAGTTATTAACTAAAATAAGCTAACTGAAAATAACTTGAAATAATTTTCTAAGGGTTGGTCTATACATAGTCATAGCCAAGAATGATAAAATAAAGATTACGCCATGCGCATGATTTCCCGTTATGTGACGTAGAAGGGCCATTCTAAGGATTACCAATAATGTTTCATGTGTTAGAATTAAAATTTCTTGCGAAAAATGTGTGTTTTATGTGATAGTTGGCAACCTTGCAAATGAATTCTCTGAGAGTTCTAAAATAAAATTTGTTTAAAAAAGAACAACAAACAAAAAAAAAAACAACAAAAAATATAAACATGAAGAGTGCAGTGAGCAAATGCAAGCAAAACATGATTAAAAAAAACAAGTGAGAAAAAATTTGCCAATAGAAACACAGAATGTGTGACGTCACAGGGCCTAAATGCGCAGAACATTTTAAAATTTTACGCCCGTTGGCGTAATCTTTATTTTATCATTCTTGGTCATAGCTTCCGTATAATATAATATATAACATATCTTATATTAAAATTCACATTGACTGTTTGAGAATTATAACATTTGAAATTAAATTAACTTTTTGTTAAAATGAAATTTTCAGTTATTTTAAATTACAGTTTCATTTAATTTTACATACAAAGTACTTTAACGTAAACAACTGTCAATATCAAATGCAACTGAAAATCCGCACTTAGTTTTTTTATTAAATGTTAGATTCAGTTAAAAATAAATTTTCTTAGAATTTTAAATGTTTATTTAGTTAAAAACAACTGCACGGAATACTTCCTGAATAAACTACATTCCGTTACTGTAATAATATTGTGAGTGTACAAGTGGCAATTGATTGCTACAAATATAGTGACGGCCATTTCAACAAACTTGATAATAAAAAGACAGTAAAATGAAAGTACTATCTATTACTACAAACGGTAAGAGCTGGATATTATTTTTACTTTCCCTTGCTAGACGCAACACTGTGCCTAATCAAACGTTTCACTATACATATTTTCCTTTGCACAATTCAGAACATTAATAACAAGAACTTGCTATGTAGTTAGTTTGTTAGTTAGTTGGTAGTGATTGGCCAAATGCCAATAAAAAGCATTTTTTTTGCTAATTATTTGTTAAAAATAACAAAAATTATAAATAGAAACTATAAACAACAACAAGAATAACAACAACATAATGAAAATAAAACTTTTCAATTCAAAATAATTAGAAAAAAATCGTGGAAGCACTTACATACTTATGTAAATATACAACAAACGAAATACAATTGCGAACTAATAATAAATGCCGACATTGTTTCCAATGTTTTGGCAAAGACAGTCTCAGTCCAGTCCATTCAAGTCCCACTACCAGTCAAAGAATTATGTGCACTTTTTCTCCCATTTTATTCTATTCGATTTAATTAAAACATGCAACACAAAGAAACATAAATTATGCACGAAAAATCACAGAAAAAGCAAACGCGTTGCCATTTACACTATTTAGCAGAGAGTGCAACTTAAAAAAAAAAAAACTAAACAATAACTGCGCAAAAGTGAAAAAATAACAAGCTAGAGTGCAATATTCGGCTGTGCCGAATCTTTAATACCCTCCAACTAAACGTAATTAGGAATAAAAGAAGTACACTGGTTATAGGACTAGAATATCCTTATTCTGTGTTTTCTTTTCAGTCTTAGTGCAAATTTTATTATGATTTTCTATATTGTTTGAAAAACAATTTTACGACCAACATAATTTACTTTATATGTTGTTAAATTTTATCTAATTTTGACCATTTATAATTAATGTAATTATCGATTCTTACTATACAGAGTTTGTCTGATATTCACAATAATCGTGACTGTAATGTAATTTAAGAATATAAAAAAGTAAGTAAGTATGTAAGTAAGATTTTATTTGAATTTAATCTCAATAATATTCACCACTATCGTGAATAAAAATTCCACGTGAAATTTGTTCACTTTTCACATTTTTCCTATTTAAATTCAATGTTAAAAAAATAAAAGGGAACAAATTTCATGTGGAATTTTTATTCACGATAGGGGTAATTGTGTATTTAGAAGATATTTCTGCGTAGCGTAGTAGAAGTGCATCAATTATGGAGTGATAGTTTCTAAATCCAGTATCCAGTAATGTGATTTGGTTGAAATTCATTTCAATAACGTTATTTACAAGAATTGTATGGTTGGTTGGTGTGCTCGGAAGTGAAGTTAATTCGGCACCTATTGTCAATTATTGACTGACAGCTACAAAATCTCTTAAAATTTCTGATCTCTTTAATAGTTGGTTCGATACCGATATTTATTAGACATTTTTGTAGGTTAAATTGCCTTTCGGAAATGGTTATTATATGGCAGCTATGACAAATTATGGGCCGATCTTCTTAAATTTTGGAACAGCGAATTTTATGCATATGAGGATATCTCACGTCGAATTTCAACATAATAACGGTATATTTAAGATATATATTAGTATTAACGTGGATTTCGGTAGTGGACCTTATGTGGGGGATATAGTCAAATATGGACCGATATTCTCAAAATCCAGCAATTTGAATTTGGCATGTATTTAAATGATCCGTGTAAAATTTTGGATCGGTACCGTTATTTATAATAGATTTATAAGTATTAAAGTGATTTCGGAAGAGGGCTTCATATGAGGGATACGCTCAAATATGGACCAAAATTGACAAAATTCTGCAGAATGATTTTTTTTATATATAAATGATCTATACAAAGTTTTGAGTCGGTAGCGATATTTATAAAATATATCTAAAGATAAATGGGGTTTTCGGATGAGTTCCTTATATGGGAGCTATGACAAATTATGGGCCGACCACCATAAAATTTAGTTCAACAATTTTTTTACCTATAAGGATTATTTGTGTCGAATTTTATTTATGTATATCTGTTTTATACGTATTTAAGTGAATTTTGGAAGTGGACTTTATATGGGGTCTATGGTCAATCATGGACCAAACTAAAAAAAATTTCGTTTTGCGATTTCTTTTTGCATAAAACTTATTTTTGCTGAATTTTGTCTTGATATTCCAATTTTATAGACATTTATGTATGATTGAGCAATATTTCGGAAAGATTTTTGTATGAGGGCTATGAGCAATCGTACTGTTTTCCTTACACTTGCTTCTTTTATCATAAAAATAACGTACACAAAATTTCATGGTATTATCTGCAATATATTTCGAAATATTGCAATAAAATCAATAAAAAATATCAAATTTTAATGGAGGTTGACTCACATTTTGGTTCATAACTCTGGTTAACCTAAACCGATTTTGCTGATTTTCAATACCAAAGTTACCTGCAAAATGAGAAATATTTTTCTGGAAATGTTGGCGACTTAAGTTGTATAGTTTGGACGTAATAGTGTTTTACACAGACGAACGGACATGGCTCAATCGACTTAGAATTTCATAAGGAGCAAGAAAATGTTGGGTGTCAGATGAATTTTAAAAAAGTTTCACACAGAATGACAAACGTAATATACTCTCATTCACCATTAATGGTGGTGTAGGGTATAATAATGAAATAAATTGTAATAAAATATTTTCATTAAATATTCTAAAGGTACAATGAGGGGGACAAATTAAAAAGAAATTATAAAAGGAACGTTAATTTATGATCATCGGAGACGTTATTAAGGGGTAAAAAAGTAAAAAACAACAACAACTTACTAAAGAAGCACGCGGTGAAGAAAAGATTCTGCTGCGATAAGACGCATATGTTCAGATACACCAATACCTTGCTTTACGTCGTTTCGTTTTGCATATTTTCGAAGTTGCATGACTGATTAATTAGTACTAATTATCACAGTGTGCGTAGATTTTCCAGGTTGCGTTATTTTAGATTCTAGTTTTTATTTTTTTTTTATTTTTTGAAAAATCTGCAACATGCTAAAACGATGACCCGTACAAGAAGTAATTTGATGTTCGAAAAGGAGTCATTGCTTTCTATATGGATTGAAAATCAAGTTGCGCAGAGAATACCATTAGGTAAGATGGTATTTTAGACAAAAGCAAAAAGCTTATTTGATGATATAAAATGTAAAGCATTATACAACGATAATGCAGTAATACAGACAATTGCAGCAAGGAAATTTATTTTACATTGAAAAAATGCTGTTCAGCAAACATTGGACCAATTTTTTGTGCAAAAAGGTCGACGACTTAGTATTTTTGTAACCCTTGAACCTATTTTCGATATTTACATGGTTTGCTATAGAAAATCTTAATTCACTTTGCGTCGATTTTTTTTTAAAAGTAACGTGAGGTGGTATTGATGTACAAGTATGGCATGAGCAATGGACACCTATTGTACTTTTATAATTTATTCGTCTGGTTATTATATATTTCATCTTTTGTGAATAAAATCAAAAGTTGTAAACAGATTTTAATTATTTATGTCTTGTTTTGTTTGGAACTTTGTTTGCTATGCCTGCAAACAGGAGCACAGCTGCGCTTTCCAATTTTTTATGCCGTTTTAAAAAACAAAATTTTTGAAATTTTGCTAAAAAAAAAACTATTTTTTTTTGGTCAAAAAAAAATTATGTTTCTACAACGACTGCGCATATTGAAAAAAGTTTAACCTTGCTTAAAGAAAATTTCATTGCGGAATTTCGGTTTTTTTAGTTTATTCAATAAACGAAACCGTTTTTGAGTTACGCGAATATATGTTGTGCAACCTCCTCCATTTTCGAAATAACGGTATATTTCAAAAAAACGAGCTAACCTAAAAAAACGGTTAGCACCACTGGATTCAGCGTACCCGAATTAGGTTAACCCGCCAGGTGCCCGTTTGTCACAAAAAAAAGTGTCAAATTTTAGCACAGTGTTACCGATTCTTACTATACAGAGTTTGTCTGATATTCACAATAATCTTGCGTCGATTTTTTTTTGAAACGTAACGTGAGGTGGTATTGGTGTACAAGTATGACATGAGCAATGGACACCTATTGTACTTTTATAATTTATGACAAGAATGGATAAATTTCATAAAAAGACAATGGTTTGGAAAGCAGTTTCAAGTTGTGTTCTATAGAGCATCCCTTTTGTCACTAAAGTCATAAAAGTTAGCTGGCTCTTATTAGAGTTAACTTTTGCTCCGAATTATCTGTCTTCAATTAATTCACATTAAAGAAATCAGGCGGACGTATTAAATTCTATAAGATTGAGCTTTTGTCATAATGGCAATGTAAAATGTGAACAATTTTGTATTCTGGTATGCAGTGATCTGAGAACTAGAAATTTTTTAAGAGGAAATTAATTTTATTTTCTTCTTTGAGCTTTCATTAAATAAATGCAACAAGAACTTTTTTTTTAATCATGTTTTGTCTTTCTTTTTTGATCATGTCAATTATTGGGTATGTAGCTTACAAATACGGAATTTATAACTTTTGAAACTAATTTATACATTGTTGACATTATGTAAACCATGTAAAATGTTTAGGTATATATGTATTTGTATGTAATTAAAAAGTTTTATAATTCATTTTTAAAGAGTTTTTAAATATTCAATTGTTTTCCTTGTTGACATAATGTAAATAATGTCACGTGCTGTAGATTTCAACGAAAACACTATTCTATTATGTTGGCATTGTGTAAGATGCGAGTAAATAATGTAAATTTTTATGATTTTTGATAATTGTATATAATATATACGTCAATTAATGTCATCTCCGTAAATTAAAAAAAAAAAATATTAAAAACTAATTTTACATTGCCGACATTATGTAGAATTTAGTTAAATTATGTAAAATCTACTACAAAATCTCTCTACACATAGTGGGTTACTGCAAAGTCATGCACATTAATTATGAAATAGATGGTATTTGGAACAAAAACTTTGTTTTCCAACAAGTTCATGAACAATTATGGCTTGTAGTGTAACCTAATACACTTTACCAAATAAATATGGGCCACCCTAATAAAAAAAATGCATAATAACTAGACACCACAAATGCATTTAATAAAAACAAATAAATGAACATTGATTTGTAAAAAGTGCAACATATGCAGTTTGGAAAATTGAGTGACAAATTATTAAACTCAATTTCCCAAACTAATTGTGATTGATCAAGAAACATTGCAGGGGAATTAGAATAAGAATTAAGCATAAGATAATTTTGTATAAAAAATAAATCAGATTCAATTTAGACTTCAAACTGGCATTAACTGCCTTGAAACTCTTTCATTTCGAAATCTCCTTTAGCCCTCAATTCTTTGAGATCGGCTAAAGTAAAAACAGACACAACATAATATAACGAACATCTTTGCAGTCTTGTCATCTGTCATTTATTCTCACTTAGTTATTGGTGGCAAATCTGTAACCTATTACAGTTTCCCCAAAGATGTAGCACAAAGGAAGCTATGGGTAACGTGTTTTTTATTAACTTTATTTCTTAATATCAAAGCAAATGTCGAATTTGAGCTGGAAAACCTGCAATACGACAGTTTGGAAAATAAAAAATACAAATCCTGGCATTGCTGTTAATCCTCTAGAGGGCATGATCTACTCGTGGATTGATCACCTAAGCGAAGGTGGTCTAAGCAAGTACCCAAAATCGTTAATGGTTTAAGTGTTTCCATTATGCAATGCCATTTTCATAAAGTTAAATAGATATAAGATTACTGACAACTGGATATTTGCAAACACATATGATGGAAGCAAAAGAAATCAAAGGAGCAGAAGATAAAAATATGTACTTTAGAATAAGTTCACATACTGCCGAAATTTCTCTAAATAATTATACAAGAAAAATTAAATTTCATAAATTAATTTAATAATAAAACAAACAAATTATTATCAAAAATTTTAATTGTCACACTCTTATTTTACAGCAATTTTTTTTTAATGTTGAAAGCGTGACGTCATCTGCGAGAAGTTTTGTTTTGCTTCTGTAAATTAAAAAAAAAAAAAAAAGTGATGCTAAAGCACACCGATTGCTCGCCGAAGCTTATAGAGAATGTGTTCCATCGCTTTCGACGTGCAAGTACTGCTTTGTGCGGTTCAGAAGTGGTGATTTTGACACGAAAGACAAAGATCGCCTAGCCAGCCAGCCAAACAATTTTGAAGACCAATAATTGGAGGCATTACTCCATGAAGATTGCTGTCAAACTCAACAAGAGCTTACCAAACCATTAGTAGCAACTCAGGCAGAATTTTCAACGTTTGCAAGCAGCAGTATTCATCCAAAAGCAGGAAAATTGGGTACCATTTGAATTGAAGCTGGGAGTCCTTAAAAGATGATTATGCACATCCGAAATCTTGCTTAAACTGTATAAAAGAAAAACATTTTTGCAACGAATCATTACATTGAAAAATTCATTCTTTACGATAGCTCGAAGCATAAAAAAGTTTTTGTGAAGCCCAACCAACCAGCCGAATCGAAACTAAAGCCTAATATCTATGGCACTTAGGTAATGCTCTGTTACAGAGAACCTGCACCAGAATGTCACTGATTCATTTGAAGTGAACATTGACATAACAACGCCCAAATAATACCAGAAAGCGTAATATTCCATTATGACAATACTCGGTCATATGTTGCAATACTAGTTAAAAACTATTTAGAAAAAAGTGGTTGAGAAGTTTTGCCTATAGTCCAGATCTTGCTCGGTCGGACTACTATTGAATGCTCAGGGTATCCGAAATTGGCTTGATTAATTCTTGGTCTCAACAGATTAACAGTTCTTTTGTGGCCAGAAAGATGGCAAAAATTGTCAATACTTTAAATAAATTTATCTTGTGCAAATGTTTCAAAATAAAATTGGAAAAAATCGCGCAGTTTTATGTTATACACCCAATATGATACATGTATACAAACAACACGCCTTAAATTGTAATACATAAATGTTAAACTATTTGCAGAAACATTTGAAAAGTTAGTACTAATTTAAAGATTTAATATAATAAAATGATTTTGTTTCAAATAAAAATAAAGTTTTATTGTTTTTATCTAAAAATGCTTGTTTTAAAAATTTGAGTAGCACGTAAATTTAGTTGTTGAAATATCAAATTGGCTCAAAGGTGTCTGCTAGTAAAATGAATGGTTGGGTTGAGGAAATCTTTTAAAACACAATGGGTTTATAAAACTTGAATTTAGAAAACAGAAAACTGTTTTATAAATATTTTGTTGTCTTAAAATCACTGAAAGTTATTTAAATTCCAAAAAAAACTACAAATTAAAATATTATAAATTTTATTTGTGTTAAATGATTTTCTGTTTTTGTTACCACGTTTAACAGCAAAAAGCCCCATTGTATGGCATCGCCTTCGGTAACAACTCCACTCAACTTTAAGTAACTGGAAAATTGACAAGAGTTTTATTTCCTTCAACAACATTTTTTTTTATTTTTGCTTATTTTTACAAGAGATAAACTTGAAAACTTAAATAGCAGACAAATTGTAGACAATAAGTATAAAACGAAAATCTACACAAAATATTTTCGCGTATTTTTTTAGATATTTCTTTATAACATCTTTATCATATGAAGAACATGAAAAACAAGTAACATCATCAGTCATCACCCTCAATTGTCTGGGATTAAGAGACACCTAAACTACCAGCAGCAACCCAAACAAAAACAGAAAAATACAAAATTTCGACTTATTTATATCTATGTATATAAAAAAAAAACAAACTAAATTGTTGACTTTAAGGGTGGATTTGTAAACGACATAAAATGAATTTATAGTACAAAAAAAAAAATATGAAACTAGCTAAAAACATGCATTTATTATTTATGTAATAAAATATATAAAAATTATCAAGGAAAATCAGAAGGCAAAAAACTAAAGTACTGCTAAAATCTATTAAATAATTTATGATGATGTCCAAACATTTGGCCATTAGACAGGCGAACGAACACAAAGACTCAATTTGTTCTGCTCAATTCATTGATAAAACTTGACCAGACCTTAGAGACAAAATTAAATCATGTTCAGGAAGTTGTAATAAACATGAACTTTAATATACATACGACTATGTATATATGGTAACAGTAAAGATTTCAAGAGAAAAATATAATTCGTGAAATTGAATATATTTATAAAACATAAAAAAAAAAAACTATTTTCAAACTTTAAAATGAACGCTATTTTCAATTTGTTAAATTGTGTAAAAAATTGTGTAGACATAAAAATTTGTGTTTAAATTTAATTGATATTAAAAATTTGATTAGAGTCGGGCCTCGATTATCCATGAAGGACGGAACCAGAAGCATTACGGATAATCGATTTTCACGGTTAATCGAATTACAATTTTGATTATACAGTTTTTAAATATTTTTATTATTTAACAAGTAAACATGTATTTATATTAAAAAAAAATAATTCTTCTTAAAACTTCGTATTTTTGAGCTAGCATTTTAAAACTCAATGTGAATGCTCGTTAAGGCCTTATGACACTACATTTTTAATGCATTGTTCAAGTTTTGGTAAACAGTACAAATATAATGTAATAGAAAAATTTACCAAAAGCAAAGAGTTCAGCAGTATTAAGATAAATGGCAAACTGTCAAACATTTTACTAAAGTTATCGATAAAAAATGAAGTTATGTCAAAAAAAAAATGTAAAATTGTTCAACTTAAAATTGACATTTTAAGCTTGAAATATTAGAAGTGTTGCTGAATCAGCGGTTTATGGGCAAATTTGGCGATTAACCGTTTTTTGTTTGTTTTGTTTTTATGTTTCTCATAAACAAAAAGTTGACAACATTTTTTGTTTACATTTTTTATAGTTTGCTTTTTCTAACATTTTCTGTTTCTTTCTATCAATTCTATATCAATTCAATGAACAAAAAATGTAGTGTCATAAGGGCTTTAATTATTTTTACTTTATCTGCAATAGTTAACATGTTTCTTTATCTTTTTACCACTGGTAACGATGCCATACTAAATATATTTACATAGATCATTGTTGACATTAGGTAAAACTCAGATAAACAATTTACAATCCATACATCTATATAAAGTTATTGGTTTTCAATCAATGTTTTTATAAATAACTTAATTTGCTAATTGTTTACAAAGTTGCCATAAGGTAAAAAATGCCATGTGCTTTAAATTATTCATTGTATTAACAAATGTATTAGTTGACTTATTATTTCAATGAAAAAAAAATATATTTTTTACATTGTTGACATTTTGTAGAATACAGGTAAGCAATGTAGAATACATACCTCTATATAATATTATTGGGTTTAAATAAATATTTTTGTAAATGACTTGACTTTTCAATCGTTTTCGTAGTTGACATAAGGCAAAAATTGCCTTGTGCTTTAAATACTTCATTGCTTTAATAAATGTATTACTTTACTTATTTCAATGAAAAAAAAATATATTTTTTACATTGTTGACATTTTGTAGAATACAGGTAAGCAATGTAGAATACATACCTCTATATAATATAATTGGTTTTAAATAAATATTTTTGTAAATGACTTGACTTTTCAATCGTTTACGTAGTTGACATAAGGCAAAAAATGTCTTGTGCTTTAAATACTTCATTGTTTTAACAAATGTATTAGTTGACTTATTAATTTCATGAAAAAATATTTTTTAAATTGCTGACATTTTGTAACATTTAGGTAAACAATTTACAAATCACACCTCAATGTAAAATTATTGGTTTTAATTAAATATTGTTATTAATAACTTAATTTTCCAATTGTTTACATATGTATGTAAATAGTTGTCATAAGATAAAAAATTACATGTTCTTAAAATCTTCATTATTTTGACAAATGTATTACTTGACTTATTAATTTCATGAAAGAAACAGTTTATATATTGTTGACATTATGTAAATTTTGAAGAAGCAGTGCTTCTAGTAAATTATAGAGTTTAAGTAAATAATTTTAATAATATTTTGCATTTTCAATTGTTTACTTTTTTGAAATAAAATGTGCTGTAAAATCTTAATAAATTTAACTAAGTTGTTATTCGATTTAACAATTTCGTAGAAGCAACTAATTTATACATTGTTGACATTGTTTAAGGCGTGTAAAATGTATATATTTTTATGAAATTAAACCGTTTAATATTCCATTTTTAAGAAATTTTTAAATGTTCAAATTTTTACATAGTTGGCATAAGGTAAATAATGTCATGTGGTTTAAAGTCTTCATTGTTTAATAAATGTATTAATTGACTTATTAATTTCTTTGAAAAAACAAAATTTTATTCTTATTGTTCAATTGATTTACTAATTTCAAGGAAAAACACTATTCTACATTGTTGACATTGTGTAAATTTAAATTTTTAGGATTTTTTATATTTGTTTATAAATTTGCGAATTTTCATTTGACATACGGTTAATAATGTCATTTTCGTAAATTAAAAAAAAAACTTATTAAAAATCAGTTCTACATTATTGACATTATGTACAATTTAAGTAAACTACATACGTAAAATGTACTGAGAAATCTCTCTACAAATAGTGGGTTAATGTAAAGTGCTACCTTTATCTTGTTCGTCATGTACCTTAATTCAAATTGAAGATAATCATGCTGTTTTATGGCTTGTTCTCATTATAATAAAAAAAAAAATAATCATAATTATTGTCATTCTCATCAACATCATTAACAACGTCATTGTCAATAACAGCTCATCAAAAGTGAATTTGATATAAACTGAAAATGCCACACGTCCAATGGCGCCAATATTCATTCATTCACTCACTCACTCACTTATTCATACGCACACTTTCACAAACACACGCACACACATACATACATGGCTGGTCACTCACACAAATACTACATAAATATTTCAAACATTTTTGCGGTAAAACATCAATACAGAAAGCCAAAGTCGTTGTAGTCTTTTATTTTTGGTTTGATTCACAGCGTAAAAACCATCAACGACATTCGGGCAACAATGGCAACTTGCAATGATTCTATTGTGCAGTGCACAGTGGGCCAGTGATAAATAAACTATTTATATAAATAGTGGAATATAAAAAAATACAGTTACAATAATACAATGATTCTATTGCGCACAGTGGGCGAGTGATAAATAATTATTGGTTTTTTAAATTATTTGTCTTAGTTGAACAAAAATGAATATAAATAGTAGAATATTTCATTTCACTCCTAAAATTTCAATAATAATTTATTAAAAAAATTAAATATTTATATTATTAGAGCATCTGCCTTTTAAAAATTTTTTAATTTAACCCCACTGTGCAGTATGAATTTACATCTGAATAACAACAAGAGCAGTACATTTATTTTTATCACCTTCTTCCTACTGGTATTTTCCTTTAGTGTGTGACTGCCGCCACCGCTGTTACTGTCATGGCTACTTTACAAGCTTCGTCCTCTTTGTCCTACTCCTAACACAACTACACTCTTATTTACTAGACTGTGACACCTGTCAGTTTACAATTTTTTTCTTATGATTTTATTTGCTTGCATTTATTTCAACAAAAAGTTCTTTCAACTTAATGTCTTCTTTCGGCTGATGTTGTTGTTACTGAAGCTATTGTTGTTGTTGTTGTTACTGATGTATTCTATGTAGTTAATGCCTCCTGATTCTTATAGATTGTTTGGCTGGTCGGTGGCTGACTTGTTCTTATTGTTTATTTATTGTAGGAAATTCCCTTAAAAAATTTCTTTGAAACTGTCATTGCAAAGGTAAATGTAAGAGTATGGTTTGTTTGAGTGTGTGCAACTGATTAATTGTATGTCAGTGTATTGTCAATCGAGTTTCGCTTTTATTTTTTTTTTGTATTTCCTCCTGCCTGCCTACTTGCCTTCATGTAAATCAAAAAGTTGTTAAAGTTAATTTTTTTCAATTCGAGTCCATTAAAAACAGTTGCAGCAGCAGTCTGTTTTTATATAGAATTTTTTTTATATTATTTTTGTTAAAACAAAAACCTTAATTTCTGCTCATATGATGTATTTTGTTTAAACAAAAGGACACAGAAATCATGTCCTGTGTCTATTTTTACAACATTTTCATTTCAGTGAATGAGTTTTTGTAAGCCTGCCTGTGTGTGCAAATGATTTATTAATTTGAAACTTTCGTAGATCAAATTTGAAGAAATATAAATTCAAATATAAAGAATACTGCTATGAAATTGTAGGCAGAAACCCCCAGCACTGGAAGTGTAATATTGTGTAAAATTTAGGGAATTGGATTTATTTTTAGTTAAATTTGACAAAATCTTTATATGTATAATTAACCATTTTTAATGTTAAAAGTGCTTAAATTTGTTATAAAACAAAAAACAAAACCTTTGGGAAATTTTGGAAATTTTACTAAAAATTTTGGGAATTTATTTCTTAAGCTAAATTTAGCGAAATTTTTACATAATTTAACTATTTTAGGTGCTCAAATTTGTTAAAAACGTTTAATAAAACCTTTTGGATATTTTGGGGATTTTACAAACAATTTTGGCTATTATATTTTTTTAAGACAAATTTAAGAAAATCTTTGCGTAATGTCACAAATTTAAATGTTTAAAGTGCTTAAAATAACCTTTTGGAAATTTTGGGAATTATGCAAACAATTTTGGGAATTTTATTTTTTAGCTAAGTTTAAAAGATCTTTACATAATTTTATAATTTTTAGTGCTTAAATGCTTAAATTAAAAAAACACTCTTTGGATATTTTGGGAATTTCACAAACAATTATAGGAATTTATTATTTTTTTTATCTAAATTTGGTAAAATGTTTAAATAATTACTATTACTAAACTATTTTAACTGTTTTAAAGTTTAAATTTGTTGTTGTTGTTGTTACTGATGTATAACGAATAATAAAACCTTTACGTTATTTTGGAGATTTTCTAAACAATTTTAGGAATTACATTTTTTTAATGTAATGAAGTGCTTAAAGTAAAAAAATCTTTTGGATATTTTGGGAATTTCGCAAACAATTTTGGGAATTTATTTTTTTAGGAAAAATTTAAGAAAACCATTGCATAATTTAACAATCTTAAGGTTTAAAATGCTTAAATTTAAAAAAAAATCACTCTTTGGATATTTTGAAAATTTCGCAAACAATTTTGGGAATTTAAGTTTAGCCAAATTTCTACATAATTACTATTACTAAACAATTTTAAGTGTTTTAGATGTTTTAATTTGTTAAAAACGAATAATAAAACCTTTAAGTTATTTTGGGGATTTTCCAAACACTTTTGGGAATTACATTTTTTAAGGGAACTTTTAGAAAATCTTTACACACACAATTTTAAGTGCTGTGAATGTGCTGAAAGCGAAAAACCCCCTTTTGGGAATTTCGCAAATAATTTTGGGAGTTTAATTTTAGCTCAATTTAGCAAAATATTTACATAATTTAAATATTTTTTAAAGTGCATAAAATGTTTAAAATAAATGTAATAAAACCTTTTGTATATTATGGGGATTTTGTAAACAAGTTTGGGAATTTTATTTTTAAACTAAATTTAACAAATTCAGTATCAGCCCAATCATGAAAAAAGAATTCCGCGGGAGTTTTTACTCTTTTCCCATTTTTCCTATTGAAATTCAATGCTAAAAAAAAATAAAAAGGGAAAAACTCCCGCGGAATTTTTGTTCATGATTGGGCTGTATATAATATAATTAAATTTAATTAAAAAATTCTTTTGGACATTTTGGATATTTCGCCAAAAAGTATGAGAATTTACACCTATGAATATTTGAATGTTGTTTTGATGAAAAGTAGAGAAAATAATTTTAATTCTTGCATACATATCTATATATTTTTGTGATACCCCAAATATTTGCCAAGTTGACAACTGTCCCATAAATTTCAGACACTAAATTATAATTAAATTTAACACAGTCATTTTGATTTCGTCACTGTTCACTACACGTTTGCTACATTAAATCTAAACTAGAATTAATGTTAAATTTAGCAAACAACCACCTTTAATGATCCTACCGGAGCTGCAACATTAATTTGTAACAAATATTTTCCAGCGCCTATTAAAACAAATTTCTTGTATGTTGAACTATGTATGTGCATGGACAACAAGCAGTAGCTTCAAACCAAACATTTACACAGAATTATACAATTTTAACAAAAATAAAAAAAAAAAACAAACACACAAGAAAACACAAATTTCATGTAAGCAGAGAATTTATATTGAAACGTACAAAGACGGTAAAAGGAGTACGTGAATACAACAATGTTTATACACACATATATTACTAAATTATTCATGCATCCACAATACCGCACAATAAAATGGCAAAGAAAGCTGCAAACAACAACAAAAAAAATACAATAATAATTGCCAAAACGAGAGCAGGAACGAACTAAAACCCAGCAATAGATAGACCGCTGAACAACCAATCGACCACCCACCCACTTGTTTAAATTCACACAAATTTAATGTCGGCTACAACAGAATCTTTACTTCTGCTCTGCCTGCATTCGTATCAAAAACAATACGAGCACCAACCAACCGACTGTATTTATGGTGAAATTACAATTTGGACAATTTAAAAAAATATTTAAAAAAAAACACTTTCGCACAGACACTGAACACATAGAAAAGGGCAAGACAGGACAACACACGCACACACACACTCTCACACACACTGAAATATCTAGGCAAATGTTGTCCAGAATATTCGCACCAATTATTGAAAAACATACCAATAACAACAACAATAAAGTCTTCCTTCATACGCACACATAGTAAAGACTGTTTTCTTTTCAAATGGCACCAAGAAATATTTTTAATTCTTTGGTAAAAAAAAGTTTGTAAAAAGAAGAGATGCGGAACGAAATCTAATCCCCATACTATTTTTAAAAATTACCAAAATACCTAAAATGTTTTCCTTTATATTTAGTGGATTCTTTTTATAAATTTTTTTATAAAAGCAGCTACTATTTTAGTATTCTAATAAAATATTAATAATGGCAATATTTGAAAAAAATTCCTAAAATATTTTTTTCTTCAAATATTTCAGCCGTTAGTCTAATCATTAGCAATAAGAAATATTTTTAATTCTTTGGTAAAAAAAAGTCTGTAAAAAGAAGAGATGCGGAACGAAATCGAATTCCCAGACTGTTTTTAAAAATTACCAAAATACCCAAAATGTTTTCCTTTATATTTAGTGGATTCTTTTTATAAAATTTTTTTATAAAAGCAGCTCATATTTTAGTATTCTAATAAAATATATAAAAAAAATTCCTAAAATATTTTTAAAAACTCCTTCTTCCTAACTATAAACAGCAACATATTAACATATTTAACAACTGAAATATCTGAAATAATTTCTATATACAGTTCAACTTTGGTATAACGAATCTTAAGGGGATTAGAAAAAAAAACGTTATATCGAATAATTCGTTATATCGAGGCGAAGTTGCACTTCTATTCGTTATAACGAGGTAATAAAAAGTTTTGTATGTAAATATATTAACATTTCAAATGCCCTTGAAAAAGGACTAGGTCCACCAGAGTCATTCTTGTACCTAGATACATTAAATATTATCCAAGATGAAAATAATGTTCCAATATTTTATCACAAATTTAGACGGGCTAATGATAAGGCTATCAATTCAAATTTTTTGTATAATTCAAATAGATATGATAGGAGTTTAAGTAATCGAGAACTTCAAAACAAAAATACCAGAAAATTCTGGTGGTTGGATGAATAGATTACTAAAATATTTTTTTTTTTTTTTTATTATTTTTAAGCTTAGACTATAACTTTTTATACTAACCTCATAGATATGTAATGTTTTTATATTAATATTTTTCATTACAAATTAATATAATCTCTCGTTTAGCACGACTTGAATATAGTTTATTTTAAAATAAAAAAAATATAGATTTGTATATAAAAAATACTCGAGTGCCCGTTATCGGGACAATGTATTTAAGTAAATAGGTAAATATGTAGACTATTGTTTATTGTAGTGTAAGTATATTATAAGTTGTAAATAAATAAACGAACTTGAAAAAAAAAAAAAAAAAAAAATATTAATCATCATTATTAATATATTTAATATTTATATTTATAGCGAACGATTTCCGCTAATACTTTACTAAGCATCAAAGAACAATGATTGTCTATCGATTTAAAGTGCCTGAGCCAGTGATTAACTAGCTAGATTGCAACAACAACTGCTGCAACAAGTGTACAAGCGCTTGGCAACAATAAATTGTTCTTTAAATATTTCAGCCTTTGTCTAATCATTGGATTTTAATGCATGCTGCTGTCATCTACGAATGTAGGTTTGCTGGAGACGTTATCGTTGTAAACACAATAATTTTGTGTGTAATATAATTTGGATTAATTGATATAAATCGTTATGAAAAGGTTGTAATTTGACAAAGTTCGTTAAATAGAGGTACATAATTCTTTCTATTTCGTTAGTCTGCAGTGAATGAAAATTCGTTATAACGAGGCTATTGACAAATGTATTCGTAATAGAAAGGTTTATTTTGTATTGGAGCGTTGTACGGGATTTCAAAAAATTCGTTAAATCGAGCAATTCGTTATAGTGGGGGTCGCTATATCGAGGTTTGACTGTATTTTAAAATTCCCAAACAATTTTAAAATTCCCCAAAAATTTCAAGTCAATTTAAGGCAAATTAGGAACAAAATTAAAGAATTCCCAAAACAAGTTATTTTCATAGTTTTCTGTTTTTAATAGCCTACACCACCATTGTGGGGAGGGTATATTGGATTTGTACTGATGTTTAGAAACACCCACATTAAATTATACCGATCGACTCAGAATCGAATCGCTTCCCGCGTCAATTTGGCAATGGCTGTCAATGTAAACATTGCGCGCACAATACTGGCCGCAATTTTGAAGATATTTCAAAAAAAAAAAACAAAAAATGGGTACATGAAAGTTTTTCGGCCCAAGGAAATTGGTTGAAATCGGTCCATTATTTCTCCTAGCCACCACACAAATTTCCTCTCGAAATAGAGATTTATCGGTCATAAATGTTTCGCCACAAACAATTATAAATTAAAGCTCTTCATATCTAAAAATTTTGTGCAGATCACTCAATAATTAGTCACAGCTCCCATATAAGACCCACTTCCGAAAATCATTTTAACGATCATAAATCTATCAAAAATGTAGATATTTATATAAAATCCAACACAAAATCATGACACCTAAAACAGTCGGTCCATAATTAGTCATAGCTCCCATATAAGATCCACTTCTTAAAATCACTTTAACATGTGTAAGTTTTTTATAATTATATACATATATCGAGATAAAATTGAACATATTTGGCCCATAATAGGCCAAAGTTTTCATATACCTCCCATTTCTGAAAAACTGCTGTTGCAAACATACTGGGTGGGTGTATGGTATTATAATATGGTCGGGCTTGGCCGACAAATATTAGTTAAAATATGAGCAATGCTAATGAATTACTATGATTCCCCAAAAAACAAAATCAAGATTTATTCGGCCCATATTTCAGAAATTCAAAAAAAAAATTATTTTAAAATATTCGATATTTTTAAATAAATTCACAAATTTGTTAAGTCCGCTTTCACACTCTTCAATTCTGTCTCGTCAAGGCAATGAGAAGGAAAGAGAAAATTATCTTTTATGAAAGCGGACTATCAAAAGATAAATATATACAGTGGCTTACAGCTTAATTTATGTAGTGCATTTTTTTGTTTTCAAACCACCAAGTTATCGAAAATGTATAGTCAATTTTAGAAATCAGCTTAAAGAAACACAAAATTTCTAACAAAAACGATTTAAAAAAGTGATACTAACAGAGTGGTCAAATATTTCGCCAAGTATTACCCAAAAGCTCAACGCATCTATGCCAAATCACCTTAATTCTGTTGTAGATAATAAATTCTATCACACCAAATATTAAATCGTGTTTCCAGTTTTAATTTAAAGTTTTCAAAACCTGAGCTTTTTTTTTTTTTTTTTTTGTTTTTTAGTTTTAATATACCTGTATTAAAATGTATATTTTTGTTTATTAGACAATGTATAACATGTTTTTTTTTAAATGAAAGCAATTTCATTTTTCATGGAGCTTTGAAAATAAAAAAATGCTCTGCATAAAATAAGCTTTGAGCCACTGTATATATAAAATTCAAAAAATTTCAACATTTTTTTGCAAAATCCCCTGAAATTCGAAATGTTTTTATTTCGTATTTAACTGATATTTAACGAATATTTCAAATTTAGTGTAAAAATTAAGCGAAACTATTTGATTTCACTAGTTTTTTTTTTTTTAATTTCCAGTTTTTATTGGAGTCAATTTCAAAAAAAAAATCAAGTTTTTCTTTAAAAATATCTAAAATAAATTCACAAATTTGTTAAGATAAATAAACTAACCTGAATAAAATGTCCTTTTAAATTAATTTTCATTCAAAATTGAAAGACCCTTATATTCTCAAATACCATACTACCATATACTCCAATAACAGTATGCAAATTGTTTTTACTACAATGAAAAAAGAAGAACCAACAACTTTTAACTAACTATGTACATATATTTGTTTTATACATAAATTTTTCTATGAAAACCGGCAACACGTTGGTTCTTTCTATTTATTACTGTTGTGCAAACAAAAACAAAAAAAGTTAATGAAATTGACAAGAACAGCTGAGACACATTCATGTCTGACATTATAAAATGTCAGATGCGGTAAATTCAATAACGTGCAACCAATGATTTCCTAAACTAAACAGACAAAAAGGAGCAACGGAAAAAATTTAACACAGAGAGACTAGAGACCAGAACGTTGCAGAAAAATGTTTGATTGGCGCATGCTTAATAAACGGAAGCGTACTGCTGAATCGACTAGAACAACAACAACGGCTTCAGCATCATCAGCAGCATCAGCATCATCATCAATGACAACAACTATGAACAGGAGACATAAGAGTCTAATACTATTGCTGTAAAATAGCAACATCTATTTGTATAACTAGAGAGCGAGCTTAAAGGAGTGAAAACGTTGCCATTTTTACATTAAATTGTTTCAAAGGTTTCATCTAAAGGTTTCGCTTATTCGCTTTTGTATTAATTGAAATATAATTCAATGTTCTCCATTTTGATGGAAAGCAAGTTGTATTTGTGCAACCCCATAATAATTAAGCCCTGCCTTGTCCTATACAAAAATAAAACTAAGTGTTGTGTAGTCCTCTAGTACACGACCACTGCAGGTTATGAGTGCCGAACACCGATTTAACAAGACCTTTAACTGTTGGTTGGACTTTTTTTTACGAAGATATTATACAAAAAGAGTTTAAAAAACTTAGCTTACTCATATAGCATAATGGTATATTCAGAAATATGTTCATTAGATGCAATTTACACGAAGCAATTTTTATTCCTTGAAATTTCTTCGGTGTTCACACAGCAGAATTTTATTGCTTAAATCGCTCGTATTTTTATTTAAGAGTATACACACATTTGTATACACATACATATGTAATAGGAATAAGAGAGAATTGCTAGTAAAATCATGCGTGTTATCGTCTTATCTTCCCCTCACCACGTTGTCTAACAGGTAATCAGCTTAACTTAAAGAATTGCTTCGTGTAAATTGGACCGTAAAATAAGACAGAAAGGTTATGGTTGATCTAAAGGACTAGATGAGACTGTGCTGCTTTAAGGTTGTGGATATGATACCCGCCAAAAAAAAGCGACGGTAAAGAAAAACACTTCTATGCTATCTGAATCAAAAAGTAAAGCTTGATATCAAAATTAGAAAAATATTAAAATGTTTTAGTTTCTTTCAGTAAAAGACGATTGAGTCTGTGACAAAACGTGAAATGTTTGGAATATATCGTGAACTTCCCTGACACCAGCTGTCCCAAGAAGGTGTTACGCATGGTGCATATTGCTGTACAATAACAGAGAAGATGAAAGACTTTTTTCTCCTCTTCTTCATCTTTACAACTCCTACAGACATCATTGTAGGAAAGGCCTAATCTTCTGGCATGATTGCCGCATTTGCAGTGTCCATTGATTCAATTCCTTTAAATATCTGACACACGTACTATTTAAGTTCTATAAGGATTTGAAAACATGTGAATATGTTGCTGAAAGATGGATGCTGTTCGATATGCGGCATTGCTGCTCGTAGTGGCACTGCCAATATAACTTCGGAAAAAAAGGATGCCGGTTGTTGTAGTGCTCATTAGGCAATCGTAAGCCTTAAGTTACGGACGTGTGGTATTTTCTAAATAAACAAACAAACAAAAACAACAAAAAAAAAACGTAAAATTAAAAACTGAAAAACAAAAAATAATTTTTTTTCTAGGATTTTAGCTTTGTGTGACTGAGTGTTAAACGGTTCGGGTTCGCGGTGTTTGTTCTTTCACCTCTATCGAAGACACAAACAGCCTAAAAACCATGTTGGCAAATATTAGGGATATTTGAAGTTGGCCAACGGCAACAAAATTAAGAATGTTGTGTTAAATGTTTGTTTATTGCTGTTTAAGTCATGATATTTAACAAAAATAAAACATAAAAAATAAACTTCGTGTATGACATTTTTTTTTTTTGTACAAAAAATTAAACAGCAAGAAGGAAGTTCTGACGATAGACGCAATTAAATAATTAATTTAATTAAATAAAATGAAAAGAAATGAAACGAGTATCCTGTCTTTATTTCTTATAAAAAGACATACAAAACAAAACTTTAAATTACCTTAACCTCAACGAAAAAAGTGTGAACAATGTTTCTTTTGGTACCCTCCCTGCCCATTTTGGTTTTTCTAAATTCTTACTAAATATAGTACGAACAACAGTAAGAAAAAAAAACATTTAATTGCGTGTTAGAGGTTAAAACCCACTGTTGAACTCTAAAAAACCGGTTACATTTAAGAAAAATTCATTTTAAATGTTACTCCGTCGTACTAAAAAATACATCATCAAACAACCTCACTATCATCATGAGCGGCAGAAGTCGCAAAAATATTCGCATTTTTTTATTTAAAAGAAAGATTGTGTATGAGAGAGTTTGTTAAGTGAGTGAGTCTGTGTGTTGGTGTTTCCACAAAAGAATTAAATGCGTGAGGTCGTTTCTAACAAGGTGTCTTTATTAGTGCGCTGGCCAAAAAAGCATAAATAATTTTGTGTGTGAATGTACCCTACACTTATTATTGTGGGAATTAAACAACAAAGAAATAAAAATAAAAACTTTTAAATTAAAATTTTTAAATTAATTAAAAAAAATATAAAGTTCTAGTTCAGTTCTAATTATGTTCTAGTTCAGTTCTAGTTCAAGTTCAGTTCTAGTTCAGTTCTAGTTCAGTTCTAGTTCAGTTCTAGTTCAGTTCTAGTTCAGTTCAAGTTCAGTTCTAGTTCAGTTCTAGTTCAGTTCTAGTTCAGTTCTAGTTCAGTTCTAGTTCAGTTCTAGTTCAGTTCTAGGTTAGTTCTAGTTCAGTTCTAGTTCAGTTCTAGTTCAGTTCTAGTTCAGTTCTAGTTCAGTTCTAGTTCAGTTCTAGTTCAGTTCTAGTTCAGTTCTAGTTCAGTTCTAGTTCAGTTCTAGTTCAGTTCTAGTTCAGTTCTAGTTCAGTTCTAGTTCAGTTCTAGTTCAGTTCTAGGTTAGTTCTAGTTCAGTTCTAGTTCAGTTCCAGTTCAGTTCTAGTTCAGTTCTAGTTCAGTTCTAGTTCAGTTCTAGTTCAGTTCTAGTTCAGTTCTAGTTCAGTTCTAGTTCAGTTCTAGTTCAGTTCTAGTTAGTTCTAGTTCAGTTCTAGTTCAGTTCTAGTTCAGTTGTAGTTCAGTTCTAGTTCAGTTCTAGTTCAGTTCTAGTTCAGTTCAGTTCTAGTTCAGTTCTAGTTCAGTTCTAGTTCAGTTCTAGTTCAGTTCTAGTTCAGTTCTAGTTCAGTTCTAGTTCAATATCAGAAAAGTAAAATGTGTCTTAATAAAAAGATTTTATATCTTTGATATTTCTTTTATTTCGGCTCGAGTTCATTAAATTTAATTTTCATTAAATTATTTTTACTGAAGGTAGGAATTGTTACATGAAAATTATTATTAAAATTTATTGATAATTTTTCTTGGCTTAGGATTCGAACCTGGGTTGTTGGTTGAATTTATATATGTTTCGAGGTGCCCGCTAGCCAACAGTCAAACATCAATCCTTTAACCAGTATTACCGATGGTTCGAAATTTGCTGTAATTATCAGTAAAAATAATTTAATGAAAATTAAATTTAATGAACTCGAGCCGAAATAAAAGATATATCAAAGATTTAAAATTAACAGTTCAAATAAAAATAATAATTGTTCTTAAAAAGCTTTTATATAAAAAAAAGTAATTTCTAGTTCTAGTGTTTTTTTTTAAGAAGAATTTTTATTGAATATTATTTTAATAAATAACATTTCATTTGATTAAATTAGAGACCCACGAAGCCGTTAATTGGCTTATCTGTAGTTCAGTTCTAGTTCAGTTCTACTTCAGTTCTAGTTGTAGTTCAGTTCTAACATGATTTTAAATTTGGCTAGAAAAGTGCTGACTAATAAATCAATTAAATTTCCTAAACAGATTAAGTAAAAAATTGAAGACAACAAATAAGTGATGTACGAAACCGAAAATTTAGTTTAAAGTTGTTCGTTATTGTTCACTTTAAACCGACAAGACAATGTACATTGTACGTACATATTTAAATGGTTTTTTTTTCTCCTTATAAATTTTTTTATTCCTTGTTTAAACATACATATACATATTTTAAATTATTTCTTTATAACAATAACAAAGACCTGCTGAAATAAATATAATCAAATGTACCATAAGATGTTTTGCTAAATTTTAAAATTTTGGACCCATTCAACAAAAAGTCGGAACATTTGTATAGAAAAAAGTGATTCAATTTGCGTCGTTTCGGTTTGCGTCGCATTTCCCCGGTCCCTATTAACGACGCAAATCGAGGCTCTAGTGTATTTGATTTTAGTTTTGATTCATATCATTTTAATAGAGTGCTTTGTAGTCGCCCTCTGCTCTAATATTTCATTATTGTATTTCATTATTGTATTTCATTATTGAACAACAAAATACATACAACAAACATTAAATCTTAAAGTTTCTTAATAATTAATTATAAGTTTTATGGTCAGTTAGAACAATGAGCGAGAAGATTAAAATATCTCATCCTCATTCTAATACATAAATAAAATTCTTAGAATTGATACTTATTATTAGTTTATAATATAATTCTCTTTCTGGCTACTGTAAATCCGTCATAGCCATGAATATACGAGTATATACCTATAAACTATGTATGTAGATGGATTTAACTAGTTTAATTACTTACCAACAATAATCCAGGGTGAAAATTGAGTTTTGCTGGTTTAGAGAAACTGTAATGAAATAATAAAGAAACATAAGTATGGAAAGGTTTTTTTAAGTGTTTATTTAGGCAAAAAAAGATTATGAACTTAAAACTATAAATAGGGGAGAGGGCGGCACCTTAGAATACTTTTTTCTTTCACGCCACATACAAATTTATATTTTTGAATTATTGACGTTTTGCATAATTTAACTAATATATATGGAAATAAACTTTAGCTTAAGTCTACAAGTAACTTATTTCTAGTTCGATTTATATTTTTTTTATTTTTTTAATGGATGAAGTCATTGTGTTCAAATGTACGCTTTGAACGAGGCTGGGACAGCTTTGAATGGCAATTTTTTCTTGTAGCGCTTATGTCCAAAAATAACATAAACGGTTATATTTTTATATATATAATAAATTAGATTTATTTATTAAGAAAAACATAAACATTAACAATTAAAAAATAAAAAAAATTCAGATCAAAAATAAGTTTTATATTATTAAGACGGAAAAGGCCTTGCGATTTCAGGCATTACATTTTCCTTTAAAGCATCATGATCAGCATTGAATTCGTCATTTTCAGAAAATAAGAGGGAATCAACAATGTTTGGTACTTCGGTTGATAATTTAACATGTTCAAAGGTGCCCCATTTTTCTTTGTTCAAACCTGAACTGGCTTGCCATTTCACGGAAATTTATAATAAATATTTTTTTTTTACATAAATATCAAATAACTTAACTTAATTTTGTTTGAAAAAAATTTTGGACTGCAATAAAAAACTTTCACGAAAGAAAACGATCATTGAATACTTCTTACACTCTTACAAAAAAAATAAAAAAAAAATTTACAATGGCACTGCGAAAACTTGCTCACCGAACTACATTCGGTCGACGACTGAAAAAACTAGTAAAAGTTGTTAACGCTGCTAGAAAACAAGGTTGGCTTGTGAAAATCTCGGTTAAGGGTCGGAAAAAATGTTAAACTGAGATTTTATCAACATAGTTCAAAGGTGCCCCGGGTATAAACAAATAGTAAATATAATTATTATTATATACATTGTCCCATAAACGGGCTCTCAAGTACATTATTATATGATTTTCATTATTATTTTTCTTAAATAAATATAACCTATTTTTTTATTAAATTTATTTGATGTAACAAAAAAAAATGCGAAAAAAGATATTTCAATATTTGTATTAAAACAGATATGTCAAGGGATAAAAATGAAGGTATGGAAAGGTTTCAATGCCTTTGTTATGAATTCAGTAGGGTATAAATAAAAACAGATTATTAGACGATCGTAGTATTAAGTTAAGAAAGCAAAGTATTCTTATATAAAAAAAATTATATTTCATAGCTTGCCAATACAAAATAACAACTTGACATTCTTGTTTTGTTAAATAAACTTAAAATTCATTACATTTACATTTAAAAAAATATCGATCATCTTCATTTTTAGCACATGTTTTAAATTACAAATAAATACTATAAATATTTTTTTAGTTTTTATTACAATTCTTTGATTTATTTTTATTTTCTGCTGTTCTTGGCTCAAAATTCCTGCAAAAATAAACTAAACATTTAAGTGTTGGTAACAGAAATCAAGAAGTTCTTTGTCTTAAACTCTAACTAAAAGTCCATTTAGTACGTTGTCTACACACAGCAACATCAACAACAACAAATCACTAGTACCCAACCAAATGAAGAAAAACTAAGTAATGGCAAGAACAACAAAAACAACTACAACATACAGCAGCAGTTTCAGAATGAAATGAATAATATTGTTCGCAACTAGGCCGAATTGTAAATATGCTGCAACTTATCAGACAAAAGCAATTTCAAGAGTGTTTCAAAATAGCATGAAGAAAAAACTTCTCAATTCTCAGGTTGCTACACCAAGGAAAGTTTTCCTACTATTTAGGGGCGATCAAAGGGATTTTTTGTATTTCAATTTTAAATAAAACACTGACAACAGAATTAGATTTTGAAATTTTTATTATGATCCGAAAGAATAATATCTGATATTTTCTCTTTTAAGATAATTTCATGCAAATATTAGCTATAGATGGTCCGTTCAGTGATCCATATTTCTAGCATTGATACTGATATCTCGCGAACTACGAGAGTAATGTGGGCTTCTAAGTCATGAATCATAACCATAGCTGCCAGATTTGACGATTTATCTTCATTTTTATGATTTTCTGTTTCAAAAATTGCAAAGTGGCGATTTTCTGAATTTTTAAAATGTTCTATCATTTGTTTGTCTTATTTTTGTTTTTGTTACTAAATTCTCTCTTTTTTTGAGAAAACAACTATTTTTCTCATTTAAATTCATAAATATTAAGACCAACATGACATATTTCAAAAACAAAACTAAGTAATAGTAGTGTTTTCCAAATAATATTGAGTCAGAAATTACTTATTTATCAGTAAACATAAAAAGCAATTTTAAATGCTGAATTCCATGAACTAAAATTTTTTGAAGAAACAAAATCTGAATTTCAACGGGGAAATTTTACAAAAATTTCTCCTATTTTAACAAAACGTCAGAATTTAAATAACAAAAATACGGAATGCTTTGAATGTATATGATAAATGAATTGGATTCTTTACTCAAAATGTTATTTAAAACTTAATAAACTAAATTGTTTTGACATTGTAATTTAATCTGAATTAATTATTAAAATATTTAATTATAAAATACTGTAAGTCTTGTTTCACACTCTTCACTTTTAGCTGACCAGTTTTTCGTTTCATTTACACATGTCAATTCAATTTTCATACTTTTTATTGCAAGTCAACATGCATGACAAAAAACAAAAGTACATAAAAAGAATTGACATGTACCGTCAAGTCTGTATCCTTTTTGTTCTCTTTTCTCGTCCAGAAATACTTGCCTTGAAGAGTCAGAATTGAAAAGAGTGAAAGCGGACTAAGATATAAAAAAATATATAACACAAGTTGTGTTTAACATTATGGGCCATAACCATAATCACAAAAAAAATGTACTTTAATAGTTAAAAAGTTGACTTTTGTTAAAATTACATTTTACTTTAACCGCTAAAAAATACTTTTAATTTAAAACCAGCTAAAGTTGATTTTAAATAACTTAACATCACTTGAAAATCATGCAGCTGTTTATGCCAAAGAACAAAAACTGGATGTGTACAAAAATGTAAAAAAATAAAAAAAAAATCTCTTTCTGCAGTAGCCCAATTCGTCTCTCTTTCTCTTTGTTTTTTATGTTCCTGTAAAGAGTTATCAAAAAATCAACGCCAAAATAGCCTAATTATGATATTAATCTTACCTTCTCTAATTTTCCACCGCAAACACTTTTCTTAAATTTTCTAGCTTAATTTTATTATTTTGCCAATTTTTGTTTATTTTTAATTTTTCCTGACAATGAAATGACAGCTATTTAAAGCTGCCACTTGCTTATTTTTCTTTACAGTTTTTATGAAATAATTTTCTACAGATGAGGTGGCACCCAGTTAGAGTCGGTTTAACTTAAAACAACCTTAAATTTTGACTATAGTTACAAAATAATTAAAAGTAGGTTTTAAGTTTAAAGTTGTTTTTAAAAAGAACCGACTTTAGTATTTGTCTATGGTTATGGCCCTATATTTTTGTAATTTCTTATTTAAAAACTTAAAATTTATGTATTTTGATAAGTATTGTACAAGAGACTACATATATAAACTTGAATTTTTATGTTTTCGTTGAAATAAAAATTTCAAAATACTATTAGAAATAGAGACTTTTTATTTTTCCAATTTTTTCGACGTTTTTTAAAATTCTAAATTACGATTTTTTCTTTCTTATAGGGATTTTGACGATTTTTTTTAATTTATCTGGCAGTCCTGAATTACTGATTTTTCCCTTTACATAACTTAAAGAAATAAATCTAGAGGATCATCACCATAATGATTATGCAAACCATAAGTTGCAAACCAGCTGAATAATTTGGAATAATTTACCCTGATGAATTCTCAAACAATACTGAATAATTATAAGATTTCATTGAAAAAAAAACAAATGGAAAATGCCTCTAAATTAATCAGCCTCTATTTCATATTCAAAACGCGTGTGTAGAACGGTATTTTCAATTGAACAATTTTTGAATACCAATATTTTCTATAGAAAATTTAGTGTATAACAGTATTTTCTGTGTTTTATACATCCTTCAAAATCTAAGCATTTCTAAAGTGAAAAAAGGTTCCAATGTTTTCAAATTAAAACGTATGAGCGATTTTTTGTTTAAATACAAATGAGTTTGTTGATTATATTAAATTAATTTTATTTCCCATCCTTGTTTCGAAATGTTACACACGGAACAACGGAATCAATAAGTCCCAACTTAATGCTGGAGGTACAAAAAAGTTTTGGTCTTTTCGTATTTATTAAAAGTTGGTAAGTTGGTTGCTTACGGCAACAACAACTACAGAACAAAAACATAAAAAAGAACAAAAATAAGAAGCTTAAATAAAAAAGAATTAAAAGTACACGAACAAGAAAAACACCACAATAATCATCATTACGTTGGTCTACGTAATGAAGATAATGAGAAGGATGATAATAATGATGATGACGATCAAGATCATTAAATTTCATACCAGCAGCAGCAACAACAAGAACAACAAACTAGCAACAACAACAATTGCACAGCATTAAATTGAATATGGCCAAGAACTTGAACATGACCAAAGTTCTCACGACAAGCACGAATAACAACAAGACAACGTTGACGATTACGACGACGACGATGATGAAAAAACGACCAGCATTGAAGCAACAACAACATTGAAAACCAAGACGATGTTTAAAACCAAGAAGTATAAAACAACAAAAGCCTGAAACACAAGAAGTAAAAGAAGTTACAAACAACAACAACTACAACAACAACACAATTTTGTATGAAATTAAACCAAGCATAGACTTGAAAGAAGAACTTCTTCGTCTTCTTGGACGACAGACTGATGACTATAAACCACCAACAAACAGCCAACGAAACAAACAACCAGACCATGATACCACCAACAACACACACGCACGCACTACCAGCCATGTAAGTGTGAGAATGTTGCTGCTGAAGCCTCATCAAACTCTGTAAATGGTTTGAAGTACAACCTGGTCAAATTAATAAAAAAGCCAAAGCCGGCTGGCTCTTGAAAAAATTACAAACACAAAATTTATTTTATATTGCTTTTAAATTTCATAGAAAACCAAGAGCTTACAACCAACTTACTAGCCGATACTCTTTTCATAATGCCTTCAAACACAACTTTTTTACATTACACGAAAACGAACACACACACAAAATGCCGGTTGTAATGAGAGTGTGAATAACAGAAATTTTACGCGGTTTTTATGTGGCTCTCTCTGCTCTCTCTATTTTACAAATACTTTAAGACGAAACCAAACAAACCAAAACAAAAGACAATTCTAAAGCTCTTTTCTGGCTGTGTTGGTTGGCTTTATGATTTTATTCTTTTTATTTATTGGTAATTTTGCACACAATTTTTACCACTTTGTCTAGGCAGAGCTGCAAGCAGCAAAGTTTACTGGCTTACTGCGACTTTGATCTTCAACTTGACCATCGCTAACAAACACACCACAAGACAGTTGACCATGCAACTTTAAGGCAGCAAGTGTTTTTGTTCAAATGCAATATCAATTGTTGCATTCAATCGTTTTTCACAACTGCCCAAAACAGTTCGAAACGAACTTTTTGTTAAGAGTCGTATTAGATTTGTTTGAAATGCAACAATATTTGTTGTATGGATACTTTATCGTTATATCGTATTAAGAATTTTAAAAAACTTTGGGTCTGAGAATGTTAAAATTTTTTTATAAATAGACATTTTTTAGTTTAGTGTTTTTGTTGTAAAGCTAATATTCTCAAGAAATTCAGGCATGTGATGGAAATCCAAATCGAAAACGAATCAGTTTTGGAAATACATTTTAATCCATTTATAATCTAAATTTTAAAATTTTTTTGTAAGATTCTCTTTAGTAGCCCAATATCTTTATATTTTATGTGATAAAAGTTTTTCAATACAGAAATATTACGAAAAAAATTGACTTGTAAAACTCATTCGTTTTCGATTTCCATCACATGCCTGTATATGATTTATTCTAGACCTTAACAAAAGATTATGTAAATATCATTAATTTTGAAGGTATTAAAGAATTCTCGACGAGCCATCATTTTGTGTACATATTTGTTTATATTCTTCTGTGTGGGGAAAACGTGTCAATGTTCATGTGCATAGTTTTTTTTTATTCTTTGGAAAATTACGGTATTTTGTGTTAAAATTATATTCGAAGACAGATACATAGTTGTGCGAACAAATGTTCTAACAAAAACATGACATGGACAAGAGATGCCTACACTAAACAAATTCATGTTCGAACAAGAAATTGGTCAATTTTAGAAATCAGCTTTAGAAAACACAAAATTTCTAACAATAACAATTTAAAAAAGACCCTTTTGATGGAGTGGTCGAATATTTCGCCGATTATTACCCAAAAGCTAGTTGCATCTATGTCAAATCGCCTTAAATCAGTTGTAGATAATAAAGACATACCAAATATTAAATCGTTGAATTGCCTGGCTTTAATTTCAAGTTTTCGAAAAAGTTTTTAAAGTAATCAACAGAAAAGTAAAACCAGAGTCACGAAGCAAAAACCAACGACAAGGTTTGATCACGGTTTAATATGTAAAGGCTAACTCTCGAAAGCAAATTTACTGATCAGAGCAATTGTAAATAGCTTAAATTTGGGAGAATTCCCTCTTAGTGTATATAATCAAATGAACTTGTCATACATTTTTTACATTTACGTTCTTAAAAAAATCCTTGTTTTTTACTAATTTCAATAGATTTTAGAGATAAGGAACCACTCACCAATTTAGGATACGATCAATGTCTTTTTGATACGTTTTTTTTTAACGGGGTTTTCCTAAAACCAATTACCGTGTAAAAACCGAATTAGGTCTAGTTTATAATTAATTTTATAACTTCAACTTTTTCAGTACACACATTCAAGATGGATTCAGCTATTCGTTTTGAACAAAATATTTGTTCGGACAAAGTTTTTTTTCGTATGAACAACTCTCAACTTGAATTGGTTTAATTTTATATTTTGTCTGGACAAAAATGAATTGAGTTACTTTTCTATCTGTGGTGTTTGTGAAATCATTTATTTAAAATTTTGTAAATTGTTTTTGAAAAATATACACAATATTTGAAATTAATTTAATACAGTAGTCCCTCGGCTATATGAACTAATACAAACAGAGCCTCTTCACTAAATGCAGAAGTTCACAGAATCGAGAGTATATTAAATAAGTAATTCACATGATTACATTAAGTTGTTATTATTAATAAGTTTTTTCAATTTTAATTCTCCATCTTCGATGCAAGATGTAACAAACACTAAACGATTTTTAATATGTATGTAAGACAATCACTCAAAATTCAAAACATTAAAAAAAATCAACGGTTACAGGTTCTTTACTTATTTCGGAGAAGAACATACATACATACTACATACTTCTAATAAGAAAAACATTTAAATTTTAAAACAATCAACGGTTGAAAGCTGTTCACATAATAAGGATAGGCTGTGTTCACTCTTTAGAACCTCATGTGTTTAAATTTTGTTGTTCACTATTCTGAATGTTTACATAACTGGATATTCATATAACCGAGCGT
The DNA here is from genome assembly GCA_916048285.2 of Bellardia pandia. Taxonomy (NCBI): domain Eukaryota; kingdom Metazoa; phylum Arthropoda; class Insecta; order Diptera; family Calliphoridae; genus Bellardia; species Bellardia pandia. The sequence goes on from OU696529.1 coordinate 48,521,664, forward strand.
CTACTGTATTTGTTTTTTGACACTTAATACTCAAAGCAAAATAAATCAATGGCCGCAGTATTAACACTTGCTTTAATTTTTCGGAAAAATCGTTTGAAATGGGTGAATCGTGCTGCAAAAAAACTCTCAGTAAAAAAAATTTTTCTCCTCACAAAATTTTTGTTCGAAACTATTGGGTGAAGAACCCCTTCAGAGTGTGAATTCAATCATTTTTAAATAGTTGACTCAGAAAAATAACTTTTTAAAAAACACATACATATGTACTAAATTCCGCAACCCTTGCTCAAAGTCGTGCGTTTTTAATAGCAAAACACAACAACAAGAACAACAATAAAAATGATCAAAAACTATTACAACAACAAAGTCATTTTGCAAACATGCGTTTGTTTCTTTTTCCACCTAGCACTTCGTCAGCCACTTGATTCAACGTTGACGCTGCGCTGACCACGCAGTAACGCAGCGTCAACGTCTACATTTACTTCATGTGCTGAAATTGTGCTTTAATTTCAATTGACTGACTGCACTGCACGATGGAGAGCAAATGTTTGAATAAAATTTGAGACATGCAACCAGTTTGATATAAAATTTGTGAGTATGAATAGAATGTTGGAAGCAGATTTATAATTAAGTTGGGTATGATGGAGAACAAGTACAATTGAAACAAAAACCACCACCTTTAGTTTCTATTAAATATTGATGATGACGATGACAATGATGTTGCAGATGAAGATGGTTGGTTGGTAACCACCACTAAATAGCATTTATTTGTAACTAGTTTTTGCTGTTGTTGCTGCAACTGAATGCTGGGTCTTATGCTGCTGTATTTGCTACAAGTTTGAGCTGGTTTGTTTGATGATGATGATGATGTTCTTTAGCAAAGTGTTTGTTTTATTATTATTATACTGCTGCTAGTCGTGAGTTTGAAATGCTGCAGATACTAATGCGTTCTTAGTCGATGTTATTTTGTTGCGGTAGCAGTGTTTGTAGTGGTTTGTTTGTTTGAGAATTTCTTTCTTTGGCCAGCCAGCCAGCGAACCAACCAGCCAGCCAAACCAAACCGACAACCATTCATCCAACCAACCATCCATCCATTGATGTATCTGTCTGTTGGTCTGTTGTTTGTTGGTTGTGTGTAAATGTCTTTCAGTTGCTGTTTTAACTTTGTTGTCTGTCTCTTCGTATCTTTAGCTGTGTGCTTGTCTGTTTGTGTTGTTGGTAACATTTGGATGTTATTTTTTGTGTACTTTTTTTTGTTTTGTAAGTTTGTTTTTGCTTTTATTATTATTTGGCGGCTGCTGTTGCTAGTGGTTGAGTGTTGTTGTATTTAACGCTGCCATCGTCGTCGCTGGCTGATACTTTTCTCTATGTAAAAAATAAATCGCCGCTTAACGGAGGCTATATAAATAAGCGTAGAGAAGTTATGACTCCGAGTCTCTTTGAATTTAATGAAGCGGTTGTATCTTGGTGCCAAAATCTATTACACACAGATATTTTTTGAGCCCACTTCTAAATATTTAAACACAAATACATCTTCAATATACCATATTTTTTGAAACAATTTATCCGTTAATAATTTCAAAACTAAAATTTCATTAACAAAAAAATAACAAAATTCGAAAAGCAATTGCCAGCAGCAGTAACAAAAAATCTAATAAATTTTGTGAATTTATTTAAGAAAACAAATTTATAAACATATTTTAATTGATATGATTAAATAAAAAAATAAATGAATAATCAATTAAATATTTAATAAACAACCAAATAATCAAGTATTTGAAATAAAAAGCTAAATAAAAAAGAAATAAAACGAAAAGTGTGCTAACGAACCCTAAGAAACCAGGATATTAATTTATTGAGCAACCAACCGGTCGATGTGACGGCCAAAAGGATTAATTTTAAAATAAAATAAAACGAATTCTTTTTCTAAGTTTCCAACAGAAACCAAACGAAATTGTGCTAAAGAAAATTTCTGCTTTTAAAGAAATTCTGAAAAACAAAAAACTTGTGCCAAAACAAAATTATTTCAGTGTGTGCGAAAAAAAATTTTATTTAAGAACAATTGCCAGTATAAAAGGAAAAATAATTGGATTTTTTAACAATTTGTCAAGTGTAAAAGGTGAGTGACAGTATTATTATATTATAAAATGATAATATTAAAGGACAGTGTAGCAATGGAAATAAATTCTGGAAACAAATTTCTAAAAAAAAAAAAAAAAATATTTTTTTTCTTGAAATTTTTGAAACTTACAGGACTTTTGTTTCTGTTTACAAAGTGAGCTTTTAAAATTTTTGAAAAAAAATATTTGTAATTTTTTTAATAAATTTCAAATAAAATATGTAATTAAGTTAAATGTTTATAAGAGAAATTTTTAAAGAGTGAAAGAAAATTAAAGCCTTTAATAAGAAAGAATATTGGAAATATTTTATGTACCTATATGCCAAGTTAAAACTTTAAAGTTGCTTAAAATTTTAATATTTAAACTAAACAGGGTATTAAGCATCTTTACATCAGCTAATTAAAATGATTTTTCAAAATAATGAAAAACCTGGCAACAAGTTAATAAAATTGAAAAACAATATGAAAATTATAACTTTTAATAAAAAGTGAAATTTTTTAAGTTTCCAGAAATGAAAAAAAACAAGATTTTTCTATTTTTTTTATTATAAAGTTAAGCTTGAACTTTCAGAATAAAGCTAAAGTTTATAAAACAAATAGCACATAATAAATTTTAAGATTAACAAAAATTCTACAACTTTATATGAATTCAAATTGAAAGTTGCTAAATTTTCAATTTTTTGTTTTCTAAAAAATTTTTAAAATTAAAGATTGATTTTTGATTTAAAACCTTATCGATTGAATTTATAAAAACTTAACAAAACTTTTTTAAAAAAATCTAAGTTTTGTTAGCAAAAAACTTTTTAAAATTTAATGACATTTCATAATTTTGTTTATTTTGCATTATTCCAATTTTAAATTAAACTGAAAAAAATTATTAATTCTAAGCATTACCTGTAAAATTTTATTTTCAAAATATTATAACTAAAAACCCAAAAGTTTAACTAAAACTTGCTTAAAAATTTCAACATAATAAAATTAAATGTTTTTCAAAAAAAATAAGCACTTCAAAACAGTGAAAAAAATAATATAATATTTTCCCTCAAATAATGCAAACTAAACTTTTGTACAATAGAATACACAATTTTGAATTTCCAAAAAATTAAATTTTCCACCATATATCCGAATTTTATTGTTTTCAAAATCATTAAATTGAAAAAGTCAACTTTTAAATATTTTTTTTTTAATTTCCAAATTTTCGTAACAAATTATATTTGTTACTCAAACTAAAAGTAAAGTGTTTGAGTTTATAGTTTAGTGTCTATATTTTTCTTATTAAGTGAAATTTAAAAAAAAAATTATTTTTGATTCAGAAATTTAATAATTTAAAGAGATATTTTATAATTTTCCTAAACTTAAAAGTATTTGAATAAACTTAAAAAAAAATTTTTTTGATATTTAAAATAAAGCAAAAATTTTTTTAACTTAATTAAGTGAAACTTTAAAAGTTTTGGAATACTTAAGTTATTTAAGCAAAATTTATATAAGATGTTTTTATGTATAGCCAACAAAAGAACTTTCAAAATAAAACAAATTATGTAGAAATATTTTAATAAGTGGCCTGAGAATTACATAGAAATATTGCAAACTCAAAACCCCAAAGCAAAGACTAAATGCTGCTCCTATGGGAATTCAGACAGGACAATGATCCTAAACACACATCCTGCCAATTAGTCAAGTCTTGTTTTATGGAGTGACCTGAGCTTCAACACTATTCAACACTTTTGAAGAGTCATAAAAAAAGAATATAGTTTGTTTTAGAACTAAAAAATATTGAAATATTTTTTTTTTTATTTCAAAATTTCAGCAAAAAATTTAATTTTTTACTTAAACTACTGTTTAGTTTTTATGCTAAAGTTTGATTTAAAAATGTAATGAGTTTTTTTTATAAAAATTTTTTATTCAAAATTTACTTGAAGTTAAATATACAATTTATTTGAAAAGCATAAATGCAAAATCAAACAGAAAATTAACAAAGAGACACTAGCAAAATGTAATGCATTTTCTGGCCTGCTAAAGCCGTCATCAGCATTCTTTGTGTCTAATAGTGTTTATTTTCAAACTTTGTATATTTTTCCTCTTGGGAGTATTAATTGTAAAGATTTTTTTTTATACAAATTTTTTATTCGAAGTTTACTTCAATACAATTATTTTCAAATAAATTGTATATTTAACTTGAAGTAAAAAAAAAATAAAAAAAAATCTTTACAATTAATTCTTGCAAGAGGAAAAATTCTCATTTATTAAAAATGTAATTTTTTAATTCTAAATTAAATTGTAATAAATTTGTGTTTTTTGTGGCTCAGTAGGAAATCTTTAACTTCTAACTTTCTGCTATCTTTTCAACTTATTTTATAACTTGATATTGACTAACAAAATTGTTCATACAAAATATTATTATGTTTGCAATCATAGATGACGCCATATGACAACCCGTTTTCATACAATTGCCAACAATTTGGACAATTTGACAACAAAAATGGCACAGTGAAAACGCGGCCTAACTTCTAACTTTCTGCTATCTTTTCAACTTATTTTATAACTTGATATTGAATAACAAAATATGGATGTATAATATCAAGACATTAACAAAATTTTTCATAGAAACTATTTTGCAGAAAACTTTAATAAAATAAAAATTTTATGCACTGAATAAGGGGCTTAGTTTATTGAAAAACTCTAAATTAAAGTGTAAAAAATAATCTATTAATTAATGGCGTTTTCTTTTCTGGCAAAAATGTTACACGTTTTTCCCATTTCGCATCTTTTTTAATTTTTTTGTGTTCTTTTCTGAAAAAATATCAACACTGCTAAAGTGTAGTGTGTTCTTTTCTATAAATGTCACACTATAAATTAAAAAAATGGTGCACCTTTCACACTCTGTATTTTTAGAGGGGGAGAATCGCACGATAAAACAGTTGACCAGTGATGCCAACTTTTGAGACTTAAAACGCGTAAACATCTTTGAAAAAAGGGCTAAATGGAAAATAATCCATATAAAACCACATCCAATTTTCTTTTTTTTTGCGTTTTGAGTGACTAAAATCCGGCTAAATCTAGCCCGAAAAGGGCTAAGTTGGCATCGCTACAACTGACATTTGTTTTGTTTATGAATGTGTATTTGTGTCAAGAAACAAAAAAAATATACAAAATGGAAAATATTACTACTTTTGGATGACTTGTTAATTCATCTTCATTATCTGATGATGATAAAATATTTTATATGATTATGGAAAAGTGAAAGGCTTTGTAGAGAACGTAATTATGAATACTCTGAAGTTGATGTATGTCAAATTTCCTACTACTTTTTTTTTTTATGTATATATGTAATGTATGTCTATATATATATAATTTTTATACTTTAAGAATTTACGTATTAGTCGGGAAGGTGCCATTGGTCTTTTTGATAAATATTCATTGTCTTATTTCAAGCGATCTTACCAGGGAGCTATCTGCTTCTTCTTTTTTAACAAAAAAAAAAACAAAAACAGCTGTACATGAAAAAAAAAGTGTTACACTGTTGTAATTTTATGTTCTATTCTGACCATTAAAAATGCGACATCTTTAAAATGTGGGGTAAACATTATAAAAATGTACATAATAACGGTGTAACATTTTATTTCAGAAAAGAAAACACCATAAGATTTTCAATGACATGCCTTGTTAGTGACTCTGTTGGAAATTTACAAGTTTCTGCAAACTTTTCCACTTATCATCATCGTACAAAAAAATCCCATGGTTTTCTTACAATATTTTGTAAATAAAAAATGAAATATTTTGTAAAAAACACTTAATCAAATAATAATTTTATATCAATAAATAAAGAATAAACAGCTTAGTTATTTCATAATAGTTTTAAGGTATGAAATTTAGGCATTTTGTTCCTGCTAATTTTTTCCACTTATTTTTGTATCAAAACAGAATTACTGACTTGAGTATCGAAACAATTAGGTACATATGTGACGGAAATCGAAAACGAGTGAGTTTTAGAAGTTAATTTTTTCGTAATATTTCTATACTGAAACAAAATATAAAGAAAATTTGCTATTAAAGAGAATCTTAAAACAAAAATTTTAAAAATTTGATTAGAAATACTTTAAAATGGACTTCAAAAACTCATTCGTTTTCGATTTCTATCACATACCTGAATACATTTTGTAGGGAACTTTAAACAAATAAAATATTCATGGCAAGAATAAAGGGTTTAGTTATTTGACTAAACTTGTAAGATATGAAATTTAGACCTTTTTTAATTCTAAATCTAAATCGAATTATATGAATCAATACTTAAATAGATATTTTAATCTGCCAGTAGTTGTTAGTGGCCAAGTGCCTGCTAATATTTCCACTTATCTTTGTAACAAAAAAAAAAAAAAAACACACACACACAATTATTAGCCTGAGTTTTTAAACAATATACACACTGTAATAAAATTATATTTTCATGACCTAAATAAAGATCTCCCTGGACATATTTTATATGTACATCTAATTCAAATTGTATGGTATAAAACAATAATAATAAGATACTCTATGACCCGTTAAAAATTATTAAACACTCACTTGGAAATTGTTTCAATTTCTGTTAGTTGTTTCACTTAGTCCGCTTTCACACTCTTCAATTCTGACTGTACAAGGCAAGTATTTTTGGGTGAGAAGAGAAAAGAGAATAAAAGGGGTACAAACTTGACAGCACTAGTCAATTTTCTTATTTCCTTTTGTTTTTTCTTTTATTCATGTTGATGTGCATCAAAAGTGCGAAACTTGAATTGACGCGTGTGAATGAAATCACAAGTTTAAAAGAGAATTGAATAAAAACTGGTCAGTTAAAACTGAAGTGTGTAACACAGGACTTAAACTCGTATCAATATGAGGGGATTTTTATACCTTTTGTCAAATTTCAGCATAATAAAATGAAAGGTTTTTAAATATCTTTGTCTTTTCAATACTACAGACAACCAGCTAATATAGTTCCGCCTATATTTGATTAATATTATTAACAAAGTCTGAGGATATGATTGGGTTTTCATATACCTTGTTTCTAAATATGTAGATGAAAACTAATATATTTCTGGCAGCATTTTCAAATGTCAAATATAACATGTGATAAATGTAAACATTTTTTGATAATTTCAGGAAACAATTTTTCAATGAAATTTCTAAAAAAGAAAATTCATTTTAATTGATACGAATAAAATGCATTTTCAGGATGAGTAAAAATAGATGCTAATGCAAACGATAATAATAGCTGTTGTAGCTATTGTTTTTTAATAAAACTGATTTTTTTTTAAAGTACTTCTATAGCAAAAAACTAATTATGTTATTTCAAAACAGCTTTAAAATTTTAGCTGGAAAATCTTACTAAAATATTGCAAATAACCATTTGAAAGTTATTTATCTAAATATATAACCAGCAGCAACTTGCAACTACACAATAAATTACTTTTCAATGACTATTACATACCGTTTGCATTAATTAGAAGTAGACATATGACATATTTATAAGCAGCTGTGGTAATTACTTGACCCCAATATAAACACACATGATATAGTGTAAGTAATAAAATGCCAGCATTTTAACTCATTACTTGCCATTAAATGTCTTTAAATTTATATGTTCAAAAATTTTCATAAAATAAAGTATGATGTTTTTTATGCTACTTTTTCACACAACAAATATTTTCCACCTACAATTTATTAAATAAAATACCTTAAATATATTAACGCCTTAATTAAATATTAAAACATCAATATGTATTGGAGTATTTAATTTAAATAATAAAATAGTATATATTTTTTTTGCAAGTATAAACAGATACACAACTTGCAGCAAAATTCGTTAAACATTCACACTTGCAAAATAATATTAAAAATTAAAAAATGATTGAATTGAATTCAGGCAAATAAAACCCTGACATCTCTCTAACTACTCAACTTAAAAATAAAAATAAAATAGTCAAAGCCATTTGACAGCACGGCAATCACACAGCCAACCAACAATACGAGTAATGTGCCTCAAGTTAAAAAGTCTACAAATTACTACGAAACGAAAAAAAACACACACACATACACATACACACAAATACTGTAAATGTAAAAAAAAGCCGACCAACGAAACAGACTAACAGACTGACTGATTAATAAAATATTCATTCATAAAAAAGTCAACAGAAAAAATATCGTTGAATTTTTTTTTGCTTTTCATTTCAAAGTTGAGGTTTTATTTTCGCAGAATTGTAGAGAATACGAGGAAGCGAAAGAATGTTAAGGCGTAGTATGCAGGTGCAATCACTACTTGCAGCAGCAGTCTAAGACTTAGTGTAGGGGCAAAAGTTTCACACGTAACTAAGGGACTTTAAACTTAAGCTAAACATTTTCTTAAAAATTCTAGAATTTTATTTTAGTGGAATTAATAGATTGTTAGAATTTGCTTTAATAACAGTACTGCCAGTAATTTGCAGAATTTCAACAGCTGTTAAACAAACAAATTTCTGCAAAATATCAGCCTGACATGTCAGCAGACATTTTAAAAGACTTCACTAATTACTAAAAATAAATATTTCAATAAACCAATCAAAAGTCTAATTCTTAGTCAATGTGTTCTTATTAATATACGAGTATGTATCTATATATATAAAATTCAATGTATGTATGTATGTAACGTATGGACTCCAAAACGGCTGAACCGATTTTGATGAAATTTTCACAGCATGTTACTGTGACTCTGGAAGGAATAATAGGCTATATGAAGTTTTGATTGTACAAACGGGGGTGGCACCGTCCATATAACCCACAAATTTAAATCGCCATATTTTGGGCAGTTTTTGACCTACGTCAATGATGTGTGGTACATATGGAATTGGCATAATTAGGAATACGTACCAGGAGAAAAGTGGGTGGGAACACGCCCCTTTTTAGGAAAATTAAAAATCGTAATATAGTCTTAACTACTGGACCGATCGTCATTAAATTTTCACAATAGGATATTCTGACGAAATAATAAATTTTTGACTATGTAAGCAGACAAAGGGGCATGGTCTCGCCTAAAGCATTGCAATAAATACATTAAAATTAAATAAATAAATGTTTGTAAATATATAAATACGTTTTATTTTATTTTATGCCGAGGGGGGGGGGGGGTAGCAAAGCACACCGGGTTTAGCTAGTATATAATAAATTTATTATTGATTTCAATAATATTAAAAGAATTTATCTATGTACATCTTTAACATTTTAAGCAATTAATTTTCATTTCTTCTTTTTTTTCTTGCCAACTTGTTTTTGTGCAAAAATATGAAAAAAATTAGAAATTTCTAAATAAACTGGACGAACAGATCATTAAAATAGTTTGGAATTTCTCTATACACAATTTGTAATCAAATTGTTGTATTATTCCCCCCCATTTATTTGTATCGTGGCAAACATATAAATTTGTCTAATAAGCTGAAGAGGATGTTGTAAAAAATTAATAAAAATTTAATTGGAAAATCTCGTTTAAAAGAAAAATTCTGCCTTTTAGTCTCAAAGTGTTAATTATAATTTATAATTGATGGTTTGCTACAGCATGTTGTAGAGCTTTGCACAAGAAAACAAACCAAATATTTGTTTGGTTTGATATTTCATTTGATATTTCATACTGGAAAAAAAGTTTTAGTTTTGTAACGATAGTTTTTGGTGTGAAACTATATACACTGTATATCATACAGCAATACACTGACTTTGAACTGAAACTAAACATTTTCTTAAAAATTTTAGAATTTTATTTTAGTGGAATTAATACTCGTACATATTGTTTTTAACACTAAAAAAAATGTGACTTAGAGGATATTTTCAAATGTTTATTTTAAGAGCTAAAAAAGCCCTAAAATATAGCAAAATTTTTTAGATTCTAAAAAAGTGGTACATATTTAAAAAAAGTACTTAAAACACATAAAATATTATATAAAACTAATTTAAACAAATTTTAATTTACAATAAAATGGATTCTTTAAAAAACAACAATGTTTTAAAAAAAAGTACCATTTAAAAAGGTACTATAAAAGTACTATTTTTAAAAAAGTACTATTTTTAAAAAATTTCTGTTTTTAAAAAAGTATACTTTTTATAAAATTATTTGTTTATTTAAACTAACACTATTTTGTAAATAAGTACTTTTTAAAAAAGTAATTTTTTTAAAAAGCAACTCTGTATTCTTTAAAAATTAGAAGTGTATTATTTAAAAAACACTTTTATTAAAAAGTAGTATTTTTTTAAAAAATTATCAGTCAAAAAAAGTACTATTTTTTCAGAAAGGTACTTAAAAAATATTATATAAAAATTAATTTTCATTTAAAACATTGTAAATGGAATCCTTTTTAAAAAAATTACTATACATATTTGAAAAAAGTTATAGTTTTAAATCATTTGTTTTTTTTTTTTAAATTGCTACTATGTATTTTGTAAATAGATAAAAAGTACTTTATAAATAAAAAAAATTTTACTATCCTAAAAAATTGTGTTTTTAAAAAGTACTTTTTATAAAATTAATTGGTTATTTCAACTAGCACTATTTTGTAAATAAGTACTTTTTAAAAAAGTACTTTTTCTATAAAGGAACTATTCTTAAAAAATAAATTTTTTAAAAAAGTACCTTTTTGAATTCAATTTCGTAAACAAGATCTGTTTAAAAGTGTATTTTTATTAAAAAGTAAAATTTTTTTAAAACAATTTTTAAAAGTACTATTTACAATTTATTTTATTTATTTAATATTTATTTTAAAATTAGCAAAATTTTGTAAATAGAAAATTTATTAAAAAATATTTTTGTAAAAGATACTATTTTGAAATTTATATAATTTGATGTGCAAAAAAGCCTTCTTTCTAAACTTATCCCAATGGGTCATTTCACAAGGAAACATAATTTTAATATCGTTCAATTATAATTGAGTGTCAATTACTAAAAAGCAAATTGTGTTAAATCAAAAAAACATTATATGTAAATAATTATAACAAAACTGGAAGATGTTACAAATGGCCATAATTTACATACCATTTAACAAAATTCTATTAAGTCTGTAACTATTAAATGACTAATAGTTTTTCTTCTTGCAAACAAAATTATATATAATGCAAACAAACAGCTTTATTACAAACAATTCAATTAATAATTTGTATTCGTAAACCACATTTAACACCTTATACTGTGTTCAGATATGCAACTTTATTGAGTCAATATTCGGTTAATTGACAATATTATTTTAAGTGTTCAGGCATACAAAATTTTCAGCTTATTCAATAATCATTTGACAGCTGGAAAACAATACAAAAAATACTCAAATGGTTGTTGTGTTTCTATGTAAACAAACTTACCTTCACATTGATTTTTTCATGATTTCTTTTGTTGACATTTGCATTTTATACAATTTTGTTCAATAAACACAGTTGTGAACAGTGTAGCATTCGAAATCTTACTCAATATTATAATAATTTCCTACTTATTGCGCAATAATTAATTGAGATTTTATATGGAATATTGAGCTCAATTATGGCGTTTATTGCGATTATCGCAATTAAGTTGCATATTTGAACACAGTATTAAAGTAAAGTACACAATTCTTAAGAAACATAAAATTTGTTTAAGGAATATTTACAATTTACAGCTTCAGCACAAAGTGAATCAGTTAAGCGGGGATTTTTAAGACTAATCATTATGAAAAAATGTAAACTAATATTTTTACAAAATATTTCAATGACGACATCTTTTCAAGAAACACAGAACACAAGTTTATTTATTTTTATATGTACAATAAAATATTTTAATTATTTACATTTAAATTGAGATTACGCACAAAACAGTTGATGAAAATCGACTTGTATAATTTATAAGATACAAATATGACATTTTTATAGATTTAAAAAAATGGGGAATTTGAGAAATTTGTTACATTTTAAGCCATAAAAATGTGTTGATTTGAATAGTACTACTTTTAAAATTAGTATAAAAATTAATATATTAATAAAAACTTTGTAAAAAATATAATTTAGAAAAGAAGTGTTTTTTAAATTAATAATTACAGAACTATTTTTCTACTATTCGTCTTATTTTTAAACTTTGTGAAGAAAAGTACCTTTTTTCAAATTAGCACATTTTTCTATATTTATATTCTATATATTCTATTAAAAAACTATTAAAAAACTATTACTAAAAACTATTTTTTTAAATAGGTACTTTTTAATTAGAATAACTGATTTGGAAAGTAAAAGAAAATATTTTTACAAAACTTTTTTAAGAAGAATATTATTCCACAAAAAGTACTTTCTTAAAAATTGGTACCTTTTAATTTTTTACTTTTCATATTTTAATAATAAGCCTAATAACAAAACTTTTTTTAAGAAAAGTACTATTCCACAAAAAGTACTTTTTTAAGAATTGGTACCACGGCTTTTTTTTAATTTTTAATATTTTAATAGTGTTACAACAAAATCATATTATGAAATGTTTTTGAGAAAAATACTTTTCGACAAAATGTACTATTTTTAAAATGTATTTTTCCTCAGAAAATGTCCATAATTTTAAGTGAAAGCGTAGTAGTGAAAACAATTTAAGAAACTTTTACTAGTACTTTTTTAAATATTTAAATAAAATACTATTTTTTCATCTTTTCAATAACGAAATGTCATTATTTTTAAACAAAAACAGTTTTTCTAGCAATTTTACCTTTAATGAATAGAATTTAATAAATAAAATTTTCTTTATTTTAAAATTTAAATTTCCTCCTATTTGTAAGCAGAACAATTGGATTTTTGGCAAAAATTCAAAAATTAACTTTCGCTGAATTTCCAATATACAAAACAAAAAAACTCATGCATGCTCAGCATAGCACAGCACAGACAACAATAAATATAATACAATAAATTAAATAAAATGAAATGAAATGCGTATAAAATAATAGAATAGAATCCTAGACAAAACATAAAACGTACATTTTAATATGTGTAGTAAATGTATGTGTTAAAAACAAATGCAAGTCTGTCGGTTCGTGTACCCAGGCACACACTAAAACGAAACGAAAGTAGAAGGTCAGACAGTAGTTAAAGGATACTTTTTGCTGTTGTTTTCAATGTTTTATTTTAAATACAATAAGAGCAGGCAGGGAACAAAAGCGAACAAGACATTAGTGTTTTTAAAGAGGGCAAAAAATATTCTGGGTGTTTTTCTGCTGTTGATGATGATGCTGCTACTGCTGTTGATGTTGTATTTGTATGTATTTTGGAGTATATCCTTTTTATGTTGTTGCTGTTGTTGTTGTATTTTATAAATACGTCTAGTCAATGTCTGAGTTTGTAGTCAATATTCCAGCCAACCATTTAAAGCACGAAAAATAAAGAAAGTTTTCTGCTTAAATCATAAGATTCTATTTTGGAGGGTAAAAGTTTATTTATGTTCTTTATATTTCTACTCTATTTTTGTAATATGCGTACTTTTGTGCTGCAAATAAAAAAAACTTTTGGTTTGTTTTTCTTTTTGTTTTCATCTTAAACATAATAATTCCAAAGCAGCACAACATAGCTTGGTAATTTCTTTGGATTTTTTTTGTTAATTTTTTGCTGATTATAAAACTTTTTAAGAAAATTTATTCATATTTTATGCTTGATATCACAAATGAAGGTACAAATATTAAGAAGAAATATTTTTCAAGTTTTTTTTTGAGGATTAATTATGTATATTGTATCTATGTAAATACAACAATGAGGGTTATATATTTGTTTATTCTTAAACTTAAATTTCAAATTATGTTAGTTTTGAAGTTGAATGAACTTTAATGTTTATTTAATAACATTCAATAAAATGTATATTACTGCTAAATAACAATTTAAAAAATTTGCTATTAAATAAATTCCGTTTTTAGTACAAAAATTCATCAAATCACTGGAGTATTCTTTTATCTTAAAAAGTACCTTTTTTTAATTAGTACTTCTTTTTATTAGTACTTTTTAAAGTACTTTTTAAAATTATTACTTCTTGAAGTACTTTTTTTAATTAGTACATTTTAACGCAAAAAGTTTCATAATTTATAAACATGCAATATTTCATATAAGAAAATTTTCGATATTTTTTGTAATAATTAGTAATGCTAAAAAGTACTATTTTTAAAAGGTTAGTTTCTTATTATGTTTTTATCACTACATAATAAGAAATTATTTTAATAGAAAGACTAATTATTTACTAAACTTTAAACTATCTTAATTAAAGTTTTAGTAATAAAAACATATTAGACATTTTAATAGAAAAAATTACTTTTTCAAAAAGTACTACATATTTTTAAATTTCCTGAAAAACTATTTTTATTTTTACAATTTTAAAGAAAGTTATAGCAATAAAAACGTACATATTAAGATATTTTTATAAAAAAGTGCTATTTTAATAATTGGTACTTTTTCTGAAAAACTTTTTTTTTACGATTTTAATGAAAGTTATAGCAATTACAACATATTAAGATAATTTTATAAGATAAAGTACTTTTTCAAAAAGTACTAACTAAATATTTCTATCTTTTTCTGAAAAACTTTTTTTACGATTTTAATGAAAGTTATAGCAATACCAAAATATTAAGATATATTTTTAGGAAAAGGTATTTTTTCAAAAAGTTCTGAATATTTCAATAATTGGTACTTTTTCTGAAAAACTTTATTTAGATTTTAATGAAAGTTATAGTAATAAAAACATATTAAGATATTTTATAAGAAAAAGTACTTTTGCAAAAAGTACTATTTTCATAATTGCTACTTTTTAATGTATTAAAAAAATTATTATAAAAACTAGTTGAAAAATTATGTTTTTGGTACTTTTTAATCGAAACGAACTGTTTTGCTATGATATTCGTCATTGTAGTTTAATTTACATTTTGACCTTAAATCCTAAAAAAGTGCCTTAAATTCTTCTTAGTTACATTTTTTTTAACATTTTACTAGCTTTATTTTCCTCCTTTTTGGTGTAGCAGGTGTTTTTAGTAGTTGAAGATCACAATTTACTTGCAACAAACCGAAATATTTATTATTGTTTGTTTTTGGAATTTTAAAAACGGAAAACCGCAAATATTTTATTATTATAGAGTAATACCTAAGTATATACGTATGTATAATACGTACACATGTATAGTATATGACAAAAAACACAATGAAATATGAAGGTTTTGCAAACAAAAAGCAGGGTTAAACAAAAGGGTGAGCCTTAAAATAGGCAGCAGTTTTTTGAGAAAGGAAGAAAGAGAGAGAATACTTGTTAGACAAAATATGCTTTTCAAATTATAGTATAAATGTTTTATGCAAAATTTTAAATATTTGTTAAAAATTTTAAACATTTTTGTAAGCACCTCAAAAAAATAGCATTTAAATAAAATAAACTTCAGAAAATTTGCTTCTTTAAATGCAGTAGCGTAAAGGACGTTCAATTCTAAAAGATAAAAATGATTAAAACTCAGATTACAAACATCATGTCTTTTGTAAGGTAAAGGGTAAGTAGCTACTCTGTCCAGAAATATGAAAAAACTCTTTATAATTCAAAATGTTGGAAAATTAATTTTAATTTATTTTTTTTGCATAAAAAAAATCATCAAAGAACTTTTAACTAAACAGAAAAACTAATACAAAACACATGCATAAACTACACACACTCATATAGGAGCGAAAAACAAAACAAATAATTTATCAAACAAAAATTTAGCAAGCAGGTGCTTGTTATTTCTCTACACAAGCACAGCAAATAAAAACAAAAAACAGACAATATGTATTACACAAAAATAGCAAAGAATAACAACAACAGCATCAACATAAAAATGATAAAAGGAGTTGGGGTAAAAAATCCTTAACTAAACTATTATTTTCAGTGCATTTAGGGAGTTACTCAAACTTTTACAAAATTAAACACAATCATTTGTACATATGTATGTATATATACACTGTGCATACATACGAACGTATACACAAACATATGTATGTGCAAATGCATATCATGGAATTTTAAATGGTAGATAAATAATAGAATAAACCAGAAGGACTCAAAAAACCGTCACCACACAACTACTATAACGATTACATGCACATACACTTAACGAGATGTACGAGGTCTGATCAAAATAACCGTTATTTTAAATCTTTTCAAAAAGTATTTATTTATTCATCAATAACTATCTTGTCCCCTTCAAAGTAATCCCCCTCAGCTATAATATACTTATGCTAGCGTTTTTTCCAATCCTCGAAGCACTTCTGAAACGCACTTTTTGGTATCGCCAACAGCTCCTGTTTCGATTTTTCTTTCATCTCCTCAATCGTAGCAAAACGCTTTCCTTTCATCGGTGTCTTCAGTTTTGGGAAGAGGAAAAGGCAGCGGGGGCCAAGTCCGGTAAATAGGGTGGTTGAGGCATGATAACGGTTTTGTTTTTGGCCAAAAACTCACGCACAAGCATCGATTTCAGACATTTCAAATGTCTTTAAGCATTTAATTTAATTTTTTACACAAAAAGTTTCTTTAGTCCATTTTTTTGAATAGTAAAAAAAATCGAAGAGCACACTAAAACATGACTAACCTTTTTGTCTGTCAAAAACAAACTGACAATCTAAAATGGCTGATATTACCAACTTATATAACAGACATGTGTGCCAACATAACAGAAAAAAATGCGAAAATCGAACATACGTAACTCACGAAATTTTAAAATAACGGTTATTTTTTTGATGAGACCTCGTATAAACGAGTATGTATGCTTCATAAACACTCGCTCACTGCAGACTTACCGTTATTTTTTTGTGTTTTTTATTTCTCTCTGTGGTCATTTAACTATTAAAATTTTTTTTCTCCGTTTTTTGGTGAGTACTTACATTTTTTTTTACAACTCTGCCAAAAAATGATTTTTTTTTTCAACTATGCAATATTTTATTATATGATTTTGTTTGTAGACCAGTCTATGATTGAGTGAGAGTAAGGGATTTCTGTAAGGGGAAGTGGGCTATAAGGTGGATGCTGTTGTTTTTGTATGTGTTTTACAGTTGCTTTTAAATTTTGTGATTTATATGCACAAACAACTAAAAATTGCTAGAACGACAACAACAAAAAATTAAGCTTTTTTATACACACATACACAGACACTTATGTACGTACAAACATTTGCACGTTTTTTTTCTACAATACCTAAAGATGTATGAATGTATGTATTGTAATACGTTCAATGTCCTTATTTTTTTGTTATTTAAGGCTTGATTTTTTCGGTGGCCATATTAGTTTTGTAGATTTTTATCATTGCCTGTATGTGCGTGTTTGCTGTTTGTTTGTGTATTGGGGTATATTTTTCTGGCATTTGTCATAATATTGACTTTAGTGCATACGACAAATCGAGATTTATTGATAGAAAAGCATTTATAAATCTACAGCTTAAAATAGTTTTTGAGAAAAAAATGTCATAGTTTTTTTTTTTTGTAATATTCCGCAGTGTTTGTCAGGTAAACAGTACGGTAGACAAATTGTGAGAAAATGAATAAAATTCTGCAAAGTTTAACTAAAATTGTTTAAAACTGGAAAACATTTGAATTGATTTGAAAAATGTTTTATTTAGGAATTGTCTTAGTGCCATTACTAACTGTCCTAAATTCTATGTTAATACCTCTAATATAAACTAAGTGCTCTGCCTGTATTTCTTACTTTCCTGATACCATGTGATTGGTTTTACCAAAAACTTTTACTTATCTCAATTTTTATTTAACATGTCATTTAAAGTTTTCTTTTTTTTCTACATATTTTTTCGTGGTTGTTTGGTTTTTGTCTAGTTTTAAACTCGTTATTTACAACTGATTTTAAATGCAGTTGAAAAAAACGAATAAAACAATATTAAAAAGTTCTGTGGCTTGACAAATTGTATGTACTGGCATAAATAAAAGAGAAATAGCAGCGAGACATTAAAAAAAACAAAAGTTTTGTTTGCAAAACTATTTACAAATATGTATTGTTGGTAACTAATATATCAGTAAAAATGTGGCTTTTTGGAAAATTTTACACAATTTTAAACTTCTCAAATGTTACTAAATTTTTTTTTTCAATATAAATAATGAAGAAAATAAATTTTGGGAAATTTTCTAAAGAAAATAAAATAATCGTTAACATTGATTTTCTTTAGAAAACTCTTTGATAACTTTTCTATAGAAAATTAAAGTTATCGATAACTTTTCTTAAAAAAAATAAAATAATCGTTAACATTGATTTTCTTTAGAAAACTGTTTGATAACTCTTCTATAGAAAATTGAACTTTTGAAAGACATAAATTTTCTTAAGAAAATCAACTTTTCTAAAGAAAGTCAAATATATCGTTAAATTGGTTTATAGAAAATCAAATTTATCTTAAAAATGTCCTTAAAACTTTGTTATATTTTGTATATTACATTAAATTTATTAATAAATTTAAATAAAAGCTCAAAGTTATGCTTAAGTTTTCTCTAGTAAGTTTATGTTTAAACTTTTTGACAAATTTTTATCAACAACTTTGTCAGCAAAAATGTTTTTTTTTTAATTCTACATAATAAATTTTTAATTTTTCCCATTTCATTAATTTTGTTTGCGTTTTTTTTTATTAAATTAATTTGTTTAGAAATTAGGTTTGTTTGTTATTTTAGAGGTTTCATTTTTTTTGCTTAAAATTGGTTTATTTTTTGATATTTTTATTCTTAATTTATTGTTTGTCTTTTAACTTTTTGTTTTAAAAATTATTTTTAATTCAAATGTAAATTTGTTTATGCAGATTTATTTCATTAACTTTCATTGAGTGATTAATGATTAAAAGCAGCTATATTAAAAAAGACTGAAAAATAGAAAGTTTTTTTAGGAAAGCAAAAGTTTGAGAAAGAATATGTCTCAAAATAGACAGGCATTTATTATTTAATTAAAGCTTGTAAAGCTTTATAAACTTAAATGTTTGCTGAAAACCAATAGAAAATGTAGTAACTTCCATTATTTACGACTAAATTTATTGTTTTTTAAGTTTATACAACTTAAAACATGTTTAAATATTTAAACTAATTTAATGAACATGAGTTTTATTGTTTTTTTGCAAATCATTATTTGACGTAATTTTACCATAAATAAAAACTTATTTCTGGCTAAAAACCTAAGAACCTCAAACAACAACTTGTTTGTAACAAAACTGCGTAAAAAGTTAAGAAACATCTTATTCATATATTGTTTTTATTATAAATGAATCATTACGTTAACTATTTGGATGAAACTATCCAGAAAAAAAAATAATATAATAACAAATTTATTTTGTTTTGGTCATAATTGCTGATGATAAATTGTTTAAAATAGTTATTATTAATAATTTATTTTTGTAGCTTTCGTAAATTAAAATTTCAATACTTAATAATTATGATTTTTTTAACACTTCAAATTCTTGTGTATATAGAAACTTTTTTTGTGCAAAAATACCTGAAATAAGGAAGTCATTAAATCAAAATATGTATTATAATTTTAAAGAGCCAGACAGCCAAAATACAAAAACAAATTAATTAAAAACTAAAGATTTTTAAACGGAAAGAAAAACCTTGTACATATTTACACTTAAAACAGAAAAGTTGAAAACATCTTCTTTTAATTTCTTATATAATTTCGGTCTATTATCTAAGATTTTTATATTAAATAAATCAATTAATCAATATTTGTGTTCCATTAAAAGTTCTGCTTAAGGTGAGCTTTATTTGAATTAATTTATAACATTCTATTCTATTGAAAGTATTTCTTTTTTATTTAAAAATTCCCACAGAAGTCTGTACCACATTTGTTAGACATAAAGTTATCAAAAATGAGTTTATTAAGACTTTATAAAAAACATAATAAAACTAAATAAAGGTGTTGAATGTGGGTGTTGATCAATAAAACAAAAGCTTTAAATTGGTTCACAGACAATGGGTTTTTTTATTGCTTTATAAACCAACAAGGAAATTCTTTTAAGAAATGTTTACAAAAGAAACTAAAACAAATAAACAACAAAACCTCAAGAAACAAGTAAAAGTGATTTATTTTATTTCAGTTTCTTGCTTTCTGGTAGATCAAAGCAAAGTTATCTATAACTTTTTATTGATAACTTTTCTATAGAGAACCAAAGTTGTAGATAATTTTTCTACAGAAAACCAAAGTTATTGATAACTGTTCTATAGAAAATCAAAATTATCGATAAATTTTCTATAGAAAACGAATGTTATCAATAATTTTTTTTTTTTCTAGAAAATGAAAATAACTTTTCCATAAAAACCAAAGATATTGATAAATTTTCTAAAAAAAATCAAAGTTATCGATAACTTTTCTATAGAAAACAAAAGTTATCCATAATTTTTTTATAGAAAACCAAAGATATTAATAAATTTTCTAAAAAAAATCAAAATTATCGATAACTTTTCTATAGAAAACAAAAGTTATCCATAATTTTTTTATAGAAAATCAAAGTTATCAATAACTATTCCATAAAAACCCAATTTATCGATAAATTTTCTAAAAAAAATCAAAGTTATTGATAAATTTTCTATACAAAACGAAAGTTATCGATAGAGATATCGATAAATTAAAAAAAAAAGTTATCGATAATTTTTTTATAGAAAATGAAAGTTAACAATAACTTTTCCATAAAAACCAAAGATATCGATAAATTTTTTAAAAAAATTAAAGTTATCGATAACTTTTCTATAGAAAACAAAAGTTGTCCATAATTTTTTTATAGAAAACCAAAGATACCGATAAATTTAAAAAAAAAATCAAATATATCGATAACTTTTCTATAGAAAACAAAAGTTATCCATAATTTTTTTATAGAAAATCAAAGTTATCAATAACTATTCTTTAAAACCCAAATTTATCGATAAACTTTCTAAAAAAAACTCAAAGTTATCGATAATTTTTCTATACAAAACGAAAGTTATCGATAATTTTTTTATAGGAAATCAAAGATATCGATAAATTTTCTAAAAAAAATCCAAGTTATCGATAATTTTTCTGTAGAAAACGAAAGGTATTGATACTTTTTTATAGAAAACAAAAGTTATCAATATTTTTTTTTTAAGAAACCCAAAGTTATCAATAACTTCTCTGTAAAAATCTGAAGTTATCGATAGCTTTTCTAAAGAAAATCAAAGTTATCGATAAATTTTCTATATAAAATCAAAGCTATCGATGACTCTGATTTTACAATGGAATGGAATTCAATAAAAATATCAATAACTTTTCAATAAATAACCAAAAGTCATCGCTTAATTTGCCATAGAATAATGTCAAGCTGTCTGCCTTTTATCCATTTATGCTTTACATAATGCAAGAACTTTAGCAGCATACAATTCTAATAATTTATATCACAGATTTTCGCAAAAAATCACAAAATCAACACCATGAATCATTTAATTATGATACTTTTATGTCGTTGCTACATTTTGTGTTGCAAATTTAATTTTAAATTTCATTATGAATAATAATTTCCACTCATTTATGTTATTGTTTTAGTTTGACAGCAATAAAAACAAATCATAAAAAGCATATACATACAAAAAAAAAAAAACAAACACAAATAAAACGCCTTCTGGAACCAAAAACTATTCAAATGACCGCAAAACACTTCACAAACCCAGTCCACAGTTTATTACAAGAGTCATACTCCAAGCACACAAACAAAAACAGACAAAATTAAATATACTGAACTGAAATGAAATTAAATGAAATCAGTTCAATTAACTTTTGAACGTGAGTCGTTTGTTTGGAGGCGTTTTTTTTTTGTTAATGTGTGTTAAAAAAACTAAATTTAGGTTTTTGTAAAGTTTTTTCTTTATATTTTGTAAATTTCGAATTTTGTTCAGAATTTGTTGTTTGTTATAGTTTGGCTACAGTAACAGAAATTTACTACAGCAAAGAAAATCACGTTTTAATATGACCTATTTTTAGTTATACTGTTTTTTTATAGATTTGTTTTTGTGTTTTACAATTATTTGTTTAAATATTGTTAACAATACAGAATACAGTATTTATAATTTAAAACTATTTCTATTAAATGGTTCAAACAATACACAAAGTTGTTAATTGAAATTGTTTTCATGGTTAATTTTATTAAGTGACACTTTGTTATTCAATTTTATTTGTAATTAATTAATTAGCTGATAAGTTTAATAGAAGAGTTTATTTTATCAAAAACACATAAAATTAAAACGTTATTAATTAAATTTATTTTCTTTTTTCTTGTTTATTTGCAGGTAATTAAAAACAAAAACAAAAAACTTTAAGAATATAAACAGTTTTGTAACAAAAGGTTAGTTTAGAATAAATTTTAATCTTATTTTAAACAACAAACAAATTTATAATATTAAAGGTAAACACATTTTATATTTATAATTATTATAATTGTTTGGTAAATTTAAACTATTGAATTTGAAATACATTTTAATAAATTATTATAATAATTTTGCCAACAATAGCAGCTTTCCTAATTAAAATTTCATAATAAAAACCAAACCAAAAAAAGAATAGTCATTTGTAAAATGAGAAAAATTGCTACACACTTTCATTAAAAATGAACAAAAAAAAAATTCATTTAAAAACACAAAAGAACAAACAGAAATTAAACAAAAATAAAGCAACAGCAGCACCACCATCACTGGCAGAAAACCATGAACTTTGTTCAATGTTTACATTGTTGCTGTTTTTTCCATTAGATCTGCTATATTTTCATTATTTTTATATTTATTTAATTTCTTTCTTCATTTGTTGTTACCAGCAGTATTTCCTTTTTCCGCTTTTTAGCAGGATTTTCATCATTATTTCAAAACTGTCGCTCTCACACAAATACAGACACTCGCTCTTTTCTTAAACTCACACAGACACAGATTTTCCACAAATAGAATTTTTGAATTGTCAGAATTTTGTCATACTCGAGTAAGAGTGTTTGTTTGTGTGTTTTTGTTTTATTTCTTTATTCTTTTTGTTTATGTTGCAGCTGTCTATGGGAAAACATAACAAAAAAAAAAAGACAAAGTTTAAATGACAATTGGGAAATTTAATACATTTTTAAATAATTAAATACAAGCAAATTCCAGTAGCAAAAAAAACTGCGACAATTTAAATTTTATTTTTTTCTTATTGTTCTGCCTGTGTTAAACTGGGAATTGGCTGTTTCCGTAATTTGTTGTTTGTGCCGCATTGTGTTGTAGCGCAAAGTGTTTTTTAACATTTCATGTCCTTTTAAATGTCAATTAAAAAACCTTTTTATTATTGCTGTTATTGCTTTGCAGAAAGAAAAATGCAATTTAAAGTTATAAATGCTGTCATTTCAATAACATTGTTACTTGGCCAACATCGACAGAGGAGTTTATGTTTATTGAGACGTAATTACAGTTTTAAAATACTCGTATGTACAAACAATGAGTTCTTATTAAGAGGATGTTTGTCCAGCAAACAGGATTATGATTTAATATACCAATATGCATCAATAAATATACATATTATAGAAAGAACACTTTCTACAGAAAATCCAAGTTATAATTTTTCAATATAAGATTCAAGTTATTGATAACTTGTCCATAACAATTAAAGTAATCTGTAACCTTTCTATAGAAAACCAAAGTATTCAAAGTTATCGACAAGTTTCCTAAAGATAATCATAGTCACCGAATATATTTCTGTAAAAAATCAAAGTTATCGATAACTTTTCTATCGAAAATCAAGGGTATCGATAACCTTTCTAAATAAAATCGAATGTATCGATAACTTTTCTAAAGGAAATCAAAGTTATCAATAACTTTTCTACAGATAATCAAAGTTATCGATAACTTTTCTATAAAAAATCAAAGTTAACGATAACTTCTCTATAGAAAATCAATATTGTCGATTAATTTTCTAAAGAAAATCAATGTTATCAATAATTTTTCTAAAGAAAATCAAAGTTAATAATAACTTTCTGTAAAAAATGTTCTAAAGAAAATCAAACTTTTCCAAAGAAAAAAAACTTTTCTAAAGAAAATCAAAGTTATCAATAACTTTTCTACAGAAAATCAAAGTTATTGATAACTTTTCTATAGAAAATCCAATAACTTTCTGTAAAAAATGTTTTCAAGAAAATCAAACTTTTCCAAATGAAATCAAACTTTTCTGTAGAAAATCAAAGTCATCGATAACTTCTCTATTAAAAATCAAAGTTATCTATGGAAAATTAAAGTTATCGATAACTTTTCTATAGAAAATCCATGTTATCGATAACTTCTCTGTAGAAAATCAAAGTTATCGATAACTTCTCTATAGAAAATCCAAGTTATCGATAACTTCTCTATAGAAGTTATCAATAAGTTTTCTAAAGAAAATCATAGTTATCGACGAAATCAAACATTTTCATAAATTGTTTTATAGAAAATCAAAGTTATTTTAAAAATGTCCATAGAACTTTAAAATTATAGTTATATTTTCTACAAATATGTACAAGTATGTAGGTAAACTCAAATTTATTTATAATTTATATAATTTTTTTAGCACATCAAAATTATGTTTAAATTAAATAAAAAAAACTTTTCTAAGCAATTGCACAAGCCTTTGAGCATAAACTACAACTTAATACCATAAAGCTGAAACTATAAAATAAAATTATACTACAATTTGAGGTTGTTCACTTTACGGCTTAAGCTTAAATAATTATTTAAGAATTAATAAAAAAAAAAGGTGAAATTAACTACAATATAATATAACTTTAAATGGATTATACAAATTTAACTCATATAAAAAGTTAGAAGAAAATTATTATTTAACTTTTGCCCTTAACCAGGAATATCCTTAATGTTAAACATTTCATTTAAGCAAGCTTAATTTCTTTTATTAAAAATTTCAACATTTTGTAGCCATTTGATATTTGTTTATTATAATAATGTTTTATGTAGCGGCATAACTGCCGTTTGTCATTAGCAGGAGGCTTTTTTACACGTTCTTTCAACTGCCTAGCCATCCGTCCGTCCGTCCGTCTGTCTGTCCCTATTATATTGTTATTTCCTTTCTTTGCATTTTGTACGTAAATTTCTATTCTAGTTGTAGGAGGAAGACAGGATTCTGGGTTTGTGTTGTTGAATTATGGATTGTTATTGTTGTAGTTGCTGGTGATGCTGCTGGTTTTATTGTTGTTGTGCTATGAAAGGACTAAGAAATTTTCTTTATTTGCCAACCATAAGAATGTTGTTGACTTCACTTAAGTGTTTATGTTGTTATTTCTTGTTACACTCGCCTCGTTCTCTTCATCTGCTGTTCTGTGTGGCAAGTATTCCAAAGGTTTTATTTTTGTGTTGGAAAATATGGTTGTTTGGTTCATTATTTGCTGCACTTGCGGTTGTGTGGAGCTATTGCTGTTGTTATTTTTTGTTGAGACAAGTATCTTGTTAAGTGACTGTGACTTGAATCTTATGATACCCTTTTGGTATGTGTTCCAAAAGTATGTAACTAAACACATTTTTGTCTTGCCAGTTATGATGAAAAATCGTTATGGCATATTTTTCGCCAAATAAAGAATTTATTTTAAAGTTATTTTGAAACTTTGTTTATAATATTTTGTAAAAAAAATAGATACTTTTTTAAAAAAAGTTGAATGTCAATATTGTTTGAAACTAAATAAAAAGCCGTATCAACTCAATGTCTGTTTGACCAGTGGGTGATTAAACTTTACATTTTGTTTTGTTATAAAACTGTCATATACGAGTCCGTCTTGTTTGCATACAAATTTGTATGACTAAAAATATTTAAATTAATTTATAATTTCGTATACACAACACAGATTTCATTTGTCTAAATAAAATACAGCTTTTTTGTTTGATATGCATCTACAAACTGAGTAAAGATTTGAATTTGAGCAGGCGGCTCAATACACATTTGTGTTGTTCTTATTTAACAAAATTATGAAAAATTGGATATAATTGAAATGGTACAATAAAAGGAAAGCTTTCCCACAATGTTTAGTTAGTGGTTTATTTTAAAGAAAGAAGTCTTTTTAATGTATTTCTTAATATTTAACTGACGCTTTCAATTAAAAGCTTTTGACATTATGTTGTTGAAGAGGTTTAAAAGAATATCATAGGGAGCTGATGTTACACTGAGAGAATATATAATTAGGGGCCGCAAAAATTTGTTGCAAATCGCAAGATTCGTAAAAGCAAAATAGAAAATTTAACAATTATTTTAATTTTTAAAAAAAAATTATGATTTTTTTTTTGAATTCCTAAAAAACGATAACTTTGATTTTCTACTAGAAAGTTATCGATAACTATGATTTTCTATAAAAAAAAGTTATTAATGACTGATTCTCTATAGAAAAGTTATCGATAACTTTGATTTTCTACAAAAAAGTTATCGATAACTTTGATTCTCTATAGAAAACTTTAATTTTTTTTTTAGAAAAGTTATCGATAACTTTGAGTTCATATGGACAACTTTGATTTTCTACAGAAAAGTTATCGATAACATTGATTTTCTATAGAATTTTGTTTTTGGAGAAAAGTTATCGATATCTTTGATTTTCTATTGAAAAGTTTTGTAGAAAATAAAAGTTATCAATGACTCTGATTTTTTACAGAAGACTTTAATTTTTTGTAGAAAAGTTATCGATGAATTTGAGTCTCCATAAAAAAGTTATCGATAACTTTGATTTTCTATAGAAAAGTTATCAATAACTTCGATTTACTATAGAAAACTTAAATTTTTTGTATAAAAGTTATCCATATCTATAGAAAAGTTATAGATAACTTTGATTTTTTATAGAAAAGTTTAATGTGCTCATGACTTTCTATTGAAAATTTTGACATTCGAAAGATACGCTATAGAAAACTTACGATTTTACATAAAAAGACTTTGTCAACGGCAAGATTTTTCTGTACACAAATTTAACTTCGGCAAGATTTTTTATAGAAGAGCTTAGACATCTGCTATTATGTATAAAGAAAAACTTCGAATCTCCATGATTTTCTACAAGAAACATTTATGTTACTCAGATTATGATCAGAAACTAAGTCTGAAAGCGTCTCAGTTGGTCAATGGCGACACCCAGAATTCCACAAATAGTTTTCAACATTATTATTCATGTTATTTACGCATAATAATGTCTTCTACAAAAAAAACCGTTATAAAATTTACCGTTTTTGAATATAAGATTCATTGATTTCTCCAACTGATTAAATCTCACATACATACATACATACATACTCGTACATCTCTTGTTTTATCACACAATAAAATGTAAATATCTTAAATATTTGTTTGTTAATATTTTATAAAACCATAAACTCGAAAATTAAAATCATAGTACCATCAATAACAACTTAAACAAGTTTCTAAATGACTTAAACAAGACTAAATTAATTTCATTAAACCCGTAAAACATTTAAGGTAAACGAAAAAAATGAAAGTTATAAAAAAAATGAATCAAAACTTGAAATTATGAAACGCTTATTTGTTTGTTCAATAGCAAAATGAAAGTGTTCTAAAATAAAAATATTTCATTTAAAACTGAAAGTGCTAAAGAAAAGAAATTATGTTTTTCTGTTTTTTTTTTTTTAATTTCACTTTTATTAACTAGATTTTGTTGTCTTTTTTTCTTTGAAGCGAATATTTGAATGAAAAGAAGAGTTTAAAGGTTTACAGGTATAGTAAGAATAAAAGAAGTAAATAAAATGAAATTACACTCGTATGAGAACAAAAACTTACTTTTAACTTTTTATTTGAATTTTTTGTTTTTTGCCTGGCTGGAAATTTTCAAAGCAAACGCTGCAGGGTTCTTAAAGTTGAAACAAAAAATGTACAAATTGAAAAATGTTTTATAATAAATCAATATATAAAGCAAGTATTTCTGGAGGTAATTGAAAGTTGTTGAACAAACATGATTTATGAGTCTGAAAAATAGCCAACAATGGGAATAGAAATGTGTTTGATTGATTTGCGAAAAGTTTTTTTTTTTAAATTAGAATTTAGTTTATAATAATAAATAGACTTTAATAAATTTTAACATCAGCATGATTGAATATATTTAACTCTGTATAAACCAATTTAAATATCAGGCATCAGGTGCTAGGGAAATCTTAAATAGCCGCAAGATTTTCTTGAAATTGAAATCTTTTACAGCAGCTTGACTTTTTAGAGTAATCTTTAACAGCCACAAAATTTTCTAAAAAAAAACTTTAACATTCGCCAGATTTTCTATGGAAAGTCTAAACAGAATTTTCCGCAGAATTTTCTTAAGTAAACTTTGTAAAACACAAGATTTTCTTTTGCA
This sequence comes from Bellardia pandia, assembly GCA_916048285.2. NCBI lineage: Eukaryota > Metazoa > Arthropoda > Insecta > Diptera > Calliphoridae > Bellardia > Bellardia pandia. Next base: position 48,550,059 of record OU696529.1, read on the forward strand.
AACTTTAACAACTGTAACGTTTTCTACAACTAGAAAATCTGAATAACCACAAGATTTTGTTTAGAAATCTATTGCAAAGTAATCAATCTATAAAAAACTTTAACTTTCCCCAAGATTTTCTGAGATCAAGCTTCAAAGGAAACCATTTATAATACTAATTTTAAAATGTTGTCGTTTGCTGCGTTTACTTTTCTTTAGAAATTTATTTAAATATTAAAGAATTTCCTGTTTACAAATTTCCGCAAAAAAATATAAAAAATGAACACAAACACACACACAGATAATTATAACAAAGTTCAAGTTTGTGTTTTAGGCACGTTTCAAAAATTAATTAGATTAGACTAAAGGTACAGTCACATTTGGCAAATATTTGCCGAAAAAGACGTAATCACTAAATAACATATATTTGAACTGGTTTAGTTATTTAAAAAGAAAAAAACTTTTCTTATTGAGGCTAAAGCACAACAAATATTTAGTTTTAATTTATTTGATGCTGTTTCAACTTGCAAAACTCCTGTAAGAGTAAACAACGTCAAACAAATTTGTGCTTTTTTGAGTAAATATTTGCCAAATGTGACCGTACCTTAAGAATGACAAGAAAAAAGCTAAGAAAACATTTTCATTTTCTGCAAAATAAATATTAAAAAAAATCATCATAATAAAACAGTTCTTTGAAAAATTACGAATAACATTTTTTTATTATTATTAATAAAAGAGGAAAAGAGATATGTTGAAAGAAAAACAAGAAAACAAATAAAGAAAGATTGTGTGTCACAAGCCCATCATAAAAAAGTCTTGTCAATTTTCTCGCATTTCATACAGCCGTTAAATTATATTTTCATAAAAAAAAAATTGTTTTTAGGGTTTAAAAACCAGGTAACACTTGCTAGCAAGTAATCAGCTTAAATTTCTTAGCAAATAAAAATACTCTATCATCATTTCGTTGAACTTTTTTTTTTAAAGGAGAACAAGTGCTTTTTTAGCATTAGATTAAGGCTTGTCAATTCTTTATTGATGGCTTGTCATCAAAATGTTATCAATATTTTACTTTATTTTTGGTTGTTTTTTCACAACATTATTCAATTTGTTGCGAACTTTATTTCAAGGGTTGTGGCAAAGCAATTTACAGCATAAATTTCTTTTGATTTTAAAGCTTTGCATGAAATTTGTGTGTTTGTTAAGTGTTGAGAACAAATTTCAATTACAAGGCTAATTTCAGTATTAATTGAATAAATTTTTAGGATATTAGCAATTACTTAGATTTACAAAAAAAAAACATTTTTTGATTTAGAAATCTATTAGAAAAAAGAAAACCAAAATAACCTCAAGATTTGTTATAGAAAAATTAATATTTCAAGAATTTCCAAGAAAACTTAGATTTTCTAAAGAAAACTTTGGCATCCATAAGATTATCTATAGAAACATTTGGCATCCGGTAGATTTTCTTTAGAAGACTTAAGGTCCAACCATAATGTGCATAAGCTAGCTTAAGCAACTTTCCAAAATGAACGAAAAGTCTGTCAAATGCATAAGTAAACTGAAGAAGACTTTTAGGTGGTCATAATGTACTTACATGATGCATGTAACCCTTGTTGCATATTTGTGCAATATTTTATGTTTTTGCGAGTACTTTAAATTAAAAAGTACCAAAAATTACAGCCCTGTATTTGTTTATTTTATGTTTTATTTTATTGAAAATTTGCAAACAGTAAAAACTGTTAATTGTTGAATAAATAATAAAAAGGTGATACGATATGAGTAATATCATCTATCTCTTGATTTTGCATACTATTTTTTTTTATTTTTTTTTAATGCAAACAAAAAACAGATGATTCCGTACGGAAAGTGCGTTCAGTTTGGCACTTTGCTTAAGCAAATAACATTTGACGAAACTTGACGAAAAGTTGCATTAAGTACATTATGGTTTGTCACAACGTTTTACATGTATTCGCACCGTTGCTTAAGTTGGCTTTTAAGGCCCAACTATAATATGCATAAGCAAGCTTAAGCAAATTGCAAAAGTTAACGAAAAGGCTGTCAAATGCATAACTAGTTCAGAGTTAACTTTCAGGTGGCTACATTGACTTTGCAACTTTTTGTCCACAGTTGCTCATTTATGTTAGAAAAATGTTTTTATTTTAACAAAAAGCCATTAAATGACTATATTTTATAAATATTATTATATTATTTTATAATTAAAAGAAAACTTCGTACCCGAAACGCATAATTTTTCCTTTTTTTTAATTTTTCAGCAAAAGTACTAAAATGTACAGCTGTGGCAGCACTAAATTGTAAATAATTATAAACGTTTACATATGTTTTGTTAATTTTCGTATTGTGTTTGTAAAAATGGAGAAAAAACTTAAAAATTTAAATAATATAAAAATATTAAAGTTAGCGCTTGAAGGCCTGTGCACATTAAAAGAAATAAGTGAACTACACTGTAAAAGAAGAAGACGCTCTTGTTCTGTCAGAGAAATAACCGCGACAGAAAGACATTTTTGTTAAAATAAAAAGGGTCCCTTTTATTGTAAAGGCACTTATTTTTTTCCACATTTTCTATTAAATTTAAAATAAATATATTTTCTTCCATTTTGTTCAAAACACAAACAAACAACAACAAACAGCTGATTCCGTACAGAATGTGCGATCAGTTTCGCTTTTTGCTTAAGCAAATGACAGTTGAAAAACTTAACGAAAAGTTTCGTTAAGTACATTATAGTTTGCCACATACAATTTATATGTATTCGCAGGGTTGCTTAAGCTAGCATATGCACATTATAGTTGGGCCTTTAGACATCCGCTAGATTTTCTCTAGAAGACCCAGACATCCGCCAGCTTTTCTATTGAAAACTTGAACAACCGTTAAATTATTTATAGAAGACTTAAGATTTTCGTAAGACCTCTTATTTTTATTAAAAACTAAAAAAATCAATCTGCAAGATTTTCGATATAAAACTTAGATATCCTCTTGATTTTCTATAAAACCTTAGAAATCTCCAAGATTGTCCGTGAAAGACTTTATTAGGCAAAAATAAGATGAATGATGAATGAGGGTATATATACATACGTATGTCAGTCCGTGTAAAACTCTGATAATATGCATCTGACACCCAACAAAGTATATCTATATTTTTGATCCTTATGATATTCTAAGTCGATTGAGCTATGTCCGTCTGTCTGTCTGTGTAAAATACTCTAAAGTTTAAAATACACAATTTAACTTAACGAAATTTCCAAAAACTTATTTTACTTTGCGTCAGAAAGTTTGGTATTAAAATCAGCAAAATCGCTAGAGTATATGGATATCGAGCTGGACCGCCTATAATTGCTTGGTTTTTTTGCTGAATTTTGTATTGATATTGTCATTTTAAAGACATTTATGTATTTTGGAAAGAAATTTTTATGGGGTCTAGGTGAAATAATGGTACTTGTCCTTGGACCAATTAAATATCATATACCAAATTTTATTGAAATATCTTCAAAATTGCGGTCTAGACTCTGCGCACAAGGTTTACATGGCTAGCTAGCCAGGACATCATCAATCCACTCAGGAAGTGATTCTGAGCCGATAGGTATACTTTAAGGTGGGTGTTGGTATTTATTTTCATTACAAACATCAGCACAAATCCAATATACCCACCCCACTATGGTGGTGTACACTCTACAGTATAAAAATTTTCATATAAAATTAAATAAATCACTAAACTGTAGTTGGTTATACTGTGTTCACATATGCAACTTTATGGAGTCAATATTCGGTTAATTGACAATATTATTTTAAGTGTTGAGGCATACGCAATTTTCAGCTTACTCAATAATCATTTGACAGCTGGAAAACAATACAAAAAATACTCTAAATGGTTGTTGTATTTCTATGTAAAGAAACTTACCTTCACATTAAATTTTTAATGATTTCTTTTGTTGGCATTTGCCATTTTATACAATTTTCTTCACTAAACACAGTTGTGAACAGTGTTGCATTCGAAATCTTACTCAATATTATAACAATTTCGTACTTATTGCGCAATAATTAATTTAGATGAAATATTGAGCTCAATAATGGCGTTTATTGCGATTATCGCAATAAAGTTGCATATCTGAACAGAGTATTAGATTGGGACCATGTTTGACCATATTTTGTAAAGATTGGTTAATAATTGCTCATATTTCCTATATATGGACCACTTCCGAAAAACAAGTACACCCACAAAAATATTTAATAAATATCAATATCGAATTAATTTTTAATACCAATACCGATCAGTAATTCTAATCCAGAATTTATAGTAATATGGATCAGACAGCAATTATACTGCTTGATTTTTTAATTAGTCCATAAATAAAGTAAACTTCTTAGTATCATTATAACAACCATAAACAACAACAACGTTACTGAAATGAAATTGAACATAAATAAGCCACAAAAAATACATAGAAATCACATTACTGAATTCTGGATTTTGAGGATAGCAGTCCATAATTGATTTACTTTCACTATAACACCTATAAAAGCTTGTGAATAATCTTATTGAGATGAAATTTAGTAAAAACAGCCTCACCTTATAACCTTACACTTTTTTATACTCTTTTCCTTAACCTGGGGCCAAATTACCGCATTCGATATCGAGAAAAATTTCATCGTAATTTTCTTATTTGAGATTATGGCATTCGATATCGAGCAAGAAATTTAGTACATTTTATCATAATTTTGATATCGAAATCATTTTTCGATACGATAGCTCATTCGATCACGAATGTGGTAATTTGGCCCCTGGTGAATATGGAAAAATGTTGAACCTATTTTTAGTTTTATAAATTTTTACATTATATATAAGATTATAATGATTAATATACAAGCTCTGTAAATAATTTTAACAATTGGTAATTAAATCAATTACAATATAAATGGTTGAAATTTAATAAAATTTTAAAACATTTGAAATAAATTCTTGACTATCAAACAATATACATATTTACATAAAATAATACGAATAAAATTTGCACTAAAACTAAATAAGAAACATTGAAGAATGGTATTCTAGTCCTAACAACATTGACGTTTTGTAATTCTCTTCATATTTAGGTGGAGACAGGGATGCAAAATACGATTTTACAAATTGTACTAAATTTCAAGAAAATGTGTACTTTTTTCAGCCCAATTGTACTAAATTATTTTCTTATTTTTTACATTTTTAATTAAAAATTAACTAAAAACGTACATAACAATTCATTTGTACATATAAAAAGCACATTAAAATCCATTCGTACTAAGTACATACATATATGTATGTAGATAAACTTAACAATTAATATTAATGTTTAATTTCAAAAGGTGCATAAATTAGCTATTAGTTGTTGAGATCTGAATATAAAAGTATATAATCCTTGCTAACAAATTCTTACTCATTTCTAAATTGTAGCAGCACGAATTATATGACTTTAGGAAATCCTTTGTTTGTATTAGATTGGAGACAGTCGAAACAAACAGTCTGTTCTTCTCTTTGATTTTTATTATATTTTGATACGAAAATATCCTTTTCACATTTGCAGATGAATTTGCTAATATTTTTTTAGCAATTCTTGAAATATCAATAATATAGGGAAACATTTTAAATAGTGCTAAATTAGACATTAAGGTGCTATTGTACTTTTGACTATCAAAAAAAAGGTACAAAAGGTGCCAACTTTTGCATCCCTGGGTAGAGCTATTAAAGAATCGACACAGCCGACATACATATTGCACTGTAACTTATTTTAAATAAAATTGTTTAATTTTTTTTACAAATTACTAATTATTTTTTTTTTGGTCTTATCTTTGCAGGTAAATACTAAGCCTCAATCTGTGTTACAACTATACGCGGTTTGCAGTTGAAAAACCAAATTTGTTTAAGAATAAACTTTTTTTAGTTAAAGTATCTATTTTAAACATAAACTAACTATATTTCCTTTTAATCCTAACACTTAAATAAAAAGTTTATTTAAAACTTGCAACATACTCGTATGTGCATATGTAGAACCATATTAAAATACATACCTATGTAAAACTACAACACATTACAATAACTGACAGTTAAGTTTATTTATTACAAATACTTGTAGTTCATAACAACAAACAAACTAACAAAACCTATAATAGCATACCAGGGAAATGGATTAAAACGAATAAAGCAATAACAAATATTTAGTAGTTTTAGTTGTTATGTAGCCATATATTGTTGGAACCCTCTTACTTGCAAAGTAAGAATACTAAAGCTTTCAAAAGCTGTATGTATTTAACATACTAGCAAAATAACAATTACAACAACAACAACTACAGCATACTATAAAATAAAATGTAAAGCAATTTCCCTGCAACTGTAATTTGCAAGGTGTTGAAAAGAAAATTTCCTCTTGTTTGGCCAAAAACCAAAAGATAAATTATTGAAAATTGAAAAATGGTACTGATACCAACCATAGAAAGAAATCATCACACATGTAATATTCAATGATTTCCATTTTCAACTTAAATTGAAAAAAAACAAAGTACATATGTAGAATGTACATATGCATGTATGTATGTATGTATATAGTTGCAGGAAAGAAGGAGTAGAACTTTGTCTTCCACTTCTAATGCTTTGGTTTCGTTTGAATATTTTATAGCTGAAATCATGCTTTGGCATGTCTCTCTCTCTCCCTCTTTCTATATTGTGTGTTGCTCAAAAGATGCAGGAAAAAAATATAAAGTATTTCTATTGTACAAGTTTGTTTAACTAGAGTTATGGCCCTAAAGGCCATGTATAGCCTATTCCCTAGAGTTCTCTTATGGCTTTTTTAGTTTTTTTTTTTCGTTTTAAGATTTACTGTTTTAGAAAACAAATTTTTATAGATCACCACATACTATACATATGTATGTTGGAGTATGTGTGACATGTAGTTACTATTTTATTTTATTACTACTTCAACTACTTTTGTAGTTGCTTTGGTTAGTTTAAAACAGTTTTGCAAGGAATGTTTTCATTAAATAAATTTTCCAAAACGCAAACAATAAGATTTTTCAAAGAAAACTTTAACAGTGGCCAGATTTTCAATAGAAAACTTTAACAGCAGTAAGATTTTCTGTAAACTTTGGGGTTTGCCTGATTATTTAAAAAACTTTAGCGTTTAAAGGTATTCTATCAAAAACTTAAGGTTTCTCTAGATTCTCTATAGAAAACTTTAACAGCAACAAAATTTTCTAAAGAAAACGGCAACAAGAATTTCTATAGAAAACTTTAACAGCAGTTTGATTTTCTATAAACTTAAAGGTTTGCCAGATTCTCTATAGCAAACATTAGCGTTCTCAAGATTTTCTATAGAAAGGTATATTAAAGGTATTCTATAAAAAACGTAAGGTTTCTCTACATTCTCTATAGAAAACTTTAACAGCAAAACATTTTCTATAGAAATTTTATCAGCGAAAAGATTTTCTACAAAAAAAATTTAACAGCGAAAAGATTTTCTACAAAAAAGTTTAACAGCGAAAAGATTTTCTATAGAAAACTTTCACAGTGGCAAGATTTTCGATAAACTTTAGAGTTTACTAGATTCTCTATAGAAAGCTTTCGCGTTTTAAGGTATTATATAAAAAACTTAAAGTTTTTCTAAATTCTCTATAGAAAACTTTAACAGCAGCAAAATTTTCTATAGAAAACTTTAACAGCGAAAAGATTCTCTACAAAACAAACTTTAACAGCGAAAAGATTTTCTATAGATAACTTTAACAGCGAAAAGATTTTCTATAAACTTAAGAGTTGGCAAGATTGTCTATAGAACATATTAACGTTCGCAAAATTTTCGTAAGATTCTTTATGGAAAACTTGAACTGTCGCAAGATTCTTTATAGAAAACATTAGCGATCCCAAAATTTTCTATAGAAAACCTTCGCGTTTTAAGGTATTCTATAAAAAACTTAAAGTTTTTCTAAATTCTCTATAGAAAACTTTAACAGCGATAAGATTTTCTATAGATAACTTTAACAGCGAAAAGATTTTCTAAAGAAAATGTGAACAGTAGCAAGATTTTCTATAAACTTAAGAGTTCGCAAGATTGTCTATAGAACACATTAACGTTCGCAAAATTTTCTATCGAAAACTTTTGCGTTCTTGAGTTATTCCATAAAAAAAACTTAAGAGTTAATAAGATTCTTTATGGAAAACTTGAGCTGTCGCAAGATTTTCCATAGAAAACTTTATCGTTTTCAAGATTTTCTATAGAAATTTCTTTCATAAAAGTCCATTTAAGATAGTACTCCTTTACCTGACTGTCCTTAGTCAAATGCATTTGAAATATGTTTGTTCATGAACTTTTTTTTTTGCCAACTAACTGTATGTGTGATTTAGTTGATTTGTTTTTTGTCTCTAAACATTGAGATTGAGACAACAGAGGCAGGTAGTTCTTCTGGGTCTTCTTTATGGTAGATTCCTTTATAGTTTATTTAAGATTTACTACATATTATGGTACTTGTTATTTTAATGGTAAAGTGTCGCTTTTTACTATATAGCCATATCGTTAGTAATAAAAATACAGCAAACATTTAAAAAGGAAAACGTAAACACATAACGAAATACCAGCAAACAGTATTTATTGAAATTTCCGGAAAAAAAATTAAGTTTTATGAAATGCTGCAAAAAAGTCTTTAAAATACATAATTTTCACAATTACAATAAATGAAAATTTTTTTTCAAAATTCCGATGCCAGCAAATTTTGCTGGGTTTTTTATATTTTTAAGTCCTAAGTCCCCATAGTCACAGTTTTAAATATTTTTTTTTATGTGTTTGTATTGCTCCACAGTACTTACATGCTTGTAAGTGTGTGTGTGTGTTTGTGTTATAAATCATATACATAGTCGTGCATACATTTTTACTGAGTTCTCAGATTAAAATATAAGCCTGCTGTGTTAGTTTGTTTCTTGCCATTATTTTTCTTGTACAATTTGAAATGGAAAAACTAAAATGAAAAACTTACCTAAAGGCCTGCAATGAACATTATTTCTACATATGTATGCATGTATCTACATGCAGCAAGTGATACTTGTATTAAGTATGTTTGTATCTTTATATGTGCAGATTTATATACAAAAGTTTGTTTTTTTTTTGCTCTCTTCTCTAAATATGACAAAATAAACAAGCAAAGAACCCTGACTTTTATTTGAAATTCAATTTCATGTTTTGTTGCGTTAAAATTAGTACTTAAGGCAAGAGAATTTTAAATTAAATTTAAATTGAACATATAAATGAAAATAAGCACCAATGTATTGAATAAATAAAAAGGAAATTGTTGAAAAATTGACCAAACTGACAGCATGACCTCCGAAGATCGATTGACAGGCTTAGGCAGGAAAGCAGGGCTTAAAGAACAGGTGTTGTAAGAAGGCAGCCAGACAGAAAAGAAATAAATGTCTGAAAGGCAATATACGTAGGTATAAAAATAGATACATATGTGTATTATTAAGTTTATTATTAATTTACAACTCTTTGCAACAGATTTGAAAATGAGTTTTACTGATTTACTTGAACATTCTAAATGAAAAAAAAATTATTTCAGCAATCTATTCCAAATATTTGCTTAATTATCTGTTAATTATCAATGAGCTGACAAATATACATTTCAATTGTATGAAAAATTTCACAAATTCTATTAATTATAACTGATTTTACGCAATTGCTTAAACAATCTTTGGTTGTCTGATTATATTTAATGAACTAAAAATTGGGCATTGAGTTTGTATGAACGAAGATATTCTTCATTAGTCTGACCAAATTTTCAACCGACAATCGGACAGAAATTTTCAACAATTTGTGTTTTAATTGATTTTTGTTTTACTTTATGAAAAATTGTTAAATTTTTGATATTTATTATTAAAGAAAATTTAAATTTGGCTTGAGTTCTAAATAGATCTTGGACAGCACATTGGACGTGCATTGCTAAAGACGCCCTTGGCATGGCAGAAAATGTATTGCAATGCTTCAATTGTCTAAAAATATTACTTTACAATAGTATTCTTTGAATTATTAAATTAACGAACTCAAGTCAAAATAAAATTTTCTCTAATTTCTGATTTTTTAAATTCAATTTTTTAACTGACAATAAAAGCCGATGTTTTATTAAGCGAGCAACAGACATATAAATCAAGGTGAATTTAAATACTAGGTGATAGCGTAGCGCCAGCTGATTATTCATGGTGAATTTGAAAATGCCAAAAAGTTATATAAAAAAAAAACTTTTTGACAGTGACGAAAGTTTTTCATATAGAAAAATGCCTGTTGTTCTTGCCTTGTTGTAATTGTTGTAGCAATGCTGTCACCTGGTATTTAATTTCACCATGATATAAATGGTTTAAAATTAATTTAGCTTCAAAACCGTCTAAGGATTTTTACGTATTAAAGTTTTATAGCAAAAATATAAGTTTTCAATTGTTTTTTTTTAATGAGAATTATTGTTTGTTCTTGAAATAATATACTTTAAACATTAAAGCCAACGTGCAAAAATAACACTTTTATATTAATTTCTCTTTTCAATATTGATTTTTCTAATACGGAAGTTTTTCGCCAAAAGTTTAAAAACATTTTATGTTTGTTTTGAAAATAAATTTTTATGAGCACGTTTTTATGAACTTTTTAACTGTTGAAAACATACAAAAACAAAAAAAAAGAAAAACATTTTGTCATAAATTCAACAAGAATATGAGATGAGAGAAGCTGAGCTGAGCTGGTGATGATGATAGCAAGCGATAATTTTTGATGATTTAGATGATTTCTTGGACAAACACCTGCATTATTTACAAATTGGTTAACACGTAACCGGCAACGACAACAAACAATGAAAATTCAACAGATCAACAACACAGCTAGAAAAACTATTACTTACTAAAACAAAGTTGCAAAGAAAATGTTTTTTTTTTTTCAACAGGAGCATCATAAAAATGTTATACTCACATATGTTAAGCCGGCTACTGCGTGTAAAAAAGTGTTAAAAATGATTTGTTCCATGAAATGGAAAAATGTTTGAAGGAAACCAACACAGATAGATTTTTATTTATTTAGATTTGCACAACAACGTCAACCATTAAAAGCTTCCAGAGTCGTGTTAAACTATAGGCGAGTATTTGTTAGGTTTTGTTTGGGGTTTTTACGATGTTTTTATTTTTGGTTTTGTTGTGTCTGCATAGGGTACGGCTTTTCAAGAGCGACATGTTCAAAACTAAAAAAGAAGTCTGAAAACTAACGGTATATGAATCATGACTTTGGCATCGTTTAACATCAACATCATCAGCAACTCCAACACCAGCCGCCGCAGTCATTCATCCAAACAAACATTCACACCGTAAAACTTTTTTTTTTTTTTTATATTTTTTTGGCAACCGACATTCTAGGCCTGGTTATATGGTTTGGTTTATACGACTAAATCTTATATATATATATATGTATATGTTTTAATACATTTAGCTTTTAGCATCATCAGCTGGATAACAAGCTGGCATTATGATTTAAAACCACTTGCCAAATGCGTTAGAAATTGTCGACATGAACATGCTTGTATCAAACATTCTACACATCATATACATACATACATAGGAATAACTACAGTTGCTGCGAAAATTAAACCTACATGCTAACCAAATAGTAGCTTATCTCAATAGTGTAATATACAATTTAAAAGCAATAAAATTAAGATGGATTCCGAACAAAATATTTGTTCGGACAAAGTTGTTTTCATATGAAGTTTGACGCCTCTTTTTTTAAGAGAGAGAGAAAATATTCGTATGAAAAAAACTTTAAGTGAATTCTTTTTTGCCAAAAATAATACCTTATTAAATAAAATTTATATATAGTTTAGCTTAATATCAAATATTACGCTTATTTGAAGTTAAAATTTTGTTAAATTGTAACAAACAAATTCTATAAAATCAATAATTTGTCAAACTTATATTTATTTCGTGATTTTCGTTTAATTATTTGATCAGACAATCGAACATTTTTATATTTGAATCTTAAACCTTAAATTTTATAGTTTTCTGTAAAACAGAACAAAAACAAAGTAAAATAACACATAAAAATTTTTCATAAATCTTCTTCATTAAAAATTGTATGTGTGCTAACACACAATTGAAAATTAATTCCATTCTTAAGCTTTAAAGATGAAAATTTACTAATTACCCGTAAACATTTTCTTTCAGACAAGTTCTAAAACTTTAGGCTTATTTATTATAAACAGCCAGCCCAATAAAGTGTTTCAAAATATTATTTAAGCAATTGTTTAAACAATTCTTATAAGCATGTAATTCAATTTGAAATTAAAATTTTAATTTTGGTGAAATTTTTTGTCGGATTGCCAGCAAATTTGATCAGACAAATCTTTATTCATACAAATTCTATATTTCATTAATCATTAAATATAATTAAACAACAAGTTAAAGTATTTTAAAAGATTATTCAAGCAATTCTTTAAGCAATTCCTATAAAATTTGTTAAGAAAATTTAATTTTGAGTGGTTTTTAATTCAGTCAGCCAATATAAAAATTATTCTATTTCAGCCTTAAATCATTAAAATAACCAGATACTTTAACACACAACAAAAATAAAAACGTTTAACAAATACATATAATACAATTTCATACAAATGAATGATATATCGGCTCAGTAAGGTAAAATGTCTGTTTGTCTGATAATTTTTTATAATCAGACAGATAACTAATGTTTCCTATTCTATTTTAGAGCAAATTGTTCAACAATTATCGTATGTAATAGAAAAATTCTAATTAGAATTACTGTCTGATTATTGTTGGAATAGTCTGTTTGAGTAGTCTGTTTGTCGGGTAATTAAATATAATTGGACACAGCTATAAAAGAAAATTACTTTAATTATAGTACATATAAAGAAAGACGTGGCAAATCTCCTCTTGTCACCTTTAATGTGACAAATATCTGTTGAGATTGAGCTATAAAATCTAATTGACGATAATGTCGCTGGTTTGGTTTATCGAAATTTTGCTTAAAAGCGTAATGTTAATGGCTTGTGATCTGTAAATATATAGCCATAAAGTTTCTTCCCTCAAGCATATGAGTAATTCATAACTTTAAAATTGTGTTTTTTACATTTGTTCCCCTAACTTTTTTCACTCACTGTTGGGGACATCATCTGGCATACAAGATTTTCAACATCTTTTAAAGTTTTCTTTTGAGCTTTTTATTTTATTTAATTTTTTAAACAAAATGTTTGCACATATTTTAGCGCATTTCATTTCATTCTTAGTATTTGCTTGTTATTGTCATTGTTTGTTTGTTGTAGCTATTATTGTTGTGTAAGTTCTTGTTGTTGCAATTGTTGTCTGTCTATTGAATGAATCTTGTTGTAACTATAGTCAATATACTATACCTACAACGAGTAAATAGTTTCAATGTTGTGTGATTCTTTTTTTTACGTTCTTTTGTTACAAAAAGCCCAGCGACGACTTCCTTTAACCATATTTGTTGAAGGTGCCAACAAGTACTTGAAACCTTTTTTTTCTTCTGCTGCTGCTTAAACTTCAAATCATTCTTGCATAACGTTACGTCTATGTGAAAGACAACAACAAATACTGGCAAGGAACAACAACTCTTACAACAATAAAAACAACACCAACAAAAAGAAAAGAAAACATAACGAAACAAAAAAAACTATAGATAGAGTCTAAAGAAACGTGCAAATTTCCCTTACAATACCACAGCAGAAAAAAAACATTGTGTGTTTTTTTACACTCATGAGTAAAACAGCAACAACAAGAACAATGACAAAATTTACAACAATAACAAGAATATCAAAAAAATTTATTGATCAAAGTTAAAGAAGTTTAGACAAGCGAGGGGGGGCTTAGGAAGTTAGAGGCAACAAACAGACAATCATACAAACTATTGACAGACAATATTTTGACCAATGAAATGTTTTAGGCATAAATCAGACATTTTAGTAAATAAGCAGACAAAAATGTCGGGTAATATGCAAGCATACAGCTTAGAAAAAGGACCTTCTCAGGCATTTTAAAACAGCTACAGATTTTCACACATAACCAAACATAATCATAAACAGTTATCTACAATCTAGCCAATCATACAAGAAAACCACTTCTATTGTTTGAATGAATTTTCAACTCAAACAATCAGATCAAAAATTAATTTCAGTCTCCAATTTGGTCAGGTTTCAATTGCCTGATAAAATCTGCAACCCACAAACAAGCAGACAGGAAAGTTCCAACTGAATTGTAAAATATTATCCAATTTAAGAAGTTTTGAGAATTTACATATGACAAGGATTAATGATCTGACAATTATTATAAATGAATGCAATTAAGATTTTCTTCATTGCACATATAACATGATTTTCTACTTAATTAAAAGAAATTTATAAGATTTTTGAAATTCTTTAAGATTTTCTTTATATTTAATACCTCAAATAAAAACTGTTTCCTTTTTGTTATTTGAAATTCCTGGAAACTTTCAAACTCACTTATCTTATATCTAAAAATCCTTTTTAAATTCCTTTTAACATTGGATTTTACTACGTTATTTTTAAACAACCGGAATGTTGTTTCTTCTACTCTACTCAAGTTGGACATATTTTTAGGATGATTCAACAAATGTGCTTAGCAATGCGAAACTAATAACAAAATCTTACAACACAACACAACATCAATAACAAGAAAGAAAAGTACGCCTTGGCAACCAGGAAATGCCAATCAATAAAACATATAAGAAATTTCAATGGCCAGGAGAGCTGAAGAAAAATCAGTTAAAAAGAGTATCCACTTGATGTGGTCAATGATCATTGAACACACAAACTCACAACTAATGGACATTTAACTCAATATTTATTTAAAAAAAATGTTGGCTGGTTGCTTGTTTGACCATTACTAGTGGCTTGCTGTTGTCAAGGCTTCCAAAGGGGGGCTTGCCTGCCAGGAAATGGAGAATGTTGGAAAATCGTTTAGTTTTTTTTATTATTTGCTTTTAGAAATTATAAATAGAAAAATACTAGTAAAAGGATGTTGTATTAAACAGCTTAAGTTATACATTGGAGCTTCGCTAAAGTACAAAATAATTCGATTCTTGCCAAAGACTCTGGGTATATGAGTAAGACATATGTAGGCCAGTCAGACATAAGGAGATAAGTCACATATTTGTAGACCAGTAAGACATATATAGACCAGTCCGACATATGTAGACGAGTCAGATATATATAGACTAGTCAGACACATGTAAACTAGTCAGACATTTGGTAGAGAATCTAAGGCATAGCAATGGACCATAGTCTCTGGGTGAGGGTGTGAGGTGACTCACACCAGCCTTCCTACCTAACCTAACCTACATCCCACACAAATTGGCAAATATTTGCCGAAGAAGACATATCGATGGTCTCTTGTAGAAAGGCCCTAACTCGCATATTTGAAACTTTACAGGAGAAGGTAAAAACATAATAGAAACTGTAATATTCAACATGTAACTTTTTTTTGTACAACTGCTTATAAAAGCGTTATTTTTTACACTATTGCAATAAATTTTTGTGAGGTGTATTTGCGTTAAATGCATCGGAATCGCAAAAAAACAAATTTCAAAAAAATAGCGAGTTACGGCCTTTCTACATGAGACCAACGATATATTATTATTTATTCAAAAAAACTTTTCTTATTGAGGCCAAAGCACAACAAATATTTAGTTTTAATTTATTTGATGCCGTTTGATTTGGCAAAACTCCTGTAAGAGTAAACAACGTCAAACAAAGTTGTGCTAAAACAAGCGGTTACGCTTTTTTGAGTAAATATTTACCAAATGTGACCGTACCTGAATTCACCTAATTTGTATATTTTTCCCACCTTTAATAAATTTAACACATTCAAAAAAGAAAAAGAAAAGAAACTATCATAAACCTTCAAAAAAAAAACACCTCAATAGAATTCTTTACAATAACACAAATAACAGTTATAAATTCTTACGAATGTATTTAAACACTAAACGTGTTTAGAATTTTTATTATTTAAATTTATTTACAACATTTTATTGAAATTAGTTCAATATTTAACAATGAACAAAGTTAAACAACTCAGACAGCCAGCCCATGGCAACCGCACTGATGCAAGAGTTGAAAGCAATCATACAACATCCTAATAGAGGATTTTAAAGCTAGATACAACAACAAACAATACCTTAATGCTAATAATGTGATATAAGTATCTATAAGTTATAAAGTAGTTAAACTCATGCCGGGCAATTCATTAATATGATTACTCATGTTTAAGTAATTTGCATTGATTTTATTTTCTGTTTTGTTGGTTTCTCTCTGCTCTTCTCTATACAACACAATTAATGTGTACATTTCTGTTAAATATTATTGTTGTTTATTAAAGCTAAATACCAGAGCACTCGTTAAATAAGAAACGTAATGTTTAAATGTAGGTACGAATAAAAAAATTTATTACGTATGAAATTACACGGAAATTCCCAGGTGTATGTACATATATACATACATATACTTGAAAATATCTTTTGGTTTTGTTTTAAAGCTAAATTTATTTTTTTGTTTCATATATTTAGAAATCTCAAATGAAATTTTGTTTGTCATAATATTATGATGATGAGTTCTAAAATTACTTTTTCTAATGATATCATTAGAAGATTTCTATTTTTTATTTTTTGTTTGATATACAATTTCTGGCTGTTTTCAAGATTAAGTTTATAAAACTATAAAAATTAATGAAGAACAAAAATTATAAACAAAACAACTTGTTGAAGTCTTTTATATTATTATGTATTTATATTCTTTTGTTTCATGTGAGTAATCATTTGTCATGTTTAATGATTTTATAAACAAAAATTTTGCAATTTATTGGAAACTTGTATTGTTTGACACATATCATTAATCTAATAAACAAAAATTTGTTTATAAATCTTTTAAAATTAATTAGATATATTTAAACTATGATTATAGATAGTAACATTGCTAACCATTAAGGTATAAACAAAGAAAATGGAAAAAGCTTACTTTAACTAAACATGCTGTTTTTAAGCACTAAACATACTTCTTTAGGGTATGTTTAATTTAGGCAGCAATTGAGTTTTGCTATAATAATAATTTAACATTTCTAGAAACAGAACAGAGCTTCCTTTAACTATGGTTATGGAAAGTAATATTGCTAAGGATAATAGTTATACTTATATCTTTAAATAAATAAATAAAGATTATTTTAGCTGAACATGCTGCTTTTAAGCACCAAAAATTTAGGCAGCAAGTGAGTTTTGCAATAATAATACTTTAGTATTTCTACAAAAACCGAACTAGTACAGAACTAAAGAGTGATTTTTCACTCTTCAGATTGGATTTAAAAAAGCAACACATAAAATTTCCAGAAATGTATAAAATCTTTAGTTGAGTCGATGGAACGTCTATACAATTCAATGTTTAAAGATGATTTGAATTAAATGTTGACCGCGGCTACGCTTCGAATGATTCATACATTAAGTCCAATTTTGGCATACTCTTTACAAATTCCCAATTCTTCAATATTAGCTTTCAGTGCGTGAAACGTTGCGGGCTTGTCCCTATAGATAAGAGCCTTTACATGACCCCACAAAAATAAAGTCTAAAGGCGTTAAATCGCACGATCTAGGCGGTCAATTAAAATGTAAAATAAACTGTTCAACGAACTCGCCTCTCAATTGGGTCATTGTTCGCGTGCTGTGTGGCATGTGGCACCATCTTGCTGAAACTACATGTCAGCCAAGTGCAGCTCCTCCATTTTGGTTAAAAGCGCTGGCCATTCACAGTAACATTCCTGCCTTTGTCGTCTTTGAAAAAGTACGGTCCAATAATTCCACCGGCCTATTTGATAATAAAATTCAATAATCTGCAAGCGTTGTTCGTTTGTAGCTTGTTTCATGGTTAAATTATAAATTATAGACCACACTACACATGTTTAACAGCAACATGTTACACGAAAACAGCTGAGCTGTCATAATTATTCCTGCCATAAAGAAAGTTGCTAAAAAGTCAACCTTTAGAAGAGAACTTAAAAGCATGGTTGACTCTTTTGCCATATTTGTCTAATATTCTCTAATTGTGGAGACAGACCCGGCATATATAAAATAATAACATTCAATTAAAAAATGTTCTCAGAGTGAGGCACTTTACTACTGCAAAGTGTAAAGTTTCTATGCCTATTTTCCTTTAACAATGTAATGTCTTCTAGGAAAATAAAGAAACACTTTTACTCAGTATTACAATATTTCCAAAACAAATATAATTTCTCTTCATGTTTAAGCCGAGTTTAATTAGCCTTCAATTTGTTTACTCGGCCAACAATTACAGGAATTTGTCTCGTTTGGACAAGTATGGTTCAAGCAATTTGTTTGCACATAGACATAATTATGTCTGCCATTAAATGTAATTTTCTCATAAAAAGAAAAAAATTCAATTAAACTATTAACATTAACATACAAAACAACATTAACAAAGTTTTGTCCGTAGTTCGGACAACGTTTAATTCATGTGCACATAAAACGGTTTCTCGTCAAAACGTGGCCAAACGAAACAATGAACAAGAATAAATTTAGTGATAGCAGAAGTATGTTCAGTGCTAGCTGCTTGATATCTTATGTGTTGCTGAATTTTATTCAAATTAGTTTCATTTACTCCAATTGAATTTTTATACTTTATGGCAGTTTCTTTAAGCTTTAAATAGTTTTTGCTAATTTATTTCCTTTTCAAGAACTTTTTGCATAGAATGATTGAAAATTTCCTTTTTTAACTAATCATAGTTTTTTTAAACAAGTATAACAAATTATTGTCTATAAATAAATTTTTGCACATGTTACAAAATCACAAAATAATGTTTTTTTTTTTTGGCAAAACAAAAACTAAACTACAATTAATTGACGTGTTTTGAATTCAACCCAAAAAAATCTAAATTTAAATATATGTATATATATATGTTATTGGCAAATAAAAACGATTATACGAAATACGCACTCAATACGCGCATGTTACTCAGCATGATATTTAAAATGTTGCGACCATAAGACTACCAAGACAGAAGTCAGTCAGTCATACCACCAATCACTTTAAAGCTTACAATTATTGTTTTTTTTATTTTTAAACAAGCTTAAAGCTTCTTCGTTAGTTACTTTTTGAGGTAAATATTTTGGCGTGTTTAAAAATTCTAGACTAGACTTTGGCACAGAAAAAATTTACAAAATGTTTAAACTTATTGCTTTTATTGCTTAAATTACTTAAAATTTTGTGTGATATATAAAAAAAAACAGAAAATTGTAGCCTGTTTATGACATCACTATTTTAAGTACGAGAAATTCTAAACCAGAATTCTAGCTGATGCTAATTGCTTCCAACTTATTACTTGTCATTGGAACTATTAACAAAAGATCTTACTTCCTTTATTACCAGTACACTTGAAATTTCACAATTTAATTTAAATTTTCTCATGAATTCAACAATACTTTTTTCATTTATTAAAGAAGTTTGACAAAATGTCTATTAAATTTCACACAATCCTCTACCTACTACAGTTCACTTGAAAATTAAACAAAATACATACATAATTAATATTAAATAGTTAAAAATAAATGTTATTGATGCATTATTATAATATCTATAATGTTTTAATAAAAGAAATATACCTTGAACAAAATACACACTAAACTAAAAATTGAATGTCACCAAATTTGGCTTAATTGTGGCTGGCAGACTAACAAATGTTAATAAATGATTTCACATAACAGCTAAAAAAAATAATAATATTAATAAATAGCGAAAAAGAACCTTGTTGCAGTAAAGTAGAATTAATGACTAGTTTTATGTGTCAAATACAAAATAATTGTCACTTTAACAGAACGACAAAGTAGTTCAAACACCGGAAACGTGTAAAAGAGTTTAACACAATGAAATAATAATTTAAAATCTATTTTACTTGTTGTTGTATTTGCTATGTAGGATATAGGACATTTCAGCCTTTGAAAAAACAGACTTTCTGATCTCTTAAGTTGTTTTTTGTCTTAATAAATCTCGAATCGAAGATATTATATTGTTACGTTTTTACCTTTTAAAATCAGTATTCTCTTTAAATAAACCAGATTCCTTTTAACCCAATCGCTGCGAAGGTATTTTTTATCGAATTTTTTTAATCACTTTGTGCGTGCTTTTAGAACGGCATATGTAACTCGAATGACCAAAACAAAAGACACACATGTTTGTGGCATTCATTTACCGTTAGAAAAAAATGGGATTAATATCAGAATGTTACAGTGTTGCATTTTAATCGCTCAAAGCGCAAAAGGCTAAGGGTGGTTCCATATGGAACCGTCGCAGCGATTGGGTTAATTGCAAAATAAAACATTCAAGTAGTTTAAAGAAAATATAGCGTGCCTTTATTTATTTTACAGTTTATTTTAACACACACTTAAATTACAGTTTGAGAACACTTTGATGTTCACTCAACGATGACTCATAATAAACTCACTTTGAGTGGTCCTGTTTGTTCCATTTATACAATAGCACCATCTTCTAGTAATTTCAGGCGGCATCTAGAGAAGACAATCGAAAGTTCCTTTATATGGCTATTGAAACTTATGGTGTTTTCTTTTCTGAAATAAAATGTTACACCTTTATTATGTACATTTTTATAATGTTTACCCCACATTTTAAAGATGTCGCATTTTTAATGGTCAGAATAGAACATAAAATTACAACAGTGTAACACTTTTTTTTCATAAACAGCTGCTTTTGTTTTTTTTTTTTGTTAAAAAAGAAGAAGCAGATAGCTCCTTGGTAAGATCGCTTGAAATAAGACAATGAATATTTATCAAAAAGACCAATGGCACCTTCCCGACTAACACGCAAATTCTTCTTAAACTATAAAAATTATATATATTATATATACATTACATATATACATAAGAAGTAGGAGATATTGTCCTATGAAATTTGACATACATCAACTTCAGAGTATTCATAATTACGTTCTCTACAAAGCCTTTCACTTTTCCATAATCATATAAAATATTTTATCATCATCAGATGATGAAGATGAATTCAACAAGTCATCCAAAATTTTTTCAGCACATAAAAAAGTAGTAATATTTTCCATTTTGTATATTTTTTTTTTGTTTCTTAACACAAATACACATTCATAAACAAAACAAATGTCAGCTGCAGCAATGCCAACTTAGCTCTTTTCGGGCTAGATTTAGCCGGATTTTAGTCACTCAAAACGCAAAAAAAAAGAATATTGGATGTGGTTTTATATGGATTATTTTCCATTTAGCCCTTTTTTCAAAAATGTTTACGCGTTTTGAGTCTCAAAAGTTGGCATCACTGGTCAGCTGTTTTATCGTGCGATTCTCCCCCTCTAAAAATACAGAGTGTGAAAGGTGCACCATTTTTTAAATTTATAGTGTGACATTTATAGAAAAGAACACACTACACTTTAGCAGTGTTGACATTTTTTCAGAAAAGAACACAAAAAAATTAAAAAAAATGCGAAATGGGAAAAACGTGTAACATTTTTGCCAAAAAAGAAAACGCCATTAATGTTTTCATACTCCACAACTTTATTAATCAACAATGTTTGTACTTATATAGACTCTTCTATTAATACAAATGTTGATAATTATGTTGTATATTGATCCCAGCCGTTATAAACCGTTAAATTTAAATTGACATATAATTTCGTAACAATATTCAGGAAAACACTTAAGTTATGTATAGACGGTTGTCAGATCATACAATGTTGTCAGATCTAGCAATGTGCTAGCAATGTACTGACATTGAGAAATTGTTAGCAAAAGATAAATTGTCAGTTCAGACGACTGTAAGAAAACCTTACAATTTCATTGGCACACAATTATCACACAATGAATTTATCTTTCAACCGAAATTGTCAGTTCACGCGGTTGTCTGATTGTTGGGTGGCAAAGAATTTCAAATTGTATTTAAAAATTTTAAATATTGTCATGGAACAAAAAACAGCAATTGAAACAATTTTATCTGCATATGTCTTAAAAAGTAGTGAGGAACGAGTCAAACAAAAAAACGCCGCTATCCATTTTTTATTTTCTTTAATTTAATTCTTTAATTTTCTTCCACTTTTTCCAAAATTCTATTTATACACACTTTTGTCAATGCTGCCATTGGCAGTTGCATAAACTTTGCACATATGTTGCATATCATTGTTACATGTCTGACAATATTTTTGTCTTACAATGTACTGAAAATACTTTTGCTTACAACGTTGGAAGACAAACATTTTAAGTGCACACGTTTGTTAGACATTTTCTGCACATTTTTCGGACAACGTTGTAAGATCTGACAAAGCTCGAAGTCTGTACAAAGCTTTAGCAGCCTACACTGAACACAGTGATAATTTTATGTAAAGCATTTAAGCTTAACTTTAAAAATAATCTTTTATTCACAGTTCTTTATAACTTTACCCCCGTCTTGAGCGCAGTCAGCAATTTGTTTACTTGACTAATAATTTCTTATCCGCATATTGAATTGTCTCTTGTGTGCAACTCTTGTCGATGATATGTTTTTGTTTGAATAACAATGTCAGATATTTTCACAAAAAAAATCGCCCTTTAAAATTTGTGACCGCACAAAACGATGGCTCATCAAGATGTGATATACATACATACCACAGCAGTCATTACTGAATCTGCCTGGTACAGTGAATAAGTTCAGTGTATTGGAAGTATGTTCAGTACGAGTACTTACATAAAGCTAGAGTTTGAACTAAATTTTTAAGACACTTTTTAACAGGTACACTAAATATGGGGCACTCTTACCCAAAGCTTTAAAAAAACAATGTATTTTATTGTTATGTATCACGTTAAAAAAACAGTCGTAATTCAGCACTGGGTAAAGGAAGAACTCACGCGTCTAACTGTACCGCGTTACAGTTTTCTGGTTTTATAACCTATAATTTATTTTAATGCAAGATTTAAGTGTTCCAGCCTCCTATATGAAGACATAGATCGACTTGGGACTTACTTAAATTGACGTGGCATAACCTGGCAATTTCAGGGATTAATTTTCTGCCCACCTAGTTTACAATCAAAAATAAAATGTTAAAAAATTTAAAAAAATATGTCTGCTGCTGTGAGTATGTTTAGTGACAACATTAATATATGTACTCTAAATGTAAAACTCTCATAGCTTCTACTTTTTATCCCAGATCTGTACAACTTTAGAAAAAGTAACCAAAAAACATAAAATTCTCTTAGCGAATCATCATCAATCACTCGGTTATGTCCAGCTAAAATTTATGTGCTCATAATACGAAATGTCATAATAATGACACATTAAAACATTTTGTCACTTTATTATTCATATTTTTTTTTTAGCTTTTACTTAAGCAAAATGGTCAAGCTTATTTATCACAATTACCTACGTTAGGTAAATAAAAAAATAACTTGTAAAAACAAACAAAAAAATAAATATAAATCTGGGAAGAAATCTAGGTTAAATTATTATTCCATTGTGTCTTGGATTAAATAAAAAATAATAATAAAGTAAGAATAAACTAAACTTGGAATACATTAGAATACTAAGGCAGAAAGTAAACTACCTATATAAAAGAATTGTTACAAGTTTGTCGGACAGAATCCATAACCATTAAGTTACAATAAAGTACGAAAAAAAAGTAAATGAAACACCTGTGGGTACTTAAAGATGCAATAATCATCATCTGCTATTTATTGCTTTTCTTTAGATTCTTTTTCATTCATTCTTACATTTTGAAATTTAATTTGTTTAATGAGTTCATTTAATTCACACTGTGTGTTGAACAATTTTTGCTACGTGTTTCCACTGTCTAGCAACATTGCTATTTGGTTATTTGGCTGTCTGTCTTGTCTATCTGTTTATCTGTCTCTTTCTCTCCTGCCTTGGATTTGTGCAATAAGTTGGCAACTACTGGTATTTAAATAACGGTAAATAAAGACCATGTAAAAGTACGTGTACAAATCGTTGCTGTTTATGTATTTATTGTGTTCTTCAAGAAAATCTTTTATGTGATCGTAAATGTAGAGTTAAAGATCTATTCTATCTATCTATCTAACTATGTATCTAACCATATGTCCGAGTATGAAGATTGAATGAAAGATAAAAAAAACATGGCTTTTTGCAACATTGTTGTCTAATCGAATGTGGAATCTCTTTTCTTGGTAAGAGAATCAGCTAAACAACATTTTCGTTTAATGTTGCAGTTTAATCTATCAAACATCATTGACACAAACACCCAACACAGAACCAACCAACTAAACAACCATTTATTCATTCATTCCCTGGAATCGATGAAATGGCTGCATGAAATCCGAGTTTAACAACATGTTTAATTTACACGTTTTTATGCTCATTCTCCACTCATTGTTTAAGTTGTGTTTTCTTTTCCAAATAAAATAGAATTTCCTGACTAGATTTGTAGTCTGTGGAAGAGTGTCTGGTTGTTTAGAGTTCCAAGTATTTGAGACTTAAGCAGAAGTAGTGTTGTTGTTTAAGTGTTGGCTAAATGTTTGCCTGGTCAGTTGGAAATTAAAGGAACTGGGCAAACTTAAGAATGTTTTCAAATTGTTACGATTGGCAATACTGCCAGTCATCATTGAAGGAGTTAATAGTTGGCAAGATTTTTCTGGAAATTTTTGGAGACACTTTTTATGTCGTTTTAAGAAAGATTGTAAACCTTATTGCTGTTGACAAATGGTTTAAAATATGCAAAGCTTTTTGGTAAGATTTTACTTATAAGTCATTTTTTTTTATAAATTATTTGTATTTTAAATATAAATTTTAAAAGCTTAGGTGTAAATAATGTCTTGAAAGTTCTTAAAAAATAAAGGTTTCTTTCGAGCTGTTAAAAAATGAAATACATTTTCTTAGTTTTTAAAGCGCCTTAGCAAAACTTTATGTTTAGCTTATTTTTAGCTAAAAAAAATTTCAACAAATTTATATTAATTGCTTTATATTTGAAAAGCTTTTTAACAAAACTCTATGTTAAACGTTTTTTATGAAAATTAATTAAATGTTTAAAATCGAAAAGATTATGATCTTCTTCAAATTAATTGGTCTACAAGAATAGCACAACGTTTCCTTAAATTGTCATAAAATATTAAAAGCTTTTCCTCAAATTGTCTTCAAATATAGAAAGCTTTATGAATGATTTCAAACATTATGAATGATTTTTCTTGCCAGTTTGTTAAAGAGAGCTTTTTTAACAAAAATAGCTAAAAAAAAAAAACAATCAAAGCTTATAAAAGCACAAATTCGCTAAGAAAAAAACATAACAGCTATAAAGCTGTTTTTTTTTTCTTTTTAATGTTTCTGCTAAAACAATGTTCTATACTGCAATAAGAGACTTTAAGTCTTGTGTATAGAATTGAAATAAATAAATAAATAAATAAATAAATAAAGCTTTATGGGCATTTCAAATGATAAAGAGAAGCTTTAAAAAAATAATTTCAAAAATGGAGCTTTGCTTCAAAAACAGTGCTTAAAATGTAAAAGTAAAATTTTTTGGAAACATATTTACTTTATAGGGCAAACAAATTTCTTTCCGGAAAATAAAGCTTAAAAATTAAACAAAATCATAGCACATACGTTGCTTTCCAACAAAACTTCTATTACTTTCAAGCTTACTAGTTACTATTTGTTTTTTCTCTCTTAACTAAATTCTTTAAAATTTAATGAAAATAATCCATACCTGTACCAACTAATGTCTATATTAGCTTCTTAAGTAGTTGCTGATATCTTTTCTTTTTTCATTTGAAAATATTTTCTATTATTTTTCTAAGCTGTCAAGTAAATTATTATAATCATAATTTTAAGTTTATTAAGTGAATTAAAAAAATCTGGATGTAACTCTTGTGGTAAAAAGGCTGCAAATAAATTACCAAAACTAAGAATGATGCAGTTGCTATGAAGGAAAACAGCAGGGAAATTTTCACTTATGTTAAAAGACGAAAGCGACACTAAAAGTGTTTTTTTTTTTTTTTTTTTGTTTGGTTAGCACTTTGAAGACACACATTTTAATGTTGTGCAAAAAAAAAACCTGATGAAAATGATGATGACATCAGTCATGCTGATGTTTGAGTTGGTGCTACTAAAGCTGTTAAAGATGATTTTATTAGGATGAGGAAGGTTGGGCTTAAAGTATACATTTAGCATGTCTAAAATGTTAAAAATATGTTTGCAAGCTTAAAATGCACAAATCTAATAATAAGCAGCGGAAACATTGAAATTTTACATTTGCACATAATGGCAATTTTCTTGCCACAACAATTTTTCCGCAGTAACTGACTGACTGAATGTTTAGCTGACTGGCTGGCTGACTGACTATTTTGGTATTATAATGTAAATTGTACGTGGTTATATGGCAAATATGTATTTCTCTAAAAGCACTTGTTGTAATCTTCTATGAAATAATAAGATGTCATGCCTTCATTCATTAATTCGTCTTCGTGGTATTTCTCCCCATATACATACATACATATGTATGTATGTACATACTCGTACACGAGTATATGTATAGGTATTGGGTGTTGTTAGTTAGGCCAATGCGTGCATTCGCATAATTGGTTTTCCATTCTGATCTAAGTAAAATCCATCCATAAGATTTCTTCAATTATCATTCTAGTTGGTGCTTTTTTGATTTTCATTTTTGTTTGTGTTTGTGGTAATTACTTGTTGTTGTAGTTGTATCTTGTATGTAGCAAGAAGTATTTTCTTTATAACTATTTGTGGTTGAAATTGTTAAATATTTATTCTGAAAATTTTTTTGTATTTAGGTTACCAACATTCAACCAGCCATATTTGGCTAATAGTTGTTTGGTGAATGTGTGTTTTCTTTTTTGAAGTCAAAACTATTATTATTATTTTAAATTAGGTTGTAATTACATATTGGTTTTCGTTTTTTTTTTCTTTTAACAGCAGAGAATATAGATTTAAAAGAATTTTTTTTCTACGCAGATTTAATGAAGATGAGTTGCAAAAGTGGGGCCAACTTTTATATACAGACAAATAATTCAAACTGAAAAAGCTTTAAGTTAATTGTAAAAATATATTAAAACTTTAGCTTTAAATCTTATAATTGAATTGCTTTTTAATCTAACTAACGAACGTCCTTCAATTAAGAAAACAAGCTTTAAGTGAAAGCAATTATGTATATCTTAACAGCTTTTAAAGTGAAATTGTATATTTAATCGTATATTTAAAACAATTGAAACTCAAATTCTAATAATATCATTGACAATATTATTGTTTGTTATTAACAAAACTTCATACCACATTTTCAAATAAGCCACTTGAATTGGCTTAAAAATGCCAATTAAAATTATATTTTGTTAAGTAAGTAAGTATGTAGTAGAAGGGAGAGAAATAAAAACATACTTACATCCAACTAATTAAATTCAAAATGAACATAAAGCATGTAATCATCTTATTTGTATTCCCATATATACATACACAATGATAATCACAAAAGTAAAAATCTGAAAAAGTTTTTACTTTGCCAAGCAACAAAATATAAAAGTATGTATAAAATCTCTGAAATTCTAGATGTAAAGAACACGCAGCTCAGCAACAGGCCACATATGAAAATGTCGTTTTCTTTTGCTTTCAACCAAATAAAAGTAAGACAAGAAAAATTTCCTTTTTGTTTCCCATAAATATCCAAACAAAAGAATTAAAATTGCATTAATATTAAACACACAAATAAAACATACGAGCTGGTCTTGATCAAGAAAATAAAAAACTTTCCTCATATACGAGTACATGAGCAAAACTGAAGATTTTCCCCTTGAAAAACCAAAACAGACAAAAAACAGAAAAAATTCCAAAATTGCAACCAAATTTCTTTTGCTACAAACAAAAAAAAGAAAAAAAAAAGTCAAAAGAAAGTCAAATAAAAATTGTCTTTTCGTGCTGATGTTTGTTCGTTGGTCGATTTGGTGGTTGTTAGTTCAACTCTTAAAGGAAGTAGCATCTTTGGTTATAATGATGATGATTGAGCTGAGGTATTGCAGCACCAAAACAAAAATTCCAAAAACATCTATACAATACAATTTCAAATCAAACGACCACAAAAAAAAACCCCCATAAAAATTAAATGTACGTGCCATTTATGGTTTTTTGTAATTTCTAGGTTGTCATATTGTATGTGGAAATATGCCTGTGTGTTGCACTTGACTCCTTTAGCAAATAAAGCTATTTTTACTCTTTTATAATTTCTTAAATATAAATTCCTCTTTAATGGTTTTTAAAAACCCTACAATGGGTATAATAAAAATTCGGTGGAATTTACATTAATTAGCGGTTAATCGAATAATCGATTAATCGTTAATTTTAGCTAATTTTTTTTTAGTTTATTTATATTATAGCCATACAGGCAATTAGCTTATTTAACATGTAATCAAATTCTCAAAAACTGATTAACGATCATTCGCTTATTCCAAAAAATCGATTCGGTATTTCAAGGACTTTTTTGTAAATCAGAAGAAAATTTTTTTTTAGTTTATTTATATTATAGCCATGCAGGCAATCAGCTTATATAACATGTAATCAAATTCTCAAAAACTGATTAAAATCGATTCGGTATTTCAAGGACTTTTTTGTAAATCAGAAGAAAACTATAAAACTGTTAAGCAGCTTTCAGTTAAATGTGAGTAATTGGTAATTATTATTTTTAATTACTTTGTGAATTCTGTTGTTCGACATATCGTTACATGTGTGTTAAATTATTGGTAATTCATACCCTACACTACCATTATTACAGAGATTATATTGAATTTGTGCTGATGTTTGTAACGCCAAACATATTTGTCCAACACCCACCTTAAAGTATACCGATCGACTTGGAATCACTTCCTGAGACGATTTAACGATGTCCGTCCATCTGTCTGGCTGACTGACTGGCTGTTTATGTAAACCTTTTGCGCCGCAATTTTGAAGCTATTTCCATAAAATTTGCTACATGATATTTTTATTGACGGTTGCGACTGAAATTGGTTGAAATCGGTGCAGTATTTCACCTAGCCCCCATAGAAATGTTCTCATACGAAACCAAACAAATTTCGCTACAAATAAATTGTTCGTGAAGCCTAATCACATCTACAAATTTTGTGGAGATCGGTCCATAATTGACCGTAGCTCCCTCTAGCATAACTCTCTTGAAAATGTTGGAAAATAAAATTCAACACATATAAGTTTCACATACACAGATATCATGACACCTAATTGTGTTCTAATTTTGGGGTGCCTCAATATACTAGACGATAGTGCACTATACTATCAGCCTGAGGATTGCAGGCTCGTTTCCCGTCAAAGACTCTGGGTGTTTTCTGCAGACAAGCCAAATAGCTTCGCAGTTTGTGTTTGTTTATAAACAGAAAAAACGGCCGGTCCGTATAAGAAACATATAAGAACCACCTCGAAAATCACTTTAACCTGTATAAATCTTTTTTTTTTTTAAGTGTTTATATCGAGATAAAATTTAACACAAAAAATATTTATACGCACAGAAGTCATGCCACTAATTTTTTGGATGATCTGTTTCTAATAGGTCATAGATACACATATACTGGGTGTAGGTTATTATGGTATGGTCGGACTTGACCGATTATACTTTCTAATTTGTGTTTTATAATTTTTTGGCTTTTAACCGATTTTCTGACATTTTCATTGTAAGTAAATGGTTTATGAAAACTTGCATTTAAATAAAATTTCATTCATACTTTTAGCTCCATATTAATTCTCTACTAACCAGCCACTTTTCTATTTTTTAGAAGTACTTACTAGAAATTTCTCATCAATGATTTTACTTTTCGGCATAATTTACAATTTATTGTTTGTATTGTATTGTTTTCTTATTTTTCTTACAATGCTCATGCGTGTTGTCATGTTTTCGTTTTTTCTTGTTACTAGTATTTGTTTGGCTAGAACAAAACTCCAGCATCTCAACATTTCAAAAAGAATTGCCTTTTTAAGTAGAACAGTTGTAGTCCTATGTTTGTGCATTATTCCCCCTTAACATGTTGCAGAAAGAATAACATGTCTTTTTGCGTAGAACTTATGTACGAGTATTGTGTGTTTTTTGTTCGACAAGTATTGAATATTCAATGGACCACCATGGCTGACGAGATCTTTAATAAATATTTGCATTTTTATGCATTTGTGCATATTGTAATATGAAGCCTTAGGAAGTAATTTCTGTTTCCACTTGTTTGTGTTAGGCAGGAATTCTTATATTCGTAATGGAAGTTTATAGCAGAGAAATTTTATTTCATAATTTTTAAGAGCTATTTGGTAAAATTATTAGAAAATCATACATAAATTTGCTTGAAAACAAAATAGTTTGAAAAAGCTTTTAGTTTAATAATCCTTACGCCAAACATGACTTGCACATTCGCAACACTTTAACAATCGTTAGTAGAAAAGGTAACATCTCTATTCAATAAAAGCCACCCTCTTTTTTACTTGTTATAATTTTGTTTTTCTTTTATACTTTTACTTTATCTCAATAAAACTTCATTTAATATGTTCACGTGTTGCGTCCCTAGAGACTTTATTAAATTGTGATATATTTCTTGATTATTCTATAATAAATAAAGTAATAATAAAAGACCCTTTCAAAAAGAAACACAACTACTTTACCAGCTAATGTACTCATAAACCTATAAAAATATATGGTATAATAAAAGGAAATATAAACCTTTTTGACATGAAAACGATTCTTTTCTATCTAAAATTACTTTATAATTTATTATCTAAGAAATGGTTAGTGACAGTTTATGTGTGGTGGATTTCAAGGTAGGCATTACATCTTCAAATAACTTCTGTGTTAAAAGTTAAAAGGAAAAAAATTCAAGATATCAAATTGCTTTACTAAGATTTTTGAGATATTTCGAGGCGTTTTATTAAAATGCATTACAAACGAAAATAAAAATACCTACTAATATAAAATATAAAAGCTTTCAATTAAAGTTTTCTATTTTAAAAGTAAGTGTTTGCAAAAATCTTTGTAACATATGCAAAGCTCTTTACTATATATTTATTTAAATAATATTTTTAAAGAAAAACTTTATAATTAAAAATGCAAAAAAGCAAAGCTTTATAATTAAAAATCTTAAAAATAAAAAAAAATATAGTAAATTTTTGTAATAAACATAAAAGCTTTCTACTTTAAAACCAAACTACACAATTGCTTGTAAATTGTTTGTGAAATACTACTAAAATTTGAAATATGTTACAAATGTGCTAATAAAAAAGGTTTCCTTTTTAAAAAATGTTTTTGTAAAAATTTAAAATTTGATTTTAACAATTTAAATCCTAAAAGCTTTTAGCATAAGCCACATTTTTTTTAAATAAGTACAACATTCAAAATGTGTTTAATATAGTTTTTATTTTGTATATGTATGAGCTTTTAGTATAAAATAGCTTTACGCTAATAAAACTCTAAAAGCTTTATACATTGAAAGCTTTTTTAATATAAATTTTGTCTAGTAATGAAGTGCTTTAAATTTGTTTATTGTCCAGCCAAAAGCTTTAATAACATTTATAAAGTATTATCAAATATAATATTATAAAAACAAAACCTAAAAGCTTTTTACTTAAAACAATTTTCTAATAAAAGTTCAGTACAAAATATTACAGCTTTTTAAAATAAAAATCTTGGTAATTCATGATAACTAAACAAGTTTTATGTTTAAAAAATGTTTTTTCAAAATTTGAAATTTAAATTTAACACAATTCTTTGTAAAATGCTAACTCCCTTATTCAAAAACGATTATTAAATATAACAAACGTTTATTAAGCTAATTTTTATATGCAAATCTGTCATAATAAACGTTTGTTAAATTTAATAATCGTTTTTGAATAAGGGGGTTAAGCTTAGTATATTGAGCTATTTATTGTTACAAATTTGCTAATGAAAATCTTGGTAATACATGATAACTAAACAAGTTTTCTTTTTAAAAAATGTTGTTTTGAAAATTAAAAATTTGATTTTAACAATGTATAAAAAAAGCTTTATTAACATAAATTCTGTCTAGTAATGAAACTGAAAAAATATTAACAAATATCATATTATAAAAACAAAAAATAAAAGCCTTTTACTTTAAACACTTTTTTTAATGAAATTGCAGTACAAAATGTAACAGCTTTTTATAATAAAATCTTTTAAACAAAAAAAACATTTGCTGAAAATATCAGTGTTTTCCTTCAAAATGTGTTTACTTTTTAAAATAAAAGCTTTTTGCACAACTCAAAATATTCTTAACTTACCTGCTAAATAACACACGAGTATTTAACAACTTTGTGGTATAAACTTATATTTCATTCATTAAATTTTAATGCAAATTGTTATTGTTATTATAAACAACCAAACCAAAAAAAAAAAAAGAAAACAAAACAAAATATTTATTGTATATAAATGTTTACTTGCAATACATGCAGCTTTTGAACCGTTAATCGTTCTATTAACTCAGCATCTACCACATTAATTTACAAAAGCAATATAGAAAATATTTCTATATTTATTTACTAGTTTACTATATTTTATGGTAGAAAAAAAACGCATTATTGATAGATTGGAAAACAAAATTCCATTTTCTTTTAGCCACAAAAATCAAATTAACGCATTTTACAAAAGATTTCTTCTTTCTACGGCCAGCAAAAACAATATGCCTGCCATACAAAACAACAACAAACAACATCTTCAGCTTTATCCTCTATAAATTCAAAGCTGCTGAAGATAATAATGATGATGATTGAATTAATCTTGTCTAGATATAATAATGAAAATAAAACACAACAAACCAATGAATGATCAATTTGATGTTGGTGTTGAGGTTAGGTCATAAGTTTTCCATTATCTATGTATGAAAATTCTGTGTAAAAGAAAATAATGTTGTTTTTTTATTTTTCATTTCATCTTTACTTTGTGCAAATGCAATTAAATTGGCCCACTTTAGATGTGGAGATGCATAGAGAGATACAAAAATGGGTTTGTGGTCAAGTAAATTGCAAAATAGCAAAAGATAAATACTGAAATGAGGTTGCAAGGTGTGAAATTAAGCCATAAACATTAAACTTATAGGTTAGCTTTAAAAGCTACAATGATATTTGTGTTTATTTTATAAAAAAAAAAGTGCTTTGAAAAATTTAGTTTAGTAAAGAAATTTTGAAAATCTAACTTTAAACTCATGTAAAGCTTTTAAAATTAGGGAATTATTTCAACAATTTAAGTAAAGCATTTATTACAACAATAAAAAACGACATGTTGCTAAAGCTTAAAAGTAAATTACTGCTAACAGCATTTCTCGTTTATTTCTCTTCAAACAAACAAAAATACATCTATTTGAACATTTTATTTATTAAATTAAACCTAATTTGACAGCAACAGCATTTTAAAAAAAAAACATTTGACATCAATGTAAATTTACTAGGAATTCGTTCTAATTGTTCTTTAACAAGACATTTAAAACAATAAATTTAATTTAGCAAAACATTTACAAAAACCAACAAAAAAAAAATACGCCTGTCAAATTGACAAATAACTAAAGTGATGTTTTTGTTGATGACAATGACAACTAAATAAAAAAATAAACTCAGGTTTTGCAATAAAATAGAGGGGGGAGAGTAATCAAAAGGAAAATAAAAAACAAATCATAAAACTTTAGTTTTTTTTTAATTTTCAAAACTCCTTGATAACTTTAATGCTAAACACGTGTCTTAACATTGTATTAACCTGTGTACACGTGGCCTTTTCTTATAGAAAATTAACTACACAAAAGCAGTTTTTTTTTTTATTAATTCTTAGTAATATAATTTTTTCCTTTTGTTGAGTGTAATATTTACTAATTTTTATTTGTGTTTCTTTTCTTTTGCAGGTTTCAACAACAAGATGACTAGAAAACGTTCGAGTCCCATGGGACTCGAAATATATTTGCCAGTTTTACTGGCATTTATAATGTTGCCATTATTAGCACAAGCTGGTAAGTCTCCTAAAAACTTTACTGTATTTCCTTTAATAGTTTGCTATGACAAAAAGTTGTAGAGGTTTTTTTTAAGTTTTATTAAAAGGTTTGGGCTATAAAATACTATAATTATAAAGATAAGATTTGTAATTAAATTGTGGGTACTTGCAATATAAAGAAACTCGAGGGTTTGTAGTGTAAGAGAAAGACTATTAACAAGGAAATATCAAACATATATAAGAGCTTTTTAAAAAATCTTATATTTCTCAGCTATTTCAATTAAGAATTTTAAAAATCTAAGTTTTAAAAATTCAAGAAAGCTTTTGTAATATTTTATTGTGTTGCTAAGCTTTATTTACAAAATTCTCAAGTTTTGCGGAAAAAAAGCTTCAACTATAACTTTTAATAAAAAAAAATTTTTTTGAAACAAACTCAATTTAAAAATACAAATCTAATTTTGAAAAGCTTTTTCTTCCAGAAGAAATATTATCAAAAAAAGTTTTTTTGAAACAAAATCAATTTAAAAATACAAATCTAATTTTTAAAAGCTTTTTCTTCCACAACAAAGGTGAAGGGTATATAAGTTTCGGCATAGCCGAATATAGCACTCTTACTTGTTTTAAAATAATTTTTTTTGTTTCTAAAGCTTATTAAGAGCTTTTCCAAAAAAAAAATTAAAATCACAAAATATTTCCCAAAAATCATTGTTTACACTAAATATCCAGACCTTTAGCAAATAACTCAGATACTTTTTGTAAAGCTTATTACTACAAACTTTTTTGCTTTTATGAAGCTTAACCAAAAACTGAAAATTGAGATGGAGATATTTTCCTTGAAAAGGTATTTAATTAAAGTTTTACATTTGTTTTGAACAAATTGTAAACCTAAAGCTTTCAAAATTAAAAGCTTTTATTATTCGATAAAATATTCCCCAAAAATATCCAGATTTTTGCCAAAGACAACAAAAGCTTTAAAACAAATAGTTTTCTACTTAAGGTACGGTGACATTTGGCAAATGTTTACTCAAAAAAGCGTAACCACTTGTTTTAACGCAAATTTTTTTTACATTGTTTACTCTTACAAGAGTTTTGCAAGATCAAACAGCATCAAATAAATTAAAATTAAATATTTGTTGTGCTTTAGCCTTAATAAGAAAAGTTTTTTTTTAAATAAATAAACGAGTTCAAATATATGTTATTTAGCGGCTACGTCTTTTTCGGCAAATATTTGCCAAGTGTGACCGTACCTTTAAAACTTTGTAAGATTGTTTTCCTTAAAAAATAATATTAAGTTTTAAATTAGTTTTCAACAATGTGTAAAACAGAAAAATTTACAAAAAAAATTCTGAAGAAAAATCTCATTTAAAGATTTTAAAATCTTTTGTTGTGGTTTAATAAAAATGATTTGTTTTCTGCGGCACTAATTCCATCAATATTTTGATTGAGCCATTGAATTACTAGCAAATATTGGGTTCTCTATACCCTTTTTTCCTGCACAGGGTCAAGTCAGCTACCCGGATAACAATGTGAGAGGGTTGTTGCTTTTGTATAAAATAAATAAAACAAAAAATACAACAGATTCTCACTTTACCCAAACATGCATATGTGGGTGTATTTGAACAATACAGGAAAAATAAATATTTAGACCTTAAAATTGTATTCACATCCCCTTCTAAAATCAAAATACATATATAAAAAAGCAAACAAAATTTAGATGAGGGAGAGGTTTTTGTTTGTTTGTAGGGCAGATGATATACAAAATGAAAACGAGCGAGAGGTTTATTAGCTTTAGCTGGTTTAAATTAAGAAACATGTGTCTGATGGACGGAAAGGATGGGTTGGAATGGGACGGTTGGTGGCCAACAATATGAAAGGTCAAAAACCATTTTGTACTTGTATTGTAAGATGTGGTGTGGTGTGGCAGGAAGAAAGGGAAGGGGACGGCAGCTTGATGATGTTTTTAACACATCAACACTAATTTCTTGGCAAACATTAACAGCAAATATGCGTTATTTTATTTGCAAATTGTTTGAGGCTTTTGTTTTTGCGAAAAATTTTGCCACCCCTTATTCTTACAAAATTGTTCTCTCTTTGGTCAGGAATTTATAGGCTATATTTTGATTTTTGTTTTTATTTGTTACAGATTTCGTAAGATTAATGAAATTTTATTAACTGCTAAGACTGTTAAATTTATTGTACATGAGCTGACCCTCTTCACTTGAAAATTTTTGCAGAAAAGATGTTCCACAATGATTGACAAATTACTATCATCTGTTCGAAAAATTAGCACAATTAGTTGGTAATTTTCAATTAGTGTAAATTGTACAGCAAAATTACTCCCCCTTGGTTTTGGAAAATAAAATCTGTTGCATTTTTCCTCTAAAATGAACGAAAAATCAATAAAAATTATTTCCTATGACCCTGTCAATATAAGTATATATGACTGTGCATTATAATTGTTTTTTTTTTTTTTTTTTTGCAATTGAAGTTTATTTATCATTTGTTTCGACAGTCATTCATTTACACTTTGTATAGTATCTTTAAATTGTATCCAAATCCCAGTTTTTCTGTTGTTTTTGTATGTCTGCTGTATTTTTTCACATATGCTGTTAAACATTTGTTGGTTTTTTTTTTGTTACGGACAATTATTAACACTCCCTGTTTACTCTGAGTCTGAGTGTGTGTTCCAATTCAAAAATAATGCCAGTTTTGCGTTCCCTTCTTTTTAAATTTGAAATTCTGCACAAACATTTTTATTGAGTCACGGGTTTCAATTTAAATTGAAATTGTGTTGCAAATTTTTATTTTTTTTTTTATTTATTTGTTTGTTTTAATGTTAAATAAAGTGCGTGAAATTAATGAATGGCAAATTTTGCAAATTGTTTGTGATACTCAAGTTGTTTCCTTTGTATTTTCAGTGGGGGGTTAAATTTTAAAACAAAACTCATCTCTCCCCGGGAATTTATTTATAAAGAGTTTTTAACGAAAATAATTACTTTAATTACAGTAGCCCAGCGGAGAGTTTTTTTAATGTTAATATTTCAAAAGCTTTTAAATTGGGCTATGAGGGAGCTAAATGTTTTTTAATAAATGAAAGCTTCAAGCAATGATAAAAAATTTTTTTTTATTTCCTGAAACTTCATTTATTTGTTTTCAAAGACTATTTTCCAATACTTTTTTAAAAAGCTTTTTTTGATACTGATAAAATCCTAAAAATATTCATCTATGGCAAATTATGTAGAGGATTTTTTTAAAGCCTTAAACAAATTAATGTTTTAAGCATAAAAGCTCTTAAAATGACTTGAAGAATATTTAATAATTTACAATTAAAAAAAAAATTTGCTACAAATTTCTTAAATAAGCTTCTTTTAAAAATCTTATATTTTATCAAAGAAATCTCTACAAAGCAATAGTTAATATTTAAAAGCTGTTTTATTTCATTAAAAGCTAACACTTAATAGCAAAAGCTTAATGATTTTAGCGATTGATAATTTTGAACTTAAAAGCTTTTTTAACCATTTTAAAGATCCCAATATCAATATTTGTAAAACTGATATTTTAATAGCATAAAAGCTTTTTGAAGAATCTTTAATTTAAAATGGTCACATTAAAGTTTAACTGCATTTAATAAAAGCTTTTTTATTGTAAATATCTAAAATTCAGATTTCGTCTCAAAAAGCTTTTTACTTTTAAGACAAATTTAAACAACAATATTAAAAGCTTTATTTAATTAATTTAAAAAAATCATATTTGAAAGCTTAAAACACATTTTAATAACCTTAAAGAATCTCAAATAATTTGGAATTTGCCACATTAACATTTTGCTTAAAATTAAAAAAAGCTCTGTAACAATATCGACTTGGATTTATTCAGTTTTCTTTAAAAAATTAATTTAAAAAAATATATTGGCAATTTCAAAAAGTAACAGATAAATATATGTGTCTAAATTTTAAATATGTATAAGAAAAATATTCGATTTGTTAGTAAAAACTTTTTATTAATTGGTTTACATAATTTAGGTCAGTTCGAAGGACCAGTTTTAATATCTTTGCAAACTGAGTAAAATAAGAACCTTAAGAAATAGTGCTTATAGTTCTAACAGACATGATAATTTTATAAATGAAATTTGTTTAAAGAAAAATGTACAACTGTAAATTCGGCAACCATGCAAGAAGTCTATTTTTACCCTATAACGACTTCAGCAGAAGCTGTCATAATGAAGAATATGAGAAAATTGTCTCTCATCTTCTGTGTCAATGTCCAGCAATGAACATTTCGCGTAACATTTTCGTGGGACAAATCAGGCATAAAGTTAGAGTCTATTGATAACTTTATTAGAAGAAGTAATTGGCTAGCGCGATCGAATGCATAAGTCCTTATGGTAGAACTATTTGGTCATTAAATTGACTAAGAGTGTATACCCCATCTCTGCTAACCTTACGGTCCCGACATCTCTCTTGTCTACATCTAAGATAGACAGTAAGCTATCTCTATCCGCCTCTTCTTTTCTTTTCTCCTCTTTCTTATCTTTTCATGCAAAAGGACCAGTCATATGGACCTAAATCACCTGTGCACTGTGTGGCCAACTGCTTGCGAACTTAGTTGCTTGAAAGATTTCAGTTGATATATTCGAAGAATTTTAAAATCCAAATTATTCGAATTTCTTTCTCCTTAACAGTAAATTAACAAGCCTACTTTTTCTAACAATCTTTAAACTAAAAACACTTTCCTTCAAATACTAAACTAACATGTCAAGCAACTTTATGACATGTAAAAAATCTGAAAAACTTTCTTTTTGAATATCTTGTAGACGGAAAACTTAAAATTTGACATGCAATTCAAATTTTTGCATAAACAACATTGATGATAAGGTGTTTTACTAGCAATATAAAAGAATATATAACAATAGTGAAAACAATTCTAAAATATAGGCCATTTTCATAATTCTTAAAAAAATTAAATTCAAAATGCGGGTGTTATTTTATGTATAGTTATGTAAATGTAAAATGTACAAGAAAAATGCATAATGACCCATTTTTTATTCATATAGAGGTAAATACTCGTACATACATGTATTTCTTCTAAGAATTGTCATTAACTTGTCAAAATTGTTTAGAAATCAACAACTTATTTACAAAAGATATTGAGTAAATAGGGGCAAGGCACAAAGAAAAACTAAACAAACAGAACAAAAGAAAAAAGTTTTTCTTTGCATTCAACAGCACTCAAGTAGGGGGACCGATAGCAAGATATAGAGAATCTTCTTGTACGAGTATTGCAACAATAAGGGACAATTTATGTTGGACATTATGTTGTCATTGTTCACATGTCACAGTGTTCACTTCAGTTAAATGGCTTGTGATGTCTGTTTGACAGTTTTTCATTCAATTTACACAAACATTATGACTGATAGCTGTTTAGTGGGCAGATTTTGAAAAAAAGTTTTTTTTTTGGGCTTCAAAATTTCCTTTGACTTTTAAGTTTGTTTTGTAACTATCATCTCTTATTGAATGGCTTTTCTTTTATGTATTTGATTTTCATCGTTTTGTGTGTCAAAAATGTTTGTAGATGTGTAAATGAAAGGTAAATATTAATGAGAAATTTAATATTTTTTAAATTAGAGAACTTTTTTTTTTTTTTGATATTTAGTTTTAGTTTTTTAAAAAGCTTTCGAATTTAAGTTAAAAAAACACGTATAATTTAGAGAGATATGAAAACTTTTTTTGAGTCGTTAGATATAATTAAATATAATTTAATTATAAACGATATAATTAAATGTTTAATAATGATTTCATGTAAATATTGACCGCCTGCGTCAAATTTCGGCCTACTCTCTCCAACATATCGGCCGGTATCTCACGAATGAATTCTTCAATTTAAAATATCCATAATGAAGGTCTAGTTTATTAAGTTGGACGGAAGAAGATTTGTTAAAGCAAGAAGTAAGAGAACAAAATTTTTTGTAATAAAAATTATGTTAAACTTGAAATATGTTATAACTTTTCTAAAATCTTCCATTATTCATTTTATTGTTTACAGGCACAGTACGAAAAGCATATTAAAGAAGATACTATGATTTCGATTATAGTGGTTCGAAGGACTATTTGTTAAAGCTTATTAAAGAGAATTATAGGATTTAAAATATATTATTTTAAAGTAAATGAGAAACACTTCTTACTCTGTTACTTAATTCCAAATACCATTTTTTAATAATTTAGCATACTGCCCAGAGTTTGTCTGAATCTTGGAATCTAGAGTCTTGCAAATGTTAGCTGACTTAAGTCAAAAAACTAATTTATTAATTATATTTATAAATTATAACCTTTTTTAACGAATTCCCTTTTTAATGGCTTTAAACATTTGCTTTGTAATTATAAATCGAAAATAAAACAAACCTGCTGTTATTTTAAATTAATTTAAAATGTCATTTATAAAATTTTTAAATTTATATTTAAATTTCTGCAAAAAATTTATAATTTTTAATTAAAACTGCGAAAAAAAAACTGTCAGAAAAGTTTCCTAATTAATGTAAGCAACTCAATCATGCTGGTGGCTTCAACATACAATTATTAAAAATCTATAAATATCTATGCACATTTATTAAATTTAACGATATGGAAAAAAAAAATTTCCAAATATCAATGACATTTTTATAAAGCTATTGACACCTTGTTCAAGCGCCAACCATAGAGGAGGCTCTTAATAAAAACGTTTATTAAACAATTTGGTTTATTATAAACAATTGATCAATATTTATTGATTTTTATGGAGATTTTATTAGGTTTATTTTTGTTAAATGAAAAAGTAATTGAGTCAAGAGATTTCGTTGCACAAAGGTTGACCTAAAAATGCTGTACAGCTTTATTCATTTAAAAGGGTTTAACTTTGAGAAAATTGGCTTAATTTTTAGAAATATTAAAAGGTTTTTATATAAATTCTCCTAAAGCTTTCTTTTGTTGAATTTCTAAAATGTTTTGCATCATTTAAGAATTGAGGACATCAATTTCTGTAGCAAAAGTATAAAATGTTTGTAAAAGGTTTATAATTCAGTTTAAAGGCTAAACATTGCGTTATGTTGAAATATGTTCTATATGTTGTATTAAAGAGACAATTCAAGTAGTCCTGGCTGGGACCTGTCTGTTTTATTTAACAAAAATATGACAAAAGTGAATATTAACTTAACATATTCTTTGTTTTGAAAGATATTTTCCAAAGAAAGCTGGAAAATCGTAAAACATTTTAAAGCAAATTTATGACATTTAAATTATTTTGGTAACTCTGGGGTTTGCAAAATCTTTTTGCAAAAATTGACAGGAGTTAAGCTCAACTTAACTTATAATTTGCTTGGAAAGCTAAAGCCGGAAAATTGTGAAACATATTAAAACAATATTAAAGAGCAAATTTAGTTACCCATGGGGTATCTCTGTTATTTTTTTACAAAAATATGACCGGATGAACATCAACTTAACTTAGACGTAGCTTTGAAAGCTAAAGCAGGAAAATGATGAAACATTTTAAAAGTATTTCATGGCATTTAGAATAAGATAACATATTTAAGTATACCGGTGGTCTTTCTGCTTGTTGCAAAAACGAAGCGAGCCTCAGTTTAAGTATAAAGTTTCACAGGAAAATTGTGGAACATTTTGAAAGAAACATTTTACAATTATTCTGATTAAAGTGGTTAGAGCCTTAGGTGCAGTTGTTTTGTATTTGAAAGATTTATTTAGTCCTTGTTAATTTAATCTTAATATCACAATGTGAAAACTTAAAAACCATATTATGACTTTGCCAATGTAAGCGATCAATTAGAGCCCCTGGTGTTTCGCTGCTTATTTAAAAGAAACCTAATTATAATGTCATAAAATGAAAGAAATTTCACAGTTTTTGCAACATTTAGAATTAAAGTGCTAAGTTAAGTCGGATAATATCTCTCTAATTCCTATTAGAATCTTTAAATCCTTAAATTAAATATTTAAGTTTGAATACATTTTTAAATTACTTGTTAACACTTACAATCGCAAGTGGTCTTTTAAAGCCGTTGTGATCTTTATGTACTATAAGATTTAAGGTATTTAATGTTATCTAAATGTTTCTACTTCAAGGAAATTATTACTTTTGTTTCTTTTACTTGTCTCTAACAAATATAAAGTCAAGGCAAAACCATTATGTGTAGGGTATAATTATATTTACTTTTTTCCAGTCAAAGAAACTTTTAAAATATAAAATAGATTTTAAACCTCCAATAGTTTAATGATCTTTAAAATAAATAAAGAAGTAAATACACAACAATTTGCATATTTTCTATTAAAACAACTAAATACTTTAAACAATAGTTTTTGCCATCTTTTTTTTTAACAAAAAATAAAACAATTCAAGCTCAAGGTCAAAATCAACATCATGAGCGTTACCAACAATTTTTGTTAATTTTAATTATTCTTAAGCCCACATGTTTAGAAAATACACTGGAACAGAAACAAAAAAATAAACTTGTTAAATTTATGATCATGGGCATGAATTGTAATTTTTCTTTTCTTTAAGTGATCATGTTTTGTGAACACTAACAAAGAAATTTTCAAATATGTTTATTAAATAATTATGAGAGAAAATTGCCAGTAGCTTTTAAAAGTATTTAGCTGCTTTTCTTTGGCTGTTTATATTGTCTATTGTGTGTTTAGGGCTTAAGAGCAGTCATTGATCATGACTGTCACGATCTTGACCATAACAGTTGGCGTTTGTTGTTTATTTTCCTTTTGATAGTCTTTAGTAAGCCCCCCCCCAGTTAAAGGGGCGTCTTGTTTTAAATGTGCTTGTTTTTATTGTTTCATCAATCAATCTCTGAGTTTGGGTGTTTTATAGCCAGCATTATTATTTTATTTATGATTTATTTGAGCGTTTTTTTTATTTAGTTAGCAATATTTGAAATTCATTATTTGCAAAATCATAAGCAGCCAAAATCTTAGACAAAAATAAAGACAGGTGCTTAAAAGCAAGTCTCTGCTGGTAGTTTTGAATTTGTTCTTTCTTGTTTTCTTTTATGTAGTATGTATTTGAAAGGAATACCTGAAACGCTTTTTTGTGTATTTAGAATAACCAAAGAAATTCTAAAGTTGAATGAACTTTTTGATTTAAAATCATCATCATTATCATTAGTGATTTGTTAAAATTTTGGGAGTTACACGTAAAAGCAAAGAA
The DNA here is from genome assembly GCA_916048285.2 of Bellardia pandia. Classification (NCBI taxonomy): domain Eukaryota; kingdom Metazoa; phylum Arthropoda; class Insecta; order Diptera; family Calliphoridae; genus Bellardia; species Bellardia pandia. The sequence continues at coordinate 48,593,270 of OU696529.1, forward strand.
TGAAGGGGAGACAAAAAGAAAACACTCTGTTTTAAAAAAAACTGCATGTTAACTATACACCTTTTTAATTTAATTCTGCTTTGAGCTTTTATTATGTCTTGTTATAGGTTTTAGTATATTGAAAGCTTTTTAAAATATATTGTACCTTAAGATCTGCTTAACTTAAACAATGCAGCATTTTTTTGAAGTACGAATAACGAGGAGACTCTCCAATGTTATCCATAAGCTCAGCTTAATTTCGTTTTTGTTACAGTTCTACATTGATACAAGGAAATGTTCCGGTTCATAGAATTTATAAACTTTAAACATGATCTGAACACCGAGGAGTCATTTATAGATTATTACTTATAGCTTTTAAGTAAGTTACAAAACAGCTGCATGATTTCAACATTTAAAGTTTTGTACATAAATGTAGTTCAACTCCCCATGAGATTTAAATATTTCTATATTTCTATTATATATTTCTAAAGGTACGGTCAGTATTTGAACTCGTTTATTTATTTAAAAAGACTTGCGCCAAATTACCGCATTCAATATCGAGTAAAATTGATCGTAATTTTCTTATTTGAGATTATGGCATTCGATATCGAGCAAGAAATTTAGTACATTTTATCATAATTTCCATATCATAATCATTTTTCGATACGATAGCTCATTCGATCACGAATGCGGTAATTTAGCCCCTTTTCTTATTTACTCCAAAGCACAACAAATATTTAGTTTTAATTTATTTAATGATGTTTGATCTTACAAACAACGTCAAACAAATTTGTGCTACAACAATTCGTTACGCTTTTTTGAGTGGCCGTACCTTAAGGTATACAATTACGAAAATGTTCCAGAACTTTGAATTTAAACACAAAATGAATTATTTATTTTACTTTCACACACAAGTTTGAATCATACTTTGAGCCCCCAGAGGCTAATTATGTCATTTAAACAATACTAAGTTAAAATGATTCTAAACAGATCAAAATGATCTAACAGATGAAAATAATTACCAACTTTTTTTAAAATTCATGGTCATTTGAACCCCCGGGGTAGCTATGTCCAGGTTTTAATTAGAAAATAGTCTGAGTATAAAACGACTCTCTGAATAGAAGAAAGTAGTGTTAGTGTAGACGGCAAACTCAGTTTAGACGTTAGTCTGAGTGCAAGACAGTAATGTGCTTATGAGATGCTAGTCTGAATGAACATAAGGAAATAGTCTGCGACTAAGACGTTAATCTGATTGTAGGACTTTAGTCTAAGTAAAGGGTGTCCCAACTAGAACGCAATGGTGTCAATGTTGTTCGGTATCGTGAAATGATAACCAGTTTTTTCTTGCCTAGAATTGAAGAAATGAATGTGGAGGGCATGTGGTTTCAACAAGACAGCGCCACATGTCATACAGCCAGAGAAAATGCATCAATCATTTCCGGGTCGTGTTATTTTGCGTTTTGGAGACCAGAATTAGCCGCCTAGATCGTGCGATTTAACATCTTTAGATTTTTTTCTTTGGGGTTTTTTAAGTCGATGGTTTACGCAAATAAGTCGACGATGACTCAAGCCTTAAAAGAGGAAATTGGACGCTGCATTAATGAAATACCGCAGCATTTGTGCAAAAAGGTCATTGAAAATTTCATTAAAAGATCACGTGTGTGCCAGCAAAGCCGCGGCGGCCATCTGCACGATATCTTGTTCCCTACATAACCTCATTCTGTCTACTTTACGCTATAATAAAGTTTCATGATTTTTTTTTTATATCTGTGTTTTATTTAAAATTTAAAAATTGCGTTCTAGTTGGGACACCCTTTATAAGAAGCTAGTCTGAGTAATAAAATTTGATTTTTATAAAAAAAAACAATTTATCAAACATAATGGATTTCTAATGAGCCTACTAACCTAAATTAATCAATTTTTCTAAATATACTAATGATTTAAAATAATTAATTAAAATATTCTTCCGCCTAAATAATATTTTTAATTATTTATTACAAATTCTGTAAAAATATTAAATATTCAAGCGGCAGTTTATTGATTTTTTTTTTTAACAAGTTTTTGTTAATATTTGAATATTCTGCATCAATTCCCATGATGATTAACAACATACGATCGCCATTATCATGATCACTTTAACGGTTTAATACACATACATACATTTGGTTATGATTTCATGTTTTTCATATAAAAGTGTTAAAATATCATAAATTATGAAATTGAATTAAAAAACTAATCCGCAAATTTGTTTTGCAGTTTAACGCTGCTCAAAAATACTCATTATTAGATTTCAATTAGCCATGGTCAGTTTTTGTTTTCTCTTTTTCCATATTAATTTGCTTCTCAAAATTTGTTTTTGTGTGTCATAAAACAAAATTTTAATCGTAGAAGATAAGCCAATAAGAAATTTGCATCATTCTCAGATGAGAACAAATTCTTAACACTATTCTGATGTTAATCAAAATTTTAAGCTATTTTTAGCCAATGACTAAAATTTTAATCTTTATTAAAAACATAACAAACATAACTTAATCCATTGATATTGATTGATGATGAAAATCAACCGTTATTTTATCACAGCTTAAGCCAGTCCAATAATAATTTAAAAAAAAACCCACCTATAATTTCAGTAGCTTTATCATGCTAATTAGGCCATTAATTTCCATAAATTATTGAACGTTTTCATTAGCAAAGAGGTGCAAATTTATACACAAACATTTATAAATTTTATATCAAATATGATTAAATGAAAACTACCACATTTAATATAAACAAAAAACAAAGGTCAAAAACCTTTTCAAAACAAAACAAAATTTTTTATAATGAGGTTAAAAACATAAGAAAAATTAAGTGGATAAAAATCACAAACGCCTACCAAAAAAGCTTACTTTGAAAAACTAACGGCTTGTTGTCTCTCACACAAACAAAACAAAATGTGATCTAATAATTGTGGCACGACTTTTGCCAGGTAATTTAATTTGGTTTTAATGTAATTATGACTGGCAAGTAAATAAATACTGTTTGTATTTAGTTTGACCAAAATATAAAATAAGGTAATGGAAAAATAAATGAATTTTGAAGTAATATAAAAAAGGGCGCCATTTTTTTCTTATTCGAAAAAAAGTTGATTTTAATGCTCTTTAATAGTTTTGAGATTTACAAATTTGTTTTATATAATAAATTTGGCAGTATTTTAAGACGTTAGTAAAAGTATAAAGGTACGGTCACATTTGGCAAATATTTGCCAAAAAAGACATAACCACTAAATAACATATATTTGAATTCGTTTATCTAAAAATACTTTTCTTATTTAGGCCAAAGCACAAAAAATATTTAGTTTTAATTTATTTGATACTGTTTGATCTTGCAAAACTCTTGTAAGAGTAAACAATGTCAAACACATTTGTGCTAAAACAACTGGTTAGGGCGCGTTTTCACTATGTCATTTTTGTTGTCAAATTGTCGAAATTGTTGGCAATTGTATGAAAACGGATTGTCATCAATAAATTTAATTTTTTGCAATCCCGTTTTCATAAAATTGCCAACTATTTGGACAATTTGACAACAACAATTTGACAACAAAAATGACATAGTGAAAACGCGCCCTTACGCTTTTTTGAGTAAATATTTGCCAAATGTGACCGTACCTTAAGATGATAGTTTGAGTTTAAGATGGAATTCTAAGTTTAAGACGGTAATCTTACTTAAAGACGATAGTAAGAGTTTAAGATGGTAATCGGAGTAGTCTGAGTTTAAGATGGAATTCTGAATTTAAGACGATAGTTAGAGATTAAGATGGAATCTGAGTTTAAGGCGGTATTCTGAATTTAAAATGGTAGCTTGGGTTTAAGACGGTAGTCTGACTTTAAGACGGTAGGTAGTCTGACGTTCAGACGATAGTTAGAGTTTAACATGGTAATAAGAGTTACATATGAAAGTTAGAGTTTAAAATGGTAGTCTGAGTTTAAAACGGCAGTCTGATTTTAAGGTATTAATTTGCAGTTTTTATTATTTAAGACCACAGCCAGATTCACAAAGAAACATAAATTTTTTTTAAATTGATTTTTAAAAGTTTCATTTTAGATTTTTTACTAGAGTGAAGGGTATTATAAAGTTCGTTGTATATTTACTCTTTCCTCATTACCTGTTTTAGAGAAAATCGTGAGCTAATCAACTAAAACGTTAAAGAAACTTCAAATCATCATCAGCAATTATGACTTAATCTTAAATTTATATTTAAAATTAGATTATTATAAACAATAAATTGCTTTTTGTCGGGCTACTTTTTTCATAAAATTTTTAAAAAGTTCATTGTCAAGGTAAATTGTTAAAAACTATCAAAACAAAAGAAAGAAACAAATTGGTCAATCATAATTAAGAAAAGGAAATCAAAAAAAAGCTGTTTTTAATATTTAATTGAAAATTGTTTAAACCGTTTGTTACTTTAAATAAAAATCAAAACATTTTAATATAAATAAATGTTTATTTTATTGGTTTCATTTAAGTTTTTTTTTTCCTTAAAACAATAATAAAGAGCCACTTAAGAACTGAACAATTGAAGCTTTTTGAAGAAACAAAAATTTATTTAAAGAAACATTTGTGCGCAAAAGCTTGATATTAACGGAACAGCCGTTTAAAGGTAAAAGGCTCTCTTTAAAACACCAAATATCAACGACATATTGAACTTTTCACTTGGCTGATTTCTCCTTTCAAACGCAATTTATGGTTTTGTTAAATTTATTTAAAAAAAATTACTGTTCTTTTTTGACATATCATATGTACCTACATACTTATATATTCTGACATATTTATGTTAAGAACAAATATCTTTTCTTATTTAAACAGTAATTAATGAATATTTTACTTATTTTCATTTATTTGTCTTTTTGTTTTATATTTCCTCTATATTGAAACCATATTTGTATAGCTGTCTGAAGAGAAGCACAGCGTGACAAATTTTTGTCAAAAACAAAATATACGAGTACATATTATAAAACGGTTAAAAAATATATTGAATAATAGCATAAAAATGTTTGTTAATGGAAGAAATGTGGGTTTTTTAACACTTTTTGCTAGAGAATTTTCAAATGTCACTATTGCTAAAAAAGGTCATTACAATAAAAGCTACTTAGCGGCATTTTGTATAAATATATTGATTAATGGAAGTTGTAGTTCAAGCGTTTTATATAATTCAAAGTTTGGTCACTAAGAAACAGAAATATTTGCTAAAGTTAGCTTTTAAAATAGAATTTATTGACTTTATAATTAATTTCCTGTTCTATATAATTTAGTAGAGTTAGTTTTTTACGGCAAGTTCAATTTTGACAAGTTCAAAGGTCATTTTAGGTAAGTTCAAAGGTCAAAAATTTGGATTTTGCCTGCATCTCGCTTAAAATTCATCCAGACAAAGTTTTTTGCTTCAAACTTCATATCAAAAAAAACTACAATTTTTTTATGTCAAAAAAAAAAAATTAACAAAATAATGCGTTATTTCAAAGCAAACTTAAAACATTATTTCCTGTCATTTGATTTGTAGTAGTAAAATATTTAAACATTCTTAGGTTTCAATTACACAAAAATTTCTAGAAAATATTCCTGCTGGAAAACCGCAAAAAGCATTAACACTAGGCAGACGATAAAAGAGACTGACTGACACACAAACTATTAAATTACCTTACATAAACATTTTTTATTATCGTTGGTTAGATCTTCTGCCTGCTCTTGAGAAACCTACTCCCTGGGCACCTAACAGACAGCGTCTGCCTTTAACAAGATCATTGGCAAACATTTTCAGTTCGTGGTGTTTCGATTTTTTCCCCCTCTAAGTGTTGTGTAAGGAAATTCAATATCTCATGTGAACTATCGAGAAATCACAGTTAGCTTCATGGTAACAAAAACAACAACTACCTTTTGGCGTGTGACAACAAAAAATAACGGCAAAAAGATACCAAAAACAAATAAAAAGAAATATCTTAGAAATATTTAAAAAAAAAACAAACGAACAAACAAAAAATCGAAGTAAAATCAATCGAAGATGATCAGCAAAGGCATACTTTGATCAAGTTAAACCACGAAAACTCTTCAAGACTCTTAACGTCTTAGTCTCACAGGCTGTAAAGAGGCTCAAAGCTTTTACTATTGCTATAGCTGTTGATGATGATGATGATGATGACTTGGACGTTCACACTGATGCGGATGCGAATTGATGATGGTATCTTTAAAACTAAGCATGTGTGAAATGCAAAACGCCTAAATATCATCTCTCGTTTTGTTAAATAACACACACAAAAAATAGTAGGAACAACAAAAAAAGCTGCAGAAATCATGATCAAATAGTTTTGCATGTTCGCATTTAATTTTAAAAGGAATCTATAAGTGAAAGATAAAATCGAAGGTGGGGGGGGGGGGTTTACAAACATAGTGAAGATGACATATAAGGATGCCTCAAGATTGTGTGTATATGTGTCATACAATACTATTTACATGTAAACATTGTTTACATATACATACATGCCTTACATACACTTGCAACGTTGTTGATTTTTAACCAGGAAGGAATATGTAGAAATCAGCAATAATGGTCGAATGTTTAGAAATAATTTAAATGTTGTGCATTACTTGTTAGTTGTTTAGGTAATCAGTATTATTTTATGTACGCAATGCAAAGTAATGGAACCTATTTACAGTATACTATTTACTGTATAATTTACTTAGTAGTAGGTATTTTTTACTATGTATATACATTACATTAAAATGGAGTTTTTGGACATATTTTCAAATCCAATTTTTTTATAAGAAATATTAAGCGGATTGCGGATTGAAAAATTCTCATCACATAAATTTTAAAGCAATTTTGGAAACTTATTTCAAGAATTATCAATTACATTGTCCGTTTTCTATTTCCATTTCAAATATCTTTTTAAAACTCATGGATTTCTATACATATATCTTTTAAAACATTGTATATGAGCCGCCTAAGAAAAGCTGTAGACAATTTAAGATATTCAGCAATTAAAGCGTCTACGTGAAATTTTGCTTGTTTTATAAAATAACACTTTCAAAGAATTTTAACACTTATTTTTTTTAATTCCTTACCACCATTTTATTGCCATTTAAACCAGTTTTCATTTGATAAGGGTTTTGAGCACATATCGCAAATTTTAATTTTAAACCGATTCATTAAGAATATGAAATGGCAGTAGATAACATAAACAATATGGGTATCAAAATTTAGCATTTAGTGAGTTTTTTAAGAAAATAATATAAACCAATTATAAAATCACTCTAACACCATTTTTATACAGACACAATTGTTAGAGTGATGTTATAAAGCTAGTGGATATTTTAAACTTTGCTAATTTTTTAACAACACCGCTTAATTGTACTTAAACAAAGCTTTCATTTGGTATTCTTTTCGTTAAAATAACTTAAATTTTATTTTTCGGACGATTCATTAAGAATATGAAATGCCACCAGATATTAAAAGCAATATGGGTGTCAAACTTTAGCATTTTGTGAGTACTTTTATATAAACAATTGCAAAATTTACAACGCTACAGAAGAATTTTATGAAATGTTTATATTTTTTTTACTTGCTATCTTTTATTATGTTTTAAATAAAAAAAAATATAATTGACTATGCTATATATTCTTTGGCCCGTATGTAGGGTATTCAAACACACTCACATTTAAAAAACCAACTTATCAATACCACGCTACATTTTGATAGAATCGATATAAACATTTCTACAACTTACGTACAACATAGGCCGAACACTATTTGCTTAAATGAACGAAACGAAAGAAGAGTGTGTCTTAAATCTACAACAAAAACAACGATGCAAAAACAAACATTTACGTGAAGATTTGCTGTAAATACTAAGATCGTTGTTGTAAAGAACAACACATGAAGATAAATGACATTTTTTTTTTTGGTTTGTTTGAATACAACACACACTTATTAAAGACAAACCACACATTGGTAAAAAAAAATTAAGTAAATTTAAACAACATGAGAGATTTTTTTTAACAAAACAAAATAAAATTAAACGTAAATGTTGGTTATTTGACCATTTGACCAGTTTACATGAATGCATTAGTTGGACCAAAAAAAAACTTCCTTGTTAATGTTTTGTTGATTTTGTAGTTCTTGGTGTTTTTTTTTTTTTTTTTGAATATTTGTGTGTAAAAGATCATCTTCAAAAGGTCATATAAAAACAATCATTTTAATTCTCCCAACTTGCTAAAGAATGTTAATGACGTTTGATGTGTGTTTGTTTGTTAGTTTTTTTTTTTTTTGAAGAGGGATATCTACACGATTTTCTGCTTTTGTCACATAATGTGGCACAAAAACTGCCTACAATTAGTCATATTTTAAAAATAATACCTAAAGAGGCCACATAAATTCCATAAACAAAGATAAAAAGAAATCTTAAGTATTTGTCAGTGCTAAATATTTTCAAAAGGATTTCAAGCATTAACCCTTAAAAGGGCTTAATTACAAATAATTGTCTTAAATAATGAAAATATGTTTACATACGTGATAAATATAAAACCAGCCATTAAAGCATCTTTTACAAACAAGACTTGCCCCCTGGCCTACGATGTCGAACGATAACGTTCGCTTAGATAAGACTTAAGACACAAACTTGATTGTGGAATAAACAAAATTGATTGAGTAAAAAATAGATACGATAAAAAGTTTGTGTCTTAAGTCTTATCTAAGCGAACGTTATCGACATCGTGGGCTAGGGTGTTGATCTATTTAAATCACAGGTCGGCATAAAGAGAACATAGATTATAATGTATTACATGTTCTTCCTGTTTTGCAATCTGGACAGCTGTTGCTTGTCTTTTTTGTTTCTTATTTGACAACGAAATTCAAATTCGTGTGTTTACACATAAATAAACGATTATGATCAGCCTGTAATGACTATAGATGCTGGTCACTGATTTAAATTAAATAAAACGAACATTTTATAATTTTAATATTTATTAATATCTTAATAATTGTTCAAGCCTAATAATACATAAATATAATTTAATTATTATTTATATTTAATAATTGATTTAAGCTTGGCAAATATTAAGATATTTTTACTTTTATTTCCTATATAACTTTTACCATGCTCTAAATTTTGCGAAATCATTACATATGCTTACCTTCTTAGGGTTAATTTTCAAAAATTTAAACAATTCTTAATACAAAAGATCTGAAGATTTTTATAATTTTTCTCTTTTTGTTAAACCAAGACCGACCCCCCTCTCCCTCCCACTCCACAAAAAGACTGACAAATTTTTTTTGAAACAACAAAACTTTCATTTCTTGCCACAAAACAGCCACACCTTTGCAATTGCTACAAAAGATTTTAAAGAACACGCAAAACAGCAAAGACATTATTGTCTTAAAGAAAATAATAAAACATAAATCATCTTTTTATTTATCAACATTTTGTTTAAATCTTTATTAATATACATATATTTGTTCATACTTGAACAAACGACTGTATAAGTCATCAATTTATAGCTTGTTAAGTGTAGTTTTTAAAGTTTGACTTTTTGTCCAAATGAAATTAATTGATATTTGTTTAAAAAAATCACCCAGAAAGACAAATCGTCTTTAAAACATTTTTAAGCCTCAAGAAAGATATTTACCATTATTGATTTAATTTATATTAAAATGTCATATTACAACTTTATTTGTTTGTTCTTTTCTTTTCAGGTATGTATTGAAATTTACTCTTTCTACAGCTAACAGACCCTAACAATTTCTCAATTCCCAGGTATTTAAAAGAAACAGCTGTGGCTTTGGTGTCTTTTTAGCCGGCCCACCAATAGTGTTTTTGTTGTTTAATTTTTTATTAACAATTTTTCAATATTAGTTTTATTAACTAAAGAACTTAAAAATAGTTTTAACATTTTTTTAAATAAGTCATTAGATTTCCGTTAGCAGAATACACTCAAACTTTAGACCTTTTAAACCCAGTCTTTTTGTCAGAATTAATGAACATTACTTTTTGTTTAGACAGTTTTGTTCACCCTGAACAACAAACATTTATAAATGTTTTTTTCTTAATTTAACTAAAATAAATGATTAATTTAGATTTCTACTAAAGGCATTTGTGTGAGCGAGCGTGATTAATTTTATTTTCATGTTTGTTTCGATCTTTTAGAAACTTTGTTATATAAACGGTTCATAACAGGTTAAATAAATATGTTCCTATAGCGTGGACATTTAGTTTGTTTAGATTACAATATTTTGAATATTGTGTTGTTTTATATAACGATTAATATTGATTATTTGTCTTGGTTAAAGAAATAAATCAGCACTAATGTCTGAGAAATTGGAGAAAATTTATTTTCCAAACAATACCGTTTGATTTGAAAGTTCATTTTTAATATTTGTTTGAAAACAAACAAATTATGACCAGATGGCTTTAGGATTTATAATTTTCCAAAAAAAAAAAATATTAATTTAAAAAAATTTTAAGTTAAAATTTAACATTTACTAAAACTTTTAAAAAATACTATTAAGAAGATTTAAGAATAATCAAGAATATAAGTACAACTATTGAAAAAACTTATAAAATATTTATAAAATTTTTTGATAATTACAATTATTGTTTTTTTTTTTAATTGAACTGTTAATTTTTCAATTTTTGATCATTTTTAGTTAGGATTAAGTTCACTAAATTTAATTTTCATTAAATTATTATTTTTACTGAAGGCAGGAATTGTTTTTATAACCTGAAATCTTATTAAAAATTTATTGATAATTTTTCTTGGCTGAGCTGGGGATTGAACCTGGGTTGAATTTACATGTTTCAAGAATCACCACTTTCTCTCATCAGAATTAAATTATTAAAAAATAGAAAATTAACAGTTGAACTAAAAATTAGTAATTGTTACATTTTTTTATTTTCAAATATAGTTAAAAAGTTTTTTTTAGCAGTAATCTAAAATCTTGTTAAAAAAAGCTTAAAAAGCTTTCTGGCTTGAAATTAACAAAAATTTTAATGTGTTGGTATTTTAATGACTTTTTAAGAACAATCATCTAGTTTTTGAAAATTTGTTAGTAACTTCCTAAAAATACTAAAAGCTTGCTTGCAAAAGCTTTCGTTTACAAAATTTTAGAATGTAACGAATATTTTTATTTTAAATAGTTTAAAACATTTTTGCACACATAAATTACAATTAATTAGTTTATAAAGCTTTTAAATTTCAAAATTGATTTCTTTTCATGATTTTAAGAAAAGTTATAAAACAAATTTTGAAAAACCTATAAAAAATAAAAGCTTTTTTTAAAGTTTTGCTTAAATTTTTCAAAAATTTCTAACCATTAATAAAAAAATTTCTATTAAAAAGTTATAGAAATTTTAAATTTATATTCAATTTTATTCAACATTGCAATTTCACTTTTTTCAGCTGTTTAAAAAAAAATATATTTACAACAATTCCTACCTTCAGCAAAAATAATAATTTAATGAAAATTAAATTTAATGAATTCGAGCACAACTAATAATTATCAAAAATTGTAAATATATTTACTTAATCATTTTTGAGTCCATAATTCTTACACACTGTATGTTTGATTCCTTAACATCCTCTTGCAAAGTCGGCTTTTAAAAATACAAAGAGACCTCACATTGAGCCAAGCTAAATATTGTCACTATTTCAGTATTTCAATTTCACATGTCATGTATGTAACATGTCACAAGCAAAACACTTTCTCTATTTAAGCCAAATAAAACAACAACACATTAAGGAGAAGCCTAACATTGGTAACATGACAGTCATTTCAGTCTGCCCGTCCGTCCAGCCATCCGTGCATTCAATAGTGTTCTGTTTAACGACTAACTGGTTCAACAAGAAATTTAATAAAAAATTTTATAATAAAAAAACACTTACATATTTAGTTTCTCACCATAATGATTACACATTTTTTACTTTCTTTATCTGTTATTAGAAGTTAGAGAGAGAACAAGTTGGTTGGTTGGTTTCTTTTCTACATATTGTTAGAACATTTGAAGTTAATTTTATTAAATTTTATATAGCCGCATGTAAATTTAAAAGAGATTCTAATTAGACAGGTGTATTTTGAATTTATGCTGGAAATCTGTTTGTTTTTCTCTTTAACAGCAACAGGAAGTTGTAAATCCTTTATGATTTATGATTTTATGAATTTAATATATGAATAATAATGAAAGATGTTGTAATAAAGCATTAAACCTTAAAAGTACAACACTTGTTAAACTTTGCTGGTTGGCTTTGCTGTTTGCCATTTACCTAAGAGCTTTTTATGTCTAAAATGTTTCATAAGCGATAAGCATAGAACTTGATTTAGAAAACCATTAAGCTGTTTATTATTACAACTAAAACGTGAAATTGCGTGAGGTGATGATAAAAGCAAAGAAAAAAAATTCAAATAGAAAATATGTATGTATAGATAGTTATATAAGTATTTTGAAAGCTTCCGCAAAAAAGCTTAATCATCATCATGATCTACAACACTTTAACTACACTTAACCACCATCATCAACGCGGTTGCTGTTATGTTGCTAAAACAGAAAATTTACCATTAAAACATAAATTTATTTATCGTTTTCAGCATTAAAAAAAAAATCATGAAATTAAAATCCCAGGCTAAAAATGAAAAACAGAAATACCAAATGATCGTCATACAAAGATAATTATTTCTTGACCTACGACGAGATCTTATATACACATGCGAATACAGGAATACCAGGGAACAGATCGACAGACGGACATATGGACAAGACTGACAAGACAGTTAAATAAACATGGCCAAAGTTACAACCATTACAACAAACTCGCTTACTGCTTACTAGACTACTACTACCCATATTTGTTGTTGTTGGTTGTATCGCGGATACTTTAAATTAGAACCTTAAAATATGTGTTGCGTAAAGGTGCCAAAGTCTTTAGAGCGAATAAAAAATATACTGTATGAAAATTATTTAACAACTTTTTTTCTTTCCCGAAGTTGACTGAACTCTTCTGCTCTTCTGGGTTTGTGTAAAATTATACACGAATTTGTTCTACAACAACAAAAAAAAAAAAAGAGTTCTTTCTCAAAAGTCATTGCACTTGTTAGAAACGATAAATATCTTAAGAGAAATTACTTCTTCCTGATCATTTTGTTTTGTGTGTTCTGCTGCCTTTTTTTCTATGCTGTCTGTTGGCCAAAACTGGTAGTAGCTTGGAGAAAGAAAAAAATAACACTGAGATTTACTCTATGTGCTCGTACGAGTACATAGTAATTATTTGTGTGTTGTGTTTTTGCTAATTACCATTGCTTAGACATTAATACCAGCCAGCACCAGAGATGGGCTAAGCTTAAAGCTATATTTATAAAAAAGACTCGTTAAGTGGAGAAAATAATATTTATTAAATTTCAAACAAGCAACAGCTACATCATGCATAAATAATGAGATTATATTATTTAATAATTTAGCCGCATTTTATTGGTCCTTCAACCAGCTGTTATTTGATATGCATTTCGATAGAATTTCTTAATTTTGTTTTTGAACTGATGCATTAAGAATATAAAAAGGCTGTAGATAATACAAGCAATATGTGTAAAAATTTGGGTGGGTACTTTAAGAAAATAATATAAACCTTCTAAATTTACAGAGATATTACAAGAACTTTCCTAAAATGTTTCACGTTTATTTTAATTTAAAGAAGCTTTATTATTGTAAGCTATTATAAAAAGCTTGATCTCTAGAAAAATATTTAGCTTTATGTTTTTTTAAATTTAGCAATTTCTAACCAATAAACAGTTTTAATATCATGCTTTAAGCTTTTGCCTGTTTCTCTAGAAAAGTCTATTTATTAAGTTGAAGCTTAAACAAATTTAATTTAACTTAATTTTACTTTTGCTTTTATATGCAGCATTAATGAGAGCTTAAAGCTTTTTTTACTTTTGCCTTAAAAAACTATTTTAACTATTAATCAATAAATAATAATTTTAGCTTAAATTGTAAGCTTTAAGCTCTCTGCTCTACATTTTATGGAAAGCATCTTAAATATAGTGGTAAATATCACTAACTGGAGCTTGTGTAGCTTTTGCAAATATTAATTTTAAATATAGCGTATAAATCATAGCGTATTTTAAAACTTTATTAGATCATTAACTTGGCACAACACAGATTAGGCTTTTACACTCTTTCTTCCCTGTAAGATCTATTTTTTATGGAAAAATCTTATGCTCTCGTTAAATATTGTCAAAATGTATTTTGTACACGAACTCTGTTGCTTTCTATAGTTTTTGTTAATTTAACATACAAAAACAACATTAAGTTGGCAACAAACACAAGTCATATGTCCCAGCAAACGCTGCAGCAGAGGTGGCGGCGAACCGTAAAGTATTACCTTACATAAGATACGAATATACAATATATATATATAAGAATAAGAATTATTTCTGGTCTGTATTTTTTGATACAGAAAGAACAGAAAGCAAAAAAAATGTTATAAATACGCCACCACGTTTTAAATACATTCCATCAACGTGGTCGATTGGTGTATGTGTACGGAGTACATTAACACTTTCAACATGTTCCACTAATCTTTATTGTACGTTTTTCAAATGTTGTATAAACGAGTACAGCTGTCTGTGTTTGGTTAACGAATATGTTGCATGTTAATTTTTTCCTAGTTACCATAGGGTAAAGACAAAAAAGCTAAGATTTGTTTGTGAAAAACACAAGCACAAGAACAAAAAATTATCGTTATGTAAAAATTCTATTAGAGTGTTTTGTAAAGAAAGTTTGTTTAAGACCAGAACCTAAAATACTGTTGCTGCCTCTGTGAACTCGTTAAAGCCAGTCCATCAGAAATTTGTCCATTTACATAATCTATTAAGACTTTCGGCTGCTGATGAGTTGGTTGACTGCAACAAGCATTGAGTCACAGTAAAACCTTTTAACAGTCAATCGTTTTTATTCCAATTCGTTTTTCCAACTTCCTTTTTAGATTGTAACCAATAACAAGATTCCCTTGTAATTATTTTCTACTTCTACTTCATGTTTCTGCACAAACACCATCTGTTGCTGCTTACTGGTCATTAAGTATAAGTTTAATCTTTGACTAATTGTTACAGGGAATTTTATGTTCATGGTCATTTCGCTGATTATTAGAGGTCATTTCTATTATAGAACTTTTGTTTGCCATTAAATGTAAATGTGTCCACATTAATTTAATGCTTTCTACGTATATTCTAACAATTTGTTGGTTTTGTTGGTAGATGATTGCAATTAAAAGCTCATCAGTGTTTGGATACATTGTAATTATGGGGAATTTGCAGAGTTATTCTTGATAATAAGAATATAAGAAATAATTTATACTTTAGCATACCAATTAAAAGGGGCATGTTTGTTCATCAGAGTAATAATAATACTTTTTTTACTTTATTGTTATTAGCTTTAAGCTTAAGGTGAATTTAGCGGTACATTTTTTAAATGGTAACTCAATTTGTTAAAATTACGATGACAATTATGTTACAAATTAAATTTCTTTATATAAAAATTGTTGTGATTAAATATGTGGGAGTTTTGAATAAAGCTTTTATAATATTTCCTGGCTAAATAGAGCTTTCAGTTTATGGCTGATTGTAGAGCTTTATTAAGAATTTTTAAACTTCATATTAGAATAAGATTTTGTTGTCTGTTAATATAATTCTTACTAAAATATAGCTTAATATTGTAGTATTAAATACTTTATTTAATCAAAAGTTCTGGCTAATATGGTATTGGTTTTCTAGTTTTCATAATAAATTGTAACGTTTTTATTTGAGTTTATTTATTTAGAAATGCTTTTTTATCATATCTTAATAAATTTGTATTTTTGCATTTGTAGCCTTTCCGAAAAAGGCGAATGAATATCTTGACAGCTTTTTACGCTTTTCATGAAAATAATAGGAAAACTAATTTAGATTCTATTGTAAAATTTTAATTTTTATTCCTTTTTTTCCTTTATATAAGTAATACTTATTATTTCAAATAAATTCCTTTATCAAAGACTTTAATTTGGTACAAAATTTGTTAAAGCTTTCCCAAGTCATATTTAAAAAGGAAAGCTTTTAAAAGCTTTTGTTTGTTTCAAGTAAATTTTTATATCCAAAAAATTAACTATAGTAGAAATAGGAAAAAAGGAAAAATCAAAAGGCTTTATATGTACAAGTTTTTCATATTTATTAACTTGAAATTGTCATATTTGTTTAATTTATACTGCAAAGTTCTAAAAAGTATTCGTTTGTTTATAAAAAAAGTTATACTATTATTAATATTATTCATTAAAATGCATTGAAATATTGTAGAATATTTTAAAATAATCTAGATTTTAAACTTTAAGGCTTTCATAACTTATTTAATATAACGAGCTTTTAAAAGCTTTTATTAGGTAAATATACACAAATTATATAAAAATCCATCTTTTTTAATTAAAAATTTCCCAGATTTGTTTAATTTTGACAGCATTTTTTAAAAAATATCTTTTGTTTCTTGAAAAGGCCTGTTATTTTTAATATTATTCATCAAACTGCATGATTTTTATCATGCAATATTTTTAGGCTTAAGATCTTAAAATAGTTACTAATTTGGTTTCCATTAATATCTAAAGAAATTTCCATAAATTTAATCTTATATTAAGCCAAATGCGTTCTAAATAATAAAATTTAATTTTTTTATTTACATAAAAAACTAAATAATATTGTACAAATACAAAACACACAACTTTCAATACAAAAAGAAATGCTTAAATTACAGCAAAAACTGTTAAAACAGACAGAGACACTTTCTGCTATCACAACCATTAAGTAAACAAATATTAGGAAATAATTTCTTGTCTTTAAAATTCATTTATTTTTTCCATATTTCTCGAGGAAAAATTCTTTTGATATTAGTTCTGTGTTATAAAATTTGTTGGAATAATTAAATAAATTTAACATTTAAATTTTCCAAGCCATAAAGCATAAAATTCCCCTTGTTATATGCCAGCATAAAATAAATTTTTAAATAATTTTATACAACTAACCGTTATGGCCTTTAGTGTTAAAAAGTAATTTAAATTCAAACACTCACACAAACATTGAAACCCATACTTTTAACCCAATATTAAGAAGTAACAAAAAAAATGGTTAATAATTTGTAATCATTAATAAGTTAAATGAAAAATGGCACAGTAAGGCATAAAAAATAAAATTAAACAATATAAAATAATTTATAAAACACAGTGGGACAGAATAGAAGCAACCAACAAACATTGAAATATCTTTATATTGGCCAAATCGGCTTCTGAAAGCTTTACGAGTGTTATAATATTGATAGTTTTGGTTTTTACTCATTTGTCTATGCAATTAGCCCCACTGTTTGCAACAAAATATTAGTTAAATATAGTCTATATCATCTCATACGAGTATAACATGTGTTTGTATGGTGTGTTCACATAATATTTATACATTTTGAAAAGAAAAAAATCAATCATTAAGAAAAAGATGCCGCTAACTGTTATTGATAACACCGTACAAATTACACAAATTAGCCAAGCAGCAACAACTAACGCAATATACTTATACATACTCACTTACTCACACAGATTCACTCATACACTAACACCTATATTAATAGCAGCTGTAATAACAACAGCAACATAATATTACACTCAGATGCATTTTACTCGCAAGAGCAATGTCATGATCAATGAGTATAGAAATACAACAAACGAAAAAAAAACATCGATATGTTTTGGTTTTTTTACATATTGGATGTTGTTATTGTTGGGGTTTTTGTTGTTTTTTTTTTTTTTTTTTTTTTTTTTTGCGAAAAACATAAAAAAATTATTCACATGTTTTTAAAATAGTATCATAACACGGTAGACAGGCGCAGAGATAAATGAACAGGCTGTTAGAAATATAAGACCACAACACACGTTTGAAATACTTACATACATGTCAGACTATATATACGGCCTGATATTTTGCTTCATCTTAAAAAACATACAGAACTCTAGATATATTTGCTCACAGGCTAAATTTTATTGCAACTGGAGGCTGTGGCTGAAGTTCGAAGCTAGTTTGATATGATTTAAACTAGTTTGAAGCTTTTGGTTTGATGAGACTTAAACTAGTTTGAAGCTTTTGGTAGTAAATTTCTGTCTAAAAATATACAGGACTTTAAATTGCTGTTACATCCATTGCTACAGTTACTCAAGCTGTGGTTTAAGTTTGAGTCTAACTAGTTTTGAAGTCTTTGGTATTAAGTTTCTTCCAAAAAAATTATACAACTTTAGATTTCTTTATCGCCAGGCTAAATTTTATTGAACTCGAGCCGGTGATAAGGTTGTGGCAGAAGTTCGAAGTTAGTTTGATGTGATTTAAACTAGTTTGAAGCTTTTGGTAGTAGATTTCTGTCTAAAAATATGCAGAAGTGTTTGTTTACATTCAAGTTGTAGTAGAAATATGATCGTAGTTTGATGCTTCACATAAGTTTGAAGCCTGCTCCAGCTGTGGTTTAAATTTAAAGCTGGTTTGATGTGATTTAAACAAGTTTGTTGTAGCTTTTGCAAGTACATTTGGCCTTAAAAATTTTCAGAACTTTACGAAACTTTTACACTTCAAGTTATGTTTGAAGTTTGAGGCTTTTTTGATGCAACATCAACCAGTTTAAAGTATGTTTCATTCTACAAAAATAGAGAACATAACATTTGTCAGCACTTTGCCAGATTTGAATGAAATCAAGCCCGTTATAAGGCTGTGTATGAACATTAATAATAGTTTGATGTAATTTTAACTAGCATTTGGAAGTAAACTTGAACCTTAAATTTCAGAACTCAGACTTTGTTCCATCTCCAGTTTGATGGTAGTTTGAAGTAACTTTGAAGTTCGAAGTTTTTGAAATTAGTACCGGATCACACACTGCCACTTTTGCTGCGCAAATTTTGAGTTTGTGGATGAGAGGGGGAAAAAGAGAGAGAGAGAGGGGACCACTCTTCTTTTCTCTTACAACTTTAAACTTTTTTAATGCTGCAACTCAAGTCAATTATATTATAATGACTGAAAGCTGGGGCTTATTCGATATAACTTAAATAGTTTAATGTGTGGGAATAAGTTTCCTCTGACATATGTATTTTGTTGGTGGTTCGAGTTTAAAGAGGTTTGAAGCAAAAAGACTTTGTTATAACTCAAGCTAGTTATAACTTTGAAGCTTCAAGGAGAATGTTGTTTTCCAGAGAATAGCCTTTACGGAAATTTAATAAATATGTTAAGAGTTCGGTGAATATTTTATTCGTAGCATTAGCAAAGGAAAGTGAGTAAGGTGAAATCTCTCTCATATTCTGCGAGGATCGCTGAAATATAACTGCTAGGAATTTTATGATCCGATGACAGCCAATAAAGGCCTGAAACAAAACTCTACTAAAGCACTTCCTCCAACTTGTGATTAACAATTAAAACCGTACTGTGAGGTCTCAGTAACAAAACATAAAACCATACAATTAATGGTGTTGGTAGCTTATTGTTCTACACACAGCATCAGACACAGTCATACATACATGCAAAC
Source organism: Bellardia pandia (assembly GCA_916048285.2). Lineage (NCBI taxonomy): Eukaryota > Metazoa > Arthropoda > Insecta > Diptera > Calliphoridae > Bellardia > Bellardia pandia. Next base: position 48,612,826 of record OU696529.1, read on the forward strand.
ACAAGTAACGTATAGCAGTCACGCAAAATCCAACCAACTTGGTATTCATACATGCAGTCAGTCAGTCAGTCAGTAAGCCAGTCATTCAGTTAGTTGGTTACAGAGTTGGTTAGTTGACTTGGTTTTCTCTATTGTGTATTATAAATTTCTATGTTGTAAGGTGAAAAATAACAAAATCAAAGTCAAATACAAACATCACCAATGCACTAAAAACAGATATACATACATACATACATATATGTATTTAAAACATCATCATCAATAACATTAGACAACAAGTCAACAGCAGTGGTTGTAGTAATCAACACACACTCTCATATAGTTACAACAAATGTTTGTAATGCAGACATCACCATCATCATCTCCGTCGTCTGTAGTAGCCTATTCATGCAACATCAGTTGTATGAATATTCGTACTTGGTTGCACTAAGTAACTGCATACAACATACAAATCATTATATTGTACAGATATGACATTTGAATCTACAAAGTTGACTTTTTTGTTGTTCAAAATATTGTCAAGACCTAATAAGACCACAAAATACTAGTATGTCTAGGTGTTTATGCCCGTCCGTCCATGTATGCGTTTCTATGACGGTGTGTATATGGATGTCTCGTCGGTCTGTTGTAATTGATATGATGGATTTCGTAATACTGCAACTGTTGTTTTATGTAAAACGCCTGTCTCATTGATATAAAGTATCTGTTTAATACTGCTGGTGATAATGACGATGTTGTTGATGTTGCACACATAATACTGATAAGGATGGTGATGCTGTTGTTGATATATTTATTATGTTATAGGTGTTGGATTGTTGTGTCAAACATTTAGTGGACAAAATTGCAATGTGCATAAACTTAATTAAGTTTTGAAAATTAAGGGAAATATTTAAAAACTCTATAAACTGTATGTGATTAAAGAGTTCAAGGATTTAAAAGGCAAGGCGGGATTTGTTTAACATAGAAATATAACAATAGTTTACTACTGAATGGACATTTAGGTACTAATAAAAATATATTTTAAAATCAAAAAAGGTTAGGAAGAACTCTAAGGATCTCAAAAAGAACTCGATCTTATTTAATATATTAAAAAAACGTATTTTAGAACTAATAACAATTATTTTGAGTACCAAATAGTTGTTTGAATACTAAATTAAGTTTCGTAGAAAATTTTGAAAAACGGTTTACTTAAAATACAGTAATATTAGTTAGTAACAAAAGTACGATAGATTTTCGTCCAACTCAAACCAGTTTGATGTAATTTTAACTATTTTGAAGCCTAAGCACGTCGGAGTCTGATTTGGTTCTAACCCTGGAACCAATGCTCTGCTAGATTTTCTTCTATCTCAAGGCATTGGTTGACGTTTGAAAATAATATAATGCCATTTCTGAGTCTGAGGTTAGTTTGATATAATTTGAACTAAATTTAAAACTGAATAAAACCTTACAATAAATTCGTCCTGATGTTGTAATACAACTGGAACTAGATCTTGTGTAATTTTAAGCTGTACTAAGTAGTTTCAGTTTTTGAGTACTAATCCCATTTACCGAATCTTCAGAAAGTCTAAAATATTTAGATTCTTATATCAAAATGTGAAGTTCTAAATGATTGAAGTTGTTCCAACTTAAACATAAAGATTGTTTGTCATAATTTGAACTTGCTAGTCTAAAACGAGTTTGATGCAACATATAAAAGTTTGAGACAAAGTCAACTTGGACAGAAGGTATACTGAACTTTGATTAAAAGGCAGAATCATTTGATGGTTAGAGGCATAACCAGTTTAATGTCTATGAATAAATTTTGTGGATAGTTTGATGTAATTTGTTAATTTACTTTGGTCATAAAATTTCAATTTAACATTTACACAATTTAATACCACTGATATTATTATTCAATTGAAATTATAATCAGGTGTCAGTCAGTTTAATCCATTTTAAGTAGTTCCAAGTTATATGATTAAGTTCCATTAAACGTATCCCCAGAACATGATAACAAATAAAAGAGAGTACAAAGTGTTTAGATTCTTATTTAAAAACAGTTAAACTGTTTGCATTACATTTCATATTTATTTAAATCTAAAACAGTTTAAGTTAAACAAAAAAAGCTAAAACAGTTTCAACGGCAAACGATTCGAAAAGAACTTTAAACGCTTGTTTAAATTAAATAAATTCTACATAATTTTTAAAATCGCAAAGCGAAAATGTTTTAAAGTATTTAATTTAAACAAAATTTGCATAATTATGAGTTTCAAAAGTATTTCATTTAAGCGCCATTTCCGTTAAACAATTTTATTAATTTTTTTTTAGAGTCTGCTCAACAACATATTTGTTTAACACTAGTATACAAAAAGAAACAATAGAATATCATCAGCATTAAATTTTTTTATTCGTGTCTGAACATGAAATGAGAGGGGGAAGTTTTTAAAGCTTTAAAATCCAATATGCCAACCACTATTATGCGGATTGTTTAACAAGTTGTATTATTTTTTACAATTTTAAATAAAACTTACGCTTAGTTAAACATTGAAAATATGTACAATTGTAGAGTAAACTAAACTGTCTGACAGCTTTGCAACTGCTGCTACCACTACTACTATTTCAACCAACCATGCGGTTTAGAGCAGGGAAGTATGCAAGTAGTAGTTAGTAGCAGCAGAGCAGCAGCAGTAGCAGTTGTAGGCAGATTGTTTCCAAAAGTACGCTTGACTGATGGCCATTTATCACCGTTATACTGGTAAAATAATCTAAAATTTAAATAATTATACACACGGTTAAAACACAAACCACAAACACTAAAATTAAAACTACTATTAAATCAAGCGTGTTATAATGTTTTTATTATTGTTGATAATTTTTTTTTTGTTCTTTCTAACATAAATGTGTGAATTTATTTATTGTGTGTTTGTTTTATTTGATGTATTTTTTTTTTTTAATTTTTCTCTAAATTTATCTACAGCACGCGTATAATAATTGATTGTTGCAGAAACAAGTGTTGCCATAGAAAACTTGTTATTTGTTTTTGGTTTTCTTAACAAGATTCTATGTGTGTCTGAAACATGTTGATAATCTTTCAAACGTCAGTTGACAATTTCCAGAAGTGGTTGATACTGATGAAAGACTGGTTTTGGAAATGGTTGTGTTGTCGTGTGTTGTAGAATAATTTTTAATAGATTTGATTAATTGAAGGAAGTATTAATGTGGCAACACCCATAGTAGAGACATGTAGACAGACATTAATGGCCAATATAACTGATTATGGCACAATGTTAATGGAAATTTGTTAAGTGATAACAAATGCTAAAGGATGGGATGACTTCAAGTAAGTGGTAAAAGAATGAGGGTAAATTGTAAACAACTTAGAGGGAAGTTGAGAAAACGTAATTCGAAAGAAATTTAAAAAACTATTATAATTTGCTTTGAATTGATTTAACTAAGAAATTTATTTTTAAACTTTCAAATTATGACTAATAAAAAATCATGTAATGCCATTATTTCGAAACCTTGATCATGTAATAGTTTGTCTCTCCAACTGCAATTAACTTGGCTAAATTAACCGAGAAAAAATGTAAAGAAAAATAACAAATACCATGAAATTATTTCAATACGTAATAGGAACTTTAGCTAAAGGCTATTAATTCTTAAACATAGCATGTTGTTAATACCAAAAATAAAAAAGAAAAAACGAAAAACAATTTCCATTTTCCATGGCCTTGATCACATAACAAAAACATTTTTGGATTTCTGCTGTCATTTGTATAATGATGATTAAACCTTTACAGGCAATATAGAAAGAAGTTCAACCAAACTGCCTTGTGTAATACGTATAAAATAATTAAAATTCTTTGATTTACACAAAATTTCAATTAGAACTTTAATAAGAATTGGTGTGTAAAAAATTTTATATTATTATGTAGTATAAAATTGTTTAAAATATTGAATTTAGACAATTTTTTATTGCGGAAAATTCGAACAAATTACAGTGGAGTCGAACATTATACATATTTTGAATTAGTTGTATTGACTTAAATTAATTTTTTACATTTTTACTAAGCGTTTCAATAAATTTTTTATAAATTGTAAATGTATGCAAACGAACTGTTCCGAAAAATTGCGGGGTATTCAAACTTTTTACGGCGTATTAGTTATATTTACCTAAATTATTGTGTTAAGAAATATGTGTAAAGCAATTTGTATTTTAGGCGAATTTGTTTATTTAAAAAGAGCAATAATTTTGAGATCGCAGATTGAAATCTATCAGAAATACTTTCTGAATTGTCTGTGTTGATATCACAGTTTTTCCATATCATATTATAATAATCATTATGTATTATTTGTAAGTGCAAAAAAATCAAATAAAAAATTGATTGGCAACGACTACTTTTGAGTGAGTGAAGCTTTTGAAATGTTTATCTATAACTCAGATACTAAGTTATGTATATAAACATTAAATAAGAAATGACAAGTATAACAAAGTCCTCTTGGGTTTGAAGTTATTAACAAAAACATTTAGACTTACCTTAAGATGGGCATTTTGCAAAGATTCTGAAAATAAAAAGAAGCATTAAAAAATTTATTAAATTAATTATACATGAAAAAACGTCATAATTTGAATACAATCTATGTAGATTTAAGCTAACATTTACAAGCAACAACAAACGTAATAAAAACCTATTTTATTTATTTCAATATTTACACAATGATTTGTCTCCATATAGAGATTTCTTTTTACAGTTTTTAAATTCTGTAGTTTAGGGTCCTCCGGTGGGTCCTTCAATAGAAGTATAAGAATTATTGCCTTGGCAAACATTAATAACAGACGGCTAGCTACCAATAGTTACATAATATGGTCACTTTGCCCCTTAAAGGTTTAATAAGCAATCTGTGCAAATTTTAGTTTTTTTTTCGCTTAACACTAAGATCATGACAATGATATTGTATTATTGCTGTTTTGAGGGAAAAAGATCGTGAGCTTAGAATCTGTTGCATCTTGTGGTGGTATACATTGCTATGATGATGCCTGATACAGATGATTGCCACACAAAAAAGCAAGACAAAAAGGGTGTAAAATGGCTCAAATAACACAAATTCAACAAAAAAAAAAATAACAAAAGAAAACAACCTTTGGCTAAGAAAAATCCAGACAGACACAATATTATTCAAGACAACATACAGCCAGCCAGTTAGAACAAAAAAAAAAAAAAGAATTACTACTAGACAACTAGAAGAATACCTAGAAACCAAATGTAAGAATTTGTTTGTGGTAGATACTCAAAGTGCAACAAATGAATTTACCAGTAATTTAACATGATTATGTCGTAGTACCTCAAAACTGATTTACATGAGTCCCATGTTATTATTCAATTTTTTTTTTTGTTTCACTCGGTTTTCTTAAACTTTAAAGTATAAAAAGCATAAAAAGGGTCTAGTCTAGTCTTAGTTTTACTCACTGCTTAAAGAAGCTATTTGCTGATATTAATATGTTGATAGTAGCAAGAGGGGCTTCTCCTGCAGAGTTCACTTCATTCTTCTTTGTTTTATTTTTTTTAATTTATGTTTTGTGGCTGCAAAATAAGTAGCATCTTAGGTAACTCTGTATTTATTATAGCGTGACGTGGGTATAGATTTAAGACCTCTTTCTACTTTTCTTCTTGTAATGCAATTTTAGCATATACATATTCAATTAATGTATGGGGGATCTAATCTATGTAGTATAGAGAGGAATTGTAGAAATTATTATCCAAAAGTCATATAATTTCATATACAATTTCACAATCTTGTAAGCCTGGCTGCCTAATGACGATTGTTCACGTTTTGCTTATTACAAAACAATTATCAAAGGAATTTTCTTTTGTGCCAAACAATGTTTAAAGCTTAACTGTGGCTATATCGGATAATAGAGGCAAGAAAATACAATTTTAATAGGTAAATTAGAAACAAAGAGACCATAAAAACTATTTAAAAAGAAATGGATATTTTTCTTATTACATTGACGGTAAAAACAGCAAAGCTGGAGAAATACACTTTTATAGATTTAGATAATGTATTATGAAACCCCAAGAATTTCGTAAATACTTGATTTATTACAGCATTAGAAAAGTTGAAATGTTTATTGGAAAACTCTTTAATTTTAAAGTTCTATTTAAGCTTTATTAATCTTATAAAATATTTAAGTCTCAGTAAGAAAACTCCTAACCCATTGAGCCAGATCTTATTCAAACATTAATTCCAAACAAACTAGAATACAAATTCATGTTAACCTCTATGACCTTCCCAAAAAAAAAACAACTTTTCTTACTTATCAATTCAATTTCTTACTTATCAATTCTGGCTGCTTTTACAAGCCATAATAATTTATATACAAACCCCCCCAACACCTCCCAAAACAACCCATTATTATTGCAGTCAATTAAATCAAATATTTACCACCAGCCATTAAAGTTTAAAATAAACAATTGTTACATAAAACAGCTGGCTCAGAAAAAAAGCCCAAAGGAACCATAAAACTTAAGCACAAAAAAAAACCTGAAAACCAATTTAAAAATAAGGAAAAACTTTTACGCATCCAAAGGCTAGAAACACACACCAATGAACTTGGCCGAAAACTTTAAAGCAAACAATAACTAAAACATAAAAACCATGTTAATGTGACTTTTACCAACAACCATATGTTGCACACACACACACACACACACACATACATTTCTCTGTGACAAAAACAAAACAAACAATTTTCAAGAAACACAAAATGGCAATGATGAAGAAGCTGGGTTGGAACCAGCCAAGGCTGCTCACATAACTGGAAAACAAATGACATTACAAAGACTTTAGAAACTACATAACCAAAACTAAGTTTTCAACACAACACACAAGACAAGTCCATACCAGCTAATTCTACTTAAACGAACGAACTAAAGGGGGTGTGGTTGCAGACTAATGGTGTTTTCTTTTCTGAAATAAAATGTTACACCGTTATTATGTACATTTTTATAATGTTTACCCCACATTTTAAAGATGTCGCATATTTAATGGTCAGAATAGAACATAAAATTACAACAGTGTAACACTTTATTATCATGTACAGCTGTTTTTTTTTTGTTAAAAAAGAAGAAGCAGATAGCTCCCTGATAAGATCGTTTGAAATAAGACAATGAATATTTATCAAAAAGACCAATGGCACCTTCCCGACTAATACGCAAATTCTTCTTAAACTAGGTATAAAAATTATATATATATACATACATTACATATATAAGAAGTAGGAGATATTGTCCTATTAAATTTGACATACATTAACTTCAGAGTATTCATTAATTACGTTCTCTACAAAGCCTTTCACTTTCCCATAATCATATAAAATATTTTATCATCATCAGATGATGAAGATGAATTCAACAAGTCATCAAAAATTTTTTAAGCACATACAAAAGTAGTAATATTTTCCATTTTGTATATTTTTTTTTTTTGTTTCTTAACACAAATACACATTCATAAACAAAACAAATGTCAGTTGTAGCTGCCAATTTTTTCCATTTAGCCCTTTTTTCAAAAATGTTTACGCGTTTTGAGTCTCAAAAGTTGGCATTACTGGTCAACTGTTTTATCGTGCGATTCTCCCCCTCTAAAAATACAGAGTGTGAAAGGTGCACCATTTTTTTAATTTATAGTGTGACATTTATAGAAAAGAACACACTACACTTTAGCAGTGTTGATATTTTTTCAGAAAAGAACACAAAAAAATTAAAAAAGATGCGAAGTGGGAAAAACGTGTAACATTTTTGCCAGAAAAGAAAACGCCATAACAGTCAACAGACTTCACTTAGCTGAAAATAGAAAATCGTTTGGCAACCTATTTAGTAAAATGTGCGGTTAACAAATAAATAAATATGAACAGAAATAAATACACAGGAGGATCAGTTAAAAGTCGCCACAAAAACACCACACATTTATAGGTAGTTAGCTGTTACGGATAAATGCTGCAGAAGTATGAGCACATATATTTTCTTCATAAAAAATTGACTAAAAAATATGAGTAGTAAATATATTTATGTGTAGCATTTGCAACCCAGCAAATGTTGTGTGTTGATTCACTATTGATTCACAAAATTGTATTGTTTCTTTAGTGTTATTGAGTAACAAAAATTAGTTGATAACTTTGGACACAGCTGTTTGACGAACTTTTGAGAATCTTAAAGCATTTGAAGTTAATTTGCAGTTTACTTTAGTTAAATATAAAAGCCGATACTTTTCTAAAAATGGATAATATAATATTCTGATAGTTTAGTTTCATGACTGCAAGTGTTTTCCTTTTTCATAGAATCACAAAATTAGTAGCAGATCCTGTCTCAGTTGTAGTACAATAATACTGGTATAAACGACTTTTTGAAATCGTAAGTATCAGTAAGTACTTGTAAAAATATCTCTCTTTTCTATAATTTGATTTAGCAGCCAAGCATATATTCCTTATGATAATTATATTGAGTAACAAGAATTGATTGGCAACCAGTAAAGTTTTCTCCCAAAATAACAATGCCTCTATAAAAGCGTTTAAATTATGTTATTGGTACTTTGGATCTGGATCATTATCAGCTGCTTTGGTAATTCAATGAATTTATTAAGCAACAACAATTCACTGTAAAGTGTTGGAACTAACTGAATTCAATAACTTTATTGAGCAGCAATATCAGATTATGATTTTATTGAGTAACAAACATTGATTGCCAACCAGTATGTCAATAACTGGTTTAAAATTTGCCTAAAATTGAAAACTAAATATATTAAAGAGTTATTGCTCGGTTCAGGCTATAAAATAATATGCAATGTAGTTATTTCAGAATTTAACAATTGATTTTATATAGTTCTTAAAAAAAACTTGTCTTCCTAATAAAAAAAAAAAAAAAAGATTTTTGTCAAAAACCCACAGACACATATCACTGGGATTTCTATTCAAAAACCCCAATAGACCAAAACCCTTTAGAAAAATATTATAATAAAGCTTGCGAGCATAAGCCTTAAGCTTTAAAAAAAACTTGAGAAACTATAGAAAAACACTTAATTTAATAAGCTTATATTCTCAATTTTAGAAAAAGTATAGTTCTTAATAAAAACTTGTCTTCCTAATAAAAAAAAAAAGATTTTTGTCAAAAACCCACAGACACATATCACTGGGATTTCTATTCAAAAACCCCAATAGACCAAAACCCTTTAGAAAAATATTATAATAAAGCTTGCGAGCATAAGCCTTAAGCTTTAAAAAAAACTTGAGAAACTATAGAAAAACACTTAATTTAATAAGCTTATATTCTCAATTTTAGAAAAAGCTTCTCCAAATACTATTTTATTAAACTAAATTAAGATAAGCTTATACCTACAATTGTAGAATAAGCTTATTCCAACAATTGTAGAATTTGGTTATGCTTGCAAAGAAGAAAACTCGGAGCTTTGCCTACCGACGACAAGTCTTTCTCATTAAAAAAATAAATAAAAAAAACCTTTCATAGTTAAAATAGCATTCATAGTTAAAAAAGGAAAAAGTTACCCACAATAAGATAAGACTTAAGACACAAAATTTTTATCGTATCTACTTTTTTACTCAATCAAGTTTGTTTATTCCACAATCAAGTGTGTGTCTTAAGTCTTTTCTAAGCGAACCTTATCGTTCGACATCGTGGGCCAGGGCGTAACTTTTTCCACAAAAAAAAACAAAACTTTTTGGATAAACAAAACATTTTTCCAAATATAATTTTTTATTTTAAATCAAAATTAACAATGACAAAATATGACAAGCATGCTTAATATATATTTATTGTATACTATTTATTATATACTATGTTTAAAAACATATTGTGAAGGATAATAGTTTCTCAAACATGATTTAAAAAAACTTTAGTATTTACAAAAAAAAACTTTTTCTAAAGTACTATTATACTTTACTTATTTTTTGGTCTGTTGGGACATATCTGGTGTTCTACCACAACATCATCGTTCTACCACTTTGGCCATATTATTCGCATCGTCTCCAGCATTTTCCGGCAAAAAAAATTAAATGTAACGTTGCAATGCGTTCGCAATGTTTTACATGTTTGTTTCACAATGAATATGTATGTGTTTGCCAGAAGTTAAAGAAAACCAAACCATGTTAAGTCTACTATATGAACAACAAAAGCACAACTACAGCAATGTGATGCCACTTTAAAGCTTAAACAAAGACAATAAACAATAAAACAAGTTTCAAATATTATTTGGCGAAATAATTTAACCCTATAAAGCTCGAGGTTTTTTCATAATCAGTTAAAATTTAGTTGACCTTATGAAGAACAGGGTTTTATTAAAAAATAAGCAGCTGATTTATATTCTTCGTTTATTTATTAAAAAACTTCGTTTATTTAGGACAGGATTTGATCGTACAAAACTCTTGTAAGAGGAAACAATGTCAAACAAATTTGTGCTAAAACAAGTGTTTACGCTTTTTTGAGTAACTATGACGAAAAAGACATAACCACTAAATAAAATTTGTTATAATTCTTGTGTTTATATGGAAAACTTTATTTTGTAAAGACAAATCACAATAGAAGTTGAGTGTTATAAAGGGTGTCCCAACTAGAACGCAATGGTGTCAATGGTATTCGGTATCGTGAAATGGTAACCAGTTTTTTCTTGCCTAGAATTGAAGAAATGAATGTAGAGGGCATGTGGTTTCAACAAGACAGCGCCACATGTCATACAGCCAGAGAAAATGCATCAGTCATTTCCCGGTCGTGTTATTTCGCCTTTTGGAGACCAGAATTGGCCGCCTAGATCGTGCGATTTAACACCTTTAGACTTTTCTTTGGGGTTTTTTGAAGTCGATGGTTTACGCGAATATGCCGACGACGATTCAAGCCTTAAAAGAGGAAATTGGACGCTGCATTAATGCAACACCGCAGCATTTATGCAAAAAGGTCATTGAAAATTTCATTAAAAGTTTGCAAAGCCGCCGCGGCCATCTGCATGATATCTTGTTCCCTACATAACCTCATTCTGTCTACTTTACGATATTATAAAGTTTCACGATTTTGTTTTTAAAAATTGCGTTCTAGTTGGGACACCCTTTATTATTTGATGATGTGTGCTCTTATAAAAGATTTGTAAGGTTAAACATTGTCAAATAAATTTCTGCTAAAAATAGTGGTTACTCTTTTTTTGAGTAAATATTTGCCATGTTTGACCGTATCTTAACCCACAGCAGACTTCATTTAGCCAACAAACATAATTTCGAAAAATCTCTGCATTCCTAACAATGGTTTACTGTTACGCTAAAAACTCGGTTTTTCTCTTACGCATAATAGTAAGAATAGCCAATCTCGTTTTATTTTCAGGCAACTTAGTATTTGAATGCATTTTTAATCGTGTGGTAAAATTGTCTTTTGTGCCACCATTATTTATGACTCTTTTAAATTTCATAAGAGGCTCGTTGCTGTTTCATTCTTTGTTGCAACTAAAGATGATGATGATGGCGGTGGAGGTTATGTAGTTGGTGGTAAAACTATTCCATTTCTTCGGCCTTCTCTTTATACTTTTGAAGTTTAGCTTAAATATGCAGCAAAAATTTAGCGTTATTTTCTTTCTTTTTTTTTTTGTTGAGATATTGATAAGGTTCTAATTTATGAGGGTATTTTTACAATGACAAAAAATATTTGCCTTATTTTTTTTGTGAATTTTGTAAGATACAAAAATTTATGTGTCATTAGACAACAAAGTAAACGTCATAAAATTTTATTATCTTTATAGGAAGTGGGACACAAACATTTGCTTAAAATTTAAAACAGCTAGGTGTTATTTGAGCTTTTTCCTGTGTTTTTTATGACATTTAAAATAAAGTGTTTTATGCTTTAATAATGGCAACAAATCTTAAAGGGACTATAATAAATTCGGAAACTTTTAAATAACCTTTAACAAAGAAATAAAATAAATTACAAATATATAGAGACCATGAGAAATCGAACTGCATTTGCTATAAACTCCCTTTTTCCTTTATTTTTTGACAATTAACAAAATTATTAAAATGTTTAATGTTTTATCTTTATTACCGAAGAGTTGTTGTATAAAATTTTATAGATGAATATATCGAGCCATAACCGCCGAAAAAATGTATCCCACAAACTCAAAATTTTACAGGGGAAGGTTTTTTTTAAATAAAATCAGTTTGAATAAAGCCATTATTTTAAAATTTATAATGTAAATATTGTTTTGTGTAATACATTTAATTTTAAAAATTATAAATGATGTTGAACTATCGATTTCGATAAAAAAAACAACAATCGATTATGGTGTGGGATACATTATTTTGGCGGTAATGGCTCGATATATATTCAACTATTTAATGTATTAATCCTTTAAAATTATTAAACACTTCCTCCATAGAGCAATCATTCAATGTATTGCAATTCCTTCAAGCTTAAACAGCCGCACATTAATCATTTAAGAAGTCATTACCTTACCACATGAAAGGTGATGATGATTTTCTTAATTGCTGGAAAATAATAATCTTTAAAACAACGCTCACATTCCGCAAACCTACCATAAGCCAAACAAAAAAAAAAACGATTACGAACAACATGTACAAATTAGAAATTAAGAAAAAAATATTTTATTTTTCCAAAAATTAACCATTTGAAAGAACAAAAAAATTCACAAAAAATCCCAAACAAAAATACAATTGTAATAAAATTTTTAAAACAGAAGAAAGCTTAAATAAAAACAATCACATCCGACATGAATCATAAAATAGATCCACAAGCAACAACAAAACATAGAGCAAGAAAATGAAGAGAGAAAAAAAACATAAAATAAGATATTTCTAAAAAGAAAGATAGATCAGCACCGCACCGTACAGCAGAAAAGAAAAGAAAAACGTCGTAAAAAGTGTTCTACTACTTATGTATAATTTGCTCATATAATGGCCATGGTTGGAGTAGTAAAAATTCTAACTGTTAAAGCAACAAAACCATAAAAAATTATAATAACATACATACATAGGAGAGTACATATGGAACTGTTTTGTATCTCGGCATATATTTTCAGATACATTTGGATTCATTTATTTGCCAGCACAATCATCAGTAGGAATATGCAAAAGATGCAAAGATACCAGCAGCGAAAGCAAAGTCTTAGAAAAAGCAAAAAAGAAAAGAAACAAAAAATATGTATGTTCCCAAAGCTTACAGAAATACTTATAAAGAAAAAACTTTTTCTTAACAAATTAAGATCAAATACTGATCTTGTTTTGTTAAGTAGTAATTTATGGATTGATGTGGTTATTTTGTTTATTTTTTTTTATGTTCATTAGTTGTAGCAAACAAGTAGGAGAACAAAAACCCAAAACTCCCATGAGAATAATTCTTGGCAATAATGAGAAGATAAAACACTTGATTTTAAACGTTCATTATTTTGGGTAAAAAGTAAAACAAAATACAGGTTGGCGAAAATTTCATAATGAAATAAGAAATTAAATTTGGAAGCTTTAAGCTTGCTTTAATTGATCAAATGTTTTTTGAGTAACAAAAGTTAATTGTTTGTATAATTTTTATAGTAATTGACTGTGGTTTTTAATGAATGTTACTATTCAGATATATCTTTATTTCAATAAAAAAAAAGTTCCAGGTGTAACTTTTAACATTTTTCAAGAACGTTGTCTTCCACAGTCTGTTTTGGAAAAATGTATTGAGTAACAAAAATTGATAAGAAATATCTTAAATGCAATTAAAATTTAAAACTTTGAGCTTGCTTATATTCAGGCATGTCACATAATTCGATCGGAATGGTTTCAATTCCGTATTTGCAAATCGATCGTTTTTACTTTGCGTTCTCTAGATTCCGATTGATTTTGTTTATTACAAAAAAAAATTTAAATCTTGACTTTTAACCTAAAAACAAAAAACATTAGTTTTTTGTAATAAAAAGTTTAACAAAAGTGAACAAAAAAAATGCTAACAAAGAAATTTTAAATAAAAGTCAACAAAATTTTCTAAAAATGCCCAGAATTTCAATTGTTGCTGTTTTAAATGAACAAAAACATCAAAACGCAGTTGAAAAGCTACGAAGAAGAAATTCCTCTGTTATATTTCAGTGATGTGTAAATATTTTTAATTTTTAATTTTGATATTTTCTTTTAGTTAGGCTTAAGTTCATTTGAATTTAATTTTCATTAAATTGTTTTTACTGAATAAGGAATTATTTAACAACTTGAAAAAATTTTTATTTTTGATAATTATTCTGACTAGGATTCGAACCTGGGTTGTTGGTTGAATTGACATATGTTTCGAGAAACACCACTTTCTCTCATCAGAATTCTTTACGTTCTGACCATTGCACCACTACGGTGCCTGCTAGTCAACAGACAACATCAATCCTTTAACCAGTGACTGGTGGTTCGAAGTTTTCTGTAAATTATCATTTTTATTAATTTCTATTTAAGTTGTTGTTTTTTCCTTTTCTTCAGTTATTTCTTTCGTATTCATGAAAATTAAATTCAAATGAACTTAAGCCTAACTAAAAGAAAATATCAAAATTGAAATATTAATAGTTCAACAAAAAAAAAAAAAATTTTAATTTTTGTAATTTTTTGAAAAAAGTTTTCTTGTTGCTGACACCAACTTTGAAATTTTTAAAGTTTAATACCAGTATCAATGAGAGAACTAAAAAAACAATGAAATATTAAAATTAATTATTTAATTGTCATTATAAATTAGTAGTATGCGTTTTTTTTCAGTGTAAAATCATAAAAAATAACAATTCCACTTTAGAAATCTAAAGTGATTTCATTCCGAAAAAAAAATTTGTTTTTCGTTTTCTAAAGACTCAATTTACGGAATCAAAACCACATTCGATCGGAATTGAGTTCTGTGACATGGCTGATTATTTAAATGTTTTATTGGGTAACAAAAGCTAATTGTTTATACATACTACATATAATTTTTACAGGAATTTAAAAGACAGTTTCTTTTCACATATGTACATCCTTATTTCAATGAAGAATAGTTTTTGAGTAACTAGATCTGTTTTACATTATTCAAGAAGTGTTGATCTCGATTATAAAGTGAATGCTGAAAACAACATCTCCTTACATAGTTTTATTGTTAGTTTGTTTCTGATAATTTTATTGAGTAACCAAAATTAATTGCCAACTGGTTTTAAATTTCGAAAATTTAAAATAACATTAAAGTTTTATTGCTTCATAGTCGATGAAATATTTAAGAATTTTGATGTTTTAGGCATAAAAATTCCGCTCTGGACTAAACACATTTCTGAAGTGACAAAAGAATCATTCAAGTGCCTTGGCTCTTTAAAATGGTGTATGAAATACTTCACACCATCTGATTGATCTTCTTACTATTGACACCATTTATCATCCATCATTCAAGTGCCTTGGCTTTTTAAAATTGTCTATGAAATACTTCACACCATCTGATTGATCTTCTTACATTGACACCATTTATATTCCACCGAAAATGGAATAGAACTTTCATGTATGGGCCGGTGATTCCAAATACATTTTTGAGTTATGTACCTGAACGGATACAGGAGAACGCAAAGGTCCTGTAGGGTATGCAACACTATTAAATCACTAAAACATCGTCGCAATGTGGTTTGTGTTTCACATTTATATTGGTATCGATACAATGGAGGTTGTACTGCAGAAATTAGGAATCCTTATACACAACAGCAACAACATTACTATGAGAATTCATTGAAAAAATATTTATTTATAAAATAAAAAGCTTTACGAATCGTTTTAATTGCAATAATTTGTAATCACAGTTAGCGAACCCCCAAGTGTTTACGCAATACATATTCTTTAGCAAGAGCTCATTGAATCGCACAAGACATTACAGGGAAAATTCATTCTTTAGCCGTATCGTCCGTATGTTGAATAAATATGGTTTCGGAGTCTTTAACTATAGAAAATATAGGAAAATTTAAATCAATTATCAATAAACACTGCTCTCTCAGTTTATACCCCTCTCCCATGGTCTATTACCAACACAATATATGACATGAATAGGAGTCATTCACTGAGAGCTTATCCTGCGAAACCAGGCACTAATAATACAATATATTAAATTGTCTACATCCCTTTTAAAGTGTTAATTAATGATATATGTAGTTTGACATGCATTTCAGTTTTACATTTAATTAACTCTTAAAACAAAGTTATTATTGCAGTTACACATACATATATAAATAAAACCACAAGGAAGTTTTATTCTTTATCTCGGCCATATAAAATATTTTAACAATTGTGTTAGAGAACCACCTTCATATAAAGAATAATACTGATCATAATAAAGAACATGTGTGTTTCTGAGTATAAAGTAAAGACGGAAGGACAGACAGACAAATAGACGGTAAAACAAATAATATTAAATAGTGGTCGTGGCCATACTGGAGGAAGATCATTATAATGATGACCAGCTACAACATCATCATTATCATCACGATGGTGGTGCAAGTTCTGCGTCTTGCTAAGTCGTTTTTGTACTTATTGTATTTCTAGCCTAGACAAAATACTGGGAAAAAAGTGTGTATATATTTGTTTTAAAGGCAAAGTTAAGTTATGTTTGTTGTAATACGTTGTTTGCGCGTGCTCTTTTGTGTAGATGAGACAGACCCATGGTAAAACATTACAAGTAACAAGCCCAGTTTTGTGGTGTCTTCTGTATAGTTGGTTGGTTGGTTGATTTGTTGGTGGCGTAGTCTTAGTTCCATTTCTTATATTTTTAGCCATAATAACAACTATAACAATGCTGTTGCTGTTATTGCTGCTGATTTTTTATGGTTATATGTTGCTGTTGTAAATACATATACATTTCCAGAGTGCAAATATTGCAACAAAGGTCAATCAACTAATGCAATTGCGTACTTATCGGAGAACGCTAATATTACCATGGCAATATAAATATTAAATTTAAGCTAATATATGATATACAAAATATGAAATTTATTTCAACCACCACAATAAATACTGCTTTCTTTGTCAAGCGATATTCAACACCTTTTCAAAAATTTCCATAACGAAATCCTTAAAAAATGACTTAAGACACACAACACAAACATAATCGTACATCAAGTGTTAAAGAGTTCTTGTAAGCTGTAAGACAAACTGACAGCCAACCAACTGAAACATAATTTATCAAATCATATACATATGCTGAATGTATAACAGTCTTGTGAACAAGATGTTGTATTTTTTCTGTTTGTTCAAACATCAGTTACAAAAGAACTTGTTACAAATTGTGAGAATTTCAAATCAGAGATATGTTACAATAATATGAATGTAAGAATAAAAAATGCCATGCACACAATAAAATGTTAGACGCTTCTATTTGAGTTAATTTTTTTTAAAGCATTTCATTTAACAGACTGACTGCCTACTCATATTGTCAGTTGGATTTGTTTTTAACACACAAAACACTCATGAAGACAGTAGGAAAAATTCTAACACGCAAGATCAAGTTTGAGCTACGAAAACAATTTGAATAAAAATGTTAACCAATTTGTTCTAGGGAAATTTCTAGCATTGTGTGTAGGCATTGCTTGCAGAATGGGGGAGAAAAACTTTATTAAAATTGATGCCATACTTGTAAAGTTTTAATGTAATAATTAATTAGGACTTGAGGTTAAAAGCAAAAATTAACTAAAAAGTAACATGAAACGGCAATTAGAAAATTCGAATGTTTTAAAACAAATCAAAGATATGAAAACATAGTCCCAATTTACACAAAGTAATTCTTTAAGCTTAGCTGATTAACTTTTAAACATCGGGATGAGGCGAATATAAGACGAGTACACAATTGATTGTACTAGCAAATTCGTGTTACTCTCTTATTCGTATTACATACACTCCGGTTCACTTCTTTCAAGGCAATCAAAAGTCCATATTCAGCAGCCTGTATCTTTTGCAATTTTTAACCGATTGCAGAATTTTAAAATAGAAATAAAATAGAAAGAAGAATTGTGCTGTTTGAACACCAATGAAATTTCAAGGAAAATTTTGTATCAATCTTCTCAATAAAAATTACTTCGTGTAAAGTGGGACATATTCAAAAATTAAAATTTTCCTTTAGTCATTTTTTAGTATTTTGTGCAATTATTTAAAAAACTATTTATAACTTAAATATATAACCGATTTTCAATTTATATGTACGTATGTGTTCAACAAATTATCTTCTAATTTCTTTTATATAAAATTAAAATCTTTTAAATTTATTTCCATTTCTTGCAACAAGAAGAAACAGACATAAAACTCTTTATTTAACAGTCACGCAATGACAAACGGCGACGGCCAAGTTAGAGAGTACAAGCCAGCAAGAATAAAGGCGACAACAACAAAGTCGGACGACTTGTTTAACTTGATCATTATTTTGATCATGTGAATTAAATGTTGAAAATGCATTCATTTCCTGTACGTACCTGTAACTGACATCGCATATCGTCGCATCGTATTGCATCTTTCGGATCGTAATAATGTTGCAACGGGTACAAATCTTCTATCTTGCCATTGTATCGCACATCTTTAATGTGTCTACTGCGAGCGAGCGAGCGTATGAAATACATATTATAGTTACGAACGCGTGCTATGTATAAGTATGCAAAAATGAAGATGTTCTTCAAGTTTTCTATTTACTTCACTTCATCTCTGTTTTTGTATTCAAAAATGTAGTTTAAAATTCTTGGCTCTAACAAATTGGTCATTAGATGAATAGAAGACAACGAATAAAAAAGTCACAGCTAAGCTAGCTAGGCACAAACTGAAGAAGTGGAAGACAAAATTGCACTGTCTTTACGTCCAAGATTTTTAACATGAGATTATTCTTTTTCGTTTTCGGTATAAAAGAACAAACGGTTGTTTGTTTCGTTTAGCTGCAAAAAATTTATAGTTGGACATTTTGTTGCGAATAACACAAGATAATTTATGTTTCAGCTATTTTTAGTAGCTGCAAGAACAGACGTTTTGTTAATTTATTAGCAGTTTGTTGTTAAAAGAAATTAATTTATTGTAAAACATTTTTTTAAACATTTTAATTAATTTTCGTTCGTTTTTTTTTCTTTGTTTATTACAGCTCCTTTACAAGACTACACTGAAATTCAGCAGTATACTGGTAAGTTTTCGTATCCTATACTTGAATTTTGTTTAAATGAAATTAGGGAAGTAGTACAAATTTAGAAAAATACAAGATTTTCATACATGAGTAAAAAAATATTTCCAAATTTACAATACAATTGCAAATATGTTTAATCTATAAAACTACATAATTGGATATATATGTATATATACATACATATATATATGTATATAATTTATATATAAATATATATTAAATTTTCACATATGTTTGCATGTTCTTTTTTTAGAACCCTGTCCATGGTTCAGTCTCCATTGCATCAGAATTTTAAGTATTTTAATTCAAAAAATAAAAACTAAAGCATACCTTAAGTATGTTCAAAACTAAAAAGCTAAAGCATACCTTAAGGGGCTTTAGTTTTCGAATGAAAAGACTTCAAATGCAAATGCAATGAAGACTAAACCATGAACAGGGTTCTAGCAAAAAACCATGCAAACATATGTGAATTTAAGTAAATTTATGCAGTCCAAAAGTATGCTTCAATTTATAAATGCAATAAGAGAAAAGATGCAAATTATCTATATCAAAAGGGCAAAAATAATGTGCAATCATTGGAAGAAAACCAATTAATTGTGGAGATTAATAATAACCTATTCAACTTAAAGTAATAGTGTAGTTTCTTATAAAAATGAGTATTAGAAGTTGAAATTTAATTAAAATATTGTTAAGTTCTTAAACATAAGAATTTCTAGCTTAAAAATCTTTACTCACCAGATCGGAAGCCACAATAAATTGTATAAGTTGCAAGCCCCAAAAGTATGCTTTAGCCAAAGTCTAAACAAATTCTAATTTACCACTCCCTTAACAAGCATAATTTCTCATAGTTACAAAATGTTCAAAATTATTCTACATAGATATTTATATATAAAGCCACATGCAACTTGTTGCAAGTACATAGTCATACGACAATTCTTATGTTACATAATAATTCTTTGTTTTTTTTTTTTTTTTTGTGGGTACTCGTACATGATTACCGGAAATTTATGATGACTACCTTCTGTTGTAACATTGCAGACATGAGTTTGTTTTTTTTTTTCTCTACTTCTAAATTTATATTACTAGCCTGCCACCAGTTGTTGCCAGTCAGTTTATTATTAGAGTATTTGTTGGAGTTGTGTTATGATATGTAAAAGACCTGTTGCATAGTTAGTGTTTTAGTTTTATTTATTTTTTTGCTGTCTTCTTGTTATTCTCTTTAGAATTTTAAGTGTGGAGTTTAAAATAAATCCTTTTATTACATTCATGTTTCAAGATTAATGCAAAAATTACATGATATCCATGATTGTTGCATACGAATTAAGTATAACTACAGCAGAACATAGACTGCAGGCATCTTTTAACTACTTAAGGACCGTTAGTAGAGTTTGGATTAGATACAAAAAGGAAATTGTTCATAAAAATTAAAATAGCATTAAAAAATATTATTGTAGTTATGAAGTGAATGTTGGGAAAAGAAGTTACTGACCATACAGAGTAATTATAGAGGGCATAGAGTTTGTAGCAGGTAATATGGTTTTTGACTTACTGGAATATTCTATTTTCTAGTTTTCTGTTAAAACTGCATTTTATAATTATAGAATTTCATGCCTGTTTACAACTTTCGGATTTATTTATAAATATATATTTTTTTTTTAATTAACAATAATTACTTTTAAATAGAATAATTTAATTGTGAGAAATTTTGTATTATACAACATTTATACAAAGTTTGTTTGTTAATCACGACAATAATATACAAAGGGAGACCTTTAAATTTGAGATCTATCCCAAGACGCTAAAAACAGGCTTTAGTTTGTATTAAAAAATTTAAAACTGAGAATAAACTAGAAAAATGTCATACTAAACTGAAAATCATTGCTTTGAAAGTTGCCTCTTCTCAAGAGTAAATTTTAATTAATTATTATTGAGGCTGCATGCTGCTTTGTTTCTTTATATTCTATTTAATATTTTAATCTGCCTAAAAATATACTATATATTGTTAGCGCAAGGATCAGTAAGGAGTTAATTGAGAATAAACGAAATTGCTTGGCAAAACTTCCAATATGTTATTAGCTGTCACTGAATTTACAATATTGGGTCGAGTGAGAAACAAAACGCATAAAAGCAATGCACATGTTGTGCATTGAGATTAAGGCCAAGAAATTGTGAAGCAGGTTGGCTAAATATGTGAAGGTGTCATAAGGACCCAGACCACAAGCGACCTATGCAGAACCAATAGGCATTAAGCCATTGGATACATCACATTCCATATAGTATTCAAGGATCGTGGAATTGTTCACGTCAATATCAAGGCTCTTATATACGAGTTGCAATATATTGTATGCAGCATCTCCAACATATGAAGTCTCTTTCTAACATGCATCCAACTGTTCCAATTGAGGAACTGCTTTGTCAACACAACAAGCCAGACTATTAAAACTTTTTGGCGACACAGCGACAACATCTTATGTTAGAGCAAGTGCTGAAGTCCTGAATAGATGGCTGACAAAATCTTGAATGTCTGCTTTAATAACACTATTTTAATAACAAACTGAGTGGCAAAGTCTTGCAAGTTTCCTGATTGAAACATACATACATATGTTTACGTACTTGTCCTCGAATTGATTTTATTTGAGTTTTTCCTACAAAATTTTAAAACTTTGTCCCAAGTTGCTAAAGTTTTTTTTTAATGACGATATGAAAGAAATCTTTGTCCCTTTTTTTTACTTTTTTGAAAAAGGACATTTTTGAGATGGGCGAGTCCTTGCCCCAATTTGGATAAAATTTGGTCAAATCATTAAGGGTATCAAACTAAACGACTATTTCATAAAGTTCGGACTTTTTTTCTATCTTTTATGACAGTTTTTAATTTCAGGATATATGGGAAGGACACGAATCCTTCCTCCAAAGTTTTTGAAATTTTAATATTTTTTTCTTTTATCAAATCAAATACGTGTGCCAAATTTCAACTTTTTACAACCACTCCTTCTATTTATGGCCACTCGTTATATGAAATCACGACACTGTGCGACACCTTAAAAACCTAAAATGTGCATTTAAGCAGTTTATTTAACAATAATAAAATTATTATATTTAATAGGGTCAATTTTACTTAATAAACTTCCCAAAACTTAAATGCCACTTTAAATTATTTGGCAAAATTCTTACACAAAAGTTAATAATCTAAAACAGAAATAATTACATATAAACATTCCTCCACAATTCCAAACCAGTACCCAACAACAATTGACCACAAACTGTTAGATAAAATAGACAATAAAAAATGTGTACATAAATAAATTTAGCTTAAAAAGCGGCGATTTTGACTTACCGTCTATCTGTCTGTCTTCCTTCTTCTAAATATTGAGGTGTTAAATAAGCAATTAAATGTTAAACATGAGAAACTGAAATCACGTTTCGCGGGAGCTAAAAAAAAATTCACACCAAACAAAAACTCTAATCACTAACACCTAACAAAATGTATATTTTTAAAATCAAATTAAATAAAACAGTAGCTTAGCAAATATAACAAGTTGTCATAATGTTATAGCGATATCAGCAACAAAAAAATATTTAATTTGCATAAAATTCAATGTTAGAAAGATGGAGGTAACCAAATTACAATTGAGACGTTAGGCGACAGGCGTTTTTGTTACAATACATTTAAAAGTATGTGTAGAATATAACATCAATGGTAGGGATGGACAAAAAAACATCGATGTTTTAAAAACACTCGATGTATTGTGTAGACATATCGATATAATCCGATGTTTTTTTTTTTTTTTTTTGCTCCTAAACAATCGGAAAACATCGATGTTTTCTTTCGATGCATCGAAATGACAAATGTATATTCGTGTATAAACGTGTATGCATATCTAACATTTTAGAACCTCGATTCAAAAAAATGCACTTTAATGATGCAATAGCCGTTGCCAATGCGGTATCAAAGATCAAGGAATTAATTAAAAATACTCTTTTGCAAAATGAAAATATTGAATCTGACTCAGAAAAATCCGATTCATTTCTGATGGATTAAAAAAATTTTTCTAATCACATAAATCTCTTACAAACATCATTTTCAGGTTGAAATTACACAGGAATAAGCCATATATATCGAATACCAAATATAAAATCTAAACTGTTTCCTCTTGTTTAAAATAAAATAATCTTTTGCCCTAAAACAATTCTCATGTTGATAAAATTGCTAGGAAATTAAATTCTATCAAACACGTTTACTTCCAATACATCAATCAAATGTATGCAATGCAAAGGAAGCCCACATAAAAACTTTCAGTGATATAATACAAAGTATCATTCTTCTGTATTTATTAATACTTGAGTGAGTTGTACAAATAAATCTAATACATGAGAGATATACAGCGTATCTACAATAAATGAGTAAGTGATTGATGGAACCAACTATGGTATGCTGTTGTTTTGCTCCAAAACAACAACTACATGTATGTTTTAAAAAACAGCGAATAGGTGTCTGGTACTTTTTAAAAAGTTTTTGTAAATAAATTATATTCTTCGTTGTTAAAAAAATTTCGTACTTTTTGGAAATTTTAAGTTTTAAGAGATTAAAATCTATTATATTTTACATGAAATATATTTATTTTTAACTCAATAAGGGGCAAAAAAGTACCAAAGAGGTAAAAATTAGAACAATCAATTTGTTTAAAATTTGCATCAAAATTTTAATAAAATTTTTTCACACCCACAAACCTTTGTTAGGTTTTGTTTTGTAACTTGCTTGCAATAGTGTAGAAAACAACAAATTTCAGCAAATTGATACTTTTTTAATGCATTAAAAGTTTTTCTTGTAGTACTTTTTTTAATTGCACACAATTGACACGTGTGACAAAAGAAGCCTTAATGAGACTTATTATTTTCTTTTAATGGTACATTTTGAATTTCTATAATAATATATAGATACATATATGTACCCTGTATAAGTAAGAATGTACCTTTAAATATTCTATGTTTTTGTGTAAAATCTGTGTATTAATACCAGAGTTATTGACCAAAATTTGAAACAACCTCGATATTTTTTATAAATGTTTTATTATTTTCTTAAAATATTGGTTGTTTTTTAAATGTATCGAACTTTAAGTTTGCAACACTTTTTCAACTGACGGCCATTTTTTCAGTTGTCATGTGATTAACGTATGTTGCGTTTGGTTTGGCATTTCAATATGAATAGACTGACGCCATTATAAACTGGTTCATAGAAATTGGAAAAGCAACAAGACTGAAGATATATTTTCTGATGAACTTTCAGTTTAGTTGAGGACTCCTGTTGGAAAACTGAACGAAAATCTGTTGGATATTTGGAAAGATTATAAATCACAGTTTTCCAAGCCTTACAAGATCGCTTTTAAATACCTTACAATGGTGGGAACATCGGACTCAACAAAGAAACAGATTGAGTGGTGAAAGACTTGGTATTGAAAAAAAGTATTGGGAGATGTAAAATAAATTTAAGATTTTTTGAAAATGTAATAATAAATAATTAAAAAAAAAACAATCGATGTATAAAAAACATTGATGTATCGAAAAAACCATCGATGTTTTTTTTACAGTGTCCATCCCTAATCTATGGTCTGTGGCCTAGTCCGTACAAAACTTATGTATTATATTATTTTCTAACCCCCTGGCCCACGATGTCGAACGATAACGTTCGCTTAGATAAGACTTAACACACAAACTTGATTGTGGAATAAACAAACTTCATTGAGTAAAAAATAGATACGATAAAAAGTTTGTATCTTAAGTCTTCTCTAAGCGAACGTTACCGTCGTGAGATAGGGGGTTAATGTATACATAGGTATAAATAAACATGCTATCATGTTAATAATAAAAAACCTCATAAATTAGTTCAATTCCGTTTTTTTTCGTATGAACAAAATCTATGAACAAAATATATGTATATAAAACAAAAACGTGTTTAAGATGTGTGAAGTGATTAATTGATTGATGAAACAGAATTTGACACAAATTTCTTTTAAAAACAAAACCTGAAGTAGTTCACAAAAAACGAAATCTATATACACAAAAAACAAAAGTTTAAATTCCCATAACATATACACAATGATAAGGTTATCAACACGTTTGGGATATTAACTATAATTTAATATGAAAATTGGTAGTAAAGCACTTATTTATTTTTTGTTTTTTCCCCTCTATGAATGTACGTGCTGCTGTTTTAGTGACATTCATTGCTTTGCTAGCGGCAGTGGCAGCTCCAGTATTAGTAGACTACAACATTCATACTTATAGACTGCTTGGCTGTTGTGCGTATAGTAATCGGCCATAAGAGGCCCATTAGTCATTAAAGAGCCTAAACGAAATAACATCAAGTATTAATTTACTGTGACTACTTACAACAATTCGTATGTGAGTAAACACAACTAAAAACTGCTGACTTTAGAGCAGTGACGGCCAACTCTTGTTTCACACACACACAGCACGAACGTTTACGAAACAAAAAAATAGAGAGGAAACATAACATAACCTCTGAAAACCAATAATTTATAATATTTTAAACTTATTTTTAAGATAACATACTACGTGAAAAGAACTTACGTACCTGTTTTCTTAAAAAAAAAACATAATAAGTTAACATTTAACATATATAAGCAAAAATAGTAAAACAATCCAACAACGCAAAAAAAAGAAAACAAATGCATTTCTCCATGCGTATATTTACCAATACACTCTCACTTTTGTTAAACACAACTAAACATTCTCATTTCTCTTTTTGGCCACCACTGCTTTAGAGTATGATGTCTTTATTATTAAAGGCTTTATTACTTGCGTTCATGGTATAACAAATTTGTATTATCGTTTTTGTTTTTGCTGTTGTTGTTGTTGTTCTTTATTAGCCAAATTAATGTGGCATTAAATCGCTTTAAGTATGTTTGTTGTTGGGGCCTAGTAGCGACTGTTATATGGATACAGTGGTTAAAGAAAGAAAAATAAATAAAAAAAAGTTTAAAATTTTACAACAACTATTAATCTTGTTGAATTAAAATAAATATCTAGAAGGCGTCATGATTATCGACTGTGTCGTTCTTGTTTGTTAATTGTCCAGTCTTCAATTGTCTACTCCTCTGTGGCCGTAAAGTCCTCCTTAAGTTTTCTATAAATGTGTTTGCTACAAAGTTACATAACTTTCTAACCTGTCGTTTGGATAGAATTTAATACAGATGTAAAAGAAATCTTCGCCCACAACAAAGTTTATTCTAATAAAACCAATATACAACAAGACGAGCAAAATTGTCATCAATATTATTTTTCTAAGGAAAACTAGAGAAACATATTTTTACATGCTATCGTTTACTGGCAACAGGATAAGCGACAAAGTTGTCTAATATCTACTCTGCGGCAGACAAACTCTTTTAATAACAACAACAACATAATTAGCTTAATTGATTCTAAATATAAGAATGTGTACCCTCATAACATAAGATAACTAATTCGTTTTCAAAACATTTAAATATTTATGCAAACTAATGATTACAGAATTGTTTTAAGCATTCTTTCTCAAGGGCGATAAAGTTGATACCATTTTCTAGCAAACTTCTTTAGGGTCAAAACTTTTTTGACTTTTTAAAATGGTTATTTTTGAATATGTGTAGCATTTCTGCATTAATAGATTGCAATTTCGAATAGATTTAACTTCAATAGCTTGCAATAGTTCGGTAGGTTCAAACTTCTTTCCAGGCCTTCAAACTACATGAAGTTGCATCAAACAAGCTTACAACAGTTTGCATTAGTTACTGCTTTATAAATATATAGTTTTTTAATTGGCTATTTTATTGCAAATCTCTACCACTGTCCATAAATAATAACACCTCTACTTCTCCTGTCACCAGCATTTAGTCTCATAGGAAATTGCTGCCGCAAAAACAACTACAGCAATTGTGATATAGTGAATTTTAGATTAAGTCACATAGTAGTCTCTAGTTACTCAAATTATTTTATGATTATGTACGAGTATTTAACAACAAAAAATAACAACAAAAAATAACAACACTTGCAATAATATAAATAATGTTACTGATGTTGTACTTATCGTAACGTATTGTATGTTTTGTACACGATATAGCCGTTTATAATGTCATTATCTTGTCTGTATTTCTATCTCTACGTCTAAAGCCAGCCAACCAACCATCCATTCATTTATTCATCCATCTATCCATTCATTTATTAAATTATAACATACACGGAGTTGGGGGATTTAACATAGCGTAGTCGTTGTTTTAAACACGTTCCAGCTTAATTTAACCATTATCTATAATTATTTGTACAATTTGTCACTTTTACATGGAAAAACAATTGTGGCATTATGTTTGTTTATTTGTTTGTTTATGGTCATACACAATGTTTAATAGAACAATTTATAATGAACGAACAAAAAAAAAACTATGGTTTACAAACAAAATGTTATTTTGATGAGATTAAGATGTATTAAGTTGTCATTTAAAAAATTAAAACATTTTTGGATTGTTTTTATAAATTTACATAAACAGTAGCATGTTATTTGATTTAATGACGGGCAATAAGTAGAAGTAGTTAACCTTTCAATTATTAATAAAACATAATGTAATTAAAAATGATAAATATGATGAAATATTTGAGAAAGAGTACTTAGAACATATGACAATTGATCATTAAAGAAACTACATGCAAAAATTAAAAGCTTCCAACGAGCAAGTTTGAAAGATCTTGAGCAGTTTGATACAACTATATGCTGTTTGAACTGAAATGATACACATATAGCTAAATATGAAAATTCTAGTTGTAAGCCTCACAAGAACTTAATACAACAAAATACATACTATCAGCACTAACTCATTCAGATGTTGTGACAACTAAAGCCTCAGTTAGCCGACTGTAACGGAATGTTGTGTAATGACGTAAAAATGTAAGGAAATGCTATTTCTTACAGATTCATACATTACGGCGTTGCGTTACTTTACATCTACATAACCATTTGCATTACTTTACATATAACAATATGCATCAGCTGTTTCTTACTGTTGCAGTTACATTCCATTACAGGCGGCTAATTTACAACACAAACCTTCCCCTCCAGTTATTGTATAATACTGAAAAAAGAAGTTTGATACAACCTGTTTATTACAGACTGTTTATTTTATTTCATCAACACAATTAGTTTAATATCTAAGTTTGAAAGCTTTAGCGGTTGTTTAAACAAATCGAAAATCGTTCTATGCTACTTAGATAAATTTTATTGCAATTAATGCCTTAAATTTTCCACTATATAGACAACTTTACACATTTCTCAAAGAGATATTTGTTGCCTTGAACTCATTTTTTTTCTTGTTTCCACAAACAAAAACTTTACAATTTCCATGTTCATACTTATTGCATTGATATCATTAGTATGGAGAGGTATCTCCCACTTATAACTAAAAATATATACTTTTATCAAGGTAAAATGTATACCTTTAATAACAAATTAAGGTTAAGTGCATGAGAATCATCCTATAAAAACACAAATAAAAAAAAAAACCTGAAACGCAAAAACTAAACTAGAACATAATAAATATTATGCAAGTAGGTAGCATTCATGAGATACAAATGTTAGCACATATATAAAATGTAAAACAAAATAAATAATAATAATAAAAACACTGGCAGACACTTACAATAATGATTAACCTTTCCATGATGATGATGATGTTTACATATTTACGAGTAGTATCTGTAGAAAAATGTAAAGCGAAAAAGATGAATTCAAAAACATGCGAATTTATTTGAGAAGTTTTATAAATAAAACATGAAGTGGCAGCAAGATAATAAACAAGTGTTTTATTCGTTTGTGACGAATCTTAAATACCCTTCACCTAAATATAATGAGAATTACAAAAATAACACTGGTGTTAGAGCTAGAAAATCCTTACTAAGTGTTTCTTATTTAGTCTTAGCGCAAATATATATATTGTTTGAAAAATAAATTTACGCAAACATAATTTATTTAAAATTTTTTTTAAATTTGAATCATACCATTATTTACAGCGTTTGCCTGTTTATTATAACTATATTTTTTGTAATTTAACAATTTATAAAATAAAATTAATAAATATAGCATACAATATGATAAAGTCACAAGGTGAGGCTTATTTTGGTTGAATTTTATCTCAATAAAGTTGTTGCCAATTATGGACTGACCGCAACAAAATCGACTAGAATAATTGCCGTATAACCGATATTACTATGATTCCATATTAAAATTACTGATATGTAAAAAATGTTGGTTCGTTATAGATATTTATTAGACATTTTGGGAGCAGTGACCAATTTTGGGCAGATCTTCTTAAAATTTGGTACAGAGAGTTTTAAACATATTAAGATATATCACAGCAACATAATACCGGTATAATTATGAGATATAGGAGTATTTTTTGAGATTTTTTGAATGGGGATATAATGAAATATGGACCGATATTTACAAAATCCAGCAAATTGATTTTGGAATATATACAAATGATTCGTATAAAATGTTTGATCGGTACCGATATCCATTAAAGGCTTATGGATATTTAAGTGATTTTTAGAAGTGAATCTTATGTGGGAGATATGGCAATACGGACAGAAATTCACAAAATCCTGTAGTATGATTTTTGTATATACTATTGCATCGATATTTATATAGATGAATATCTTTTTCGGATGTGGTCCTTATGTGGGTGCTATGACCATTTATGGGCCGACCATCATAAAATTCAGTAAAGCAATTGATATGTATAGGATTATTTGTGTCGAATTTTAACCTGGAAACAATTTTTATATCATATTTATACGTATTTAAGTGAATTTCGTAAGTGGAGTTTATATGGAGTCTGTGGTCAAACATTGACCGAACTAAATAAAATTTCGTTTTGCTATTTCTTTTTACATAAAACTTATTTTTGGCGAATTTGAATTGACATTGCTATTTTATAGGAATTTATGTATCATTGAGCCTAATTTCGAGAGAAATTTCTATGGGAGCTATGAGAAATCATAGACCGATTTTGACTCTATTCATCAGTTTCTCTTTTTATATCATAGAAATAGCATATACAAAATTTCATGGTATTATCTGTAATATACAAGTATTTAAAGAAATCTGCAAAAAAAAAAAAGCTATTGGAAAATATCATATATTGATGGAAGTTGTCACACATTTTGGTCCATAACTCTTGTTCCACAACACCGATTTTGCTTATTTATTTTAGATGTGAGAGTGTAGAATTCCATATAGGCTCAATAATATATATACTTTGTTGGGTCTCAAATGAATATTTCTCCAATGTTACACACAGAATGGCAAACTTGTGGTGCTGGAGGATATAAAAATAAAAGTCTTAGTTAACGCAAGAACTGTAATGTCTAATAAATTAAAGGGAAGGGAAATGATCAGGGCTAAAAATTAAATAGTTCTTTAACATATTACCTTATAAGATTAATAAAGATTTAATAAACCAACTGCAACACAAAAAGGTTTGATAAAAAATAAATTAGTTTGATACAACTTAAAGTAGTTTGATAAAAACAGAATTAATATAATGTGTTTAATTTTCAGACTAATTCCATTATATATTAATTTAGTTCATAATTAATAATGTAAATTCATTACCAAATTGTACAATATTGTTTTAAAAAATTTTTATACAACGGCTTCTCAGCTCTGTTATCATTATTAAGACCTCAAAACTCCGTAATAGTTTGACATATGATAACTATGTACAACAAACATACATACATATGATGTCAGCAACAAATATAGACAACCAACAATTGAATGCATTTTCTACAAAGAATGAACAGAGGAAAAAAACAAATAAGATTGCATGTTTTAGTTCAACAGCATAACACACTAAAGGTTAGAGTTAGAAAATCAAATTTAAATCAAACGACTAAATAAAAAAGAATCTAGCATGATTGTCTCATTATAAAACAAACGTTTCTTTTTTCATTGACTTCTATTACATCTTCTTCTTAGCCCACTACTACTCGCTGCTAGTAAGAAAAAACTGTTAATTCTAACAAAAACAATTCAAAAACAAATGCCTCGAATAACTATAATTTCCCAACAAACTATTAGTGTAATAAAGAAAACAAATATTTGCAACTAATATTTGTTGAATGGTAGTTAAAAAGAAACCAACAAATTATTATGTTATTAACTATTATTATTTATTTCGAAGGAGAGTAGCCCCGCATACAGTGCATGTGGTATTAAATCGTCTTACTGGAAATCATGTAGAAAAGAACTTAACTTTAGAGCAATTTACATAACCAAGCCAAGCAAGAAATTTATTCTAAATTGGCTTTCTTGCTTACCATGGACTTCTACTTCATCGTTCTTCCCGAGCATTTCTATTCTATGTATATTTTCAACGTTAGCAATTTTAACTTAAGCAGTTTGTATTCTTTTGTTGAATTTTTGCAGAAGGCTGCTACTACAACTACAATCATTACAATGAAGGCGATAGAATCATGACAAATGAGCCCTGTTTGAATTGTACGTGCCACAATAAGATGCTCATGTGCTACTTGCGTGTATGTCCGTTCACCAAACCCATTGGACATGATTGCATAGTGGAGAAACGTGAGGATCAATGTTGTCCAATCATTACATGTCCCGAAGGTAAGTGGAGTGTTGTTCACTAAAGAAAATTACTTTATTTAAGACTTAAATTTTTTCTCTTTTCCTTTATTATTTTTTCACATAGTTCCTGTTGATGTTGCTCATATTGCTCCTGTAGCTGGCACAGAATTGAGTTTCCCCGAGAAATTTGGTTGTAGTATTGATGGTAAATTCTATTTGGAAGGTGCTCAAGTTCCATCAAATCCCAACAAACCTTGTGAACTCTGTTACTGTATTAAGAACCGTACCTCCTGTTTAATGCAAGAATGTACATTGCACATTGATGGCTGCACTCCAATTTATAATAAGGGTTCCTGCTGCCCTGTACGCTACAATTGCGGTAAGTATTTCAACTTATTTTACACTAAAACAAAACTGAAACATTTTCGTCTTTTCTTAGACCATGAAAACGATGTACTTGAATTGGAGGATCACTCTACCACAACTGAGGCATCTACTACCACAACTACTGAACGTCCTACCACTGGTTTCATTCTTACCAGTACCATGTCTCCCACTGTTTCAACCGATTGCGTTCATAATGGTAAATTGTACGCTGATGGTGCTCGCATTGCTGGCGAAACTGCTTGTGAAAATTGTTATTGTATGCGTGGTGATATCATTTGTGCTGTCCAAGAATGTCATATGCCCATGCTTAACAGTAATGGCAAATCTTGTCATGCTTTGCCTGCTGCTGAAGGTGAATGTTGTCCCAGTAATTATGTTTGCGAAGATGACACTGCTACTACCCAAATTATTGAAGCTACTACCTCGCCTTATGGTGGTCTCGAAGAAGATGATAAGATTACTACCGCCGCTCCAGTTAAGGATCTTCATAGTGCCATACCCGAAGAAGACTTGCAATTGCAGGCCCATATCGATGAAGAAGAAACAGCAACTAAGGCTCCTTCAACTGAAGGTGAAACAGACGACGAAGACGAAAAGGCCACAGAATCTGCCAAAATCAGCACACCAACTGAACAATCAACTACAGCTACTGTGGATGAAGAAAAACAAGAATCCGGTGAGCCCGAATCCGTTACTAAAGTTTCTGATGAGACTGAAGCAACAACCGTAACATCATCAGATGTCAAACCTGTTGAAAGTGAAGAATTTGTTACAACAGCTCCTACAAGCGCAGACGAATTACCTGAATCTTCAACTGTATTACTTGCTGGTGCCGAAGATGAAAGTAAAACTGAATCAACCGTTGAGACTGTTACAAAATCACCTGCTAAAGATGAAGAAGAAAAAGAGCATGCTGGAGGTGAAACTGCTACTAAAGTTCCTATTGCTGCTGATGAGTTACCCGAAATCTCTACTGACTCTACTGCTGGTGGCTATGAATATAGTACCGAACCATCTGAAGAAGGCAAATCTGAAATCGAAGAAACCGCCACTAAGGTTCCTGCAGTTGATATTGTAGAAAGTCAACCTGCCACAGAAATAACACCAACTGAAGATGTATCTGAAGAACCCACTGAATCCGCTGATGAAGTTAAACCAGTTGCTGGTGAAGAATTAGCCACTATTTCTCCTATTGTTGGTGAAGAAGGTATATCAACAGTTTCTGATGAAAAGGATCATAAACCAATTGAATCTGATGAAACTGCAACAGAATCTGCTGACAAATTTGTCACTGAAGCTGCTATTGTTGGCGAAGAGGAACAGAAACCTGTTGAATCTGATGAATCTGCATCTAAAGCACCTGTGGATCTTGAACATTCAACTGTGACAGCTGATGAAGGACAAATCGAAGAAGATTCAACAAAAGTACCACTTACTGTTGGACAACAACAAGATGAAATCACTACAGAAACTCCTATTGAATCTCCTGAAGAACAATCCACTGAAATATCTGGTGAAGAAGGCGACGAATTGTCTACCAAGTCTCCTACAGCTGATGCGGAAAGAATACCAATTGGAGGCGAACCCGAAGAACACGACATATCTGATACTGAAGAAGAAGGTGCCGTCACTACCACAGCTCCTGGCAAAGTTATTTCCGAAGACCAAGAGTTGTCTGCGGAAGAACCTAAAGAGGACGCTAAGCCTGAAGATGCTGAAAAAGATCAAGATACTGTTACCACGTTGCCTACAACCGAAGAGGAACAGGAAGATTCTACAGAATCTATCAAAGAAACTAAACCACTTACCGAAAAAGAACCTGAACAATCTACTGAAACCTCAGCTGAATCCGAAGAAGGTGATATGTTTACTAAACTTCCTGTTTCTGCTGATGAGGAACAAACATCTGCAACAACAGCTCCCGAAATTGAACAAGAGAAAGATGAGGTACCAACTAAAGCTCCTATTGACATTGGTTCTGTATCAACGGAAGAAGAAGCTGAAAGTTCTACAGAAGTATCTGAAGAAGCATCTGGAGAAGGTAAACCAGTTGCTGCTGACGAACAACAAATTGATATTACCACCGGTGCTCCTGTTAAATCTGAAGAGGACCATACCACCATTCCAATGGCTGAAGATAAGCCAGTACTTAATGATGAATTGGGCAGTGGTGATCATTCTGCCGAAATTACTCCTGAAGAACAATCCCAAATTTCATCGGTTGGTCCCACTACTGAAACTGTAACTGTAATCCCAATTTCTGAGTCACAAGATCAAGAAGAGTACGCGACAGGTAAACCTGTTAAGCCCACAGAAGGAAAACCAGAAGGCGAGGAAGATTCCACCGAAGTATCTGAAGAATCTGAAGAAGACAACAAACTTATAGATCTTACTACAGCTAGACCATCAAAAACCGATGTCACAACATCTGCTGAGGGAACTAAGGATGACCAAGATCAATTCGTTATTACAACTACCAAACCCACTATTATCGATGGAACAACATCTGCAGCTGAAGCATCTGATGAACTCTCAGAAACGGAAACTATTACCAAAATGCCATCAGAAGAGGAACTTTTATTTAGTACCATTACTCCCATTACAACTTCTGACGAAGATAAAATTGAAGGAGAAACTTCTGCCGAAGATAAAATTGATATTAGCACAATGGCTACCTCGCTTGAAGAAAAACTTCCAGCTATGCCTGAAGTTACTACGGAATCATCCGCTTCAGGCACTCCTAGTGTTGTTGATGAATCTGAAGAGGAGGAAGCTAGTGGCGAAGAAGAGAAAACTAAACCCGAAAGTACTGTTGAATCTGAAGATAGTACCACGCAAAAGATTGCTGAGGAAACTGCCCAACAGACCACATCAGCACCAACAGTTGACATTATTACAGAAGGAGAAAAAGACGATCACAAAGATATGCCAGAAATGGATGATCATAAAGTTGAAGAATCAACTGGAATTACTGATAGTCCAACGACATTTACGACACCAACACCAACAGCTCAAGAAGATATTAGAGACGAAACTGAAGCTAAAGCAGAGAAAAAACCAGAAATTGAACCAACAGCAACACAAGCACCATCAGTTGATGACAAGAGCGAGTTTGAAGAGGAATCGGCAACCACTACCACAATTAAACCATTTGTCGAACAACCACATGTTGAAGAAATGCCTGCTCTGCAACTGCCATCAGTTATTCCTGGTGAAGGCGATTGTTTGGTTGGACAGAAAACTTATGAAAACAATACCATTGTTCCTACTTCTGACGAATGTGAAATTGTATGCAAATGTGTCAGCAGCATTGTTACTTGTGAACGCGTTATATGTGATGTTCCCGAAAATGTCGAAAAATGCACACTGGATGAAGCTAGTACCAACAAGTGTTGTCCTTCATACATCTGTGGTATTGACAGTGTACCTCCTAAGAGCGAAGATAGCAGTGAATCAATTGAAGAAGATGACGATGAAGAAATTCAATACACCACTGTTACTACTCCTCATAAACTTCCTGCAGAACAAACTACCGAAGAAGCTGATACTGAAAAATCTGAAATTACTACCATTAAACCTGTTTCATCAACTGAAGGTGTTAGTATTCCAGAAATTGAAATGCCAGTTGCTAATACTGAAGAACCAATGTCACATGTTAAGGATGAAGAAGAATTTGAGCAACAAACTTCCAAATATCCAGAAGACAAAAAAGACATTATTGTTGAAGGTGAAATATCCACTACACCAGCTGCCATTATCGAGGATATTGTTGTACCTCAATCAATGGCTCCAGTTGAAACATCTGAAAAAGAACAACAAGAATTTGTTACTGCAAAGGCTCCACTCAAAACTGTTGAGAAGGAAACCGCTCCTGAACTTTCTGTTGGCCAAGAACAACCGGAGAAGGAATTGGATGAACAGACAACATTCGCACATGGACTTGTTGAATCTACTACAGATTCTGCTGTGCATGTTTCCAGTGATAAAAAAGAAGAAAGTGAAATTTATGTTACACCAGCCATACCTTCTGCTGATCAATACCAAACTGTTAAACCAATTAAAGGAGAAAACGAGGACGAAAAAACAGAACCAGAAACTCAAACTACAGTGCCTACTATATCAACAAAAGAAGAATCTGCCATTTCCGAAGAAATCTCAGAAGAACCTGAATCTCATACTTCTATTCCTTCTGTATCCACATCAGAAGAACACAAAG
Organism: Bellardia pandia; assembly: GCA_916048285.2. NCBI lineage: Eukaryota > Metazoa > Arthropoda > Insecta > Diptera > Calliphoridae > Bellardia > Bellardia pandia. The sequence continues at coordinate 48,649,193 of OU696529.1, forward strand.
AAGCAGAAACACAAACTTCTCTTCCTTCCATCTCATCCGAAGAAGACAAAGAACAAGAAACACAAACTTCCTTACCATCCATACCCTCTGAAGAAAAGAAAGATACCTCTGAAGAGCCAGAAGAATCACATACTGTTCATCCAACTGGATCTTACAAAGAACATGAACCTTCCCAAGAACCAGAAACTCAAACAGCCTATCCTATTGCTAGCGATGAAATTCATACTTTGGCTCCATCTTTGGAGGAGTCTGTGTTACCTACCGGTGAAAAACAAGATGAAATTGTGGACACTGAAGGTACATCTCCTGAAATTGATACTGAAATTACAACTGCGCCTACTGCGTCGGAAGATACTTCAGATTCTACAACTGCTACAGTCCCAAGTAAGGATCATGATACAGAAACTGCTGAAGATAGTATTATTCTTACTACAACTATTCCTTCAATTGCAGCCTCTGAAAAACATTCCTCTACTACTACCAAACAACCATTTGATGAAATTAAAGATCACACTATTCCCTCTGAAGACTTGGATCATACAGTTGCTCCATTATTGGAAGAACCAGAATCTTCTATTAAAGAAGAAGAAAAAGAGCATAAAATTCCATCTAAACCATTGGAAGAAGATAGCACATCCGCTTCTACAATTTCAGAAGATGAAAAAGAAGATCATACCGATATTATATTTGAAGAAGATGTATCATCAACTCCTGTGTCAACTGTGTTTGCCGACGATAAAGAAGAAGTACATACAATCGCCCCAATCACTAAAGATGACAAACACACTGAAGATGGATCATTCGATCAAGAAATCGATCGCACTACTGTTGCTTCTGAAACCAGTGATGAAGCATCTGTCACTCCATCTGGTGATGAATCTTTGGAATATACTGTTGCTCCGATTGTCAGTGATGAACATAAGGAAACATCTAAAGAATCCGATGTTCAAGCTTCCACTCCTATAATTCCAGATAGTAAACCTCATGAATATGAACAACCAGAAACTCAAACCTCTATTGCTTCCATTGAAGATCATACTTTTGCACCATTATCTGAAGAATCTGTCGAAGAAGATCAAGGAACAGAAACTCAAACTGCAGCTGTTCCAACATCTGATGAAGAAACTTCAGTTCATACTGCACCTTCCATTACTGAAGGTTCTGATATCGCTACACAAAAACCAGTTGATTTCGAAACCAAAATTGATACTTCGTCAACAGTTCCTTCAATGGATGAAGTACACACGGATGTTCCATCTCATGATATTGTTGAAGATATGTCCACTACAGTCGTTTACCCTGTTGAAAAGACCGATGAAGACAAAGAATCTGCAGAAGAACACACACTTGCTTCATCTACAGATTCTTCTATTGAAGAACAAACTGAGTCTGTCGAAGAAGAAACCACAGGTGGTTCTATTGAAAAAGTTACAGAATCTAGCAAAGATGAAAAGACTACCATACCTTCCATTGAAAAAGTTAAAGATGAACTTGAACCTTCTATCTCTCATACTATGGCTTCTTCAGTTGAAGAAGACGAATCCATTACCAAATCTCCTATTGCTTTGGATGAATATACTCCAGCAGATATTGAACATATGACAACAGGACCATTTACATCTGATGAATCTACTTCTACCACGGCTGCACCAGACGTGGAATTTGAACCTCAAAGTACTCATGCTCCTGTTAAACAACCATCATTGGATCTGTCTGAAGAAGCATCAGGAGAATCAATTGAATCTGAAGAAGAAAGCAGCACTGAGCCCACCAAGATCCAACATATTGGCGAATTTGTCACTGACCGTGTGGAAGACGGTCCTTCTAAGCCAACTATTACTGAAGAAGAAGATAAAGAAGCTTCTGGAGAGGAAGGTGAAGAAATGGAAACACATGCACCAGTTAAAAAAGTTGAAATGCTTGGTACTACAGAACACGTTGATATTCCTGAGAAACCTGAAGTTGAAGTGTCAACTGATAAATTATCAGAGGAAGATATTTCTCCATCCGTTACTAAGGCTCCTGTTGCAGATGAAGAATCGGTTACTATTTCATCTGAAGATGTTTCCATTCAGCAAACAGAGGAAGATACTATCTCAAATGTTACTAATGCTGCTTTGCCAGAACAAGAAGTTGAAGATGTTACCGCTCAACAGCTTGCTGAAAAAGATTTACAATCTACCACTAATGTACCCTTGGCCGAACAAGATGTCACAGCTCAACAACCCAAAGAAGACATTATTACATCTGCTACTAAAGCTCCTATGTCTGATGAACATATTGAAAACATTACTACTCAACAACCTGAAAGCGATAAAGAAATTTCAGGTGAACATGTTACAACTGAAGAATCTGATGATGATGTATTAACTGTTACACATCCTACAGAATTGGAAGGAATTGAAAGTGTTTCATCTGAACAACCCGATACTGATGGTATGGAATATGTTACTAAGGTTCCAATGGCTGCTGAGGATATTGAAGGTGTTACTGCACAACAACCCGAAAAAGAAGAAGGCATTACAACTGTTACAGATCAACATTCGGAAGACCAAGAAACACTCGCTGTTACTAAAGCCCCTGTTTCTGCTGACGAAATTGAAACTGTTACTGTTAAACTTCCTGAAGGGGATGTCACCATATCTCCAACAGTATCTGATGAAATTGAGCATGCCACTGCCGAACAATCTGAAGAACAAGATGTTAAGCCTTCAGTTACTAAATCTCCTTTGGCTGCTGATGAAATTGAACATGTTACCGCTCAACAGCCTATCGATACTGAAGACATCGAGTCTGTAACAGTCAAACAAACCGACCATGAAGAAGATATTTCTGCTTTCACCCAATCTCCTATTATTCCAGAAGATATCGATACCGTCACAGCACATGTATCTAGTGTTGAGGAATCAGAGGGACCTGAAGATATTGAAAGTGCAACTGAAAAATTACCCATACAAGCTGATGAAACATCTCACACTCCTTTAGAAGATATTGAACATACAACTGTCCAACATACTGAACAAGAACTTTCCGAGGAAGATATTGAAACTTCTACAGCTAAACAACTTGAAGAACATGACATCTTATTTGTTACCCAACCTCCCTCTTCATTTAAAGATATTGATATGGCAACAACTAAACCATCAAAGGAAAACGAAAAAACTTTAGATGTCACTTTGGTACCACAAATATTGGAAGATACCGAAGCTACTACCGCAAAATTACCAGTTCATACGGAAGATATTTCCGATGACACAATTACTGAAATGCCAACGACTGATGTTGGAAAAGAAAGTGAAGAAGATGCCGATAAGAGTGAAAAACATGTTACTCAAGTGCCAACAATGCCTGAACTAGAAAGCGATGAAGCTACAACATCAAAATTACCGGAATTGGCTGAACATGTTACAGAATCACCAACTAGAGCTACTGAATCAGAAGAGGAATCTCATGAACATGAAACTGATCAATCAACTGATAAATTGCCTGAACTTACAGAACATGTTACTGAATTGCCAACTAAAGATGTTGAGTCTCATGAAAAACCAACTGAAGTTCCCACGGTCGCTGAAGTATTAACTGACAAACTGCCCGAACAAGCTTCTGAATTACCAACAAAGGATATTGAATTAGAAGAAGGATCCCATGAAGAAGCTACTGAATTGTCCGTTGTCACCGAAAAACTACCTGAACTTGACGAACATGTTACCGAATTACCAGCTCAGCATGTCGAGTCAGAAGAAGAGGAATCTGACGAAGAAGCCACTGAATTGCCAATAGATGCTCATGTATCATTTGATGAACTACCCGAGCATGTCACTGAATTACCAACCAAAGACACTGAATCTGAAGAAGAATCCGAAGAATCAAGTACTGAATTACCTGTGGTCGCTGAAGTATCTACTGAGAAATTATCAGAACATGATACAGTATTACCAACAAAAGACACAGAGTCAGAAAAAGGAACATTTGAACAAATCACTGATTTGCCTCTTGATGCTCACGTTTCTACCGACAAATTCCCTGAACACATCACAGAATTACCAACCAAAGATGCTGAATCTGAAGAAGAAATCCATGAACCAACTACTGCTTTGCCTGTTAGTGCTGAAGTGTCTACCGATAAATTACCTGAGCATGTCACTTTACCAATTAAAGATCTTAAATCAGAAGAAGAAGAAGCTTATGAACAAACTACTGCATTCCCTGGGGCCACAGAAGATAAATTACCCGAAATTCCAACTAATGATACTGAATCGGAAGAGGAATCACATGAAAAAGCTACTGAATTACCAGCCGGTGCTGACGTTTCAAACGACAAATTACCCGAATATGTCACAGAACAAAGCACTGATTTGCCTCTCGATGCTCACGTTTCTAATGACAAATTCCCTGAACACATCACAGAATTACCAACCAAAGATGCTGAATCCGAAGAAGAAATCCATAAACCAACTACTGCTTTGCCTGTTAGTGCTGAAGTGTCTACCGATAAATTACCTGAGCATGTCACTTTACCAATTAAAGATCTTAAATCAGAAGAAGAAGAAGCTTATGAACAAACTACTGCATTCCCTGGGGCCACAGAAGATAAATTACCCGAAATTCCAACTAAAGATACTGAATCGGAAGAGGAATCACATGAAAAAGCTACTGAATTACCTGCCGGTGCTGACGTTTCAAACGACAAATTGCCCGAATATGTCACAGAATTGCCAACTAAAGATGAGGAATCAGGCGAAGAAGTACAAACTCATGACCAAGCAACTCAATTGCCTACGGCCGCTGCAGAATCCACCGACAAATTACCTGAACATATCACTGAAATACCAACTACAGATGTTGAATCTGACGAAGAATCACATGAAGATGCAACAGAATTGTCTGTTGTTGCTCAAGTTTCAACTGATAAATTGCCTGAGGTTGTGGATCATGCCACTGAATTACCAACTAAATATACTGAATCGGATGAGGAAATTCATGAAGAAGTCACTCAAATACCTGTGGTCGCACATGAAGTGTCTACTCTTGGCCAAGCTGTTGAACAATCTACAGAAAGTGCATCTGAAGAAGGAGAATCTTCCGAAGAGACCACAACCGATACAGCTAAAGACATCAGTTCTGTTAAATTACACCCAGCAACAACAATACATCCGCTATTTGCACATCATACAACATTGCCTTCAGTGGCTATCGACAGTCGAATTGATGACACTAGCTCTCACAGCACACCAGCTGCCAAGGATGAAGAAGCATTTACTACATCCACTACAACAACAGCTAGCAGCACCACATCAGAACCAGCCACTACATCCGCTCCACACTATCAACCACAACCACCAATTTATGGTCAACCACCACAATATGGTCCTACACAATACGAAGACGAATACACCGATGAAGATGAGGGTGAAGTTTTTGGTCCTGGCACTTGTCGTTATGGCGGCAAACTCTATGTATCCGCCCAACAAATACCCAGAGATGATCCTTGCGATTTCTGTTTCTGCTTCCGCAGCGATATTATCTGTTTGCAACAGTCTTGCCCACCACCAATTTCCGGCTGCCACGAAGAACCCATTTCCGGTTTCTGTTGTCCCCGATACGAATGTCCGGTTTCTATGGCAACCGTACTCAACATTACAACAAGTACCACAACGACAAGTACCACTTTACCCCCACATTTCCTACATCACTCTTATGGAAATAATGTGCAACGTAATGGTTGTCTTATCAATGGCAGATCATATAGAGTGGGTGAAAAGATTGAATCAACAAGTGGTCCATGCATTAATTGCACGTAAGTATTGCACGAGCACACTTAATATTATTATTTATTTGTGAGATATCAAATATGTATGTTCTTTTTTTTCTTTACTTGGCATTGTTTAGATGCGGCGGTGATGGTAAAATGAAATGTGATCCCCAGGCTTGTGTTCCTGAACCTACCATGCAACAAGTAATGGCTGTTGTAGCGTCTGGTCGCAAAAGATGAACCCCTAGCCATGCTAATTTAAACTAATTATTAAATTTTTTTATATAAATTAAGATTAATAGAGTTACATAACGAAAAATCTTCACCATTACTCCACCTCCTCGTACCCGTTTTTCACTACACCAAACCAATTGCGAAACATTTTCACCACTCACTAATATTAACGACCAACGACTTGAACAAGTTTTAACGGAAAACAATCACAACTTTTGAAAGAAAAATTTTAATCAACAATTAACTGTTAGAAAATAGGTGCCAATATTTAAAACGGACATACGACTTTTAGACTCCCTCTTTTATTCAAACCATTGAGATGCAAATTTAATAATTACGAATGAATTAGCTTATTTGAAGCAACCAGTGATATTGTGCTGTATACATAGTATAGGTGCAATTAATTAAGTGAACATGAAAAAAAAACAAAACGCACACAGAAAAATTTATATACACTCGAAGAAATTATATACACGAAAGGAAAAAATTTACACTTTAACATAGAAAAGATAGAATACCTGCAAATAGTTTTCTGTCAAAATTAAGCACTCTTAGTATGATTAGGAAGATACCTATAGAATCCCCAGACTTGTAACATGGTTTTTTGTTCGGAAGCCAAGGGGAAACACCAAGAAACTTCAGATAAATCGTTACATTCAAGAGACTCAAAAAAAGCGCTTTCTCTAAAGTTTCTACTGATTCCCCTGACCGGCAACAAGAAATAGTGTTATGACGACTAAGATGTTCGGATTCACCAATTATTTTTTACTTTATATTAATTTTTTATTGTATTCCTCTAACTCCCCGACCCCTCAAATTTTTATAAGCTAAACCTTTTTGATACCTAAAGATAAGTTTCTATTTTATAAATTATTTAATTAATATTTTTATACATATAAAATAAAATGAACAAATGAAATGAAATGAAGAAAAAAAGAATGAAAAATTGTTGCTTCTAGTCTTCTCTTTTTTTAAATATAAAAGAGCAACAACAAAAAAATTATATTTAAATTCAATTTTATAATTTCCTTAAAGTAACGAAACTAGCAAACGAACACATTTCAACTACGAGTATGTATTTAACTACGTTTTAACTACGTTTTTTTTTTATTTTTTATTTTTAACAAAATGAAATAGTTAATAATAAACAGAATATGTATGAATGAAAGTGAATTATTAAGAAAATCATGAGGAAAGTAGTTTTATAGAATAAAATTTTCCAATAAAGTCTTACGTATCATTGTGAAATTTGTAAGTGTAGTAGTAATAAAAAATAAATAAATAGTAACTATTTAGTAGTTTCCAGCTAAAACAAAAAAAAAACTTACTATTAAACAAAAACTTAAACTTAACTATAAACTGGCCCAAAAACCCTTTATCAAAACCCCCAAAAAACCAATTAATATTTAACGTTGAATAAAAAAAAAACGGAGAAAGTAAGGAATTTTTATACAAAAATATATAAAAAGAAACTAATGCTCGACTGATTGAAAAGCAAGTACTTTAAATAAACCACAAAAAAATATATTATTAAATAACTATTAAAATTAAATAAAACACAACAACCAGAAATCATAATATAAGCTAGAAAAACAAAACATTTTGTACATGTAGTTTTCTAATAAAACCAACAATAATATTTATAATTATTATTATTATTTTTTAATTTCTTTAAAATGTTTTTATTTCTCAACTAATTTTCAATCACTTGAGCTTTAGTTTTTGTCCCCCTCTTTTTCCTACACTTTCTTTTATGATTTTTCTTTTTTTTCACACTAATTTTTCACTATACAATTTTTATAGTTTATAAGTAAATATGTATCTTTTTTAGTTTTATGTAGTAATTTTTTATATATACCAATATATATTTATTATTTTTTATTTCTTTTTTTCTTAAATACGAAAAAAAACAAAGAACAATATATATTTCCTTTTCAAACAGTTCTTGTTTAACTATTTTTTTAACAACTCTCTTTTTTATAATGAAATGCTTAAATAATATTAATTTTTATTTTTTATTTTAATTTTCTATTGCCTGCAATTGTAGATATTAATTAATTAAATATGTGCGAATATTAAAAAAAAAAACAAATAATAAAAATAAAGAAAATTCAGTGTTTTTACTAGTTATTAAACACTAAATTATAATTATTAATAAATAAAAAATTGTATTTTAATTTTTTATATATACATAAATAAAACAAAAACATTCTGTTCAAAACGAAAAAGCGATAATAAAAAAAATATGGCAAAAAAAATATATAAAATTATGTATATATTTATCAATTATTCAATTATTTGATAACCTAAAGAAATTGACACAATAAAGAACCAACAAATGTTATTTATTATACACTTTGCGTTGGGGTTACGTTCCAAAAAACACGACACAAAGTAAATTAAGATTTTCTATAGCAAAACATGTAAAGATCGCAAATACTAAGTCGTCGGATGTCTTGCACAAAAAATTGATCCAATGTTCAACGTATTTCAATGTAAAATAAATTTCCTTATAGCAATTGTCTGTATTACTACCACTAGCATTATCGTTGGATAATGCTTTACTTTTTATGTCATCAAATACTGGTAAGCTTTTTACTTTTGTCCGAGTTAATGGTATTCTCTGCGCAACTTAATTTTCATTCCAAATAGAAAGAAATGATTCCGTTTTGATCATAAAAGCACGGCTCATGTTGCAGATTTTGCAAAAATTAAAAAAAAAAAAAAAAAATCAATGACTCGCACCCGAAACATCGCAACCTCGAAAATCTAACGACGCACAGTGAAAATTAGTACTAATTAAGCAGCGACGTAACTTCGAAAAAATGCAAAACGAAATGACACAAAGCTAGGCATTGGTGTACAAAGATGTAAGTGCAAGTTTAGTACTTCTGCAAATACTGCAGGCGGCAAAATAAAGTCACACCTAGAATTTCCGACTTCGCCCGGGAATTCCCCTTTTCCCGTCAAATTTTAAATTAACGTAGTTTTAAAGTTTTTTTTTGCAAAAAATTAGCATTTCTAAAATGTTTAACGTAACTAAATTTTAATAATAAGTTATTATTGCTATAGTATATTGTAAATAGTATGCAAGAATAATGATAGCCATTCCGAACACAAAATTTTAAACTGCGCAGTTCGTACAAATGACGTCACGCAAAAAGCAATCCTTTTGCCTAATAATTCAAGCTGTCAAAGTTTCAAAATAGTTCTTGTAAAATAACAGTGGAACAATTTAAATTTTTTCATAATACTTTTTTGTTTTATATATTCGTTTATTAAATTTCCTTTTTCTTGTATGAATATTCACAGAAATTTCGGCATTAAGTGACCTTATTCTAAAGTACAGGTAGAATGGCAAGGATAATGGGATCTGACTTGTCAGACATATGCGGGTTATGCGAGGACCCAGAGGAGCTGGAGACGATCGAGCACATTCTGTGCCATTGTCCCAAATTACAAGTTAGCAGGTTGAGGTGGCTAGGCAGTAGATTCATAAGCGAATTAGGGGATGTCTCGAGCTGTAGGCTCGGGGATCTCAAAGGATTCGTAATGAATATGGCCTGGCTGCGCAACAGGGGAAGGGGCTCTGTGAGGGCTTAGGCGTTTCGCTCTTGGAACGTACTAAATGGCTCAATTCTTTTCCGAAAGGCATCACAATGGACCGTATTGGTCTCTGGGTGATGGTGTGGGGACAACCTCACACCGGCCTTCTAACCTAACCTAACCTAAAGTACATATTTTCATTTCTTCTGCTCCTTCGATTTAATTTGCTTCCATCAATTGTGTTTGCGAAAATCCAGTTGTCAGTAGCAACTTATATCAATTTAAGTAAATTAAAATGGCATTGCATAATGGAAACGCTCAAACCATTAACGATTTTGAGGGCTTACCTCAACTTTATCACCTTCAATTAGGAAGGTATTGTACTTTAGAGGATTAACAGCCATGCCAGGATTCGTATTTTTTTATTTTCCAAGCCGTCATACTGCAGGTTTGCTAGCTAAATTTTGATATTTTTTAAATCATTTTCTCGTTTAGTACAATTTTTCACTTGATTTTTAATGTTATTTTGCTTATATTTTTCCACTGCACTATTCATGAAAATAATAAAAATAATTGCCAACTCTCACAAAATGCAAATACATATTTAACATTCTTGGTAGTATATATACCAACAATTAAAATCAGCAGGAATTAAGTTTTTGAACAAAATATTTGAAACTAAGTTTTTTTTTCTTTGCTTGACATAGCCATTCTTAGCTATGACCCTTTTGTCTATAAGTCGGGTGAGATAAAAACAGGTTTTGCAATGTCTGGCAGAGCGTTGTCATTATGGAATCTTACGCTTTCATGTCTGACCGCATAAGCTAAATAAGTTGAATGAATTATGTTCACAAACGTTTCGAAATGAGTTTGACAACAATATTTATGCAGTAATGCCGATTGATCCCATTCACCTTAAGCTTCGGTCAGCAATCGGTGTGTTTTATAATTTTTACACTATAATGTTCAATAACTAAGAGAGAATGTTTTACTCCCTTAGTTTTTTTGTTAATGGCATATAAGTTACTAAAGACGAAAACCGTGTTGAAAAGATACGCCATCTGTTATGAATGCCGATTTTTTCATCAAACACAACTAATCTTAAAAAAGAATCAAAAATTTCAAAAATTTTGGAAGAAATTTATTTTCTGGAAAGCCGTCGCACAGTGCTTTGTCCCATAGGCAAAAATAAAATAAAATAAAGTGCTTAGAATATTTAAGTAATATGTATATATTTTTGTAAAGCTAACAAAGTACCTTAAATAGATTCGTAAAGCTATATGTCCACGATCGTCAGATATTACAACGTTGTCATATCTAGCAATGTGCTAGCAATGTACTGACATTGAAAAATTTTTAGCAAAAGATAAATTGTCAGTTTAGACGACTGTAAGAAAACTAACAATTTCATTTGCACACAATTGTCACACAATGAATTTATCTGTCAACCGAAATTCTCAGTTTACACGGTTGTCAGATTGTTGTGTGGCATTGTCAAATTCGTTTTGCAGCTCTGTGTGTGTGTTTAAAAATTTTATTAATGCACACTTTAATTTAATTCTTTAATTTTCTTCCACTTTATTCAAAAATTTTATCAATGCACACTTGTTTGTTTATTATTTATGTATATACAGAGTTGCATTTAGAAATAATTTCTATGACAATGCTGCCATTGGCAGATGCATAAACTTTGCACATATGACAATGAAAAGTGTTTGACAATTGTCTTAAAACAATGACAATGACAAAATTGTGTGTTTACACGATTGTTAGATGTCTGACAATATTTTTGTCTTCCAATGTACTGAAAATGCTTTTTCAACGTTGTAAGAAAAATTTTAAGTTTACACGGTTGTTAGACATTTTCTGAACATTTTTCGGACAACGTTGTAATATCTGACGATCGTAGACACATAGCTTAAGTAGAATTTATGATCTCTTCTTTTTGTTAACAGTAGAGGGCGCTAAAGTCAGAAAACGTTTGAGGTAAAACTGTTGAACGGAAAAACAGTGTTACAAAAAAAATTCTCAAAATTTTATTTTTTATTGTATTGCTTTGAAACTTAACAGTTTTGTTTATTACTATTACTGGTAAATATTTTTTATGGAAAGGTTGTTTGTGTAATCGAAAACTTTTGCGATTTTTTATTTGGAATTACCAAAATGCAAAAGTTTGATAGAGTAAAATAATTTTTTTTTAAGAATAGGTAATTTTTTATTTGTGATTTTAGTACATTTTAAAGGGCTCAGATAGAATATGTAAATAAGTTTTAGGCTTTTTACCCGGAAATGTAAAAGTGATATGAATAACTTTCTCATTTCTCAACCGATTTCAACAAATGATCTCTCATTTTACTCAGAACAATACTGTCTTTAATATATTTGTTGTCTTTAAACTAAATTCGGAAAAAAGTCTTGTAGAAATTTTAAAATTGTCCATATAATTGAAAAAATCTATTCATATTTGTGCTAATATTGTATGAGAATATATATATAGTATATTTATTTAATAATATTTAAAAATAACAATTATTTTGCTTTCCAAAACTGTTTGAATTTCAAAAATCGGTTAATAAATAAAAATAGTTATAAATGTTTAAAAGTAGCAGCCTCAAAAAAATTTCTTTGGTCCATAACTCAGGAATTTGGAGGTATATTGAAACTTTTAAAACCGGTTTTCTAATACACTCTTTTAGACCTTTAACATAAACTAGGCCACTTTGAAAGTGCTTGCAAAAAAGAAAATTTTGTAGCACCGTGTAATTATAAAAATGCACATTGCTTACCGTCTTCCTTTTAAATTATTTGCATTTTGATCACAAATGTAGCTAAAATTTAGTTTTTGAGAAAAATTATATATGGGAGGTAGTCATGTCCTTGCACCGAATGAAACAAAATTAACCACTAAGCTAAAAGACATATTTTAACAGACAGTTACCAACTTTCGATTTATTCTATTTACAGTTATAGCTAACATTAAAGTTTTAGTCATGTCCTTGCACCGATTTTTCCGAAACTTCGAATTTTTCTTAATTGACATAACAGCACACCAAATTTCATTCGTCTACGATAACTTTTCTAATTTTGCCAATTCACTATATGGGGAGAAAGCACTGTGCGTCGTCTGTCCGTCTCGAAAATTATACAAAGAAAGAATTCAAGGAAATGTGCGTACTAGGTGGAAAATAATGGTGGGGATGATCCAGTCATTTCCTAAACTAAAATACGCAATAAAAAAGACCAGATAAAGAGCTTGTTTCACTTTTAACAAGTAAGAAAGTATAGTCGGTCAAGCCCGTCCATATAATATCCATCACAATGGACCGTATTGGTCTCTGGGTGATGATGTGGGGACAACCTCACACCGGCCTTCTAACCTAACCTAGTGACATGACTTCTGTGCATATAAATATTTTGTGTATTAAATTTTATCTCGATTAAAACACGTTTTTATCATATGCTTATGATTGATAAAAAAAAACCCCCCTATTTTGGTAGGACATTTTTTATTAGGGCTAGGTGAAATACTGGATTTCAGACAATTTCCGCCGTCCTTGGACTGAAAATATATCATGCCTCAAATTTTATGGAAATATTTTCAAAATTGCGATGTGTACTCTGCGCACAAGCTTTTCATGGCCAGCCAGCCAGCTAGGCGAACGGACGGACATCCTTTAATCGACTCAGGAAGTGATTCTCAGTCGATCGGTATACTTCAGGGAGGGTATTAGACAAATATTTATGTGCGTTACAAACATCTGAACAAATCCAATATACCCTCCCCACCATGGTGGTGTAGGTTTTAAAAATATTAGCACATGTAGATATATGAACATTATTTATGACTATAAAGTTAAAAAACGATTGTTATAGACAAATTACCAAAAAAAACTTCCAAAAATACAATTAAAGCAGTTAAAAAATCTTTATAATGCGAAAGACTGGAAACGTTAGTACCCTAACAAATTGGATGTAAGATGACTAATGTATTAGATATTTTAAAAGCACATTAAAACAATTTTGCTAACCGAACTTAAAAAATTTTTTTTTATTTCTAAAAAAAATTTGTTTTTGTTTAGTAACAATCGATTCTAAAATGTGTATCCGTCTTAATGTGTTTTTTTTTATATTATTATACAATTTTATGAAATACTCAATTTTTATACTTATTTATACCGGGAATTTTAATTTTCATTCCCGTTTCCCCGGAAAAAATTAGACCGAAAATCCTAAGCCCTAGTTAGTCACACCACATATTATTAAAAGAAAAGCTTAATTATAATAATATAAATACATAATATTATATCTTAATGATTTTTCAAGCTTAATGTCTTTAATATAATCTTTATATTTTTATTCTCGATATTTCGCTACTTCATTGTGTAAATTGTAAAAAATATTACTACGTCACAGTTTATTTTGTGCAGGCACGTATGGCTTTCGAAAACTTTATTATCTAAAATATGATGCTGATTTCTAATATTGACCATAAATTTTCGATAACATTAAGGTCTGGCGACTGTGGTGGCGTGGCGGTGTCATCAAATGTGGGCAGTTGTAGGTATATTAGCCTGGTAAAATCGAAATACATACTCAGGTTCTCTGTGCTTTCTAACATGTTGTCCTCCAGAATCTGAAGATACTTTAACTTGTCTATGGTTATTTCAACAAATTCCCAGTACCAGCTGCTGACATACAGGCCCAAACCATGTCACTGCCACCACCTCTCTTCACTGTTGCCTTTATCTTGTGAGTTCCTTATTTGCTTTCCACTAAACGTACGACATTCCATCTAAACCGTATATGTTAAATTTAGATTCATCGTCGAAGATGACCAAATTCCAAAATGCAGATTCCTTGCAAACAACTTCTATCTGGAAATGCGTATTTTCTTATTCTCGTTTGAACTTACTTCTATGTTTACATAGAAAAATTATATTTCTAACAAAACGAATTTCGAGTACAGAGAAGTTTGTATCAATTTCAATTCTTTCAATTCCCTTATTGCTTTCGAACTCAGACTTATGTAAACGAAAGCCAAAACAGCATTCTTCATAATTTATACATCTATCTGAATGGCAAAAAATTACTATTACTGTCTTTTTACACAAAGTATTATTATTCTAAAAATTAAAAACATTGGGAAGACCCCAGACTACTTACGACACTATATGCTCAAAAAATCTACCAGACATACCATGCGTATATTCATCAAATTGTTTCAAACATACATAAGCAAATTTGTAAATTTAGGGATCTGCGTCTATTCTAGGAAAGACACGAGTCTCATACGATCAAATATTGTCATCTTAGCGAGTACTGTCTCTACCGACAGTTTTTTCCAAGAAAAAAATTTCGAAAACAGCGTCGATGAGATAAAATAATAATTACCTTAAAATTATGATGAATTTCCGCAACTTTTCTTTAAAACGATATTTTTTCTTTCTACATACAAGCACACGCACTTGCAATAAACACTATTTCGTATGGACATTTTTAATTGTTTCCATTTATTTGAACAAAATTTTCACACTTGAATTGACATTGAACGATTTTCGTGTATATTTTTCATAAACTTCATATTTTTTACATAAACTTCATATTTTCAACACGCACTTATTTATTATGCATTAAAATACAATTTTAACAAAATTTTCACTATTCGTTTAACAGACTAAAAAGCTAAGGGAAAACGCGCCAACTGGAAGTTATATAAAAGGAAACTGTCAAAAACTGACAACGGAAGTCAGTGCTGATGTGCTTTTTTTAAAGAAAGTTTCTACAGCATAACTTAAGGATGCCAAAAAATATTTGAGTCAACCTGTAGCCAAAAAATTAAACAAGGTGATCCAAGCAATATTATGCTTGTTATCAGTGTTGTCAATTCCGAATAGCATATATTTTTACTATTAAGCCTAGTGGAATGCTGTCAAAATACGTTAAAAAATTAAAATTTCATGAAAAGATGTTGCAGAAGTTCATTTTGTTCCTTTTGTGAAAAACATATGTAATGTATCTGGCAATATTATTTTTTCACAGCGAAATAATTAAAGTGGCAATTGTTTCACGTGGAATTTTCAATAACAGTTGACTGTCTGTCATCTAAAAGCTCTTTTCTGTCGCAACAATATCTATTACTTGTTGTGCTGCTGCACATGCGGCCAGTAATATTTGTTTATTCATTTTTATTTTAACGATTTCGATTCAACACAGATTTTTAAATATTTTTAACTTTTATTTATTTTCGATTCAAATTCACAAAAAAGCAAAACATAATATGTGTTTTGTTTACAAAAGTACATTAGCTACACGTCAAATTTTCCGTATGAAATAATTAATGTTGCTTAACATTTTCCCAAATTTAAACAGAGTACTTTTTTAAAAAATTTACACATGCAAGTACTTGCATGCGAGTGCTGTGTACGTATTATATACGAAAACTTATTCGAAAAACTCGACTAGCTCTGCAAGTGAAAAAATTTGAGTGTGTTAGTAAAAAATGTGAGGGTTGAGTTTTTCGAACTTGCACTTGCATGTGTAAATGCCGGGTTAGTTTATTTTTTATTTTTGTTAAGTTTTTTATTTTTATAAAAACGCTGAACGAACTGTTGAAGACTGTTATTAATATTATATTTTTTATGTGAAATTTGTCAATAAACTTTTATTAAATAAAGAAAATCTAAATTTGGTGCGATTTTTTTCAAATGGAGCGTTTTTATCTCCATGTTGGTGCGTTTTGAAATTTCAAAGTTGACAACGCTGGTTGTAGTTTATAATTCCCCATTTTTTTGCTAAATTAGCAAAATTGTTTATAACGTCTGTAGCATGGTGCAAATATACAAGGTGAGTGCAAATCGACAACAAATACATCACAAAACAGAAACAACAGGCATTTTGTTTGTGTGAAATAATGTACTACTGTCAAAAATACTTGAAAATGTATTACTTCTGACATAAGTAAATTGTAAACAAAGTCAGTCAGGTGGGCTACTGCACTCACCGTGTATAGTTACACCATGGTCTGTAGAAAACATGGTGAAATTAAATACCAGGTGACCGCATTGCTACAACAATTACAACAAGGCAAGAACAACAGGCATTTTTCTATATGAAAAACTTTCGTCACTGTCAAAAAGTTTTTTTTTTATATAACTTTTTGACATTTTCAAATTCACCATTAATAATCAGCTGGCGCTACGCTATCACCTAGTATTTAAATTCACCTTGGTAGAAAATGTCCTAATTTGTTTAATATTCGTATATTTTAATTTTAGTCTGTGATTTTAATTAATGAATGTAATACTCAAAGTTTAACTGAATAAAAATGACAGCTTTAGCCACCATTAATTGGTTGTTTATATGTGGTTTGGCATTTTGTTTAGGCGGTGTACTGGTGCTAAGTTTAATCCCATTGGGCTCAGGTAGTTAATGCTTTCAGCATTGGCCTAAATTCAGTAATGGTTTTAATTTTGTTGCAGATTGCATATGTCCTATTAGCAGAGGGAAGCCTAAAGTAGAAAATGATGAAATGCAAAGACGTACGTCGGATGATTTACAAGTTGTCCATAAATTAGCCATTCTGGTACCATTTCGGGATCGGTTTGAAGAGTTGTTGCAATTTGTGCCTCATATGACAAATTTTCTTAATAAACAAGGTGTAAACCATCATATAATTATTTTAAATCAAATCGATCGCTATCGGTTTAACCGAGCTTCTCTGATAAATGTTGGGTTTCGTTTTACTAGCGGTATTTACGACTATATGGTCATGCATGATGTGGACCTGTTGCCGCTCAACGACAATTTACATTACGACTACCCCAGTGAAGTAGGTCCGTTGCATATTGCAGCTCCGGACTTTCATCCGAAATACCACTACGAAAATTTCGTGGGCGGCATTTTATTGATTCGGAGAGAACATTTTGATGTTCTCAATGGCATGTCCAACAAATATTGGGGTTGGGGTCTAGAAGATGATGAATTTTACGTACGCATTCGAGATGCCGGTTTGCGTGTAACAAGGCCACAAAACATTAAGACTGGTGTAAATGACACGTTCAAGTAAGTTGTTTATTATTGGGAAAACAAGAAAATATAATAAGTTCCATCTAAATTTTCAGTCATATCCACAATCGTTATCATCGCAAAAGGGACACACAAAAGTGTTTCAACCAAAAAGAACTAACTCGAAAGCGTGACCGTCGGACGGGTCTCAACACATTACAGTATAAAATACCAAACGTTTATGACATGACAATTGATGGAATTCGAATTTCAGTGTTAAACATAATGCGTAAATGTAATGTAAAAGAAACTCCATGGTGTAATTTGGCCCCAGATAAAGGGCTTGTTTCACTTTTAACAAGTAAGAAAGTATAGTCGGTCAAGCCCGTCCATATAATACCCTACACAGTATATGTGTAAAAAGTTTCTATTATGAACCGATCATTCAAACACTTAGTGGCATGACAATGCCATCACAATGGACCGTATTGGTCTCTGGGTGATGATGTGGGGACAACCTCACACCGGCCTTCTAACCTAACCTAGTGACATGACTTCTGTGCATATAAATATTTTGTGTATTAAATTTTATCTCGATTAAAACACGTTTTTATCATATGCTTATGATTGATAAAAAAAACCCCCCTATTTTGGTAGGACATTTTTATTAGGGCTAGGTGAAATAATGGATTTCAGACAATTTCCACCGTCCTTGGACTGAAAAAATATCGTCTCAAATTTTATGGAAATATCTTCAAAATTGCGACGTATACTCTGCGCACAAGCTTTTCATGGCCAGCCAGCCAGCTAGGCGAACGGACGCACATCCTTTAATCGACTCAGGAAGTGATTCTCAGTCGATCGGTATACTTCAGGGAGGGTATTAGACAAATATTTATGTGCGTTACAAACATCTGAACAAATCCAATATACCCTCCCCACCATGGTGGTGTAGGTTTTAAAAATATTAGCACACGTAGATATATGAACATTATTTATGAATATAAAGTTAAAAAACGATTGTTATAGACAAATTACCAAAAAAAAACTTCCAAAAATACAATTAAAGCAGTTAAAAAATCTTTATAATGCGAAAGACTGGAAACGTTAGTACCCTAACAAATTGGATGTAAGATGACTAATGTATTAGATATTTTTAAAGCACATTAAAACAATTTTGCTAACCGAACTTAAAATATTTTTTTTTATTTCTAAAAAAAAAATTTATTTTAATGATTTTTCAAGCTTAATGTCTTTAATATAATCTTTATATTTTTATTCTCGATATTTCGCTACTTCATTGTGTAAATTGTAAAAAATATTACTACGTCACAGTTTATTTTGTGCAGGCACGTATGGCTTTCGAAAACTTTATTATCTAAAATATGATGCTGATTTCTAATATTGACCATAAATTTTCGATAACATTAAGGTCTGGCGACTGTGGTGGCGTGGCGGTGTCATCAAATGTGGGCAGTTGTAGGTATATTAGCCTGGTAAAATCGAAATACATACTCAGGTTCTCTGTGCTTTCTAACATGTTGTCCTCCAGAATCTGAAGATACTTTAACTTGTCTATGGTTATTTCAACAAATTCCCAGTACCAGCTGCTGACATACAGGCCCAAACCATGTCACTGCCACCACCTCTCTTCACTGTTGCCTTTATCTTGTGAGTTCCTTATTTGCTTTCCACTAAACGTACGACATTCCATCTAAACCGTATATGTTAAACTTAGATTCATCGTCGAAGATGACCAAATTCCAAAATGCAGATTCCTTGCAAACATCTGGAAATGCGTATTTTCTTATTCTCGTTTGAACTTACTTCTATGTTTACATAGAAAAATTATATTTCTAACAAAACGAATTTCGAGTACAGAGAAGTTTGTATCAATTTCAATTCTTTCAATTCCCTTATTGCTTTCGAACTCAGACTTATGTAAACGAAAGCCAAAACAGCATTCTTCATAATTTATACATCTATCTGAATGGCAAAAAATTACTATTACTGTCTTTTTACACAAAGTATTATTATTCTAAAAATTAACCCTTTGAGGACAGCTTTTAACCCGTTGGTACTAAAAATACAAACTATGACCAATTCTACTAGTATAGGCTTAAATAAGCAGTTTGCGAAATGTGAAAGTCATATGTCCTTCCTACGAAGTCCTGGAAGAAGTTGCTTATAAGCAACAATTGTCCATAGTGGTAAATAAAAATAGGGTATTTTTACGAATATAGTTCATATTTTATTTAGCAGTTTTTTTGTATAATGTATGAGTTATGTGTGGTATAAAAGAAAACAATTCTTGCTTGTGTTCGAACACAAATAAACTCCACATTTGGAACATTTGGAAAGCGGAGTTCCAGTTTTACAAAGACGGCAGCGACCTTTCTGACCCCATACCACCCAATGTCCTTTTTCGTCATATCGCAGTGCTTTGGCTGGATCTGGGGTGTACTTCCGTTTTAATGAAGGGCTGCAAACACTGCCTGATGACGAAGGCAAGGTTGATGGTGAGGCTTGCTGGGTGTAAGGGACCTGTGAGTGTGAGAGGTTTGTAGTAGGACGTCCCCTTGCACGTTTATTGACGTTAGAGGAAGACGAAGCGCTAAGCGATTGTGCTATTTCCATTTGAAAATATATTAGTGGCATTGGTTTAGACTTTTGTTTGGTAGCTTTTAAGTCTTTACGATAGAGTAACCAGGCGTTTACAACAGCAGCTCCGATGCTCCAGTAAACAATGCGCATATTACATTTTTTGGATCTATGGTTAATTTTGTAAGGCTCCATGAGCATGTCGGATAAGTCAACTCCCCCCATATGTTGATTATAGTCGTTAACTATAGCTGGTCTGGGAATATGTATGCATTTTTTTTTCTTTGCCACACCAACGCTTACAGGATCCCAATGGCTGGTCAGACATATAGGTAGACAACAGCTGCACACTTTTGTTATCAATCCAGCGGATTGCAGTTAAATTATGTGTTACTTCGCATTTCATATCATACGAACCTCTTCCACGTTTTTATAGTTCGGCTTCTGAAAGAAGTTCGCATTTAGCCATTCTATTTTGTCGCACGGTGCCAGTTGCGAATATGCCCATTCAATTCTGTCACAAGCGTTTCCATTGCATATAACTTGCTTTGCGAAGTCATTAGTTCAAATACTTCCTCATCAAAAAAATTTTCAAAATACTCTATCGGAGCTATTTCCGCATATACGTCATTACATTCAGCATTTTCCCTCCATATTACATCTCCAGGAAACATATCCCGTCTTCTCCTTCAATGTTGACGGCTCGATTTTTTCAAAACTAGCCTCAGTACTTACTTCTTCATCATCACAGCAGTTTATATTCTCATCATCCTTCAGCAAGTTGTCAATGATTTCTGCTTCCACCTCCTCGCCCCTTTCTAAAATTGCCTCAATTGCCTCGTCCACAGTCAGGATCACCTTCAGCATCAGCAGCTTCGTCTTCATCATCTGACATGTCCCAATCAAAGTTTGCAAGAGCTTCAATTTCAGCATCAGTCAGGCCTTTCCTCTGTGTAAGCTTTTCTGCAAACATAATTAATTTATACTTTTTCTATATCCACTATGGACCAAAGTTGCTTATAAGCAACTTCAGGTTTAAAAAAATTCTACCTCTCTAAATATTGAATTTTTTTCTATCTAAAAACATAAATAAATTTACTTACCCTTGTACTTCAACATTTTGTTCACTTTAATTTTTCCAGCTATGCAGGAATATTTAAAAATATTTTTTATTTATAAGCAAATTTATCGTGTACTGATCGCGCACATAAAATCACACTGAATAACTGCGAAAAGCAAAAAACGTAAACACATTATTGCATTAGCTTTTCTATTTTATTGCACACACAACATCATTCTGTTGCTTGCTATTTACCGTTATAATACAGTGTATCCCATACGGGAATAATATGGTCATAAAGTCAGAAGTTGCTTATAAGCAACTATTGTCCTCAAAGGGTTAAAAACATTGGGAAGACCCCAGACTACTTACGACACTATATGCTCAAAAAATCTACCAGACATACCATGCGTATATTCATCAAATTGTTTCAAACATACATAAGCAAATTTGTAAATTTAGGGATCTGCGTCCATTCTAGGAAAGACACGAGTCTCATACGATCAAATATTGTCATCTTAGCGAGTACTGTCTCTACCGACAGTTTTTTCCAAGAAAAAAATTTCGAAAACAGCGACGATGAGATAAAATAATAATTACCTTAAAATTATGATGAATTTTCGCAACTTTTCTTTAAAACGATATTTTTTCTTTCTACATACAAGCACACGCACTTGCAATAAACACTATTTTTTATGGACATTTTTAATTTTTTCCATTTATTTGAACACAATTTTCACACTTGAATTGACATTGAACGATTTTCGTGTATATTTTTCATAAACTTCATATTTTTACATAAACTTCATAATTTCAACACGCACTTACAATGAATACATATAAACTATTTTTTTAGTGATATTTCTTATTTATTATGCATTAAAATACAATTTTAACAAAATTTTCACTATTCGTTTAACAGACTAAAAAGCTAAGAGAAAACGCGCCAACTGGAAGAGTTATATGAAAGGAAACTGTCAAAAACTGACAACGGAAGTCAGTGCTGATGTGCTTTTCAATAACAGTTGACTGTCTGTCATTTAAAAGCTCTTTTCTGTCGTAACAATATCTATTACTTGTTGTGCTGCTGCACATGCGGCCAGTAATATTTGTTTATTCATTTTTATTTTAACGATTTCGATTCAACACAGATTTTTAAATATTTTTAACTTTTATTTATTTTCGATTCAAATTCATAAAAAAGCAAAACATAATATGTGTTTTGTTTACAAAAGTACATTAGCTACACGTCAAATTTTCCGTATGAAATAATTAATGTGCTCAACATTTTCCCAAATTTGAAGAGTACTTTTTTAAAAAGTTAACCGCCTTTCTTTACACATGCAAGTACTTGCATGCGAGTGCTGTGTACGTATTATATATGAAAACTTATTCGAAAAATTCGATTAGCTCTGCAAGTGAAAAAATGTGAGTGTTGAGTTTTTCGAACTGTTACTTACATGTGTAACCCCGGGTCAAAAATATATTAATTACATCTGGTACAAAAAACAAATTTGTTTACCCTGCCTTTACACATGCAAGTACTTGCATGCGAGTGCCGTGTACGTATTATATATGAAAACTTATTCGATAAACTCGACTAGCTCTGCAAGTGAAAAAATGTGAGTGTATTAGTAAAAAAGTGTGAATGTACTGACTTTTTCGAACTTGCACTTGCATGTGTAAATGCCGGGTTAGTTTATTTTTTATAAAAACACTGAATGAACTGTTGAAGACTGTTATTAATATTATATTTTTTATGTGA
Organism: Bellardia pandia; assembly: GCA_916048285.2. NCBI lineage: Eukaryota > Metazoa > Arthropoda > Insecta > Diptera > Calliphoridae > Bellardia > Bellardia pandia. Next base: position 48,672,155 of record OU696529.1, read on the forward strand.
AATTTTTCAATATTTTATTAAATAAAAAAGAAAATCTAAATTTGGTGCGATTTTTTTCAAATGGAGCGTTTTTTTCTCCATGTTCGTGCGTTTTGAAATTTCAAAGTTGACAACACTGGTTGTAGTTTATAATTCCCCATTTTTTTGCTAAATTAGCAAAATTGTTTATAACGTCTGTAGCATGGTGCAAATATACAAGGTGAGTGCAAATCGACAACAAATACAACACAAAACAGAAACAACAGGCATTTTGTTTGTGTAAAATAATGTACTACTGTCGAAAATACTTGAAAATGTATTACTTCTGACATAAGTAAATTGTAAACAAAGTCAGTCAGGTGGGCTACTGCACTCACCGTGTATAGTTACACCATAGTCTGTAGAAAATGTCCTAATTTGTTTAATATTCGTATATTTTAATTTTAGTCTGTGATTTTAATTAATGAATGTAATACTCAAAGTTTAACTGAATAAAAATGACAGCTTTAGCCACCATTAATTGGTTGTTTATATGTGGTTTGGCATTTTGTTTAGGCGGTGTACTGGTGCTAAGTTTAATCCCATTGGGCTCAGGTAGTTAATGCTTTCAGCATTGGCCTAAATTCAGTAATGGTTTTAATTTTGTTGCAGATTGCATATGTCCTATTAGCAGAGGGAAGCCTAAAGTAGAAAATGATGAAATGCAAAGACGTACGTCGGATGATTTACAAGTTGTCCATAAATTAGCCATTCTGGTACCATTTCGGGATCGGTTTGAAGAGTTGTTGCAATTTGTGCCTCATATGACAAATTTTCTTAATAAACAAGGTGTAAACCATCATATATTTATTTTAAATCAAATCGATCGCTATCGGTTTAACCGAGCTTCTCTGATAAATGTTGGGTTTCGTTTTACTAGCGGTGTTTACGACTATATGGCCATGCATGATGTGGACCTGTTGCCGCTCAACGACAATTTACATTACGACTACCCCAGTGAAGTAGGTCCGTTGCATATTGCAGCTCCGGACTTCCATCCGAAATACCACTACGAAAATTTCGTGGGCGGCATTTTATTGATTCGGAGAGAACATTTTGATGTTCTCAATGGCATGTCCAACAAATATTGGGGTTGGGGTCTAGAAGATGATGAATTTTACGTACGCATTCGAGATGCCGGTTTGCGTGTAACAAGGCCACAAAACATTAAGACTGGTGTAAATGACACGTTCAAGTAAGTTGTTTATTATTAGGAAAACAAGAAAATATAATATGTTCCATCTAAATTTTCAGTCATATCCACAATCGTTATCATCGCAAAAGGGACACACAAAAGTGTTTCAACCAAAAAGAAGTAACTCGAAAGCGTGACCGTCAGACGGGTCTCAACACATTACAGTATAAAATACCAAAAGTTTATGACATGACAATTGATGGAATTCGAATTACAGTGTTAAACATAATGCTTAAATGTGATGTAGAAGAAACTCCATGGTGTGATTGTTCCGGATCTGCAGCGGCAGCTGCTGCAGAAGATTTAAAAATATCGTAATTATAATAAAAATGCCATAAATAGAAGACCAAGAATGCTTTCTATGTTTTTTCATTTATTTATGTAAACCTAAATCAAGCCTAAACCTCGCACATATCTATCTAAAAATATACCTTAGTAGACATGTACCATACCATAAAGGAACGTCCAGAATAATACATAAGTGCATAAAGCCCCCATAAAACTGTTGGTCAGCAAACTTTGACGATTAATGAAAAACTTACGCCAACCAGTGCCGGATTTGCCAAGCACCAAAAGCCACAACACAAAAACTGATATAAAGTAGAACAAAAATCCGAGAAAGCCATTCAATCCCAAAATACCTAAAACAAAATTATTTTATTGAAGAAATTGAAATATTTTAATAAACAACTCACCCGCCGCACATCCCGAAATTGCTGCCATTGATGTGCGACAATATTCCACTGTAGATATATTGTGTCTTATAGCTGACTCACTGTAGGCTACAATTTCACCGGTTTTTGAAGCAATAGGTTTAACGCGTTGCATTTTTAAAGTAATTAATTAAATAACAAATTTATTGAAGTAAATATATATGTTCTATTAAAAACACGTCCAATTAATTTGTGTGAAAAAAATAATATTAATTAACAGCGTTGTCAACTTTGAAATTTCAAAACGCACCAACATGGAGAAAAAACGCGCCATTTACAAAAAATCGCTCCAAATTTAGATTTTCTTTTTTATTCAATAAAAGTTTATTGAAACATTTCACATAAAAAATATAATATTAATAACAGTCTTCAACAGTTCATTCAGTGTTTTTATAAAAAACTTAACAAAAATAAAAAAATAAACCATGGTGTAAGTATACAAGGTGAGTGCAGTAGCCCAGCTGACTGACTGTGTTTACAATTTACTTATGTCAAAAGTAATACATTTTCAAGTATTTGACAGTAGTACATTATTTTACACAAACAAAATGCCTGTATTTTCTCTTTTGTGTTGTATTTGTTGTCGATTTGCACTCACCTTGTATATTTGCACCATGAAATACACTAAACAAATTTGTTTTTTGTACGAGATGTAATTAATTTCTTTTTTACCCAGGGTTTACACATGCAAGTAACAGTTCGAAAAACTCAATACACTCACATTTGTGTAAAGGCAGGGTTAACTTTTTAAAAAAGTACTCTGTTCAAATTTGGGAAAAATGTTGTGCACATTTATTATTTCATACGGAAAATTTGACGTGTAGCTAATGTACTATTGTAAACAAAACACATGTTTTGCTTTTTTGTCAATTTAAATCGAAAATAAATAAAAGTTAAAATATTTAAAAATCTGTGTTGTATCGAAATCGTTAAATAAAAATTAATAAAAATATTTCTGGCCGCTTGTGCAGCAGCACAACAAGTAATAGATATTGTTGCGACAGAAGAGCTTTTGGATGACATTCAACTGTTATTGAAAATTCCACGTGAAACAATAACCACTTTAATTATTTCGCTGTGAAAAAATAATATTGCGAGATACATTCCATATGTATTTCACAAAATGAACAGAGTATACACTTCTGCACCATCTTTTCATGAAAATTTCATGTGATTTTTTTTAACATGCATTTTGACAGCATTCCACTTGAAATTTTAAACAGAGTACTAGGCTTAATAGTAAAAATACTCATATATGCTATTCGGAATTGACAACACTGGTAACAAGCATAATATTACTTGGATCACCTTGTTTGATTTTTTGGCTACAGGTTGACTCAAATATTTTTTGGCATCCTTAAGTTATGCTGTAGAATTTTTCTTTTTTATATATTGTATTTTTGTGCAATAAATTAGCTCACACACTGTTTAGGGATGAAATAAACTATATTTCTATGAATAATTAATGTCAACATATCAATTCTTATCATCCCTAACTACAGTCAGTTGTTTTTGACACATCTCCTCAAAATTTGTTCCCAGTAAATCAGAAAAATTATTTCTAATTGGAATTTGGACAAATTAATTAACGTCATGTTGTGATAAAAACAAAACTATGGAAAATACAATAATTTAAAAACAATATTGTGCAAATTGTTAACAAATTACTACATATGAATACAACAAAATAATGAATTTATAAAAATAAGAAATCTGCAGCAATAACAACATTAATCAATTGTGAATAAGAAAAAAAAATATACAATTGAAGAGGGATTGGAATTTAAAAAAAGTATTTAATTGGCCACAATGTCACCTCCTAAAACTTGTGCTGTATGTGGTGACAAAGCACTAGGTTACAATTTCAATGCTGTAACTTGCGAAAGTTGCAAAGCCTTCTTTAGACGCAATGCCTTGGCCAAAAAGCAAGCCACCTGTCCGTTTAACCAAAACTGTGAAATTACCGTAGTTACACGCAGATTTTGCCAGAAATGTCGTTTAAAAAAATGTGTGGATATTGGCATGAAAAGTGAAAATATCATGTCCGAAGAGGACAAAATGGCTAAACGGCGTAAAATTGAAACTAATCGAGCTAAACGAAAAATGAATGAACATAAATCACAAGAAAGTAATGATGTTGGCAGAGAGGTTAGTAGTGCTGTGGGACAAGGTGAAACGGCTGTTGGTGATAGTAGTGGTTATGATTCGTTTGCTTGTAATTACGATTCTCGTAGTTGTGGTTCATTTGACAGCAATACAGCAGGATCATCGGCCGGTACTGCCCCAATTTCCAGCACAACACTGCCTGTTGTACATTCATTACGTGATATTAATCCCGAATTAATGACAGGAGAGGAAATGGTAGAATTTATTGTCGGGGATCCAGATAGTGCGTCACAAGCAATAAGTAAATTAATGAAAACACCGGCCGAAGCAGTAGCTACGTTGGAGAAAATTATTAACTCTCAAAAGGATGCTTTGCGTCTGATTTCACATTTAATTAACTATCCTGGTATGTTTACAGAACAAAATAAGAAATAATAGCATTTTTTTATTTAAAAATATTTAATACCTACTTAAAAAATTAAAAATTTATAAAATTTTTTTTTTGGAGATTCTGTAATAATAACCTTTTTTTACAACTTTTCTATGATTCCAGGCGACGCTTTAAAGATCATTAGTAAAATTATGAATTCACCCTTCAACGCTTTAACAGTATTTACAAAATTTATGAGTTCTCCTACCGATGCTTTAGAAATAATATCGAAAATTGTTAGTTCACCACAGGAGGTTTTGCAATTCATAAAGAATTTAATGGATTCACCTGAAAATGCCATGGATATAATGAATAAATTCATTAATACACCTGCTGAAGCATTGCGCATGTTAAATCAAATCTTTAAAGGTCACAATGATGGTAATGAAAAGCATTCTGAAGAAAATTTGCAACTCAAAAATGTCATTAAAAGCGTGCATGATTCGAAAACGCCCGAGAACTTATCAGCAAACGACCAATACACGACGTCGATTACAAGGAATCCGAATGTTGCTTCACCTGCACATGAAAATACTCTTATACATTCTATGCTTAACTATCCCAGTCCGAATGATGTGAATAGTGTCATTATGCCGACAGCATTAACATCACCCTCACATGCATCCGCACCGGCCACTCCTTTGTCAATTGATAGCGGTAATTACGTTACACCACCTCTGTCAGTAGCAAGCCCACCTACAGATACCTTAAACATGCCATCACCTTTACAATATCACTCATCGCCTGGTATTAGTTCTACAGGTCCATCTACTCCTTTAATACCAGCACATCACGATGAAGTACCCAGCACATCTTCGGTAGGTCTCCTATCACCGCCTTCCGAAGTTGATACTGCCGCAGCAGCTGAATTTGCCAGTGAACATTTCGATATCAAAACTTTTATACAGAATTCATTTTCAGCTTACTCGTCCGGCTCATATGCACCTGGTGATAGCTTAAGTTCTTTAGAATCGGTACTTACCGAAGTGATACGCATAGAATTTCAAGCTTTTAATAATCTACCACCCGAACCGCACATAAAACATGAACACATGAATTCCATGATTAATTTATCACAAAGTCCTGACGATATGGATAGAGTACCAGCGCAGTATGGCAATGTTAATTGTATGCCACAACAGCAGCCGTTACAATGTCAACCACCGGTGGTTTGCTCACCCTCGACAAGTGCCAGTATGTCACGAGATCTTAACGAAACTGAATTAATGAAATTGCGAGAGTTAAAAATGGCCAGTGAGGCATTGTATTTGCCAGTCGATGATGATTTGAGTGTTTTAATGAGTGATGAGAGAATAAAGGTGAGTTTCTTATTCCTTCATTTATTATGCACATAATGCGACTCTTAGGCAATTACTGAACATCACAAAAAATAATCTGTTTTCCTTTTTTTTTTTTTAATATAATTTTTTAATTAAAATTCACCTTTTAATGAATGCCGTTTTTTTAAGACGCTTAAAATTACTTAAATTTCAATTCCTACTTTCGCAAAACATGTAAGCTCGAAATCTATATATATAAAATTCAATGTATGTATGTATGTATGTATGTATGTAACGTATGGACTCCAAAACGGCTGAACCGATTTTGATGAAATTTTCACAGCATGTTACTGTGACTCTGGAAGGAATAATAGGCTATATGAAGTTTTGATTGTACAAACGGGGGTGGCACCGTCCATATAACCCACAAATTTAAATCGCCATATTTTGGGCAGTTTTTGACCTACGTCAATGATGTGTGGTACATATGGAATTGGCATAATTAGGAATACGTACCAGGAGAAAAGTGGGTGGGACCACGCCCCTTTTTAGGAAAATTAAAAATCGTAATATAGTCTTAACTACTGGACCGATCGTCATTAAATTTTCACAATAGGATATTCTTACGAAATAATAAATTCTTGACTATGTAAGTGGACAAAGGGGCATGGTCTCGCCTAAAGCATTGCAACAAATACATTAAAATTAAATAAATAAATGTTTGTAAATATATAAATACGTTTTATTTTATTTTATGACGAGGGGGGGGGGTAGCAAAGCACACCGGGTTTAGCTAGTATTCTAATAAATTTTAAAGTTATCATATTTTTTTTAAATATTGTTTTTAAATGAATATTCTAGGAAATAATATAAATAAAACAAGTTTATAAATGTGTCAACAATATCTGGCTGCATTAGACAAAACAATGACTAGAGAATAGGTATGTGTGTAAACAAGCTAGAGAAATACATTTGAACTTACAGATTCTTGGATATTATCATTAAGATTTATTAAACTACCCATATATACACTTTTTAACGATATTACTAGATTTTTATAATCCAGTTTTGTGTAAACTTGATTTTCATCAAAAATTTCAGTTCTCTTGATCTATAAAAAAAATCGAAAATACATAATAAATTTTGTTTGTGAGTAATGAAAGTTTTCTAATGAAAAACTTAAACTCAAAGTAATCTGTGGCTTTAGAATACAAGATTGGTTTTATTGAATTTATTTATTTAATGGCGCATTTATACACAATTTGGTTAAACAACGTTGCAACAGAGTTACATAAAATAAACGATATGTATGTCCTACCATTTGTAGGGAAATTAAAATTTTCATAAAAGTTCCAAAAGTCGAAACTAAAAACTGCAATTTTTTAAACTTCATATTCTTTCCCAAATAAATGTTTATCTTTTATTATAATAATATTTATTATTATTACAACAACAAAAAATCTACCAAATTTTGTATAATTTCATTTTGGCCAACTTTTTTATCTTATCGTAAAAACTTCTTTAGACTAATTTTCAATTAAATGAAACACCTGTTGGCGTGGCTACAAAAAAAATATTAAATACTTATTCTTAAAACATACAACTTATACATAAGTAGATGGATGAGTCAAGAGGCTTTCATCGGTATGTTTGGAAATAACTACCAATCAATACTACGAGTGCCTTTACGATTTTCCCACAATATCACAAAATATTACATTTATTAGGTTTATAAGCTAAACAAAAATGATAGATAACAATAAGAAAATATAAATTTATTTTATTAACAGAACAGTGTGTGTATTTTTTTTTTTTAATATTTTTAATATTAATAATGAAAGTCAACAAAGATATTATTTGCTGTTTTTATTTATTTTCCAACAAACACCTGTTGGCTGTTATAAAATTACTGTTTATGCAGTTCTTTTGTATTAATTATCTTAATGGTTGGTTATCAATGAAAATACTGGGAGAGCAGTATTATCAGCTATTTTTTTCATTTCTAACGTTTTGTATTATCTTTTAAACGGTATTTTTTCCTTTATCATTTTATAAAAAAGATAAATAAATATGATATCGGTATATGCATGTTTAGTTAATTAACACATTTCGATTTCTTAAATACAGGCATTGAACCAAATAATTATTAATTATGTTTTATAAAGAATTATGAAAGCATATACATAAATCACAAAAAAGCTCGGTTGAGGCAGCTACCCGCTAATATGAAGCAGTTTTATTATTTAGCATAGATTTTTAAGTAAATATATTTTGTAAATTTCAGAAATGTCAAACATTCCAATCGGAATGATTTCGTTTCCTTATTTACCATTGCGATCAATTTTTTAAAGCTTCGGATGTCGGTAAATGTTTTAAATTCGCAAAGTTAAAGCATCAACACTTTATTTTTGGCAAAAAAAAAAAAATTATTAAAAATTGATAGAGTCCAAAAAATACACTAAATGTCAAGTTCACTTAAATAACTAAATGTTACTAAATTTTCGATTGAAATTGAAGTTGTGTAATATGGTGATAATTTGTTTTTTTTTTGTGAAATTTCCAAGTAAAAACTCGGGGTTTCTATCCTTTAGATTCAACACAAATAAATATTTGACTCTAACTTAGGAGTTTGGAAAAAACTATAAAGCTATGTGTTCACGATGGTCAGATAATACAACGTTGTCATATCTATCAATGTGCTATCAATGTACTGACATTGAAAAATTTTTAGCAAAAGGTAAATTGTCAGTTTACACGACTGTAAGAAAACTAACAATTTCATTTGCACACAATTGTCACACAATGAATTTATCTGTCAACCGAAATTGTCAGTTTACACGGTTGTCAGATTGTTGTGTGGCATTGTCAAATTCGTTTTGCAGCTCTGTGTGTGTGTATAAAAATTTTATTAATTCACACTTTAATTTAATTCTTTAATTTTCTTCCACTTTTTCCAAAAATTTTATCAATGCACACTTGGGGGGTTACTCTCTATTACTCTCAATTTGTATGCTTATCGCATCGCATTTGGGAAATCTCTATATTAAAGATAGAACCAATTTTGGTTATTGGCGTGATAAGGTCATCAAGTCCATCTGGTAGACCACTAACAACAATATCACCTCTATTAATTCTCCTATGCAAAATGTTATTTTCAGTCTCCAATTCAGTCATTTTCTTAGTGGTAGAGGAATCAATATAACTTATAAGTTTGTTGCAATCAACAATTTCGGTCTTCATGTCTTTGAGACAACTAGCTATTTCAGCTTTAAAGCTAGCAACTGTATCAGCTAATGTTTTAGAAATTGCTGCTTGTTCATTATTAGCTTTATCAATAAATAAATCGAGCTTCAAATTCAGCGCACTAAACTCCTGCCGTAACAAATTTATTCCAAACGAAGAATCATTTCCACAAGATTTGCAAAAAAAAAACGATAAAGACTTGCAATCTTTTAATGATGAATGAAATACTTTTATCATTTAACCCAGCACAAGATACATTGAACCAATTAGCACAGGATTTGCATTGTACGCTAGATTGAGTCTTGTTAATAACATCTTGACAATTTCCACATTTATATTGTAATTTAGTGATAGGCATTTTAAGGAATTCCAAGATAAACAACAACAACATCAACAAATGGCGGCAGTAATTACGCAGCAACAGCAACAGTAATTCAAGCAAATTAAAAGTAAAATTTCTAATTTCTTTTCAGTATTCAGGTACACACATTGATTTGGTGATTATTTATGTTATTACAGAATAACAAATATTGTAATTTTGTAATTTTTAGCAGCAAATTATTGTTGTTGAGCGTGTACTTTTTGTCCCCCGCCCTGTGCGCAAGTGTTCTCCGCAAACAGCATTGCCGCAGCCGAAGCAGTATGCCCGCGTTTTCCGCTGCCGCCCGTACTCAGAACGGCAAAGGCGACATGATGGTCTACTTGACCTAGCCGCAAACGACGGTGCATTGCCTTCCATCGGTCTTGGTTATACCGGAAATAAAAAGAAAAATAAAAAACAAATAAATATATATTCTATTCTTGAATTTGAAGATGTTTTTCTTACCCTGACATCGAATGCTTCCATTGCATTGCGTATCCTTGGATATGAGGTTATATGGTTGTTCAGGGCACGTTCTTCGATATTTGGTGTGGTCAATTGTTTCGTTAGCAGTAACAAGAACGACCGCCGTCTGTTACTCCTTTTTATAGGCTTCATTTCGTTGTAAATCGTAAAAGCAGCCAATGCAGCGACGTCCAACATATTATAAAACATGGCCAACGGCCATCGTTGTGTTGCTCTTTTGCAGCTGTAAGTGCCTAGCATTTGATCCATGGTATCAACGCCGCATTTGTTGGCGTTGTAATCTAATATGGCATAGGGCTTCCGCTTCTCCGTTTGCTCGTCAACGCGGCAGGTGTAGTGCATTGTGGAGAGCACGTTCACCACTTTATTTTTTTTCGGCACGTATGAGCATAACGCTATATCTCCTTCGTTGAACCCAAATAATGTACTAATGATGGTGCGCTTCGGGTTCTTCTTGAACTCCTGTGGAATGAATGTTTTGTTGTAGCGCATTATACCAACATATGCGGTCTTCCTCCTCATCAAAATACGCGCCAAGTCAAGAGTGGTAAAAAAATTATCCGCGTATATAGTATGGCCAGCATCTAAATATATTTCCACAAGATCCAGCACTACGTTCTGCCCTTGGTTTATCTCCCGTTGTTGGTTTGGCAGTTTTCCAGAATATATCATTCCCTTCACAGGATAATAACTCTGTGAGTCGCATAACCACCATACTTTCAAACCATACTTAGCTGGCTTTGACTGAATATATTGCGTGAAGCGGGTGCGGCCTCTGTAAGGGAACAACTGCTCATCAACTGTTAGTGCTTCAGTGTAAGCTGCTGCCAAGTTATGTTGCAACATTTGCCAAATATCGTCAATAGCTGCAGTTTTGCTGTTGATGAGTCGCTGTTGTCGAGTATTTCCATTGTCAAATCGAATAAATTGCTTTATACACATGAAGCGATCGTACGACAACGCAGCTTTGTATATTGGGCAACGCGTCGCGCCCCATAATTCCATAGCTGGTTCATGGTTTGATCTTGTGAGTCCAGCATATAAAAGAATAGCTACAAAAGCGTCAAACTCTTTCACTGTCACTGGCTTCCACTCCTTTTTCTTCGTGGTATTCGCCAAATTCCATGCAGCTGTAACCACCCTGCCTTTACGATTTGTTTCACGTAGCACTAAGTGTATTATTTCCTGTGTCATAATTGAACGCATTATTGTATAGGGGTCGTGTATATTTCCTGTTGATCCTGGTTTATTTCTTGTGAAGTCGAGCACGTTATGATTACGAGTGCGTGATGTTGGTGGTGCTTCTTTACTACATTGTGTGCCATCTTTACCAATATAGTAACTTTCATTCGTTTCCTGTCCATCATTTTCTTCCTCGTCATCAGTATCTTCATTTAGCTCGACGTATCCTTCAGTTTCGGCATCTGACTTTTCAGCAGGTTGGTATGTGCATTTATTAGTGAAATTCAGTACAAGGTACATACGAACCTATTCACACGTCCGCGTACTATTCTCACTAAAACCTCAATAACTCCTAAAGTAATGATCCGATCGGCTTGATTTTTTTTCCAAAAGATGCGAAACAAAATGCTCTTGGAATACAGAGTAACTTTTGGGGTGGGTTGTAGTGGCCGAAGTAGGAGTAATTTCAGTTTGAAAAGGCAAAAAGGTTCCTAGGGACCTTCTCACTCATCGGAGGGTTAAAGCTATTTCAAATATTTTACTAAAAACTAATTAAGATCCACAAACATTTGTTAAGCTAATGATATATTTTTCACATCGTAAAACATAAGTAGAAATCCCAACATCACTCATGTCAAAATTAGCATTCATTTAAATCGTTAATATCATATTCGCAGTTCAACTATATTTAATATACTGGAAAAGCCCATTTCTATCTGTACATATATATTTTAGCCCGAAGATACAAACCAAGATCCAAAACTACTACAAGTGATAAATTTAACAGCCGTTGCCATAAAACGTTTAATAAAAATGGCAAAAAAGATTGCCGGTTTTCGTGATATGTGTCAGGAAGATCAGGTGGCCTTGCTAAAAGGTGGCTGTACAGAAATGATGATAATGCGTTCAGTCATGACATACGATGATGATCGTAATACCTGGAAGGTGGGTATTAATTACATATACATTTCATTAAATATTTAATTAAAATGCAATTCTTATAAAAAATTATATAAATATGCAGATACCTCATACCAAAGATGACATGTCCAATATTAGAGCAGATGTTTTAAAATTAGCCAAAGGTAATGTTTATGAAGAACACATTAAATTTATTAGTACATTTGATGAGAAGTGGCGCATGGATGAACATATTATATTAATAATGTGCGCCATTGTATTATTTTCACCCACAAGGCCACGTATTATACATTCCGATGTTATCAGATTAGAACAGGTTAGTAATTACTATTTCTTTCATTAACCTTCTTTAATGATTGTGGCAATAAATTTTTCTTTTTATTACTTTGTAGAATTCATATTATTATCTTCTACGAAGATATTTGGAATCTGTTTATCCTGGTTGCGAGGCTAAGTCGGCTTTTATCAAATTAATACAAAAGATATCAGACGTTAAACGTTTGAATCAATTTATCATTGGTGTCTATTTAAATGTTAATCCATCACAGGTTGAACCTCTACTAAGAGAAATTTTCGATTTAAAAAATCATTAAACTATAGTTATTTTTCCTATTTTGTTTTTGTTATTTTATCATTGCTAAATTCTGTAATTGTTAAACAATTAAGCATAAAATGCTTTTTTGTTAATAAAAGTAAACAACAAATAGAAAGTACCTTTACTGCTCTCCTCCTGTTTTAAAGTTATTTGTACAAGTGATAAATGTACAAAATTAATATTTAAATAAATATTAACTAATAATAAATAGATTAATATGTATATCACATTATCAGCCATGTCACAGAACTCAATTCCGATCGAATGTGGTTTTGATTTCGTAAATTGAGTCTTTAGAAAACGAATTTTTTTTTTCGGAATGAAACCACTTTAGATTTCTAAAGTGGAATTGTTATTTTTTATGATTTTACACTGAAAAAAACTCATACTACAAATTTATAATCACAATTAAATAATTAATTTTAATATTTCATTGTTTTTTTAGTTCTCTCATTGATACTGCTATTAAATTTTAAAAATTTCAAAGTTGGTATCAGCAACAAAAAAACTTTTTGCAAAAAATTACAAAAATTAAAAATATTTACACAGCACTGGAATATGACAGAGGAATTTCTTCTTCGTAGCTTTTCAACTGCGTTTTGATGTTTTTGTTTATTTAAAACAGCAACAATTGAAATTCTGGGCATTTTTAGAAAATTTTCTTGACTTTTATTTAAAATTTCTTTGTAAGCATTTTTTTTGTTCACTTTTGTTAAACTTTTGGCTGAATTTCAGTTTATGGGGGACACCCCTAGAGAAAAAATCTAAATACGCCATCCCCTTCAGAATGTTCCCAGGAGTACGAAAATCATAATGAAAAAGAGGGCTCACGCCCCCTATGGGCGTGGCAGTCGAAAAACGACCCGGCCCACCTACGTAGACAATATGGGTATCAAATGAAAGCTAATGTCTTCACGATTCCAAAAATAGCCATAGTTGCCAGATCGGGCGGTTTTTGCAGCCGATACGGCCATTTTTGTTAAATAGGGGCGGGGGTGAAAAACGACCCATGCCACCTACTTAGACAATATTGGTATCAAATGAAAGGAAATGTCTTCACGATTCCAAAAATACCCGTAGTTGCCAGATCGTCCAGAATTTGAGGAAGATATGTTAATTTTTATAAAATGGGGGAAGGACTTTTTTTGTTTATTTCTTTTTAGCTCGGCCAGAGGCCGAGCACTCGAGATCCCCGCCGTCTAGAATTAAGACATACTGGAGTTAAAAACCCCTAAGCCCGGCCGTAGGCCGGTCACGCAAAAAAAAAAAAAAAAATTTCCCCCACCCCAAATTTTGCCAAAATGGCCATATCGGCTACAAAAATCGCCCGATCTGGCAACTACGGCTATTTTTGGAATCGTGAAGACATTAGCTTTCATTTGATACCCATATTGTCTACGTAGGTGCGCCGGGTCGTTTTTCGACTGCCACGCCCATAGGGGGCGTGAGCCCCCTTATTCATTATGATTTTCGCACTCCTGGGGTCATTTAAGGGGGCGTGGCATTTTTTTTTTTCCCCAGGGGTGTCCCCCATAAACTGAAATTTTGCCAAACTTTTTATTACAAAAGCTAATGTTTTTTGTTTTTAGGTTAAAAGTCGAGATTTAAAATTTTTTTTGTAATGAACAAAATCGATCGGAGTCTAGAGAACGCAAAGTAAAAACAATCGATTTGCAAATACGGAATTGAAACCATTCCGATCGAATTATGTGGCATGCCTGTATATTTTCTTAAAAATATACTATTGTAAAATTATTGTTAAACAAATTAAATTTAAATCCTGTATAAAGAAGAAAATGAAGTAAATTATTGTGCAATTTTTATTCCATATTTATATTTACATATATGTAACTATCTTATTCTCTTGCATGTATTTATAACCTACACCACCATAGTGGGGGGTATATTGGATTTGTGCATATGTTTGTAACGTCCAGAAATATTGGTCCAACCCCACCGAAAATCACTTAAAAGAGCATAACTCTTTTAAAAATACTGGTATCCAAATAATATTTAATACAAATATATCTTATATGTACACAAACAATACCATACAATAGATCGGTCCAGAATTAGTCGTAGCTCCCATATAAGGCCCACTTCCGAAAATCACTTTAACAATCATAAATTTTTTAAGAATGTTGGTGATCAAATAAAATTCTTCAATAATAATATACAGAAATGATGACACCTAATTTTATAATGGTCAGTCTGTAATTAGTCGAAACTCCCATATAAGACCCTTTCCGTAATTCAATTTAAGCTTCATAAATCTTTTAAAAGTATTTATATGGAGATAAAATTTAACACATATAATATTTATATTCACAGAAATCATGTTACAAAATTTTTGGATGATTGGCCCACAATAGGTTATATCTCCCATATAGCGCACATTTCTGAAAAACTGTTTTATATGTATACTGGGTGTAGGGTATTATATGGTCGGGCTTGATCGACTATACTTTCTTACTTGTTTTTCATTGTATGTATTAACCTGTCTAAATTAAAAGTTAATTTATTCCTTAATCTTAAATGTATGTACAGGGGGGTTATTGTGTACATATTTCGATTCGAAAAGGCTTTTGAAAGCATTTTCCGATACGAATATTAAATCGTATTATGTAGTACATTTTTACAGGGAAAACCAAATGACGTCAAATCTAATCATGTTAAAAAAATTTGACAGCTTTTTTAAAAATCGCTGCACTTTGGTTAATGTCAAAATTACTTTAAAAACTTATTACGTTAAAAAAGTAGCAAAAACCAACAAACTTATCAATGGATCATGTTTTTCATAAATTCCAATTTTTATTAATTCGTAAGTTTATTTTAATTGACGTATGATTATCATCAATATTGTTTAAAATCTATAATTTCTAGTTTATAATAATTACTGTGAATAAATAAAAAAATAAAAAATGCTCCTTATTAAAATTTGTTCTTAGTTACTACTTTAAGACATTTATTATTATTTAGTGATAATTTTAGGTTTCAATTTTTATTTGGTTTGGGAGCTAATTAGTTGTTATATGCTATAATTTTCCATGACATTGTCATTCACTTAATTTAAAACATCCGCAACAATTAAGGAAGCTGTGTTTGTGTTCGCTCCATATCCATTACTTTCACAGATGCGAACACATCACTCCGCACTGAATGCAAGCTAGCCATTCTAATAGTGTAATGGAACAGAAACTATTTGGCCCTCCTTCGATGACTGAAAGGCTTTTGTCCTTTTGCCAAATGAATGCTGAACAATAAACACCACCGGTATCTCATATTGTCTTTGCATATCAATTTGTTAATAAAAAAATATTTCTTCGCTTTCGCAAGCAAAATACCATTCGAACGATTTACGAACATACATACGAGTACATAAGTAATGATTTTGGCACTTGCTTTTGTATTACATAATTGCATTTACAAAAGTAATTTTTTTATTTTTTCGTAAGAGAAGTAAAAATCTCTGAGACTTTTACTTCAATTCTACAAAGTAATAAAAATTAGGCTTCCCCTTTCTCTAGTTAATAGCTTCTCCTTTATTAATTCAACTCGAAACAGTCAAATTTATAAACCTCTAATACATATGTCGGTTTTTGAACGCTCCTTTATGATAAGAACTTTCCGCATTTGGAACCACTTACCCAATGCTCTAAGACTATTCTCTTATTCTACTATACTTATAAAAATGGTTTTGGAATTTCTACGTTTATCAAGAGAAAACCAACAAACTAATGAAATCTCCTGATATCTTTACTGTAATGTTTGTTTTATCAAATTCGATATATAGATACATATATCAAATAAATTAACTGCTTAAAAATAATAGTAATCCTTGTTACTATTTAAATATAAATTACAAATCGATGGCCTTTTATACACATTTCATTTTTTTTTACTTAAGAACTATTCTCCTTTTCTGGCTTTATGGATTCAAATATAAAAAACATTCACCCCTATCGTCAATAAAAATTAGGTGAAAAAAAGTGAACAAATTTCACGTGGAATTTTTATTCACGATAGCGGTGATTATCTCTCATTAAAATAATTCTGGTAATGATTTATACGACTGGGGAGCCGCTTATATATAATTTAAATTTTTATTATAATCACATTAATTAAAATATAATTTAATAATATTTATAACAACATGATTATTAGACGATACATGTATTATTAGACTGGCTCAAGATACAAATCTTGTGCTCCACAAGGATGCCCCTATTCCAATAGACAAAATAAATATATGTATATTTCAAATTTCAGACAAATCGGCCAATATTTAAAGGTCGCTAGAAATTTATGATTTTTCGGGGTTCATGTCAAATTCAAACAAAAATTTAATTGTTATAAAAAAATTTATTATTTATGTATGTATGTACATAAACTTTACATATTGACAAAACACTTTTAAGTGTTGCTTATATTATTTGTTTAGTGGAAATAGTTACATTTCTAACGTTATTTTTATTCTCCGAGTTTCATATTTTGAATGTTGTCTTTTGAAGACACAGGATATGTCTTTCTATGTAAATCAACTAAGCGGAGCTAATATTGTTTCTGTTCTTCATTTTTTGCGATAGAGTTGTTAAATTCGGTAACCAGAGCAATACCGCGCTCTGCACAATCGTTTACAACTCTTAAAAGGCTCGCTCTTTCTTTCATCTGAATATAAATTGCATCATCCTTCCACACTGCAGGGTCCGTTGTAATGAATGAATGAGCATTTTCATGTCCATCATCCATTAATAAATCAAATAAAGTACTTGTGCGTTTGGTAGCAAAATTTTGGTTGTTGGTTTTTAATAGCGTCTGTATAATATTTATACATTTCTTCTCGTAGTTCGAGTAAGTAGCTGGTATCGAATAATACATTTTCTCCTAACGTAAAATTTGCTTTATCGATTTTTGTCCATTGTTTTTGAAAACGCTCAAACAGTTGCACTTCCGGTCCTACAGTCTGTCCAAAAAACTCATAAATATATTATAAATCATTACCTCAGACATATGATATACATATATATATATATTGATTCCTATGGTTCCAAGTTGGAACAAAGGGCCGTGGCGAGTAATTAGCGCAACTTAATAGCCGATCTCAACAACTTATTTCAGACATATGATGACGACAAGCAATCCATATCATTTCTTTATGTAGACCTTTTTCAATTACAGTGTAGGCCCCTATATTTAAACCAGTGTTAGAGGCTATAGTGTCATAGTTTGCGAATGTTATTTTTAATTGCCCAATCTTCGCCTGGTCCCTTTGGTTATCTTCGGGACTCCTAGAAGTTTTTCTACCAGAACTGACGACTACCGCTAGCCTATCGATTTTTTGTTTTTCGTTAGAAATATCGGGCAGAAGTTTACTATCGTAGTGCAATACGAGTGGATTTTGAAGATGGAATGTATCTTTATCATTTTCTGTTATATATTTTTTCGGAGACGGTTTCTTGTACGTGGTATTGTACTTCGTGATAAAGTCATATCGGACACAGGTTTGCTCAATGCCTGAGAAACAGCTCCGATAACAAACATTGCTTTTATATCAGAAAGATTTACGCGATCAATTGATACAATAACGTCTTCATTTAAAACTGATTTGGTTGTGGTTGATTTATTTTTTCTTTAAGTAAGTAACAGTAGGACAACTATTGACAATGACGGAACTTAATAAATACACTCTAAAAACATATGTATGTACACTAACAGTAATTTATACTAATATAAACAAAGCAGAAATATAGTACTACACTATAAAATGTTCGTAACTTGAAACATAAAACCAAAAAGTTGAAATTTCTAGCGACCTCTAAATATGGTGCGATTGTTCCAATTTTTGGTATGCACACTCCTTTTAATGACTAGAACAGGGGCGGCCTTGTGGAGACAAAAAAAAATTACATTGCAAATTTCATACAATCTTGAACCAGTCTAATGTATTATAGGCCGCGAAAGCTTTCTATGTATGTATTGAAATAAAGAATTGAATTCGTAGATTTTCCGCTTGGAATCGAAATACACAATAACCCCCCAGAAAATGTTTTAACTACATTAATAAATTCTTTTGAGTAGAAAATACATTTGTTGAATGTATGTATTTGGTGTATAAGATCACAGCTATAGTCAGAGGTTAGAAATACATATTTTCAAATCAAGACTAGACACTAGTAGTTGAAGAGTTCTTATTCCCAACTTGGTAAACACATTTCTAATATATACTCATAATACAATTTCCGTTGTCTCATAGTTATCATGCAGAATAAATTTGCCCAAGAACCTATTTCAAATCCTGTTTTAAAATGTATCAGTCAAGAAATAAAAATCTCTCCAAAACTCCTGTCAGCTGTGGCAATAATAGCTTACTGAGATTATGTTTCTCATTCTAACCAGCAGTGTCAATAAAACATTTTTTTTTTAATTTTCTGATAAACACAAATGATTATTTATTTTGAATACAACTTGTATTTATGCATAATAATATCTATAATAAAAATGTTTTTCCAATACTTGTATTCCAACAAAGAATTTGGAAACTAAAAATAATACATATCAAACAGATAATCAGGGGTGTCATAGAAACCAATATTGTCAGAATTGGTTTTAAAACCGGCAAGAAAAAATGCTTTGTTGTCATAGGGCACTGCTACAGTTCAATAAATATTGAGATATTTCTAGTATCACGATATTTATTGAACGTGTAGCAGTGCCCTCCAAAGCATTTTTTCTTGTCGGTTTTAAAACCAATTCTGACAATATTGGTTTCTATGACACACCTGAATATTTAAAAAGTTTTAAATTTAAATTTTTTATTAATAAAAAAATGGTAGTTTTGTTTTTAAACCCAATTTCTTTTTACTACATTTTATGTAAAGAGAATACACAGACGGATCTAATTAAACACATTTTTCCTTGATGATAAATAATGCAGTCATCATAAAATACATACTCTACATATAAAATATACCAATAGTAAAAATATGTATGTAAAAATGTATATAAATTTATATATAAATCAAAAAAAGAAGACAAAAGAGCACACTTTTGATGGGATTGTTAATTTTTTTTTTTTTGCTAAAAGTTAACAATTTAGTTTGATACACAATACGAATAAACGAAGCACTTTTTTGTATATGATTAATTGCAGTCTTTGGCCCATTGCAAAAATTCGGGCAATTCGCTGACTGCCAAGTTACGTGATAAAGCTTTGACACGTAAATTGCGATCGGTTGTTATTAGCACCATTTCAGTTTGTATAAAACATTTGCCATCTGTTAGGTAATAAAGTAAAATTATATGTTAATCATGTATGGATTTGTATTTCATCACAAAAGAACTACCTTTACTGGTTTCCGAACTCATGGTTTTGGTTAATGCTATGGCTGTAGCTAATATTTTATCATCATTTGAAACATGTTCCTCTTCGACTAAAGCAAATAATGAGGAATTTATAATGGAACCCTTGGTAGTGGCACATCTGTAAAATCCATATAAACGTTATTTTTATTAATAATAATTAAAATTTTGCAACACATACCTGACATGAGTTTTAGCGCTTTTTATAAAATCCAATGATTTTTTGGCTCTTGTGGACACATCATCATAGTGATGTATACGATGTTTTTGTAACGATTCTTCACAGGAATCGACTTTTACACCTTTTGAAAGACCATCTAATTCTTTTACCACTAATATGTAATAATAAATAATTTGAAATACATTAATAAATGCTGGAATATTAACTGTTTTGTTTACTTGCCTGTTAGTGGTATAATTAGAGTGTAACGTTTGAATTCATGTACAATACGCTCAAAATCTTCCAAGCAATCTATAAAACAATTTGTATCTGGTAACAGATACTTCGGACGTACTTCGATGTATATCTTGGTGTCAACAAATTTAAGAATTTCCTAAGAACAAGGTGGTAAATTAAAATTTAGTAGTTTTTTTATGAAAATAATAATCTATAGAAAATGTTGTTAGTACTGTGATAAGTTCATAATTTTCTATTAAAATTGTAGCTAATTGCAAAATATTGGTCCTTTTGCGTTGAGTTCAAAATTTTCTATAGAAAATGTTGCTGATTTTGTGATGATCTCAACATTTACTTAGAACATCTTTGAAAGTCTTCTCACATTATGATAAATATTTTATATAGAAATTTTTTGTCGATAAACGCAAATTTTTCTATAGAAAATATTCCTTTGTTGAAGAGCAAAATTCAAAGGAACTAATTTATATTTTCTTTTGAGATCTTTTATTTCATTACCTCCAATTTATTGTGATACATTTTCTTAACATGCGTTTTAGCTTCCAATTCCTTTTTAAGTTTAGAAAGATGTGACAACTGATTATCTTCCGGTTTGTAAGTTACACACAATTCGAAGGCGTTGGTGTTGATGGTTTTCTTACCGTCTTCATTGTTTATTATAGTTTCGGCATCATTATCTTCGTTTTCTATGTCACCATCTACAGCTTTATTCGACCGAGTACTTTGTAAATCGTCTAGAGCCTGTTTAATGTCGGAATTTAAGTCTTCATTAATAAAATGTGATGTGTCTACATTTTCTAAACGTTTTTGGTTTTCATAATAAATTTCTTTAAAGTCTAGCAGCATTTTAAGGCGGGCTTTTAATTGTAAACTTTCTTCAGAGAAGGTATCGCTTTTTGTTTTGGGTATTATGCATGCTAGAGGTGTAAAGCCCATGAGAAACATATCTTCTTCAAATACAATGTTCTGTTGATGATGAACATCGAATAAGTTTTCTTGCTGCAAAACACTGAAAAGTTTTTCCAGCTCTAGCCAGGAATTAATAAAAAGATGTCTGCAAAGAGTTGAAAATGTATTATTTTGTTTTAAAATTTAAGCACTTGCTTTTCTTACTCTTCATTTTTAATGGGTTCCCATAGGTTGACATGATGTTTAAGCCACAACACATAAATTCGGTTATATTGCAATGTCGTATTCAAGTCCAAAAATCTTTTAAAGAAATAAAATATGTAATAAGTTTTCATAGAGATATATAATATAGAACTTACTGTTCATCCTCAAATTGTTCCGGATTAGTGTTCAATGTATGTAATAGCTCATGAGATTTACGAAGTATTAAACCAAAAAATTGATTGCAAAAATTAAATGCATGATAACGTCGGGTGTCTGTAAAATTTGTTTAATTATTTCACTGAATTTATAACTATGAAAAATATTTTTATTTACCTTTATCTAAGTTATGATCTATAGCAAAAATATTTAATGCCAAAAATTGCATCAATCTTTTTCGGGTAATGGCCAATGGTTCATGTTGTAATAAAACACTTAATTGTAACAATAACTTTCGTTGATGCTCTAATATGGTTTCCATGCTAAAAATTGTTTTCAAATTAAAAAAAAATTAGACTACTACATTTAAGCCACTAAAATTTAAATAATAATAATAATAAACATTAAAAATACATTTGATTTTTATTGCTGAAAATTTCATAATAATTAGATAGCAATTATCTGAAACACTTACCCTACTCCTGTATAAAGTTTGCCAATTATATATAAATATAAAGAGGTGATGCGTCTCAGAAGCTTAAATTACAATAAAAAAAAGAACATTTTTTAGTCTTAAAATTGAAAAGGTTATTTACTTGCTATCTTTACCTCTTCTGTAGTCATTTCTCTAAAACGTTTCTCTTCGCTAACAATCATTTTATAATTATTATTACCATTGAGATCAGTGCGATGTAATCGACGCACACCGTCTGGATAAATCCAAACCTCTTTGCGCATAGATTTTGAGGATTGATGATTATTATTGTTATAATTATAATGTATAGGGGAAGATTTTAAGTCAATTTCTTCATACTAAAAACAAGTAAAAGTTAATTTAAAATAATTAAACAATAAATTTAATTAAATCCAACCTTTTTACGTATTTCATCAAATAACACCAAAAGACTTTCTTTCGCTGAATGTATGGCATTGTAAGACATTAAACTACGCATATGATAATAAATAGCATCAAATTTGTTACGCTAAAAAATAAAAGCCACAAAATATAATAGTTATTCTGCCTTAGAATAATATTTAAATTATATTTACCTTATGTATTGCTACTATCGCCAATTGATTGTATGGTACTCCATTTGATGGCACCAGTGCTTGGGCCTGTTTGTAATATTTAGCCGCGACGTCATAATCTTGGCCCTGTAGGTCTTTGATTTTATAACGCCACAAGTCGCCCAAATAAATCAATAACTTTTGAACTGTTACTTTAGCCATCAAATCTATTTTGTGTTGTGATCTTTGATTTGTTGAAATTTGCATATTTTTAATGGATGCTATTTGTTGAGACTCGTTTGACAAATACTTTTCATAGAGTTGTTGATAAACATCTTCATAGAATTCAATGCCATCAGTTATGATTTTTTGTAAACAGTTTATTGCATTGGGTGTATTTTGTTGCTGCTTTAAATGCTCGCGCATATTGTAGAAAAGTATTTTCCAAAAGAATGAATCGACTTTTTGTTCACAACAAAATTTAAGATTATTAAGCAGTAGATTTTTAAAGATTTCTTGGAGTTCATGGCGTATGGTACATAAATTAGACCAATTCTACGATGATGAATTGAAAAGCATAGAATAAAAATAAGTAGAATTAAAGTTCATATAAAAAAATGTCACATGTAGAAAGAATGATATACAGTACCTGTATTACTTGGTTATGATTAATTTTATTCTGCAGACACTCAAATAGTGGCGGCAAACGTTTTGCATTATCATCTAATGCATCGAACCACTTGGGATGATTTAGCTTTTGTACCTGTCTAAACGGAGACATTGGTAGTTCATATCTAGCAGATATTTCTTGTCTGCTCTGATAACGATTACGTCTATCATGGTTACGCAAACCATTTTTTGAATCCTGACTGCATTCATTAATTTTTTTGATATCCTCTGCATTAAGACGTATAAGTCCTGGTATAGCTGTGTTTGTTGGGATTTCACTTCGAGTTTCTCTTGGCATAGGATTAGTTATTGACCCGCTGGCTTCCGAAACGGGATTAACATTTTCCATTTTGTCCTCTACATCTTCCCTCTTGGCAGACATACGTAAAAAGTAATCAATGCAAGTTAACTCATTGGCGTTAGAGTTGGTAGTTGTACCACACTCTTTTGGCTTTGGTTTTTG
Source organism: Bellardia pandia (assembly GCA_916048285.2). Taxonomy (NCBI): domain Eukaryota; kingdom Metazoa; phylum Arthropoda; class Insecta; order Diptera; family Calliphoridae; genus Bellardia; species Bellardia pandia. The sequence goes on from OU696529.1 coordinate 48,695,868, forward strand.
CACAACTGCCACCTTTGCCACATTGGATCTGTTGACATTGTGTTTCCTTTCACCGCTGCAAATGTTAACATTGCCATTGCAACCATTGCTGCTTCCGCCACTTACAATATTATTGATGTTGCCGCTGTTAATGTTGCTATTGTTGTTCCCTTCGCGTGTAATGATTTTTTCCTGTAGTCGTTTTGGCAAATTCCTGATGATTATCGAAATATCATTTTGTTCTCGCGTTCCCGTTCGATTCATATTTTAAACAAAACGCCATCAACTGCATTTATGCTTTTTGTTTAGTTTGTAGTAATTTGAAAATTACGCACACAAAAATCTTTAAAGGCTTTTTTTATTTTATGATATCTTTTGTTTATTTCGTTCACTTTCCTAAAAAGTAAATTTCACAGAAAAAAACTGATATAAGTTAAGCGTATGTGAAGAAATAAACACGCGCGTGAACAAAACAAACTGAACGAATGTTTATAACATACCGTAACAGCTGATTTATCAAAACAAACATTTTTTCTTGAGTGGTGAAATTGTTTGTTGTTGTGATGTATAATTGTGTAGATTTGTTTTTGTAAATGCGGTTTGATAAAAAGTCAATTCCATTCGTTTCTAATTTGTAAACTAACAAACCCAAACATGACCTAAAATACATTGAACAAACTTATGTGTTTCATAAACAATAATTGCTGATGTCGATGCAAATAAGTAAATGATGAAATTTTTTTAGAAATCAATAATAACTAAAACACATTTAATCAAAATAAAATTAATTTTTAAATTTTGTGGATTATTAGAATTTTGTGGATTATTTATTAGAATTTTGTGGATTAATAGAATTTTTGTGCATTATAAGCAATAATTGTATTATAAATTTTCCTATAAATTCTAAACGGGAGCTTGTGTATCATATTCGAAAACAGGAGTTAGTAGCTAATAAGTGTAGAAATCATATTACGTATAAATTTTAACACAAAAAAATGGAACATAGGGGGTATGCCTTAAAAAACTTTCATGCTTTAAGTAACATGTAAAAAAACAGCACATTAGAAATTTCCCTATAAATTCTAAACGGGAGCTTGTGCATCATATTCGAAAACAGGAGTTAGTAGCTAATAAGTGTAGAAATCATATTACGTATAAATTTTATCACAAAAAAATGGAACATAGGGGGTATGCCCTAACAAACTTTCATGCTTTAGGTAAAAATGTTAAAAAACAGCACTTTAGTAATTTCTCTACTTAAAACATTTAAGTTTGTTAGGTACGTCACCCGATTGTACATTTACAAGCTAATAGTTTTCGCATTCCAATATGATGCACAAGATGCTGTTCAGGATTTATAGATTATTGCACTGGAATTTTTCATATACTTATTGCTTATAAATTATAATGCACACAATTCTTTATTAAATTTTATTTTGATTAGATGTATTTTAATTTTTTATTTGCATCATTATTTATAAATTTATTTGCATCATTATTTATTAATTGATTTACATTAAAATTATTATTGTTTAAAAAAAGCACATGATTTGTTCTATGTGATTTATTAAACCGCATTTACAATAACAAATCTACAAGATGATGCATGAACAACAACAAACAATTTTCGCCACTCTAGAACAAAAGTTTGTTTTGATAAAACAGCTGTTACGGTTTGATATATAATGGCGTTTTCTTTTCTGGCAAAAATGTTACACGTTTTTCCCATTTCGCATCTTTTTTAATTTTTTTGTGTTCTTTTCTGAAGAAATGTCAACACTGCTAAAGTGTAGTGTGTTCTTTTCTATAAATGTCACACTATAAATTTAAAAAATGGTGCACATTTCACACTCTGTATTTTTAGAGGGGGAGAATCGCACGATAAAACAGCTGACCAGTGATGCCAACTTTTGGGACTCAAAACGCGTAAACATTTTTGAAAAAAGGGCTAAATGAAAAAAAACACATCCAATTTTCTTTTTTTTCGCATTTTGAGTGACTAAAATCCGGCTAAATCTAGCCCGAAAAGGGCTAAGTTGAAATCGCTGCAGCTGACATTTGATTTATTTATGAATGTGTATTTGTGTTAAGAAACAAAAAAGATATATACAAAATGGAAAATATTACTACTTTTTTATGTGCTGAAAAAATTTTGGATGACTTGTTGGATTCATCTTCAGCATCTGATGATGATAAAATATTTTATATGATTATGGAAAGAAATCCACAACCGCGAGTGAAAGGCTTTGTAAAGAACGTAATTAATGAATACTCTGAAGTTGATGTATGTCAAATTTCATAGGACAATATCTCCTACTTCTTATATATGTAATGTATGTTTATATATATAATTTTTATAGTTTAAGAAGAATTTGCGTATTAGTCGGGAAGGTGCAATTGGTCTTTTTTATAAATATTCATTATCTTATTTCAAGCGATCTTACCAGGGAGCTATCTGCTTCTTCTTTTTTAACAAAAAAACAAAAACAGCTGTACATGAAAAAAAAGTGTTACACTGTTGTAATTTTATGTTCTATTCTGACCATTAAAAATGCGACATCTTTAAAATGTGGGGTAAACATTATAAAAATGTACATAATAAAAGTGTAACATTTTATTTCAGAAAAGAAAACACCATAAGATTACATTTACATTACATATACATATAAGAAGTACGAGATATTGTCCCAAGGTGAATTTAAATACAAGGTGACAGCGTAGCGCCAGCTGATTATTCATGGTGAAATTGAAAATGTCAAAAAGTTGTTTACAAATAGTCAAAGTTTATATAAAAAAAAACTTTTTGACAGTGACGAAAGTTTTTACACATAGAAAAATGCCTGTTGTTCTTGCCTTGTTGTAATTGTTGTAGCAATGCTGTCACCTAGTATTTAATTTCACCATGTATTGCCCTATGAAATTTGACATACATATGTACATCAACTTCAGAGTATTCATTAATTACGTTCTCTAAAAAGCCTTTCACTTGCGGTTGTGAATTTCTTTCCATAATCATATAAAATATTTTATCATCATCAGATGATGAAGATGAATCTAACAACATCCAAAATTTGTTCAGCACATTTTCAATTTTGTATATTTTTTTTGTTTTCTAACACATTCTTAACAAAACAAATGTCAGCTGTTTTATCGTGCGATTCTCTCCCTCTAAAAATACAGAGTGTGGAAGGTGCACCATTTTTTAATTTTATATTGTGTCATTTATAGAAAAGAACACACCACATATTGCATACTTTAACAATATTTGTTTTCCCTCTAAGGAATATCAAGTAGTTTGCGTAAAAAAATTTACACAATTCCTTTTAGTGAATGAAATTATGAAACTAATTGTACTTACTAAATTGGGTTTTCTTTGTTTTCAATTTCGTTTTTCACGCAAGATTTTCTTCTTTTTGGGTAATTTTTTTAAAAATTTCACACTGCAGATTAATAATGCTTTAGTTTTTTTTTAACAATATATAATCAGTATTTTTTAATTTCTTTATTAAGAATATAAATTTAATATTTATACAAATTTCCTTTCTTGTTTTTTCCGTTTAACAAAATAGTTCTTGTCACAGAGTATACTCTGTGGTTCTTGTTTCTTTGACTTTACTCAACAAACTGATGACCACTTTGTGCTGATGACAAAAAGAAAACTCAAAAATCTATCAACAACACTGAAAAAGATACTCTCATTCATGGTGAAATTAAATACGCAGGTAAAAAAGGACGGCCTATTTGCCTTTTAGCGATAATGACAATGACGCGTAATTTTCTTAATCCACCAAGAGGTTAATTACAAAAATTTTCAATTTCTTTGAATTACGTGTCATTGTCATTATCGTTCAAGGGTAATCAGGCCGTCCTTATTTACCTGCCTTCGAGAGAGTTGCGTCTCACTATTCCATTAGTTAATGCCTGGCGTTGTCTAACTGTTTCGCGTTACGGTTCTTCGAAGCTGTGTATTAGTCACATGCTAAAGATTTTTAATTACAAGATTTATGGCTTCATTAGTCTTTACTTTCTGTTGCTGTTCTGTTCCGTGTCGTTCTGTTGTTAAATTTTTGTAGTTAGTTTTTCCGTATAGACGTATCAGCTATTTTAGGTAAACAGACAACACACCGCGAAAATAAATCAAAAAATACAAATCAAAGTTTTTTTTATTGTACAATATGTCATACCTTTCGAAGGCAGGTAAAAAAGGAAAGCCTGATTGCCCTTGAGCGATAATGACAATGACGCGTAATTTTCTTAATCCACCAAGAGGTTAATTACAAAAATTTTCAATTTCTTTGAATTACGTGTCATTGTCAATCATTGATACTCTGTGGGAAAAGGGGACAAAGATACGCGCGTGAACAAATCAAACTTTACGTGCGCAAAGATAGCGTCGAAAACGCCAAAATATATTAGTTATTTTGGGAATTCAGAAAAATGGGAATTTAAAAATACGCAAAGTATTTCAATGGAAAATCATAAAAACACAAACAATAGCATTAGGAATTCAGAACACAATTTAAATTTTAATTTAATTTAAAAAAATAAAAAATATTTTATAAGAAAAGTTGGTTGAAAAGGCGTTTTAGATACCTTAGATGATGTACTTTCATAATCTATATAGGTAGTTGCTTGACGTTGCCTGTATTCCAAGCAATAAATAATCCCAGATTTTTTTGGCCATTTTGGATGAGGCCACTTTTCTGGAAAACTGTCCAGCGGATTTTTTGTAAACTAACAAACCCAAACATAACCTAAAATACATTGAACAAACTTATGTGTTTTATAAACAATAATGATGAAATTATTTTAGAAATCAAAAATAACTAAAACACATTTAATCAAAATAAAATTAATTTGTGAGTTTTGTGGATTATTAGAATTTTGTGGATTATTTATTAGAATTTTGTGGATTAATAGAATTTTTGTGCATTATAAGCAAAAATTGTATTATAAATTTCCCTATAAATTCTAAACGGGAGCTTGTGCATCATATCGGAAAACAGGAATTAATAGCTAATAAGTGTAGAAATCAAATTACGTATAAATTTTTCCACAAAAAAATGAACCATAGGGGTATGCCCTAACAAACTTAGTTGTTTTAAGTAAAATGTAAAAAACAGCATATTGGAAATTTCTCTATAAATTCCAAACGGGAGCTTGTGCATCATATGGGAAAACAGGAATTAATAGCTAATAAGTGTAGAAATCAAATTACGTATAGATTTTTTCACAAAAAAATGGAACATAGGGGGTATGCCCTATCAAACTCTCATGCTTTAGGTAGAATGTAAAAAAACAGCACATTACAAATTTTCCTATAAATTCTAAACGGGAGCTTGTGCATCATATCGGAAAACAGTAGTTAGTAGCTAATATGTGTAGCAATCAAATTGCGTATAGATTTTTCCATAAAAAAGGGAACATAGGGGGTATGCCCCAACAAACTGTCATGCTTTAGGTAAAATGTTAAAAAACAGCACTTTAGTAATTCTCTACTTAAAATATTTAAGTTTGCTAGGTACGTCACCCGATTGCTACATTTACAAGCTAATAGTTTTCGCATTCCAATATGATGCACAATATGCTGTTCAGGTTTTATAGATTATTGCACTGGAATTTTTCATATACTTATTGCTAATAAATTATAATGCACACAATTCTTCTAATGCACAAAACTCATTATTAAATTTTATTATTTTATTAGATGTATTTTAATTTTTTATTTGCATCATTATTTATTAATTTATTTGCATCATTATTTAATAATTTATTTGCATTAAAATTATTATTGTTTTAAAAAAAGCACATGGTTTGTTCCAAGGTGAATTTATACTAGTATTTAATTTCACCATGGTTTGTTCCAAGGTGAATTTATACTAGGTTGCAGCATAGCGCATGGTGAAATTAAATACTAGGTGACAGCATTGCTACAACAATTACAACAAGGCAAAAGCAACAGGCATTTTTCTATATGTAAAAACCTTCGTCACTGTCAAAAAGTTTTTTTTTTATATAACTTTTTGACATTTTCAATTTCACCATGAATAATCAGCTGGCGCTACGCTGTCACCTTGTATTTAAATTCACCTTGGCATAGCGCTTGTTGTAACAATGCTGTCACCTAGTATTTAATTTCACCGTGGTTTGTTCTAACGGGTTTTGCAATAGCTACTTGACAACTCTGAATTTAAATTGTGAACGCACTATTTCACTGATCATCTAATTGTTGCTTTCTTTTTTTTCAGTAAACTTAACATTTTCGTTATGGTAAAGTACACGAAGGAACAACGTTTGGAAATTATAAAAATGTACTACCGAAATTCGGAGTCGGTGACCGCAACTTTAAGAGCGTTAACTCCAATTTTCGGTCGTAATTCTCGCCCTAGTAAACAAGCAATAACAAGTTTAGTGCAAAAATTTGAGTCTACATATTCATTGTGTGATACTGTCGTGCCAGTGAGACAACGGCCTGGTCGAAGTTCCGAAAATATCGCTGCCGTTCAGGCGTCCGTAGCAAACGATTCAAATCAGTCGATTCCGCGGCGTTCTCAAGAACTGGGCATCCCCAAGACCACTTTATGGCGAATTTTGCGTAAGGATCTGGGTTTACACCCATACAAGATTAAGCTGACTCAAGAATTGAAGCCGATGGACCATTTGAGTCGACGTGCGTTCTCCGATTGGGCTCTGGAGAAGATGCACCAAGATGATGAATTTCATCGCAAAATCATCTTCAGTGACGAAGCTCATTTTTGGCTCAATGGGTTCGTCAATAAGCAAAATATGCGTTATTGGTCTGCTGAAAATCCACATGTGCTTCACGAATCACCACTTCATCCACAAAAAATTACTGTTTGGTGCGCCTTGCATGCCGGCGGCGTCATTGGGCCATATTTTTTCATCGACAATAACGATCGTCACGTTACTGTGAATGGCGATCGTTATCGCGCAATGATTAGCGATTATTTTTAGCCCGAATTGGAACACATGGACTTGGATGACATGTGGTTTCAACAAGACGGTGCCACAAGCCACACAGCACACGTTACAATCGATTTAAAAAAAGTTGTCAAGTCCTTATTGGAAAACCCTTTATGTGATTTATCAAAACGCATTTACAATAACAAATCTACAAGATGATGCATGAACAACAACAAACAATTTTCACCACTCTAGAAAAAAGGTTTGTTTTGATAAAACAGCTGTAATACCTTGGTATTACACAAGGTGAATTTAAATACAAGGTGACAGCGTAGCGCCAGTTGATTATTCATGGTGAAATAGAAAATATCAAAAAGTTGTTTACAAATAGTCAAAGTTTATATAAAAAAAAGATGTTTTTGACAGTGACGAAAGTTTTTACACAAACAAAACTGCCTGTTGTTCTTGCCTTGTTGTAATTGTTGTAGCAATGCTGTCACCTAGTATTTAATTTCACCATGTGTAATGCTATGTTTCCACGACGACTTGAATCAAGGTGAATTTATACTAGGTGACAGCATAGCGCCAGCTGATTATTCATGGTTTCAAAATTTTGTATGGTGAAGCAAGTTGTTTCACTAATGATTGGGATGTGAAGCATGAATAGAGAGCGAAGCATAAGCCGTGGAAACGTAGTATTACGGTTTGATAAAGTTTCGTTGAGTTTGTTTTGTTCACGGCGATGGAAACATAGTATAAACGTGTGTAATTGTCATACAGTAGTGTTTCCTATGTTTCCACGGTACAGGCTTCGCTCTCTATTCATGCTTCACACCCCAATCATGTGCGAAACAACTTGCTTCACCATACAAAATTTTAAGAGCGAATTAAGTAGATTCATATTGAATTTACTTGCGAAGCACGATAAATTGCACTCTTCTCTAATTTTTATCGCAAGTTTATCTGCACTAGCTGTAAAAATTTAATATTATTGTAAACAAAGCATATTATTTTCTTGTTGCTGGAAGTAAAGAAAGTAAATACGTACGAATGTATGTTTTTTTCAAATAAGCTAACTAATTTCCACTCACTTTTGTTTGTCCATTAAAAAAAATTATTTTCCACAAATTGTAAATTCTGTTTTTTTTATTCTGTTTGTTTATTAAAGACAACTGTCAAATCGAATCAAGTATATTAGTCATGTAAACAGCATGATTCATAAACATGATTCAGAAGGCGAAGTAGGTGATTCAAGTCATCGTGGAAACATAGTATTATATATTATTATAACAAAAAATAATTTTTCTACGTGTAAATGGTTATACAAGAATTTCACCACAAACAAAAGTAATCGATAAATTTATCACCACTAACTAATAACTGTGTTTTGTTTTTGGTGCTTTTCTTTTATTGGAATTTTGTTATTCGAAAAAAAAAAATTGAATTTATATAGTATTTATCACAGACTACAGTATTTATTTTCCTGAAAAATATTCCAATAACAATGTCTCAAGTAACATTTTTAGATAAATTACTCCACGAATATTTGGTATTTAGAGGATTTTCGAATACTATAAAAGCTTTAGATAATGAACAAAGAAATGAAAAAGATCAATCATTTCGGGCTGAAAAAATAATGGAACAGTTCAATCAACATATACAAACACACGATTTGCTGGCGCTGTTAACTTTGTGGAAACATTTGGACACTCATTTATTTAGTAAACTAGAACATACGTATGCTATGGGTAAGTATAGAAAAAGGAATGTACTTGCTTTTACTTTATTACATTGGATGTATTTCTGATTTCTTTTAGCTGTGAAAAAGTTGGAAAATAGTTTGTTGAAGCTATACTTGGTAACGGCCTACAACCATAATAAAACAGAGAAAATTTCTGAATTCTTTACAAAATTAGCTGTAGAATTGCAGCAACAAAGCGAATGGAAAGATTGGTTTTGTAAGTTTTTTTTGTTAGTTACCAATTGTAAAAAATAATAATTGATTTCTTTGACAGATTTTCCCTTCTGCCGCAATGCTGAAGAATCGCCCACTTTTTCTTTATACTTCAGCAAACAGTGGCAAGACACACTACAGCTATCTTTACGCAATTTCTTGGCAACAGTGTATCAATGTTTGCCTCAACCTACTTTCGTTCGAGTGGAACAAGAAGCTTCGCTTATACGTCGTTTACAAGAAGAAAATGCCTTACTCAAGTCGCGTCTTCAACAAACAATCCAACAACAACAACAGATTTCAGCCTCCGTAAGTTCTCAAAATTTAAATGTAACTTCGGGTGCCTCAGTTGGCGACCATGCGGCTAAACGTCGCTCTTCATGTCGTCCTCAACAGAGTTTAAGTGATATTTTACCATTTGACATTAGTCCACCCGGTCATGTGGTAGACGATTTTTGTATCATTGCTACTGAAGTGAATAGTGTATCACAGGCTAGTGATGCTCAATCACGTGGTTTAAAAATGCTCATACGTAACATTGGTAGTGGAGGTTCTCCGGTAATGGGTCGTAAAGATAATGTGGGTGAAAAATCGTCGAAACGTCGTTCTGGTAGTGTAGGTAGAAATTGGATGTAATATGTATTTGCAGAATATTTTTTATAACCTTTTTTTTGCATATTGTAATCATTCCTACTTGATTATTAAGATATGTATTTAAATATAAATTAATATTTTGGAAAATGGTGGAGTTTTCACATCATAGGAATTATTTATTTCTTTTTCATAGCAAAAAGTATATTATTATTGTGTATTTTGCCAGAAAATGTTTAAATTATAAACAATTTTTATTTTTTAACTAAGATTTTATTTATTATATAGGTATAAATAATATCACTTTTTTTCTACATGTTAAAAAGTTTTAGATTGTTGAATTTCAAACAAAAATGTAATTATGAAATTCACTTTAAACGCAAAAAGCGTGACCAAGCAGAAAAAAACGCTCAAATAAATGGATTATTTTAAAATCAGTTTTATAGTGATTTATTTTAATACTTTTTTATTAAATTTACCTCATTTGTAAATAAAAAACCATGCTTATGTTTATTTTATGAATTTCGTTTATTTGCTTCTCGTTTTGCTTGTTTGTTTGTTTTGCTTTTAAATGCTTATTAAGTTAAGTCCTTAAAACAATACTATTAATTAAAAAACTATTTGAAAATCAATAAAGAAAACATTAAACAAATATACGTTTTAATTAAACAAATAAATAATAGCTGAAAACAAAATTAAATTATATTTGAATAGCTTTTGAACAAAAGTTTATACTTATTATTTAGTAAAATGTAAATTATTAAATTAAAGAAGATATTACTTTTAAAATAATTATAAAGACATTTTTTTATAAGAAAAAATTAAAATATTTTACAGAAAAAATTCAAACCTATTGTTAGTGTGTGTGCAGAATAAAAAGAAAAGCAAAAAATTGGTGTTGTTTTCAATAATAAAAAAACGTTTATTTTATTCAATTAAATATTACTTTTGGGTACCTAAAATAGTCATATCAGATTAATAATTAGTGTTTTCAAACGAACTACTAACTTGAACTAACATATACTTCATTGAAATTGATGGATTAACGCTTGAAATTGTTGTGATAAATTCATTTATTAGACTGCAAAGATGTTCTTACAATGTAATATGTTGTACTTAATAATAAAAGAGCAGAGTTGCATAAAAAGCGGAGTATATGTAAAATAGAATGTAAGAGAAATAATATTAACAAGATAAATGATCATTCATTCTCAACACTCTCCCTGAATGACAAATATCTAAGTTCAAAAACAAATTTATCGTGCACTCTTTATAATAAAAACATAAGAGATCAAAATAAAATATTAGTAATTCAATTCATACTTATAATAATTTATATTTGTGTTAATAAAGACCAAATCTACTTCCAAAATATTCCAATTTGCGAGGAGTAACAGCTTTTGTGAATATGTCAGCAACCATCTCATCTGTGCAAAGGTATTCCAAAATAACTTCCTTCATATCGATCTTTTGGCGTATAAATTTAGCTTTTATGTCCACATGTTTGGTTCTTGGCGAATAGTTGTTGTTAAGAGCAACTTGTAGTGCTCCCTTGTTGTCGCAATATATGGTTACACATTTATTACTGTTAGGAATTAGTTCAGCTTCCAGGCGTTTTAACCATACTGATTCCTGTATTGCAGTTGTCAGTGACATGAACTCGGCTTCCGTCGACGATAATGCCACTGTCTTCTGCTTCTTTGTTGACCATGAAATTGCACCGGACTGGTAAACAAATACGTAGCCAGTTGTGGATTTACGGTCGTATACATCTCCAGCCCAGTCAGCGTCACAATAACCCTTCATATCATCTTCTGCTTGTTTTTTATACACTATCCCTTTGTTGATTGTACCCTTTAGGTATCGCATCACTCGTTTAACGGCTTCCCAGTGGGGTTTACCAGGATTAGTTCCAAAGCGGCTAAGCAGATTCACGGCATATGATATATCTGGTCTACTTATTTGCGCTGCGTATAATAGACATCCAATCGCCTGCATATACGGGATGTTTGACATTTGTTGTTTACTTTCTTCATCTTTAGGGGACAAGGCAGCTGATAGTTTCTGATTATAGTCCATTGGACTTGAACTAGGGTTACAGTTGTTCATCCCAAAGCGTACTAAAACGTCTTCTATATAACGCGATTGATCAATTTTAATGGCATTTTTACTTCTGGTTATTTTTGTGCCAAGTACAGAAGATACTTCTCCCATATCTTTCATCTTAAACTTGCTAGCCAGTTTTACTTTCAATGATTTGAGACTGTTTAAGTTGTTGGAGAAAATCAAGACGTCGTCGACATAAACTGCTACGTACAACATTTCACCATCTTTTATTTTGTAGTAAACACACTGATCGGCTTCACCTCTTACAAGCCCATTTTTGAGTAATTCATTGTTGATGGTTTCGTTCCATACACGTCCCGATTGCTTCAGACCATAGATTGATTTTTGTAGCTTACAAACTCTTTTTGAGCCATCATCGAACATTTCGGGTTGTTGCATGTATACCGTCTCTTTCAGCGTACCATTTAAATATGCACTAACTGCATCCATTTGGTGCACATGCATATCATATTGAACTGCTAAAGCTAACAAATAACGTATTGTCTCTTTTGGTTTTGAACACCCACCTTGATTTGATCGCTTTTTCTCCTGGTGGTAAGTTTGTCAGCAGCCACGTTTTATTAGTCATCAGTGAATTAATTTCTTGTTTCATTGCAGCTTCCCATTCGGATGAATTGTTTGACGACATAGCTTCTTTCACACTTTTTGGATCATCTGACACGAATTCCATTGCACAAAAATTCTGTGATTGTTGACTTCTATTAGCTATACGCTCAGAACGGCGGATATTTGCGTCCATTTGAATATTTTGGGCTTCATACGAATTTGGGGACCATTCTTCATCGTTGTTATTAACTTCGGCTGGTACTGCAGCAGACGAAGGCCACTCGACAGATTCTTCATAATCACTCTCACTGGAATTATCGTCGGCTTCTTCAGAATTATTATTTATTGATTCGATGCCCGGTGTTAATTCAACCTCAATATTACTCTCCACTGAATTAACATCGTCGTTGTTTTGCAGCAAATCTGAATAATAAAAATTATTTTTAATGTTTATGTTGACTTTACTTCCTTCTAAAAACACGGCATCACGGCTTATGATTATTTCATTGTTCTTGGAGTTGAATAATCTATACGCCTTACTTTCTGTGCTGTATCCTACCATGATACATTCAATAGATTTCTTATCCAGCTTACGCCGTTTTTCTTTAGGTATATGTACTAGAGCAGGACAACCAAAAACTCTCAAATATTTCAAATTAGGGCGACGACCGGACCAAATTTCCTCAGGAGATATATTTTCATCACGGCAAGGTACTCTGTTGATTAAATAGCTAGCTGTGTTGGCTGCCTCCGCCCAAAAACGATTGTCTAATCCACTATCGATAAGCATACACCTTACACGTTCTATTATTGTTCGGTTTATTCTTTCCGCCACGCCGTTTTGTTCAGGAGAATATGTGCAGGTTTTTTGATGAATCACTCCGTTGTGCTTTAAAAAGGTTTGAAATTTGTTGCTTAAATATTCACATCCGTTGTCCGTTCTCAAAATTTTTATCTTCGCTGTGCACTGATTTTCAGCCATTTTTTTGAATTCCACAAAGGTTTCATAAACTTCGGATTTACTCTTAAGGGGGTACACAAAAAGTTTTCTTGAGAAATCATCTACAAATGTTACTAAATATCGAGACCCGGAGAACGAGTTAACATTAATTGGACCTAAAACATCAGAATGTATCAGTTCCAGCAGTTCTGTGGCTCTTGTACCATTTTCCCTTATCGGTTTTCTGGTCTGTTTACCTTTTACACATACTACACAAGGATCTACACTTCTATTCTCAAAATTTATTCCAAAAGAAGATTTTTTTGTTTTTTTTAAATTTTGTTCACAAATATGGCCCATTCTTCTGTGCCATAAATCAATTTGTTTTGTTGCCACAAGCACTTTATTTTCTTTCAATTGTGGTTCACTATTAATGCGGTATAAGTCGTTATAAACCGAAGCAGAAGTTATAAATGTACCATCATTATCAAATATTCGGCAGGTTTCTCCTTCAAAAATGACTTTCTTTCCATCCTTAGTCATTTGTCTAACCGAAAGTAGATTTGCACACAAATTAGGTACGTACTCAACATTTTTCACTGTTATAGCCTTGCTATTATTTTCATTTAAAATGTTTATGGCAACGTCGCCAGCACACTCAACATTCATTTTGTCCTTATTAGCAACAATTACTGTTTTGTTTTCAACGTTATGTATATTATGCATATAACTACCGTTACTAATCATGTGGTTGGTTGCCCCGCTGTCTATGTACCAATACAATACATTTTTGTTGTTGTTGTAACAGTCATTTGTTTCACTGGAAACATTCATATTTATACTTGTTGCGATTAATGTTGACGAAGCACCTTTCTTTTCGTTTCTCTTATTTGGCGTACCGTTGTTGTTTTTGTTATTTTGGCAATTTCTAGATATGTGTCCAAATTCTTTACAGTTATAACATTGTATTGCCTTACGCTTTTTTTCTTTGGAATTTTTCATGTATAACGCGGCTTCTTTCTCCGAATTTTGGGTATCAAATTTGGCATCTTGGAGAAGCAAGTTCTTTACCATGTCAACTGTCAGTCGTTCCTTGGAATTTTCCACGGCCATTACCAGCGGCTTAAAATCATCCGACAATCCTGCTAACATTAATGACGCTGTTAGCTCATCATCTATTTTGAGCCCTGCGTTTCTTACTTTTATAGCCGTCATTACCAATTCATTTACATATTCCTGGACTGTAGCATAGTTTTTTAATTTCATATTCACAAGTTGTTTTAGCAATTCAACCTTTCTTGTGAGTCCCGTATCCTCATAAGCATTCATAAGTGCATCCCAGGCTTCTTTTGCTGTTGTGGCAGCCGCAATGAGTCCATAATTACATGGATCCACCATCAATGTTATCTCCGCTAAAGCTCGTTCATTTAAGACAGCATCCTCGTTACCACTCAAGCCGGATTCTACAACCTTCCAGCATCCTTTGATAACCAGGCAAGACTTTGCTTGCCTCTTCCAAATGTCGAAATTTTCTCGTCCCTTTAAACGATCGATAGAAAATCCCGTTGGAACATTCGCCATCTTTGTAAAAAATATTTTATTATTTAAAAAAAACTTTCGAATTAATATACGCGTGACATGCGGCCCATAACCTGTTGTGATAAATTCATTTATTAGACTGCAAAGATGTTCTTACAATGTAATATGTTGTACTTAATAATAAAAGAGCAGAGTTGCATAAAAAGCGGAGTATATGTAAAATAGAATGTAAGAGAAATAATATTAACAAGATAAATGATCATTCATTCTCAACAGAAATTATAGATATCGATTTATCAGATATATAGGAGATTAGTATATTAACGACTCCGTATGAGGTAATATGGATGACCCAATCAAAAAAAATAACAGGTGTAAGAGCCACTGGCTCATTAGGATCCTCACTCATGGGGCAAAGCGGCCTCGAATTAAGACAAGCCACAATTTATGTGAGAATCGTCGACAGATCTTCAAATGTGTATTTGACTGACTGGAATTCTGTACGAAATTCGGTTTAAAACTTCGAACTCCAGCCTTTCCTAAGCCTCCATGTGAGAAGCGCGCTGGAATAAATAACATTACATACATATAATAAATAAATAACATTACATACATATGTATATAAAAAGTATGTATGTATGTATTTGTGGTAATATTTAATAACAAAATAAACTTCACTTTTTTATTTTTTTTTGCTTATATAAAAGCAACTAGTCGGGAACGTACCTTTTTCAAGGATAAAAAAAATTGGTAGTTAAATAAATCCTAACGTAGTATCAAATTAATAATTAGGTTTCTCCAACAAATTTCTAGGTTGAACTCTTAGTATTTATGTAATAAATAGGCCTCATAATTAATTGGTTTTTAAATAGTTTAGAAAATGCTTAAACAATGTACAACTTAAAATAATAAATTTTAAACAATATTGTGTATAATATTAAAATAAGCTACAAATAGTGTATTGTGTATTTGAATTTAAAAAATAAGCTTTCCTAATAAGGAATATCTAACATCTTGTTTGTTTTTATTATTCATAATGGCGAAATATGTAGATGATAAATATGTAAAAGACTATTTTGTATAATTGAACATATGCACCCCTATCGTGAATAAAAATTCCACATGCAATTTGTTCCCTTTTCACATTTTTCCTATTAAAATTCAATGTTAAAAAAATAAAAGGGAACAAATTTCATGTGTAATTTTTATTCACGATAGGGGTGATGATTTATTTTCATTTGTCATTACTTAACAATACAAATCATGGGCCAAATTACCGCATTCGTGATCGAATGAGCTATCGTATCGAAAAATAATTTCGATATCGAAATTATGATAAAATGTACTAAATTTCTTGCTCGATATCTAATAAGAAAATTACGAGCAATTTTACTCGATATCGAATGCGGTAATTTGGCCCCATTACTTAACAATAAAAAGTTTTCGAATATGATTGATATAAATGATTTACATTATCAATACAGGGGGCTTATTTTGTAACTCGTTTCGAAAAGAAAATCGTTCGAATTTGTATATGTACTTTATAGGTACATAGTATTTCGAAAATGTTTGTTTTCGTATCGAAATACACAACAACCCCCCAGACTTTGAATTCTATATTATAATTTGTGTTAAATTTTGGTTTAATAATAAAATACATGAGAATAAAATGATTTGTATTGTTAAACAAATATACTAAATGGTTTTTAATAATTTTAATAAATTTCATTTAATATTAAAAAAAATCCAGATTATAGTAAATCTGAAAATCTACACTGAAATAAATGTTTCAAAAAAAAAAAATATTAAATTGATGATTCTGAACTAAATTATTAATTAGGAAAATATTTAAATTTATCAATTTTTCTCTAATGCATGTTCTTTCATGAACTGCTCTATTATGATTTTCTTAATAATTTTTTGTTTAATACAAAAAAAAAAACAATATGGTTTAATTAAAAGCGAAAAAAGCTAACTAGTTTTTGTTTTATTATAGTTTCGTGTATATAATTTGATTGTTTTGCTTTAATTTATAATTGTTGTCTTAATTTTCATATTGCTGTTCTACCGTATTAGAATTTCTGTTTTAACTTTTAATATAAATGCTATAAATATGTATGTATGTATGTGTGTACTGGCTTACTAGAGATTTCGAATTTGCGAAATTTCAAATGATTTACAATGCGGTTTCTAAAGCTGGCATATTAGATATAGAAGCTACTGCAGAAGAAGCTACTGTTGCTGCTGCAGTTGGGGCAGTTTCTGTAGTTGAGATTGAGGCCGAGACCGAGACCGTTGCTAACATTGGTGAAACCTGGGGTGAGCTGCGCAATGGTGACAATGGCCCTGTTACATATTTATTGCTGTCGGCTTTGGAACGTGTAAAACTTGATCTCAATTCGCCGCGCATAAAATTATTCTCTTCGGTTTGCAAGAAAATGTTGTGTTTTAAATTTAAACTGTCCGTATCGACAAGACTTTCATGGGAAGCGATTTTGTCCTTGGAAGATGGTGTGGAAGAATTTGTTAAGGTATGCAGAGAAGAATTGCCTGAATGATCTTCTTCGCTATTAGCCTCTGGTATGGTGGTGGACATGATATCTGTGCGTTGCACCGAATTTGAACGCCAATTGTTGGCTGGCGAAGATTTCATTTTGGGCACAAACGTTTTGGAAGGTGAACCAAATTGTCCTTGTCTTAGCATTCTACGATTGGCAAATGTTTTTGGCGAACCACTTAGATCTAATAATTTCATGCTAGAATTTAATTGTGTTGCTGCCGACGAACCATTTGTGTTGCTGTTGCTTTGTGGGTTGTTAGCAGTCGATTTAGTGGGTGACTGTAGCTCGTTATTGGATTTCTTCAGCAATTCTACGGCAGATATTTTCTTGGGCACAGTGCTAGTTTTGACCGATTTGGCCAACAGTAATCTTTTAAAGTCCATAAGACTGGTCTTACTTTGGCCAATGCGATCGGCACAAGTATTCAAGCGATCGGGAGAGTTATCATCCCAATTGCGTAGACGCTGTTTAGCAGGTATATTATCTGCCGGTAATTGAGAGTCACTATTAGCTCCTGCTCTCAGAGGGGTAGAACATAAAAATAACGTACGATTACGCTGTACTATGGGCGAGAGACTTGATGTGGTGTTAAGAGAGCTTGATGAAGTAGCTTTTTTAATTATGACATGTTGCTGCTGCTGATTTTGTTGTTGTTCCAACTGTTGCTGCTGCTGTTGGGCACGAGCCAATCTTTCAGACCTTTTAATGGGTGTAGCATACAAATCATCACGACTTGCTAGCGACTGGGGCTGCGGTTTAACCGGCCTACGATTTTGCAAAGTCCAATAAACTGGTGTATTACGTTGAAAACCCATATTGTCCAAGGGCTTTTGACTTAGAGTCTCATAATAAGAATCCACTTCATCATTAGTTTTATATAAATGTTGATAACCTAGTTAAGAAAATAAAATGGAAAACATTTAAATATGTAAGTTAAAAACGAATTTGAAATTTTTTTATAAAAAATATGTAATTTTCTCAAATTTACAATAAATTCCTTAAACCTTTTAAAAACAACCTCTTATTAGTTTTGGTTTTAGTAAAGGAAATTTCAAGTTAAACAAATTTTAATTAAAACTAATTTCACTACAATTATCTCTTAAACAAAAAGAAACTGAAACAACATAAACAAACATACATAAATATGGCATACAATAACTAAATACATTCCGTTACCATTTTACCCATTTTATATTTAAACAACAATAATTACATTTAAAACATATGCATACATTACATACATACATACATACATACATACTCGTATATTTAGTAGTAAAGGCAAAAAGTTTACATACAAAATTGTTTGGAAAATTGAGGTCATATGTATTATATTTTACATTTTCTATGAATGTTTATATTCTTATTTTCATACTTACCTGTTGAAGTCCTTGTTGGGGTTTTGTATGACAATAGTTGTGGGTGGGTTTATGAATGAGTAGGAATATACATACATATGTACATAATAATAATGCCAATGATGACAACAACAATGATTTTATAACGGAATAGGTTTTGTTGTTGAGTTTTCCCTGCACATATGTGGGAGTAGAGTATTTAGTCCTATTTAAAATAGTTTTTTCTTTTTGTTGTATTTACATCCGTTACATTTTAGCGTTCATTAAAAAAAAATGTTAACAACAAAAATAGTTGTTTCTAATGTAAATGACATCCTACATCACGTAATCTGACAGGTTGCATAGAATTTAATGTTTTTTAAAATAAAACTGTATAATAGCGTCATTTAATTTTTGAAAAAAAAAATTAATGTATTTTTGCTTGGCCTTTTTTGGAAAATAACAAATTGTAGGTTTTATAAAAAATAGAAATTTAGAAACGACTGCAAAGTCTAATAGATATTATTACCTATGAGCAGGGCTGCCAGATGAATTTATGAATATATGATATATAATACAAAGGTCAGCAACGAATCGTTTTTTTTTTACGATTCATAATTACTCATAACATTTTAAATGAGAAATTTGGGTGTTATGTCGAAACACAAATTTTGTAGATTTTTCAAAAATTTTTCAACTTTGGTGACGTTTTTATACATTATAATGTAATGTATAAAATTTCTCAAAATTTTCTTAAATAAATTATGTATCATTCGAAAGATCTCAGTTTCTTCTTTTCAAATCTAGTAAGAAATTGAAAATCGGATCATTATCAATAATCGGATCATTAGCAACAAAATTACAGGCTTATAAGTGCGCAAAGGTACAAAAACCGGGTTTTTAACCGTAAATCCGGATTTTGGAGTTGTCCGGCATATTTCACTATTGGAATCTTGTTTTACTCGACAAGCCCTACAAGAAAAATAATATCCGGTCCCAGGTTTTTCTATTTCATTCAATTTTGTATCACTGTGTAATCGTTAAATTCAGAAAGGAATGTGTGACAGACCCATCTTTTTAAAATTAACAATTTTTATGTGTATTATTCAGCCATTTTATATTGGTTTATTTGATAAATCGTCTCTGAACGCAATTCTGAATTAAATAAGTATTAAATAAGTGTTTACAATTGTAAATCAGAATTAGATAAGCTTTTAGACTGGCAGTAAAAATTAATTTATAAGAAATTTATAAAAAAAAAATAATAATTATTATATCCCGAAAATATTTTTCGGTTTTAATGTTCTTAAGCGTCAAAATAAAGTAAACATCATTATTGTGAAATTCCAAAAGTATTGGAAATTTTTTAATTTTTCTTTGTTTGAAAGTATAATGGTAAAGTGCCTTTTAAAATAATTGCAAATTTCATAATTTATTATTAAAAGAGATTTAGTTGTGACGTTAAGTAGTGAAATATTTACAAAGGGAAGACGAACATCTATTGAGACTCGCCAAATTATAATAGACTTACATAGAAAAGGTAAATTCCTGCGTAATAGGCAAAAAATTACGCAGGAATTTACCTAAATTATAGAGAAACGAACAAAGCGTCTTACAAAAACTGAAGTGAGACCTAGCTATAGTAAGAGATGTAAGAGCAAAGAAGTATTATTTTTTTTAGCTGATGAAAGTAAGTTTGAGATATTTGGAGTCAAAAACCCTCCAAAAGTATGGCAACCCAAGAACGAAGCCTTTGTTAATAAATATGATACCAAGACGGTAAAACATGGCGGCAACTCAGTAATGGTCTGAGGTTGTATAGCGGCATTAAGGGTAGATAATATAACATTTATAGAATCTACAATAAAAAAGGAAGTTTATCTCGACATTTTACAGTGTAGCCCCTAGTGTAGAGAAATTAGAACTAGCGCAGAACTGCTTCTTCCAACAGGACAATAACCTTAAGCATACAAGTACCTTCAAAATTGTTAAAGGGTGGTTGCTTAATCATTGTCCAAAAACTTTAGATCCTTCGCAGTCCCCAGACCGCAATTCAATTGAGCATCTGTGGAAATATCTGAACAAAAAAATTTGCCAAAGAAATATTTCTTGCAAGGATAACCTAAAGGCAGTAATACAGGATGAATGCAACTTAATTTCACCTAATTTCATTAAAAAACTTGCTGATTTTATGTCTAGAAGATTGTCAGCTCTGATTAAAGCAAAAGGACTACAAACTAAATATTAAATACAATGTTTTACACAATTTTAATATGTATATACAGTGGGAAACAAAATTGTCCGGATGTTTTGCATAAACGATGCTGCTTTTCCAGCAGACTGGTATTGGCTGACTTTCATTTCGTCGCTCCAAATAACCCGTTTCCATTCATCTACTGTTCAATTTTTGTGGGTTTTACAGAAATGAAGGCATTTTTTTACATTTTTATCAGAAAGTGCTGGCTTTTTCTTTTTCACACTGGCTACTAAACTAATTCTATTTAATGCGCGTTTAACCGTCCAGGAACTGACATCCTTACCAAAACTTTTTGCAGCATTTTTCAGGGTCTTGATGTAGCAAACGTTCAATCAGATAGCAGTCTTGGTCGTCCCCTTTCGTTATGGATTTACTTAAATATAAATTTTCAGCTATTTAAAGGAAGAATAATTATTTTGCAACAAATTTATCACATTCAGGAGTGTCATAGAAACCAATATTGTCAGAATTGGTTTTAAAACCGACAAGAAAAAATGCTTTGGTGTCATAGAAACTAATGTTATTGGTTTTATGTTCGAAATAGAATTTGTGTCGGTTTTAGGTGTCACAGAAACCAATGTTATCGGTTTTTTATTGGAAATAAACCAAGCAGCTAACAGCTGTCAGTTTTAATTTTTACGCACTTTTTTATTTTTTATTAATGTGAAAAATAGCTTTTTTAGTTTTTATTCTTTTGCAGTAAATTAATTTAATATTTGCTTTATAAAAAGAAACATTTTTGCATTGACCTTTTTATTTTCTAGGGGAAAACATAAAAACAATACACAAAATAAAATAATCATGGAATTCATGGAAAAATATCCTGATTTAGCTAAAGGCTACACGAAGTGCGACAAACCAACAGTGAATGCACTGTGGTAAGAACTGGCTGATTCACTGAATAGTGCCGGGCCACCACAATTTGATGTGAATGGGTGGAAAGAGGTAAACAAAATTTTTTCCACAGAACAAATTGTATTCTTATATGAAATGTCTATTTATTCGTACAGAAATGGACTGAGTGGAAGAGCGAGGTAAAAAAACTAGCTCAGAATAAGACAGAGTCTACGGCAACTGGCGGTGGCCCGTTTGCAAAGCATCAAATGACAACAACAGAAGAGGCCATAGCACGACTATGTAGCATTTCGCAGTTGGTGGAAGGTGTTTGCGGCGTAGCAGTTGGTCTCAACGAATATGTAGATGCTGCATGTGAGAAAGAGTGCCCTTTACATCTTCAAAACGGCCATTGTCTCCAATAACAAAAATGCTACAACTGCTGATGTCATTTTTATTTTATAAGCACTTATCTATCACCTTTTAATTATTTGATATCAATTATTTGCACAAAAAACTCTTTTACTAATATTTTAATGAAAAAATATAATATTTTATAAATTTTCTGCAAAAAAAGTAAAATAAAAAATAATAAAAATGTAAACAACAGCTGTTTCGATATTGGTTTTATTTACATTCGACAATTAGCAAAACCAATATTGGTTTCTATGACACCCCTGATTGTTTTCATAGCAGTTGGCGTTTTTCTCATTTTTAAAGATCATTTAATTTTTTACTTAAAAATCAAGTTAATCACTTCACAGGTCAAACAATAATGCACAAATAGAGCAATAAAAGCTTGATAACGAGATCGCAACAAACAAACAAAAAAACCAACGGGTCAAATACCGTTACATTTTAACACAGCAATATCGTGATAATGTTTATTTCTAGTACTGTGCAAAAGTGTTCAAATAGTGAATTTTTTTTTATTTTTTTTAATTTTTTTTTTATTTTTTTGAAGCAATTTTTGTGAGTTTTTGTGCTTTATAATTTAGAATATTGTTCAATTTGTATTATTTTCATTACCTTACTTCTGGACAATTTTGCTTCCCATTGTACACCTGTTTACTTTATTTTGACACGAAAAATCTGGCACGTTTCTGTTAAAATTGAATTATTTTTTTATGTTGCTTATTTTTTTTAGGTTTTGTTAATAAGTTGAGCTTAAGTTACTTATGAATTTTGTTTTAAATTTGTACTTGTAGTATATTATATTATAGGTGTTTACTTTATATTGACACTTACAGTATGTTGAAAATTGACTAGATGCTGAATTTAATTGTTCAAATAAAAAATTACACATGCGCTATAAATTGCGACCAAGATAAAACAGATCTATTATTTAACTAGTTAATGACGATGTTAACGACACAATTTGGAAAGTCTGTGGCATAAGAGAAATCTCTGCTAGCCAACTTTGTTTTAACAAATTTTAAATCTAAATAAAACAATATTCTTTTCCCTTAATACATGCATATATACATACATAAATGAAAAAGAAAATACCTAAAATTATGTTGTATGTGTATTATGTACAAAATGTGCCAACAATTTTTAAAAATTACTGTTTAACACCAATATGAGGAATAATAGCGCAATTCACATTCTTGTGCAAATGGTATTGCATCATTGCATTTGCAAAAAGGTTTAGCATGTTTCTGCAACTTGCTGTGTCTTTTGTTAGTGCAGAGCAAAAATTTTTGCAAATGCAATGATGCAATACCATTTGCACAAGATTGTGAATTGCGCTAATGTTTGTTATGTTACCCACTAATAGTAAAAAAAAACAGGGTGTGTAAATTCTGCCCCAAAATACATGAAAGATGTGTAATAATAACAACGAACAATGGCCGATTGCGATCCAGTGAAATTTCCAATGATTAAAAAACACCCAACAGAAATGCATGTATTTTAGTTTTTTATTTAACAAAGGTTTTTTTTTTAATGAATGTGCGTTGTGCGTTTTATGCTATTCAAATGATAAATGAATAAACAACATAAAGATTAATTTAAATATTTTATAAAGAAAGAAAAACATAATGACAAAAATTTTATTTAAGTGTTGATGTGTTAAGCACACAGCAACTGTAATTGACTTGTGCTCAGAGGATTGTAATTATAAGTACATATTGCTAAATGTAATAAATTTTTGAAATTTATATATTTTTAAGACAATTTTTTTTAAATTTGTTTAGATTACGCTTCCTATTAATTCAGTGTACAAAAATAGTCGGAACAACTATTTTGAGATTAAAATAGAATGGTCAATTAGATAGTAAAAATTAATTTAAATAATTTAAGAAAGAACATCTACGACATCTATAGGTATCTTTTCAAACTAAACCTAATTCTGTTTTTACACAGTATGTAATTGGTTCCGTAAAACTTCGTGTAAAAAAAAACCGTGTATAAACAGACATTGATCGTATGCAAAATAGGTGATCTCATCTCTAAAATCTATTGAAATTAATGAAAAACAAGGATTTTTTAAAAACAACTATTCAGGTTTATAATATTAAATCACATAAACATACAATGTGTTTTTACACAAGCATATAGTGGGTGGCCAAATTATTAGTTACACATGCAAAATTGTTTAGTTTGAAGCCGTATAACATTTTAAAATAGTGGAAATTTATCCTTTTATTTGTTATTTTTAAGTGTTTCTAATTCAATTAAAAATAAATTCTTTTATTTTAAAAATATATATTTCGTAGAACCTTCTTTGGCATCAATTACAACTTGCACCCTTTTTGGCATGCTCTGAATGCATTTTTGAATATTTTCTTTTAGTTGTTCATCGTGATGCCAGACTTTAATCAAAATTGCATATTTCACACTTCAGAGCAGAATGACAGATAATGATCTACAACTGCACTCTAATGTCACCAATCATTGAAAACATCTGGTACAAGAAATAAATTTATATACGTATTAAAAGCGGTTGAATCTTAATTAATAAGTGTAACTAATAATTTGGCCACCCACTGTAGTTATTATAGAAAAAAAACATATGCACTCTAAGGCCGCGTTTTCACTATGTCATTTTTGTTGTCAAATTGTCCAAATTGTTGGCAATTGTATGAAAGCGGGTTGTCATATGGCGTCATCTGTATCATCTATCATGATTACAAACATAGATAACGCCATATGACAACCCGTTTTCATACAATTGCCAACAATTTGGACAATTTGACAACAAAAATGACATAGTAAAAACCAAGCATAGCTTAAAAGTAATGTAAAAAATGTATGTATGTATGACAAGTTCATTTGCTTGTATCCACAAAAAGGGAATTCCCATAAATTTGTGATGAAAATATTTAGCAAAAATTAATTTTAACCAAACAATTTAAGCCCAAAAGATTTTGAATCGTGCTAAATGGAATAAAATCGTTTATTTTCAAACCGTGTTAAATCAAAACCGTGTAAAAACAGAATTAGGTGTACAATGTATTTTACATAGAAATTCGAAATTTTTTAAAGAATTTACATAGTGGAATCTTTGTTGAAAGGACCATAATTTTTAAAACTTCACTTTGACAAATACAGTGAAATTACTTACACAAATTTGTTCATGTTTTTCTGTGAGGCGGAAACATGACGACGTTTATTTCTTTTTCAAAATGGCGAACTTTTTATGTGGAAATTATATTTCATGGAAGACATTGTTGTGCGAACGAACAACAATGTCTTATGTTCAAACAAGAACATAATATCACCAAGAGTTTTCCATACGAAACAAATTCCAGTGTGGAAAAAGAAGGATTGGCCATGACATGAGGTAAGGTGAGCATTTGATAATGCAATAAAGTTTACACTAAAATAACATTCGTTTGTACATTTGTACGCGTTCTTTCAAAACAATTTGTTTCCTTTATATTTTATGTCAATTACAATTGTGTGCCTTCAGAAAATTCTTAATAAGTAGCTAAAATAGTATTAAATAATTAAAAATATAAACAATTTTTAAAATATAAAATAATAGGGGCGTAAGTAAACAAGGTAATTTAAAATTATACACAAATAAAATTGTAACAGAACAGGGTTATTATTAATACAATTAAATATAGTATATATATAAAACCAAAAACTTAAAAAAAGGAGCAGTTACTAATTTATGTTGTTGTTTTTTTTTTTCAATTATTTACTTAACATTAACAAACAAAATACTGAAAAAGCTCAAAATTAATTAAAATCAAGCAGTTATTAATAAAAGACAATAAAAGGGAAAAATAGAGTAAGCAAAAAACATCTACTACTACGTTCACACCCATAACAAAATGAACAAATAATAGAAGCTTTTTGCACTTTCATTCAATTAACTTATTAATTAATTAAACGGTAAACAAATCATATCAATCAATTAAACAGACTAATTGATTTAATAAAGCAATTTAATGCTGTAACAATATAGGGAACAATATTAATTACAAAAAAAAAATATAAGATGTGGAATGTGGGTAAATAAAATTAGTGACTGCTTCTTTTTGTACATTTAAAATTAGTTTCATTTTTGTTTTATTTTAAGAGGCAAGAACATTTTGTGCATTTAAATATGTATGATTATAAAAATTAATAATAAGAAAAGACTTTTAGACAAAACTACACATATATGAAAGGCAATTTGTTTGAAAACATTAGATTATTAAACAGAGATTGAGTTAGAAATTAACTTTTTAAAGAAATTTCTTTGAATAAGTATTAATTTTTTTTTTATTTAAAAGAAAAAAAATCAAATCAATTTGGAATTGATAAATATGTATATGTATTCAGATTTTGGGTAAATTTTTTTAAATTTCAAAAACTGTGTGATGAAATACTTCAACATATGAACAAGCTGCACTAGTCAATTGACAAGAATATATCGTTGGTCTCATGTAGAAAGGCCCTAACTCGCTATATTTTCGAAATTTGTTTTTTTTGCGATTCCAATCCATTTAACGCAAATACACCTCCTCACAAAAATTTATTGCAATAGTGTAAAAAATAACGCTTTTATAAGCAGTTGTACAAAAAAAGTTACATGTTGAATATTACAGTTTCTATTATGTTTTTACCTTCTCCTGTAAAGTTTCAGATATGCGAGTTAGGGCCTTTCTACAAGATACCATCGATATGTATTTAATTTGTATATTGTAACACAGTGTAAAGATTACTTTCATTATGTAAACGAGATAACAAAAATCATATACATTTATTTTAACCTAGTTGAAACTCTTTAAGGTTAAACAAACCAACTTCATTTTTGATTAAAGAAAGTTAAAACTAGTATTTTCAATAATTAGATCTTTAGTTTTACTAATGCTGACTTAGTAAAACTGCTCTTAATGTAGTTTAAACTCTTAAGGTTAAACAAACCAACTTTGTTTTTTCTACTAGTATTTTCAATCATTAAATCTTCAGTTTAACTAATGCTCGATAAACTACACTTTTAAGGTTAAACAAACCAACTCTGTTTTTTCTTCTACTTAAAGAATGTTCAAACTAGTCATTTCCATAATTTAATTTTAAGTTTTACTAATTAGCAAAACTTCTCTCAGTCTTGTCTTACTAGTCTCATTTTCTTATTTAAAACAAAGTATTTTAAGTTATTAAAAAAATATTTGTTCTTTTGTGCAAAAAACTTTACAAGTGTTTTTTTTTTAATTACACCTACATATGTAACTATTATCATTTCATTTTATGTGTGTCGAATTTGTTAAGTGTTAATTTCTGTCTTTTTAAGAATAATTAGATTTAAAATAAAACGTATACTTTATAAAAAACTTAATTTATGTTATTTATTTTTAAAGGTTTCTTAAAAAACTAAATTATTAATTAAAACAAAACAGGGTTTGGAGTTAATTACAACACAATGAATATTGAACAAAAAGTTTATATTAGTTACAAAAATGTTTATTTTTCGATTTTTTCTTTCAATTAAACATAAAGTTATTTGTTATTAAATTAAAAACAAACAAAAAAAATATTGAATAAAACTAACATCAAGCATACATAAATTAAGAAGCTGCAAATAAATTTAAAGGTTTTGAGGAATCATAGCTATGTAAGTATTCAGGTATGTGATGGAAAACGATAACGATAACCAGTGAGTTTGAGAAGTTAATTTTTTCGTAATATTTCTGTATTAAAACAGTTTTATCCCACAAAATATAAAGATAATTTGCTATTAAAGAGAATCTTAAAACAAAAATTTTAAAAATTTAATTAGAAATACTTTAAAATGGACTTTAAAACCTCACTCGTTATCGTTTTCCATCACATACCTGATTAATTTACTTGTTGTTTGAAATTATATTTTCGTGGAAAGTGTTTTTATATATAAACCCAAAATTAAACGTTTGTTTAAACGCAGTTTAAAAGTTGACAACATAATGATTAAAATGTAGAGGGAGGAATCAAGCGTTAGCACTGTTGTTATTTGATCTTACTTGACTTTTGTAAAAGCAAACAAAATCAAAAAATAAAATAATTTCTTTTTACGTTTATCTTGTCTATATTAAATTAATTAAGGAATGACTTTAAGTTTAACAAATGAACTAAATGAAATTAAACAGCTGGCATTATTTTTTCTAATGCATTGGACAAGTTTTGAAACTTTAACTTTTATCCAAAAGATTTGTTTTGTTGCTGCCAATAAATTTTTGCAGACATAATGCGGTAGAAATAATTTTTTTACTCGTATTTACTTTTTCAAATGTACATATATACACAGATACATACATATTAGTAATATCATGTGGGGAGACGTAATCAGCTAACAAAGTTTGGGAAAAACATGAAATGCATTTTAAAAGGCCTTTTTTGTGAAAGTTTTTTCTGTCTTCTTCTACTATATACATATTTGAAGACCACTAAGGGATCAATGACAACGAGCATGAGGCAGGCTATTAAAATATACAAAAAAAAAACTTTGCCAATAACAAATTAGATACATAGCAATAATCTTAAATATGTATGTTTTTTTTTTTTTTGTAAAATAGCCTGATGATGGTGCTTCATTATAGACATATTTAAAAGATATTAAGCAAAATGCGAAAAAAGAACACGACTTGAGGAAATACTTAAATAAATTGCTAAAGTAGTCATTTATTCAGTAGTATTATTTTTTTATTCAATTTCAATTTGCTGATGAAGTTTAAAATAATACTTGACAATGTGAAGGGTTTTTTAAAACCAATAACAAGAGCAGACGTATGTATGGATTAAGTGTTTTGTGTATGTTTTTTTAGTCTTCTTTCAGTTCCATCATATGTACATGCAAGAGGAGTGCCTGCGTATACGGCTTTAAAAGTTTTATTGTGTTAATAAATACAATATTAGTTTAAAATAAAATTTGGTTCACATTGTTTAAATATTTCATGAAATAATTATAAGCTCTACAAACACATTTATTTGTTAACATAGTAAAATTTAATTATTGTATTATTTGACATTGCTTACTCTTACAGCAGACATTTAAAATGACATAAACTGTTAAGGTCTTTCCATTATTTTGTCAAGTATTTCAATAATATGAACGTACTTTAAGTTTTTAAAGAAATTCTTATTTAATGTTGCGTTTAAACTCAGCTAAAATATAATTTTGCGATATCTAGTATTTCACTTGAATAGCTAAACATTTTGAAAATAATTCCGAAACTAAATAAATTTTGAAATTATTTTATTTATTTTTTTATTTAATAAAATAAATACAACTCTAGGCTATACTTTCTAAAAAAGTTATAAAATAACTTAAAACTTCCTTGCCTTAGCTAATTTTAAATATAAAATAAAACTAATACTAATTTTGTATTACTTTAAATTAGTGATGGAAAATGGGTTTTTAGATTTCGTACCAACTATATAAATAAAATGAACTTTTTAGACCTCCACGGTACCATTTTCAATATTTGTTAAATAATAATAAAACTTAACCACAAACTTACTTTATCAAAAATTCGATATATGGCAACTTTTTTAACATTACAATTTTATACTCGATTGATATTGATTTATTGCAAGTGATAAAAAAGAATACGGTGTAATACTTCTTTAAAGAATTATTATCTAACTGGAGATTTTAAAAAATGCTGTTAAACTGGTCTCTATTGGAAAATGCTATCAGATAAAGCGTTTGTTCACGATATGCAACTAGTGTTCCGGGAAGAAAGGATACTCTAACAATTTTATTTTAATGTAAATAAACAGAGCCTGTTTCGTAATAAAATGTTTCCTGTAAATTATCTTCATTTGGGGTTTGTTTGTGTTTGTTTAAAGTTAGTTAGACGGCTACGTCTAAATCTTTAAGAATATTACTTGCGTTTATTATCGCGATTACCTAAAATATTCATATTTATGAAGTATCGGTTTATTTGCGAGAAGTTAAGCTTGTGAAATATATATGGTGAATTTCACGTCAAGTGACCCAATTTTAAAAATCGATGTCTTCTGATTTGGATGAAATTTGCACCAAGGTTAGTACTATTGGATAGTAGGCCAGGCCAGACACAAATTTTCAGCTCTATCGGTCCTGAAGTGCCGGAATTAGAGGGGTTCAAAGTTGAACATTTTGGTAAATTTTGGTCATGCAGCGTTTTTTTTTTAAATGAGTGTAACTTTTCTATTGGTCCTAGCAAAAATTGTCCAAAGGACTTTAGATAGCTATTTTTTCAATCATTTAAAAAATATTTTTTTTTAATTTTTAAAATTTTTTTTTTTTTTTAATATTTATTCGTTTTTTTTTTTTAAATTTGGGTCCTTTCTTTTCTCAAAAGAAAGCTTATGCAATTTACTTTAAGTCCTTTATAATCGCTTAATGGGATGCGAGTGGGATATCTATCAAAAAAAATATTTTTTAAGTCAAGAATAGGATTTTTCAATATTTGGCACATGTAACATTTGTATGTATATAATTCGTGTATCCTTTGACTGCATTTCTAAAATTATTAGATTCATTATTTCAAGAATATAAGAAATAGAAATAGGCTTCTAACGATTTTTTAACGATTTTGAAATCCTGACTAACTACATTTTAAGCTTTAGATTTTGGATTCAGCCACAAAATCATTTAATGTGAATTAAAATTGTTCGATAATTTAACTTACAATTTCTTCTCGTAATAATCATTTTATAGATACATTTTTAAGGGCCAAATTGATATTGTTCATGAAATTATTTCATCTGAAATACCAAATTTTGATGCAACACTGCTTTAAACGAAAAATAATTCTTCCCATGGTTGTAAAAAGTATCAACCAGAGTTGCATTTTTTCTTTTCAGCCGTTTAATAAGTTATCGATGTTTAACTACTGACTGACATGTTCAATATTATGATAGTGTTTTGTTGTTATTGTCATCAACATTTTATATATGTATATATACATACTATATATTTATGTTTATACATATGTACATATATATACATAAATATTTATAAACCAAAAGCATATACTATGTACATTAGGGTGGTTTTCCTTTACTTTTTTTATACATTTATATAAAATTCCAGCGGTAAAAAAAACAATTTTTGCAAAAATCTATTTTCGTTTAATTATATCGAAAACATAATATATAATGGCTAATATTGATTTAACTCCCATAAAGTATTTCACTAGAATTACAATTCATCATAAAGGCTAAAGTTAATTTTCCAAACATTTTAATTGTTCAGGATTTCTCTTTGAATCTAAATACGTTAAAAAGATAATTTATATTACAATTTAGTCTTAACGGAATATGATTCAGAAGTTTAATCAATGTCTGTTAATATATCAGCCCAATCATGAATAAAAATTCCGCGGGAGTTTTTTCCCTTTTTAACATTGAATTTTAATAGGAAAAATGGAAAAAGGGAAAAAACTCCCCCGGAATTTTTATTTATGATTGGGATGTATAAGTAAAGTTTCACATTAATGACGACTCCCATATATTTTTTAAAATAAATAATAAAAAATTTTAAGTGATTTTACAATCGAATTCTCGAAATTAAAGTATTTCAGTTCAATATTATGATAGAGCCATAATAGGTAAACC
The DNA here is from genome assembly GCA_916048285.2 of Bellardia pandia. Classification (NCBI taxonomy): domain Eukaryota; kingdom Metazoa; phylum Arthropoda; class Insecta; order Diptera; family Calliphoridae; genus Bellardia; species Bellardia pandia. The sequence continues at coordinate 48,727,477 of OU696529.1, forward strand.
TCGAAACTAAAAAGACCACATTTCAAACAAAAAACCACCCTAATATTGTATGTATTGTAATACTGATGTACTTATATGTATATCTAGATTGATATGATTTTTGAATACATACTCGTACATGACATTCGATTATATTCTTCAGTGCAGTATTGTATAATAACAAGACAATGGATATCAAGTGTAATGGTTTTAAACAATGTCGATTTTTGTTATTCAAACCAAAAATATGAAAAATATTCTTCAATCGTCAATTGTTGCAATTATATTAAAATTGTTTGCTAGTACACAATATAGACTTTGTGTAGAGTGGCTATTGTTAAAATGCTAAATATAAATTATTATTATATATACATATATATGATATATATACTATACATCCACATAAAATATATAATGTGAGCGTCAAAATAAAGTAAACACCACACATTATTAAAAGAAAAGCTTAATTATTTCAATATAAATAATAATATGTATAATTATATTGCATATTTATATACATACATAGTTATTTAAGTACAATTCACAAAAAAAAGAAACAAAAACAAAATGGTCTACATGGTAGAGTGCCATGTAAGAAGCCTTTTATATCAAAGAAATATATATATCTATATTTTCTTTTCACCGATGAAAATACGTTTAAAATATTTGGAGTCAAAAACCCCCAACGAAAGCTTTAGAAATAAATATGTTACCAAGACGGTAAAATATGGTGGCGGCTCAGCAATGGTCTGGGGTTGTAAGGCGGCGCAAAACTGCTTCTTCAACAGAACAATAACCTCAAGTATACCTTCAAAATTGTTAAAGGGTGGTTGCTCAATCATTGTCCAAACACTTTAGATCATCCTCCGCAGTACCCAGACCTCAATTAAATCCAAACACCTGTGGGAATATCTGGACAAACAAATTAGGCAAAGAAATATTTCTTGCAAGAATAACCTAAAGGCAGTAATACAGGATGAATGCAACTTAATTTCACCTAATATCATTAAAGTGCCCCGATAGACTAGGCGATAGAGTGCCGGACTATCAGTCAAAGGGTTTGCGGGTTCGATTCCCGTCAAAGACTCTGGGTATTTTCTGCAGATAAGCCAAAAGCTTCGCAGTTTGTGTTTGTTAATTATTAAAAAAAACTCGTTGATTCTATGTCTAGAAGTTAGTGAGCTCTGATAAAAACAAAAGAAAAACAAACTAAATATTAAATACAATGTTTAACATAATTTTAAATACTGGTTTACTTTATTCTGACGCGAAAACTCTGTTACTTTTCTGTTAAAATTTCTAGTATGTATTTGTTAATGAGTTACATTTTGTTCTGCAAGGCATCACAATGAACCGTATTGGTCTCTGGGTGATGGTGTGGGGACAACCCCACACCGGCCTTCTAACCTAACCTAACCTAACCTATATTTTGTTTAACTTACACTTATGAATTATGCAATATAATAAAACATTTTTCTTAAACAATATTAGGTGTTTACTTTATATTGACGCTCACAGTACATTAAGGAGGTCCACATTACTACTACATTGTATAATCTTTAGAATTTTCTTTATATGTACTAATAAACTTTTAGATTTCAGTATGGTTTTTTGGGCATGGAGGCAATGAATAACTAATAATATTTTTTATCATATGGCAAAATGTCATATGTGAAAATATCTAAAATTTAAAAAAAAAATATCTTACAATCTCCAGGAATGATCGAATTGCTATATAATTGATTAAAACCGTCTCCTTGAAGATATTCTGCTATTAAAATCAGAGTATTGTGGAGGATATCAGTTCATATACATAGGTATATTTAAAATTTTCACCACCCTACTGCTGTATTTGACAAAGTGCTTTCTTAAAAGAAAAAAATAATTTATCTATCATGTATTACGGGGGGAAAAAGGTCAAGTTTAAAATTAATGTTCTTATGCATAAAATTTACATAAGTGGATAATAAAATTTAAAGATGGTGCACTTCATATTGATTAATAAAAAAAAAAAAAAAAAAACAAAAACGATTTTGAAGTGTCATTTATGTATAAAAAGATTTGCATGATAGCATGACTGTTTTCCACAATTAAGAAAAATATGCAAGTTTAATGAACGTTAGGGACAGTAAGTTGCAATAGTAGCTAAATAAAAAATGTTACATTGTTTTAATATAACAAAAGTATTAAAACAATAAAGTTTGTTAAAATAAAATCGATAAGATTTACCTTAAATTGTAGGGTGTACTTAAACTGGTAGGCATTTATTTAAGCTAAATGATTTAAATCATATTTTTATTATATACATATTTATATTCACATAACATATGATAATGGAATGCAACTCTGGCTTATCTGTGTTCTCGCTTCGTGTTTAATGAATAATTTACAAAATAAATTTCGGCCATTATATTACTAAAATTTGTTGTATGTTAAATATTGTATGATACAATTATCTGATTGTGAACACAATTGTGAGCAAAGTCGTATGTTTATGTTGTCAAACCTTTAAAATGACAAAAGTAAAATTTTTTGAAAACAAATAAATTTTTTTTGAAAACATAAAATATGGATATTTTCTAAAATTAAAACATACAGTGGTTTTTAGCAATATCATTTATTAAATTTTTTTGTTTATTAATTTTATTTTCTTACTTTAAATATGTCAATCAGTTTATGCTTCGAGTGTGACCGTTTGGTTATTATTTTAAACTAAAATTAGTAATTTTTATGTTGGGATACATACTTGAACTTTTGACAACACTTAAACGTTCATACAACATTTGAAAAACATATGTAAAAATGGAGTTGTACGTCGTACAACACCTACGACACTACAACATCACTTGTGAATTGAACAATTTTCTCTTGTTGCTGCTATGTATTTAATTCAGTTTTTACAACACTTTTACCCTTGGTTTCAATAGACACCACTACTCTGTTTACTATTACTAATTGGACTCCTTGGAGTTCTGCTAACTACTACCAACAAACACTTAAGTATGTATGTAGTTAGTTGCTGCAGTGTTACAACATTTCCTTAACCCTGAATTACATCTACTATAAATAAATTATTTAAATTGTTGTCTAGTATCTGCTTTTATGTAAGTATGCCTTTCAAAACACCTTCTTTGTTTAGCATAGATACCAACCTATTCGTATTACTATATAGGCACAATGAAGGGGATTTATGCTAAATACAAATAAAACAACACTTAAGTAGCAGGCAGCAATGCACAGTATTTCATTGCATACAAAATAAGTTAAAAACCAAATTGTACCTTTAAGCTGTTTTATATTTTAATTGTATGTACTCAACAACTTGGTGTATAACTCTTCTTGTATGTGTTTTTGGTTTTTTTTTTTGTCAAACAAACTTGAGTTAATTTTATGAAATGATAATTTTATTTTACACCATTTCCATCAAAACTTAAGAAAGTGTTTGCTTATTCAGTTTTCTTGAAATCTTTTAAATACTGTCAAGGAAGTTGCAATTTTAAACAATCATAAATTGAATTTCATTATTGTAAAACATTACAATTTTGCATTATTGTTTTATAAAAACACACCTATAACATGTATCTAGCCCATTCTTAAATAAACTTAAACTCCTACGCTAACTATGAAATTCATAAAAATTTGCCGCCTCTTTTTCCCCACCTTTTTACCATATCTCGGTGACCTCAAACTTTTGTAAAATTCTCTTACGACTTTCATCGATTGGTCGAATTATTTTAAATGGTTTCATCAATACCGCATCTATAAAGGACTTGTGATATTTTATTTGTGGTATAGAAGGTGAAATTAAACTGTTTATCTCAGATTCTGAATCGGAATCATCTTTCTCCATTTTCTTTCCATTGAGATTTGAACAGTTCTCGGTTAAATTGGGCGATAAAATTGAAGGTGAATCATCGAAATTTTCTAAAGATTTATTACGCAAATACGACGAATCCATGGAAATGGTGGACAAAGAGAATTCATCGACTAGACGTTCAAAAGATTTGGCAATTTTCCTAGCCGGTTGTTGGTTGCCGGTCGTAGGAGTTGCAGTAGTATTTTGGGGCGTTGAGGTTAGGGTTGGTTGCGGAGCTGTATCATCAAGAACATTATGCAACATATTTTTAACTTTTGCTCGAGGCAGTGATTGGAAATGATGTGGACTTGGTGTAGCCACTAGAGAAGTGGGGGAATCATTGTAGACATTATGATTTTCTTTGTTCATTTCTAATTTCATATCATCGTTTGCCAGTCTATAGCTGTTGTTACGCTTCAAAGGCATATGATTGTTAGAGAAGGAGAAGTGAGGTGAGGTTGGTGGGGGCATGGGGTTGGCTGTTGCCTTTAAATGCGTTTTTGCATTGTTTGGGGAGTTGAGTATTTTGTCGTTGTTCGTTTCTTGTTTGAGATTCGTTTTTGGGTCATCGTTATATTGAATCGATTTTTCTTTGTTGTTTGGCGTTGACGTTGTTGTTATTGTTGTAAAGGGGGGTTCGTTTACAAATACGTCGTCGTCGTTTATGTTGTCACTTGGATTCACATCCACTTGGGGCGGAAGTGCATTATTCGCAGCTGTTTGTTTGTGTTTGAAATTTTGGTATTTTAAATCTCTAGGTGGTAAAGGTGGTGGAAAAGTTAAAAAAGCAGATGTTATGGGGGTTGGAGTTTTAGATGCGGATGTTGTTTCTAATGATTTTTCATTTTCAACTTTTCTTTCTTGGCTTTCGGTTTCTTTGTTTGAAACATTTTTGAGATTTGGTAATGAATTTAAAGAATTTATTTGAGCTTCATTAATGCTATATGATGATGTTAGTTTATTTAAATCGTTGCTGGTTTTGTTAATTTGTATATTATTTACATGTTCTAGGTGTAGGTTGATGGAAGAGGGGGGATCTGGGATTGTTGTGGATGTTATAATACTTAGAGGTTTATAAAGCTTACCTTCTTCATCTTTGGATGAGCCACTTTGTGTAGTGGCTGTTGTGGATGATGATAATGATGATGATGCCGTTGATGATATGGTGGAGCCAGTACTTGAAGCAGTCGATTTAGTTGATGGAGAATGCATAGACTGTTGATGGAAATAGGGATTAGTGCCATTGGCCATTAAGTGTTTGGTAGCGTTTGCACTGGATATGCTGTTGCCAGTGTCTTTGTTGTAGACCGTATATTGGGAAGTCATATAAAAACCGGACATTTCATTGGCAGTATTTTGTTGTTGTTGCAGCTGTTGCTGTTGCAGTTCTACTGGTGTAGAAGGCAGTGGTCTTTGGAGATGTGATTTATTTATGATGGGCCGGACATTGGCAATTTTTCGTGGATTTGCATTGCTTTTGTTGAGTAAAAGTAATTTTGCGGCAGGATTAACACTTTCACTTCTCGTATTGCGTATTGTAGTATCGATACTTTCGTTTTCTACTTCCTTATAGTCGTTGTCGTTATTCTGTACTGTGTCTAGTTGCCGTTTAACATACGGACCCGGTGCGAATGTTGTGTGCGCGCCTTTACGTCGTTTCAAACTATCGGAATCATAGATTGGTTTGCCTTGTGCATTTAAACGTACTCTTGCTCCTTTATGGGGTGAAACATGCGGCGAAGAGGCTGCAGACGATGGTGGTGTGTTTTGCAAATAACTGAGAGTATTTGTTGAAGCAGATGCTGCAATTTCAGAACGTAATTCATTTATTTCAGCATACATGGGTATGGACGCTGCTGACGCTCTTGTGATTGTTGTTGTTGCTTTGTTTGCTTTTGTTTGCAAATTGTTTTCTTTTATTTCTTGAACAAATTGCGATTCTGCGCCCTGTTTGTTTCTTTGTTCTTGCAATTGTGTCTCTCTGTTAAAACTACCCTTCTCACTTTTACTACTCACCATCTGAGATTCCTTAGCATAAGCTTTTTGTATGTTTCTTGGCAGCTCATTCAATGAAACATACTCAGTGGGTTTTGGCATTCTATTCAACACATTGTTCGAGTAATAAATACCCAGGCCAGTGTTGGCAGAAGCTTTAGGCATGTTGTGAGCAGATTGTAAAGCTTTCTTGTTATTATTACTAACATCAGCTGAGATGTAGACATATTCACCAGCCATATCATAAAGCTCATCATCGTTGATAACAGTAAGCTCTTGAGACGGCAAAGCTTTTGAGGGTGATTTCCTAATGTTGGGCAAAACAACCTTAAGTTTGTTAATTAGCGACATGTTACCGAAAGCTTTAACATGATTCAAATTATTATCGACTTCCTGTAAAGAAAGTGTTTCATCTTCTTCGATGTCAGTTAAATCTTTAAAACTGTCTTCTGTTAGCGTCTTATTAAGCTCATCTTCTTCTTCGTCGTTATCGTCATGGCAGTTGTCATGCTCATCGTGGGCTTGATTCTCATCGTCACTAGTAGAGGGCGTTATTATACACATTGAGGGTATACGTTTGACATTCAAGGCAGTTTTCTGTCTCATGCGTTCTATACGCTCTACTCCCTCCAGATCAGAACTCTCCGAATATTCGATTTCATTTGCGGTCGAGGTCGAGGGCGGTAAAGGTAAAGCCTGTCGCTTTTGAATTTGTTCGCTATAGTTAAACTCCTCTTCTTGGGATTCGGGTGTATCTATATTTTGCATGTTCTCATTCATATCATCAGAGCAAGTCGTCAGCTTAAGAGAAGCATTGACATTTCTTTTAATTGTACCGGTTCTTTCCAAGGTACTGCCGATAGTACTGCTTGATATACTACGTTCTAGTGTAGAAGTTGAAGCTGTACTGTGTCTAAGAGAACTAATACGTTCGGGAACTTCAGGACCACAACTGGCCAAGCTGTTATTGAGGCTGGATTGTTCAGCACCACTATTATGAGCCATTAAGGTGGTGCAAACAGTGCCAGCTGAACTGGTGGTGGTTGAGGTAGAACCTCTACCAAATAATTCATATTCATTCTCGGCCATTAAAGTTTGTTGCGAATTATTGTTATATGATAATTGTGATTGTCCAAAGGAAGCATTAAAGGGCTGACCTCCAATTTGGAAGTTGCTCATATTAAATTCTTCTTCTTTTAACGTTCTTAGGCCACTATCCATGTGGAAAGAGGTGTAATAGCCTTCAGTATCGCAAGAATAAGCCGAGCTTGTTTCATCATCCAAGTGATTAGGATAAGTGCCTTCCATGTTGTTGGCATTTATTTGCAAATCGGGAGTAGCAGTTCCTTCGCTTGTTACACTTGACGAAGCGGATGTATTGAAGAATCTTCTGCGACTTAACATGGATGAAGGTGGCGCCGAACCATTATGAAAACTGGACACATTTAAAGAAGTATTCGAAGCACTCGATTTGGGCTGCAGTGTAATCTCACTACCTATAGAGGCTCGACCGGACTCAGAGCTGGCACTCCAATTACCACTGCTCGAATGAGGTTGCTCATCTTTGCTGCCCAAACCATTAATGCGCCTCTGGCGATTCAAAGAAGAAGTATCTCTCAGCTTTACATTCGCACATACCGAATTCAAGTGAAGTTTTCCTCTCAAGTGGCCCGAACTGCTAACACTCATCGACTTCTCGGACGACGAATACGAAGGTTTTCGTTCATGCGAAAACCGACTTTCGTTCGTGCGCTGTGTTACCAAATCATGCACCCGACAATCCTCATCGACATCTGTACCCGATTTCTCGCCTATCTTGGCTGTGGAAGAAGTCTTATTTGACGATCCACTAGCCGAACCCGAAGCTGAACATATTTCTGCTTTCTCTGTTGAAGAATTGTGGGAACTAGTACCCGATGTATTTAAATCATTACTACAACCACTGCTATCAATGGTGGATAATGTGGAAGTATGTTGCTGCGTTAACTCTCCATTATTCCTTTGCATAAACTTGAAACGATTACGTCCCCATTGTTTGAGTGAGTTGAGACGGGTCAACGTATTCTTTCCCTTATCATATGGCAAGGCAACAGATTCTTTTTTTAATATATCGCTCGACTTGCTGCGACCAAATTTCTTCGATGTTGTTCCTAAGCGACTGCGTTGATCCCCATTTCCATCTTCAGCCGAAGCTAAAGCATTTTTAAGCTCGCCACTAGTAGCCGTCGAATCGCTAAAGTTAGTTAATATGTTTTTTGTGGATTTTTTCGATTCGATTTGATTTGTGTGTTTTTTTATTTGAGCATTAAATCAATTTCATGTTTTGATTAGGGAGATTATCGAAAATTAAAAAAATTTACAAATCATACGATTTTGGATAAATTTTGATACAATAGGATTGAACATTTTTTTGGGGGTAAGGAATGGGGAAGAAATGAAAAAAAGAAGAAAACAAAATGTTTTAAGGTTAGTTTTTATGTTAAATTAAATGAACATGATAAAATAATAATAATATACATATATAAAAATGATGAGTACTGAGAAATAAAATGAAGAGAATAAATATAAACTCGGAAATAGCGAAAACTAAAATTATATTGAAAGTATGTGAAAGTTTAATATCTTATGTGTGAAATAGTAGTAAAGGAAAAGTAGTATAAAAGTTAATTAGTATTTAATGACAATTAAAAAGGTATCTAAAACATGAATCTTTTTAATATGATGAAATTATTTTTTACTTCCTTCGCCATGGTCCAGGCCGCAGTATTATTCCTTAAACAACTAATAGTTGCTTGAAAATGGAGACTATCATTAAATATTATTCTTCCAGTTTTATTGATCTTTCGCTAATGTGAAATTTTGTTATGGGACCTCATGTTGTAAAACGAAACGTGATATTTTTTATGGGATCTCATTTTGTAAAACGAAACGTTAGAAATTTGTATGAATGATACTGGGGATCGTTTTGGAATTTAAAATGTTCTCCAAACTTAATCAGTTTGTTTGTGAAAGCTAGTTAAAATTTTAAAAACTAATAAGCAAGTGAACCAGCTTTTAATTTTTAAAAATATTGTTCTGATTTTATAGCAAAATTATCTTTTTTTTACTACAAAATATTTACAAATTTCGTATTTTTTGCAACAAGTACCTTTTTAATCATCACTTAAATAAATATTTAAAGGAAGTAAGAAATGAAATTGTGTAAAAAGAAACAGATAGAAATGTTTATAATAGCAAAGAGATAAAATTAATAATAATTAAGATAAATTTAGTAATAGATAAATAAGTAAAAAAATGACAGAAGAAAATGGAAAGCATGATGAAAAAATATAAAATTAAATTAAATAAATTTAATTACAAAAAAAAAATTATAAATAAACTCAGATCATGAAAAACTAAAAGTGTAAGTATAAATCTGTCTAGTAATAGATTTCAGTATTACATTTATTTAACTAATTAAAGATATAATAACATTTTTTATTTTATTATAAAAAAACGAGTTCAAATATTTCTTTGAAGCGACCTACAAATTATTGTGATTTTTTCCCTTTGTATTGTGAATACTTTCCTTGTAGTTTATTGTAAATTAAATAAATGAATTCTTAGCGCCTCTCAAATAATTAAAATATTTAGAGTATTAATGATGTTTAACAGACATATGGAACATTTCTAAACACAGCAAATCCAAATGTTTTTTTTTTTAGATTGCTATAATTAAAAGTTGAGCATTTTGAAGTGCTTTCTCATGTTTATATTTCAAATAAATTCCATTTTACAATTAAATACATCATTTTCCCCTAGTTTTATGTGATAATGTTTTTCAAATCGCAGATTATCATTTAAAATAACTCCGGTTTGTCTGCCTGTAGACATAAAACTATTAGGAGTTTTTTTTGATGGGCATGTTCATTTTGTTCTAATTGTGTTTTTAATTAATTAAAAGCACAAATACGCGTACGAAAAAAACATTTATTTATTTGATTATTTTGTTAAAGATTACAAAACATATTTTTTTGTTTAAAATCTAAACAAATTTTTCATTTTAATGATTGGAAAAATATTCACTCTTAATAACAAGAGGAGGATGTTTGTTTTACTTGCATTTGTTTTCATTTCTCATCAATTTCAAAAGAGAGGGAGAGATGCAATTATCGGTTTCTAACCACTCACTTGTAAGTGTTTTCTTTTTTGTTTTTATAACATTTTCTTGGGAATTTTATTTTCTTATTATGCAAAATTGATTTTATGTGTATATGTATTTGTTTTAATAGTTTATTGAAATATAGGTTTATTACTTGTTTGGTTGTTTGAAACTCCAAGTGTTTTTTACCCAGCAAAAAAAAAATGTTGATAAAAAATATTATCTAAATAAAAAATTTGAGTTTTTTCAAAATTTCAAAAAGAAAACCTTGCGAAAACTTCTCATCGCCCTTAACCACAAGAACTTGTTTTATTAAACAAGTTATTTAAACCGTAACCTTAAATATTTTTATAATTAAACTAATAAGAAAGTATTCGGTCAGGCCCGACCATATAATAACCCCGTATACATATATAGAAAATATGGGAGCTATGACCTATTATGGACTAATCATCCAAAATTTAGTGGCATCACTTCTGTGCTTATACATATTTTTTGTGTTAAATTCTATTTCGATTTTCTAAGGTAATGTTATATGAAAGCTTTGACTAATTATGGACCGATCGTTATAAAATTAGGTTTCATGATATATGTATATACTTATTTGTGTTGAATTTATTTAGGCATAAATATTTTGAAGAGAGTTATGCTTTAAAGTGATTTTCGGCAGTGGGGCTAATATGGTCAGAAATGTGAGCTTTTTAAAAATTTAAAAAAGAAAACCTTGCATAAAACTTCTTATTGCCCTTAACCACAAAAACTTGTTTTATTAAACAAGTTATTTAAATCGTTTGTAGGCTTAAATATTTTTTTAATTAAACAAGTATTTCTTACATACCTTCAAAATTTCGACCTGTACTCTGCGCGCAAGGTTTACATAAAAAGCCAGACAGACGGACGGACAGACGGACATCTTTAAATCGACTCAGGAAGTAATTCTGAGTCGACCGGTATACTTTAAGATGGGTATTGGACTAATATTTTTGGGCGTTACAAACATCAGCACAAATCCAATGTACGCTATAGTTGTGTAAGTTATAAACATGTCTTAAATGAAATTATATATTACAACAAGTCAGATCGGTGCCAGCAAAAAATATGAGTATGTATAAACAAAGCAAATAAAATATGAAATAAACTACAAAACTTTTGCAACATGTTGCCATAAAAATACTACTGGTGTCCAGAAACAAAACCAAAACTTTAAAAATTATGTTTTGCTTTTATAAAAAACAGACGCAATATGCATGTTGCATTGTTCATGAAATTACTGCAGTCACTCTTTCTCTTTTACCAAAAACATAATACATTTGAAATAACCCAGCAATACTTCAAACATGAAATATTTACTTTAAATTCCAACTTTTTTTAGTTCTCTAATATTTACAAATAAAATATGTATTGCATATTGCCATCTATAAAATCAATTTTTAAGATTACCAAGAAAATGTAATTTTTAATGCATACATTGTTACGAATTTTAAAATATTTATGATGTTGGGTTTATTAACCAGACAATATTGCCAAAATTTGCAACCATGAAAAGGTACTAAAATAAACTATAGCCTTTCTTTTTATGCCTAGTCGTATTGTGTTTGCAAATGTTGATAAGGAAGAAAGAGAGAGAGAATAACGGTTAAAATGATTTATGTTTATGTCCTGGGTATTTTGTGTACACACAATGGTTTACCCAAAAAGTATGCAATGAAAAACTTTTCAATGGCAAACAGATATAAAAATTTGAGCCAAATAAAATAAGTACAGGGTTTATTTAAGGAGAAGTTATCGTATGAAAATATTTCTTAATTTCTATAAACATATTCTAATGCAGTTTGAAATAAAGCAAAATTTAAGATTTTAATAAAAAGGGAGATTTTTTTAGCAACTTTATTTTCGGCAAGACTGTTTCTGGCAGCTTAGTTGTTTTTGTGTAACACTGTTAAACAGTAAGGTCTATGAATCGACTTACAAACATAAAAATTTTGCAAATTTTTGAATTTTATTATCAAATTTTTTTGGTTGAATGGATACATAAACAAGCAAAATTGTCGTATTTGATGTGAAGAGCAGCAGCAGCATTGCAACAACTGCCAATGAATCCGAAAAAATACACTGATTGGTGTGAATTATGGGCCGGTGGCATCATTACTTTTTCATAAACAACAAAGGCAGGAAGGAACATTACTGTGAATGGCGAGCGCTACCGTGCGATGGTTAAAATGGAAGAGATAGACTCGGCTGGCATATAGTTTAAAAAAGACGCCATATACAATATACGGGAAACAATTACCCAATTGAGAGGCGAGTTCGGTAAACAGTTTATTTCATGTTTGTGACCAGTCAATTAGCCGCCTAGATTGTTGATTTTTTGTGGGACTGTTTTAAGACTCATATCTATAGGGACAATCCCGCAACGATTGATGCACTGGAAGCTAACATTGAAGAATTTATTCGTGAGATACCGGCCGATATGTTGTAGAGAGTATACCAAAATTGTACCCAGTGTATGAATCATTTGAGGCGTAGCCGCGGTCAATATTCATATGAAATCATCTTTAAACATTATACTATATAGATCGTTCTACATTTCTATAAATTGTTTGTGCTTTTTATAAAACAAATCCGAAAACTCTTAAAAATATATTATATGTACACAATACACAATAACTTTACAAAAAGCATAAAAATTAACATATCGTTATTTTAGAAAAACACAGTTGTTAAGACTTTTTTGATTCCCTTTCATTGCATTGAAAAAAGAGCTGGGAATGTTATGAAATTAAGATTACTTTGATGGTTTCTCTGTAAGTACTAAGTACTGATTTTTCAATTTAAACAATGAACGTTTTTTTATTTTCAGACTAATTCACAATTCTTGAGATCATGCGCAGTAAGCATAAAGACAGCTTCTGAACTTGCTTGCAAGTTTGCTGAGGTTGATTGTGGATCTGAATCGAGAGCAAGTAAGTTATAAGACTTGCTGTAAGGCCTTGAAGTAAAGTACTCTACCATGTTCCCAAAATTTAAAACATTTGAAGGAATTGTTCACTCTGCCGTCGCACCTACTCTCATAATCAAAATTTCTGGGGCCAAATTACCGCATTCGATATCGAGTAAAATTGATCGTAATTTGCTTATTTGAGATTATTGCATTCGATATCGAGCAAGAAATTTAATACATTTTATCATAATTTCGATATCTAAATCATTTTTCGATACGATAGCTCATTCGATCACGAATGCGGTAATTTGGCCACTGATGATTAATAATCAGACATGAAAAATGCAATACTGATAAGTGAGTTAGCTCCAACAAAAATCCGGCAGCCACTAGTGGTTTAGGAACAGTTTTTTAGATGTATGCGTTTTAATTTACTAATTGAAAATAATGAACTGCGAACATTATTGCAACCTTTTGACCTTTTCAACGACTTTGTACGACATTGCAAATAGTGTAGTTAAAGTAGTTAAAACACAAAATAATGTGTTATTAAATACAAAAATTTTCCACTTGGCTAAATAGCTTTAATTCTGTTGGAAAATATGTTTTATAATCTCAAAAAAAAAAAAAATATCTAAATATTTTTTATGTATCATGTTTTGGGAGTAACTAAACGTTTTTTTCTAAAAACGTTAATGTTTTGTAAACTCCTTTAACAATTTTGAATAAAAAAACTTTGAAAATTTGAAGTTAATTGACTTCAACTACATATTTATTTGGCAAGCTTATATTTACGATATTGTAAAGCGTAATAATCACCCCAATCGTGAATAAAAATTCCACATGAAATTTGTTCCCTTTTCATATTTTTCCTATTAAAATTCAATGTTAAAAAAATAAAAGGGAACAAATTTCATGTGGAATTTTTATTCGCGATAGGGGTGAATACTAAATGTTACAACCACGACACAGTTGCAAACTTTACGTAGTTTTAAAGTTCAGGGTTGCATTTTGATTAGAAGTGTAGCAAAATTTGCAAACTTCATTTATTACGAAGGATTATCAAAGTTAGTTTGAATTTTGTAATGTAGCTATAACTTCAGTTTTAATTAGCATACCTTCCCTTAACACAAATTTTGTTAAGAATATGATGACAAGTAATACTGAAATCTTGTTATTTTTTTTTTGGTGTTATATAGTCTAAATAATATTTTGTCTAAAGGCCTAAAAAACTTGACATGATTTATAATGGAGAAGTTTTTAGTTTGTTTGTTTTTTTTTTCGAAAGGAAAAAATGCATGAATATTTATATAATAAAATTTTTAAATAAAATTAAACTTTCAATATTAATGGGCAATAAAATTCGTGATAGTGTTAAGCAAATATGGTGATAAATTAAAGTTTAAAAGGACTTAAGGTTTCTGTATGAAAAATTAAGATAAACAAACGGATGATAAAATGTTATACATGTTTATGTAATTTACAAGATTAGTTGTTAAGTTATTTAATTATTTTGTTCTTAAAATTTGTAGAACAAATTAACAGCAGCTAGCGTTATTATTACAGCTTTTATTATATAAGATATTTTCTAGTCATTTGGCAAATTATTGAATTATTGTTAAGAAAAAAGTTAAAATATCTATATTTTACATTCATTTATAAACATATAAACATAACTAAACATTCATTAAACATAAATATTTATGTACATTTCAACTGAAAGGAAAAAAAATCATGCTGTGCTGGAAAAATAAAAAAAAAAAGTTTAACGTTTTTTTTTTCTTTAGCTTGTGTGTTTGTTTTCATAACATTTTCTTTAGTCTTGCAAACAAAAAATCACAACATTGACATTTAACTAAATAAAACAAAATGCTAAAAATTATTAAGATTAATAAAAAACTAATATTTTTAACATTTAATTTTTCATTTTGCATTACCAATAAGAAACTTAGGTATTCCAAAAACAGCATAACAAATGCTTAAAAAAAGAAGGTAATAAGAAAAAAATCACAATAATTTCTAGATACAAATTAAATGGAAATAAAAGAAAAACGTTTAATTATTTAACTATAAAATAATTATAAATACATAAAAGGTAAAATTTTAATATAGATTTGAAACAAAATTAATTGAAATTTCAAGAATGTTGAACAGTTATTAGTTTAGTATCTTTATAAATAAATAAAATATACTTAACGAAGTTTATTCGGACATGATCCTGAGAATTTAACTAATGAAAATCAGCAAAAACCGTACAGAAATTTTTAATTTTGGGAAAAGCATATTGTTGCATTTCGCTCAATGTTTCAAATAAATGTCATTAAAAGTTTTATTAAATTATTAAAATTTTTAAGTTCAATCGTGTAAATCTAGCTTTAGTAAACAATCATTTTCTGTTCAATATTTTTAAAATTTGTGCTAAAAGTTGTTTGTTTAAAAATCTTAATATTACTAAAATTAAAAATAATATAAAAACACATTTAGATAATTGCAATACAGCAAAATCTATTTAACATAAACAAAAAACTTTAAATATCAATAAAATTTTAGGGATATAAAGCTTTTTACTTTCGCTAAATTGAAAATTTAACGCTTTAATTTAAATTCTTAACTTCTTGAATGTCTATAAAACTTAATCTTTAATAATATCACTTTAAATTACAAATATCAAACTGGAAAACTTACCCATTCGCTGCATCTTGTATTTCTTTTTGATCTATGCCCGCTATTGTGTTTCTTCGTTTGCCGCGTGCTTTTCGCGATCGTGAACGTCTTGAGACGGTTTGCACGTCCTCGTTTAGATTGTTTGTATCGGGCATGTGGGTAAAGACACCAGTGGTTGATTTGCGAGCCATGCACATGCGTTGAAAACGTTTACCAGATGTATCAACAGATATGACTTCGGCAGGATATCTGAAAAAAGACACAAGTTATAAATCTGAGAATTTTACCATACTTTAAAATAAATATTTTTTTATTACTGAAACTGATTGTAGTCTAAAGACTTTTTAGTCTGTCCCTGTAACACATATCATTATGTGGCAATTTCAAAAGTTAACACCATTAAATAGTCCCTATTTACACATTATGTGCATGTTTTCGTAATAAAACCTTTTTCATGTCATCATTACCAAAATAACATTTCTTAACCTGACCTCAACTTACAACATTGTTTCAAATACACATCTTTTTTAATGGTCCTTCTAAACACTACATTACAATTGTATGACCCTCCTTAAACAATAAAATCAAAGTTTTATACACTTAAATAAACAAATCAGGAATTAAATAAAAATTACGGTAGTTAAATTAAGCAACATTGTTTTTCTTTTCGTAATGACTTGACACGATGATTACGATGATGATCAACATCGTGACTTTAAAAATTAAATAAAAATAAATACAAGAAAAGCCACTGTAATTTACTCTTTATAACTTATTGTGCGAGCAAGTAAAGCGTGATACATTTCAAGGTTCCCTACCTTTTTAAAGAAAAAAAAAAAAAAACAGAAAATTAAAATTTAAAGGGTAATGTTTCTTATCTTTTGAAAGACCATTCTTTGTCATTTATTTTTTGAAGATTATGTCTATCAAATGCTGGCTGTTGCTACGTCGCAGATGGTCTATCCGTTGAGTCCAATTTTCGATGACTCGTTCGAGCATTTCGACTGGTTACTGGCGAATGACGCGTGTGATGTTTTCCTCCAAGGCCTAAACCGAAGCGGGTTTGTCCGCATAAACTTTAGACTTTACATATCCCCACAGGAAAAAGTCTAACAGTGTGATATCACACGATTTTGGTGGCCAATCGACCGGCCCAAAACGTGAAATTATGTGCTCACCGAAGTGGTTCTCAATAAATCCATTAATTGATGCAATGTGTGGAAAGTAACGCCGTCTTGCTAAAACCAAATGTCGCCTAGATCACGAGCTTCATTTCATGCATCAAATAGTCGGTTATCATGGCACGATAACGGTCGCCATTGACGGTTACGTTCGCACCGGTATCATTTTTAAAAAAATATGGACCGATGATTCCACCGGCCCACAAATCACACCTAACCGTTGTTTTTTCTGGATGAAGTGGCAGTTCTTGAATCTATATCTCTTCAGGTTGCTCTTCGTCCCAAATGCTGCAATTTTGTTTGTATACATACCCATTGAGCCAGAAATGAACCTCATCGCTGCAGAAAATTTGCCTCACTTGTTGAGCGAAGTGCACGAAACACATTCCTCACAGAACTTGAATTTTCGTAATAAAGTTAAAGGATTTGTAAACGTTGTTCAAAAATAACATAACAGCATGACACAACTCACACGTGATCTTTAAAAAAAGGCTATTAAAAAAAGTATCTCTACTTGAATCACCCTATACAAATAGTACTAATAAAAAAATGTACAGTATAATGCAACCATGGGGTTTGGTTAGATAATAATAACGCCTAAGAATGCAATTAACCTTAAAGGTTAACTGACAACAACAGCAAGAACAACTTTGACTAACAGAGAGCTATATACATACATATGCATATATATATTTGTTATTGCTCTCTGTTAGCTATATAATAACCTCAAACTAATACAAATAACACTTACTAAAATAGTTTTCCTTTAGGCTTTTCTTCTTTTCTTATTATTTTTGGTTGGTTTCTTTTTAATGTTTTTACTATTATTGTTTTTGTTGTTGTAGCATATATTTTTTTCGTGTTATATATCCAAAACTATTTAATTTCATAAAAGAGAAACAAAAAAGTTACCACAAAAAATAAGAAAAACTATTTATTTGTTTTATTTGTTGAAACCGCGCCGTTTGATCTATTGTGTAAAAATGTATGTAATGATCATGGCAAGAGAGAGCATTGCAAGAACATTTTTACGATTACACCAGTGTTGGCAAACATGGTGTAATCATACACCATCGTAATAAAGATGATTATTACGACAAGAAATTGTTGGTTGAATTAGCGAACAATGGGAGTTTCTGACACATTAATTCACACTAAATGATTTTGAGGCTGAATCCAAAAACTAAAGCTTAAAATAAAGTTAATCAGGATTTCAAAATCGTTAGAAATTAACCCTTCTATTTCTTCTATTCTTGAAAAAATAAATCTAGTAATTTTGGAAACACAATGTTAAATTTTCGCAAATAAACCGATACTTCATTAATAAGAACATTTTAGATAATAAACGCAAGTAATATCCTTAAAGATTTAGAAGTAGCCGTCTAACTAACTTTAAACAACTACAAACAAATTTCAAATCAAGATAATTTACAGGATACATTTTATTACGAAAAGAACTCTGCTTCTTTGCATTTAAATAAAATTGCAACAAACGCTTTAAACATCATGCAATTTAACCCAAATGGGTTTTCCCGTTTTTTAAAATACTATGTATTTCAATTTTTATTAATTTTTTTTTAAACCTAAATTCTTTCCCATCTGACAATCTCTGTTAACCTAATTCGTTAATGTAATGGATATTAAAATAACGTAAATTTTATAAGCTAAAAACGGGAAAAACCATTTGGGTTAAATTGCATAATGTTTATAATCAAGAAATTTCAACTATTTATTTAAGTAAATTCTATTAAAAAATAAAAAAAAAACTTAAATTTTGTATAAAATTTTCAAAATTTTTGAATTTAATTTTTTTTTTTTAATTTTTGATACCCCATTGAATGCGCATCTCAAAGATCTTTTATATGATACCAAATTTACATATAGTACATAGTTCCTTTGGAAGAAATGTGAAAAAAAATTAAAAAACCTCTAAAAAGGACCTTTTTATCCTTTGATCCAGCTCACCAAATATTGACCCCAGGACAAAAAAATTGAGAAACGAAGTCTTAAAATGAATAAAATTTTCATATTAGTCGGGAACATCGATACCTTATTTTTTCTCCCTACAAACGGGCCATCCTAATGTACATATATCGAATTTTCAAAAAAGTAAATTTGTGGTTAAGTTTCGTTATTATTTAACAAATATCAAAAATCGTAACGTGGAGGTCTAAAAAGTTCATTTTATTTATATAGTACCAACTATCCTAATCCTAAAACCCATTTTCCGTCAATGGATTACTCTGATTTGCTTGATAATTTCCAATTAATTTTAGTTTAACCTCCATCACACGTTATCTATGCGATTTTGTATAACAACTGCAAAAAACACGCTGCCGTTTTATTGTACTTTAAGTTAAAGACTCGGAATGTAAATAATGTAGATCTTTAGCTTTACACTTGAAAAAATTTATGTGTTTTTTTAAACACATAAAATTGGAACCTAAATAAATGCTGTGCAACTCTTTTTCTATGAAAACCACAAATTAACATGCTTGAGTACTTGGTAAATAAATAAATAAATAACAATTTAAAAAATACAAAAAACTAATTTACATAAAAACCACGTATGAAATTTACCAGGTTTTTATGTAAAACAAACAAAAAATAAAACGACAATAACAACATTTTAAAGGGCTTGTATGCAAATTAGTTTGAAGTAAGTGATTTGCCACAACATATCGCCCAATCCCTGGAGAGGTAATTTCGTTTAAAATTAATAGTTTTTTGTGTACTCCTATATAAATCATGCTAAACTAAAGTTTATTATAAATATAAAGTTTTATGACAAAATCATGTTCATGGTTGACTACTTTTCTTTCTCAAAATATGTATATTTAAACTGAAAATTTAAATATGTATGCACTATTGGAAAAAACAAAGGATAGTGATGAAAACTTACCTTAATGCTATAATTTTACATTGTTCTTCGGGTGAGGGCAGTCGATGATTTAAAGGCACATCTTTATTGATATCATTAGGAATTTGACTGTTGTCTATAGTGTTACTAACATTAATGGAATATAATGCATCTACAGCATCAGCTGATAGAACGGACGGAGAAAGGGCTGGTGTTAAAATGCCATTATCGCCAATACACACCGAGGTACTGATCGAAGTATCGACATGGTGCATACAATCGGGTGTAACGGTAACATCACCCAGGGCCTCCGAAGAGGTCCATTTGCGTAAATCTTCAATGGCGGCGGGCTATAAAAAAGAGAATTGAAATATAATATAATTTAATAAATTATAAATAATAATTCTTACTGCTAAATAATGCTCGTTTTGATATCATTAAGTTTGCGTTAAATTATTTTCTACAATTGTTTTCTTATTGGTTTTCATCCCAAATGTAGGCCATGAACTTTTAAATTATTTTTTTCTAATGCTTACTGACGAAACGAAAATTATGCCATTTGTTTCCAAAACATAAAATTTTTGTGAAATTTAATAAAGCGATTGAAATAAACAATTTTTTAGGTATAAATTTAATAAAAAAGTTAGTATAAATAAAGTTTTTTTTTTATTTTGAAAGCTTGCTTTCATTATATTTTTCGCCCAAAAATATTCTGTATATTGAAAACAAAAAATGTTCAGAAGCTTATTTTTATGCTTTAAAGCAGTACTATGTAGGCTGATATAGTAAATAATCCTATTATAGCTGACCTACATTATTATATTAATATATGACATCTTGTTTAGTTATAAAATTGTATCCTTGACAAATTCATTCTATAGACAATCTTAATAACACCTGCTCCTAATACAGGTATACACGAGAACATGTGTGAAAAATATTTTAATATTAGCCTAAAAGTGTGTCATTAGTCATAATTTTAAAGACATGTATAGACATTCATGGCACGGCATTCATTGCCCAAATGTATGCAATAATATTTGACAAATTTAAACTACTACTACCAAAAGTTGTCACTAAATGAGCAACATTTTCTATAGAAAAATTGTCACAATATAGGCCTATAAAATTTTCCACAACTCTGTAGAAAAGTTACAATATACGTAACTTTGTGTATAAAGAGCAGCTCTTTCTAAAATTTTAACAGAAATGTGTCAAAGTTATTACAATCTGAACAAATTCCATTATCAGATTTAAAGAACTTTTCCCGTATTAAAAGTTAAAAAAATTCTTAAAACCTGTTTCCACAATCTGACCTACAATAACTATGAATCAACCTTAATTTTTTGTTTGTAACAAATAATTTCACCTTTACAGCAAAAATAAAAGAATACAGCCTTAAACTATGCCACATTTAAAGTGAAATATAGGCTATAGTTAATAGACATGTTTCATTACCCAAAACTTTGTTTAACCAACTGACTCATAACATTTCATCATCACTTTTGGGCAACTGACTCGAGTATCTGACTGCAACAACAACGTCATCATCAACAACAACATCTACAACTGACCATTCAAATAAAGTGAAACTTTATTAAAAAAAAGAACACTAAAAATGCTTTTAAGCATTTTAACACAAACAAAAAACCATTTAAGCACGAATATTTAGTAAAGTATATGTTGTGCCACCGACAAATAAAATGGCACTTCCTCACGCAAAACTCGCCGCACAATGAAAATAAAACATATTAAAAAATGAAAAAAAAACTAAAGTATAATAATTTAGAGTTAAAAGCTGCTTGGGCCTACACTACAGCAAATTTTAAATTATAGAAATTAATAAATTTTACTTTGAAAAAAAATCGATTTCTATTTTAACGATGGGGAGTGCCAATTGTGAGAATTGTGGAGGAGTGTATGATTCAGTAAACAATAATGAAAGAGCCCTTATCTACATCAACAAATTTTGTTGAGAGGCATTAAAAGAAAAGTGTAGCATACTTTAATTGTTGTATTTTTGGCATTGCATTAATTATTACAAGTATAGCATACTTTTAGGCCCATATGTCATTAGTATTAAAAACGATGCTCTTTTAATTTAGTTTATTTCTTTTCACATTTCTGTTGATTGTATATATGATTTTTAATCCTCTTAGTTGTTACTTTACTATCAAAAAATTCCAAACAGAAAACAAAACTAAATAAATATAAAAAAAAACAAAACAAAGGAAACAATAACAACTGATTGAAAAATCCTTTCAGTTTAATTAAAATTGTAAATGTACTCTTGTAGATATAGAAATTTATAAAATACAAACATTTTTGTTCGTTACAATATAAAAAATAATAATAAAAAATTGACTTTAACTTAACTTAAAGTTTACTTATACACACATAACTATAGTACCACTGACATTCACATATTTTGTAAGCTTATTTGAGGCAATTGTTTGGAAAAAAATACAAAGTGATTACATGCCACATACCCGTTCAACAGCAGCACTAGCACCAGCCAGCATATGGTTATTTTTATGGACGAAAGCACAAATTCATGGACATTTATTTTCAAGCAAACATTTGGGTTAAATTTTGGTTTTAGTTTTGGGATTTTAAATGATATGTGTAGCAAATAAACAAAAACTAATAAATAGCAGACAAGTTTAAGAAAATTCCATTGAAGTTGTGCGTGTTTAATGTTGGAATAATAAATTTTGATTTTTAATTGGATTCGTTACAGAGATTTGTTGAGAGTTCCAGAACAGCAATTTGAGTGCGTTTTTTTTTTTTTTTTTTTTTGTGTAGATTTACAATATATCTTAATTTCATACGTATAAATATAATAGCCTAGAGGTATGCTACAATTTAAGTAATTTAAATCCAAATTTTTTAAAAATATTACCACAATTAAAGCAACTTTTACTATAGAACAACAACAGTAACTCTTGCAATGAGCCACAATTAGATGAACACTTTCCATGGAAAAATTTTACATTTCTCAAATTTTGTCTACAGAAAAATTGTTTCAGCAGCTATTTTTTATATCGAAAACTTTTTGGTAAAGCTGTTATACTTTAACCAAATTATTGTATATTACAATGTGTGCAACTCTTTCCTGAAAAAGTTGTCACAAATGAGGTAATTCTTTGAGAGAATTAAAAAAATTATTTCTGTAAAACATTTGCCACAATTCTATAAAATAGAAAATATGTCTTTTTGTAGAAAAATCTGCTGTATTTTAGAAATTTTTATTATATAAATTTGCACAAAATTGAACTAGAGTTTTTCTTTAGAAACATTTCGCAATTTTATGCAATAGTTTTTGTTTAGAAAAAGTTGCATTTTAAGCACAAAATTAAGCCAACGACTTTCTTTGTGTAATTCTGACTCTTCAAGGCAAGTATTTTTGGGTGAGTAGGGCAAAGAGAATAATATTAATTTCTGTTTCTATCTTCTTTTATTTTTTCCGTCTTATTCTAAGCGCATTTGTTTGCATGTTGATTTGCATCAAAAATTAGAAACTTGATAGTAAAGAGCACAAAAAGTAACGATACAGGTGTGAACGAAACGGCAAGTTAAAATTGAAAAAAAAAACTGGTCAGCTAAAACTAAAGCGTGTGAAACAGAACTTTAGAAAACCTTGCAAATTGTATTTTTTAATTTGAACAAAAGCTTTTCTTAAAAAAAATTTCCAGAAATTTTAGTAAAAGTATTTCATTAGAAAATGTTGATCAAAAGTTTTTTTATTTTAATTTGCACAAATTTTAGCAAAAGTTTAGCTACATATAAACAAATTTGAGCAACAAATTAGATAAAATGTTTTTAGTTTAATCATATTTGTGTCATTTTGTTACAATTTAAACTAGTTTTTTTTAGATTTTAGATTTGAAACTTTTTAGGCAACCCTCGCTTTTACAAAGCTAATTCATTACACAAAAAAAAAACACACTAATTGATTCAGACATTTATATCACTTAACGAAGGTAATAAAATGAAATTCTATCTTAAGAATTCATTCATTAATTATTATTACGATTATTTTCAGTTGCTACATTTTCTGTATGCAATTTTACATTAAAAAAGAAAGAAAGAAAAATTTACAAAAAATTGTGGAAAAATATTTCACCATAAATGTCGCCATTCGAAGCTCTAAAGTAAAATTATATTAAAGTGGCCCAGACGCACGTAGCAAACATACAAAATCAGCATCGTGTAGCATGTAGTAACTACTCGTACACATTTGCGTTAATTTCAAAAATAAAAAAAGAGAAAAATTTAAAACCAGAATCATTTCCATAGTTGGCTTTTTAACGAGTTTATTTGATGGTATTGCTGTCGTCGTCGTCATCATCGTCTGTTTTGTAACATAAAATTACAATATCTATGTTGCTCCTTTGAGTGAGTTAGTCAGTTTTTTTTTATGGCAAATATGTACTACAGTAGGAAAATGCTGAACGTCATCATATTGGTTTGGCTGCCGAGGGAATACATTTCCAGATAAATGTTGTTGCTGTTGCTCTGGTTGTGGTAAAATTAACAAAGATTTTTGTAGTTATTTGCCGTTACATTTTTTCTATAATACACACATAGATAGATAGAGAGTAACGGAAACAAAAAAAAAAATATGGATTTAAAATAAGCTATTTTATGAATGATGATGGCAAGAACAATATTATAAATGCATACATTTACGGGATATTTCTGTTGAAAAAATATGTTGCCTATTTGTTGGCTTTTTCCGGGTGTAAATGTAAATATTTAAATCGATTAAGAGTTATTGCATTTGTATTAAAAAAGAAAGAGCAAAAGACGTGCACATACATATGTATGTATTATCATAATGTATTATTTAAATTGCAAATATTTAAATCAGCCTAGAAGCAGTGTTTAAAGACTAAAGCATACATTTTGGCGCAACAATGCCCCTTAGCTATTAAATATAACAAAACAAATAGTTGAAAGTTATAATAAAAGGAGAAATAAAACCATAATTCCCCATAAACCAACAAAAAATAAAAACACATCGAAAAAAGTAAACAGAAATGTGTAGCATACAAATTGGCTGCACTAGTTATCCTTAAGGAATTACAGCATATTATTAGGAAAACTAAAAACACAATACAATGCATATTTTTATTTGTATATTTTAGGATTAAAATGGAATTGTATTTATTTTAATATTACAGCAAATGCAAGCTCTAAACCACATAAAAATAATAATAAGTAAGGATTATTGTTAATTGTTCAAATTAAGAAAAACTAGCTGGGGTAATCAATTTATATTCAAACATATAGCATTAATTATTGATTATATACAATTCTAACCATATAGGGGGCTCTGAAAGACACAAAAGAACAAACAAAATCTGCAATATTAACAATAACTAACTGCAAACAAACCAGCCAACTAACAAATTTTTTAATAGAAAAAATAATACAACTTTGTCTTAAGCCACAAATAGAAAAGATCCCACCAGCCATCATATTCAGCTCCAGCTAAAGTAGAACTGCAACTATTTTTTGTTTGTTTTTTTTTTCTTTTTACTAAAAACCAATAACTGTTTGTTACTAACAAATTTATTAAATGGCTTTTAGCGTTTAACCACATTCAGTCATTTATGGGCCAATCGTATACGAGTACAAGTCTGCATGTCGTCTGTATTCTTTAACATACAGTTGCCTTACACTTACACGTTTAGTATAAATTTTATATTTTAATTATAGTATTTAGTTTTTATGGATTTTTGTTATCAAATACATTAGACAAATCGCATTTTATTTAACACAAAATGTCGTTCATTGTCGTCTGCCTGGTTTAGGTCTGCTGAAAAGTCTATTCTCTTAAGATTTTCCATGTTAAAGCCAAGACGATTTTGTTGTATAAAACCACAAATGTTTGCTGTAATGCAGTGGAAGAATTAAAATTTTAATTTACTTTACTTTATTAGTGCAACACAATTTTAAAGAACTGGAATACTAAATTAAAATATTATGGAGATAAATATTAAGAAACTAGAGCAATTAATTAAAATTGTCAGTGTAATGCAACATAAATAAACGAATTTTATTTACATACAAGTGTAAATAATAAATAACTTTATTAATATTTAATTAAGTCTTTTATGCAGTCATTTCGTGAATTTTTTTTTTAATTTTTAGTAGACAAAAAATCAAATTAAATTTTTGCAATTTAAATAACTTTTTCCAAAAAAAAAATTGACGCAATTTTAACTACAGTGTTTAAAGAAATAGATGCTTAATTTGAGCTAATATTTGCTTAATATATGTAATTTAAAAGAAATTTTGACAATTTGCGCAAAGCTTGCGTAATATTTGTGCAATTTGATTTTGATTTATACAGTTTTTAAAAGTCAGCAAAATTTACAATTTTTTTATTTTTTTAATTGCAAAATTTTTAGCAAAATATGCGCAGTTTCTGCAAATTTCAGACAATTTGGCCAATTTTTGTTAAAGACAAATTTTCGTAATTTGAACAACATTTTTACTTATAAAAATTTGCGCAATTTAGGCAAGAGTTCTCCAGAAAAAATTATCACAATTTTGAATAATGGTTTTTCTGGAAAAAATGCATAATATTGAGCAAAAGTTTTCTTTAAAAAAAAAATGTTCACTTATTTGAAAAAAAGTTTTTCTTTAGAAAACATATTTCAACAAAAGTTTTTCTTTACAAAAATTTGGACGAGAATTATTCCTCTTGCGAGTATTAATAAACAAATTTTTCAAAAATTTTAATCGAAGTTTACTTCAAGTTAAATATAAAATTTATTTGAAAATGAATGTAGTGTATACAATTTATTTTCAAATAAATTGTATATTTAACTTGAAGTGAACTTCGATTAAAATTTTTGAAAAATTTGGACAAAATTTAAAAAAGTTCTTCTTTCTATAAGCATATTTGAACAAAATGGATAAAAGGTTCGAAATTTGAGCAAATTTTAACAATTTTAGTCTAATTGTTACACAACCTGTTTGTTGATTTGAAAGCATTTTAAGCAATCATCGCTTTTACAATTACAACATAATATGCACCTTTTAATTATAAAACTTTGACGAGTTTCTGCAAATTTTAGATTATTTTACCAAGAAAAGTTTGCATAATTTGAACAATATTTTTACTAAAAAAAACTTGCGTATTTTAGCAAAATTCCCACAAGTTTTAAACATTTTTAATATTATTAATAAAATTAGAATTTGAACACAATTTGAACAACATTTTTACAATTTGAGTAAAATTGCGCAAATTTGAGCTAAATTTCCACAATTTACACATAATTGTAGAATTCGAGCACAATTTATACTATTTGAACAATATTTTAAATGTTTGATTTCATACACTATAATCTGCAGTGTTTATTTTATCTGGTCACATTTATTCTCTCTCTCAACACGATTTATTCTCCCACAGCCTGGCCATACTCCTGATAATTACATCAATGCAGTGCTGCAAGCAGGGCTGCCAGATGAATTTCGGAAAAAATCGTCAAAATCCCGATAAAAAAGAAAAAAATCGTCATTTCGAATTTTAAAAATCGTCAAAAAAATCGGAAAAGTAAGAACTTACTATTTCTATAGTATTTTGAAATTTTTATTTAAACGAAAACATAAAAATTCAATTTTATATAGTGTCTTGTAAAATACATATCAAAATACCTAAATTTTAACTTTTTACATAACAAATCAAAAAAAATATAATGGTAAACCCAACTTGTGTAATATTTTTATAATATCTTAGTCCGTTTTCACTTCTATAATTCTGACTCGTCAAGGCAAGTATTTTTGGATGAGAAGGGAAATAAGAACAAAAAGGGTACAAACTTGACGGTACTGTCAATTATCTTATTTCCTTTTGTTTTTTTTTTTTTTCATGCATGTTGATTTACATTAAAAAGTACGAAAATTGAATTGACTTGTTTGAATGAAATGGCAAGTTCAAAAGAGAATTGAACAAAAACTTTTCAGCTAAAACTGAAGAGTATAAAACAATACTTACAGTATTTTATTAATAAATATCTGAATTCAGCATATTTTATTAATTCAGGTTAAATTACATGTCAAAACAATTTATTTTATTAAGTTTTAAATATCATTTTGAGTATAGAATTCAATCATCCATTATATACGAGTACAGGTACTTATTTTCAAAGAATATTCTTTCGACGTTTTATTAAAATAGGAGAAGTTTTTGTAGAAGAATTTCCCCGTTGAAATTCAGAAATTGTTTCCTCTTAAAATTTTAGTTCATGAAATTCAGTATTTATTATTTAAATATGTTTACAGATTTGGAATTATTTTACTTGAACTTAACAACTGTCAATAATTAAGAAAACACTACTATCACTTAGTTTTGTTTTTGAAATATGTCGTGTTCTTCTTTATATTTATGATATTAAATGAGAAAAATAGTTGTTGTCTCAAAAAAAGAGACAATTTAGTAACAAAAACATTAATAAAACTAACAAATGATAGAAATTTTTAATAATTTAGAAAATCGTCACTTTCAACGAAAAAATCGTCAAATCGTCATTTTGCTATTTTTGAAACCAAAAATCGTCAAAATGACGATAAATCGTCAAATCTGGCAGCTATGGCTGCAAGACAACAAAACAACAAACGCCCCCTTTATACTCCGCTTTTCCAAAGAAGCCGAAGTCATTAATTTAGAACATTTTAGAAATATGTAAATAATAAAATTTAAACGTCATGTATTTTAAAGTACTTATTCTAAGAACTCATACTTAAAAAGATTTTTGTTTTTCCAAAAGAATTCTTACACATATTCTTCGAACGTAAATATTTACTATACAAAATCTTACTTAAACGAAAATATTTGTGGTTTTTTCCACCAGCAAGCAGTTTTTCAAGGCTGGCCGGTTTTGTGTCACTTTGGGAAATAATAATGGAACAACGGCTGAAAAAAAAATAAGCCTAAAGCTAAAAACTTTACACTCGTTGCTACGAGTGAGTAGTTAGTAATATTTACTTGAGCCATTATTTAGTATTTGTCTATCGTAGGAAACGTATTTATGCAGCTCCCATACGTCTGCTTGTTTGTTTGCAAAGTTGGCTTTGGACACTTGAAAGTAAAATGTCGCCTGACCAAGCAAACCACACAGGCCAGACCGTCCGTCAGAGCCAACCATGCAAACAAACCATTATTTTGTTTTCATGGGTTTCAAATATACATTTCTGAGTTAGTTGTCTGAACAGATCCGTAAAGGAGTACATTTGTTGTTGTATGAATTTATAAGCAATTTTATCTGCAGAAAACTTTTTTATAGAAAAGTTGTCACATTCCTGACGCCACTCGATTTCTATAGAAAAGTTGTCGCATTTCCGACGCCTCTCGTTTTCTATAGAGCAGATGCCACATTCCTGACGCCACTGGATTTCTATAGAAAAGTTGTCGCATTCCCGACGCCTCTCGTTTTCTATAGAACAGATGTCACATTCCTGACGCCACACGTTTTATATAGAAAAGATGTCGCATTCCCGACGCCACTCGTTTTCTATAGAAAAGTTGTCACATTCCTGACGCGACACGTTTTCTATAAAAAAGATGTCGCATTCCCGACACCTCTCGTTTTTTATAGAAAAGTTGTCACATTCCTGACGCGACACGTTTTCTACAGAACAGATGTCACATTCCTGACGCCACACGTTTTATATAGAAAAGATGTCGCATTCCCGACGCCTCTCGTTTTCTATAGTACAGATGTCACATTCCTGACGCCACACGTTTTCTATAAAAAAGATGTCGCATTCCCGACGCCTCTCGTTTTTTATAGAAAAGTTGTCACATTCCTGACGCGACACGTTTTCTACAGAACAGATGTCACATTCCTGACGCCACACGTTTTATATAGAAAAGATGTCGCATTCCCGACGCCACTCGTTTTCTATAGAAAAGTTGTCACATTCCTGATGCGACATGCTTTCTATAGAAAAGTTGTCACATTCCTGATGCGACATGTTTTCTATAGAAAAGTTGTCGCATTCAAGACGCGCCTCGTTTCCCTAACGAACGTTGTAGCATTCATGTGTAATTTTTCCATAGAAAAATTTGCGTAACTCGTTTTCTATAGAAAAGTTGTCGCATTCATGTCACGACTCGTTTTCTACAGAAAAGTTGTCGCACATTTGCGTAACTTTTAAAGCAGATAAAGTAAAGATTTCTTCAGTGTAACCGTGTTAAATATCGTACTGACAGCATTTTATACAATGCTGCTAAACAAAATTTTTCTTACTTTACTGGAGTTGTCGTGGTTGTTGTGTCATTATTTGAGACCACACATTAATTCTACGAACTTTGCCAACAACTTTAGTCGCACACAATGTAAATATCTACATATATGTCTACATATTTATGCACACGTTCTAGTACTCATCATTTGTATGTGCTTGGAAAGAAACTTGTAGTTCAGCTTAATATTTATGACTCTAAAGATTAGTAAAACAAAACCAAATGAAAGAATGAAAAAAAAAACTTGAGCATATTTCTTACAACAGCCTTAAAGGGTCGCTCAGCAGCATCAGCACACCAAACCACAATACAACTTCTGGTGTCTAAAAAAAATTACACTCTACTGTATTTGTTTAACAGCAACTAGCACTAAGAATTTGTAATACTTTTCTAATCATAGTTAGACAACAAGTACTTAGTGCTGCACTTTAGCTCTGTTTAGAGCTGTTACGTGGAGATTGTATAAATTAAATAAGATATCTACATTATTTTGAATCACCTCTTAATTACTTTCAGTGGCCTTTTACTTAAACTTATTTAAAGATTAAATATTTTCACTTGTAAGTTGTTTAGATCGCAGATAATTAAACATTACTTTTAAACTGCAAAATTAAGATAGTCACGAGTTATATATTTTTAAATTTCGTAATTATTACAATTAATTAGAGTATTTTATTGAAATTGAAATTTTAAACCATAATGATAAATATAGCAGCAAAACTTTATTTAATAATTTCTAGCTTTTGTTTTCTGTTATTATTTAAAATCATTGCTTTAGAAACATTTTCACCAACAAAAGCAGACACTAAATTTCAAATTCTACAATTCCGCTTGATCCTCATTTCACACCCGACTGCCTTATAAATGTCATGCTATTTGCAAATTATTTCCTCTTAATACGAGTGAGGTTGTATGAAAACAACCACGTTTATTTGTTCACAAACCAATTATTTCAAAATTTTTCACTAAATCATGTCTGAAAAGTTTAAATACCTGTTACCATAAAGTGATAATTTTTTGTTGAATTTCTATTTTTTTTTTGCAGTTTTTGCCAGATAGAAAAATATTGTTTATATGATTACAACATTTATACTATATATTGTATATATTGGTCTGTTGGTCAGCAGAGTATAAATGCACGCCAAATCATCCAAATTGAAAAACTTGTTAAATGGAAAATTATTGTTTTTCACAGACAACGGAGTCGCACAACCATACCCAAAGGCATGGATACATAAAAATTAAAAGAAATAATAAAAACACCGTTAAATACCAGTTATATAGTAGAAATCAAAACATACACACATGCAATATGTACAGTGAAGAAGAAAAGTCTCTCGAAATCAATTGCTAAATGTCTTCAGAAAAATCAAAATTAGTTCAACATATGTATGTAGGTATTCCATAAATAATTTGTCGAGACTATTTCTTTGGCAGACTACAGTTGATTTTTTTTATCATCAATTTAGTTGTCACATTTATTTACATAGAATAGTTGCTTTTCTCTTGAAAAGTAGTCACGAAAAATTGTTTTAATGAAAAAATTAAGTATTCTAGTCGCGACGCATTTGTTTATCGAAAAGTTTATGTCGCAAGGCATTTTCTACAGAAAAGTTTTCGCATTCATGTAGACAAAAAGATGTCGCATTCATGTCGGGACGTATTTTCTATAGAAGAGTTGTCTCATTCATTTTGCGATGCATTTTCTAAAGAAAAGATGACGCATTCATGTCGCGATGCATTTTCTATAGAAAAGTTGTCGCATTCATGTCGTGACACATTTTCTATAGAAAAGTTGTCTCATTCATTCCGCGACGCATTTTTTTTAGAAAAGTCGCATTCATGTTGAAACGTATTTTCAATAGAAAAGTTGTCGCATTCATGTCGCGACGCATTTTTTATAGAAAAATTGTCGCATTCATGTCGCGACGCATTTCATATAGAAAAGTTGTCGCATTCATGTCGCGACGCATTTTTTATAGAAAAGTTGTCTCATTCATCCCGCGACACATTTTCTTTAGAAAAGTTGTCTCATTCATTCCGCGACGCGACTTTAGAAAAGTTGTCGCATTCATGTAGGGACGCATTTTCTATAGAAAAGTTGTCTCATTCATTCCGCGACGCATTTTCTTTAGAAAAGTTGTCACATTCATGTTGCGACGCATTTTTTATAGAAAAGTTGTCTCATTCATTCCGCGACGCGTTTTTTTTTTAGAAAAGTTCTCGCATTCATGTTGGGACGCATTTTCTACAGAAAAGATATGTCATTCATGTCGCGACGTATTTTCTTTAGAAAAGTTATCGCATTCATGTAGGGACGCCTTTTTTTAGAAAAGCTGTCTCATTCATTTTGCGACGCATTTTCTTTAGAAAAGTTGTCGCATTCATGGCGGGACGCATTTAATATAAAAAAAAGTTTTCACATTCGGGACCCATTTTCTATAAAAAATTTGTCGCATTCATGTAGTGACGCATTTTCTATACAAAAGTTGTCGCATTCGCAAAATCGACTAAGCCTACATATGTATATCGATGGTCTCATGTAGAAAGGCCCTAACTCGCATATTTGAAACTTTACAGGAGAAGGTAAAAACATAATAGAAACTGTAATATTCAACATGTAACTTTTTTTGTACAACTGCTTATAAAAGCGTTATTTTTTACACTATTGCAATAAATTTTTGTGAGGAGGTGTATTTGCGTTAAAAGCATTGGAATCGCAAAAAAACAAATTTCGAAAAATAGGGAGTTTATTAGAAATATTAAGGTGCAGGTAAACTTTTGTTTAATACAGTAAATTAAATCAAATGACTATTACTAGTAAGTTATGCACAATAAACTAGATATTTTGAAGTATAATTGCCATATATACAATACATACATATGTTGAAATCTAAGTATGTATTACATTTTAATAACATGTATGTATATAAACAGGGCGTGATGTTAAAGTATGTAAGTACATACATATGTAATATTTTCAATTTATTATAAAATAATTTCTTATAAAAATTTTAAGCCTTTAACAATTGTCCCTAATACCACTTAAACGAAATCGTTAGGTGTAATATGTATTCAATTAAAACTAAAGCTTTTTTAACTACAACTTGACTTACCAATCTTATTTCAATTTCAGCATCAATACGTTTACGCATCTGACGATTCGTATTAACACCAAATGCCGATGAGCACAAACAAATATCATCGCTGCCAGCAGCCAGATGATGATGATGATGATTTGTGCCACCAGCATTGGTCATATCGGGCATGCCATCGTTAATACTGCTGCCATCACCTAAAACATGACCGGATGCAAATTGTATGGGAGAGCCAGCCGCCGATGACTGTGCCGTAGACGTTGAGGTTGGTGGAGGTGGTGTCACTTTACCGGCATCTTCATAAAGAACACGTACACTACTTGGTCGGGTATCGGCAGTAAAGAGTTCCTTTATATATGACTTGTCACAGTCATAATGTTGTTTACGCTGTGCGAATGTTAAAAGGTCGCTTTCCGCTGCAAAAGAAAAACAAACAAAATAAAAAATTAGTTTTTGATTAATCAATATGTTAAAGCAAAGGAAAGAGAAAAATATTGTTAAGGAATTGTATATGTAGTTTGTGTTATTGTTTTTTAGTTTGTTACTTTATGACATCGTTGGCCATTAAAGTCAATTATGTTTTGTGTGAGTGAGTTGACTGAGTGCAACGTTTCGTGTATTTGCCATTTCTACCTATACATACATACATACATACATACATACAATAATTTGTAACTTTAGGATTTTAATGACTCATTCATTTGTTTGTCTATAAATGTAAAATTGCTTGAGAATGTAAAAATGTATTATTAGTGTTCAGTTTTTTGTTGTTTTGTTTTTGATAATTGCAATAATAGTAGTAATAACTGAACTAGACAGAGTGTAGCTTTTATAGTAATGTATGAATTAAAGCAGTGTTTTGGTGTCACTATGAGAAAAGTACTATTAAAAGTGATTAATGATATTTTAAAATATTTCGTATATACTAAATGAACTCAGATAACTTTCAGCTAACTGCCTAAGTTGTGATATTTGATCAACGTATTTGAATTTTCCTATAATTTAAATTTCCCTATTCAAATACACTGGGTAGAATTTTTTTATTTAATTGAACGGAAAATAAGTAATTCTTCATCTTTGATCCATTTTTATTTTTTTTTTGATTAGAAATACATTGATTGTTTATATCAGTTGAAATAGATTTTAATAATTTTTTTTTAGAAAAACGTTTGTAGAATTTTTAAAATTAACGTCTAAATTTATTTTTGGTACATTTTAATATTTAGTACCTTTTTTGAATTTTAGTACCTAATTTTATTTTACAAAAACATGGAAATTTAAAAATTTCACTATTT
This sequence comes from Bellardia pandia, assembly GCA_916048285.2. Classification (NCBI taxonomy): domain Eukaryota; kingdom Metazoa; phylum Arthropoda; class Insecta; order Diptera; family Calliphoridae; genus Bellardia; species Bellardia pandia. The sequence goes on from OU696529.1 coordinate 48,761,748, forward strand.
TATAACAAACTTAAGGCAAAACTATTATTATCTTAAGTTCTAGCCACGCCTACTTTTCAAAATAAAAGGGCGTATTTAATACCTAAAATCGTATATTTTTAGCTTATATTTATTTAAAACACTTTTTAAAATGACTTGAGTACTTTTAATTTTTACTACTTTTTTAAGTACTACTTTACTTGCAAGAAGATGGAAATCTTTTTATATTTAATTGGCGTAATTTTTTTAAATTCTTTAAAAATTAACAATTTTATAACAAGCTTTAAATGAAAATTAGCATCTTTTAAATTTTAGCCATGCCCACTATCTGGGGCCAAAATGATCCGGACCGGTTTTGACCAATTTCCTTCAAATTAGTTTTGTTAGTTAAACAATAAATTTGCTCATATTTTTTTGGTTCATTAATAAACCAATTTGAATTGAAAAGTAGAAAAATAAGTTTTTTTTTATTTTATATATTAGAAATATTTTTCGTAACTCCGTAGCAAAATAAAAAAAAATACAAACATAGTATATAAACCCATATATTTTTTGAATAAAAAAAGATAACCTACACATGTAAAACACCAAAAAAAATTCGAGTCAAATAAAAAAAAATACATACCTATAAAACTATATATCTATTAAACGTATTTTTGTAGATATTCTCAAGAAATTTCAGCTCATAATATAAATAATGGATTTTTGTCGATTTTTTTTTAATAAGTTTTATACCTGTGGTGACGCACATTGAGGGGCCGCCACTGGCCTTCATTCCACCAACGAAGCTTTAAAAAAATTGTAAATCAACTTGAAAACACCTCTGCTCCAACCATGTTAAACTAAACGTTACGATCTCTTCAATAGCTCCCAAGATATCGAATTATTAAAAAAAAAATAGTTTTTTTTAACCACTGTGCGTAGCCTTGGGAATTTTATATAACTTAAAACTGTTTGTCTTTTATAACACGTTAGAGCGATAATTGCGTTAACATTGCTATTCTTTTACATTAAAATGCAAAAATAATTATTTAAAACTAAATAAATATTTATTTTTCCTGTCCTTGTAAATGCATCTCAAAACTTCAAAAGAATTGCGAAATTTCAAACAAATTGTTTGTTAATTTTAAGATTATTTTCAAAATTTGTAAGATAAAAGGCATGAAGTAATCCTACACCCTGCTCTTATTCCACAGTTAAGTATTCAATTTTATATTATTATTATTATTATTATTATTTTTAAGCATGTAACCTACAGATTAAATGATTTCACACTATCATCACTTAAAATGCAGGGTATGCAAAATGTACTTTGCATTCATAATTCAATTTTTTTTTCTGTTTCCATTTAAATTAAAATACTATTTATTTGCTTAAGACAGACCAGACTGTATTGCAGTTAATATGTACTCGTATGTGGAAAATTGTTTATTCAAGTTTTATATTTAGCTGGTTACTTGCGAAATTACAATGTTGCTAAATGTTTAAAACAATTTCTGCCATAATAAAATTTATACTTTTTCAATTTTTGCCTAGAAGAGATCAAAGTTTTGTTTTTCTTCTTCATTAAGAATAAATAAATAAATAATGGTTTGGTTGTGTGGTACAATTTATTATAAGAAAAGCCAGATACAAATTCCTAGCTGCTTTGAATTGTATATTTAAACTTTATTATTTTCTACAATTATTATTTGTTTTTTGGAAATAAATTAAGAAATATTTATTTATATAAAACAACAGCCATGTTCATATTGAATATTTTCATGCTCTTGAGTTATTTTTTTTTTAATAAAAAATAAATGTAAATGGTTTTTATATTGAAATTACAGACACATTTACTAAAAATGTAGTAAGTTTTAATGGATTTTTAAATTTCTCTTATTAGAAAATTAAATATAATAATGGGTGATTCAAGTAGAGATACTTTTTTCAATAGTCTTTTTCTGACAGATTACGTGCGAGTCGTGTCATGCTGTCATGTTATTTTTGTTTAGTATTGATTGGCATTTCATAATGAAAAAACTTACGCCTGAACAACGTTTACAAAACGTTCAACTTTATTACGAAAATTCATGTTCTGTGAGGAATGTGTTTCGTGCACTTCGCTTAACTTATGGTCGATATAATCGGCCTACTGAGCTTACTATTCGCAACACCATCACCCATTTTGAGACCCAGCATTCATTATTGGATAATATTCGACCGAATAGACCACGTCCAGCACGCTATGAAGAAAATATAGCGGCCGTATCTTAGAGTGTACACGAAGACCGTGAAAAGTCGATTCGGCGCCGTTCGCAGCAACTCGGACTGACGTATGGAACGACTTGGCGCATTTTACGTCGAGATCTTAAATTTCAAGCGTACAAAATACAGCTTGAAGCCGCTCGACCTTCTCAAACGACATCGCTTCTATCTATGGGCTCTTGCAAAGCACTAAGAATATCCGATGTTTTCGCGGCAAATTTTATTCAGTGATGAGGCTCATTTCTGGCTCAATGGGTATGTAAACGAACAAAATTGCAGCATTAGGGATGAAGAGCAACTTGAAGAGATTCAAGAACCGCCAATTCATACAGAAAAAACAATTACAATTAAAGTTCGTGATCTAGGCGCCATTTGGTTTCAGCAAGACGACGCCACTTCTCACACATCGTATCAATCAATGGATTTATTGAGAGAACACTTCGGTCAGCACATAATTTAACGTTTTGGGCCGGTCGATTGTCCACCAAAATCGTGTGATATCACACCGTTAGACTTTTGCCTGTGAGGATATGTAGAGTCTAAAGTTTATGCGGACAAACCCGCTTCGATTCAGGCCTTGGAGGAAAACATCACGCGTGTCATTCGCCAGTTACCAGTCGAAATGCTCGAACGAGTCATTAAAAATTTGACTCATTTCATTTCTTCAAAAAATAAATGCACAAAGAATGTTCTTTAAAATGATAATAAACATTTTCCATTAAATTTGAATTTTCTGTTTCTTTTTTTTTTTTTTTTTTTTTAAGTAGGGAACCTCGAAATGGATCACGTTTTACAATGTTACGTTTTAAACTGATTGTTAATTTGTTGAACTTAAATATGACTAAAATCAACTAAAAGGTGATTCGTTAGATGATTCCGCAAAACTTTTTTGGTGTAACATGTTACTGTTAAACATGTGAATCGACTTAGAAACGAACAACGCTTGCAGATTATTGAATTTTTTTTTTTTTGTCAAAACTCATGGTCGGTTAAGAAAGTGCATGTTGCACTTCTTCCATTTTATGGTCTGGTTGAATGGATAGTACGTAAACAAGCAAAATTTTCGTATTTGGTGTGAAAAGTAGCCAGTAGCATTGCTAAAATTATCAATGTAACCCGTAAAATGCACTGTTTGGATTATGGGGCGATGGCATCATTGGAACGTACTTTTTCAAAGATAACGGAGGCAGGAACGTTACTGTGAATGGCGAACGTTACCGTGCGATGATTACAATTTTTTTGTCCATAGTAGAAGAGCTGGACTAGCTGTGGTTTCAATAACACGGTGCCACATGCCACTCACCACGCGAAATAATGGTTAAAAACTGAGAGACGAGTTCGGGGTACAGTTTATTTTAGTCAATTGACCGCCTAGATCGTGCGATTTAACGCCTTTAGACAATTTTTTGTGTGGCTATATTTAAGCTCGTATCTATAGGGACAAAAGCCCGCTACGGTTGATGCACTGGAAGCTAATATTAAAGTATTTATTTGTGATATACCGCTCGATACCGATATAGAGAGTATGCCAAAATTGGGCCCACCGTATGAACCATTTGAGGCGTTGTCGCGTTCAACATTTATATGAAATCATCTTTAAATATTGAATTATATACATCGTTCTATTGACTCAAATAAAGTTTTCATACATTTCTCTAAATTGTGTTTTTTTTTAACAAATCCTAAACCTCTTAAAAAATCACTGTTTATGATTACTTAAGTTTAAGCCTTAGTAAATATTGTTTAAGTCGTACATAATAGGTGGAAAACCTGTTGTGTATTTATATTATATTCATATAAGAGATGTTTAATATATATTAAAGTCTTGTAGTTTAAACTTTGCCTAAAATTCTGTTCCACAAAATGTGAGTTTAAGCTTTAATAGAAAGGTTTGCTGTCTTGAAGTTGAAAAAATTATTTAAACTCAGTTCTACAAAACGTGTGATTAAACTTCTGCTTAATGTAATAGCACCCCTATAATTGAGACATCAAAAAACCTTAATGAAATTATTACTCAATTTTTAATACAATATACATTCTATGTAATTAACAAATTAAATTTTAAATAATTCTGATAAGAAAATTATGCCGCTTAAGGAAACAATTTGTTACATACAATAAAACACATTAGTTTTAATTAAAATCATTAAAAAGAAGTTTAACAAATATTGCATTAAAAAAACAAATTATGTTTTTTTTTCCAATAAATAAAAAACGAAAATTACAAAAAATAGTAAAACTAATTAATGCCATTAAAGTTTCATTAAAGAATTGTTGAATCTAAATAATTACAATTTAATTATTTTAATTAAAAATTCTATATTTCTTCTACTTGCTTCATCTCAAACCTTAATTGTATAAATAATTAAAAGCAAACTGAATAAATAAAACAAGAATTCCCTATGAATAGATTCAAATAAAGCCATCTACTAGTTGACCATGGACGGGAATATAAAACAGAACTCGTCACACACAAGCAAGACAAGACATGTAATTAAAACAAACGATAAAAATTTATCCAAGGAAAATAATTGAATTAATAACAGAAAATAACGAAAGAAATGGCACAAAATGAAACAAATAAATAAAGAAACAACCAAACAAATCACAAAAAACAAACAAACACACAAACAACATTGGTTCATAAGATAAAAATGTGTGACATGAGAAAGTCCAGTCCAGCACACAGTGAGTGGCTATTTCTTCAGTTCGCAATAGCATCCGTGGAAAAGTAACAAATATCTATAATACTGTCAAAACAGAAAATATATACAATAATATATGTACCTATACTAATAAAGAGTGATTTTTTAAGAGCTTTCAGATTTGATTTAAAAAACACATTCAATTTAGAGAAATCTATGAAATCTTTATTTGAGTCTATAAAACGATTTTATGTAGATATAGAACGTGACAATGCCTCAAATGATTCATACACTGGTTCTAATTTTTGCATACTCTCTCCAACATATCGGCTGGTATCTCACGAATAAATGCATCCATATTAACTTTTAGTGTGTTAACATTTGAGGGCATGTACCCATAGATATGAGCCTTAACATAGCCCCAAAAAATAGTCTAAAGGCGTTAAATCTTACGATCTAGGCGGCCAATTGACTGGCTTCAAACGTGAAATAAACTGTTGACTGAACTTACCTCTCAATTGCACCGTCTTAATGAAACCATATGATGTCAGCCAAGTCCAGCACTTCCATTTTGGGAAAAAAAATGTAATCATCGTATAAAAATCGTTCCTGTCTTTGTCGTCTTTGAAAAATTACGGTCCAATGATGCCTAGAGCCTCATTTACGTATTCACTCAACCAAAAATGAGCTTCGTCGCAAAACACAATTTTTCGATAAAAAAGGACACGATGATGCACTTTTTTCACCGAGCATGAATTTCAATAAAAAATTTCAATAATCTGCAAGCGTTGTTCACTTGTAAGTCGATTCATGGTTAAATTATAGACCAAACTTAACATATTTAACAGTAACAACAGCTTACTGCCAAAAAGAAACTTGCTAAAAAAATCACCTTTTAGTACTACTTTATACAAACAGAAAATACAACGCATTTAAGAAGATAAAAATATCATCTCCTTTCTACAAATATTTCCCCAAATACACCGCGAATAAATTGGAATTTTTGAAATATTCATTCTTAAATTAAACCATAAAATTAACCTATGAGTCAATGAGACGTAACGACTATGTATTTTACTTACTCCAATTTATTTATTTCAATAATTTCTTATATTAAAGACAAGTCACAGCAAATATTTAGTATTATTTTATGTGATGCTGTTTGATCTTACAAAAAAATTGTAAAAAACAACATCAAGCAAATTTGTGCTAAAAAAGTGTTTACGCCAACAAAATAAACTTTAAGTTATTTCTAATCAAAAACTTGGTAATGATTTTCACTTACTAAATAACTTACTCAATGACAAGTTCATAACATCTCCATTACTTAGAAGTAGTCGTGTAATAACTTATTTATTATCTGTTATGTAACTGCTTTTTATCTATCTTGTCATTTGCGTGAGCACATGCTGGTCGAAAACTAAATATGAATGTGTTATTTAAGTCATTATTTGTAACTAGTTTTAGTGACATTAATGTTGTAAAACCGTGTTAAAATAAATTGAGTTTAAATGCTATTGTGTAAGTAGTGAAGTGCCAGAATTATTTAACATTATATAAAAATAAACGAATTCTCAAATTTTTATTTACCAGAATCATAATAAAATGATAACTTTTTTCATAAAAAATTCACAAAATGTTGTTCCCAAATTAAAATTAAAAAAAAACATTTCAGATTTTGTTCTGTGTATACTTTCATTTACATTAATTTTGTTTTATAGACTGTTTCCCATACATCTTTACTCTGAAACAATGCATGCGGCGAAAGGAATAAAAATGCAGAAGCTCGTTTACTTGTCAGTAGCAGCAATGTGACCGATGTTTTGGTAACATGAAAAAACAGCCGGCGGCCAAAAGCTAAATCTTTTTGCAAAAAAAAAAAACAAAAAAAAACGTAAACTAGACATTGATTGTGTAGTAAATTGACTTTTAATTTAGCAGCTTTTGGTCATTTTTAGTTCTATGGCTAAGAGTTTTTTAAGTCAAACTCTGTCATCATCATTAGGGAAAGAATGGTTAATTTTTTTTGAGGAATTTGAAAAATAAAAATGATTAGGCAATTAAGTAGTAAGTAATGCCCTTATTCATAAACCTGTTGCAAGTTTTTATGAATAAGGGGGTAAGTATTTAATTTCTATAAAAACTAGGTCAGTTTTTCACAACTTTTTGAGATCTTTAAATCCTGACTAAATGCTGTATTAAAAGTTTATATGAAAAAGTATTAAGAAAAACGATAACCCGACACTGAGGGATTTTTATTTGAATCTATTGTTGGTTGATTGGTTTACGTGGTTGTTGCCCGCTACGTTCAAGCATTCAAGTAGAATTTTTTGATTCGGTTTTAAAGAGGATCACACCGCTCAGTGAGATTGGCAATAGGACTAGAATCATATCCAGATGCTAACAATGCAGCTTGACGCGTTCAGGTATTTGATGAAATCGCACCATTTGATACTTGATTTCTCTAGCAGATTGTTTAGTATATAAGAGTTGAAATTTGTTTGTCTTGAATTGTGAAGAGCCGGGCATTCACAGAGGAAATGAAATACTGTTTCTACTCGTATCTTGGCAACTGAAAGGAAGTCCAAATCTACCTGCATTCTTACCAATCTTCCATGACTTCTATGTTCTTTCGTTTCATATACACGCGCTGCGTACTGCGTTTTTCATCGTACAAAGGCCAAATTTTCCTAGTGGTCATACATGTGTTCCGATTGCGCCACCTATATTCAGCAGGGAAGATTTCATTTTTAATAGTCCTGAAGGCTGTTGAGACATTAACCCTAATCTTACCAACATGTGTCTGTGAGACACATTTTGATGTTTGATTCAATAAAACAACGAAACTTTGTTACATATTGACACCAAATTTTATGACTTTTATTTTACATCTGTTTAGTATAATTTCACAAAACAAAGTTGATAAATATTAAATTCCTCTATTTTTTATAAGCCAAAATAAAAAAATGTAACATAAACTACCAACATGTGTCTCAGAGACATCATGGAAAGCAACACAAGCAAAAAAAGCTCAAAAACTCGTTTTACGAGAAGTTGCCGAAGGACTTATTGTCCCCCAAATACATCAAAGGTCAAGAAATAAATTACAACGTCCTATAGTTCAATGCATGGAAAAAGTTCTTCAAGAAGGAAATACACCAAGTACAACCACTTCTACAACAAATAAACGTAAAAGATGCTATATGTGCGATCCAAAAATAATTCGTATAATAAAGCAATGCTGCCAAATATGTAAAAATAATGTCTGCAATGAGCATGCTACAAAAGTTATAAATTGTAAAGAATGTATTCAATAAAAAATTACTTAACATAAACTAATTTGTAATTGTCTTATGCTTTTTTTTTAATTTGTATGTATGTGTCTTAGAGACACATGTTGGTAGGATTTGTAAGTTTTTATGTCGGTATGATAAGGGTTAAAAGCGGATCCTTCGCTGGCCAGTTCGTCTACCTGTTCATTACCGTAGTAGTCCCTATGCACAGGGACCCAAACTAGAGTAATGTAATGCATTTTCTGGCCTGCTAAAGCCACAAAGAATGCTGACGAAGGCTTTAGCAGGCCAGAAAATGCATTAAATTTTGCTAGTGTCTCTTTGTATATTTCTATATGATTTTACATTTATGTTTTCCAACGGAAAGCTTTGTAGAACATATAACAGAGGTATACAAAAATAAATTTCAAATAAATTTTTATGTTTAACTAGAAGTAAACCTTCGAATTAAAAATTTTTACAATTAATACTCGCAAGAGGAATAATTCTCATTCAATAAATGCTCTAGCTTACTAAATTTTATTTGGAATAATGTTATGATTATATTGAAAAAGTAATTTAGAGATTTAGCAGACTTTCCTAACCCTCTTGCAAAAATCATCCATTTCAAAAATTTACAAAAAATTTATATTTTTACTTTGCCTTATTGTTGTTATAGAACTTTTTAAAACAAAATCCTAATAATTCTTACTTTTTATTCGAAAATATCTTCTTTTTTTAAACTATCTGGCAGCACCGCGCGCATTACACCACTCAGTTGCATAAAAATGGCATAAAAAATAAACTCAAAGTAGTAGTGGCAAAAGTAAATACAAACACTATAAAGTTGTTTGAAAGCAGTAGTAATTAATTTATTTTAACTACTTGCAACTTTAACCTCAGCAATCTTGTTGCAACACAATTTTAACTTAATTTAAGTTGAACTGCTTTTGCATAAAGGCCAAAATTTCATTTCAAATTCATTTCCTTCTTTTCAATATCAAGTTTGGCGTGTTCCACAAACTGAAAAAAATAAAACAATACAGAAATTAAAAGAGTAACTGCATACATTTGGCAAATGAAAAATGAAATTATGAATTTTTAACAGACATGGTCATATTGTGGCTTATTTAGTGCCATTCCCCAAACTATGAGAACTCGGGAGCTTTCAACATTGCTTACTTGCTGGTGCTGGTGCTGGCACTGTCACAATTTTCCTTTCGTACTTGTAGCAAAGCACAAGAACATATATTTTAATGGCCTAAAGCGGCAATGCCACACAGTAAAATGTTAAATGTTGCTGCAGACAACGAAAAACTGTAAATTTTTTTCGCAGTCTAAAAATAAGTGTCACATAAAATGTGCAATACTATCATGAGCATAAGAGTACGACAAATAAAAATGTGTATGATTGATATTCTTGCAACTTATTTGTTGTATCTTGTGGCAGCAAACAAACATCACTTTAGTAGATGCTGCAACTGCAGTAGACAGACAGCAACAAAAATGTGGCAGTCAGCAGCCTATTAACACAATCATGCAAACACTAACGAAACATATTGTTCATGATCTTTAATGCCACTGTTTTGAAACTTTAAAAACAAAATTAAAACTTAAATACAAAAAAAAAAAAAAAAAACTGCAAATGAAGTGAAAATAGTTTGAAAGCAGCAGCAGTGGTTCTTGCAAAAGTTGAATCTTTGGTTCTTTTGCTAAACAAGGAAGTCTAAATGTGACATATCATGGATTATTCTTTTCGGATTGTGTGTGCATGAGCAAAATAAAAAATGAGATTTATTTTTTGCTTTTATACAAAAAAGTGTATGTTTTTAGGTTTTTGCTATTTATAGCAAAATTTTAGCACAAAAAATAGATATAAGTTCATATGTAATATGCAATTTCAAATCTGTCTTTCTTTCGTTTTTTGCAATTTATGTGCGAAAAAGTAGGAAAATATTTCCTGAATGTTTTTATAAAAATAATGATAAATGTTGCAGTAAAATCTGGATAATTTCGAGGGACTTTATATAGCTTATTTAATGAGATAATTAAAAAGAGAAATTGTGTTAAATTAAACTGACTGGATTTATATAGTGATTAAGGGGTTTGTGCCGCTGCTAACAGTTGATTACTACTGGCTTTATTTTTTGCAGGTTATTAACCCTTATGTGATTGACAAAAAAACTCCATGTTTTTCATACAAATCTTATGAAAAACAATCCATTTTGCAACAAAATTTGAAATATTACAAACGTTTAAATACAATAAAAAATCTAAAGTTGGGAGCTCTCATGAAATTTCAACCACAATGGCTGCCAATTTCTACAAAAAAAAAATAATTTTGAAACCTAAAAGGTACCCGGGTACTTTGTCAGTCACATAAGGGTTAATAAGAGTATGAGAGCAAAATAATGAAACATTTGAATGAAAGCCAAATGTATGTATTGGTTGGTTAATTTTATCGTGTTGCCTACAAGTAAATAAGCTCCCATGTTCGACTCCTGGGGCTTTGAGTGCCAAGCACTAATCTACAAAATTACATTAAAGAATAACGAATGACTTTTTATTGCTGTTTTAATAAGTTAAAAAACTTTTATAAATGGGTTTGTATCTCGGCTTAGATCTTTTCCTTGTTACAAACAGGGCAACCAGCTGAATACAGGTATCAGGATTGCACAATTTCTTTAAAAATAGAGAGCAAATTTTGATACAAATTTCTTAATTTTTTCGAAATTCTAAATTTAAATTTCTTTCTTTTTTAAATTCCCAATATACCTACTACAGTGGTGTAGGGTATAAATAGGAGAATAAAAAAAATTAAATCCCGATAATTACAATAAATCAAATACAAAATTAAGTAAATATTTGGCATTTATCTAATTAGATAAAGTAAAACCACAGTTAAACTGCAAAAATGAAAAAAATATTTTGGTTTTATCTAATCATATTCAGTTAAACCACAGTAAAGCTCTGGTTAAGCAAGTTAAAGTGCGAGGCTTTGATTCCAGAGACTTTTTTTAATAAACGATTTTACAAAACAATTAATTTAACTCCATATGCAATTTCTGTCCTTTGTTCTTCGTATATTATTATAAGAACGATTTAAATGTACAACAACAAATAAATAAACTGAAAAATTATAACAAAAATTTAATAGTCGGTTTTGATTTTAACTAAAGGTTAACCAGAGTTTTATAAACTGGTTTGTGGCATTGCTTAATGTAATTACTTCTTTATATTCCAGTAACATTAGCTTGTACAATTTATGGTCCTTCCTATAACACAATTTGAAACAATAATTAAATCCAAATAACCCTATTCTAATGCTTGGTTTTCACTATGTCATTTTTGTTGTCAAATTGTCCAAATTGTTATGAAATTACCAACAATTTGGACAATTTGACAACAAAACTGACATAGTGAAAACCAAGCATAACAATTAAAATTTGTTTTTCGTGAAATCCAATTTTTTTGATTCCGTATAAAATTGCCAACATTCCTTTACAAATCTTTACAAATTGCTGTATTTTTCCAAATTCTTTCTTATGAACCAATTCAATACAATTTTATATTTATAAAAACGTAACATTTGAGGTTTAATTCCCATTATTGTGTAATTTATTATAATGTTGACAAATTCTTTATTATTCTTTATTTTTTGGCAATTTAAATGATAATTTATGTATGTGTAAATTTTTTATGTGTAAATTTACACAACATTTTCGCTGGCCGTTAACGTGGAATGAAAGCAAAGAACAATTTTAGTTTATAAAGTACAAAAACTACAAAACTAAATTGTAAAATAATAAAAGACAGACTGAACAAAAAACAAAATTCTAAATGACACGTCAGCCAGACGTGATGGCGCTGCGAAAAGACTGATTCGCCAAATAAAAGTTTCATATTATTTTTAAACAAAGGAATAAAAAATTTAATTTTACAAAGAATAAATAACTATAAAAATAAATTATTTAATTTTAGCCGGCAAGTAACATGAAGACTTACATGATTATAAAGTTTATTGAGTACAGCAAATAAAGTATGCATATGAATATTTTGTTTTGCAATTTAAAATTAAATCACAATGAAATGACAAAACTTATGGGCCTAAACATACATGGGGATATACAATTGCACTGTAGTTCCTGATGTATTTTTATTTAAATAAGAAAGACTTTAACGAAAATTAAAGGTGCAAAAAACAAAGAAAAACACCTTATAAAATACAACAAAGAAATTAACAAATTCCTATTTTTCCGTATAATCTTTTTTGGACTGTAGTTATTTAGTATTACGTATTTTAATTAAAGATGACAGAAATAAATGCACTAACACTGCATTTACCATCCCTGGCAAGCACTTAAGCGCTACCGTTACAATCTCTCTCTTCTTCTCATAGAATTGTTACTCTTTGCACTAATGAGCATACTTTTAGGAGTAATTAAAACAATTTCTTCAAATTTCTCCATACAGACAGTTTCCTAAGAATTAAATAAACAAATCAATTGTTAATCAAAATTAAAAAAAAAACTCAGCAATAAAATCGAATTACATTAACCCAAATATATGAAACCAGGAAATAAAGCAACAAGAACAACATAAAGAAAACTTAAACTTAATAAAATGCAATTGCAAATCAAATTATTAAAAAAAAACATATATGTACATACATACATATGTATATATTTTGATTGGTTTAAGTAAAATTGCCTGCCATAAGACGGCAACTGTATGCAAAAAATTGTATCAAAAAAAAAAGCAATATGTAAACCTTAAAAAATCATACACACAATACGATTTAAGCATGACGTTTAATGCGTGGTCGTGAATAAACCCAAAGACTTAAACACATGCAACTCATGCAAGTGTCATGCATGATTGATGAAAATGAGTTTTTGCGTAGCAGTGTAACAACAAAGAGCAAAGGGAAAGAGGGGAAAAACGTGATTATTATAAGGTTTGTTTTGCTGTGAAATTTAATTACAAAAAAAAAAACTGAAAACATAATTGTAGTAGCAGTGAAGCGTTTAGCAAAATTACAAAAACAAAAACTTTAAACTTAAAAAAAAAATTACACAAAAAATACTAAATTATATAGCTTCTTATTTCTTCTAAATTTATTTGTTTAATAGTTATTAATAGTGATTAAATAAATAAATTTTGAAAAAAGTTTGCTGTTTACACGAGTTTGAAGCATTTTGAAGAGCAATTTTGAAGAAAATTTCAATCGTGTAAATCTAGCATTACCTTATTTTCTCTGCTAATTTGACCAAAAAAAATAAAAAAAAGAAACTAAATGCAGTGTTGCATTTCTTTTAACAGCTGAAAGCAGTTGCTAAGTTAGTTATGATTTGTGAATAAGATCTTTAACTATTTGTGAACTATTTTTTAGTTTCTGTTTAATAAGTTTCGACTTTAGTTACGATTTCTGAATATGCGCCTTATTCTTTAATTTTAGACACGTCTACTTTTAACACTTTTGAAACAACATTTACAAATTTATTTATTTATATCATATGTTGTTTATAAATACTTTTTAAATACAATTTGAGTTTGGGCTTTGGAACATTTTAATATTTAGTACTTTTTTTATAATTTTCGTACTATTTAATATTTTGTTAAAATATATGGAATTCTTAACCTATGATCAATATTAAAATAATATTAAAAGAAAAAAACAATTTTTTTCCACGCCCACTAAGTACAAAATTAAAAGTAGGCGTGATCAGAATTTTAAAATTATATTTTTTATCGTAAACCGGCTTTTTACACAAGATTTTAGTTATGATTTACAAGTTTTTAACAAACTAAAGAATTAAACAATAAATACCATAACTATTAATTGTGAAACTATTATACTAAAGAGTGATTTTTTAAGAGCTTACGGATTTGATTTAAATAAAAATACATAAAATTTTGAGAAATGTATGCAATTTTTATTAGAGTCGCTGGAATGTTTCAATGTTTAAAAATTGTTTCATATAAATGTTGACACTGGATTCAATTTTGGCATACTCTCTACAACATATCGGTATCTCTTCAATATTTGCTTCCAGTTTCCCTATAGAATGAGCCCAAATGCAGCTCACGAAAAAGTCTAAAGGCGTTAAATCACATTTTCTAGACGGCGACGTAGAATAAACTGTTGACCGAACTCGCCTCTCAATTGGGCCATTGTTTCGCGTGCTGTGTGGTATGTGGCACCGCATACGTCGTTGAACACAATTTTGCGATAAAAAAGGACACGACGATACAATTTTTTAACCGAGCATGAATTTTTATAAAAAAAATCAATAGTCTGCAAGCCTTGTCGATTCATGATTAAATTATAGACCAAAGTGAACATGTTAACAGTAACAAGTTACACGAACACAGCTGAGCTGCCAAAACAGTCTTGTCAAAAAGAAAGTTGCTAAAAAATTACCAATTGCACTATTTTAAATGTTCAACTCAGAAAAACTATTACAACTTTGGCATTTGACAATCAAATTAAATAAAAGATACCTTATTTTATTCACAATAAATCAGGCTTTCAAAAAATTTTATTTAAATTAAAATTATTTCAGGCTAAATTTTTTTATTATATATTTTTTTTTTCAAAATCGATTGTTAACTGCTCGAAGTCACATAAAACTATTGATGTTTTTAAAGCTTGTCCTAAAAAACAGCAGAACTATTTTAAAATCTGTGTTAATAATTGCTTTTTTATACCCCTTCTCTGTATTTTAAATTGTATTTCCAAAAAAAGACAACAAGTCTCAAAAAATCATTTCCTTTTTAAACACTTGTGTTTCCTAAAAAAAAAAATATTTTTTTGAGTAGGGGGACACACAAACGGTTTGAACTTTAGTATAATGACATTTTCATACTTTTCAAAGCAAAACCCCACAGTGACCAACTAATTAAGTTAAAACACCATTATGACACTTAAGGAAAACTGCACAGCAGGACATCAATGACTTAAAAAACAATTAAATCACCAACAAAACAAAACGAAAAAAAAAACTTGAATTGAATTGAAATGATACAAAATATAAAAAATGCTGAAAAAAAACTAAATGAAATAAAAACAAGGAGGGTGAAATACGCACTACAAACATGTGTTACATGAGACAATTCCAACAGACATATTGGCTACCAGCCAATTAATAAACATACAATTTAACGAGCAAACAAAATACAGTGAAGGGCAAGGAAACAGCACATGCCAAGCTATCGCCCATGTTCTGAAAAACGCAAAACGCTTAAAATTAATAATATTTGGCCACTTCATTTACAATTATTTTAAAAACCATTTAGTTTTAATTCTAATGAGTATTATTTTCAACTTTCGTTTTAATAATTCCTAGACACATGCACATGTTTCCCATTTTTCAGTTAAATATATAAATGTGCTCTTTTGTTTCTCATAACTGTTAAGTCCTATAAATCCCTACCAAAACAACACAACACAGCCAGTCACTAAGTCAGTCATGCAGCCAGTTACAGTCACAGTGATTTACTAACAACAAATTCCATAAATACTTACATGCATATATACGAGGTCTGATCAAAAAATAACCGTTATTTTTAAATTTCGTGAGTTACGTATGTTCGATTTTTGCATTTTTTTCTGTTACGTTGGTACACATGTCTGTTGGTAATATCAGCCATTTTGGATTGTCAGTTTGTTTTTGCCAGATAAAAAGTTTAGTCGTGTTAGTTTTGATTTTTTACTATTCAAAAAAAAAAAAATGGATCAAAGAAACTGTATTAAGTTTTGTGTAAAAAATGAAATTAAATGCGCAAGGACATTTGAAATGTTGACTGTGACGTTTGGCGAGTCTACTATGAGCAGAACACAAGTTCAATTGTGGTATAACCGGTTTAAGGAAGGCCTAGAAGATGTCAATGATGATGCTCGTCTTGGTCGCCCGATCACACGTCAAAAACCGATAAAAACATTGAAGCAGTGAAGAAAATGATTTTGGATAATCGTCGAATCACTATCAGAGAGGTTGCCGATGATGTTGGCATATCGTTCGGCTCATTCTAAGCAATTTTTACGGATGTTTTAGGCATGAAATGTGCGGCAGCGAAGATTGTTCTAAAATTGCTAAATTTTGAGCAAAAACAACGTCCCATGGACATCGCTCAGGAGCTGTTGAACATCGTCAATGACCATCCAGATTTCCTCAAAAAGGTCATAACTGGTGAAGAATTATGGTTGTATGGCTATGACATTGAAACCAAAGCCCAATCATCCCAATGGAAACGTCCAGAAAAGCCAAGACCGAAAAAAGCACGTCAAGTTCGGTCAAATGTGTAGGTTTTGCTTACTGTTTTATTCGACTGCAATGGCGTGGTGCATCATGATATCTTCCCACAAGGTCGTACGATCAATAAGGAATACTACCTTGTAGTTATGCGCCTTTTGCGTGAAGCAATTCGTCAGAAACGCACAGAATTGTAGAAAACCCAATCATGGATTTTGCATAACGCAAAATGCTTGTGCGTGAGTTTTTGGCCAAAAACAAAACCGTTATCATGCCTCAACCACCGTATTCACCGGACTTGGCCCCCGCTGACTTTTTCCTCTTCCCAAACTGAAGACACCGATGAAAGGAAAGCGTTTTGCTACGATTGAGGAGATAAAAGAAAAATCGAAACAGCAGCTGTTGGGGATACCAAAAAGCGCGTTTCAGAAGTGTTTCGAGGATTGGAAAAAACGCTGGCGTAAGTGTATTATATCTGAGGGGGATTACTTTGAAGGGGGCAAGTTATTGATAAATAAATAAATAAATACTTTTTGAACAATTTAAAAATAGCGGTTATTTTTTGATCAGACCTCGTATGTACATAAAAAATGAAAACGACACACACTTACATTCACAAACATTAAAATTTAAATTCATGCGCATGCGTAAAGATAAATTTTATAAGACAACTGCAACAACAAACCCTACAATGTCAATGAAATTTATGATTAAAAGAAGACAACACAACGCTACGAGTATTCGTATGTTCACAATTGCACGAACTAAAGTTAAAAAAGAAAATAGGTAAAATATATTTAAATTACAATTATAATTAAAATAAAAAATATATTTTCATTACCGTTATGCTGCTGACAAACTTAAAAATAATAACATTCTCTCTTGGACTTCCGTTTTCCACCAAAATGACACAGCCATCCCTACACACATACTAAATGCAGTAAAGGCGAATGAATCATTATATGTCTTCTCTCAAGTGTGTGTGGTTTCTTTGGAATGTAATTAAACAGGGAGTTTTAATGGGAGCTACGTTAGATTTGTTATACCCTCCACCATCATAAGTGGTATGTATATGAGGGTATATATAAGTTTGCCATTTCGTGTGTAACACTGAGAAATACTCATCTGAGACCCAACAAAGTATATATATTTGGTCCTTACGAAATTCTAAGTCGATTGAGCCATGTCCGTCTGTCTGTCTGTCTGTGCAAAACACTTTCACGTCCAAAGAACACAACCGAAATCAACAAAGTTTACAAAAACCCGTTTATAGTTCTCCTAAGCAGTTTGGTATTGAAAATCAGCAATATCGGTATAGCAGAAGAAGAGTTTTAGATAAAATGTAAGACAGCCTCCATAAAAAATTGATATTTTTAAAAAATTTTTCTTCCAATTTTTTTAAATATATTGCAGATATTCCCATGAAATTTTGTATACGATATTTTTGTGATAAAAGAAGAAAGTATAAGGAAAATAGTAAGCATATGTCCAGGATTTCTCATAGCCCCCATACAAAAATCTTCCCGAAATATTGCTCAATTATACATAAATGTCTATAAAATTGGAATATCAATACAAAATTCAGCAGGAAAAAGTTTCATGCAAAAAGAAATCGTAAAACCGAAACCTTTTTAGTTCGGTCCATGTTTAACCATAGACCCCACTTCCATAGACAGTTCACTTCAAAAATTCACTTAAATACGTATAAAACTGATATAAAAAATTTTAAACGGCTAAAATTTGACATGAACAATCCTTATAGGTAAATAAATTGTTAAACTAAATTTTACGGTGGTCGGCCAATAATTGGTCATAGCTCCCATATAAGGACCACATCCGAAAAAGACATTTATCTTTATATATATCTTATAAATATCGGTACCGACTCAAAACTGTGTATTCACAAAATTTTGTGAATGTCGGTTCATTTTTAACCGTATCCCCCATATAAAGCCCTCTTCCGAAAATCACTTCAATACTCATAAATCTCTTATATATGTATATCGGTACCGATTCCAAAATTTTACACGGATCATTTACATACTTGTCTAAATCAAACTGCTGGATTTTGAGAATATCGGTCCATATTTGACTATATTCCCCATATAAGGTCCACTTCCGAAATCTACGTTAATACTAATATACATATATCTCATCATATGTATAAATATCACTGTTTCAAAATTTAAGAAGATCGGCTCATAATTTGTCATAGCTGCTATATAAGAATCATTTTCTAAAAGCAAATAAACCCACAAAAATGTCTAATAAATATCGGTAGCAATAGCTCCCGAATTAAGTTCACTTCCGAGCATACTAAACAACCATATAATTCTTGTAAATAACGTTATTGAGATGAAATTCAACCAAAATGAGCTTCAAATACGTAAAAACCACATTACTGGATACTAGATTTAGAAGCTATCAGTCCATAACTGGTCCACTTCTGCTATGCCATCCATAAATAAATAATGTTATTGAGATCAAATTCAAACAAAAAAGCCTCATCTTATATTTAATCCTTTTTTATACTCTGTCGAAGAAATCAGAATTTAATTTAATTTGCTCAGAATTTTATTGAATTTTTACTACTTTCATAACGTAAGTAAATCTTATTTGAAATCAATAAAATGTGAAAAAAATATAAATTTAAAAATTTATAACACGACCCTTGTTTTAGATATAAAAAAGGCGTGGCAAAAGCTAAAATAATACAAGTTTTACTTTTAAGATTTTTCTAAAATTAATCACAACTAAAATTTATTTCGTCCCACAAACAAAAATTAAATGTCATCAAAATTTTTTTTGCTATTTCCTTAATGTCAATGAAGTGTATTTTATGATTTAATGATGTCTTTAATAAAAAAAAGGAAAATCTAGAAATAGATCATTGAACCATAGACAATTGCAATTTTCTTATGAATTGTTTTTTTCTTTTAGTTTTAATCATTAATTTAGTAAGAGACTGTATACGAAATAGGCACAAAATTGTTATGTTATGAGTGATACATATTTACAAGCTGGAAGCGACAGGCAAAGGCCCCTAAAAGTTACAAGAAATAATAATCTGCTCTATTCCAGAACACAAGTATGGCTTTTTTCCACAACATAAAACTGTTAATAATTCTTAACAAAAGTTTGCAAAGAAATAAACAAGTTTTAAAAAAGGTAACAATCAGACATACATATATTATCAACAGTTTGAAGAAAAATTTATAATATTTAGCCATGTGACAGAATTAAATTCCGGTTTTTACGTCAATAGAAAACGAACATGTTTTTCGGAATAAAATCTAGAAATGCTTAAAATTACAATTCCACTTAGCAAATTAAATTGTTTCATTCCGAAAAAATTGCTCGTTTTGCTTTTTCTATAGAAACAAAAGACGGAATCAATTCCACTTCCGAACGGAATTAAATTCTGTGGCATGGCTGTTTGTTACGAAATAACATTTCAATTTAAATTTAACCACAAGAACTCTCTATTATCTACGGTCCGAAACATCCAGAAATTACTAGAATATGGCGCTAGTATAAATGGAACAAATAGGGTCACTCAAAGTGTGAATCATCGTTAAGTGAACATCAAACCGTTCTCACACAGCAATTCAAGTGTGTGTAAAAGAGTAGTTAAAGACAGAGTGATTATTTAAATTGTGTTGAATCATGACTCAAATAATAAAGATTACGCATTGCGCAGGTCCGTTATATTTTACAAAAACTGTGAGAGTAAAATTGAGAGAAAATATTCTTCTTGTGACGTCACAAGTCAAAAATATTTTTATGTTTGCTTAACTTCTACATAAATTTTAATGCAAATAAAAGTTTTAAAGTGAAGTGTGCCATTTTTAATTGTAGAAATATTAAAAAAATAATATAAATTTATTTATTTTTTTTTTTTACTTCCAAAAGAAAATAAATTAAAACAATGGGCAGAATTTTGCCAACTTGATGAAAAAAATTAAGAGTATCTCATAGAGTTTGTATTGAACACTTCAAAGCAGATGATATACTTTGTATAAGGAGATATGAAATTAAAAATGGGTAACTGAAAAGTTTTGCGTTTAAGATACCTTATGTTAGATTATCAAAGCGTACTGAAGAATTTATGCGTCAAATTAAAAATCTGGAAGCTGTATTCAAATCTTTGAATGGTGAAAATCTCTTGATTTGCAACGAGTACTTAAAAAAGCATATACTCGTATGTAAATAAGGCAAGTACTATTAATGCGGATGTTAAAGCTAAAACAGTTTTTTTCGATAGAGAATGTTTTTTTTTTCAAATAAGATCAACTCCTAGCAGATGACACAAAAAAACACAAACGGAAATAAACAAAAATAATAAACTGAAATATTTACAAAAAAAAAATATTCTTTTTTTAAATATTGTTAGAAAAAGTTATTTTTATACGGAATTATACGGAAAAAATAACCTGTGACGTCATGCGCAATCATTATTATTTGATTCATGCATTTGAATAAATAAAGACTCGTTACACTTATAATTTTAAATTACTTGACGTTTTTATTTTGTAATTAAATGCAATCCGGGTTTAAAAGGTAAAAACGTAACAATATTATTTATTATATTTTGTTATGACTAGAATATATGTACCAGTAAATTTTAAATGACAGTTTCATGGAATGTCCATAATTTTGAAATAATTAAAGATTATTTTGCACTATTGCACAATTTGAAATAATGTTTTTCAATTTGATTTCTAATTGCTGGTTTAGTTTCACTTTGCAACAACATTTATTGCCAATTTTATTCCCTAGTCTGTTCTTGTTTGACTAACTTAAAGAAACTACATATAAGTATATTAAAGTTTTCAGTTTACCTTTACGAAATTGTTGTTTTTAGATGATATATTCAACATTGTCTAACAAATTGGATACAATATCAATCGAATTTTTATCCCAACAAAACAACTGATCTTCAGTATTTGCTCAGTGATGCGCGTTTTCTTTGAGTGTCACTTAAAAGTGAAAGTATTAATTTTTTAAGAATTCTTACACAAATTATGTATACAAAACTTCATAAATTTTAAACAATAATTTTCTAATCAGCAAAGTTAGCCCTACCCTGCTTGAATAGTTCTGTTAGCAGTTGCTGCTTCAAATGTCTTTGGCTAAATGTAATGAAACTGTAAATTGGTTTTCTGTCTTTCCCTATTCATGTATATGGTCGTCGTATCATCATTTCAACATTTCATTAAATCTTTTAACAGATTCTTTTTGTTTCATTCCTTTTTTCTTTGGCTTTGAGGTTTTTTTCTGATCATATTTTATGATGCTGT
Organism: Bellardia pandia; assembly: GCA_916048285.2. Lineage (NCBI taxonomy): Eukaryota > Metazoa > Arthropoda > Insecta > Diptera > Calliphoridae > Bellardia > Bellardia pandia. The sequence continues at coordinate 48,783,446 of OU696529.1, forward strand.
GTCTTTGTCAGACTCCTCATCAACCAACAGCATCTACTTATTGCCATTTAAAGGCAAATGCAACACAAAGCTGCAGCAGCAACTAGCAAAAACAATATTTATTTATCGTATAATGCCACTTATGGCATTTTGCTATTATTGCAACATTTTGCAGTTAAACACAATTTAGAAAAACAACAAATACACAACAACGACAACACAGCGATAGCAGCAACAATCTTATGAGGCATGAGGTTTTTGTATAGATTGTTATAGTTAGTTGCAACAACAATAACAACAGCAACTATATAACTCTTGAAGTGGTTATAATAAGAACGCACCAAAAATTACAATAATAACAGCAACAACAACAATAAACCACAATCACATACAAGATGATGATACTGACTTGCATCTTTGGCTGGCTGCTTGACTGTTTGTCAGTTTGTCTGGCATACATATACATATTAAAAGAAAAATGTTGTATGTTTGTCTGTATAAAATATCTGTTGTCTTGAAAATGTCTTTTACCTTGTAAGAGTTTTTTTTTTCAGTTTTCTTTGTGTCAACTTCTAGGTTGCTACAGTGATGATAAGTTAATAAAGATACGGTCACACTTAAACTTCCGTTTATTTAGGACAGGACACAACAAATATTTAGTTTTATTTTATTTAAAGCTGTTTGATCTTGCAAAACTCTTGTAAGAGTAAACATCCTTTGAATTGCAAGTGTTGGATAACTTTTGTGTGTAACTGTAAATATTATTACATTTATTGCAGTTACTGTTTAAATATATTAAGTCTGTATATGTATTCTCTATAAAGAGAATTTAGTTAATTATACCCTACACCACCATAGTAGGGAGGGTATATTGGATTTGTGCTGATGTTTGTAACGCCCAGAAATATTGGTCCAACAACCACCTTAAAGTATACCGATCGACTGAGAATCACTTTATATTCACAGAAATCATGCAACTAAATTTTTGAATGATTGGTCCATAATAAGTAATATCTCCCATATAACGCCCATTTCTAAAAAACTGTTTTATACATATACTGGGTGTAGGGTATTATATGGTCGGACTTGACCGACTATACTTTCTTACTTGTTTTTTCTTATTGTTGTTCCTGTTGTTATATGCCAAAGTGTCTTTTTTGTTTTCAAATAGAAAAACCAAACAATATTTTTTGCTTTATTGGCATTAAATCGAAAAAAGATCTGTTTCAAAAGAAATAATCTTTAGAACAACACATTATTTGTGACCTGTCATTGAAAAATTGTTCACAAATTACGAAAGAAAGTTAAACAAGCTCTACAGATAAACTTTAGTCAGCAAAATTAGGTTTAAATAATGTCAGCACTTTAGAGAACACTATGAAGAAGGACACTCACTCAGTTTGTTAGTAACGAAACACTCTCAAAGAGAAACACCAAAACTGCATTCATTCTTACAGCAATTACCTATTTTTTTCTAAAGGCTCTTGAAGGTAAAAGTATTTTTAAGCTAATGGAAACATAATTGTTTATAACATTTTAGTATTTTTTGTCTTTTCATCTTTGGCTTCAATTATGCTATTTATTAATTAACACTTCCCTTTCAAAAAAAAGTGTAAATGAAAAGATTTCTCTTTTGTAACAATAAAACGAAATACAAACGTTTATAATAAATTATGTCAAACGGAAGTATTTAATTTAATTAGCACACATAAACACCAGGCTTATTCTTACTCACGCATTTATTCATCAGTTAAATTAAAATAATACTATTTTTAGCATCATGATGAGTTTCTTGTTAATTAAACAACTCTCACATAAATTTAATTAAATAAGAGCAAAATTAAATAAATTGTAAAACCGTTTAGAGATGTCAGGGTCGAATTTGTTTAACACAATTGCTTATACATATGTGTATGATTGAAAATCATTTGTAAATATTTCTGACTAGCACAGTTGTAATTTAAAATATTAAATAAAATAAAGAATTTTTTTTGCATTTTATATCCTAAAGATGAACTGAGATACTCCGTGCCACGAAATAGGAAATACTTATTTAATCGTTAAGTAAATAAGTGCATGTTAGCCAAATAACCGCTAGACAAAGTACCACAACTTTGGCTTTTTGCGATCAATTTAAATAAACGATGTTGAATGGTTTTACAATAAATAGGGTGAATATTCATTTAAATATTGTACATTTAAACCATTATGATGAACTTAATTGGCACCAAAATTTAAAAAGTAATGCTCAATATATGTACAGTGAGCGACAATATAAAGTAAACAACTAATAATGTACTGCAAGTACAAATTTAAAACATAATATATTGCATAATTCGTAAGTAACTTAAGCAAAACATAACTCATTAACAACAAGTAAGAATGTATAGTCCGTTAAACCCGACTTTATAATACCCTACATCCAGTATATGTGTAAAATCCGTTTTTCAGAAGTGGGCGCCATATGGAAGCTATGACCTATTATTAATACGTATCATCCAAAAATATAGAGTGGCATGACTTTTGTGCATATAAATTTATTTTGTGTTAAATTTTATCTGGATGTAAACACTTTTTAACGATTTATCACACTTGGCAAATATTTGCCGAAAAACACGTAACCACTAAATAAAATATATTTCAACTCGTTTATTTAAAAAAAAACTTCAGTTATTTGCGACAAGGCATAACAAATATTTAGTTTAATTTCATTTGATGCTGTTTGATCTTGCAAAACTCTTGTAAGAGTAAACAACGTCAAACAAATTTATGCTAAAACAAGTGGTTACGCTTTTTTTTAGTAAATATTTACCAAATGTGACCGTACCTTTAGTAATGTATTTATTACAAAAGGCTTCGTTCTTGGTTCGTCATATATTTTTGGGGGGTTTGTATTGAAACAATTAGTAGTTATTCGACCTGGAACTTTAACCGTACGATTAACAGATAATATAATTTTTTGGCGAAATTCAAACGTTTGGTGTGGTTGTTCTTTAATATAAAGGGCTTCTAACGTAGCACTCTACCATGTAGACCATTTTGGTGCAAAACTCTTCTTCTTTGTTGGGTTTGCTCTTACTTCTTTTATTTTAGCTCTCCTGATCGTTTTGCACCATTTTCTGCGGTATTGTATTTGGTATACTTGTCTATAATTTATTTTATTGTACAGTGATGCCTTCCAACGATTTAACCAATTTCACGCAAGTCTATTATGATTTACCGAGTCTCAATTGATGTTTGTCTTTTTCGTTTTACTTAAAGACTTTCTTAGTTGTGCTTGCAATTGTCCCTATGTAAGTGTAAAACACTCTCACGTCTAAAATACCTAACCAAAATCAGCAAACTTTACAAAAGACTGTTTAAAATTCTCCTAAGCAGTTTGGTATTGAAAATCAGTAAAATAAGTGTTGTAAAACAAGGGTTATGGACCAAAATGTGTGACAACCTCCATTTTTTTTTTTTTTTGCTATTTTCTTTAAATATATTACAGATAATACCATGAAATTTTGTATACGCTATTTCTAAGACAAAAGAAGAAACTGGGATGAAAATATTAGGAATCGGGTAATGATTTCTTATAGCCCCCATACATTTTTAATCACGAAATTAGGCTGAATGATACATAAATTTTTATTTAAAATAGCAATATCTTTGCAAAATTCAGCAAAAATAAATTTCATGTAAAAAGAAATTGCCAACCCGAAATTTTATTTCGTTCGGTCCATATCCAAACTCACTTAAATAGGTATAAATCTGGTATAAAAATTTTTGTTAAAATTCGACACAAATAATCCTTGTAGATATATAAATTGCTGTACTCTTATACATCTCTTATATATTATTAACCCCCTGTTTCACGATGTCGAAAGATAACGTTCGCTTAGATAAGACTTAAGACACAAACTTGATTGTGGAATAAACAAACTTGATTGAGTAAAAAATAGATACGATAAAAAGTTTGTGTCTTAAGTCTTATCTAAGCGAACGTTATCGTTCGACATCGTGAAATAGGCCATAAATATCGGTAGTGACTCAAAACTTTACACAAATCTTATTATATTTAGCTACACTCAAAAAAAAATTGAGTAATCCGTTCTTTAATCAATCCGTAGCGGTGTCAATAGTAGGATAAGTACGGATTTTCTTATACCGAGTACAAAATATGTACTTGATTCAAGTACGGATTCATCAAGTCAAAAAATCTTAATTTTAGCTCTCTTTAAGAATGGCTGAGATTGAATTAATCCCTAAATAAGCTTAATTCAAGAATTATAAACTAGAATTAAGCACGAATTCGTACTTGATGTAATCCAAAAATGAGACTGATTTAAGTATGTCCGAGTTTGAATTAATCCCAAAATGAGCTTGGTTCAAGAATTTTGAACTAGATTTAAGCTCTAATTCATATTTGATGTAATCCTAAAATCGGATTAATTTAAGAATGTCCGAGATATAATTAACCCCAAAATGAGCTAAATAATACGAGATAAATACTTCGGATCTCGGTCGGCTAAATACGGCTACAATATTATGAAGTAAGAACCAAGGCCTCGTCTGGTTATATTTTGTTCGTTCGGAACAGATTATAACTGGATCGGACTATTTGAGAATTATAATAGTGAATTTTAACGTAGGAAGCGTGTGTTTTGTAACAACACGTTATATTATCGTGAGAGTTGTTTTTGTAACTACACGTTACAATATTGAGAGCAACTGAGAGAGTAAACTTTATTGCTCAAATTTTTTCTCAAAATATAAGTTTTTTTGTCTTAATTAGTAAGTAAAAATAAGTCTTAATTTTCGCTTTAAGAGTTATCTTCTTGATTTAAGAGCAAATTGGCATTAAAGTAAGAATTTCTTACTCAATAAATTATAAAAAATGATTTTGAGAGCTTCTGAGAGAGTAAGTTTAACTTCACTCATTTCTTCTCTGGGATTGATTTAAGATTTTTATTCATAATTTAAGTAAAATAATTCTTAGTTTTCGTTTTAAGATTTATCTTCTTGATTTAAGAACAAATTGGACTTAATTTAAGAGTTTTTTACTTAAATCAAGAACACTATTCTTGTTTTAAGAAAATCTGCGCTTGATTTGTCAAATCAATCCCGATTTTTACTTATTATAAGTACGAACTAGTAAAAACTTACTTGACAATTTCAGGCTAAAACTGAGAAAAATAAACTTAATTTTAGAATGTCATTTTTCTTTCTGTGTGGAGAATATTTAAGATACGGCACAGCCGAATATAACACTCTAACTTGTTATGAATTCAATTCTACTTAAATAACTACTTATAATTTTTCAATATAGTATTATTTATATTAATATATGTAAGTAAATAAGCTTTTCTTTAAATAATATGTGGTGTTGACTTTATTTTAACGCTCACAGTATGTTTCGTTTATGCATAGAACATTCAACATTTCTTTAATATAATTTTAAGGATTCGAAATCAATTACAACTAACAACTAATTAGGAGTTGTTATCAATATTTAGCTATATGTATATGCAAAATATATGTAGATATTGTATTTTTTAAATAGACAAATGAAGAAGCAATTTTCTTTTGTAACACAATGTTTTTGAAGTGAATATTGCAAATTTTTTAAACCAATCAAAATTGGAAATTAACAGAACATATTTATGTAAATGTATCAATTTGTAAAGAATCGCTTGTTGGCTGTTATACTGTCTATTTAATCCTTTTTATATCCACAATTATTTGCTATTTTTGCATGCCATGACCAATAGAATTGCTTAAATTCAAAGCCTGAATGAAACCATAAGAAATTTTCATGTCGTTAAAATCAAAACATCAAAATATTCATTAAATGTAAGTGTATATTCTAAACAAGATTCGATACATAACAAATTTACATAAAACTTTATATTTACAATCATAAATCAAATGCTCCTTCAGGTAAACAACACGTTCGATGATGCTTAAACTTCCAAAAAAAAATTAAAAGAAAAACATAAAAATAAAAATAAGAACAAGGAAACATGTGTAACCATAGAAAAATTCTAGACATGGTCATCATTTACTTCATTATAGAGCAAGCCGCAAACAGATACCTATAGAACAGAAAAACTAAAGCCTGTTAGATGGAGTTAAAAAGGAAAAAAAAGAAAAATCCAGAAACACAAACATAATTAATGATTTATGTCTATAACTACACAGCAAATAACAGACAACATATGTACATATGCAGATAGAAAGAACAGCTACATTTGTATCTTGTAAATGCATAAATGTAGAAATTATTAAGAATTTATTGCAAGTCAAGGATGCAGAAAGAGAGTGTGTGAGCACCAACGATAATAAGTCAAACATTTTCAAATGTTTCTAATTTTCTTTTAAAAATTACCTTTCATGTCGCCTGTGTTCGTTGCAAATTTAAGGTGTAACGGTTTAGATACAAAATTTGCACACTTTTAATTTCTGGTTTGCAGTAATAACATTTGCTGACTGCGAAGAGTTTAATGCGTGAGTGTTTTTATGTGCAACATAAGGCGCCATCTGCTGCTTTCAGCTGGCAGTTGTTGTATGTATGAATTTTTTCATTCAGTTTTTATGGTTTGTATGGTTGTATGTATGTATTTATGTATTTATGTGGCGCATAGCATATCCATTTTAGTTTTTTACTTTCTTTGGTAAAATAAACCTCAAAAGAAGAGAAAAACACTACAGATATTATTTGCATGCAGCAGTGATAGCCAAATTATGAAAGTTATTGGAGACTAATGACATAAAAATAAACTTCAGTTCAAGAATCCTGAGTTGAAAGTTAAAAAATCAGCGGCCAAAAATCACATAATTTGTTAGATTTGACTTTAAAGAAGTTTTGGTTTCTCTAAATAAATTCAAATAGAAATTATAATTACATGAATTTTAAGGATTTTTAGAAAAAAGTACTCAAATTTAAAAAAAATGTACTAAAGCAAAAAGTATCATTTTTATTGCTTATTAGTTAAATATCTCGTTGGTATATCTGCCTCTGCAATTCTTCTTTGTTTTCAGCCCCTTATTATTGTACCATTTAAGACTCCCTGCCCTAGGCCTATTATTACATGCAGTAAATTTTCATACAATACCGACATGTGAGTCCACCAAATACCAACCAAATTTTAGCGTAGCAAATCCATTCAAGCCACCAATCTTGTTGACAGCCTTTTTTTCTTTCGCTTTTGCTGTGCTATTTTGCCATTTGTTCTTTCTTTTACAGTTTTTTTTTTCTTTCTTTTTAGCTTATGTCTTAACATATTTCAAACATAAAATAAACAAAAAAAATCTCTTGATAAGGCGTGGAGAGAAGCCATCATTTAGCATTTAAAGTTTAGGGTTTGGTTGTGATTTCAAACTAATAAATTTATGATGGTTTTTTTTATAAGACTTCCTATAAAAAATAGAAACAACTACTATTCCCTCTGCTAAAAGACGTGATAGTGTTTTAAGTAGAGAGTGGCCAGAAAAATCCTGGAAATTGTAATAAGAAAACGGGCAGAAACTAGAGAAATTTTAAAAACTGTAATATAAGAAGAACTTATTTGATGTCTTTTACAAATGCAAATCTTTTTTTAGAAAACATAAGCTAGTATTTAAATAAATCTTATTAAAGCCAGATTTAGGCCCCTATTATGAGCTGCATTCGACAATCGATATTCGCTGGCTAACGAAAATCGACAGGTTATTTCACGTTTGGGGCCGGTCAATTGGCTGTTTATGTTAATAAATCTTATTAAAGCCTAATTTATTTTGAAAAAAATAAACAAACTTTCACATACATTTTTTATCAAATACATAAGTTGTGGAATTTTTGTTTTTTAAGGAAATTTTAAATTTTGTTTAGAATTTTTTTATTTAATTAAATTCTTAATTTTTTCTACAAAAAATTGTAAATCATAACTAATATCATGTGTAAAAAGTAATTCGATTATATTTATCACAAAAAATATATAAAAGTGTTGATTTGTGTTGATGTTTTTGTAAACAAAAGTACCAAATATTAAAAAGTACCAAAAACTTAAATCGTTTAAAATTTATTTCAAACGATAATATAAGAAAATTTGAAATTTATTTGCATTAATCAGGCTTATTTTTAATAGTCTACAAATTGGGCGTGGCTAAAATTCAAAAATGTAAGCTTTAACTCTTTTGCTTTTTATTTTATTGATCCTAGATATGCATGTTTTAATAATAAACTAAATGTTTTTTAAATAAAAATCTACATCACTGTATCATCAATTATAAATGGAATTTAAATTTCCCTTGTATTACGTAAATCATGGTACTTTCTCTTTAACATTTCTTAAACGATTAAAGTGATTGATATGTTTTTTTTTTGGAATAAATAGGGCTTTTAGAATAATTATTCAAAAACAATTAAAACAGAATTTAACAAATTTTAACCATATTCATTTACCTTTGTTTCCTTAATTATCAATTATTAGGGGAATTTAAATTTCCCTTGTGTGACATAAATCAAGGTACTTTCTCTTTAACATTTCATAAACGATTAAAGTGATTGATATGTTTTTTTTTATTTGGAATAAATAAGGCTTTTAGAATAATTATTCAAAAACAATTAAAACAAAATCTAACAAATTTTAACCATATTCATTTAGCTTTGTTTCCTTAATTATCAATTATTAGGGGAATTAAAATTTCCCTTGTGTTACATAAATCAAGGTATTTTCTCTTTTACATTTCTTAAACGATTAAAGTGATTGATATGTTTTTTTTTTGGAATAAATAGGGCTTTTAGAATAATTATTCAAAAACAATTTAGCTTTGTTTCCTTTAAAATAAAACACAAAATTAACATATTCTATCTAAAATTTAATTTTAAAAAAATCTCAGGACATTTACAAGACAATTGTGGGCAACTTACAAAAACCTTACAGCTGGCATCATTGCGTCAATGTTTTTTATAGTTGCCATATGAGTGTTTTTAAGTACATGTGTATCAATTTCTTTTATTCGTTTAAAAAGTGGTTGCAGTTAATATTTTTTATGTTTCTTTTTTTTTCTTTTGTATTTTATACATGTTTGCAAGTTAGTTTATTTATTTAATACATGTATGATCACGTTTTATTGCTGATTTGTTAGAAAAAAGTACAAAGCAAGTAAACGAAATATTAATTCAATGACAAATCAGTGGCAGTCAATATGGGTTACACTATACTGTGTTTTTTTTTATTAAAGAGGGGATTTGATTCTTTTTTGTGCTTATTTTGTGCATAATCTGTTTAGTGAAAAACCATTTTATTATTGAATAAAATTATTATATGATTGGAATGTTATTGATTTTACTACGAAAAAAGTAGTTATATTATACAATAAGAAAGAGATTTATGCCATAGGCTAAGGGTTACACTGGGAGAAAAAAGTTAAGTTTAAATTTTAAATCTCTTAAGAAATGTTTGAGTTAGGTAACACACAACTAGACTTAAAATTTCATCACACTTGGCAAATGTTCAATCAAAAAGGCTTAAACTACGTTTTTAGAACAAATTTGTTTGACATTGTTTACTGTTACCACTAATTTGCAAGGGCAACTAAAATAAAACTAAATATATACTAAAAAAAAAGGAGTATTTAAAATATTTGCCAAGTTTGAAAGTACTATTAATAGTTTAATGAATATTTTTCGCAATAGCACAGTGTAGTTTAGAATTCTATGTCTGTAGAAACACAAATGTTCTTATGCCAATCTTTTCATTTATTATTTAAACAATCAGAATATAAGAATAGCTATTTTATTAAAATTAAACTCAAAAAAATCTTTATCTCAAAAAAAAAAAAATTATATTACACATAAAAATAAATTATTATTTTGCTCAAATCCAAACAAATATTTATAGCGTAATTTTCAACAGGCCAGGGCGTCAGGGCCAGTGAAAGTAGAGGAATTATTTATACGAACAAAAACTTCAAACAGTTTGTTGTGTGTATTGAATAAACAATAAAATTAAATTTATACAATAAATAATTTGCGTTTGTTGTTTAGGAATTTTCATTATTATTATAAAATAAAGAAGAAGAAAAATTAAATATTTATTTGAAAACAACAGATACATATGTACATACATATGTAGATATATTGTTGATGATAGAAGGAACCTCAATACCAATGATTTTTTTGTTTAGGGTTAAATTATGCCAAATTTTATTGGGAAACAACAGATTGTCATGAAAAAGGAAACATATAGTAAACAATTGTAATAAAAATGTTGTTTAGGAAATAAATTTTGTTTAATAAAATATGTATTTAATAAGCTAAAGAAAAATAAAAAAGTAATATCAAATACAAATGATTTACATTTTTTTGCAATATAAAAACTTTATTAATAAAAATGTCTTTAGTGAATTCGAAAACTAACCAGAAATTTTGTTATTGACACACTTTGTAAGCAAACTATAATGAACTGTTTTAAAACTGTTAGCAGAAAACAAGTGATTTTATATTTATAAATTTTTTTTAATATCTATTTATTTCAATTTAGCATGAGATCCTTTCAATAATGCTTAGTTACAATATTAAACAAACATTATAAACAAAAAATTAAAAACATTATTATGTTAATGAAGATTCAGAAAGAGAACGAGAGCAAAAAGCAAAAGAAAACACACAAAAAACTAAAATGTATTAATTGTAATAGCAAATTATACAGTTATTTCCATATACAGTCAGAGTCAAAATTTAGTAAACAGCGAACAATAATTTCTGTGTAGAATAATATCTTTAAAAGAAGTCTATATTAAAAAAAAACTATTATTAAACAGTTGTTTTCCTCTTACTGAAATATACAAGGGCAGTTCGGAAACTTTTTAGCCTAAAACAGAAGGTGAGGTATAACCAAAAAAAAAAATTAAGTGTTTTGGAAACTTCCATCTCTGCTATGAACACATGTTCAATTTTCAATCTGGCTACTCCTTCATATAGAAACAGGTGTTCAAAAAAGACGTATCCGCGAATTTTTTACAATGGAAAAATTAGAAATTCGTGGTGTCATTAAATATTTTAAAAGGTTTATCAAGACAAGAAATTCATAATGATATGGTGAATGTGTTAGGTGAAAGTGCTCCTTTATATGCAACAGTAAAAAATTGGGTTGCTGAATTTAAACGTGGTCGTACAAGCTTTGAGGATGAACAACATAGTGGACGTCCAAAAACAACAGAAATTGTAGCCAAAGTGCATGATATGGTATTAACTGATCGACGAATAAAAGTGCGTGAAATAGCTAATATCATGGGCATCTCAAATGATCGAGTCCATTTAATTTTGCATGAAGCCGATTAAGCGCATTGACAATTAGAAGACGGCTAAATAACCGTGGACTTCATGGAAGAGTGCCTAGAAAAAAAAAACCGTATATTTCTGCAGTAAACCGTACTAAAGGTAAAGCCTTTTCAAAAGCTTACTTGACATCTCCGCAGTCTTTCTGGAATAACGTAATACTGAGCAATGAGAGCAAATTTGAAATTTTTGGGTCAAAATTCAGAAGAAAGGCCTGGAGAACAAGAAATAGTGAGCTGCTTCCACAGAATCTTAGTGCTACAGTAAAACATGGCGGTGGGTCTTTGATGGTTTGGGGCTGTATGTCAGCTGCAGGACCAGGTAATCCTGTATTCATTGAAAGAACAATGAATAGCCGAGACTACTTACAAATTTTAAAGGAGAATTTGGGTCTTAAAACGCCTTGGCTATTTCAGCAAGACAACGATCGAAAACTCAATGCCAGAATTGTCAGGGAGTGGCTATTGTACAACGTGTTTAAGCAATTAAATTCACCTCCGCAATCGTCAGGCATTCACCCCATAGAGCATCTGTTGGAAATTTTAAACAGCAACATCAAAAAAAGCAAAAACACGGAATAGTGGGGCAAGATTACTGGAGATGTGACTGGACCTCTTGTAAATTCCATTAAAAGGCGACTAAGGGCTGTAATTAAGCTGAATGGAGGACCAACAAAATATTCACTTTTAATTTTTGTATTTTGGTAATATAAAGTAAATTGTTTTCGATTATTTCTCTCAGGTACTTATTTCTTCTTCTCATATATGTATATTTCTTAATATAATAAAAAATATTTTGCTTCATAGATGAAAAAGCGTGCTGTATACTAAATTTTGACTCTGACTGTACATACATATAAACGATTTACATATGAAAGTAAGTGGATAAAAAAAATGAAGGTCTGGGTTGAAGAGCTTTTAAACTTTTAATGAGCCCTATAACAAAGCTGCAATAACATACATAACAAACGCATGATTGCAATGAAAATACTTCTAATTTCTTACACTAACTACTCTGCAACAACTACCGCCCCACCATTTTCTAAGGATTAGAAAAGAATAGAAAGAAACGTCCTGAAGTGGTAAATTACAAAAACAAAAAAAAAAAAAAAAAAAAAAAAAAAAAAAAAAAAAAAACCAAATCTAAAACTGTAATTGTTTCAAATAGGCACGCGTTAAAAAAACATAAATATTTACACCCACTACGAGTACATACTTACTAACACCACGAGTAAATAAGTATTTATATATTGTATTAAATACAGAGAGCGAGCGGGAGAATGATATTATTCCCAAAATGGAGTAGGGGTGTAGTGAAATGAAATGAAGGAATGAGCATAATTTTAAAATTTTGTAATAAAAATACCCTCGTATAGTAAAGATAAATGTGAAAAATTTAAGTGTGTGGAAAAGAAAATACTTATGTATGTATACGAGTATAACATAAACATTATTATTAGAGGGGACTGCACAGAAATCGAAAAATGTTAAAAAGATTTTTATCTGCACACTTTCACACACACACACATCTACAAATTGAAACATTTGTATATCAATAAATTTATTTAATGACATTTACTTTTCTCATCTAATTCTAGGAAAATATTACAAGAAAAAAATTTTTTTCTCAATATTTATTATGTTAGGGAAATAATTTGATTTTATTGTATTGGTATTTAAATTTAGGGAGATATCTGTAGCAATTTGTTCAAAGTTTAAAAAATATATTGATTTAAGCGTGGCTGGAGTGAGAAGTTAATAAGAGAGCAGCTTAATAAAAAACCAATATTTTGATAATTTATTGGGAAAGTGTCTGGTATGTATTTATAACCTGATCAATACGATCTGTTATTGTAAAAAAAATATCACCAATTTCTCAATACCACCCTCGTATATTTAAGCATAAGTTCCACAACTACTGAATACAATTTAATGATACTCATTAAAACATAGACACGCTTATGCTTTAATATTATTATATGAAGTATGCAGGAGCTGAATGCATTGGCAGCAGCATGCAGGAAAACTACAATCAAAATTTTCCAAAAAAAAAAAACATTCAAAACAATGTGACACTGTTTATTCTTATACCTCTTGTTCCCTAAAGTGCTATACGATGTATTTGTGAAAGTCATGCAACACACCCTCACCATCTTTTTTTCCTGCTTTCAAACTATATACTCGTATAATTTCTAAATTAAAAACAAAATTTAAAAATAGAAAACGTAAATTAAATTATTATAGTATTTTTAACAACCAGCAGCCCAGACGGATTTAGTTTTAACTATAATTTTATTTTTAGATAAAACAAAACTCCAAAAATAGTTGACAACCTCCACAATCAACAACAAACACTTCGCTAATGACCGAAGCATCAATGATATTATTGAACAATATCGTACGTTATTAATTTTCATCTTCTTTTCCGTTTTGTGATACCGTAACGAAAGAGCAACAACAACAACTGCATTTTATAATTTAAGGAGTAAATAACGGAACTAGTTTAGATATACGAATATATATAAAAGAGAAAAAGAATCTGGCAGAGAGTATTGTAAATAACGGATAAAGCCATTAAATTGTTACATCCGTTGTTGTCTTTAATTTCTAAAGTCATTTGTGTAGAAAAATGTGTTATTTTTTGTCGTTGTTGCTGTAGTAAAAAATGACTTCCTTTTTCTATTTTGCTTTCATCTGTGTGCATGTGTTTTTTTAGTGCTTATTGTTGTCACCTTGCACTGTGTGGCATTCATTTAATGTTTATTTATATTTCTTTTGTTTTAGTTTTCTCTATATATTTCTTAATTATTTGAAAATTGAAAATCTGTAGCATCCGTTAAAAGATTACATTGTTTATTTCTGTCATCAGTTGTTGACATTTTATATTGTTGGTTTTTTCCGGGACGTCATTAATGATGAGTAACTTAGTTTCAGTTACTATTGTCGGTCTATGTTTAGTTTATAACTGATTGAAGTCTGTGTTTCCTACATAAAAGTAAAGACATTGTTTAAAGTAAATAAATTATATTACTTTTGTGTATGATTTTAAAACAAACTACGAGGGTCACTTTTTATGCCAACTCCTTGATGGGTTTAAGTCTCACACGACTCTAAACGATTTTTTATGAAAACTAGAATTCAAAGCTGTGAGTTCGCATATTTAACAGTCATTTCTGAATAAATTTTGAAGTTGTTTAGAAATTTAATAAGAAAGCCCATTGGGCTTTGAGTTTAATAATATATTAATATATAAATATTTATTGTGCTTTGGCCTAAATAAAAAAAAATTTTTGTGGAAAAGTACCGTTAAAATTGCAAAAGAAACATTAAAAATTTTAAATTGAATGAGATTGGAATTATGTTTTAATTATATGACCACCACTGTATGTGTAACTTAATGGCCCATAATCATAGTCATAGAAAAAGCATACTTTAAGTAAAAGTAGACTTTTAAACAACAAAAACATATAAATTTTGTTCTGAATTTAAAACAAAAGCATGCTTTTGCTTAAGGTATGCTTTTTCTATGTCTATGATTATGCGCCAATGTTTTTAATTTAATTAGAGTTTATTTTTTAAAAAACAGAAATATCTTCTGTTTTTAGCATTATTTGATTAAATCAACAGCATTTCAAATATGTTGCCATAGGAAAATAAAATTTTGTGTATTTCTTTTTTTTTTTTTTTTTTTTTGTTTCAAGAAAATCTATTTGCATATTTTTTTTATTACAAAATTTATTTATACGAGTATATTCTCTGTTATTTACAAATTATCATGTAATAACACGCAATGTTGCATTTTCCGTAATAATTTCATGTTTAGTTATAGAGAATGTGTAAAGTTTTTTAATTGTATTATTAAATAAACATAAATACAATATTTTGATATATGTATAAATGTTAAAAATATTACTAAGCGGAATTGTTGCAACAGCATAAATTTTGTTATTTTATGATGAAATGTCAGTTGAAGGGAAAGTAAAGGTTTGGTATTAAAATAATTTAAGTAATTTAGTTGTGGGACAAAAATTATTAAACCTTTCGTTGAAAATGTATGAACGTTAACCTGAAAATTTGAATAATATAGCAATGTTACCTGTACATTTTTAAGTTAGTTTGAAATTTTTTATTATTATGTAAGACACTTACCTAAAATGAGAAGAAAGAAAAATTCAATTAATAATTTATATATTATAATTAAAAATTATGCAAATAAAATTATTAATAATAAAACGAAACACAAAAAATAATTTCATTTTATATGTTAAAAGTTCTTTGATTACAAAAATATAAATTTTTTTTTAATAATCATGTGGAATCTTCTTGTTAACATTTTCTCGTACACATCTTTTGATGAAGCTGTTCTCTTTTCAATTATATACAACATATAAATTTCATGTTTTAGAAACTCAAACTTAAATTGAAATTAAAACAAATCCCAAATCCCCATAACATAACGACTTTGTTTTTTGTATATTTCACAATAATTTTCCTTGCTGTTCCCTACAACAAACAAAAACAGAAGAAGCAGCAGCAGTCAAAATATAAAGCATATGTTTTTTGTTTACCTTGCACTTTACCCAAAAATTGCCCCTTTCTCACACTAACCCTAACACTCACTCTCTTTACTCCCACTACAAAAGAGAAATTTATGGAGTGACAAAAAACATTGTGTAAAATTTTTTTGGTAAAAGACAACAACAAAACAGCCGTATACACATACAATTTAGCAAAACATGTTTATTCATTTTCAAAATAAAATTCCCACAAGTTCCCACAGTTTTTTTCGGGTTTTTTTTTGAGAATTTATTATGTGCAGCAGGTACAAAGGATAAAAAATCAACTAAAGAAAGGAAGTTGTAACAAAATTCTATAAATGCATTGGAAAAAAGGATGATAGCTGCATGTACATACATACGAGTAGAACTAAAAGAGAGAGAAGGAGATAAAAAGGAAGGAAGTTCTAGAACAAATATATCAGCATTTTAAAAGTATTATCCTGGCATTGTAGTATAATTTTTACACGTCACCAGGGCTTTGCGTAAGAATAATATGAGAGCAGGAATTTGTTAGAGAGTATTTTTGAGTTATAAGTTTTACTAAAATTTTTTAAGTTTCATTTCAATTTTTATGGTTTCCTGTCTTTGCCTGGTATATTAAATACATACATATAATATACATATGTTTATAAATTGTACATGTATGTATACAATGTAATGGAGTTGTGCTTAGGAGTGTTATATTTACAGGGATTTGTCCGTCTGTCATTTCAGTCTTATATCATAATGTAAATTTCTTATATACCTATATACTGGTATGTCCTCTATAAATTGTTATTGCAAAGATAATAACAACAACAACAACATACAGTAGTGTTTAAAGTGCGATAAATATATTAATAAACAAAGTAGAATCTAAAAAAATTGTTAAATATATTAAACAAAACACAAAACATAGCCTCTAATTTTGTTTAACTGTAAATATCACAATAAAATTATAAAAGAATTTTCGGAAAATTAATGTTTAAACTTAAAAAACAATAGTTTAATAATTAGTTTAATCTATATACATATACATACATATTTTGTTGTTAAATTTTTTTTTTTGTTTATTTTATTTTTTTTGTCGACTTGGATTTATAGCTACCTAATTTGAAATGTGTAGTGAACACTACTGATTCAATAGGGACAAGAACCAACCCAATTTTCATGAGCACGGCCGGTATGATAGGTAGCACAGTCCCTTGAGAGTAAGGGCCTAGAGAGGTTTGTTTCATTACATAAATTTAAATATATATTACATTTTTACTAGCAAAACACAGGCACCCCTATCGTGAATAAAAATTCCACGTGAAATTTGTTCACTTTTCACATTTTCCTATTTAAATTCAATGTTAAAAAAATAAAAGTGAACAAATTTCACGTGGAATTTTTATTCACGATAGGGGTGAGGATTAATTTTTAATACGTATTAAATTTAAGAAAACTTGCTTATCTTTGTTTTTATAATTTTAAGAGATTATAATTTAGTTTTGCAAAATGAACTTAAGTTTAAACTTGACTTAAATAAGTTTAAGCTCCAAATACCATTAAAAACTTTATGAATGGACTTTAGAATACAGCAAAACTAAAAACAATAGTTTAACTGTAGTTGCTAAATTTGCTAAATTAACTTACATTTAAACTTAACTAAACTTAGTTTAAGTTGAAAATATCACAAACAAAATAATAAAAGAACTTTAGGAACAGAGCAAAAATAAAAGTAATTTAGTAATTAGTTTAATCTATATATGTTACGTTTTAACTAGAAAAACACAGGTTTAACTTTGAATAAACTTAAACATTACTTATTAAATTTTAAGAGATTTTTAATTAATTTTGCAAAATTAACTTAAGTTTAAAGTTGACTTTAATAAGTTTCAGCTCAAAATACCATTAAAAACGTAATAAATGGACTTTGGAATACAGCAAAACTAAAATTTAAGTTTAACCTTTAAAGACAATAGTTTAACTGTAGTTTAGCTATAAACATTTTATAGTTACCCTTAATAATCTGTTAGTTTTTTCTGGAATTTTATTTCGTTTTTAAATAAAACTTGTAAAGATAACATAAGTTTAAACTTGACTGAAATAAGTTTAAGCTTAATATATGACTAAATATTGTGTGAAATCACTAAACTAAATAAAATAAATGTTAAAACTTTTAAACATATAGTTTAACTGTAGTTTATCTACAAAATAATAAAATATATACGGGTATACAAATAGTTTTGCTTTTAGGTTTAAAGTTAATTAAAACCTTATTGTATTTTCTGCTGCTTTGCTTTTATTTGCTTGGGATTTAAAGTTAATTTAAGCTTAAACTTTACAAACTTTTAAACTTATTAAAGTTTAAACATCTGAATGAATGAAGTGAATCTTTATTATTAACACAAACTATTTTTATTTAAGCTAAATTGCATTACTTTATATTCCCGTGTGAATTATTTACTTCCACCCTATTCGTTTACTGTTAACGAAGACTCAAACGTATGAAGCCTTACTACAGTCAACTACTAAGAAATCATGCATACATACAATAACATGTGTCTTAAGGACTAAATGTCTTAAAGAAATCCCTTTTAGCAAATGCCTTAAAGTACTCTTACTCGTACACATGTATGTATGCATGTCTGTCCGTTTGACTGGCTGTCGGCTTCAAACAAAAAATTAAAAAAAAAATTACGTGTATACAGTCATACAACTTCCCTGTTTGCATTTGTTTTTGAACAGTCCTTGTTTTTTCCTTAAATTTCATTAACTCTAGATTAAATTACAGGAGTTTCAAATATTTGTTTGTCACCAAATTACCATTGAATGAAGACAGCAGCAAAATATTCGTTTGAATAATTTCTTATAAATAAATATTTATTTTAATTTTCTTCACAGCTCTATTTGTTTATGTATGTTTCCTTTTTCTTAGCCAGAATAAAAGGCTACAATTTCGAAGGTCTTAGGGAGATTTTAAGGTTATGGGAGTATTTTCAGCGAATTTTTTTTTGTTTTTGTTTTGAATTTTTGTTGTTAATTTTAATCAGTCAAGGGTTTTGTTTTTTGAAATTTGAGACTTTTATTAGTTAACTAGAGAACAAATATAAGAAACAATTGTTATTATAGAAAGATGTATGAAATTTTTTAAACGTAGTTTTCATTTACAGGTGTTTACAGTCTAATAAACATGATTTTGAATTTGAAGAAATTTAAAACAAAATATGTTGCATAATTCATAACTAATTTAAGCAAAATATAACATTAAAAAACTAGAAAAATAAGCAACAGATACAATTTAAACGGGAAAGTACCAGATATTTCGAGTCAAAATAAAGTTAAACATTGCATTTAATATTTAGCTTGTAGTCACTCCTTTTGCCTTTACAAAATTTTAGACATAGAATCGAAGAGTTTTTTAGTGAAATCAGGCGAAATATTATTCCATTCATCCTGTATTAATTTAAGTTATCCTTGCAAGAAATATATCTTTGTCTAATTTGTTTTTGTTCAGATATTCCCATAGGTGCTCAATTTGTGCTCATTCTTGGTAAATCCAGTTCTGCGGTAATTTTAATTTCTCTACACTAGGGGCGACACTGTTTTTTAAAATGTTAAGATAATCTTTGTTTTTCATTGTAGATTCTATAAATGCAGGATTACCGACTCTTAATGCCGCATTACATCTCCAGACAGTTACTAAGCCCCCGCCATGTTTTACCATCTTGGTAACATATTTATTACTAAAGGCTACGTTCTTGGTCCGCCATATTTTTGAGGAGTTTTTGACTCTAAATGTCTCAAATTTACTGTCATCGGTGAAAAGAATATTACTCCAAATAATTTGTGGCTGGTTTATGTAGTTTTATGCGAAATTCAAACGTTTGGTTTGGTTGTTCTTTGCTATGAAAGGCTTCTTACATATTACTCCGTCATGTAGGCCATTTTGATGCAAAGATCTTCAAATCGTACTCGGGCTTATAGGCTTTCCAGAAAGTTTAGTCAAATTGTCAGCTATTTTTATATCCCTAAATGTTGGGTTTGTTTTTACTTCTCTTGCTATATATCTTAGTTTAGTTTTTGTAAGATGATTTGGTCGTTTTGCATCAGGCAAATTTTCTACAGTATTTTACGCCTTCCAACGATTTTACATATTTCAAGCAGGGATTTTCCTTTTGCTATGAAAATCTATTATGATTTGCCAAGTCTCAATTGATGTTTATCTTCCCATTGTAAATTTTTCAAGTTTTTAATGTACCAAATTAATGTCTTTTAGTGAACTGCATTTTACAATTATACTTTCAAACAAAGAAAAATTAAAAAATTTTACTTAATTTTGACGCGTAAAAGTTGGTCTATTTTAACAATAAAACAATTAAATTTGTATACGCTCCTGGTTTTGTTTAATTTTTCGTGAATTCAATAAGTTTTTCTTTTAATAATATGTTATCGTAATTCACAATCACAATGGTATTGCAAATGCAATGATGCAATACCATTTGCGCACGATTGTGAATTACGCTGTTTTGTTTTTAAGGAATATTAATTTTAAAGTTAAAATTACAAGTTTAAATTTAGATTAACTTAAACGTGAATTTAATATAAATTAAATATGATTTAAACACATTTTTAAATACTTTTTGTAAATAAATTTTAGGGGAGTTTTAAATTTAGCAAATTAAACAGAAGTTTAAACTTGATTTTTATAGATTTAGTCTTACTTTATCTTTAAAAATAGTTACCTAAAATTAAAGTATAATGGCATTAAATAACTCAAATAAACTAAAATAAGTAAAATGTAAGTTTAAACTTGTAAAACATTAGTTCAACTATAGTCTAACTTGAATCGGGTGATATAATGATAAATTTAACTTAAATTTCACTCAAAATCATAGTTAATTATTGAAATTGCTGTTGTTGTAAATAATAATAGACTTTAGTTTAAACTGAGAAATTTTCAAAAAAATATTCATAGTTAACTTAAGTTTAAACCTGAATAAAACTAGTTCAACAATAATATACATATTCTTCAAAAACATCATCAACTAATTTTAATAGCACTAAATAAACAAAATTAAAATGTAAACTTGCCGAACAAAAGTTTAACTTTAATTTAACTTTAATTGAGTGTCCAGATAGTTTATTTAATTTAACACAAATTGCCAAAATAACATATATTATATATATAACATGCTTGTTGTTGTTAAGAAAGAGAAATTTTAAACCAAATGAGCAAAGTTAAACTAAATTGAAAACTGACTAATATTAGTTTAAAATAAGAACAACAAAATAAAACTGCAGTTTAACTTTAAATATTCCCGTATTTAGCTCATTTGTGTTACATATGTTTCAGCCAATCAAATACATACATATTTTTATTTGTATCAAGATTAGTATATCAAATTTGAGCTAAAGCTTTTTAAACTTGCCTGAATTTTAAAATATTTTAAAATCTTAAACATATTTCGAAATAAAGAAAATTTTAAATTTTCGTGTTGAAGGTTTATTTTTTAAATTTCGTTTAGACTTCTATAACTTCTTTTATTTCATTTTACATTTTTAATTTTGAGACACCTTAAGAAACAAACTTGACAGTTTTTTTTCTGCTCATATTCTTTACACATCCATTTTTGAGTAGCTTTTAAGCTCTACACAAAAAAAATAAAAGTAAAGTGATATTTTTCCCATTGCGGTTACTGTTAAATGTCATAGAAAAAAACATTGTGTCTGTATTCATATTTGTAAGAGTCCTTTTTTTGCACAAGAATTTTCAAGTACAATCCAACAACAATAAGGAGAAAATGAAGCAAGTGTCATCTTTTGTCATTAGAAATGCAACACTGCATAATGTCACTTAAGGTTACAAAATGGAAGTACAATAATAGTTACACAAGCAAACACACTCACACCAAATAAACTTGAAAAAAAAACTTTTGTAATTTATACAGTTTAAAGGTATTTTACCTTTGTATAGCTCTCTATCTTGCCCTTGCTCTTCTCTTCCTCGTTTTTGTTTACAATTTTAAACTTTAACTGTGCATTTTTGTTGCTATTGCAAATAAAAATGGGAAAGGAAAATAATGTTTCAAAGTTGTATTTGATAATCTGCTGTTTTAACTTGAAATACAATTATTTTTATTTTAATTTAATTAAAATAGAGTTGAGTAATCTGATACACACTGTGTATTTAATTTGTATTTAAATGAAAACATTTGTTTTTTTTTTTTTTGCTTTAGACTTGAGGGATTTTTATGTACATATGTATGCACTTATAGGTATACAAAATAGTGTAGGCCTTTAAGAGACCACGTCTTGTCTTCATGTGTTTCAGTTTTAAATTAATTTCTTTTTCTAATAATTACTATTTTTGTTAAATGCTTTTAATGGGACATTGATTGATGATGTGTTTTTTTATTGCCTTAAGAGTTATTATTTTAAACACTTTTATTTAATTATTATTTAAGTAAAAACATTTAATTTAAAATAAAGAAATGTGCTCAAGCGTTTTTAGTAAATTTTAGGCATGTGACCTAAATCTATAAAAATTAATAACTTAACATTTTTCGTTTTAAGAAATGTAAATAATTATTTTAATTAAAGTATTAAAAACATGGTTATGGTCACAAAGTATACAGAGGTGACAATTTTGGCGTTTCAAAAAGCCAAAATCGGATTTATTAGGCAGTTCTAATAGAAAGAAAAATGTATATTACTTTTGGGTACCTAATTTGCTGTGTGTTAAAGTGTATCGCTTAACTTTACATAACCCCCTGGCCTTCGATGTCGAACGATAACGTTCGCTTAGATAAGACTTGAGACACAAACTTTTTATCATATCTATTTTTTACTCAATCAAGTTTGTTTATTCCCCAATCAAGTTTGTGTCTTAAGTCTTATATAAGCAAACGTTATCGTTCGACATCGTGGGCCAGGGGGTAAATATAAACAATAGGCAGTAAACCTGTTATATAGCTACGATCAACTTGGTGCGTTTCGCACCATTTTTGGTGCTTTTTTTTAATTTTTTGTGCGAAAAATTCTTTAGTTAGTGCGCGGTGCGCTATTTTGTTAATTTCGGTGCGTTTTTTAATTTTTACGAAAATGTAATGAAATCTTTATTTTTACTAATTTTTAATTGAAGTTTTTTTTAAACTTCAATGAAAAAGGACCCCATTAAATGTTTTTTAAATACGAATGTATGATAAATGAGTACATACTATCAAATTCGTCACATGAAGGTTATTGCTAAAGGTGAATAAGGTTGAAATCTTTGTTTGAAAATAAAATTAACATTTAAAACATGGAAATAAAAAGTTTATTAAAAAAAATTTCAATAGAAGTATGTACATAAGATGGAGAACAAAAATAATTAAAAAAAAGTGCCAAATATGTACTGAAATTAGCCCTTTTTTACCAATTAGTACTTCAGCATATTGTGAGTTAAATTTTAAGTAGTTATATGCTTATGTTATCTTTATTAACTCGTTTATTTAAAAAATGCTTTTACTATTAATCGTGAATCTCTTTTTATAAAGTTTTATATAGAATTTATGAAATTAAAAAAATAATTACAACTGAAGCCGGTCGACCTTCTCAAACGACATCGATTCTCTCTATGGGCTCTTGCAAAGTACTAAGAATATCCGACGTTTTCCAGGCAAATTTTATTCAGTGATGAGGCTAATTTCTGGCTCAATGGGTACGTAAACGAACGAAGGGACGAAGAGTAACCTGAAAATATTCGGTGGATTCATCGATCTATATTTTTTTTAAAATTATGCCGGTGCGAACGTAACCGTCGTGATCTCGGCGACATTTGGTTTCAGCAAGACGACGTCACTTCCCACACATCGCATCAATCAATGGATTTATTGAGAGAACACTTCGGTGAGCACATAATTTCACGTTTTGGGCAGGTCGATTGGCCACCAAAATCGTGTGATATCACACCGTTAGACTTTTTCCTGTGGGGATATGTAGAGTCTAAGGTTTATGCGGACAAACCCGCTTCGATTCAGGCCTTGGAGTAAAACATCACGCGTGTCATTCACCAGCTACCAGTCGAAATGCTCGAACGAGTCATCGAAAATTGGACTCATCTTCAAACAATAAATGCCAAAGAATGCCCTTTCAAATGATAATAATAACTTGAATTTTCCGTGTTTTTTTTTTTTTTTTCTTTAAAAAAAAGTAGGGAACCTCGAAATGGATTACGCTTTATTTATAACAAAAAAATATTTTATGAAAAATTAACTGGCTCTACATACAATGTTATTTACTTTTAGTTCAAATATGTTTTAATTAGTTATACTCTCACAAAACCTCCTTCTCTATACTTCTCATTGTTTTAATCCATTTAGTTAAAACTAATAAAATATTTAAACTTCACATATTTAAACCAAGTCGATTATGCGGTTTTTTAATTTAGTTTAACTTATTATTATATAAAATTTCCCTTTTATTCCATAAACAAAGTTAAAAACTTTTCGTTTATTCTGCATTTTTCTTCAAGTGTAAAAGTGAGTATATGAATGAGTAGTTTTTATTACATTGACCACAACATTAGCGCAGTGGTTTCCTTTCGACAAAACAAAACTTAAAAAAAACATTGCAACAAAAGTAAAAAAAAAAATACTGCTGCATTGTAGTGGCAGTAAGTAGTTGAAGTTGGTGGCATTAACTGCTGCTTATGCTTCCTTTAAACGTATGAAAATATTTTCCCTGCTACGATTTAAGTAAATTAACACTTTAGTTTTTTTTTTTTTGGTTTGCCATTGTTTCTTGCCTATTTTCCACCACAAAAGCTGTGCTTCCTAAGCCCTCTATCTTCCTAAGATACAAATATTATATTCAAATGGTGTCTTGTCTAATTAACATTAAACAGTTGTGTGGTTGTTTGTATATTGTATTTTAACAGAAAACCAAAGCAAAATGTACAAGTAGAAGTAGTCTTGAAGGTATTTAGTTCAAATGTAAAGGATAAGAAAAAAGAAACACCAAAGCAGCAGTAACAGCAGCTGTGATTTCATTTTTCATTAAGTGTTGAATTTCTTTTACATGCTGCCAAGTTAGAGTATTTAATGTAATTTGATCATAATTTAAGTGTAGCATTTTTTGTTGTTTTTCATAGCATTTTGCTTTTACTTATAATTATTCATTGTGGTTTAAATAAAAATAATGTTGGGGTGGTGGGTTGTATTTCAAAATGAAATCAAAATAGAAAACAGTTTTGTATAATAAAATTAAAGATGAAAAATCATAATAAAAACTACAAGTAGCAGGGACATTTCTTCAAAAGCTTTAAAATTTTAATTTATTTTATATTTTAGAAAGAAAATTTGGGTTATTTTAAGTATGAATATGTTTCAATAAAAATGTTGCAAAACCTATTTAAGACATGTTGCAAGAAAGATGTTTACTTGAAATTAGTTTAAATTAAAGCGTGGTACTCTGTTCAAATTTGCGAAATTTGTTGAGCAACATCAATTATTTCGTTTGAAAATTTAGAAGAAAATTGTCGTTTTTATTGCCCTTAGGTATGCAACATTGATTCTTTTATGTAAACAAAAACCATATGTTTTTTATTTTATATGTTAAAGAAATGGATACAAAATTTATATTACATATTATCCATGATGCTTTTATGGCGTTGCGGTTGCAATGTAATTTATTGGTTTTATTCCTTATATTTTTTCTTTTTCGTACTGTCGATATGATTAGACGCTACCCAGTTTCACTAAATTTATTTTTGTCTTTATTATTTTTTTTTTTTTTTTATTGGTACTATTTTCAATTTGAATAATTTTTGTGCGAAATTATTAAATTAAAAACACAATAACAAATAAAATCTAAACAGCTGTTGTTTTCAATTTCGTGCGAAATAAGTGCCGCTTACATTATTTCGCAGTTGGAAAAAAATGTTTCCATATACATTTTTTGGTTGAAAAAACATGATGCCAGAAACATTTCGTAATTTTTCACAACAAGAACAGAGTACAACTTCAGCAGCATTAGTTCGCAATTATTTCGCATCATTTTTTTATATGGGCTTTTGATAGTATTTCGCACGAAATGACGAACAGAATACCATGCTTAAGGCCCTAATTTTGTAAATCACTTGCGTTCAACGCATCACCTACGAAATTTTGTAAATCACTGCGTCATTGCGTTTAGCGAACGCAATAATAATACGTCGTTACATTGTAAATGTTGATACTAATGGTGTTTTCTTTTCTGAAATAAAATGTTACACCTTTATTATGTACATTTTTATAATGTTTACCCTACATTTTAAAGATGTCGCATTTTTAATGGTCAGAATAGAACATAAAATTGCAAGAGTGTAACACTTTTTTTTCATGTACAGCTGTTTTTGTTTTTCTTTTTGTTAAAAAAGAAGAAGCAGATAGCTCCCTGGTAAGATCGCTTGAAATAATACAATGAATATCTCTCAAAAAGACCAATGACACCTTCCCGACTAATACGCAAATTGTTCTTAAACTATAAAAATTATATACATATATTGTCCTATGAAATTTTATGTACATATGTACATCAACTTCAGAGTATTCATTAATTACGTTCTCTAAAAGCCTTTCACTCGCGGTTGTGGATTTCTTTCCATAATCATATAAAATATTTCATCATCATCAGATGATGAAGATGAATCCAACAAGTCATCCAAAATTTTTTCAGCACATAAAAAAGTAGTAATATTTTACATTTTGTATATATTTTTTGTTTCTTAACACAAATACACAATCATAAACAAAACAAATGTCAGCTGTTTTATCGTGCGATTCTCCCCCTCTAAAAATACAGTGTGAAAGGTGCACCATTTTTTAAATTTATAGTGTAACATTTATAGAAAAGAACACACTACACTTTAGTCGTGTTGATATTTTTTCAGAAAAGAACACAAAAAAATTAAAAAAGGTGCGAAATGGGAAAAACGTGTAACATTTTTGCCAGAAAAGAAAACGCCATAAAATTTAAAATAACAATTTACATAAAGCTACACTTATTTTGCATTGGCAATGCTTCAAATTTATCAGCTGTTCAATAATTTAGTTTGGTTACTTATCAAGAAAATATTTCAAAGAACGGAGTACTAGGCTTTACTCTTAAAAAATATTTAAAGAAACTTAAGATATTAACATCGGACAACACTGTATTAAGCAATTAAATTATATTTCTTCCCTGAAGATGATCAACAAAGTTGGTCGAAATATTGGAAATAAATAAAATATAATAAAAATTAAAAACGAACAAGAGTTTTTATATTTTTAATAAAAGGGACCTCAAGCCGAACTAATAAAATAGAAAGATTTTTAATTTAAAAGATAAGAATAAAACAATTTTTATTAAAAATTTTACATTTTCTTAAATTTTTGTTCATTCCGTTAACTTTTCGTTATAAAATTTGAGCGTAAGCAAAGTGAAGAAAAATATCTAGATTGCGGAATGAATAATATGGCAATACTATCTGTGTAGAGATGATACCGCTAAATGGAAAAATACCGCAGCAACGGAATAAACAAATTTAAATTATCTTTCCGCAGTTGTGGAACGGAATTAATAATTCAACCCATTTTAAAAACTGTAAAACTGATTTTTTGTAAAAAAGTATTTTACTTGAAATTATATTAAATCATAACAAATTCATATAATTATAATAATTATAAAAATTATTAAAATAATTTTTGTTGGCAACATATTTCTTGACATTTTTTAGGCATTTCTTTGGCAACATGTTGCTAGCATTATTATAAATACCGATATTTTTGCAAATTATAAAGGAATATTAAATAATGTAAATGAAAACGATTTTATTGCAATATTTCGATTAAAAAATTAATAAATGAAATTCATACAAAGTTGTATAAAAAGGTACTTTATGTAAAGTTAAACTAACGAAAATATCGGTGATGGAAAATTTTTTTCAGGTAATTTCCGGAATTGGATATTTAAGCGAAAGTTATTAAAACATGTTGTTTTGTTTGAAAAAATATGAAAAATAAACGGGGATTTACAAGGCGAGGTAAATAAACGAAAAAGGCAATTAAGCGTGGGGTATTTAACCGGGGTATACTGTATATGGCAAAAACATTTTAAAGAAACATGTTGCCAGCATATGATTTGTAAAAATGTTGCTAAAAATCTAATACCAAAACCCTACCTTTATATGGAGAGCATTTCAATTAAAGTAAATATGTTTTTCTAAACTTTGAATTTAAATATACGATCACTGCCAGTGTAAACGCATTATAAAGTGAAAGGTTTTACGAGTATATCGTCCAACATTGGTATTTTAGTTCCTTTGTTTTGTGTCGCAAGATCGTCTGTTAGTTTGTGTCACTTAAATTAAATATTTAGTTGCAAACAATATTGTTTGTCTATTGTCGGTCCTGCCGTATCGAAGTCCTCTACTTAACTGTAGACTGGCAGAGTGTCTGTCTCCCTGTTCGCGTGTTATTGTTGTTAACATGAAATTTTGTAGGAAAATTTAAATTTTTTTCTTCTAACTCTATTGCTAAGTTTTGGTCACTGTTTTGTTAAACATTTTTTTTGCTGATTTTTTTCTTTTTTTTTTTTAATAAAAAATTTTAAATGTTTTGTTTGTATGTAGGTTTTGTTTTACATTGCCATTTTATTCAATATGTATGTTAAAACGCGACGAAAAACACAAACAAGTCAAAGATCAATGTGACAACATTTACGAGGAAACCAAGTCGACGACATTGTGGGTTCATGGTTGCTGGCTGGCTGCAATTTATTGGCTATTCCTTTTTTCCTTTTGTAAGTTTTCCATTAAACATGCTGTGTGTGTGGTATCGAAACATTTTACTACAAACAGTCCATACTTTCTAAAATAACTTATGGTTGATTTAATAATAAAATAAACAACGACCACAAAAAATAAGACATTGTATAGTTACTAAGGATTTATATTAATTTTATAAGGAACAAGTAAATTTTTAAGAAAACAACATCATTTTAATGCAATCTAAAGTAGTTGCAGATAATTTCCTTGTCGACCGGATTGTAAAAAAGTTGTTTTATATAAATACAAATCGTTAAAGCTTTTATTTAATAAAGTAAACTAAAAGTTACAAAAATAAACTTCTCAAATATATTTTTACTAATCAGGGAAGGAAAATTAAAAATTTTGTTCGGTATCAGTGTTTAATGTGTAAAACTTATTTTTAGTGAAATGTTGTCTATGGCAACATGTTGCTAGAAATATGTATGTTTTACTTTAAATTAGCTTACATGCAACATTTTTCAGTATTTATTGTAAATACGAAAATTTTTGCACTTTATAAAGCAATACTAAATAATGTAAATAAACACGATATTATTTCCTTAGCAACATGTTGCTAGTTAGAAACATTTTTGGGAATGTAATAAAATTTGTAACTAAATTTGTGTCAGAAACTTCTTTAATCGTAATGAAAACTATTTTACAAAATGTATTGGCCCATAATCATAGTCATAGAAAAAGCATACTTTAAGTAAAAGTAGACTTTTAAACAACAAAAACATATAAATTTTGTTCTGAATTTAAAACAAAAGCATGCTTTTGCTTAAAATATGCTTTTTCTATGACTATGATTATGGGCCATTGTCTTTTCGACATGTTGCTAGAAACATTTTAGTAATAATTTGCTTAATTTTATATTCTGAAACTTAATTATTGAACAGACATAGCTTACAACCATATTTTTAAAACTAAACTCCTATGGTAAGATGTTTTCAACAATATATTTTCATAAGCAGTGTGACCATTTTAGCATTTTTGCGGCTAAATTTAGCTTATTTTATTTTGATTTAGCTGAAAAAGTTTACATTTAGCATTTCACATTTTATTTAGGATTTCTTAATAATATGTTTAGTATTTTTTAATATTTTAAAATTTTAAAAATACTAATTTATTTTCTGTTGAAAAAATTTTAAAAATAAAATAAAGAAAAGTATATGAACATTTTAAAAAAAAAATGACAAATTTATCAACATATGAAATTACAACAATTGCAAATGGCAAAAATTAACTTAATTAGAGTGGGAAAATCAAAACTCAACTGTAGAATTTTAGATGCAAATTTGTGAACACAAGAATGCTTTGTATGAAAACATCCATTCATCTTTTGTTATGAATATGTTTTGCCATTCAGTAATTTAGAAGTTAAACGTATATTTACTTAAGTGTTATGAATTCTTTAAAACCAAGTAAAAAAGTATAGTCGAACGTATCAACTTTTCCATGTCTGCTAATACAATGTACATAAATAAAGCAAAAACTTGATAACAAAACGAATTTTATGTAAAGGAATTTATGACCCTTTACTATAACCAAAAAAAGAACTTCAGTAAAAACATAACTATAATAATAATAACAGCGACACATTATGGCCAGTCATTAAAGACTACCACTGGCAACGTTATAGCCACTCTCTTTTATAGAACAAAAAGAGATGTTATGACATTAGGAGGCAAACAAACAAAAAATAATAAACCCTTAGCTGTAAAAGAAATTGCCAACAGTTGTTGGACTCAGTTCGAATGTATGTATGTAGTATTTATTCCACTGTATGTTAGTATGTTGATTAAAAGTGTTGCATGTTTGGTGTTTAACAAAAACAACAACTGCCACCACATCTGAATGCGGAAGTTTTGAAATTAACTATTGCCGCAAAAAAAATTAAAACAGCATTCTTTTACAAAAAAAGAAAATATTAATATACAATATGCAGGCACCTGCCATGGCCACCAGACTATTTATGCATTTCTCAACGGAACAAAAAAAATTAAAAAAAAAACTTGATGATGTTGATGCTTGAACGTCATGTTGCATGACCAAACACAATGTAAATTACAGCATAACAACGGTTGGCCTGTAACTGACAGACTGACTGACCGAACCAAAAGAATAGATGAAAGAACTAATGGAACGTATGTTTGCCTTATGTGCTGGTTGGTGGCAATGTACAACAGTAGCAATATCAATCAAGGGAAATCATAGACTCATAACGGAAAACATATTTTTGTTTTTTTTTTTATTAATGATGACAATAACCAGCTCTGGGATTAGTGAATAAAAGAAGTTAACGGTTGTTATAGGCTGATGACAGCTGATGAGTAAATTGCTGTAATCTCTTGTTATGTCTTCTGGTATCTATGATTTTTATGTGGGATTTGGTTAGAATTCAAAATTTCAGTTTGGGAATTTGCAAGACACTTAAATTTCCTTACTTTAACTACAAAATTTTGGTGTGCTTGAAGGATAAACACCTAGCACTCTGTATTGCTGTATAATGATTACCCTCATTTATAGAGTTTTCTAAGGAAAATAAAAAAAAACTATATTGAACTATAAACTGTTTTTGTTTGTTTTTATTGCTGGTTTCCTTTTACCCTTGAAATTTTCTTATCTCTCTCTCCTCTTCATTTCACTTTAATGTCTGAAAATCTATAATATTTAATGTCCAACATTTTTATCTTTAGCAATAAAAATTTACTCAACAACCAACAAAAAATCAATTTGCTGTTAAGCATAACTATGAACTTGGAAAATATTTCAAGTTTATTATGAAACAAATTCTAATTATTTTGCTACATCTTTTTTTTCAAAATATTAAACGGAAAAAAATAATAAATTTCAATCAGTTCCCATGGCAAGAAGAAAAGAAAACATATATTTTTTTTTTTTTTCATTTATATTCTATTATTAATGATTTATGTTTTACCATAAGAAAAAAAAAACAATCATAAAAAATGGAAGGGAAATATGTATGTATGTATGTACTCGTATGTACATAGATAGACATAATTTTCATTAACCATCAAAATTGAAAAATAAAAGAACAACGGCACATTTTTGTTGAGTGGTTGTTGTGGATGGGTACCGAAAAAAGAGGGGAATTTTCCATCATCTTAATGAATTTCTATCGATATGCATCAGCATTTTTTTATTATTATTATTCTTGTTGTTGGCTAAAAACAAAAACAAATACATAACATCTGTTTGAAAGTATCTGACTAATACATCTAAAAATGTCATGTTCATGTGAAGAGAAGAGGCCAGCCAGCCAGCATGTTATTTGCAGTCTCTCACATTTACTCACTCATTCATTCATTCATTCATCGTACATTGTGTCAAATTTAATAATATCTATCATTTGTCGTCATCATTTCATTATGATGGCAAGACGGCAAAGAAGAAAATATTAAAAACAATAACAACAACATTCATGCCAATGTGCATTAAATTGAGATTTGATAGCAAATCATTCGACAACAACAAGAACCAAAATGTAAACAATACGCTTTGTTTATAAACAACAACTACTGTTGTTTTTATTAAAGTGATGATGTTAGTTGGTCGCTTGGTATTTCGGTTGGTGTTTCTGTTCGTTTATAAAACTTGTTAGCTTCTGTTTCTAATATAATTTATGTTCGAATATTTTGGATACCTAAACCACCATAGTGGGGAGCAGCGATGCCAACTTAGCCCTTTTCGGGCTAGATTTAGCCCGATTTTAGTCACTCGAAACGCGAAAAAAGAAAATTGGCCCTAAACTAAAAAACGCGTAAATCTAGCACGTTTT
Organism: Bellardia pandia; assembly: GCA_916048285.2. Classification (NCBI taxonomy): domain Eukaryota; kingdom Metazoa; phylum Arthropoda; class Insecta; order Diptera; family Calliphoridae; genus Bellardia; species Bellardia pandia. The sequence continues at coordinate 48,815,862 of OU696529.1, forward strand.
ACAATTATCTTTTAGCCCTTTTAGCTCGTTATTACTTTTTGCTCGATATGGCTACATTTAAGTTTTTTCGTACTTTTTCTTCCTTTAATCTAATAATATAGAAATAATGCTATTGGTAATAACCCATTCCTTAAACTGTCCAGTATTGTCATACACATACATATTGACATATCCGTACTCAAACGCAGAAGATGAGAAGAGTTTTAGTGTCATGAATTTATTCAAAAATAAAATTAGAAACAAAATGTCATTAAATACGTGTAACAGTTTAATATACATACATTAAATATAAAGTGTGCTCAAAAATTAATTCGAATGAAACATATAAAAAATCTAAATATTTTATTGATAGTGTCTTATGGACTGAAAATGATGATTTCTGTATACTATTTAATACTATGTATTTAATCTATAATTGAAATATGTATCTCATGGTAGTAATTTTTTTCTAATAAATTATATTATAAAAATGTGTTTGTTGTTTTGATTTTTAAAAGAAACTTTTTAGAATTTTGCCCCTTTTCGCACTTTATCGAAAATTTTTACAGGATGTGGCTTTAAACGGATTTTTTTCAAAAATGTTTACGCGTTTTGAGTCTCAAAAGTTGGCATCATTGTATGTGTGCCCAAAAATATTAGTCCAACACACACCTTAAATTATACCGACCGACTCGGAATCATTTTCTGAGTCAGGGAGAGCCACATAGGGCACCAAAGATGAAAACATTTTTTTAATCCACATCTAATATAAAGGATAGAATCCATGGTATTTAAAATTACAACAGTAGAAAGGGTATATTGGCTTTGTGCTGATGTTTGTAACGCCCGAAAATATTAGTCTTACTAATATCCACCTTAAAGTATATCAATCGACTCAGAATCACTTTCTGATTCTATTTAATGACTGTTCACGCAAAGTACAGGTCGCAATTTTGAAGATATTTCGATTGTTGAAATTGGTCCATTATTTCACTTAGCCTCCATACAAATGTGCTATCGAAATAGGGTTTTATCTATCATAAATGTGTGCTTTATAAAAGTATCCAAATAAATTTTGCCAAAAATAAGTTGTATATGAAACCTAATCACACCTACAAATATTTTTTCGGTCAATAATTAGTCATAGCTCCCATATAAGGTACATTTCCGAAAATCACTTTAACGGGCACAACTCTCTTAAAATTAATAATATTCAATACAAATAAGTTTATATATGCATATGCATATAGAAATCATGATACCTAATTTTATAAAAATTGGCTCATAATCAGAATTGCTCAAATATGAAGCTCAATCCGAAACTCCATAAATCTCCTAAAAATGTTGGTATCCAAATGCAATTAAGAATTAGTAATCATGGCCTCTAATTTTATAATGATTGGTCGATAATTAGACATAGCTCCGATATAAGAACCACTTCCGAAAATCACTTCAACATGCATTATAATCGGGCTTGCTATATTCTTACTTGCTTTTTATAGAAAAATTAAGAGATTTTTATGGGGAATATTTTTAAATTTGTTGGCATGATTTTGTTGAAATATTCTGATTTTGTACTTTGCAATACAAATACTTTGTTTATAGATTTAGAATTTTAGTTTTATAATCAATGTAGTTTTGGTTTCATACTTTAACATAAAATATTATTTTGTCACTTACTGAAAATTATTTATCGAATAAAGAACACATTTTGTATAAAATCTAGAAAATAGATTTGTTGTGTTATTATTTGGCCTTTATCAAAAGATAAACTTCCAACAGATTTATCATTTAATTTTTTAAATTCTTCAAATATAAAGACAGAGTGCAATTCGCAAACTGTTATACACAATATTATCTGAAATTATTATACAAAAATGTTTATATAAAATATAAATTTTCTAAGCAAACATTTCGTCTGTTTTACTGAATCGGCAGCTAAATAAAATATTATATAAATATTTATCTGGCAGCCCTGCTATCGTTCATTTTTTTCTTTTACAAATACTATTTATGTTGCAATTAATTTGATGTCATCATCATTATAATTTATTAACACACAAATCTGTTTTTTTTTTTGTGACAAAATTCAACACAGTCTTCAGTTACGAAAAAAGGGTAAAACAAATTTTCTATATATCTGGTGATTTATTTTCATTAGAGCGTAATAAAGTAAAACTTTTTTATTTGATTAATAAATAAATTAAAAAAAAACTATAAAAATCAATGTCGTTTGCCTATGAAATTGAAATTAATTAAGAATTAATTAAAAAGCATGTTGAGCATTTAAAAAAAACTATTAAATTATAAACTAAAAGCCTTTAAAAGAAGCGTAACATTGAGCCAGATTAACATTTTATTATATTGAATGGCATCAACGGAAATATGTGTCATACTCAGGCCTGCTAGATTTTTTTTATAGAAAAATGCTTTTAAAATTACGATTTTTGGCTTTATCTAGGCGATAACAGAACTTAAAAAGGATTTACGTATAATATTCAACACTTATATTAAATTATTAGTTTTTATTTACCTTCTCTAATCAGTCAAGTATTCAAATATGTACCATTAAACACTGTGATTTAAAATAAAAGTTTCAATTTGTCACACACTTTCCTAAAACTAAGTCTTCAAACTGACCAAATTTCTTTTGACAAATTTCACTTTGTGGACTGACTGTTTTCAAATCAATCTTTTTAACGAAAAAATAACATTCCCCAGAAATATATTTAAAAACATTACAATATATTTACATTTTATTTAAACTTGAAACTGTGTCATAAAACTTATTGACAGAAATATGTTTGTTTACTTAAAATAGATTAAAAAAAAAGAGATGACAACTACAAAGAGACACAGAAAACAAACTCAAACTCACAGCTGATAATAATTTTTAAAACACAATTTAATTACAATTCCATTGAACAAAAAAAAAATTAAATAAAAAAGTAAAAAAAAGCCGCTAAAAACAACAAACAAAGAGATAAATATTACCACAAAATGTATGCATGTCAAAGTGTAGAATAAATAAAACAGCCAAACATGAAAAGCAAAATGAACAAGAAATAGACCTTTAAATATGTCAACAACACAACATCAGTGACATTTTAAAAATAGTATGTTTTATAGACACATGAATGAATGATGTTTAATATTTAAACGATTAAATTTAAGAACTATAAATTATTGTAAATATTTGTTTGTTATTATGGAATTAAATAACGATAAGAATTATGGAATATTAAATAAATAAATAATGATAACAAACAAAAAATAAAGCATCAAGTCATTATTAACATTAGAACTAACTGCAACATAATTATGTATGTCAGCAATTGACATTTAAAACAATGTTGCTATAATTATATTGAACTTAAGAAAGTTCCTACATTTTGAAATAATAAAAATGTTCAACTTGAAGCGTAGTTTAATGAAAAGGTAAAAGATTTTCACATAATTTGTTTATTAAATTCTAAATATTCTTAATTTTTAATAAAAAGTAGATGACAAGCCATTTCGAATAAAAATTACGTGACAGCAGCTAACAAAATGGCTGACACTGACAACAATGTTGCCAACTTAAAAATACCTTTCATAAAAGTTCATTTTAGAATTAAAATAACTACAGCTGTTTCTTACCGCATTGAAACCATAATACTCCTACATAATAATTTTTATTCATTTATTATCCACAAATTTCAAAAATCAATCATATTAAGTTATTTAATAAAAACACCCGTAACATCTTTCCTTAAACAAATATGTCTTAAAAACAATAAAACTTGTGAATGATTTATGAGCTTATATAATTCTTTTTATATAAAGAATTAATATTTAATTCAACAACATGCTACAGCGTAAAAATACTTGGTTAGAGATAGAGCAAACAATCACTTGAATCGATGCTAAAATTATAAAGTTGAGTTACATTTTCTAAGTAATTGTTTTTACAAAAACATGCTTATTCCAACGAAACAATTTCTGTTTAAATACGTTTTAACAACGATTTGATTGTAGATTTTGGTACGTTTTACATGCAGTACTTTTTTTGAATTGTAGTACTTTTAAACAATTAGTAGGTACTTTTTAGAAAAATATGCAAATCTCAAACTAAGATAAATTTTAGAATAATATTAAAATGTAAATTCTAAATGCTTTTAATTTAAATTCCGCCCATTTTTTAAATTCAAAATATTGAAACCTATTTAAAGAAAACTTATAATATACATATACGAGTTTATATTTCAGTACAAAGTTATCACTCTACAAGAGCCACAACTTACTTATTCTCTTAGGCCCGTTTTCTCAATGTGTCGAAAAACTGCCTGTTACTAAATGCCGACATAAATTTATTAGACTGATAATATGTCCGTTAATAATTTTGGTTTTCTCAATATACCGACAGAAACATTATTTTTATTTGACAATACCTCTCAAAATTTATGTAAACATTGGGAACTCTGTCCTCAAGTGACAAGTTGTTGACATAAATCAGCTGTTTTCCAAATGTGAAAAAATAAAATCAAAAAGAAAATATTTTAAAAAATAAATAATATCCATGTCTGCCAGATAGTTAGGTCTGGCATGATAAACTCTTTCAACATTCACTTTCATGTTCTTCGAGTTCAGCCTCCATCAAATTAATGTTTATTCTTCTATTAAACATTTTTTCTAAAATCTATTTAATTTTTTTTACAAAAACTCATAAAAAATATGAACAGCAGTCAGCTGATTCTGTACAACAAATAAATAATCGGCAGATGAGGGCTGGTTAGTTTTGCAACAGAATAGAAGCAAATGAGACATTGAAAACCCCAAATTTCTTTAATCGGCAGTTTTTCGTTGGGAGAAAAGATAATCGTCTAATGAGAAAACGGCCCTTAGTGTTTTAAATGTATTTTTATTTATTTATTTAATTAAGTCTATGGATACAATCCTTACAGACTAAATATTAATCAACAATTTTCTTAATATAACTCAAATTACACATTCAAACTTAATATAATATTGCGTTTAATAACATCAATATTTAAAGAAAAATCTATAAAGTTAAACATTTCATTAAAACAACAACATAATTTCCTAAACGGATCTGCCATCTCATAGTTTGTTCGAAAAGTTTTAACATATAGTGGGTTATTGAATCGTAATGTGCGTTGAGGAACATTCAATGATATTTTACTTAATAGAAAATTTGATGAAACATTACCATTTAAAAGATTTACAAGAAATGAAACGTTAAGCATAATTCTTCGGCTTTTTAATGTTGGTAGTCGAATCAAAGCAAGTCGTGATGAATATGATGGAAGCGCAGAGTATCCTCGATAAACATCACTTAAACAAAAAATTAAAAACTGTTTCTGAACAGATTCGATAAGATTAATGTGAACGTTATAGTAGGGGTCCCATACAATTGAGCCATACTCTAAAATCGGTCTTACAAGTGACGTGAATAATCTTTTAGTGATAAAGGGGTCCTTAAATTCTTTTGCCCATCGTTTAATGAAAGCCCAGATACCTCGAGCTTTATTAACAGCCATCGTAATATGTTGTACAAAGTTTAATTTTCCGTCCAACAAAACACCAAGATCCATAATAACGCTTACTGACTCCAGTTTATGACCACTGATATAATAGTGACCAACAGCGTCACGCCTTCTCGAAAAAGTCATGTGCTTGCATTTTTTGAGATTAAGTTCCATTAAATTAATGTAACACCAATTATAAAAATTATCCAAGTCCTTTTGGAGATAACTGTGATCAGGTGAATGCTTGAAGCTTAAAAATATTTTAACATCGTCTGCGAACATCAGTATATTAGAATAATTTATTGCCTCAGGCAAATCGTTGATGAAAAGTAAAAATAAAATTGGGCCCAGGTGACTTCCCTGCGGAACGCCGGATTTTACCAAAATATTTCTAGAATTTGCAGATTTAAATTTAACGGACTGTGTTCTGCATAACAGATATGACTTTAACCAGCTTAAATAAGTATTATCGAAACTCATTTGATCCAATTTTTTAAGCAGAAGTTTGTGATTAACTTTATCAAAGGCTTTACTGAAGTCAGTATAAATGACATCCGTTTGTTGACCACTAGTAAATCCTTCATTAACCAAAGTAGTTAATTGTAGAATGTTAGTCATAGCTGAAGATCCTTTACGAAAACCGTGTTGACAGGGTGTAAGTAAGGGAGATACTTGATGAACGAGAGAGTCAGTAATACATTTTTCAAATAGCTTTGGAATAGCGTTCAATTTAGCTATGCCTCTATAATTTATTATATTTGACTTATTGCCAGATTTGAATAAAGGAATAAGAAACGATTCTTTCCAGATTTTAGGGAAATAGCCATATTTTAATGAAGTATTAAATATAATTACTAAAGGTGTTGCAATAGCTATTGCACAATTTCTCAAAAGACAACTAGGTATGCCATCTGGACCACACGACATTGAGGATTTGAAGTTTTTTAAACATTTTATTATGTGTGTAGTGTCAAGTAATGGGATTGATATTGTTTGAATAGAGTGAACATTAAATGGATAGGGTTCATTATCATCGAATTCGGCGTTAGAGTAAGTAGCGGCAAAAAATTCAGCGAATAAATTGCTAATCTCTGACTCATTGCTTGACTCTGTACTTAAATATTTCATAAATGTGGGGGTGCCACAATTCTTCCTTCTTGAGTTAACAAACGTAAAGAACGATCTCGGATTATGTTTAAAACTATGTTTCATTTTGGCTAAGTAGTTTTTGTACAGTTGAGCATTTAGCAAATTGTGTTCTGCACGAAGAACAGAGTATTTTCCGTAATCAAATGCATGGCCATATTTCTTGTATTTTTTATAATATTTATTTTTAAGATTTTTTAAGGAAGATAATTGTTTAGAGTTCCAGGGTGGACCAGTTTGAGAACGCGGTGTAATTTTTGGAATACATTCATCCATATATTGGTACATGGTTTCATAAAAAATTTTAATCATTTTATCAACAGAATTCACCAAGCCATTTGGTATAGATAATAATTGAAGCCAATTTGTATTATATAAAAGATTGTTAAAGTCGGCGTAATTTGTACGTTGAAAGCAGAATTTTTTTTCCTTTTTGGTAACATTTTTAGCGAAATTTAAACCTTGAATATTACAGCTTATTTCAATAGTGGGGTGGTAACGATCTTCGGGCAGTGTAACTGGATCAACACGATTCACTGTGCATTCATTAGGTACGTTTACAAATACCAGATCAAGCAAATTACTACAAATGTTATAGACTCCGTTGATTTGGTGTAGGCATAGATTTGAAATATTATAAAATACATCTGCACCATTTTCATCAGATCTTATGGGTATGTAATTATAATTCTCAGTGGAGAATTGCCAGCTAATTCGAGGTAGATTAAAATCACCAATAACAAAAATCAGATCATCACGATTAGTCTTTAAAGAAACCATTTTAATTAAAGCAATGTGCTGCTGGTAAATTAATAAATCTGATTGCGGAGGAATATACGAACAGGTAATAAAAACTTTTATGTGACTAATTTTCATGACCACAGCGATAAATTCAATGTTACAGGCTATATCAAATTTTAATTCCTCAGCTGAAAAGTTATTAGAGATCGCTATTAATACACCACCCCCAGTCGTATTTGTATTTCTATCTCGACGGAAGACTTGAAAATGATTGCAAAAAATTTCCGTATTTAAAAAAGTATTATTAAGCCAGGTCTCGGTGAAGCAAATAATATGATTATTAAGGTCGAAGCTGTCTCGATATAGTTTAGAGCATTTACTTTTTAATCCTCGAACATTTTGATATATAATACTAAGCTGAATATCTCTAGTGTTAATTAGTTTTTTTGGCTTGTTAGTTGACGAGGTGGGAGGTGTACAATATTATTTCCACGTTGGTTTATATTGTATTCATATTCTCGGACTATAACATGGTTTGGCCAGAATGACGGGTCAACAACGCGATCAAAGATATTAAACGGAACAGTTATTTTAAAAGACGTTATGCTCCTCGTTTGTGCATAAGTGAATTTACGAACAGTAATATTTGCATTTTGTTTAAGCTTTGATTTAATATATAAATCAATATCATCAGCAGAAGTGTCGAATGCAAAGCGTGATATAAAAATTTGTTTTTTTGGAGGAACTACTCTTAATTCTCTGTGAGAACTAGGATTGTTCCCATTATTTATTAAAACTTCGGCATAATTAGTTGCAGGGTTATTGTCGATGGAAGAACTAAAGGCAACAGGATTTTCTAATGGATCATTATTTAGTGGAACATCACGTACTGCCATAGTAGGGTTTTGTGATGAGGTTGAAACAGAAGTTTTTAAAGGAATACAATGATCAGAAGAAGTAGCAGCATCAGATTTTGAGGAGTCGGTGTGAAGGTCGTCTTGTTTATCTTGATTGTTTATTCTAGATGATTTACGTCTTTTGGGTGAAGACTGAACAGGAGATTTTATGGAGTCCAAACTTTTAAAATCTTCAAATAGCTTGCCATAGCTAGAAATTCTATCCAATAGTTTATTTGCTTCATCTTGGATTTCTGAGAAACGGGTTTTGTTTCCTTGGAAAAAACGGTAGAAAGTAACACCAATTTTTCTGCAAGAATTACAGCAACAATACACCACAATAGTGGGGAGGGTATATGTATTGGATTAGTGCTGATGTTTTTAACGCCCATAAATAAAGTAAATAGGGGTTTAATGATCATAAATTTTTTAATTATGCAAGTATCCACACAAATTTTACCACAAATTTTGTGAAGAGCGGTCCATAATTAGGCGTAGCTCCCATATAAGGCCCACTTCCGAAAATCACTTTAAAGAGCATAACTCTTTTAAGAATGTTGGTATCCAAATAATATTGAACACAAATCTGTTTCAGATATATACAAATAATATGGTACAATTTTATGAACGTCGGTCCATAATTAGGCGTAGCTCCCATATAAGGCCCTCTTCCGAAAATCACTTTAAAGAGCATGACTCTTTTAAGAATGTTGGTATCCATAATATTGAATACAAATCTGTTTCAGATATATACAAATAATATGATGCAATTTTATGATAGTCGGTCTATAATTAGTCAAATCTCCTATATAAAACCCTCTCCGTAATTCCTCCATAAATTTTTTAAAAGTATTTATTTCGTTTACTAGGTGTAGGCTATTATTTTATAGCCCAGTGTAATGTTTCAATATTTGCGCTAGAATAATAACCACAAAATAGCGGATTTTATATTTAAGCACTTTGAAAATTAATAATCTTGAAATTACCATTTGTAGAAAATGCATGAATTTGTTTATGACACTTATAAAAATGTTTGAACTGTTAAGGCATAAAATAGAAAATGCAATGTGTTTTTAAAAACTGTCAGTCATTAAAAATTTCTTAAATTGTGTGTGTGTGTCGGAAGGGTCTGAAAATCAACTCATAATAAAATAAAAATATAAAATTTATTTATAAACAAAAGATAAAGAAAAAGAAAGTGTCTGTTAAAAATTAAAATAAAAATAAAAAGTGTTTGATTTAAGAGGAAAACATAAACAAAGCAAATATTTACAATTAGTTAAACCACAATTGAAAACAAGACAAATTTTAAAAAATTATTGTGTTATAATATTAAACATTATTTTATTGATTTAATTTTTTTTCGCAAAACTTTCTTAACTAAATATTTACTTAAATTTCATTTTAGATTATTCAAATCACAGCACCCCTTTCTAATTAAAGTCCCAATACATTTTTTTTTCTTCAACATGAATACTACTTCCTCCTTTTTAATGTAATAATCACATGGTTTGTAGGAAACAAATTTTCGTTAAACTTGCTTCCGCTTAAATTTGACATTCCTACATGTATTTATACCCTTTGTATTTCTAAATCAAAATTATAAATAACACCCAACTTTATTCAAGACTTTTCATTCCGCCCTATTTTTATGAATTTCTTCTATATGAAACCAGAAAAAATTAAATCTCTATTCATGTCATGTTTCATGGTTTTTCAACATGATAGAAAATTCAAGAAAAAAAGGAACGAACCACTTGAGTTTGCTCGCATTGCACACATTGTTTGAAGTACACAATACCGACGTAATTGTTAAATATTGGAAAAGAAAAATGAAATAATAAAAATGCGAGCACATTAAAGGTAATAAAAACATTTTTCTTTTATCCCTTATATTTAGCTTCACATTAACATTTGTCTCCTATTTAGTTTAAAATTTCTTCGAGTGTAATCCAGGGGCTACACATCAATATTTGAATGCACCACTTCACTTAGACACTCCATCATCAGGAATCATGTGACATTTGTACAAAACAATTTTCAAGTGCTTTCAACTATTGTTTGCAGGCCTGATTTGGTTTACTTTTTAAACACATTGAAATAAAAATGCACACCTTTCCTTTTCTAATAATGAGTACAAAAAATATTAGAATAAAATGGTTATTTGGATGTTTGTAGTAAATTTCGAAATAAACGTATGTATTAATAAAGGGTTGCTCAATTTCTAACGACTTAAGGTACGGTCACACTTGGTAAATATTTACTCAAAAAAGCGTAACACTTGTTTTAGCACAAATTTGTTTGACGTTACAAGAGTTTTGCAACATCAAACAGCTTTAAATAACATAAAACTAAATATCTGTTGTGACCTGTCCTAAATAAACAAATTTTTTTAAATAAATAAATGAGTTTAAATATATTTTATTTAGTGGTTACGTCTTTTTCGGCAAATATTTGCCAAGTGTGACCGTGCCTTTAGAGTACGTAAGATTTGCAACTGTGAGAAAAGTATATGACATTTGCAACTCTGTTTGACTATTGCCTGCTTCACTATAAATCAGTGATGCCAAATATTTTTGCACCAAACCGCTCAGTATAGCTCCTAAAAACACGCTAGAAAGCCCTAATAATTATCAACATGGCTTTTTAATGAAAAAAAAACGAACATATTTTTAAAATAAATTAGTTTTAAATTAATTTTAAATTCATTTAATTAACATTGCAATTTCGATTGTGGACCAGCTCTGGAGTTGACCACTTAGTCCTAATAATTCATAGGATAAATCTTTACTATTCCAACGAAATTGAATTTTAAATACTTAAATTACTTATACTAAACGCGCCAATCTAGAGCTGATTTTGAAAAATGTTTATTCAAGATCTAGTGTGAGTTCTTAGCTTAACAAGAAAAGATGTAATTAATTCAATCCGCAATAAAAGACTTTGAATTTGACCACAAATACTTTATGTGTTAATTTCTTTTCATTTCTTATTGGGGTTTTATTTCGAGTAAATAAAATAATCAAAGTTATTTTATTTACATTCCACTGATCTCCTCTTCAGTTTTCAACCATCACTTTCCTGAAATAAACATTATTCTTGAATAAACATTTAATTTTATACTTTAATATCCAATTCCATCGTACATATTAGTCTATTATAAAAAAGAGGGCAGAAAAAGGTCAATGTTTAAGTGCAGATAACGCTACTAAAGTTTTTATTTTTTTTTTTAATTTATATAGTACGTCTTAATTAAAAAGTGTCACATCCAAGCACATCAAACATTCATTCTATGAAATTTCGTTTTTTCCAAAGAAAAATGTTACCCTTTGTTTGCAATTCTTTTTTTCGCAAAAAGCTTCTGTAAAAAGTAGTGGGTGTGGAATCTGCTTATATAAGGTATTTTCAAGTTACTTTCAACATCTATCATAATAAATATGGGCTAGCTAAATACACAAGAAAATTCAAATAATTATAAAAGTTCAAAAAATGTGATATTGTATTGGACTAGTATTTTTTAATAAATTGTTAACAATTTGATTTGCAATGCATGTGAATATGGTTTTGTAAAAATGGGAATGGCAGGAAAAGTGCAACATTTTTTCCGAAAAGTCAGTACATATTTTTAATATCTGAAGAAGCAATTGATATGTGCATATTTTGAAGTTATCGTATTTGGTACTCCAAGAATTACAGTGCACTCGCGAAAATATTTTTACTTTTTTTAATTATTGAATCTGCTTTATTTCCTTAGACCTAGCAATAAGTATTCAAATCTTAAAACTAAAATTAAATCTAATTACTCTATAACAGACCATTAATTTGTTATTGGCTGATAAAATATACGAAGCATCGACGAATTCAACCAATGGTACTTCTAGATCTCTGTGGATGTTTTCATTTCTTATGTACCACGGTACGCGAAAATATGAACACTTTTTCTCTGCCAAAATATGAACTTTGTACAGAAGCTGAACATTTGTTTTTCTATTTTGAAACTGATTTCAGTTACATGATCTGCAGGAACATTTGGGGAAACCCCGAGCTATTAACATTGCCAAATATAAAGGGTCAAACAAACAAGTGCACTTTTTAGTTTGTCTGGAATAAATATGCAATTTCAAAATGTGTCAACAATACATTAAAAGGACCTGGAAACTATGCGCCTGTCGGAGTATCCAAAAATGGAAAAATCATTATAGAAATGGCTTATGCGTATGAGGGATAAGGAATTGCCCATCAGCAGGCTAATGTTGAAAGAAAAGGCCAAGGAACTTCGTTATAATATTAAGGAAAATAACTCTGACTTCAATTCAATCTTTTATGTTTTAAAATAAAACAAAAATCTAAACTATTTAAAATAAACTTCTATTTACACAGGAAAGAACTTTAGATGGTAAATAAATGACTTGGTTTTATTAAAATAACTCTGCCTTCAATTCAATTTTTTATGTTTTTAAATAAAACAAAAATTTTAACTATTTAAATTAAACTTTGATTTATACAGGAAGAGAACTTTAGGTGGTAAGTAAATGATTTGATTTTATTTAAATTTTGTGCCATTTGTAAATATGAAAAATCCCAAAAATATAAACTGGACTTGTTTTCATTACATAGTTCATATTATCGCAAGTGCACTGTAGTTTAAACGCATAAAACAGTAAATTAATACCAGTGTACGAGTATTTTACTATAAACGTTTTATCCATGATCAATAATTATTTTTTTCTATAAACGTATGTTAAATCTTAATAATTAAAAAAGAATTTGACAGTTATTGAACTTTAAGTTTAAATTAAAAAAACTGGTCTCTTTTTCTCTCTTTAAAGTTCAATATACTTAATTTCTTAAATTAATACAATTTACACACGACTATTAATAAAAAATTTAAACTTTCGAACACGATAGAGTCATAAAAAAGGCCATATGTGACTTTCTCACATTTTGGTTTCCCAGCGGAATTTGTTTTTTAAACAATTTTCTATTTGTTAAATCATACTCAAAAACACACACACTTGAGGAATTTAAATTTTCAATTATCGCTCAGAAAAAGTATTGTATTGAAAGAAAGTAAACAAATAAATTAAAATAATTGTAATAAAAATAAAAATATAAAAGAAAACCCGTAACTGTGTCAACATGTAATATTTAAACGAGCTCATAAATTATTTAAGTGTATACATTTAGTACATGTTATTACTTTAACCTTTTTTATGGTCAAATAAATCGGTTTGTATAATAATCTACTTCTCTACAAACTCTACTAGCACACATAACCATGTAAAGAAATGACATTTAGTTCATTAACAAATAAAAGAAAAACAAAACAGAAAAATATTAACAACATTTTAATGTAGACATTGCGATGACAACCATTTGTTATTCACATTTACAAAACACTGTTAACACACAATTGTCAAGTATTTTGTTTTTTTTTTAGCATACACCTACATTTCAGACATACATACTTATCAGCGTTGTCAACTTGGTGCGTTTCGCACCATTTTTAGTGTTTTTTTTTTTAATTTTTTGTGCGAAAAATTCTCTAGTTGGTGCTTTTTTAATTTCGGTGCGTTTTGTTAATTTTTCCGAAAATGTGATAAAATCTTTCTTCTTACTAATTTTTAATTGTAGTTTTTTAATAATTCATTATCATGAAATCTATACGATGAAACAGGACCCCATTAAACGTAATTTATATACGAATGTATGATAAATGAACACATACTATTAAATTCGTCACATGAAGGTTATTGCTAAAGGTGAATAGGGTGGAAATCTTTGTTTGAAAATAAAATTAACATTTTAAACATGGAAATAAAAATTATTGTATAGCTTGATGGTTTGAACTGTAGACGAACAACCAGGTTTAGAGTCCCAATGGAGTCCTAACAAATTTTATTGAAAAAAAAATCAAATAGAAGTACTTAAAATAGAAAACAATAATATTTAAAAAAAAAGTACCAAATATGTACTGAAATTAGCTCTTCTTTACCAATTAGTTCCGAATAGCATATTGTGAGTTAAATTTTGAGTGGTTTAATGCTTATTTTATATAATTTTTATTAATCGTTGACCTCTTTTAAAAAGTTTTATATAGAATTTATGAAATTAAAAAATGTAAAATTAATTCAATAAACATTTTCAATAAAAAAGAAATTCTATACTTGGTGCGTTTTTTTAATGGCACGTTTTTTTCTCCATTTTGATGCGTTTTGAAATTTCAAAGTTGACGACACTGACAATGAGGTATGTATATATGTACCCCCTTATTCATAAAACCTGTCAAAGGTTTATAACAGGCTTATAAAGCAAATTTTGTATGGATATTTGATTTATAAGCCTGTTATAAACCCTTTATACGTTTTTATGAATTAGACTGGTAATGTTTGTACGTGTTAAGAAAACCACGCAGAAACTCATCTCTCTCACACAATGTGTTTGGTTTATTTGTGTTTTTAAAGAAGTAGATGATGAGCAATAAAATACAACATTGAAATCATTAATTGTAACAACTTTTCCAGGAATTATGTTTAAAAAAAAGCAACACGTAGGTATACTTTCATAAAAAATTGTAATTAATTTGAACTTCATGAACTTTAAAATGCTTTTTTTTATTGTTAGTTTTAAATGTTTTAGTTTTACATTTTCCACAATTAAACTAACAATTTATTTTTTGTTTAAGTATTATAATGGTTGATTTAACAGACCTATTTTTAATATTCATTAAATGATTGCCTGTCATTTACAAAACAGTCCTCTTTCATTCATTCATACAATCATTTATACTTTCATAGTCATACTTAAACATTTATGCAAGCACTCAATTACCCAAGTATACTTGGTCAAATTACCCAGTAGTTCTGGCTAAGTGTCCCGATGTAGTCACTTAAGGTCACTTCTGCTTACAGAATTAGTTATGTGACTAAGTGGAAGTCAATTGACCCTAAAAAAATTACATAAGGACACTTAAAGATAATTGACTCCCCCATAGATTTTTTTCTTGTGTATAAAACAACTACTTAACTAAAGTGACTAAACCTTAGATTACTTGGAGACACTAAAGTGATAATTGACTGGACGCTAGATTACCTGGGATGTATAAAGTACATCAACAAAAAGCACATCAATTGGAGTCAGCCAAATATTTAGCCATTAGTGAGTAATTTCGTACTCAATGGAGAACTGCTGGGTATTGCGTGTAGAGACAGACAGACACAAACAGAACGCAATTTATGTTTGTGATTCACTATCGTACTATCGGTGCTACATATGATTAGCCTATATAAACTTTTAAGTATTATTTTTATATGTAAATAATACTACTTACTATATGTAAATGTTTTTTTTTAATTTACAATATTATTATTTATTGTAATAGAGTTAGTTTACATTCAAGCAATATTTGCTTTTGCTGTTTTGCATGTAAATAATTAATGTTTTGCCATAAATAATTTGTAATTTTGTTTTTGTATGTATTTTATACAATAGTGTTATAAATGCCATATATAATTAATTATTTATGCTAAATATGCTTAAGGTGTATTTAAAATATCAATCATTAAAATTGTTTTTGGGTAATATAAAATTTATAGTGCTGCTTTACAAGGGAACCTTGTAAAAATGCCCCAACAGCTAATTATTACACTTAGGAAGTATTGGGAGTTTAAGGTTAAACGTGTAATTATTTATAAATTGTACTGAAAAGCTAATTTTTTTTTGTGGAATAAATATGATTTGTTTTCAACAAAATCAAATAAATATGATTTGTTTTCAACAAAATCATATTTGTTTGTTACTGTATAAGCTATTTAGTGCAGCTACCTTTAACTCAGCTTATTCTATGTAAGTTTAAATTTTCTCAAAGTTTAGGTCTTTCTCTTTGATTTTTTACATTGTTTTTAATTGTTTTCCAATTCAAATCAGAGGTTTTTATAAATATACTACTTTCCTCTGAAAGAAAATATTTCTTTATTATAAAACTCCTTCTATAAACTTAGTATGATTTTATAGATGAAAAGTTAATATAATAACTAACCCCCTATTTACAGAGTTTTAACCCCTGGCCCTCGATGTCGAACGCTAACGTTCGCTTAGATAAGACTTAAGACACAAACTTTTTATCGTATCTATTTTTTTACTCAATCAAGTTTGTGTCTTAAGTCTTATCTAAGCGAACGTTAGCGTTCGACATCGTGGGCCAGGGGGTAAAACTCTGTAAATTGTGTGATAACTTTAGGTTAAGTGTTATAAAATTTTTTAATAAAAAAAATATAAAAAAAAAAAAAATAATTGTTTTCCAATGTTAGCTTTTAGTTTAGAAAATATATTCAGCCCAATCATGAATAAAAATTCCGCAGGAGTTTTTTCCCTTTTCCCAATTTTCCTATTCAAATTCAATGTTAAAAAAATAATTAAAAAGGGAAAAAACTCCCGCGGATTTTTTATTCATGATTGGACTGATTATTCTTTGCATGAGAGATTTATAAAAATAATCCATTGGGTCTTGTTTTTTGTCAAATGTCTTGTGATTTAAGTTTAGTTTAATTTGGCATTTCAACATGAATAGAATGACGCCTGAAAAACGCTTTCAAAATGTGGAAATTTATTTTGAAAATCATGGTTCTGTTGCAGAAGATTATATCTACTTTATTCGAAAGATAATCTTCTGCTATTATAATTTAAATATGACTTTTGGCTTGGACGTAGTCTAATCTGGAGGACCAATTTTCGATGACTTTTTCAAACATTTGTGGCCATATATCTATAATAAAGCGGCGAATGTTGTCCTGCAAGTGGTCAATCGTTTCGGGCTTATCGGCGTAGACTAGACACTTAAAACATAAATAACTTGACAGCTGTCGAAATGACCGCCAGTTACAAACATGTTGCCAACTTAAAGTTATATGTAGTACATCTAAAAAACACCCTATATTAAGGTCAATGTTCAAAAATTTCACAAGTTTATAAACTGGATTTTTTTTTGCCAAAACAAAAATCTGCTGGCAGGCCTGTATTCTACAGGGTTTGGAAATGCTTTATTAAAAAAACAAACCAACATGAAATTTCTGTATTTTAACAAAAAAGTCCAGATTTTTCTTGACAATGAAAATCTTTAAAAATGATTTCTATGGAATACAACCTTTTAAATTATCCCTCGTTTCAAAATATAAAATACATACTGCTTTTTTTATTATGCAAAATCTGCTTGTTGTTGGCCTATTTTGCATTTCTCTGAAAAAACACAAACCAACAATAATAATTTCAATTATGAAATGTTTTTGAAACAAACAAACCAACCCCAAACTCCAAAACAAAAAAAGTGAGGCTAGTTTGAAAACAATATTTTTCATAAATAAGCATACATTGTATTATTGGTTTAATAAAGGGCTTGTTAACATTTTAAATGGGATTTGTTTTTCCCATAAATATAGCTGCTGTTTGTTGGGTTGGTTGTTCGTTTAATGCTTTTTCCATGCATGCACTAAATTATAAAACAATGCTTTTGTTAATAGCAATTTTTCTTTTGCTTCATTAAACTTTATTTCCGCAATTGTCTGATTGATAATATATCATCAAATTAAATGTGGTTTTGTGGGTTTGTTTTTCCGATATTCTAAATGGCTCATTAAAATTATACAAAATAGAAAAACTTAAAGTAATTTTTAACATACAAAACGTATGTAGTTTTTAGAAAATTAACAAAAAAAATCACTGTATCTTTATCAACAACAAAAACTAAAACGCCGTAAGTTGTTTATACATTTTAACAACAAAAACAATGACCTATTTTTGTTGGATTGAAATTATATTAAAGGCAACAGCTGATGTTGCCCTGGAAAAAATATTATTATGATGCAATTAACTAAAAGGAAACTAAAAAAAAACAAAAACACAAACACATCATCTGCCAGTACTTATGAAAATATTATCACATCCGTAGAGTTTTATTTTATACTTTTTCTTTTGTTTTTAATACAAAAACTATATCTCATTTATTTGTTTCGTTTTTGTTAAGAAATCACAAGAAGACTAAAAGGTTTGAGATTATACGGTATAACAGAAGAAAAGCAGATAATAACCATGATAATGACTTCAGATATTTTTATTTTTCGAATAACATTTTGTATTTTTCCTAGTTAGTTTTTTTTTTTTTTTTTTTGGTACAAAAACTTTGCAAGCTGTCTCGTGTCTAAAAGCAAGAAATAACTACA
The DNA here is from genome assembly GCA_916048285.2 of Bellardia pandia. Classification (NCBI taxonomy): domain Eukaryota; kingdom Metazoa; phylum Arthropoda; class Insecta; order Diptera; family Calliphoridae; genus Bellardia; species Bellardia pandia. The sequence continues at coordinate 48,834,366 of OU696529.1, forward strand.
GATTACCAACTGCATCATGAAACTTTAAAACTGTCTAAGATGGCATGACAGATAAATATCTTCCCTTGTTTTTTCGTTTTGTTGTTTTAGTATTTTTTGTTTTTTGTTCTCAAAATATCTTTTCAAATGTTTTGTTAGATGGAGTGTGTAAACTTGGTGTACCGCCACCCAAAAAGTTGTTTTTATTTTTAGTTTTTTTTTTTTTAAAGCTTAGTTGAGATTTTTCTGTGAAGTATTTGTTTAAACAACAAAATTAATTACTTGGAAATAACGTGCTTAGTTGAAATTCTAATGTAAAATCGATAAAAAAAACAATTAAATGGCAAAAGAATGTAGGAAAAAACTAAAATATACGCATGTAAGGCCAACAATGTTACGCATGTATTGACGAATATAAGTGTTAAAAACAAGTGATGCCAATGTGGTTGAAAAAAAGTTGTTTACAAAACTCAGGACACAACAAAACTAAAGTATTTATTTTTATTTATACATATACATACATACATATGTGCGAACATTACTAAGTTATTACCTGTTTTATTGAATCATATATATATATAAATAGAGCAATGTAAGCAAACTGGAAGAGATTAAAGATCACTTGAAATATATTAATAGACCATTTGACAGCTAAAGTAAGCAAGGCACCCAATATACAATCTGCGCACAGTCAGTCAATGAAGCATGAATTTTCTTGCCCTACCACAGCATAAGTGGTAAGAAAGGTTTGTGATTCCGTTTGTAATTTCAACAATTTGCGATCAGTTACCATCGCATTCAGCATATACTGTGACCGTTAAAATAAAGTCAACACCACATCTTATTTAAAGAAAAGCTTAATTATATTAATATAAATAATATTATATTAGAAAAATTATATTGCATTCAAGTAGAATTGAATTCACAAAAAAAAAAGAAACAAAAACAAAATAGACCAATTTATTAGCGTCAAAATAAAGTAAACAGTGGCATAGACCTTGCGCACAAAAATCCCTGTAATTCCAAAAGTAGCAATTCATATGTAGCAATTCTTTTATTTTTTTTAAATTTTTTGAAAGTATAACGATAAAGCGCAGTACAAAATAATTGCAAGTTTCATAATTTATTATTAAACGAGATTAATTTGTGACGTTAAAGGTGGCTTTAGACGGTATGTATTTTTCAGTGTACTTGTCAGTTGTACGATACACATGTAATATTACATGTCTGTCAAAATTGGCAATTTACAGGCAGTTTATAATTTTTGCTTTCACACTTTGGTTTTTAGTTTTATGTGACATAATCTACAATAGAAGACTGAAGAATGAATTAATTGTATCTTGCAGCATTATTGCAATAATAGCTTCTATAAAATATAAAAAATTAAGCAAGAGTTAAAGAGAAAATGTACCATGTGGAGCCAAAAATTATTGTATTTAAGTTAAAAAAAAATTAATATGTATAAATTAGGTTTTTTTTTTTCAAAAAATATTTCTATACAAATTTATTGTTTAATGCAATTTTTTTAAATATAAATTAGTTTAATCGCAAACATTATGTTCTTGGCGCCATTAATAATTGACTTGCAAAACAGCTGGTTGCAGTTGCTTTGTCAAATAAAAATGGAACGTGCTCTAATTGAAAATTTTACACTGTAAATGCAGGCTGACATTTGCAGAACCATTTTTCTTGCTTTTACACGACGTGTATGCATTTTACAGTGGAACATTGGCCAAGCACACTGTAAAATACATACCGTTTAAAACAGGTAAAGGCAACCTATACTATTACATTTTGCAATTGTATTAGTAATATACTCTCTTCGCTCTCAACACAAATCGGTATTGCCAGAAAACTTTCGTCACTTATCCCCAATTAAAAATTTAAAATCTCCAAAAATATCTATTTTATTATTTGCGAAAAATTAGAAAATCAGTCAGGAAATTGCATTACATCTTCAACATTTATTTCATATGGGCAACATTTTATGCGTATTAAATGTTCAAATGTCCAGCAAAACCTTCTTTTTTACCCAACATTACATTGGCACCATCAGTGCATACAGAGGAAAGCTTACTCTTATCAGTAAAAGAAAGAACTTTTTCATAATAATAATTTAAAGAAAATAAAAAATTCATTTCATATTCATCACACATTTTTAAAAAAGTTGGGAAAAATTTTTTTTCTGGCAACACTGATTTTTAAATTACACAACCTGTTTGAATCATAGCTGCCAGATTTGACGATTTATCGTCATTTTGACGATTTTTGGTTTCAAAAATAGCAAAATGACGATTTGACGATTTTTTCATTGAAAGTGACGATTTTCTGAATTATTAAAAATGTCTATCATTTGTTAGTTTTATGAATGTTTTTGTTACCAAATTCTCTCTTTTTTTGAGACAACAACTATTTCAAAAACAAAACTAAGTGATAGTAGTGTTTTCTTAATTATTGTTGTTAAGTTCAAGTAAAATAATCCCAAATAATATTCAGACAGGATAGTCGAAATTACTTATTTATCTGTAAACATAAAAATCAATTTTAAATCCTGAATTCCATGAACTAAAATTTTAAGAGGAAACAATTTCTGAATTTCCACGAGGAAATTCTTAAAATTTAAAATTTATGTACAGGGTGGGCCAAGTTTGACTGAATGATTTGAACTCTATTGGCATATTGTAGCCGTTGTGGTGCATCCCTCGGCAATAATTCTTGGGCCAATTGAATTTTATATGGAAACATCTTCAGATCAACTTTTAGAATACGTCGTAGCGATGTTCTGGAGATGTTCAATTGAGTATTAAATTAAAAATGCAAAAGTTATAAGCATTTCAAATCAGTCAGTCCAAGTTGGCCCACCCTGTATTTTGATATGTATTGTACAAGAAACTATATAAAATTGAATTTTTATGTTTTCGTTTAAATAAAAATTTCAAAATACTATTAGAAATAGTGACTTTTTATTTTTCCGATTTTTTTGACGATTTTTAAAATTCAAAATGACGATTTTTTTCTTTTTTATCGGGATTTTGACGATTTTTTCCGAAATTCATCTGGCAGCCCTGGTTTGAATGCTCATTAAACTTTGTTTATTTCTCTACAATGCGTGTGCACACGTACGTAAGAGAAGAGTAAATGAAAAACGCGGCGCCCATGTTTTGCCTTTCGCTGGTCTAAAACCACCTTAAGTAGTGAAAAATTTACAATGGGACGACAAACGTCAATTGGGACTCGGCAAATCATAATAGGCTTTCATAGAAAATTTAAATCCCTAAGTGCAATAGGTAAAATCGTTGGAAGGCATCACTGTGCTATAAAACAAATTATAGACAAGTATACCAAACACAATACCGTAGAAAATTTGCCTGTTGCAAAACGACCAAAGCGTTTTACAAAAACTGAAATAAGAGCTATAGTAAGAGAAGAGCAAATCCCAACATCTAGTGCTGTAAAAATAAATGAAAATGTTACGAAAACTTTTGGAAACCCTGTAGGCCATTTTGATGCAAACTGCACGTACGGAGCCCTTTATATCAAGAACAACTAAACCAAAAGTTTAAATTTCGCTTCAAATTTTTTTGAATAAAATTCGTTTCTATTAAGAGAAAAATTTTTCTTTTCACCGATGAAAGTAATTCTGAGATATTTGGTGTAAAAAACCCTCAAAAATATGATGAACTAAGAACGAAGCCGTTAGTAAAGACGCAAAAACATGGCCTGATTTCACTCGTTGATTCTATGTTTAAAAGATTGTCAGCTGTGATAAAGGCACAGGGACTACAAACAAATTAATTAATACAATGTTTTACATAACTTTAATATACCTGTTTAGTTTATTTTGTCGCGAAAAATCTAAAATTTTTCTGTTAAAATTAAAATATTTTTTATGTTCTTTATTTTTCTAGTTTTCGTTAATGAGTTATATTTTGCTTAACTTGCACTTATGAATTATGCAATATTTTTTAATTTGGATTGGTACTTGTAGTATATAAAATAAAACATTTTTTTAACAATATTAAGTGTTTGCATTATATTGACGCTCACAGTATATAAAGGTACTGTATAACATAAAAATTTAACTTCAATTTAACAAATAACACAACTCAGGTGCTGAACTTCCAGTTTATTTTTCTTAAAACTAGGGGTTACAAAGAACGATTTATTTTTTCAAGGCATTTTCTATTAAACTGAAGGACATTTAAGATTCAGTATAGCCGAATTGAGCAATCTAACTTGTATCTAGTCCATTTATTTAAGTAAAAAAAAACTAAATCCTCAATGAAATCAAACTTCACAATTAAAGAAATGATATCCAGAAATTCCTTGTTAAACATTCCTTAAAACATTTTCTTTTAGTAACCATTTTGTCTATATAAAACCCAGTCAAAATGTTTTCTAAATATTTTTCTTTTTTGGCAAAATCAATCGATTTTATTTCTTTAACTTAAATTTGTCTGTACAATAATCTTCAGCCATCTTAAATGCGGCTTCTTTGTGCCAAGATAATAAAAGTAGCAAAAGAAACAAAAATGGCAAATACCAACACATACTAGGTGCACCAAAATGTATGTATGACTCTATCGAAAGATGCTATACATAAATTATAAGAAATGACAGCCAGTTTTACTTTGACATTTGTGAAGTAAACAGAATATATTCATCCACTTTGTGGACAACTTTTGATCGAAATCTATCACGAGCGACAAGGGCCATTTCAATAGATAATCATACCCACCCATCTGCTTCTCTGATAATTCAGGTATTATTTACCAGGAATCTTTGCATTTAGCGCCATTTACTGCGGATATGTCATCGGGCCTTATTTTTTGAAGACAGCGTAAGTAACAGGTCATAGCAATGCATGATACAAAATACAGCTCATGAGACAATGGGTTCTTAGAAAAATGCTTCTGACTCACCTAATGTTTGACTGACAAACCAAAATATTTGACTCGACGTCTTTCTTTGTGTCTTTCTGAAGTAACGAAGAATAACAAGTCACGTATTTGTCGGTTACTCGCAAAGAAACTTTCAAAACGCAAAAATTTTTAATTATGAAAAATGTCATGAATGTTGAGTATTTTTGGGCCACCTTGTATTTTCTTCATCTTGTTTAGTGTTGAATGAATCGTGATTTTTTTACAATTGTTTATTTTTGTTTGTCTCAGTTTTATTTTACATTTTCTGTTGTTTTTTTTTTTTGTTCACTAATTTCTTGGCATGACCAAGGTGTAATATGAATTTATGGTGAAATATGTTTTAAATTTCTCATGGTTTCAAGTCATTTCAGATAAAATCATGATTTGTTAAGGGTTTTAGGAAAAAATTAACTAATGTTAATTAAAAAATGTTAATTTTAGAGATAAATAAAATTCGTGTAATAAAAACTAAGTTATGGTTTAATTAAATTTTTATGAGCAGTATGTTTGAATACACTTTTTTAATTGTTTAAAGTTTCAGACAAACATTGAATTTTTTGTATAAAAAAAATAAAAGTCTGCCCATGGTGTAACAAGGTGAGTGAGTGCAGTAGCCCAGCTGACTGATTTTGTTTACAATTTACTTATGTCAAAAGTAATACTTTTTCAAGTGTTTTTGACAGTAGTACATTATTTTACACAAACAAAATACAATATTTTGTTGTATTTGTTGCCGATTTGCACTCACCTTGTATAGTTACACCATGAGTCTGCGCTTAAAAAAATTAAAAAAATATTTTGTAATGTTTCGAATTTCAATACAAAAAGTTTGAAAAACTTTAAATTATATAATTTAATATAATTTATATAATTTAAAAGTAAAAATTAAAGCAAATTCTATTCGAGCGTATTTAAGTTACGAATTTAATTCGAATTTATCTTTTCCATTCGCGAATTTAACAAATAATATTCGCGAAAATTGTATTATTTATTTATATTTTTTGAGAATAGCTTCGAATTTTCTAGAACTGTTCGAAAATTTGAACAAAAATTAAAGTTCGAAAAACTAGTTTTGTAATACAATTTTAAATAAAAACAGTAATGTTTGTAAAAATTTATGTAAAAGTATTTTGATCCAATTTCGAAACTATTCGAAAATTCGAACTAATTTCTGAAAATAGAATTTTTCTCTAAAATATTTAATTTTTACTTCAAAATTATTTTAAAAAATGTTTGACCTGATGTTTCTAAAAACAAATTTGTAATAATTTTACAATTTTGATGTAAAAATACAAATTTTTAGATGAAAAACCCCATTTTCGAAATTAAGTTCGAGAAGTTCAAAAACCTAATTTTGTTAACATAGTTTATAGTTCTCAAGTAAAAATACATATTTTGACATGAAAATTTAATTTAAGTTTCCAAAAATAATTTTTTTTATCTCATGTTTTTTTTTTTCTTTTATAGCAAACACTGAATTTATGTTTCAATTTCAAATACATATTTCAAAACCGTAAAACCACAGTTTATAATAATCATCAGTCAATATGTCATTTGATTTATTAGCACCATTGTTACATTTCCTATATCAAATATTGAATTATCTCTCAGTGGACACATTTTAATTACGAATAAATTCACCACATTATTGTTTTCAAGGTTTCCAAGAGGCTTTAAACAATAAAACGTACTAAAATGTAAGCGATCGTTATCTAACTTACTGTATATGCTTGCACGCACTTAAAATTATACCTAAATAATTCCCTAAATTCTGATGAGCCCTATGTTTTCAACAGCTGTTTCGTTTTGCAAAATTTTGTTGCTTCTAATTCATTATTAAGGGTTGTTACTTACGCACCTTTTGTTGTTATCTCACATTCCTTGCTCGTTCTTTTCACTCTTGAATTTCAAGTTCGTTTAATCCTTCAAATAACTGGTTTAACGATATGATATTTGTTGTTAATTGGAAATATAGGGTGTTTTTTTTAGATGTATGAAATGATCATGTTGGTTTGTTTTTTTAATAGGGCATTCCCTGTAGATGTATAGAACTTTAATTTGGCAACACTATTTTAACTGGCGGTCATTTCGTCATCTGTCAATTGGTTTATGTTTGAAGTTGGAAGTCTACGCCGATAAGCTTAAAAAGATTGACCACTTGGAGTACAACATGCGTCGCGTTATTGCCGATATACGGCCACAAATGTTGGAAAAAGTCATCGAAAATTTAACTTCCAGATTAAAATACGCCCAATCCAGTCATATGCCAGATCTCATATTTAAATTATAATGCCAGAAGATCTTTCGAATAAACTAAATTTCATGTAAATTTAAGAATATTACCTTTGTTTTATACCATTTCAAAATTCCATACATACGTACATCGTACATCTAAAAACAATACAGAACCATGATTTTCAAAATAAATTTGCACAATTTGAAAGCGTTGCACAGTGGTGCCATTTGAGTTTTTTCGATGCAAAAATCATATCTTTTGAACCGAATAAGATAATTGAACAGTTTAAACAGCATATGATAGACAATTGTTCAGCCTATGAAATGAGCGTTTGGAAAGGGTGCTACGCTTTGTAGGGGGCTACTTATGGGTTATCAAAGTTAAAATTAGTAGAAAAATCAATTTTATGGTAACTAAAAAAAATTATTTTTACATTTTTAGATTGTTTTTATTTTTTTTCTTTAGGGTTTTATGTTTCAAATTATTACCCAACAAATTAAAAAATAATATTTTTTTTTTTTTTAAATTTATTTTTTCAATTTTCGGTAAAATATTCATTCATTACCATAAAATTGATTTGTCTACTAATTTTAACTTTGATAACCCATAAGTAGGCCCCTACAAAGCGTCAGCTGTTTTGTGCTGTCACTTACAATTACTTAGCAAATTTTTGTTTTCAACAGGTTCGTCCGCAACGGCACGGAAAGTAACAAAACAACTAACGACTTCTACATATTTTCTATTTAACAGAATCAAGTCAGCTGATTCGGAACGGAACAGAAAATAGAGACTAATTCTGCCTTAAACATAAATCACTTGACAGCTGGCAAAATGGCCGCCAGTTAAAAAAGTGTTGCTAACTTAAAGTCTTATGCATCTTAAAAAAAACACCCTCTACTTTCATAGTTTTTGTTGTTAGAATTTAAATTTTCTGTTTGACATATGCTTTAGCTGGAAACTGGAGGTGTGTATTTTGTAAACGCCCTAATCTAATTACATGTAAACGTTAATTTTTTTAAGCGTTTTACATAAAGTCAGTTTTGTAATTATTGTTTTCAGGGGCCTGCGGTGTTTATGAATGTTTTTCTTTCGTTAATATGCTAAAGAACTGTTAAAGCTAAAGTTTAGTAGAGTGTTGTTTAGTAACTAGATTAGTGAAACCAAACTTTTGCTAGGCCAGGTGAATTTGAAAAGATAAAAACGATAAAAATTAGATCTACTGTGCCAGATTTAGCGATAATTATCTCAAAATGAAAACAGTAACGATATAAAACCGATTTTTTATTTTCCTATAAAGGAATTTATAAAAGAAATGTGTAATTTTACAGTAGTTTATACAAAAACAATATTTTTGCTGATATGTATTTAAAAATTATAGAGCTGATAGTTCCCAAATTTAACTGATTTTTCAACAGTAATAAATAAAATGAATTCCTTAATATTCCTTTCATTTGTCTTAATTTGAACTTGATATTAGAACTGCCTTAATAATTTCATTCATTTCATTTCTTCTCCAAAAAATGTAGACCCCTGTCTGGCAACTCTCTAATTATATGAATAATTAATACAGCCGATCTGTAAAGCGTAAATAGTTGACGCTTTCTTACTAAAAAGTCCCTAAATCCCTTTGGGATCTTTGACTAATTCCATTCAATCTTTTTATTCTAATTCAAATTAATTTCCCAAAACTTTTTCAAAGAAATAAATATTTCTTTTAACTAAAAACTTCAAAATAATTTTTCCTACACTCCACTAAAATTAAATATGTAGTTTCAATTCAAAAACAGTTAGAAATACCTGTATACTACTTACAATGGGGGATAGAGTTGTAACCCATTTAACAAGTTTTAAATAAATAAGAAAAATATGTAAATTTCTATAGTTTTTTTCGCTTTTGAAATTTGTTTATCTAGTGTGTCGTTTGCAAGTTTGGAAGAAAACTATTTCTTCCATTTAGTTATTTTTGGTTTAAAAGCGTGAAAGTTTGAATACAAAAAAAATAACACAGGCTGAAAATTTTAGAATAAATTGGAGTGTTGCATTTGTGTGTGTGTATTTAAGTTTATAGCAGCAGGGGCGATTAAAGGGTGAGGTCAATTTAATAATAACAATAAAATTTAAGAAGCGCGAATATATGAACCCACTATTATATGAACATCCCAAAAACACTTTTTCTATGCCATTGACTACTCCAAAATATGAATGAACTTTGTACAGAAGCTTTAAAATATGAACAGTTATTTTTTATTTTGAAACGGATTTCAGTTACATAATATGCATAAAAATTAGGGGAAACCCCTAGCTATTAACATTGCCAAATGTCAATGGTCTAACAAACAAGTGCACTTTTTAGTTAGTTTTTACATGATGTACGCAGACGCAAACGCATGTTTGGTTTTTAAGTGTTAATTAAAAGTGAATAATTTGTACAATATGCATACAAAACAACATAAATTTCTAATTTTTGGAGAATTTACAAAAAGGTGCAAGTGTTACTAATTTAGCGAAGAAATATGGAGTGACAAAGTCCACAGTATCTGGAATAAAAAAGAATAAAAATGCAATTTCAAGATGTGTCAACAATACATTAATCAGACCTGGAAAAAGAAAAACTATGCGCCTGTCGGAATATACAAAAATGGCAAAATCATTGTATAAATGGTTTATGCGTATGAGGGATAATAAATTACCCATCAGCGGGCTAATGTTGAAAGAAAAGGCCAAGGAACTTCATTATAATATTAAGGAAAATAACTTTGATTTCAACGCGAGTGATGGATGGCTGCAGAATTTCAAAAAGAGATTCGGCGTAAGATTGCTCCAAATTTGTGAAGAGAAACTTACTTCTCAAGCCCAGTTAGTTTAACCATTTACAGTGTACTTAGAACGATGATTGAAGAGCTTGGATTAAGTAATGATCAACTTTATAACACCGCTGAATTGGGGTTATTTTGGAAAAATTTACCAACCAAAACATACGTGTCATCTCAGGAAAAATCAGCCCCAGGTACAAAGAAAGCGAGGCGTTGGATTGGGCTGAAGGTGAAATGGTAGAACAGCGAGTTTTAAATGTTTTAAGAGACATAAGTGTGTGTGTGAATGAAATGGCAAGTTCAAAAGAGAATTGAAAAAAAACTGGTAGGCTAAAACTGAAGTGTGAAACAAGACTAAAGCTTTGTATAGACGGTTGTCAGATCTTACAACGTTGTCCGAAAAATGTTCAGAAAATATCTAACAACCGTGTGAACTTAAAATTTTTGTCTTCCAACGTTGTAAGAAAAAGAATTGACATTTTACCTTTTGCTAACAATTTCTCAATGTCAGTATATTGCTAGATCTGACAACCGTCTATACATAGCTTAAAGCAACATTAGAATTACCAACACTAAGCAGAGTTTTGTTTTATATTAAACAGAGTTAGGATTGTTTATATACTACATTAATAACGTATTTTAAACTATTTTATAAATTAAAGTAATTTTAACATAATAAACCCGGTTTCCCTTACTAGGGTTACACCCTGTTGTTTTAGTTATAGTTTAGCTTAGATGTACATGCATACTAAATGACTTTAACTATTCACATACGAGTGAAATACCCAGACCCACAGACTCTAGTATTTAGAAAAATGTTTTTTTTTATTTATTATATCTGGTTGGTTGCATGGTTTGGTTGAATGACTCGTTGTTGGTTGTTTTCAATGGCTCTGGAATAATTTTTTGGAGCTTTTTATGCTGTTGTTGGTGTATGATATCAGCCGTAGCTGCAGCCAGTGGGTATAAATTAACACAAAAAAACCGATATGGACGAGTGACAAAAAAAAATATAATTTAATTGTTAAAAGATACAACTAATGACGCTGATGATTATGAGGTTAAGAGGAGGGTATTAAAAGACAAACCTAAATTTAACCAAATTTTAAACCGGAAAGTAATAAAGGTTTAAACAAAATTATGTGTGCATGTGTATCAAATTGGTATATTTCTGGGGAAAAGAGTATAATGGTTTCAACATTAACACTTATACATAGAAAGATAAGTTAATACACCTGTATAGAATTGTACATATGTATGTATATTTGTTTGTTTGTTAAAAAGCTTAGATTTCATTGTTCAAATAGCAGCAGCCCATTGACCTGTTTCTAGTTTCTGTATAATACTAGACGTGAAGAGTAAGTCATTGAGTTAATGGAAATATGTACCTAGTATTTATTTAAAAAAAAAGTATAGTAAACAACTCCCCCTTTAGTTAGTGATATATTTATGGTTTTCTTTGAACAAAAAATTTAACACATAGGGTTATATGAAAAGAGTTGGCAAGTCTGATCACATGTAACAGTTGTCTATTTTAGTATTATTATTAACTGAACATAAAGATGTGGAATCATGAAGTAGTATTACGAAATCAAAAGATTACGAAATTTAATTTTTGTTTAACTTTAACTTGTTTATGTGTATTTTATTACTTCGAAATTAAGTTCGAAATTTCGAAATCATATAAAATAATTATGTATATACATATACGGTAGTGGACACAAGGTTAGCACACTTGGTGGTTTTCTCTTCAAAATACTCTGGACAGTAATTTAGCACCATAATAAAAATTTTATTCTTATAATAAAGAGTGATACATTTCGTTCCCTACTTAAAAAAAAAACACAAAAAATTCAAACTTAATAGGGAATGTTTCTTATCATTTGAAAGAACATTCTTTGGCATTTATTTTTTGAACATTACGTCTATCAAATATTGGCCGTTGCTACGTCGCATATGGTCTATCAGTTGAGTCCAATATTCGATGAATCGTTCGAGAATTTCGACTGATAACTGGCGATTGAGACGCATGATGTTTTCCTCCAAGGCCTGAATCGAAGCGGGTTTGTCCGCATAAACTTCAGACTTTACATATCCCCACAGGATTTGACCAATCGGCCGGCCCAAAACGTGAAATTATGTGCTCACCGAAGTGTTTTCTCAATAAATCCATTGACTGTGTGAGAAGTAGCGCCATCTTGCTGAAACCAAATGTCGCCGAGATCACGAGCTTCAATTTCAGGCATCAAATAGTCGGTTACATGGCACAATTATGGTCGCCATCATTTTTAAAGAAATATGGACCGATGATTGCACCGGTCCACAAATCACACCAAACCGTTGTTTTTTCCGGATGAAGTGGCAGTTCTTGAGTCTCTTCAGGTTGCTCTTCGTCTCAAATGCGGCATAGAGCGAAGCAATGTTGTTTGGGAAGGTCGAGCGGCTTCAGTTGTTGCACAAGCTGTAATTTGTACGCTTGCAATTTAAGATCTCGACGTAAAATGCATCAAATCGTTCCATACGTCAGGCCAAATTGCTGCGAACGGCTCCGAATCGACTCTCCACGGTCTTCGTGTACACTCTCAGCTACGGTCGCTATATTTTCTTTACAGCGTGCTGGACGTGGTCTATTCGGTCGAATATTATCCAATAATGAATGCTGGGTCTCAAAATGGGTGATGGTGTTGCAAATAGTACGCTCAGTAGGCCGATTATATCGACCATAAGTTAAGCGAAGTGCACGAAACACATTCGTCACAGAACGTGAACTTTCGTAATAAAGTTGAACGATTTGTAAATGTTGTTCAGGCGTAAGTCTTTCCATTATGAAATGCCAAACAAACTAAACAAAAATAACCTGACAGCATGACACGACTTACACGTGATATGTCAAAAAAAGGCTATTAAAAAAAGTATCTCTACTTGAATACTTAAAAAAAATTCATTTAAATCCTAATATTTAGTATGATATGGTTTGTTCCTACACATCATTCCATAGGTTCTCGATTAGATTGAGATATAATTAGATTGTTCGCCACCTAAATAGCATATTGTCTTCAGAATATGGAATCATTATATTTAAAAGTATACTTTGATGAACATACTGATCTATTCGTGCAATGACCTTATTCGTACCTGTCTACACCATTACATTCATACCACCATGTTTAATGGGCTTAGAAGTATACTTTGGGTTGTGTTGCATGTTTGGAGAATGTCATACGTATTTTTTTCCAGAGGGTATTTTTCAAAAAAATCATTGGCTTTTCTAAATGTTCATGGGCAAAAGAAATCCGGAACTGTAATTTCTGAGTCCTCTTCTCCTGCGTGCACCACTTTCAGCCATGTCTAAATAGTGTTTTTTTTTTACATAAAATATTTTCAGAATATTAATTCCTAAAAACTTACCGCGAAAAAACTAACAAAATATAGAAATTTACTTTACGTTCTAAATTATTGTCCAACTCAAATTGCCTATTAATTGCAATTAACCACAAATATAAGAAAGTATTAAGAAATGCAATAAACAATAATGGGACATACTGATCACACCATAGAGTAAACCAATGGACAAAAATTGCAGTTATTAATCATAATCATAAAAAAGAAAAACACTTTTCAAAACAAACTATATAAAACGTGCTAACCTCATCTGCATCACTGTATATTTTAAGCATTAAATTACAAATTTTAATTAAAAGAGAGATCAAAAATTTATAAAAGTTTTTGTTATACTTTTAATTAAAATTTGTAATTCGATATTTTGTTGAAAAAGTTCGAAATTTAAACCAAGTAAAATATGAATAAAGCGAATTATTATAAAACTCATTTAAAAATCTGTTTCCACAAACTACATTATTATTTTATAAAATTAATTTTCGAAATTAAGTTCGAATTTTCAAAATTGAATTTTAACAAAACAAACTTTTAAATATAAAACGTATATTTAAAAGTGGCGACAAAAACCATAATTTACTTATAAGCAATTCATCGAAATTAAGTACGAATTTTCGAAATTCTTGTAAATTGTTGATAAATATATATTTTGCTTGAAATTTTTTTAGTTATATTTATAGAAACATAATTTTTGTTGTCTAGCATTGGCTAGCCTCAAATAAACTTTTTTTTAGTATTAAGATTCGTATACTTATTGTTAATTTATATTTTAAAGATTCAATAAATAAATAAATGTAATAAAAAAAATTATAGAAATGGTATAACAATATCTAAATTCGAAGTCACATTTCTCATTTTCACTAATAACACCTCTTTTTATTATTACCCGTTTAGCAAAGTAAATATGAGTTAGTAAATTTAAAAAAAAATGTTTATTTTACTTTTTTCTAGTAGTGGGTTTGGAAATGGAGCCAACAACCAACCGTTTTTAAACAAGTTTAGTAACCCACGCACTTGCAGAGTTTTTATTTCATAAAGTGTTCATTTTCATTCTCCTTCTATTTAAGTGGTAAGAAAAATAGCAATTGAACTGAATTTTTGTTGTTTATTTTGTTTTTTTTTTTTGCTCCGTACTTGTTTGGTTTATAATGGTTTGGTGTCGTTTTACCATAAGATTTCCTTTTATTTTAAACCAAAACTGAAATCTACATAATGGAAGTGTTAAAGAGAGTGAGAGAAACTTCAAAGTATCATGACTTTTTTTATTGGTTAATTACCTACATACATTGTTTTTTGTTCAGTTATTTTAAGGAGTTTTACTAGCTTCATTTTTTTCCAATTTGTTACGAGAGTTCTTGAAACGAAACACCTACATACATATGGTTTTTAAGTTATTGGACATACTAATAATACCAGTATATGTATATCTTTACAAAATTAAGTGAAAGCTGTCAAACCTGAAGTTGTCATTCAATTATGCAGTGATTATTTTAACAATTTTATTTTGAGATTATTAATTAAGGAACAGGCTATAAATAAATTCGTATAAAAATAACTTTAAGTTTTTAATAGCATTTCTAGCAACAACAGCTAATCATTTTCACTTACGGGTCAATTATGTATAGCACCCAACTGGAGTTGTGTTGCCAATAGGTGTGTCAGCGTTTTGATAGATCACATCAGAATTTCATTTAAGAAGCGGTTAAAAATTCCCAGCTCTGGCCTGTTCTTGCAGCATATCGGTATATAAAACTATGTTTTCTTTATGTCTGAGGTGTAGGGTATGTTCAGCATTTTCGTAGATAATGGTATGGCAAATATTTTTTTAGAACACATTAACCCTCTAACTCCCCCCTCATAACGACATTTTTGGCTTTATTCTAAGAAATTGTAAAAAACACCCCGAAAAAGGGAAGGGCTGGGATGAAATGTTCTACAAAAATGTTGGCCATAAAATATTACTATATATGTCAGAACACACCAAAACCCAAAACTTAACACAAACACTAAAAACCAATCAAATTCAAGATTGTCCATTAAAGGTTAATTTAGTTATTGTTCACATATGTGGGACATCCCATCTCTGGCGGGAAGGTTTGACACTCCAATACCGAATACTTTTGTATCTACGTCACTATGTCTTTAGTTTTGTTGCTAACCTTCTTCTTAATCTTCTTGTTATCATCGTTTCCCCACTCAAAATTGAAGTAATGGAATTTGATATTTTTATGTTTTCATTTACAATTTAGAGTAACGAATAATTTCACAAAATTATTGTCGAGCTAAGAATATCGATCAAAACTTGTATTACCTTTAGACCACAACATCAAACTGTTATAGCAAATTCGGCAGATATGTTTTGGCACCCATGGCTTATCTGGAAAAACTTAAAGTTCAAAATAAAGTTTATATATATCCTCCACTTTACTATTGAAAAATGAAACCTGGTATTCCTTAAGGGTATGCTTGCCGCAGACATAGCAAAAGCAGTCAAGTTTTTCCAAACAGTCAGCCATTTTTATACTTACAAATTTCCTTGTACTACAATGAATGATTATAATTTTGTTTTTTTTTATGGATAGCTGGACTTGGCTGACATGTGGTTTCAACAAGACGGTGCCACATGCAACACAGTACTTGAAACAATGACCGTTAGAGCTTGAGGGCGTTTGCCAAAATTGGACCCAGCGTATGAACCATTTAAAGCGCATTTTTAAACAATTAATCGTTGACTCAAATAAAGAGTTCATGCATTTCTCTAAATTGTACGTGTCTTTTTTTAAATCAAAACCAAAAGCTCTTAAAAATCACTTTAACATTAACAGCTGAAATATTTTAAATTATTATAAGAACTTAAGAATGTTTTAATAGGAATGGACTTGGAAATTTGAACTATTTTTTAATTCAAATTGTGGTATTGTACAATCCTGCGCATATACATACAGACATATTAAATTTACCTTTAGCTTTTACTTGTTTAAATGATTTACACAATAAAATTTGAAACTTACCTAAAAAGAAAAAAGAGAATAAAGAAAATTAGTTAGATTAGTATTTTGCCAAAATTAAATTAAAATAATATTATTCCTATTTTAACATCAAGAAACCAGAAGGAAATTTTTTCAAAATATGTTTAAAACCGAAAGTTCTAAAATTTTATTGAAAAAAATTAGTGAATTTAAAAATTGTAGGAAAACTGAACAATATTATACGTTATTTGAAATTAATGATAAGAAAAATAAAATTTTGTATGTAAGAAATATATTTGCGATATTGAGTTAGAATTTTCGAAGTTCTTTAAAGTTGTACAAAACTGTTTTCTGTCATGCGATTTCTTCGTAAACTTCTATAAATTAAAAAAACCAAAATTGTTTATATAAAAAATTATTTTTCGAAATAAGTTTCGAATTTTCGAAATTTTTCTGAAAAATAAATTAATATTGTACGGTTTTTCCTAATTTTATTAAAAAAAAATTTATGTTCCCAAAACATTTGACAGGATTTTTTAAATTTCAAATCATTTAAATTTAAATAAAATTTCTACATAAATTTTTAAATTTCGAATTTATCATTATTTCGTTAAATTTATTGTTATAAATTTATTAAATTAAGTTGCATATTATTTCTGCAAGTGTAAGAAAATATACATACATATTCTTTAAAGTGTAAACCAAACAAAATGTATTTTAATAAATTGTTTATAAAACAATTTGATACCTTAAAACCACAAATTGAAGCCTCAGGCTTAAAAACAAAAATAAAATGATTTTCCATTTAATCTAGAGGAACAGATAAAAAAACATGCTGCTAAATTTCACTTTTATATCACGAAAAACAACATGTTTCAATATTTTTGCTGAGAGTTAAATGTCAACACCCAGCAAGCCATATGAGTCCGAAAAGAGTCTTTTCTGACACCTTTTTCGGAGCGTTAACGCTCTTTATGAGCCCAAAAAACAATCATAATTGCTCCGAAAACCTTCAGAAAAGAGCGTCATTACGTTCGAAAATGGTCCGTCAGAAAGAGCTCTTAGATAATGTCAGAAAATAGTCTTTTATGAGGGTTTTTTGAGCTCAGAAAGAGCTCTTACATCATGTCAGAAAAGAGTCATTGCAATTTAAAATACAAAAAATTAAAAGTTCTCATATTTTTAATTGTTTTTACTTAAACAAAAAGAGAATTAATTTTTTTTGTTTTTATAGAGAAGTAACACTCAGGCAATTAATATAATCGAACTTGGGCTACAAATACCAACTCGTGCTTATGATCAAATGCGCTAACCAATTAAGCTAAATTAGAAATGGAAAAAAATTAAATAAATTGTATTTACAGTAAAAAAAAATAAAATGGAATTCATTTAAGTAAAATATATAAAAATGGAAAAAAATAATTGTTTAAGCAAATTTTTCTTTCGCTCCGAAAATGCTTTTTAGTTGGACTCTTTTCTGACTCCTTTTTTGGAGCGCTCCTAGAATGGTATGCTGGGCATTAGCATTTTCAGTTTCCATATGACTGCAGACTTAACTAAACGGAAAAGATTAAAGAATGGCATTGGGCTGGCTGGCTGAGCAGAGCAAAAACACACACACACACACACTGGCAACAAAAAAGCACAGGTTGAAAATATTTTTTTATTTTAACTTTAACAAAAAACAAGGTAGAAATATCAATGAACATCCAGAATTCTTTACAGTGGAACTTAGTTACAAACAATTGAGAAAGAAATTACACATAACAGTATAACGCTATTGAATATTAAAGAGTTTCTACTGTGAATACTTTACTTTCATTTGCAACTTTGTTTTTTCTCTATTTTTGTTATTTTTTGACATCGCTGCGAAACAAAAACAAACTTTTTGATGATAAAAATATCGGAAATGATGTCAGTTAAGAATTACATGGTTTTTGCTTCATGTTAAAATTGTTTTTGCTGTTTAAACTCTTTTTACATTTTTGAAATCATGTTGCAAGCAAACAGACATAATGAACATGAAGAAGCAGGCAACAGCAGATTAAGAATAACAACCAGAAAAGCCAGGAACTCTAACACAATTTTCGTTCACATAATAATAAAATAATAAATAAAAATACAAACATCCATACATACATACCTACATACATATGTATTAAAATAAAAACACCACAATAACAACATTAAAAAGTATTTTATAAGATAATTTGTTAAGAAGAAATGTTTACTTCTTTTATTCTTTCTTCCTTTCCTTTTTGTTTTTTTTTTTTGCACATAAATGTTCCTGATGTTGTTTATGGTTAAAGTTACATGAACATGATGTTAATTGGATGGATGACTGTTAAACAACAAGACAGAGTAGGAAATTAAAGCTGGGAAACCGAAAAGAGAGAGAGTGCCGTGATTTTTTAAAGTGGTTTAAAATATAAAAAGGAATCTTCTTTATTATTTTCACAAGAATGTGTGAAATATTTGTTAAACTCATAAAAATAAAAGAAGAAACCAGGTGAACCATTTCTAAAGTAAAAGAGCGTGTAAATTGCATTTAAATGGGGAGTTTTACAACTAACTATCTCACTATGGGAAAAACGTGTAAAGGGTGATTTTTTTAGCAACTTTTTTTTTGAAAAGACTGTTTTTGGCAACTCAGCTGTTTTAGTGTAACATGTTTGGTCTATAATTTAAACATGAATCGACTTACAAACGAACAACGCTTGCAGATTATTGAATTTAATTATCAAAATTCGTAAACTTCGTCCATTGAAATTTGTGTTCAACGGCGAAGCTCCTTGCTGGTTGAATGGTTTTTGCTGGTATTTAGTGTGAAGAGCAGCCAGAAGCATTGACAGTTGTCAATGCATCCCGAAAAATGCACTGCTTAGTGTGGATTATGGGCCGATGATATCATTACGTTAGTGTGAATGGCGAGCGCTACCGTGCAATGATTACAATTTTTTTTCTTGCCCAAAATGGACTTGGCTGACATCATATGGTTTCACTAAGACGGTGCCACATGACATACAGTATGCGAAACAATAGCGCAATTGAGAGGTGAGTTCGGTGAACAATTTATTTCACGTTTGGAGCCTGGACTGGATCGTACGATTTAACGTCTTTAGACTATCCTTTGTGGAGCTATATTAAGGCTCATATGTACATATACATATGTATGTGTATAGGGACAGCGACGCGTATAACCTATTTGAGTCGCGGTCAACATTTACATGAAATAAAGATTTCATACATTTCTCTAAATTGTATTTGTTTTTTTAATAAAATCTGAAAGCTCTTAAAAAATCTCTCTTTAAAAACATTTATGCACAGCACTAAGAGAAGGAAAAAGCAAACATAGTTTGAATTTATGTTAAAATCTTATTGATTTAATTATTTTTCTGTATTACTGTAACATTATGCCATTATGGCCGAATTCTCAGTCATTAGTTAACCATTGGTAAACTAATATACACTTAGGTCTTTTTTTATGCGGTAGATGCGTTCCAAAGAAAACCGCATAAAGAAAATCCGCATAAAAAAAGGCTGATTTTCACACAAAATGGATGATTCGTTCCAAAAAGTTGAAAAACCGCATAACTTCAAATTTAGGTGTAAAAATTAGACCAAAATCGCATAAAAAAGTCACAAGATAAAAAAATAACCAAAAACAATTCATTTATTTATTATGAAAATTACATAAAAAGTCAATTTTATTACATTTATCTGCTTAAACAGGGTTATAAAAGTTAAAAAATAAATAAGTACGAACTAAAAACAAAAAAAAAAAAAAAATCATTTATAGAATTTAAAATTTGATACTTAAATGTAAGACATTACATATTATCGAAATCAGTATTTGATAATGCATACAATCTTTATTTAGAATATTTTGATCTGTTTTTTAAAAATAATTTGTCATTAATTTTTGAGTTGTATTTTTTTTTAACTGATTGTGCTGTTCGCGATATCCTAACATAAGGTTACAAATTTATCTATTGAGTTTTAAGGCTTTTTCAGTATCTGGTTCGTTCAGAAGGATTTGATTTTGTAACTCAATAGCTGTCTGAAGAATTTGTGCAACGGTTTGAACATTGAGTGGTGCTATAATGTCTTCGTCACAATCACTTTTGGATTTCCATCATTTTCTTTAAATTTTTGAAAATTGCTATGCAGTAGTGATGCCAACAAAATAATTATGAAAACTCAATGAAAACAATAATACATACAAAAAAAGTCGATTTTAAAACCGCATAACTTCAAATCCGCATAAAAATAAACCGCATAAAAACAGACCTAAGTGTACTAACTGTTCTTTAACTAATACTTGTTATTCTTATGGCAAACTAAGCATTGCGAATAAAGAATCATTAGTTAAGCCATTGTCATTAGCTAACTAAAGACTGTGAATTCGGCCATAAATAAAACAAATATGTGTTCTTATTTTGTAATTGCTTTAAAATGTTAAATAATGGATTTGCAAGTTTCAAGAATTATATCAAAAATAAATGACCATTTGTTTTAAACAAATTTGCAATGATTAGTTGTTTAATAGAAACTAAGAAAATTTCAGTATTACAGGAACATTTTTAGAACTTGTCCTATAACAATATCAAACAAAAATCACTGATTCCATATCCTATCCATATAACGTGACAATTGCAAACAACAACACCACTTTGTTAAAATAATTTGTTTATTATTAAGAGCTAAAAAAAATTTTAAATCTTAAAATTGTACTTATTTAAGAAAAAATACATATCTTTTAACGAATTACGAGGGCGGTTCGGAAACTTCTTAGTTAGGCTAAACAGAACAGGGTATAAACAGAAAAAAATTAAGTGTTTTGGAAACTTACATCTGTATTCATGTATTCATAGTAAATTTCTTTTCGATCTGACAACTCCTTCATATAGAAACAGGTGTTCAAAAAAGACGCATACGCGATTTTTTTACAATGGAAAAATTAGAAATTCGTGGTGTCATTAAATATTTAAATAAATAGGTTTATCGGGACAAGAAATTCATAATGATATGGTGAATGTGTTAGGTGAAAGTGCTCCTTTATATGCAACAGTAAAAAATTGAGTTGCTGAATTTAAACGTGGTCGTACAAGCTTTGAGGATGAACAACATAGTGGACGTCCAAAAACAACAGAAATTGTAGCCAAAGTGCATTATATGGTATTAACTGATCGACGAATAAAAGTGCGTGAAATAGCTAATATCATGGGCATCTCAAATGATCGAGTCCATTTAATTTTGCATGAAGAACTACAGATGAAAAAGATGGGTGCCGAATTTGTTAACAGTTGACCAAAAACGCATAAGAATGAAAATTTCTCAAGCTTGTTTGGATCGTTTTAAGAAAAATAAAATGGAATTTAAGCGTCGTTTTATAACTGTTGATGAGACATGGATCCACCACTATTCTCCAGAGACAAAAGAACAATCCAAGCAATGAACTGAAGCTGGAGGAAGTGTCAAAACAATTCAATTGGCTGGTAAGGTTATGGCAACGGTTTTTTTTTTTTTTTTTTTTTTTGAGACCTCACAGGTATTTTATTTATTTACTATCTGCAAAAGGGTAGAACAATAAATTCAAAGTACTATTGCAAAATTTTGGATCAATTAAATGTAAAAATACGAGAAAAACGTCCTGGCTTACAACCCAAAAAAAAAAATCTATCAAGACAACGCACCAGCGCACATGTGTTTTAACAATGGCTAAAATCAACGAATTAATGTATGAGTTGCTTGACCTGATTTTGCTCCCAGTGACTTTTACTTGTTCCCAAATCTAAACAAATTCCTAGCTGCCAAGCGTTTTACCTCGAATAAAGATGCAATAACAAGTATAAACCACTATTTTGAAGGCATTTAGTAAAACTTTTTTTATCAAGCGATAGAATTGCTAGATAAACGTTGGACTAAGAGTATTGAAGTTTTAGGAAATTATATTAAAATATATATATAATGTTTTTGAAAAACTATTCTCTTTCTGTGCTAGGCTAAGAAGTTTCCGAACCGCCCTCTTAAGCAGTGTTGCCAGAAAATGAATTTCAAAATATGCTAAAACTTGAAAAACTAAGTGCTAAAATGTTCAACAGAAGAAAAAAATATGTGCTAAATTTTTTTAATGTAACAGTTTTTTTATTTCAAATGTTACAAATATAAATTATAGTTTTTTCTAATGTATGTTTTTAGTAGACCTTATTGATGGTTAATTATTTGTTGGTTTTGTTCGGCTACAGGTCGTTGAATAAATAAAAACTTTTGATTTTTATTTTAAATATTTTTATTGTTGTTCCCAATATTTCAATTAGCGTCGCTAATCAAAAAAAAAAAAAAAAAAAAAAAAAAAAAAAAAAAAAAAAAAAATTTGTGTTATTTATTATTTTTAAATGTAATTATAATCAATATATTATGTTCGTTTTTTGTTTAATAATAATAAGAAAAATTGTTATATGTATTTATTTAGACCCCGAAGATGATTAGCGACGCTAATTGAAATATTGGGAACAACACTAAAAATATTTAAAATAAAAATCAAAAGTTTTTATTTCTTCAACGACCTGTAGCCGAACAAAACCAACAAATAGTTTTTTTTCTAATTTTGTTCATAACAATTGTTGACTAGTTTTAATAGATTGCATTTCATATATCAATTCAAAAATTTCCCTGTTCATTTACTTACCACACCGAAAGAAATTTAGTTGAAATATTAATAAAAGTTATATTTTATTTCTCCAAAAATATTTTTTGGAGTAAAAAAGTAAAAATTTGTTTGAGAAAAAAATTGTTTTTTATCAAGCAAATTATGCTAAAAAGCATTTAGCATAATTTTGAAAAATTTCAATGCATTTTCGAGAACCAAAATGCTAAATGTAGCACTGAAAGTGCTAAAATGGCAACACTGCTCTTAAGTTCGATTACAGTTCAATTATTTATGAAATTCTTCATATATAGTTTGAAAAATATCTAATCTGTTTTGAGTGAAATTTGTGTCAACTGTTTTTAAGCTAATTTTGTATTAAAAGTACCTACACGTCCCAAAAAGTACCATAAAAAAGTACACTTTCTAAATATTTACATTTAAAACAAATTAGTATAAAGCCATATTTAGTATTTAACTTAATAGTTCAAATTTGTATAGATTTGTACGCAAAATCTCTACTTGAAGTATTTGTCCACAAGTACTGTTTTTTTTTTAACAAATCCTCTATGTACTTTACAAATTCATATTACTGTGATGATTGCATTTAAAATTGTTTGCAATATCTAACGCAAATTACAAATTGTAAGAGTATTATATTTTACTGGTGTTTTTTTTTTTTTTTGTCTAACGCCTACAAATATCCTGCCTGTTGTATACAATCATTGCATACATATTTCAAACTACACACACGCAATCATTAAAATTACATTGCAAGTTGCAACACAAATACTCAGGCGACAGCAACGGCAACAACGACGACGACGACTCTTGCTGGGTAAATCTTAAAGCCAACAAACATTTGACTACAATAATATTTACCTTTCAAATGAAACATCACCATCACCAAGGCAGCCATAGGTGTTAAAACCAAACAAACAAATAGATTTCATTATATAAAGTATAGTTAAGTTAGTGTACACACAAAATATCATGTGATACATTACATTGCATTACATACCTACTTACATACTTGCTCAAACTCTAACTTAAGTCTAACTCTCTACTTTATAGTCTGCCATCATCATTCTATCTAACTCCTGTCTATTTTAGAGAATGTATGCGTTCGTTCGTTTGTTCCTTTTGCATTTTAAGATTTCTGTGATTTATTTTTAATGCTTTTAGCTGCAGGAGGCAGGGAGGTAGGGAGTGTTTAACAGCTAAAGCAGGCCCCTCACTAAAGGCTACAAACAACGTTGCAACCAAAACCAATTCATAACATTCCTGTAAAGTATTTTATATAATTTTTTTATCTTTAAATTGTTTTTTAGAAGCAAAAAAAAGAGATTTTAATGTTTTATGTCTACTGCTTTTGTAAAAGTATGTAGGTATATAGTGTGATGCTGTGCTCTGAGAGTTGCTAGCATTTAGAAATAGAAGAAGTTTAACATTATACAAAAAAATCCCCGAGTTGAATGCATTTTTTTTTCTTTTTATCCCCTGTTCTTGTTATTCTTGTTGTTGGCTTTGTTGTTTTATTAAAAATTTAATTTAAATTCCATTAAATATGATCATATTGCATACAATTATTGTTGATAGGTATACATAAATATTTTAACAGATTTAGGCGTTTGAAAGAAGGAATTCTCATTGTAATGTTGGCCCTAATTTTGTAAAACGCAACGCCAAAATTTTCCAAGCGTTGCGTTAAATTACATTTTGCAAATCACGGCGTTTATCACTTGCGTTGTCAAATTTTAATGCCTCCATTTTCTTGGCGTTAGTTTTAAAAGTTGAATATATTATGAAAAAACAAAATTACTCAATTAGTTTAATATTTTATATGAACTTTATTAATACGATGTAAGTAAAATATGTATGTACTACTAAAATTTTTCTTAGGCCGAAAAAAGAAGCCACAACGGCAGCTCAATTTGAATTGTTGATATAGAAATAGAAAAGCATCCAGATGTGGCTTGTGGAATGCCTAATTTTGGCAGCTAAAAGGCAACTATTGATAATGTTTGGGAAGCTACGTCGAAACTCCTGAATGCAATTGACCCACCAATTAGAACACCCGCAAAGTGGAGAAAGGTTTATTGTAAACATTTTTAAATAGAAAACATTTAAATGTGCTTATGTACTCGTATATACCATCTTACCTTAGGTTTGGACTGACTATAAAGGCAGACTCAAAAAACTGTTCGGGGAATAAATCTAAATATAATATAAATAAATAATATATAAATGTATCTATATAAATCTAAATATTGTAAATCTCCACAGTGTTATTTTAGTTACTCATTATTCGTTAAATTCATAAATTTTGCGAGGCCCCTGATGTCAGTTCTGTTTTGACATTTGTGTAGTAAACACATGCGAAATACACGTTAATAAACAATGTTACGCTACACTGATCCAGAACGCGGAATATTGCAGAAGTGACATTAGGGGCCAATCGCAAAATTTATAGCATTTTCCTGATGGGAGGATTACTTTTGCGCCACCCGTTAGTTATTTGATTTAAAAGCTTTTTTCTTCACAATTTGAAATATTTTCTTTATAAATAACCAAACTAAATTATTGAACAGCTGATAGGTTTGTAGCATTGCCAATGCAAAATAAGTGTAGATTTATGTAAATTTTTATTTTAAATTTTACCCCTGGCCCACGATGTCGAATGATAACGTTCGCTTAGATAAGATTTAAGACACAAACTTGATTGTGGAATAAACAAACTTGATTGAGTAAAAAATTGAAACGATAAAAAGTTTATGTCTTAAGTCTTATCTAAGCGAACGTTATCGTTCGACATCGTGGGCCAGGGGGTTAGTATCAACATTTACAATGTAACAACGTAATATTTCAGTTCATCCTGCAAGAATTAACGTAGACACTCCAGCATGAAAAGTATTCAATGTCCTACATAAATGAAATCGCAAATGCATAGAACCAAGACTCCATTCAAAAGACCAAGTGAATGAGAATATTAATATCCTTGGAATATCAACTGGTGGCAGATGCAAAGCATTTCTAAAATATTCCATGATCAACAGCACCTTGTTGAACGACTACAGCCTCTGTCGAAGGTTATTCAAATGAGATGAACCAAATGCAACATTATTGCCTGTAGAGAAGTTGCATTTGTAAGGTTTTCTAACTTAAAATCAATTAAAGGCAAACTCTCTAAAAAAAAATTAATTTTTGTCCTACAAAAATATCTTAAATATCCACATATTTCTAAACAAAATATCTATGCAACTAGTTTAGTATTACATATAATTATTTGTTATTTTAATAAAAGTTTGAGACTTTTTATTTTCTTCAAACTTCCTCTTAAATTATTATGATACTCTATCTAACATCATTTCATCTTTAGTCTTCTTTTGTACCACAAATCTTTTGTTATTGTTTTCTTTCATTTTTTTTTTCTTACAATTTAAACGTGATGTGAGTTAAAAGAAAAAAATTATAATATTTTATATAAAATTCCTTTACATTATTCTTCCACTTCATTCTGGTTATTTGAATTTACGTCATTTGTTACAATGTAAATGTATGTGTTACCCATTTTATTAATAAATTTTTATATTATTATGTAAATATCAAGATTAGAAAGGCAGCAGACTCTTATTTTATTCCTAGAGAATACATTTTTTTTACTTTTCTTTTTCATTTCATGGCATTATTCTTTGCCTTTTGTTGTTGTTGTTGCTGTTCATTTATTTTCCTTTTAATATTTCTAAACCATTTAGTTATTATGTGACATTTTTTTAATATTAAACGTTCTCATTCTCTGGCTTAAGTTAACGAGGGAGTTTTTAATTTAACTCCAGCTAAAAGGCCATTTAAATGTTATAAAGTGGCAGTTTAGATAGAAAATCTAAATTCATACATACACACATATTTATGTATGTATGTGTTTGTAAAGTTTGAGAGGAGATGTTTTAGAAAAATGCTGGTTAAAGAGAAAACAATCAGGTAGACAAATTGAATCTTTCAGGATTCATAGAATTTTATTTTAATTTTTTTTTGGTTTCTTTAGAGATTAAAGAAAAAGTCTTTAGAAAGGGTTCAGAGAAAACTTTGAAAAAAAATTGTAGTATTTTTACAGCAGAAGCTCTAGCAATAAAACTTGCTACGGAATATTGCTCAAAACAAAAAGGACGTTATGTTATATGTACCGACAGCAAATCAACAATCTCAGCTATCCTAAATACTAATTATTACGAACAATCGGTAACAGACATCCGTAATTTTATCATTAAATACCCTAATAAAATACGCCTAATGTGGGTCCCAGGTCATTCTGGCATTCCAGGTAACATAGCTGCCGATAAAGCTGCATACTTCGCCGCGCAATCACCAACATATACCTTCACCACGCGTGCTACAAAAGACCTAAATAAACATATATCAAAACATCTCGAAGAAAACAAACTAAAACTATGGGAAAACTACCGATGGTAATGGAATCAAACCTATATACCCTAAATCTTACCCCAGACAGGAACTACGTGTTTTCACGAGGTTAAGATTGGGTCATACCAAAATAACTCATCAACACCTGCTTCAAAAAGAAAATAGCCCTATTTGCACTAGATGCAACGTACAGATAACTGTAAACCACATCCTTGATCAATGCCAAGAATATTCTACAGTAAGATCAGAAATTTTTAAAACAACACTACCCAGCACTTCACTTAAAAACCCTAGCCATAGCAACATCACCAAAATCATTAAATTCATCAAACATTGTAATATATTCAATCAAATATAATAATATGTACATTTAAAACACCTTAATATTCCATAATATAATTACCTCTGTATAAATGTAAATAGAATATATAGATTATAATCAGAAGAGTCGAAGGCCTCAGTTGCTAGCACTCTCTTTAACTTGTATTATATAGTGTCATTAATTGTATTATATAATATTAATAAAATAAAAAATAAAAAAAACTTGAATCATGTTCTATATATACATATGTATATGTATTTACCTTAACATATCCAATCACAGACCCCTCATAAAAAGTTAATTAAAATTGTTAAACACCCAGTTATAAAATTTTAAGTATGACTAATCTTAACATTCAACTAAAACAATTCTTCCCTTTTTCTCGCCCTATCAGCTTGTAAACGCCTAATTGTCTGCAATCTTTAATACCAAAATCTAAACCCTTAAAATAAACCTAAAGGCGCCCAAACTTCACAATAACTAAAAACGATGAAACCAAAACACATAAAAATCCCACGTGGTGCCTACAAAATT
The DNA here is from genome assembly GCA_916048285.2 of Bellardia pandia. Lineage (NCBI taxonomy): Eukaryota > Metazoa > Arthropoda > Insecta > Diptera > Calliphoridae > Bellardia > Bellardia pandia. Next base: position 48,862,608 of record OU696529.1, read on the forward strand.
AAAAAACAACAATCATTTTTGAAAAAAAAAAACTTAAAACGAAATCTCATAATAACCATTAATAACGAAGCATATAAAACCAGTAATACTAGTCATGCTGAAGTTAAAAACTGATTAAAATTAAGATCTGAAAATAATAATAACAAAATAAAACACGAAAGAATCGTAAATGCCGGCTCTATTAACATAAATACAATGAAAAAAAATCAAACAAATTGAAGCCCATTACGAAATAATTTGGTTTTTCTATGAAAAAACAGTTGTTCATTAAAACAAATTATTGATTGCGGCAAAAAAAAATTATGAAAAACACATAATAATTTGTAACCATGATTACAGTTTTTATTTCTCTAAAAAAGTCCAAAATTACAAGTATGTACTACAAATGTAGTAGAAGTACCAGCAAAGACACAGTGTTATTTATCTTAAATATCTACACCAGGGATGCAAAAGTTGGTACAATTGTACTTTTTTTTTAGCAGTATTTGAGAGTCAAAAGTACAATAGCATACCAGTAACTAATTTAGCACTATGTTCCCTATATTATTATACAATACAATTTAATAAGAATTTGTTAGCAAGAAGTATGTCATACATAAAAAATAAAAAAAGAATTAAGTACAATTGGGCTGAAAAAAGTACACTTTTTCTTGAAATTTAGTACAATTTGTAAAATTATACATTGCAACCCTGATCTACACCACTGGCAAGAGTTTATTCAGAGGAATGTAATTCTCAATTCAATAATTTAAAATTTTCAGACCTGTCACATTTAATTCGGAATGTTTTTAATTCCACAGTTATTCACCGAACACAATTTTTCAGCGTCTTCAGTTTACCTTAGATTTTGTTAATTTCCAAAACTGTTTACTGACAATCAATAACTTTTAATAGTTTGTTTAATTTAAATTAATCCACTCTTAACGTTTATATCCATAATATATATTTGAATAGCATTACTTAGTTTACGTGGTTGCCTGCTACGTGCAAACATTCAAGTAGAATCTTTAAATTTTTTGTTCAACCGCATTATGGATTTTCTTAAATTTTTTTATTTTCATTGATATATGATCCCGTTTTGAATTGCGTAAATAAATACAGCTAGTTCCCATTTTCTGTAACTTCCGCGTCGAGAAACTTTTCGATTAAAATGTGTGGAATGAAACAGAAATGCCATAAATTTAAACAAACAGCTGTTTTTCTTACAAAACTCTGTCTGTAATTTTTTTGGCGAGTAATCGCTGTAACGTAAGAAAATACTCCACAGTTTACAGAAAAAGTGTATCTGTAAAATTTTTGTGAAACAGGTTCCCGCTTTGAACTGTCAAATATAGTCACAAATAAAAATTAGGCGAGATGTAATTTTGAAAAATAAAAAATATTCAAATCGCAATAAATAATATCACATTACTATATATTATATTTTATGTACCACTTTAACAATTTTCTTTTAGCAAAACAAAGATTTCTTTTTACACCACGAAACTATTTTTATTTTAATGCAAATTATTTTGTAAGCAACAAACATTAAAATCGTACTAAACATTATTTGGCATAGCCGACGGTTGTATTTTTGCCGCCGTTATTGAAAATGTTTAAATTTTAGTAAGTTTCATTCGCCGTCAACGATATTTGTGATTAGCGGTTTCAAACACTGAAATTTTACATCGGCTTTGATCATTTCGTTTCGAGTTACAGACACATTTTTTCTCACTTTTCAAGAAACTATATTTTGTTTTGCATCTTTTGGACGCGAGAAGTTCTCACTAAAGTTACAGAACATGGACACAGGCTTATGGACAGTTTTAACTTGACATTTAAATACGAAATTAGTTAATTTGTCCTTAAATTTAAGTTCTATTTCATTATGGTTTAAGTTTTTGGGTCTCAAATTGCGTTTGGTATTTAATTATGATAAAAGTATGGTAGCACTATTGAATTTCACAAAAATATAAACAACTTCTTCATTTAACAGCTGATTTAATATTTAGTTTACAACTTGTTGTAAACTAAATGGACAAAAGATGCATCTACATATCCTCTTCATATATTAACTTGATATTTTCATTGTTTTAAATGATATTAATAACACAGTAGCACAATTTTTTTATTCGCGGCGAATTCATTTATTGAATATTTTTATCAAATTATAAAAAACTTCAATGCGCAATTTTCATAATTTGCAGAACTGTCAAAATCATATGGTAGTATGAACAACTTAAGCTGCATTTAAATGGACGTAGTCAGTGATTTAAGTTATATATAAATATGATCTATAAAAATGAATTTGGTATTTAAGCAGAACTTAAGTTTAGAAACCCTTTGATTTCTAAAGTAATAACTGGCCATTAGAATTAAGTAGTGAAAAAAATGTTGTTATCTTTTTATAAATATAAAACAAATAGATTTTTTTTTCATTTTTAAAATCATCTTTATTTACAGGTTCTTTATATATACTATTTACAATTTTCGAGATTTTATCTAAATACTACAACGAATTTTTTACGAATATTTTATTGACTGATGTTGATAATTACTGTCTATTTTATAATTTTATTTAAAGGAATAAAACAAATAGAATAAATTACTGTTCTGGCGAATGTTTTAATTATATGACCACCACTGTATATAGAGCAAGGACTTGTGTTATAACATGAACTTATAGACTAGTATTTTGCATTGCAATAAAAAATTGCATTACTTTTTCACACAAAGCCATTATAAGACAGTCTTTAAGTCTTTAGTCCGATACCAGTAACAAATTTTGTTCTTTATTTGGTTTAGGATTTTGAAGTCATTTGTATATTTTATAAATTATATAAAATATAAGCAAACATACAAAAAACTTTCAAATTATCTTTCAGTGTATTTTAAGTATTTATTTAATAAAAAAAATCCTAAAACCTAAAAATAAAATCATTTTAAACCAAAGTAAAAACAAGTACTTAAAACAATCAAAACCACCATACGAGTTCAACGCAGCAGAGAGAGATTCTTATTCTGGCTGATCATATGTGTTTATGTTGGCTTTTTTGCTGTATTTTTTGTTTTGTTCAATACCTACAACAACGAACGATTTTTATACAGGCTGTTGCCGGTTTTCTGTTCATTCGTCTGTCTATATGGCCTGCAATTACGTCTGATCTCTGTTGGCAGTATGTATGATCATTCATGTATGTAGTACATACATACATACATTCATACAACATTAACAAACCGAACAAAAAATCAAGTTAAAACAAAGGCGTCTTTAAGTATTGACTGGATTTCTGTTGTATGTATTTAGGTGGATGTACGACGAGTATCTAGATGTTTTCACTGCGAGTAACAAAATATGCTGTTTTTTGGTCAATATATATGTATATACCATTGTACATAAATATTTGGAGTCTATAGTTACATATGAAAAAAATTGGTGGAAGAATAAAATACTTCAATTTATTTCTGTTCAACCATTCATATATTCTTAGAGTTTTACCTTGAAATGTTTGTAGGTACTTGAGCATAAATGTGTGGCTGTCAATTTATAATATAAATTTTATATTTATGTTTATATATACATACATATGCATGTGTATAGAATTATATAAAAATGTATCCAACAGCAAAAACAACTAAAATATCAATGAATAAATATCAAATATTTAGTTGTCTCATATCTGGCGAATACTTACTTTAACAACAAGAAGGTCACTTGAAACCAAACTCGATGAACTTTTCAGAACCACTTCATTTGTTCAATGATTAAACATAGTTTAAGCTTTAGTTAAACATAATATTTTAAATTTAGTAGTGATTTATGTTTTCGGTCATTATCAACATTAAATACTGGTAAAACAAGTTTAATGTGTCCGTATTTCAGTATTTAGTTAAACATTTTTGAAACACCACACCGCATCCATCGTTCTAAATTTGTGGTTGTGCATTAACCATCGTTGTTGTTGTGGTAACTTGCTTGTTTAAGCATTAGTTATACTTGAGTAATCTTTAATATTCCAGAATAATTTAGTGATTAAAGTTTTATTTGTTTGTGTACTCATCCTCAACTAGCAGCTCAACATTTGTTTTATTTATTTTTTTGGTAATGCCCATATAATCGACCGTTTAAAATATCCCTTCTTTGGAGGTTCTGTTTGTTTTACAGATTTTACAAACTTTGGGTAAATAAATCAGTTATACCCTTTGACATTGACCCAATCAAAGTTCATCTAAAACGGGGAAGCAGTATGGCCACTATTCAACTTTGATTGGACTTTGACTAGTTTTGAAAGACCTTAGAACTCGTATGCAAAAATTATTGACTTCAAAACCCAAAAGTCAATGACGTATAATTTTTCTTATTATGTATTCTGAACAACAGGAGTTGTATTGCATTTCTATAATAAATGACGATTTTTTAGAAACTTTCGTTTTGGCAAGACTGTTAAACATGTTCAGTTTGGTCTATAATTTAACCATGAATAGACTTTCAAACGAACAATGCTTGCAGATTATTTTATTATCAAAATTAAGTTGGGTGAAGATCCACTTGTTTATTGGAAAATTGTGTGCAGCAAAGCTCATTTCTGGTTGAATGGATTGGTAAATAAGCAAAATTGTCATATTTGATGTAAAAAGCAGCCAGAAGAATGACCGGCCAATGTAACACGGAAAATCCACTGTTTGGTGTGAATTATGGGCCTGTGGCATCATTGAACCGTACTTTGTCAGATATGACGAAGGCAGGATCGTTACTGTGAAAGGCAAGCGCTACCGTGCACTGATTACAATTTTTCTTTTTGCCCGAAATGGAAGAGCTGAAATTGGCTGACGTGTGGTTTCAACAAGACGGTGCCACATTCCACACAGTACGCATAACAATTGCCCAATTAAGAGGCCAGTTGGGTAAACATTAATGAGTAACATTAATTTGCTTCGATCAATGATTTAAGTGCAGAAAAATTTCAACTGGTTTTTGTTCTCATGATGGATATTTCTAGAATTTTTCTTGTCCAGAAAGTTCCATACAGGCTTTTATGTATATGAAAAGTACTCGTTATGTACTCTACTTGAGTAATATTTAATAGTCCATGATAATTTAACATGTTTTTTAGAATTGAATACAAGTTACAAATGTTAGAATTGTTTGATATTTCTGAAACCTTGTGAAGTCTCTTTTTGTCTAAATGAATAAATTAAATTAAAAAATCTGCGCTTCGGGATCCACGTAGTATTTAGGAAGAAACTTTCATATAAAGTTACTGTATTTTATGACATTTACGCCGGAGGTGTTATTGTGATTGTGGACCGGTACAGAACTATGACTTCTGAGTTTTTGAAACTTGAATTGAGAGAGGATAGAATTTAACTGGTGCACGCGAAAATGAATTCGTTTCTGCAGTGGTTGGCAATATCAGCCGTTTAGACCGTTAAAGAATTCGTTAATTGAGTTTCTTTTATGGTCTATGTAAACCATCTTTAGTTTGTTGATGGGCGGAGATCAAGAACTTTTCAACCAAATTTTCATTAGGACCATTGAGACTACATTAAAAAGAGCCCAAGTGATAATCAGCAATGGCAGCGTCAACTTGTTCGATGGCATCTTTAAAATGTTATGGAATAAAGTTCTTAATTATTAAAATTATGTGGTTTTATGCAACAGAAATTTAATATCATTTTCGGAAAATCCAAAGCAAAAAATCGTATTTTTCCGCAAACTAAGTTTTTTCTTAACAAAAATCTGTTTTTGTCTTTAGGAAAATTATTTTTTTTTTGTTACCAAAAATATGTTATTTTTGGTACATTTCTGAGAGCATTAAACTAGTTGTTCGACCTTTTTTGTTTTTATAAAAATTATATCCTTATTAAGCTTAAGGTCAAAATGTTTTAGTTATTTATTTATTATATTTTTCAAAATTTCGCTACAACAATGTGTAGCATATTCAGGGACCTCAAGCTTAATAAGGATATAATTTTAATCCAGTGGATTTCTTTCAATAAAAGTAAGAGTAACCCCCCTTACTCTTTATTGCGATGCGAAAGCAAATTCGATGCGTAAGAGTATCAATTTGTACGCTTATCGCATGGAATTTGCTTTCGCATCGCAATAGAGAGTAACCCCCAAGGTCAATTTATATACTTACTTTTTTAAATTTCGAAACATTTTTAGTAACCCTCGTATACATAATAACACAAATAGAAATATCACTAAACAATATAGGTATAATACCCACAAAGCAGATCAAATTTATACAATTTAAGCAGCATTTAGAAAAGAAATAACAGCAACAAAAAACCACAAATATAAAAAAACTAAACATATGCAAAGGTGTTTTGAAACAAACTCATCACACAAAAAAGCAACCCTTTAATAACACGAATGAATACTTGCACAAAAGTAATGCAATTTTTCAAAACAAATATTTCCGTTAAAAAATACCAATACAACGAAACAAACAAGCAAATATGTAGCTTAGAAAAGCAAATGTAAATAATAAAGGGGTAAAATTTGTAAAACTAAAAAATAACAAACAACAAAACAAGTTTAAAACAAGGGTGTTTAACACAAGTCGCTCTTTCTGTTGCAGTTTCTGTTGCTATTGTCATCTGCTGATAAATAAAAAAAGATCGAAACAGCTGATTACAATACAGAAAAAACTATGTTTATAAATGCAAATTAATCATTGTAACAATGGAAAAGCAAAAAAGCATTTAAACATTTCTACAAATTTAAATGTATGTATGTAAATAAAATATTCTTTGGTTCACTCACATTTCAAAGATTTATATAAAACAGCTGTGTATAGTGAAAAGTTCAAGCTGAAGTAGAAGAAAACACAATTTTTGAAAGTAGATCAAAATAAGAAGAAAAATTGTATTGGCCATATATTAGAGACTAGAAAAATTTTATGGAAATAGAATTCCATTTTTTCAAAATCTTTAAATATCCAATAATTTTGTGTTTGAATTATAAACATTTCATTAAGCATTAAAGATTTATTAATCACAGATAATGTTGATAAACTAAACAAACAACAAGCAAGCAGCAGCAGAAAAATACATTTCTTCATATACAATGTATAAAAAGAAATACACCTTCATTAATTTGTTATTTTAGCCGGCAAATGTGTGTGGATGTGGCTGTTTAAACGTATTTATTTATTTGTGGTTTTTTTTTTTTTTTTTTTGGTTAACAATTCCACCATACACTGCTTAGAAGTGTATAGAAAATACTTTCTTACTTACACGGGATAATCCAAGCAAAGCATTCATTACATCCCAATGGCACAACCCATTCCATACATACATATTGTACAATGTTATTCCCACAGTGAAAATGTTTTTCTGTTCCTTCGGACAAAAAAAACATCTATAGGGAAAAATGTGCATTCTATGTTTACTCGTATGTTGGCTTTGGTGGGTTTTTTTTTCTATTCTTAAGTTTGTGGTATGTTGTGTATTGCCTTGTGTACATAGAAAACTAGCAACAACTAAAGTTAAATAGAAAACAAAAAAAAAGTTCAATGACTCTCCCTTTCTGGATCTACTACGGGTATAATGTGTGTATGTTTACTTTTATGTAATCAAAAGAGCCTTGTCTTCCTTAACTATGTACTACCAATCAATATCCAACAATCAATACAATGCAATAAAAACACTCAATTTATTTATTTGTTCTCTTCAACTTAAGAATTGCGCTTGCAACACAACAATAGTTCATACATAGAGTAGTTACAACAACAGCAAAAAATAAAAAGAAACTTTACGCAAGTTATTTGTGAAAATAACAAACGTAACAACAAAAACAAACGATCAAAACAATTGATCGTTTAGCTTTTTATATTTTATTTTTATTTTTTTTGCTGTTTTCAAAGACAGTATGAGTGAAATACAGTAAGTACAGTGAGAATTTACAGTGTGATGAATTAACATGGAAGTAAGTTTTGAATTATTGAAATGTTTTATTATATAATCGGAAGATTGGTAGCAACTGTTAGTTTTGTTATGATATGTGAAAAGTAACTAAGTTTATAAAGACAAGCTTGCGATTGTTTTTTTATTGAAGTTTTGACAACCTGAATTAGGTAAATACAATCTTTTTTATTTTCATTTTGATTTTTCTAGAGCTATCATCTCTCACTTAAAGTGCCATGATTTTCTTATACTTTTTTCAATAGCCTTTTTTTGACAGATCACATGTGAATCGTATCATGCTGTCATGTTATTTTTGTTTAGTATTGTTTGGCATTTTATAATGGAAGGACTTACTTGCTGAACAAGCGGCATCGCTTCGCTCTATGGGCTCTTCAAAAGTTCCAAGAAGATCCGACGTTTTCGAGGCAAATTTCCTCCAACAAAAACAACGGTTTGCTGTGGCTTGTGGGCCGGTGGAATCATCGATCCATATTTATTTAAAAATTATGCCGGTGCGAATGTAACCGTCAATGGCGGCCGTTGTCGTGCCATGATAAGCGACTATTTGATGCCTGATGCCTTTCAAATGAAAATAAACATTCCCCATTAGTTTTGAGTTGTCTGTGTTTTTTTCTTTAAAAAAGTAAGGGAACCTCGAAATGAATCACGCTTTATGTTTACAAACAAACCCCGGAAAAAGAAAAATTAACTCAGAGAAATACAAAAATGAAAAAATTTACATTAAATCAAAAATTCTTATAAATTGATTTGCAAATGTATTATTTTATAAATAATATAAATCAGTATGAACAAAAAAACAGTATAAACAAAAATTGCAATAAAAACCGCACCGCTTCATTTGCATAATTTGCGTTTTCTCTGAGAAGCGGGATTGTCATTAAAAGCCGAAAACTTGTGTTTCAACACAAATACAGAATTTACATTGACAAGTCATGGAACGCTTTACATGACCAGGGGTTACTCTCTATTGCGATATTGTACGCCTATCGCATCGAATTTGCTTTCGAATCGCAATAGAGAGTAACCCCCAGGATGCAAAATTTTAACGAATATATGTACGTAAACTAGCAAATATCTGGGGCATTGAGAATCCATATAGCTTTCACAAAGATCATTAGTCATTAGTTATCGCATCATCGTAACAAGGTATCGTAGCACATGGAGTACATGTGCTTTCAACAGTGCTTTCTTTTCTTTGAGGTTTCTTGAAGACTCGGATATATTTGAACATGCCATAAATTCTGAAAGCTTTCAAAGTGAATATCGACAAGAGTGCGTCCATAGTTTGAAAATGTGGTAAAACGTGCCGAAATGTTTATCATTCAATGTGTCAAATAAACATTTAAACAAAATCATGAAATTATTTCGTTTCACTTTAAAGATAAAAAACAACATCGCTGTGGGAGATATGACCACCCCCACCCGTTCTATATTTATCCGTCCTTCATTAGAACTTTGTCAATTTACAACATCTATAAACTTTTTCCTCAAACCTCACTCTGAGTTTGTAGTGATAATAGGAAAGATAATTTGTGGAAATGTATTGCTCATAAGCCCGAACGGCAAGTCGAATTTAGACTGTAATGCGTTGTTCGTTCTGGAATCTTTGTATCGTTATCTCTAATGTGATGAATTTGCTGCAATTCATGACAGTATACTATTGAAATGCGGAATATAACTCACATTACCAATTTTATCCAATATTGACTTTGAATCTTCAGCCCTTACATGTGACTGGTATTAAATTGTTCGATATGATATCAGAAGGATCAAATGAAATAAAATAGAAGAATGTATGTTCTTCTTTCGAAGTGTTAATTTCTAATGAATTCTAATGCCTAGACCTTAGCATAATATTAATACTTGCCATAAATAGTAGATTAGGTTTATTGAATCTTGCAAGTTTAAAAATCGACCTTATTCAAACTACTTTCATTCGGCGATTTTTACAAGAATGTACATATGTAATGTATCTGCAGAAAAGAAGAAAAGATTGAAAATATGAAATATACCACGAGAAAAAATGATCTTGAAATAATATCACATCTACAATAACTAGTAAAAGGGATGACTGAAAAAGCGCAATACAAATAGAAATTACCAACGACTATCATCTGCCTCTCTTAATGAATTTTAATTAAGCTAACTTCAGATTTAAACAAAAAATATGTACATGGAAATGTCAGTTTATAAAACTCTGGAAAATAAGAGAATAGTTTTAAACTATCAAGTTTCCGTATATTCTTAAAAAAAGATGCTTTAACATCCCCACAAAAAAAATTATTAGATCCCCTATTTCCCATCCCTAATATGATGTAACCATACTGTCAGCCTTTTTAAGAATCTTGTTTCTTAACAATTCTTTCAAGAATTTCTAGAGACTTTATTTTCTGTTGGTTTTCTTATACAAGCATGTCTGCGTGTTTGTAACACGACAAGTACTTTTTGCCTTGGTAAGTTTTGTGCTTGCGATAATAATAATGATAATGAAGATGACGGAGACGATTGTTAAGTAGACAAACATTGTCTATGGTATTAAGTATAGAACGAAGAATACAAATAAACTTATTGAAAGATCATCAAATCTAAGGAGTGAAGAATGTTGTTATTTGTTTCGGCTGCTGCAACAAATGGGAATGTAATTATAAAATTGTTAAGAAACGTTTGTTGAAAAGAAACTTCCATTTTGTTGCCATAACAAGAGGATCTCTAGAAAGGGAATAATAAAGTTGATGTTTTGTGGTACAATTGTATAGATTTATAATGTAAAGAATTGTTGCTTTTTTCAGTAGATATACAGAGGAATTTGTTTTTGGATTTTCTTTTAAATTGTACATACTCATAAGAAGAATGTTAGTGATGTGTAAACAAGCTTAAAAACAAAGAAGTGTTAAGGTATGGTCACACAAGGCAAATATTTACTCAAAAAAGCATAACCACTTGCTTTAGCACAAATTTATTTGACGTTGTTAACTCTTACAATAGTTTTGCTAGATCAAACAGCATCAAATAAAATAAAATTAAATATTTGTTGTATCTTGTTCTAAATAAACGAAGTTTTTTTAAATAAATAAACGAATTCGAATACATATATATTTTATTTGGTGGTTACGTCTTTTTCGGCAAATATTTGCCAAGTGTGATCGTACCTTCACCGATAAAATTAAATAGTTTGTATCTATTTTTTGAAATTTTTTTTTGCAGACTTGATTGATGTTTGTTGGTTCTATAACTGTAGGAGTTTGGGTATCTTTTGATTTACAGTTGAATTAGTTTACTATTTGTAAGTTTTATAACTTTAAGCAAGTTACTGTTTTGATCTTTGGAAAGAATGGAATAAGTTTATTAAAGGATAATACACACCAACAAAAAAATTCAAATTTTTTTTCCTTAAATGCCAAATGTACAAATTATTGTTTTTGTTCAAATATAATAAATAACAACAGCTGTGAAATATGGTTATATTTTGTGTTGTGACTTTTTCTGACATTCTTGGTGAAATATTTCTCAAAGTATGTAAATGTTAAGTCAATGACTTTTAAGAGTTTAAGATAACTTTAATATTAAGTTTAAATTAAAAAAAAAAAACATGTGTATATTTCCTTTATTAAAGCCCTTATTTTTGAATGAAAAATGTGTAAATTATTCGTTTTATTTCAACATAATTAATCATGACTTTTTTTCTGCTTCTCAGGCATATGTTTTCAAAAAATTCAACACACTTGTTTATGTTTGTTTCCACTGTGGCAGCAACCTAACTAAACGGAAATATTTTTGGTTACAAAAATACTTGTAATTATAACACACACACAAAAAAATCTACAAAATTTTGTTTTCTTCATGATTATTTTTATTACCTTCAAAACAAAGATACAAAGTGTTGTTGTCAGTCTCTTTTGGTTTAGTTTTCTTTTGTCAGTATGTATCTTGGATATTGTCTTTCCTCAATTCTTCAAGATAAATATTACTTGATTATTTGGTTGAAATGCGTGTGCCATAAAGTATTTCATAATACCGAAATTGTATACGAAATAATAAACAACAACTTGCTCAATATGTATGATATGCACGTTTAATATTTATATAATGTACTCGTACTTGGTAAATATAACTTTAGTTGTTTTGTTAACTAAACAAAACAAACAGTTTTTAAAAATAAAACAAAAACCTTTAGAAGACAAAAATAAAAAGTTGTTGTTGAACCTCAAACTTACTCGTATCTCTTGTGTAAATAATAAAAGTTAAGGAGAACAGCAAATTATGTTTTTGATAAAAAACACGTTAGAGTGCAATATTCGGATGTGCCGAATCTTTAATACCCTCCACCTAAATGTAATAAGAAATACAAAAACTACACTGGTTTTAGGACTAGAATATCTTATTCTGTGTTTTCTATTAATATATTATATGTATATTGTTTGAAAGACAATTTTACGACCAACATAATTTATTTTCAATGTTTTGAAATTTTATCTAATTTTGATCATTTATAATTGATTCAATTACCGCGATTTTTACCAAAATTTACAGAGTTTGTCTAATTTTATCTTTATATAAATCTTAAAGAAATTAGTTGAGAAAAGGAGTAAGGAGGTTGGTGTAGGGTTTATAAATATGAAGGCGCTCTATGAGAAGCAGAACATTTTTTCATATACACAACAAGTTAATAAACAGAGTATAAAACAAAGTACATATAAAAAAAGGGTAAAATATGAGGTGAGGCTTTTTTGTTTGAATTTGATCTCAATAATATTATTTACAAGGGATTTATGGGTGGCATAGTAGAAGTGGACCAATTATGGACTGATAGCTTCTAAATCCAGTATCCACTATTGTGATTTCTATGTATTTTAGGCTTATTTTGGTTGAATTTCATCCTAATAACGTTATTTACAAGAGTTGTATGGTTGGTTGTTATGCTCGGAAGTGGTCTTAATTCATGAGCTATTATTGACTGACAGCTACAAAATCCAGTAGTATAATTGCCGTATAACTGATATTAATTAATATGATTTCTGGATTAAAATGTCTGATCCATATAAAAGTTGGTTCGATATAGATATTTATTAGGTATTTTTGTGGGTTAAATCATGGGCCGAACTTCTTAAATATTGGAATAGTAAATTTTATGCATACAAAGATATCTCACGTCGATTTTCAACGTAATTACGGTATATTTAAGATACTTATTAGTATTAAAGTGAATTTCGGAAGTGGACCTTATATGGGTGACATAGTCAAATATGGTATATTTAAGATACTTATTAGCATTAAAGTGAATTTCGGAAGTGGACCTTATATGGACCGATATTTTCAAAATCCAGCAGTTTGATTTTGGCATGTATGTAAATGATCCGTGTAAAAGTTTGGATCGTTACCATTATTTATAAGAGATTTATGAGTATTGAAGTAATTTTCGGAAGAGGGCTTTATATGGGGTCTATGGTCAAATATGGACCGAGCAAAACAATATTTCGTTGTGCGATTTCTTTTTACATAACACATAGTTTTGCCGAATTTTGTATTAATATTCTAATTTTACAGGCATTTATTTAACATTAAGCCATATTTCGGGAATATATGTATTTATATGGGGGCGATGACATACCATGGACCGATTTTTACTATTTTCCTCACACTTTCTTCTTTTATCATAAAAATAACGTGTACAAAATTTCATGGCAATATCTGCCATATACATACATATGTATATCAAAAAATTTAAAGAAAAATGATTAAAAATATCAAATTTTTATAGAGGTTGCCTCATATTTTGGTCCATAACTCTGGTTCTACAATACCGATTTTGCTGATTTTCAATATCAAACTGCTTAGGAGAATTACAAACGGGTTTTTGTAAACTCTGTTCATTTTGGTTGTGTCTTTTGGACTTGAGAGTGTTTTACACAGACTGACAGACAGACAAAGTGACAGACAGACATAGCTCAATGGACTTAGAATTCCATAAGGATCAAGAATATACTTATATACTTTGTTGGGTCTAAGATGAATATTTCTTAGTGTTACACACGAAATGACAAACTTATATATATGTATCCTCATTCACTACTTATGGTGGTGGAGAGTATAAAAACATAATTTTCCATAGAATTTTATTTTAGCAGCAATTACTTGCATATTTCAAAAACTTTAGAATTAAAAAATATTAGTTTGTTAAATATCACTTTATTTGATTGATTTATTTAAATTTATTCACTATAATTTACTTAAATAACTTATTGTTTGTTTGTCACCACTAGCAAAATAATAACAAACAGATCTAGGTGATGCCATATTGCGCAACAAAAACAGTTAGAGGAATTTTGTAGGTAAAACGGCAATTTTTTCAGTTACATAAATTAAAATATGTTTTTTTGTCGTTAGAAAACTATGACATTTCGTTAATTACCACTGTTAAAAACTGATTTTCCGGATTTGGATTAATTTAAGCTATATTCCTTTAAATATATTGAAGTTTTTCGACATTTTTATTTTATTTAATTTAAAAATTCGCCTCAAACTTTGTTCTTTTTTTCAATTTATCATTTTTTTGCTATTGTTCTAAAAATACCATTTGTTAAATTTTTTATTAAATAAAACAACCTATACGCTTGACTGGTTTTAACCAAACAAAATTAAACAGAAAATGGTAGTTAAAGTTAAAATTAACCCACCACACATAAACATTATCGTAAAAATTTTACATAAATAAAAATACCAGTGAACAATAAAATTAAACAAAAAATTTACGAAAAACTACATATATACATACATACGTATGTACATATATACTACATACTGTAAAAGTAATTAAAATGATAATATTGTGGGGGAAGGAAAAGGAAGAGAAACAAATAGTAAAAATAACAAATAACAAAAAAAAACTTAGGTAAATTAACATAAATGTATGTACATATACATAATTTATGGTATGTTGAAATTCTAATTGAAAGGTATGAAAATTGTGTTAATGACCGAGAATTAATGAATTTATAAAGAAAAAATATTTATTTACAAACTTATATTGTTTAAAGTTTTGCACAAAAATTCAGTAAATTTTCGAAAAATTTGATAATGTAAAAAATTTATGAATTTTATTATTGAATACAATTTTAATTTAAACTTAAACCAATAATCTGTACTCATAGCCAGCAGGGATCGCTAATTTACCTGTAAACAACAGTAATGTTAACGAAGTTCAATGTTTAGTTGGACATACCACCTCAAATGAGTGCCAAAACCATAATACCGTTTATTATAGGCAGTATGAACATTTGGAACAAGTCGGTTTTAGTGGCTTTGCTCAAAAAAAAAAAGAAAAATTCATCAAATACGGTTTTTAGAGGAGATGACAGCAAAAAAAATTTGTTGGCGGTCACGCCTATATTCGAGGGGGCGGGCCCTTAAAGTTCAAAATATATAGGCCTATATCTCGGGAACTACTGGGTATCTGATAATTTGTAATACATTAAATTAAAGGTATAAAATACCTTTCCAACGATATATATCATGATTATAAAATATGCACCGTCTATGGGTTAAATCCGAAAAGAATATTTTTTGATCCGAATTTTTTTAAATATCTAAAAAAAATAAAAAAAAGTCTATATAAGTGTTATTTTAGTTTATTGATATAAATAGCCAAGACATTAAGCTTTAATTTAAGGTATCATATGTGTCTGTCGGTACTATAATCATAGCATTATAAGATTACATAATAAAACTGCTGAAAATTAAAAAAACACATTTTTTCAAAATTTTGTATACAAGATAGGATTTTTTCCTCTATGGTATATAGAATACTGGCTTCGCATTGTACAAATTTCCTGTATTGCCGGCCTACGGGCGGAAGGATTTTCTCCTCTATGGTACACAGAACACCGGCTTCGCATAGTACATATTTGGGGGATTCACAAGGTGTCATAAAGTCATATGTCTTAAAATAATAACATGAAAAAATACGACTGCTGTGAACAACCCCTCATAATTCAGTGTGCTATTTTGAATTTAAATCAGCTGATTTAAAACAAATATAAAAATTAATATTGTTTTCCACAATGCCAAAAATAAGTGAAAAAACTAAAATAATAGCCAGTTTGTGCGAAAAATACATTTTAGATGTTGTGATGGCAAACTCAAGTAAATAAACAAAAAAATTTTATTTGTATTTGTATAAAATCATATTTTCTTAGTTACGACAGCACAATAAACATAGCAAGCAAAGTTCTATTAATTTAAGACACTTTTTGTTTACAAAGCAACAACAATATTTTTAAACCATTGTAAAATGTTAGAACATTATGACAATATAACATGATAGCACACCTTGTGAATACCCCAATTGTATTTTTTATGGTGAAATGTCTTAATCTTTCTTTAATATCTTGGGATCTATAGTACCTACGAGGTCATATTATACCTTAAATTAAAGCTTAATTTCTTGACTTTGAAATATTGTAATTTATCTACTTACTCATATAGAC
Source organism: Bellardia pandia (assembly GCA_916048285.2). Taxonomy (NCBI): domain Eukaryota; kingdom Metazoa; phylum Arthropoda; class Insecta; order Diptera; family Calliphoridae; genus Bellardia; species Bellardia pandia. Next base: position 48,879,005 of record OU696529.1, read on the forward strand.
CTTTTTCCCGGATTTTTAGATTTTTTTTTTAAAGTTTCGGATCAAAAAATAATTTTCCGAAATTTATAAATAGGTGGTACATATAAATAGGTCGTGTTACATATCGTTGGAAAGGTCTTTAAAATACCTATCGATTGATATATATATCGGCTAAGAAAAAAATGTAGTTTTCAAGATATAGCTAAATATATTACAAACTTTGGAGCCCCGCCCACTCCAAAATAGGCGACCGCCCCAATTTTTTTTTAATCAGAATTTAAAATTCTATTAGTGATAAAATTTTGATAGTGATTTGAAAAAAGTCACTAAACCGACTTGAGCCGAACATTTTAGCATTTTTGCAGCTAAAATTAGCTTTTTTATTTTGATTTAGCTGCAAAATTTTACATTTAGCATTTGGCATTTTATTAAGCATTTTTAATAATACCAGTAGATGTGCAATAACAGTTTTTCAGAAAAGGACCCTATATGGAATCTACGACCTATTATGGACCGATCATTAAAGGAATTTGTGGAATGACTTCTGAGAATATATTAGTAGTGTTAAATTGTATCTCGATATAAACAGTTTTAAAAGATTTATTCATGATTTTTAGAAGTCATTATGAACCGATTTTCATAAAATTAGATCGTATTATTTTTCTATATATGAGACACATATTTGCGTTGAATATTATTTAGATACCAACAATTTTATGAGAGTTATGCTCGTTAAGGTGATTTTCGGAAGTGGACTTTATATGGGAGCTATGAGTAATTATTAACAGATCTGCACAGAATCTGTAGGTGTGATTAGGTTTTACATATGTACTCGTACATCGTATTTGGGCCAAAATTTCGTTGGATAAGTTTAAGAAAGCCCTCTTTCGGGAGGACATTTGTATGGGGCTCGATGAAATAATGAACCCATTTCAACCAAATTCATTCCCAATCGTCCTTCGGCCGAAATTCACATACTAAAGTATCTTTTTATAATTTAAAATACTTTATATTAAATGTGGATTAAAATATTAAATAATATATTATAGTTTTAAAATTTAAGATTAAGGCCTGATTCAGTAAAGCTTATAAAATGTTTGTCTAGAAAATTTCTATGAAAATCACTCGTAACTGTGTGATCTTTAAGGTTAGAATCCTGAAGAGAACCTTAATTAGTTGTGTTCTTGAGTTGTTGTATTATTAATATGTATTAAAAAAAATATTTTTTTAATGCTAGGAACACAACTGGTAATTTTTGGTAGCGAATATTTGTATCTACTTTAATTATTGTTTTATTTTTTACTTTATATAATTTGAAATAAATGTAGGTACAAAATAGTTAACTAGTTTTTATCTGTGTTTTTGTCAATGTTTATTTTTTTATATATATTTTTTTTTTTAATTTGGTTATACTACTTATCAGCTATTTGACGAAAACAAAAACATTAAATTATTAAAAATTATTTATTAGTTTTTTGTAGTTATTGTGCTTTATACGACGAATTTACACAGCGAATTGTCACCAAATAATTCGTCGTGGTGGGTGAAATTCGTCGTTTGTCCCAGTTGTGTTTTTAGCACAACATGTTTACCTCAAATTGTTAAAAATTGTTCCAAGAAAGTATTTTAAATTTTAATTTTAAAACAAATTTTAGCATTGTTTGTAAAGTGATTTAGCCGCTGAATTTTTTAAGATCTGGTCACACTGATCATGGGCCATTGTTTATGTAAAATATGCTTTAATACTAAATTGTACTTTTATTGATACTAAGTATTTCATATTTAAAAATACCATGATACTCAAATCAGTCGCAGGAGTATGTTAGAGGACAAATTTACAAATTCGTTTAGATTAAAAATGATATTATATTTATAAAAGCTTTTTTTTAAAGAAAGTATTTTTCCAATAGTTTTTATTAAAAATGTAAATTAACAAAATTACACAAAATAGTTAATATTATTGGCAAACAGGTGATTCAGCAGTTTTATTATGTAAGTATATTCTTTACACATTTTCCATGAGGTTGCCAACAAGTAATTAACAAAAATTTCGTAAAACAGCTGCTGGTTTTTTAATCGGTTTTTGCAACATAAATGTAAAAAAGGTACAAACATAGAAATTATTGGGCAGGGCAAGATGACTTTCATGGAAACACGTGATGCATCATTTAAAAGGTTTACGTGCATGAGTGAACCAAAAACCATCATCAAACGAACGCAACGAAAGAATAAAAAAACACACACACACAAGAAATTGTAAAGATCCTATACAAGAAAAGGGAAAATTTAAAAGAAAACAAAAAAGGCAAAACATACAAATAAGCTGTAAATGGCAAACACCCTTAATGTTATGTACATACAAGGTGGTGGGTATGGTGTTGTCAATTTGTAAATAGAATTTATAAAAAAAAAAGTAGAAAATGTGTAAATGCAACTTAAGAAAATATAAATAAAACTATTTTTTAAATAAGCTATTAACCATAATAAAAATATACTTTTAAGTTTAAAGCAGGGACAGAAAATAACTGTTATTTTTAAAAATTTACATCAAAAAAGCACATATAAAAAATGATCGTAGAAAATTTTGGTTCTTATCATTATAATATTTACATAGGTGATGTACATGCAAATTTTTGTATGACTTTTAAATTTGTGCCTTTTTTTATAAAAGTCAAAAAATAACTTTTAATTCCCACTTTTATTTTTTAAGGCAAAAATTAAAAGTTATTTTTGGCTTTTATTATTTTACTCAAAAAATAAAAGTTATTTTTTAACTTTTAATTTTTTAAGGCAAAAATAAAAGTCTTGAATTAAATATTGCATAGTAATACGCTAGTTTTATTTTATTTTTTTTTTTTTATTTTTGCCTTAAAAAATAAAAGTTAAGAAATAAATTTTATTTCTGTGACTTTTTCGATAAAAGTCATAACAGTTACGATCCCTGGTTTAAAGTATTATATCTTATTTACTTTTCCAAACGTTTAGAATTTAAGTTAAATAGGTATAGTTTTTTTATTACTATCATTAATAGTGTAGTCAATATAGCAGCTTTATATCCCCTCCAATTTATTTGACTTTAAATATTATACATTTTTTTAAGAGTATGTAAAATAAACTAAACAAAAAAGAGCCATATAGGTATGTACATATGTATTTTAACAACTGTCAACACTAAATGCTTGCATAGCTAAGAAAAACATTTTGTAAATCTTTAAATCCCTATAAACAAAGTGAAAGAATGCACTGTCAAATTGTCTAGTCAAACACGCAGCAAATGTCAAAATAATAACTTAAACACTTTATATTACATTCTGACAAATCCCTAGCTCCTTCTCAAGAAAATATATATGTAGTACATATTTTCTACATTTGCTGATATTATTTGGAAATATGCACATACATATGTATGTAATACGAAAACTACCGCCAAATGCAAAGTAATTGAAATTTTAATTTTTTTTTTGTTTTTGTATATAAATATATGTAAAATGAACGTACTTGTATACATATTTTGTAGATTTATTGTTGTGCTTGTTCTGGGTATTTATGCAATCAACAGTTTTTCTTTTTTGAAGGGAATATTTTTATGTTGCTGCTTTTGCAGTGTCAGAAGCCTGTCAATGAACGCCAAAATAAATTGAGCATTTTAAAATGCAATACAGTGTATATTTTCGGGTTTTTATTTTTTGGAGCAACCAACAAGAATTCTTTTTTTTTTTTAATAAATGCTTATAAAGCACGTTTCGTCAATAAGCGGCGAAGCAAAAAATCTGTATGTGTATAAATAAATAAATAAATAAAAATAACAGAAAAGATTTGCACTTAAGTAAGACATCACTTGAAAATCTTAATCGTAATTTCCTTTGGCTTTTTCTAGTACAAGAAGTACTTGTGATTGAGTAAATTATAATTAAAATTTTAAATAATTTGATATTTTCAACTTTATAATAATAAATTACACAAGTCATTTGTTTACACAACAACGTGTTGCGTGGCAGCCGCAATCAGTCTGAGAACAGAGGACTGTTTTCATTGGAATTTTAATTGCAATAAATTTAAATTGATATAAGAAACAAATTAAGCACAAATGAACAAAAAAGAACCCACGAAAAGAAAATTTAAAAATTGTTGACCTGTATTTAGCAATAAGTTGGAGTTGCCAATTTAGTCGTTTAGTAAATATTAAAATAAACTCACAAGTGGGAAATTTATCTTTTCTGTACTGTAATTATTTTAAGTAGGTACAGCAAATCCCGGTATAACGAATGATATAATGTCAGCCCCTTTCGTTAAACTGAGAGATTCGTAAAACCGAACGAAATAAAAACTTAGCTACATTTACCATTAAATGGAGGTTTTTATGTTATTATATTCATGTTTATTGAACTTACATACCTATGTAAGTACATACGTGTTTACATATTGGGACAAATTATTTGTCTTAAAAATCTGTAATAAATGATTGTATGAAGCTTGAAAACTTTTTTCAACTGCTTTTTCTTGCAATTCTCTCAGCACGAAAGATTTTGTGTAATCAATTTTATTTTTATCACACCATAAAATACAGGTTTCAAATCCTTTTATGGCATCTGAGTTTTAATTGTTGGTTCATTCAACTCCATTGGTGGACCGGTATTTTCATTTTCATCATCTTCAAAGTTGGTGACCATTCGTTAAACCGGGAGCAAAAAAAGTTGATCGTGCGTTATAAAAGGTAGCTAATGAAAAAATTTGGTCATTCGTTATATCGGATTTTCATTAAAATCAGTATTTGTTTTATCGAGCTTTGCCTGTATTTACATACATACATAAATTGTTACAAAAAAGCAACTGCAACGATTTGCAAATTTAATAAATCACACAGGCAAAACTTAATGCAGTTTATTTAACGGTTCATATGCAGAGTTTCCATGCGTATGTTATAAGTTTTGGAATATATTGATAAGTAAAGCTCTATAAATCGACTTTCGACTAATCGAATTTTTTTGAGGAGTCTTAGTTCAGCTCTAGGTAGAGGAAGAACTCGCACGTCATTGTCATTATCGCTTAAGGGCAGTCATCAGGCCGTCCTTTTTTCACTGCCTTCGAAGAATTTGCGGCTCACTCTTGCATTGGTTAATGCTTGGCATAGTCTAACTGTACCAGGCTACGGTTTTTCGAAGTTGTGCATTGCAATACATTTTTTTTAAAAACAAAATTTAAGCGTTAGGAATAGGTCGACTTGGGACTTATTTAAATCGATCGTGGGATAACCTGGCAATTTGAGGGATTAATTCTCCGTCAACCAAGTTTTTATTTTTATTTCATAAACTAAGCTACACTAGATATACAAAAATTTATAAAAGTAGAACTCCAACCTATATAGTAGATATAAGCAACGCTACACATTTACAGCTTTCCCCGTTAAACACACAAAACACTTTGTTGCATTATTGCTCTATATTGGCAGTACCGTCTTCGTTTTCTTTGTTTAAAATCATATTTAGATTTTAAAATACGAAATCGATTAACCGTTTTTTCTGTTTGAATATCCAAACGAATCGAATCGAATATTTTATATTATCCATTAATTCTTTGATAATGATAATAAATTTATTTTTAATTTTTGGCCAAACAACAAATTTTTCTAACTTTTGTTACACTTTTTTAAAATAGTTTTCTAATATCGTATCAAAAACCACTCTCGCTAATAAAAAAAAATGTTATAAAGTTTAAAAGTTTAGGTACAGTTGCAAAACCGATTCTAGCTTATAACGATATAAAGTATTTTCTTTTATCGACTGATTTTATTAAGAATATTCACATACCCTTTGTGTGTTTATAATTTCTAAAAATACACTACGAATTAAATTTTTTGTAAATAAGCAAAAACTTATGAAAATAATACTGCATACCTATATCGGAACATGTTTTTTAGAAAATTAAATTTTTCGAATAGCCCGAAAATCGACTTCCAATCCAATAGTATGCAAATGTTTTTAAAAATCACCACGTTTAGCAAGTAACACTTTCAGCAAAGTAGTATTCAATATTAATTGATTTTTGAAGATCAATTGTTGAATGTTTAGAAAAAAGTTTTTTTGTTTAAAAAAAAGAATTTAATTCAATTCAAATAATCAAAAATTTAACACTTGCACTTACTTATTTTATTGTTTAGATAAATTAATGACTATAAAACAAATACCGGTTTATCTAACATTTTACTATAAACCTATAAAACCATTTTGTAAAACCAATTTAAGCCTTAATAGGCACTTCAGTATTTATATACATTTTTTTATCACAAGGTCGGTGTCAAAACTAACATAACACATGGAAAATGTATGTACATATGTATATAACTAAAATAAAGATAAATCAACATTGTTATCTATCAATTAATATTACTTTTTTATATTGTTTATTATTTCAAACATACAAGCATTGAAAACAGCAAATAGATAATTCTTTATCTCAACAATTTACGTCAATTGTTTTAAAAGGCAAACAATAACAACAGAAAAAGTTAAAGAGAAAAGCCATGTTCTATATTTTGTTTTGCGTACATTGTTGTATTCCTGTTAATTATGTAGACATGAACAATTAGTAAATTTATGGTTAAATAAGCTTTAACAAATTATCACATCATTCCAATCACCACCTCCAACCAAACAACTCATTATTTTACAACCATCCAGGCACATAAAGTCATTTAGACAGTCCTTCTGTCTGGCTGTCTGTTTGTCAGGCAATCAGCCAAATGTAACAAATTAAAAATGTAATTCAAGTAACAGAAAATTTTGCAACAACTTCATTGTGTTAAATTTTAATTTACGCTTTTTGTTTTTTTTTTTTCAGCCATTCATCACTTTACAATAACTTGATTTATTTCGCTATTTAATGTTTATTTTGTGTAACACCCTCACATACAACAGAATGGCTACAATGAAAACGGTCTGCGATAGCGTAAGATTTGATTAGGAAACATTATTATTTAGGGGCTTCTCATGTAAAGACATTCTCATCTATCATCAATAATTAAAGACAAAATAACTCTTTATATATTTAAATATTATGTTTAAACAAAAATTTAATCATTCAATTGTTCATCGCATTAATTGTGATTTATTTTAGTGAAGGCTTTTCTTATTCTACTCCCAAAGTGTTAAATAGTACAATTTTGTTATTTTACTTGCTTTGCAATTTGCAGTTGTTGATTTTACTTCAAACTTCAAGTGATTTCTTTTTCTGTAAGTGTAATTGAATTTTAAACACGTTTTGCGGTGTGTACTCGTACATTCGCTCCGCGCCTCGCCACTATTTATTTTACTAGTTTTATTTACTCCTGGCAAACACAAAATATAATAATGAAAGAAAAAATTGTTACGTGTTACAAAAACAACAACAAAAAATACCCAAAACTTAAGGTGGGTATTTGCGTTTTTCTATTGAATCGGAATTTTTCTTCGTTTAACATGGAGTAGCGAACAAGAGCAACCAGTCAGGCCGAAAGACAGACAGACATACAAGCCTGCTAGCAAGTGCAAAAACAGAGTGTAGGTACTTTTTATTTCAGATAAGAACTTGCCGAAATGATTACGTGCTGATAACGTAATATGTACTAGCATTTGTTTTTTTTTTTTATTTATTTTCAGTTTTATATTTTTATTTCTTTGTTAGTTTCTTCTTCCTCCTCTAGTGCTCATAAGTCGTAGGAAACAAACGTGTGCCGCATTTCTGAAATTAGTTTGAACTCAAGGTACGTACGTTGTAAACCTTTTTGTGTGATTATAAAATTTTAGGAACATCATTTTTTAATTACTAAAATGGAAATATAATTGTATTACATATTTATTTATTTTAGTAAATTAATAAAAGTGTATTTTTATTAACCATCAACTTAGCGGGCATCTGCCAGGGGAAGCAGATAATATGTGGCGTAAACATTTAAGTGTAAGAAATATTTACAATTTGTTAGAAGAAATTCCATTTAAAACAAAATACTGTCAAAAGGCACTTGAATTTAAAATTCTATATAAACCATCTTACAAATTATCAAACTGTTTATACAAATTTATTAGATTAACTCCCATTATTTTTAAACATGAAGTCAACATTTATCTTAGGTCTTAATATTTCAAATGTTTACTGCAAAATTTTACATCAATATTATTCCAATAAGTACAATTTAAATTAATACAAATATTTTATATTAGTTTAATTTTTAACTGATGTTAAGCTCTGATTGAAAATGGGTGTAACTATATTTTTCAAAATCCCTTACGTATTTCTTTAAAGTTTAAAATAACTACGAGAAAAATCAAATCCAAATAATACTTACGAACTGTGACCGTTTTGGGATCGTACGCACTAACACGCCTCTCCACTGCAACGATTTTCTTTTGCACCACGCGCGCTCTATCGCCCACTGTCTGCAATTCCCGCTGCAAATCATCAAATATATCGCTGGCTATCAGAACCAGCGAGGCCAACTGTCTTAAGGCGTTACTTAAAGTAATATTACTAATTGAATCAAATTCATAACCGGCCACAATTTTGGCAGACGTTGGCGTTTGAGATGTTTGCGGTGAACGTAAACGCTGATGCGACGATGAACGCATCGCAGCAGTGCCGCTGGCTGTCGAGGGTCGCGAAATCTGCGAACGGGTAGGTGAGGGAACGGTTGATAGAAATTCCACATGTTGTTTGAGTTTTTTCATGGGCATGGCGGGTGCTGGTGAGACGGGTGTAATAACGCCATCATCTTCATGATCAGTGTTGTAGGAAAAACTCGAGGCAAACCCATTGGAATGGGGAACAATAGCAACAGAATGATCTGTAGTATCCGCGGATTTTAAATCCAAGCCATTTGAATTGTGTATGATGGCAGTTGTTATGGTAGTGGTTGAAGAGGATGAGGTTGATGATGGTGATTTTAAACCACTGCTGTCCTTGACATTGCTACTGTTGTTATTGTTGTTTAATGACCTTGAGGATAGTATTAACTCTTCCTGTGCTTGTTTAGTTTTTTGCTCTCTGCCATTAAGAGATGCTTCTCTCAACTGTGGAGTGGAGGCAGATGATGGTAGTTGTTTATTGTTGATACAATTGTTGTTTTTACATTTGCCGGGTATGCATAGGAACTTGGTGGTTCTATTAATTCCCGTTGCCGATCCACAAACTTGCGCAAGATTTACCGGTTGTACCACACGTTGAACAAACGGCATTTTATTTGAAAATTTTCACACACTCGATTTTCTTTTATTGTAAATTTTATAAAAACATGATAAAATTTTATATTTTTTCTAAAATTATTATTAATAAATTTATTTAAAAGATAACTAACTAGGTAGTTGGTATTTATTATTAATCACTGGCACTTTATAATTATTGCTTTAAATACTTTTTACAAAAATTTTACTCTTTTATAATTAATCTAAATTTTTTCTTTTTTAATTAATAAACGAACCTTGACTATTTTAGTATTTCTTAAATTATCATTTTTATGATAAAACCGGTAAAACCACTTTATCCATATCAACTATCGAACGCATAAATCCTCCTTGTTTCATCTCTTCATTCTTTTTTTACTTGTTTTGGTTTTGTGTCATTTTTATTATTTTAGGCTGTTCTTATTTTCTACACCTTCATTTATGGTGCTTCATTATTTGTATTGTTGTTGTTGTTATAATCATCATATGCACATACACCGATACTAAAGTGAGTTTAGCCATGTTATTGTCGTAGCCGTCTTTAATGTAGTTGTTGTTGGTACAGAATTCCTTCACTAAATGATCTTGCACTAGAAACCTTTTTTTTTATTTTATAAAAAATTAACTCTATTTATATATATATACATATACACTTTAAAATTATTTTAAATAATTTGTTATTAAGCACTACTTTTTTATTAGACTACGACTAATAAGTTCATTCATAAACAAGTAATAAATAGTTATAAATTATAAGAATATAACCTATTCCCACTAGATTCGCTTGTTTTAGGTTGATGTTTGCTAAAACAACAACTCGCGTTTCATAAAAAACCGTTTTCTCACTATAACGTTCTATCCGCTACGCGCGTCATTCTTGCACACCGGTTGTCGACTGAGGAGTTTTTCTAGGGAAATTTGCCTGTATGTTAGAGAGATGCCAGATATTATAAATGCTTATATGGAAATGAAATTATTATTTTTAACGTGAAATATATATATAATATTAAGTTGCTTATAATATTATTTGCAGGAAAATAAACCGCTTAATTAAGTTCTTTTTATTAAAACATGTTTTTTATATGTAAAAATAATAATTTTTGAACAAAAAAATCGTTAAAATATGGCATGCCTCCACTAATGTTGCTTATATATAAAAGCTACTTTTTGTGTAACAGAAACTTCTTTGTAACGTCGGCACACTCAACAAAATTGTGTTATTTAAAAAAACTGATTCAAAATATGAAAAAATTATATATGTAAAAGAATAGAAAATGAAATGATAAAATAGCATTGTTAACATGACTATCTACAATATACATACATGTATTATAATTAGAATATTAAACAATTAAAAGAATAAAATAATAAAACTTTTTGGGGAATATCGAATTATAATACGTTAGGTTAGGTAGGAAGGCTGGTGTGAGTCACCTCACAGAGAGACCAATATGGTCCATTGCGATGCCTTAGATTCTCTACCAAATGTCTGACTAGTTTACATATGTCTGACTGGTCTATATATGTTATATATTATAATAAGTTAATAATACAGGGTGGCGCAGAAGTACTCTTCCTATTAGGAAAATGCTATAAATTTTGCGATTGGCCCCTAATGTCAGTTCTGCAATATTCCGCGTTCTAGAGCAGTGTTGCGTAACATTCTTTATTAGCGTGTATTTCGCAAGTGTTTACTACACAAATGTCAAAAGAGAACTGACATTAGTGGCCTCGCAAAATTTATAGCATTTTCTGATAGGAGGATTACTTTTGCGCCACCCTGTATAATGCAAATCAACATAAATATCAATTTTAAAACTACAATTTATTTAAATAAATTTCAAAAATATGTTATTTCAGATGTTATTAAAATTTAATTTAAAAAATGTTTGTTTATTTAAGGGTAGATACCGCTTAGTTATAATTAAAGTTAGATTTAATATCGAAATTTGTTTTACAAACTTATATTTTAAATAAGTTACACAAATGTAAATAAAACTTTTTTACATTCACTTATTTGTTTTGTGTATTTCTGGCATCCCTGTATATTTCCTCAATTGACAAATCTGGCATCAATATTCAGCAACTGTCAAAACTATTCTGAATTGCTGATAAAAATTGACAACCATTTTTATTGATAGTTTTCTTTTCATATTAAAATCACAGAGTATATATTATACTCTGTGTTAAAATCGTTTACGTCGTGAAAAGTCTAGATATTAGCAAGCGCTTTAAACAATTATTAATAGCCATAAATAAAAACAAACGGCAAACATGCCTAAATATTATTGCGATTACTGTGACACCTATTTGACGCACGACTCACCTTCGGTGCGTAAAACACATTGCACCGGTCGTAAGCATCGTGACAATGTTAAGTTTTACTATCAAAAGTGGATGGAGGAACAGGCGCAACATTTAATTGATGCTACTACTGCTGCCTTCAAAGCTGGTAAAATCACACAAAATCCATTTGCCGGAGGACCACCTAAGCCAGGTGGTGTGGCGATACCACCGCCACCAAACATGGCAGTACCACCAAGACCTGGTATGATGCCGCCCGGTATGCCTGGAGGTCCTGGTATGCCGCCAATGATGATGGGTCCTCATGGTGGTATACCGCCACCAATGATGGGTATGCGACCTCCTCCCATGATGGGTCCTATGGGTATGATGGGACCACCGCCACCGCTTGGTACCTTAGCCGGGGTACGAACTCCATTAATGAACGGGCCACCACCCAAATAACACGAGGTTAACTCTGGAGGAACACATAGTGCTATGAAGAAATAAGATTACATTTTTCTGGCTCAAGAAAGGTTAAATTTAAGTTCGAAATAAGTTTAGTATATAAATTTTCTAATACTTACAAATTGTACTTTAAAACAAGTTCAAATATATAAAATTTAATTAATATCTTTATAATTATTCAAGTTTAAGGGCTTATTCAATTTCAATTCATTTTTCACAATTCATTTCAATTTATTAAATTTTTAACGGTTCGGTTACAAAAGCAGCTTATAAAAATTATTAGAAACGTATTACTAACTTAAAACTATGAGTATTGTTTTAATAGACATTTAAGACATTATTTGTACAGAATAACGCTACATGCTCAGATAAGACGAAAATACTGTTTTACAACATAGATAAACAATAAAATTATATTACTCAAAAATTTACTAAATGAGAATTTTTCCTCTTGCGAGTACTAATTGTAAAAATTTTTTATTCGAAGGTTTACAAGTATACAAAAATAAATTTCAAATTATTATGTTCAACTAGAAGTAAACCTTCGAATAAAAAATTTTTTTAAAAAATTACTCAAAAATATAATAAAAGTTTATGAGGACTGTTTGTCAAGTCAGAACTTATATGAAAACTTAAAACTAAAGCAACATCTATATAAAGAAACAACAATTAAACTATAAAATATATAATAATATTCAGTCCCTGTTTGAGCCCGTAACTTTCCGAGAATAAAACTCCAGTATACTGTATCCACTTAAATTATTTAATAAGTCAATGTCCTCGTGTAAAATTCCAACTTCTGAGAATATATTATGTTGCGTAAAAGACCGTTTTCATGAGTCCAAACACGTTTAATAAATTTGTCCAATAAAAGCAAAACATAAGATGAAAGAGGTTGCACCAAGTTTAAGGGCTTAATTAAATCTTTACATTTTTATTCTCGATATTTTGCTTCTTTGTTGTGTGGCATCTTTTGGAAGAATTTTTTTTATTAATTTCAAAAGATTTGTCATGTGAAAAAGTATATGAACATTTTAACATAAAAAATATTGAAATAGTCTATAACAAGTGAACAAATATTACTAATTACGGAACAAGTTGGTTTTAGTGACTGCTCAAAAAAAAAAAATCAAATAGGTCGCGCCAATTTCGAGGGGTCGGACCCTTAAAGTTTAAAATATATAGGCCTATATCTCGGGAACTATTGGGTGTCTGATAATTTGTAATACATCAAATTAAAGGTATTAAAAATAATTTTCCAACGATATATATCATGATTATAAAATATGCACTATGGGTTAAATCCGAAAAGAATATTTTTTGATACAAATTTTTTTTTTAATATCTAAAAAAAAGTCTATCAGCTCAATCATGAATGAAAAATCCGCAAGAGTTTTTTCTCTTTTTATTTTTTTAACATTGAAAAGGGAAAAAACTCCCGCGGAATTTTTATTCATGATTGGGCTGTATATAAGTGTTATTTTAGTTTATTAATGTAAATAGCCAAGACATTAAGCTTTAATTTAAGGTATCATATGTGTCTGTAGGTAATATAATAGAATTATAAGATCTGAAATTTTTAAAAATACAGTTTTTCAAAATTTTGCATACAGGAAAGGATTTTTTGTCATAATCTTTCTTTAATATCTTCGGATTTATATTACCTACATGGTCATATTATACCTTAAATTAAAGCTTAATTTCTTGACTTTAAAATATTGTAATTTATCTACTTACTCATATAGACAATTTTCCCGGATTTTTTAGATTTTTTAAAAAATTTCGGATCAAAAAATAATTTTCCGAAATTTATCAATAGGTGGTCCATATAAATAGGTCATGTTACATGTCGTTGGAGAGGTCTAACTATCATTTGATAAACATATACAGTAGTTTCGCGATTTAACGAATCTATATATTGTCAGCCCGGTTCGTTAAATTAAAAAGTTCGTTAAACGCAGTACTTACTTAGAACGTTATATGTGTACTTAGAACATCCCCGCGATAAAGTTTTATTACAAAATGCAAAAGTTATAATGTTTTTTAATTATTTATTTCATTAATAAATATAAAAAAATAAAAAGAAACCATTCGTATCACTTTGGCGTGTAAAAAAATGTTATGAAGTTGTTTTGCTTTAAACTGCGACTGGCGTAAACGACTTGCGTTGGCTTTGGAACCAAGACAAAAGTTGAATTTCCATACTCGGAAATTCGCCTGATTTAATGGCTTTTCTATTTCGGGCTTCAAAATTTGTATCTTCTATACATTTGGAAAGATTTTCCTTTGATTTTAAAATTATAGAATTTTGTTCAACTTTGCCGCTTTAAACGATGTTGCCATACATAGTTTTTTGACATTTGCTGCTTTAAATATGCCGCGCACATTTGCCTACCTACAAAAAGTATAAGCGGCAAAGGAAACAGCTGATTGCCTCATGCCGCTTACATTGGCCTACCACTATTAGCGTTAATGGTAATTTCATTTATTTCGAAAGAGTTATTAAGAAGTTATGGAAGCCAACCATACAAATCGCAGCTGCTTAATGTCGTAAATTCAAATTTATTAGAAACTTAAAGTTTTTATATGTTAATATATATGTATGTATTTACGTATAATATGATTGATGTACATGTTAAACTGAATACTCAATTAAAAAAATTAATTTTAAAACTGTCATACTCTTCACAAATAAATGAAAATGAAAGGAAAAACTATATAAAGTACATATGTATAACAAACATAAGTATAGGCTTCCTGTCTCCTGCAGTATTCCCTGATATCATTTTATGTTGAATGACACAAGCAAGAAGAAGAATTCATCGAAAAAATCTGGCAATCTTTTGGGATTTCGTTTGCCGGTATTTAATATTGCCAGATCATGTTTACACCTCTCTTAAAAAATTTCCATTAATTTTTCATTACAATATTTATTAGGGAAAGTACCGAGAAAGATTTGATAATTTGAATAAAGTAGTAATGGGTTTTCACAAAAACTCGACTCTTTTTTTCGTCGAGTTATATCAAATACAAATTTCTAATATGTCTCATACATTACATTCTTTTCCCTAGTTTCGGTGAATTCCCAAATTTAAATTCTAAACATGAGTGTGTGCGATGCCATATTTTGTTGTTTCATTTCAAGTTTCTATATTGTATTTTAGAAGCGTGTTTTGGCGCAAAATTGTGAAATAGCCTGAGTCAATCAAGAAAAATTAATTGTGTTCAGCAAGTCGATCGCCGGTGAATCAATTGGTCAATATGAAATCGAATAAGTTATTTGTTCTTAAAAGAGATGGCCGCAAAGAGGAAGTACATTTTGATAAAATTACTTCTCGTATTCAAAAGCTTTGCTATGGATTAAATATGGATTTTGTTGACCCAGTGGCCATTACACTGAAAGTTATAAATGGCTTGTACTGCGGTGTTACAACTCAAGAGTTAGATAATTTGGCAGCAGAGACAGCTGCTACTTTGACCACAAATCATGGTGATTATGCCATATTGGCGGCTCGTATTGCTGTTTCCAATCTGCATAAGGAAACGAAAAAAGTATTTTCAGAGGTTATAAGTGATCTGCATCGTTATGTTAACAAAGAGACGGGAAAACCTTCGCCCATTATTTCGGAATACCACTATAATGTGGTGCAAAAGAATGCGGAACGTTTGAATTCATCCATTATTTATGATCGTGACTTTGGCTACAATTATTTTGGATTCAAGACACTGGAGAGATCTTATTTACTGAAAATTAATGGTAAGATTGTTGAAAGACCACAGCATATGCTAATGAGAGTAGCCATAGGTATACATGGAGATGACATAGATTCGGCCATAGAAACCTATAATTTGTTGTCTGAGCGTTATTTTACCCATGCATCGCCCACTTTGTTTGCTGCTGCTACCAATAGACCACAATTGTCTTCGTGCTTCCTTTTGACCATAGTGGCCGATTCTATTGAAGGCATTTTCAAGTCAGTGGAACAATGCGCCATGATTTCCAAGTCTGCTGGTGGCATTGGCATTAACGTTCACAGCATAAGGGCCAAGGGCACCTCCATAGATGGTACTAACGGCACCTCGAATGGTCTAGTACCAATGCTCAGGGTGTTCAACAATGTTGCACGCTATGTTGATCAAGGTGGCGGTAAACGTCCAGGAGCATTTGCTATTTATTTAGAACCATGGCATTCAGATATTTTTGAATTTTTGGATTTAAAGAAAAATACCGGCAAGGAAGAGCACAGAGCTAGAGATCTTTTCTATGCCCTGTGGATACCCGATTTGTTTATGAAAAGAGTAGAAGAAAATGGAGACTGGTCGTTAATGTGTCCTCACAAATGTCCTGGCCTACAGGATGTTTGGGGTGCGGAATTTGAAGAATTGTATACCAAGTATGAAAAAGAAGGCAAAGCTAACCGGACAGTTAAGGCCCAAGCTCTTTGGTTTGCCATAATTGAAGCCCAAGTAGAAACAGGTACTCCCTACATGTTGTACAAGGATGCCTGTAATCGTAAGAGTAACCAGCAAAATATCGGCACTATTAAGTGCAGCAACTTGTGTACAGAAATTGTAGAGTATTCAGCACCCGATGAGATAGCCGTGTGTAATTTGGCCTCCATAGCCCTTAATACGTTTGTAACCCCTGAAAAAACATTCGATTTTAAGAAGTTAAAAAATGTTACTAAAGTTATTACGAATAATCTCAACAAAATAATAGACATCAACTTTTATCCACTGCCGCAGGCTAAAAAATCTAATTTACGTCATCGTCCTATTGGCATAGGTGTACAGGGGTTTGCTGATACTTTAATTTTAATGCGTTTTCCTTACGAGAGCGAACAGGCGTTTTTGTTAAATCAACAAATTTTTGAAACTATTTATTACGGCGCTTTGGAAGCTAGTTGTGAATTGTCCGAAAAGCTAGGTCCCTATGAAACTTACCCCGGCTGTCCGGTAAGTAAGGGCATTCTTCAATACGATATGTGGAATAAAACACCTACCGATTTGTGGAACTGGTCTGAGTTAAAAGAAAAAATCAAACAGCATGGAGTACGCAACTCTTTGCTATTGGCACCAATGCCAACTGCCTCTACTGCTCAAATTTTGGGCAATAATGAATCGTTTGAACCTTATACTTCCAATATTTATACTAGGCGTGTGCTTTCGGGAGAATTTAATATTGTCAATCATCATTTGCTGAAAGATTTAACTGAACGTGATTTATGGGATGATGAAATGAAAAATAAAATTATAAGCAATCGCGGCTCTATACAAGCCATAGAAGAAATTCCCAAGGATATTCGTGATCTATATAAGACAGTTTGGGAAATTTCTGTTAAGAACACTATTCAAATGGCAGCCGATCGTGGCGCATTCATAGATCAAAGTCAGTCGTTCAATATACATGTGGCTGAACCCAATTACGGTAAATTGACCTCAATTCATTTTTATGCCTGGAAAGCAGGCTTAAAGACCGGCATGTATTATTTGAGGACAAAACCAGCAGCAAATGCAATACAATTTACTGTAGATAAGGCTATTCAAAACGAGAGTCAATTACAGGATAATGGTGAGCACAATGAAAGCATTCTCAATGCATCGTCATCTTCGATAAGCAATGAGTCGGTACGAGAGAAAAGAATGGCCGAAATGGTGTGTTCTCTAGAAAATAAGGACGCATGCATGTCCTGCGGCTCTTAAACTTCACTGAATTCTCTATAATATAAATTTTACAATATTTAATACCTTAATACTTTAATTTCAATAAAAATAATACTAAAAGTTATTTGCAGTGCATTTATTTTCCAATTTTTTTTCCGTATTCAGAGATAATCACAAATACACATGTACAGAATAAACGCAAAATATAATGGATTCCTATTTTAACGGACTCATGGGAAAATTTGTTTCCATTGAAGTACTCAAAAGATTAACTAATTCAAAATTTCAAGTATGCAATATAGAAATACAAGTAAGAAAGTATAGTCAGTCAAGCCCAACCATATAATACCCTACACCAAGTATGTATATATATGTGTAAAACCACATTTTCAGAAATGGGCTCTATATAGGAGCTATTATGGACCAATCAGCCAAAAATGTAGTCGCATGATTTATGTGCATATAAATATTCTGTGTTTAATTTTATCTCTATATAAACACTTATAATAGATTCGTAGGTAGATGTTAAAGTGATTTTCGAAGATGATCTTATATGGGAGCTATGACTAATTATGGACCGACCGTTATAAAATTAGTTTTAATGAGCTATGACTAATAATAAACCGATCACCACAAAATGATTATTGTATTTTTAAAACAGGTTTGTGTTGAATAAGATTTGGATACCAATATTTTTAAGAGAGTTATGCTCTTTAAAGTGACATAGACGGTATAATTTAAGGTGGGTGTTGGACAAATATTTTTGGGCGTTACAAACATCAGCACAAATCCAATATACCCTTCCCACTGGTGGTGTAGAGTATAACTATAATAAATTTTGCAGAAATGTATGCTTGAAAAAAAATTACAATGGGATTTTTGGATATATTACAATGAGTTTAGTATTCGGTTTAACGATCAATTTAATATTCTATTCAACGAATGGGCCGGACATTTCTTTATTCGATAAATCGGAAAAACATGCATAGGTATATATTTTTTTGCAAATATATATATGTACTGCATATATACCGCTTTGAAAATAATGAGTGATTTCACAAAAAAAAAAAAACGAAAAGGAAATCTGTTTTATTTTGAGATGACCTATTATCGACCGATCTTCTTAAAATTTAGGAGCAATATTTAGGATTTAAACCAAATTCGATTTACACAACGGAGGTATACATCCTTTTGTCCCCACATTTTCATTGACCTATTCTTGGTCGGACCCTAAAATATGTTGTAGCATACAATTTTTTTTTTTGCAATTTGGCACATTTAAAAATTGCCCCAATCGCATACTGGAACATGTAAAATTAGATACATAGTAAACAATATAAATTAACGCATTCGTGATCGAATGAGCTATCGTATCAAAATTATGATAAAATGTACTAAATTTCTTGTTCGATATCGTATGCCATAATCTCAAATAAGAAAATTACGATCAATTTTACTCGATATCGAATGCGGTAATTTGGCCCCTGACTGCCAAGTCAAGTATTTTTTAATGAGAAGAAAAGAGAAAATTATATTTTATCTTTTTCATCAAAATAAATGTTTAAATAACAAAAACGTAAAAATTTGTTATGTTTTAAAAATCGGTCGCGCTCGTATATGCAGTTAAATTGTACATCACTGATAAAGTGAACATTTGCATCAAACACAAAATTTTTATTACCATTAGTTATATTTAATTATACATATATATTTATTACATTTAAAACTAGCTTAAAAATTAATTACAATTTTAAAGATTAATGGTTTATAAACAAAGGGACCGATTATCGTTTACAACACTTAAATGTTGTGTTGTCTCGACTACAACACAACATTCATTTTCCATACGATTAAGCCAATAAGTGTTGTGAATCGTAATCGCAATTTACAACATACAACATCAAGATACTTAGTGTTGTGAACGGTAATCGGGGCCAAAATTTCCATATAAAATTTGTTTAATAAACTTTCATAAAACAAAAATTTCATCAAGTTTAAACTAGAAAAAATATTTGCAAATTGTTGAATTTTAGTCATTAAAAACAAAAAAAAAAAAAAAACTGCTCAATTGCGATACGAAGACAATATAACTCAAAAGTTTCAAGAAAATAGTTTAAAATCACTCTTTTATTCTTTAAATAATTTTTATTTAAAAACGCATGTTTCGAAAAATAAATCCTGCCATATAACATAACGAGCGGAATGTTCTGTAGTACTCAGTTAAAAAAAAATGCAATCTTGAGTTATAACCTTCTTGAAGCAAATGAGCGATTTAGTCATTGCACAAAAAATATAAACTAAAAAAGCTAAAATTGCGTAAAATAGTTGATTTTTGGTGACTTTATTTGCCTGGCAGCTTTGAAAATTAACCTTACGTACAGGAATTCAAATTATCAGGCAAATGAACAGACTGATGAATTTCTTAAAATAAATTTGATAGCAAGTTGGAATAAATCTAAAACTATTCCATATGTTGTCGTTTTCTAGGTGATACTAAAACCGCTTGAGACTGTTGATTAAAAATGGGATTTATTATATGATTCTCGTAACGTTTATATTCAGACCCAATGTGCTCCAAATCTAAATCTGCATTTAAAATGACAACCTTAAAAAAAGAAAATAATAGGTATCATATTTAAAATACATTTTTGTGGCAACAAGGAAAACACCTATGCCGTTTTTCCTAATTTCTATATTGGTATAAAAAATTAAAATCTTAAAAGATGCTGTTTGTACTTACATTTTTATTATAGCCACGATTTGTTATTAACCAATCCTCATGCAATTTATGTAACTCTTCTAGATATTTTAAAGGTACACAACTTTCCTCGGAACGAGCTCGTTTACGCATACGCTCATAGACCACCTCAGGCGTAGTACGCAGATAAACTAGTTTAAATATAAATTTTTAAAAAATTATTTGTAAACTATAATTATAAAAAAAAATTCACCTATCAAATCGGCTCGCACATGTATGGAATCTTCAATGAATCTATACCATTCTTGTAATACATAATACATTCCGGAATCTATTATTTTATTTCTATACATATTCTCAACAAAACAGTGTCTGAAATGAAATAAAAATACTTTTCTAATTATTTATCATTTATGTACATTGAAACAATTCCTTACTTTGAACTGAATATTGAGCGTTCCATTAGTTTAACTGGTTTATCAGTTTGTAATGTATGGCTTTGTAACATGGTCAGTGTAACATATGATTGAAATGGCATAGCCCATCGTTCTGGTTCATTATACATCAGTTCCTTTAAAAATCAACAAATTTCAAATCAAAGTTAAGATAATAAATTACATTAATTAATACTAACCAATAAATTGACACCTCTAACATTACGCCATTTTTCTACGGGTTCTGTGATCAAACAGATCTTGTCTTGGAATTGTTGAAAATGATTAAGAAAAGTGGTCTTACCGCTGCCAATATTGCCCTCAATCAAAACAGTAAAGGGCTGAGTATTGGCAGCAAATTTTGGAAGTTTTGTACTAGCATTATTACTACCAGACATGGCTGCAGCTGCTTTTATAAGGTGTCCTTAAAAAAGAAATTTCGTTATCAGTATTTTTTGTACACATTTATCAATGTACTATTTACCTTTACAAAAAAAATATTTAAACCAAATTGGCACCTATATTTATTTTAAAATATTATGCGTGTCAATATTTATTTGGCAACTAAATTTTAGTTTTGTTTGCTATACCGTAAATATTAACTTATTTTTACGAGCAACAAAAAAGACGAACACATTAATTTATCTATACTATTTGCATAAAAGTTTTTTAATACAATTATTCTAGTGTGATCTACATCTGATTAAAATTTATATTAAAAAAAGCGGGAAATGATTAAGATTCGGCGCCGAAAAAAAATTGTTTTCTCCATTAATGTTTGTTTACGTTTGATAATTTGTTTGAATTGTTGTTGCATTCAAAAAGTTTGTTTAGTATGGCAACATTAAAATTAAAAAACTATGTTGCCATTGAGTCAGCGTTGCCATATGTTGTTTTTTTGCAAGGTTTTCGAGGCAGTTTTTTTTTGGAAATCAAACATGTTAAATTTATTTTCGATCTAGCAACTCCTTCATATAGAAACAGATTTTTTTTACAAACGCAAAATTAGAAATTCGTGGTATCATTAAATATTTAAATAAAAAGGGTTTATCGGGACAAGAAATACATAATGATATACAGTGGCCGACAAAAGTCTTCATACGACCACAATATTGAACATTTTAGAACATTAGCGCGGAATAAAAAAATAATGATGCAGTTTTGTTTGTAATCTATTTTTATTGAAAAAAAAAATTCTTATTGTAATGTAAACTTTAAAAATTATTCATAATAAAACAAAAAGCATTGACAAAAAAGACTACATACGACCAGCATGTATGGGATTTTGTTGTTGAATTCAAACAGTAAAATGCCGTTATTTATTTTTTACTTTTCTTGTGTTAAAGGGATTCTTAAAATAGTATTCAGTTCAAGTTTAGGCGGATTAAATAAATCTTTAATAGAAATAATGGCTTCTCGAAAAGAAATATCAATTGATGTCCGTAATTTTGTTGTAAAGTGAAAAAATGAGGGGAAATCTTTTGGTGAAATATCAAAGCTTTTTAATTTAAGTAAGTCTACAGTTCAGACAATAGTCAATAACTTTAAAAAGACTGGTACAGTTGAAAACAAACCACGTGGAGGTCACCCAAAGAAACTTAGTCGAAGAGACGTTAGCTTATTTTAAAAGTGGGCAAAAATCAAAAAAGTAAATGACCCAGTGTATTTAAGTTTCAGGAGATTATATTAAAAAATAAAAATGTTTTTGAAAAACTAACTATTCTCTTTCTGTGCTAGGCTAAGAAGCTTCCGAACCGCCATAGTATTAAGGTGCGTTCAGATTGGTGAAATATTTTATAAAAAACATGAAATATTTCTCTAACGTAGTCTGAACACAAAATAATTTTGAGGGTTTAACAAAACAAAAGCTGTTTTTGAGCAAAAAAATTATTTGTTTTCATACAAATATTTGTCCAATGTGAACAAAGTGTGAACACAAAAGAAAAAATATTTTGCTTATTTTTGAGCAAACATTTATTATTTCTTCCAAAAAAATTGTAAGAAGAAACAACGACAAATAACAGCTGAGTTCTTTACAAATGATTGTATAAGCAAATTGATAAAAAAAAAGCTGTAAATTTGTATATAAATTGTGTAAATGTTTAAAAATCCAATATGGTTAACAAGAATATGCATATCGCGATAAATGTGCAAAAAAAAGAAAAACTAATAGAAATTTTGATGCTTAATACCTATATAAAATTTTTTCAAATACGTTTTTTGTGATTATATAAAGCTTCAACACAAATGTCGTTGTTTTAAAATAGCAGTACATATGAAGGTATATAAATTTACGAAAAGAGAGGTCAACTTATAAACATTATATTGTTCTTTCGGCATTTCAGGGGGGTTGTGAAATTCGATTCGGAAAGAAAATTGTTTGAATTTGTATAATTTTTACATTGTAATTCGAAAGCTTTTGCTTATTATTATAAATTTCTTAAAATGTTTAATAAAGCTCTATGTATGTGTGTTTTGCGACTTGCAAATTATAAAATTAAATAATAAAATGAAACAACTAAACAAAATTCTATAATACAAAACAATTTCTCCTAAAAATTTATAAGCAAAATATTTTTGTGATATACTGTAAGTTTATAATATATGTATCAGAAAAGTACAATTCTAGTAGCACGTTTGCTTTCACTGTTGTATATGCATGTAAGCGAACTAACACAATTGAAAATTCGGCATTATATTTATATATAATATTCTCCAATGATTTTATGACAATGTATTAATTAATTGAACAATATTTACTTACCAACTAATTTTGTTATCATAATAAGTCGTTCTGGCTTCACATATATTTGAATTAAATGCAAATGCTTTTATACTTATATTTTCGCAACTGATACACTGGTAAACACAGGAAAAACTGAACAGCTGTTTTTTATTTTAAAGATGAGTGTCGATACCAGTGATGCCATTAGGATACGAAAGATACATTTTTCGTATATTTTGATGACTTCAGGTACCATGTATAATCCTGGCATTTTTCGTATCTTTTAAATCTGGACGCAAAATGTACAAAAATAAAATACTAAACTTTCCGTCTGTGACAAAGATTTTTAAAGCTTTTCATTTTGCTATTGCCAATTATTTTATATTGAAGTTTTAAAACAAATAAATTTAAAATTCGTATTTACCGATGAAATATTTAATATTATAAATATGTTTAACTTTTAAAGAAAAGGATTCAACTGTTGTATTAAAAAAATTTCCATCTTTGTTAAATTTTATCGACCAGAATGCTTTGCATAAGGAATGGCGTGAGCAGGCTCTCCTCAATCACGAAGAGCTTTGACATGGCCGCTGATAAGTATTGGGAAAAAGAGTTTAATTTAAAAAATGTTGTTAATGAGCCGATGTTTAAAAAATTTAAAAAAGTAGTTTGCTTATCATTTGTACTTCCAATTTCGAATGCTTGTGTGGAGAGAATTTTTAGCCAACTAAAACTTATTAAGACTGATCATCGTAACCGACTCAATACTAATACAATAGCAGCTTTAATAATGGTGAAAGAAAACATTAAGCAAGTTTCAACATACGATCCACCTAAATCGATGATTACTAGAGTGCGAAGTTGTTCTGAGGAAATATGTACATATTTTTCATTTTCAGGAAATTTATAATATTTATAAACGCCTTAACTCGTATATTAATTTTTACAAAAATTAATTTATTTTGATAACATTCAAAGATAATTACTTTTAAAGTTTACTGTATTTTTAAAATTTGCATACCTAATATTTATGACTTAAATAAATATAAAAATTAATTTATATATCATTTTCTTTACAATATTCATTAAATATGAAATAAAAATGTTATGTTAATAAATGTTAAAAATGGATTTTCAATTCTTTTTCAAAATGTATCTTTTTGGAAACTAAAATGTATCTTTCTCGAAATTTCACTGGCAACACTGGTCGATACCGCAATTAAATAATGTTGTCATATTATACTAATATTTTAATACTAATATTGTAATTAAAAAAACTAGGTTTTTATAAATAAATCATCGTCTTTTGAAGAATTTAATTTTTGCTAGAAATTTATTATTATTATGTATTTATTTATGTTATCAAAACAAAAATTACTAACTTAAAAAGGTAGTTGTTTTAATTATTAAAATAGGATAAAAAGTTAAAAAAATAAGAAAAACTTTTACAAAATTAACAAAATTCGAATGTATGCACATTGCCTACTTTTAGGATGACAAAATTTCAATGACCTTGAAAATTTCTAATAACGATGTGGTGAATTTCTAAAAAACTCATCACGAATTTTATACTCACCACGACTTTTTCATCACTTTTTTAAGTGATGAATTTTTACACAAGAGTAAAAAATTGCTGTCGGCCAAACGGGGACCCTCTTTTCCGTTGTTGTAACAGCAGTAGTTGCAGTAGTTCACCCCGCTGTTTTTCTTTCTTCCTTTGCCATCCGTCGCTTTTCCACGTTTTTTTTTTCTTTACTCCTTTACTGTCTGTCATCGACACTGCATGCCACGCGTTAATTTTGAAATTGAAATAAATTGAATGAATGAAATTGACGTTGTTGGCTAGGTCCTGTTTCACACTCATCAGTTCTGACTCGTCAAGTTAAGTATTTTTCAATGAGAAGGAAAGAGAAAATTATGTATCTTTTTCCTTCTTATTGAAAAATACTTGACGATCAGAACTGATGAGTGTGAAACAGGGGGCTAATTCTGGCAGTCGTATACGATCGAATACTTACTCGTGAGTTCGAGTTTTTTTTAACTTTTGGGGTTTTATTAGTCGTTATCGAATAATATGTATCGAAATTTTCCCCCTGTCATTAGAAATTTCGATACATATTATTCGATAACGACTAATAAAACCCCAAAAGTTAAAAAAAACTCGAACTCACGAGTAAGTATTCGATCGTATACGACTGCCAGAATTAGCCCCCAGGACTAACTAAAGTTACTCACAAACCGAATTATATCGTCTTATATGATTGTAAAACTGCTGAATGGCTGGGTCATAAAACCATAAAAATCTCATAGAATACACGCGTGCGTATGTGTGTATGTTGTTGCTGAATGAGTAGAAATGGCACAGCCATATACTTTTCAGATGCGCCATCTGTTATTCAATAGCTTTGCTAATACTGTAACTTTCATCTAGAGCTGTCATCAAAAGAATAAGAAAAACAAAAAGCAGTAGAGAAAAACAGAGAATATAAAATTTAATGAAAAAGCCGATAATTATTGATTTCCTTTAAGGATGCCACATTAATTGCGATATAGAATTAAAATTAAGGGAGTAAATCTTATTTGTGTATGAAATTTGACTAAATAAAGAAACACCAGTTAGGACTTGAAATGTCCATACAAAACTGGATTTTCCTCTTTTGCCACTTGAAATATTGGTAAACATTTTGAAAACAACAAGATTTTCAATATTAAAAAAGAAAATATATAAACAAATTCTTAAAGAAAATAAATGTACTCAAATGAATGTGTAAATTTTCTACGAATTTTGTTCAATTAAATTCTACATTGTGTCTTAATTTATTTTAAGGCCAACATATATGTATGTATATAAAATAAATTAATTGGGGAATTTCTGGGAACATTTATATATTATTCTAGACAGTCTGGCAACTTTATAAAGTGTGTATATGTCATTTTCTCTCAGCTAATTCTCTACAACAGAATTTATTGTTGGTTGCAAAAATAAGACATGAAATTACACTAAGTGCATTATTTAAAACGAAATTCTTTAAAAAAATATTTCAAAATATAATATAATAAGTATGCAAAAAAACTGTACTATAAATAAGAAAAATACACATTTCTTAATAAAAATTTATTAAAACATAAATCCTCTAAAGATTTATAGAAATAACGAGGAGAAAGAGACACTGAAAATAAAAACGAAGAAAATTCAAATCGAATATTAACCCCTCAAAAACAAAAGACAAGGAGAAAAACACAGTGTGTAGACAGAAGAGACAACAACAATAGAGAAGTAGAACTGTGCAAAAAAGGGGGGCTTGTTTATAATAAAAGTGAGTTTATCAAATTGTTATTGTTGGTGCAGTTGCTGCAATTTATACTATATTGTTTTTATTTTGTTTCATTTCTCTGTAAGTACCAACTGCGGTAGTGGGGGCAGAGGCTCTTCAAACGATTGAAACCAAATAAATAGTTATTCAGTCAGTTAGGGCAGCCATCATCCAGCTAGCCACAAATAATGACAGTGGAATGAATGAATGCATAGACGAAGAACGAACGTACGACGAACAAACGAAACCCGACAACTAACGTACTTACCAACAAACATTGTAGATAGATACATTTAAGCGAAAAGGAGGTGGAGTAGGGGGAGGTGGGAGTAAAAGGAAATCCTTTTATGTTTCGTTAACAGTTTTCACTGGTATAGAGAGAAAATTATTTTTTAAGGGACACACAACACAGTTCTATTGTAAAGCAACGACTGAACGGGAGTAGTTAATTGAAAATACCAAAATTAGCAAGAAGAAAAAATAACTTGCGTTGTGATTGAAAATATATTTTCTTAATTTACACAAAATTTATTTCAAGTTTTGTTTTATTTATTTGAAAAGTTTTCCTCTTCGTTGGAGACTAATCTAAGAAAGCGTGTGCTTGACAATTGTGTTTGAGCCAGACCTAAAGCTGAAAGATGACAAATTTGGAGAGACAACATGAGTTGGTGAAGAAAAGTTTAGTGCAATTTGTCAGTGCCCATATACCGGGTGCGGATTTTAGTGGCGTCGACGAAATTGTACTTTCCTACATAATATCGATTTTGGAGGAAGCCTCACAAGATCCCTGCTTTGATGTCGAAGGTTTTGTGGAAATGATGAGTGCTTATTTTGAGGATTTTTCATCGATTGATCAGGGTGTCATATGCGATTGGATTTATAAATTGGCAAATGAATTGATTGAGCTGAATCAAGATAATCATCATCAGGCAGCTAATCTGTCGTTTAAGTATGTATTCGTTTGTTTCCAAAGTATGTACGTTGATAATTTTTTCTTTTTTTTTCTTTGTATTATCATCTATTGTGCATTATTTGGCAAATTACATATCTATGTACATATATATGTACATATGTATGTATGTATATTTCTAAATTGTTTTGCCTTTTGGATTTTATTCCTTTTTAGTTCACTTTCTTTATCGGATATTATACCCGAATCAAAATTACGTGCTCGTAATTCTTCATCCTCTTCGGAAAAGGATGAGTTTCCATTAAATGAAAATGATAGCTATAATGTGACTAATAACGGCTATAACTTTGATTTGATTTATTGTCAAGAGGCGAAAATTTTACAGGAAATGTTTCCGGATTCACCATCGGTTGAGGTAGGTTTGGATATTTGTTCTTTATAATATATGCAAATAATACAAATTTATTAGATAAGTATTTATGAAAAAATGTTTTTTCATATGAAATTTTTTTTCTATGACAACTGCTAATTTGAAAATATAATTCCTAATTAGTATAATCCTTGATAACTGTTTGTTTGTTTTCAATAATTTGAATATAAGCTAGCACCATGGCTTGGTTTTGAATTTATGGAATAAAATTAAGTTGGAATTATATATTTATTTTTATGTTATTATAATCATTATGGCTTTATCGTATTACTAAATACTGACTCTAAAATGAAGCTAAAATTGTTGGCAATATACATATTATTAACACACAGCAACAAAAATAAATTTCTTATAAAAATTTGTTTTTATAAGAAAAAAATTATTATTTATTCGTTAAGTCAAATATAAGAAAATAAAAGTTTAAACATACTACAAAACGAAAATTAGATAAAAACCATTATCATTTTTAAATAGCTTGTTTGGAGATACAATGGGATATTATTTAGGACCTACAATCATTAAATTAATTTTAATCGAGTAATTTTCATTTAGAGCAACAATTTTAGTCATTATGGAATTGTAATAAATCCAATTATATTGGCAATATAAATATAATTAACCAATATGAATTAGATTTGCAATCTTAAAATTACTTACATTTTTCCATTAAGAGGAAAATTTACGAGTCGAAGACATTTAATTGTTTTAATGTCATGAAGATTTCAAGTTTAGTAATTTCTTAAAAAATTACTGACTAATCGTATGCAAATGAGGGAATTCCCCTTTTTAGTTTTGTTCACATTTTGTTTGATTCAAAAGTAATCAAAAAATATGCTTATAATCTCGCATAATAGAGGTAATCTCACGGTTAATCAATGCAAAAAAAAATTAAACGGTACAAAAAAAAAAATTATGCTTCTTTCCCGGATAATTGATGTTCCCGGTTAATCGAATCACGGATAACCGAGGTCCAACTGCATTTCAAAATAAAAGCTAAACATTTTAAAAAATTCCGTACTTCCAATACGTAAATATTTTATTTTAAAATTGTTCAAAAACTTAATTATAGCTGGTTTTTCTTTGCAGGTAATATATTTCAGCAACAATAACTTATTATTCAAATTTAAGTGCAGTTAAGAGTCAAAATTTAGTATACAGCATGTGTTTTCATCTATGAAGCAAAATACTCGTATTAGCAAAATTTTGTGCGAATAAGAAATAAGTAAAACACCCTATTTTATATTACCAAAATCCACAAATTAAAAGTTAATATTTTGTTGGTCGCTTATTTAGCTATTTTTTTTTATTATTAAACATTTTTTTATTTACAAGTTTTTGTTTGTTGCTATTTATATGACTCAGCGTCTAATGACATTACATCCTGTAGTCGCATTTTTGTGGAATTTACAAGAGGTTTAGTCACATCTCTAGTAATCTTGCCCCACTGTTCCGTTAAAGCTGTTCCGAGTTCGTCTTTGGATAAATTGATTCTTTTTCTGATATTCCTGTCTAAAATTTCCCAAAGGTGCTCTATGGGTACGGTGACCATCCGTCCTGTATTTTACAGGACAGTCCTGTTTTTTAACATGCTGTCCCTTGAGATATGTTTGTAAATACAGGACAGTACAATGTACCTTATTTCCTAATTTGATATGCAAATGTCCTCTTTTTAGCATATACATTGCACGAACATTAATACAAAATTATCATAAAAATCCAACTGTATACTTTCCCTACATTTCCAAAAGTTAAAATAGCATTCATTTTATTAGAGATATGGCCCCAACAAAAATAAAATGTAATTTCAATGATAGCGTTTTGTGGAGACAGCACAAATTGTAATTTTGGTGGTGCAGCCAGAAAAGGTCAGAATAATATCTTTCACAAAATGCAAAACTTCATTGGCCAAAAACTGATAGGTGTAAATTGCGCTGCACATATTTTGAACAACTGCATACAAACTGCAGCAGAATGCTTACCTATTGATATTGAAGTTATTATTGTCAAAATTTATTCTTTTTTTATATTTATATAGTTAGAATTGAAAATTTCAAAGAAATATGTGAAGATATTGAAATAGAATATGAAAAGTTACTAGGACATAGCAAAACTCGATGGTTAACTTTAATGACTGCTTTGGAAAGAATCATAAAACTATTTGAAGCTTTAAAATTATATTTTATGTCTCAACCAAAATGTCCGACAATATTACGAAATTTTTTTATGCATCCTTGTGCTGAATTATGGTTATCTTTTGCATATAGCCAAGCTTCAACATTTCATAAAGCTATTATTAAAGTAGAATCACAAAATATTTCAATGCCTGAGGCTTCAATTATTTTAAAAGATTTAAAATTTAAATTGGTCGAACGGAAAAAGGAACTGTTTTTACCCCTTACTGTCAAAAATATTATTCTTGAATTACAGAAAAGTAATGATTTTGATGAAACAATAACTAAAGAACATATAAAAAGTTTTTACCAAACATGCATTGATTACCTAAATCAGTGGGATAAAGCTTTTAGAGATGTAGACATTTTAGACTGGATATTGTTACGAAATATGTTGTCTTGGGACAAGATTGAAAAAACTTTATCCTATCTAAATGAATTTAGAAATGATTTAAAAATAAATAATGAAGATTTATTTGATGAAGTGAGCTGCGTGAAAAATTTTGCAAATAATGAAAAAATAGAAGACTGGAGGGTAAAAAATATATCAGTCGATGAAAGATGGATTGAAATTTTTAATCACTTTAAGACAAATGTGATTGCATATAAAAATATATTGAATTTTGTCTATGTCTACCAGTTTCAAATGCTGCTACCGAGAGAGTGTTTTCAATAATGAATAATATTTGGACCACCGAAAATTCGCAATTAAAAGTAAATACTTTAAGATCACTATTAATTACAAAATGCAATTTTAAAATGAATTGCTCAAAATTTAAAGGATTTTTAATTAAAAATCCAGATGTTTAAAAAAATCCATTCTGTGGAAAAATATCAAACTTCATAACTAAATTTATCATTTATGTAGTTTTTTTCTATTTTTTTTTTGTTAGCCTTAGTCAAGAAGACTGTTTATAAAACCAAATTTATTTTTTAAATTATAATATTATAAAAACTTTTTATTTAACTTTTTATTCTAATCAAGAAGAATTGTTTTTGTTGTTACTTAATTTTATAACAATAATAATAAATATATTATATGATTATTTTTTCTGTTTTTCTTTTCACTTTTAACATTATTTTGTATATGTCCTGTATTTTCCTTTCCCAAAAATGGTCACCGTATCTATGGGGTTAAGGTCTTTAGAATGCGGAGGTGAATTTAATTGCTTAGGCACGTTGTACAATAACCACTGCTTGACAATTCTGACGGCGTGTTTTGTGTCGTTGTTTTGCTGAAAGAACCATGGCGTTTCAAGACCTACATTTTCAGCGTTTACTTTCAAACTGTCCTTTAAAATTTATAAAAAGTCTCGGCTATTCATTGTACTTTTTATGAATACAAGATTACCTGGCACTGTAGCTGACATACAACCAAAAACTATCAAAACTCCACCGCCGTGATTTACTAAGGGTCTGTGGAAACAGCTCACTATTTCTTGTTCTCCAGATCTTGATTTTCATCCAAAAATCTCAAATTTACTTTCATATTACATTATTCCAGAAAGATTACAGAAACATACGGTTTTTTTCTGGGCACTCTTCCATGAAGTCCATAATTATTCAGCTGTATTATAATTGTCGATCCGCTTACTGGGTCACCGCGTGCCCTAGAAATGTCTGTCTGCAGCTATTTTGACTGCGCTAGACTTTGGACTCTGTGACTATTTTGTGCACTACATTATTAATTAGAGAGCCAGATCTTTTCTTCTTTCAATAACAGTTGATCGGCTTTTGTGTGCAATTTTAGCAATATCTGCTAGAGATTTTCTGTTTTTTTTTCGATGCAATAATATTAAATCTGGTAAATCTTTGCCACATGCCATTCGGTTCCTTAAATAATTTCCTAACTCTGTGCTTACAAAATTAATGGATAAGGTACTAATTTAATTTATAATTGCATTAAAAATATATTTTAGCCTATTCGAAACATTTTTATATACAGTTCAACCTTGGCATAACGGGGATTAGAAAAAAACCGTTATATCGAATAATTCGTTACAATAAGGTTCGTTATATCGAGATGAAGTTGCACATCTATTCATTATAATGAGGTAATAAAAAATTTTGTATATTAATCATCATCTGCCATGTTATAGCGAACGATTTCGCTAATAAATCAAAACAAATGCTGCAACAAGCGTACAAGCTCTTGGCAACAATAAATTTTTCTTCGAATATTTCAGCCGTTAGTCCAATGTATACTGCTGTCGACTACGAATGTTGGTTTGCTGGAAACGTCGTTGCAAGCACAATAATTTTGTGTGTATCTGTTTCATATAATTTGGATTAATTGATGGAAATCGTTATGCAAAGGTTGTAAGTTGACAAAATTCGTTAAATAGAGGTAAATAATTATTTATATTTCGTTAGTCTGCAGTGAATGAAAATTCGTTATAACGAGGCTATTGGCAAATGTATTCGTAATAGAGAGTTTTATTTTGTATTAAATCTTATGGAGCGTTGTAGGGGATTTAAAAAAATTCGTTAAATCGAGGAATTCGTTATAGTGAGGGTCGTTATATCGAGGTTTGACTGTAAATACATTTGAAAAATATAGACTTCTTATAAAGATATTGTTCTTCACAGAAATTATTGTTTATTATATTCAATCTTGACTGTGAGTGTACGTATATTCACCAAAAAAATTCATATATGTATATAAATGTTATACATTTTCACTAGCTTATTCTTATTATTTATGTTTTCAGATTAAATATTGTGTTGCTATAGCAAAAGGTGACATCGATAGTGCCACTCAGGCATTGTTGCATCGCCAAGAAACTGGCCAGAGTTTGTCGGAGAAACCAAATAATGCCATAGCTGGTCGCAAGAATATCGTTGTAAACGATACTGAACTTAAAAATCGTATTATAGCCAGGTAAGATATTTAGCCACATAAATGTATCCTATAAACCAGGAGTGCCCAAAAGTTGCTTATGTAAGAGCAAACACCAATACATTTAAATAAAAACTAATTTTTATTCAGTATTTTTTGTTGCAAAAGCTAATACATACAAAGAAACAACACACTTTTTTAAACGGTATCATACGTTAAACAAAAACAAAATCTACATTGACGATCGCAGTCACCAATGTTTACCAGTAGAGCATACGAAAGTGTTGTTGCTTTGCGCTTGCGTGTATAGAGTGAAGTACGACAAAAAAACAAATAAGGCAAAGTTGTTTGTTTATTTCGTATTGCTAGTGCTGAGTGCTGTAACGAGTATACAAAACACACAGCCTATAGCTAAGAGTTTTTACAAATACAAAAGAGCACCAAGAGTATAGGGCTTGGGCACTCCTGCTATAAACTATGTGTTTTAAATGATTCCATAGGGATATAGAATTTTATTGATGCTGGAAAAGAAACTAATAATAATTATTAATGAGAGCACATTTAATCTGCCAATATTATTTTTTTATATAAAATTTATCGTGCAATCACGTACATCCTATGTTCTTTTGGTAATTGACAAAATTAAAAATTTTAGACGAAATCTTCAATATAAATATATGTATATTAATCTCGGTCTATTAACAAATTGGAAGTAGTTCAAAGCGTTTAAAATTGTCATGATATCTTGAGCACTAAATATAGAAAAGTATTTCATTAATGAACCCAGAAAAAAGTGAGAAAATAGAATACTGAACCCGAAGTGATTCAAATTCTGTTGTAAAACAAATGAATTTTACATTGTATTTGTTTACCGCCTGTAATTCATGTTTCTAATACATACTATAAAATTTCTATATTTAAATGTAATTTTTAAGTAACAAGTTTTTTTGTGTGTGTTGTTCTTGGTCTTTATAACCATTTTGAGTCTGTTAGTGATAGACTTGACTAGTTTTTTGGTAATCCCTCAAATTTTTGTCGGCACTCTGAGGTGGTGTCTCCATAACGTGATGTATATTGTAACTAGGTTTGCTACTTTGAAGCTTTGTCTTTTGAATTATTGTCCTTGTAAAAGTATCAAAACCTTAGCAGTACATTGTACTTACTTCATCTCATCTTTATCTTCTTTGCTTGGTGATTAGACTCAAAATAAAAACGAAAATTTCCACGAACACAAATAGGGCTTGAAGCATTAATAAAAGCATAGATAGACAAAATCAATTTTCAATAAGTATTTGTTTGATAGTACTGAAAAAAAATTAAATTTCACGAAAATAAATTGGAAATGATCAATTTTATTTATTTGTAATTTAGTAAAAAAAAATTAAGAATATAAACCATGGTGTAAAGGTGGATTCACCCATTCGTTCTTAAAAAAATTTGTTCAAACAATTTTTTATATGAAGTCTGACGTCTCTCTTTTTGAGAGAGAGAAAATATTTTTTACGAACTTGAATTGTTTAAATTTTATATTTTTTTCTGGACAAAAATGAATTGAGTTGCCGATAGGTTGCATTTTTTCATACAAATAACAATGCCTTATGTATTTCCATGGCCATAAGCAAAAGCAACTTTCTTTTTCCATTCATTTTGAATTTACATCTGTGATTTTGAATACACAAACATTAAAATAATTTTATATTTGTATTTTGACACTTAAAACCCAAAGCAAAATAAATCAATGGCCGCACTTGTAAAACTAATAGATTTTGTTTACAGATGACACTTGATTTTTCAGAAAAATCATTCGAAATGGGTGAATCGTGCTGCAAAAAACTCTCAGTAAAAATATTTTTCTCTGGAAAAAATTTTTGTTAAGAACAAATGGGTGAATCCACCTTAACTATACAAGGTGAGTGCAGTAGCACAGCTGAATGACTTTGTTTACAATTTATTTATGTCAAAAGTAATACTTTTTCAAGTGTTTTTGACAGTAGTACATTATTTTACACAAACAAAATGTCTGTTGTTTCTGTATTGTGTTGTATTTGTTGCCGATTTGCACTCACCTTCTATAATTACACCATGACACCATGATATAAACCAGGGGCTTCCATTTCATAGCACAATTGTGCTACCACTACCAAGACATATTTTTATGCTCTTCAATTCAGTCGTCGATGTGACTTCGACAAGTACACATGTCTAGCGGATGCTATGTTATTTTTTTCAGGTTAACAAATGATGACACTCAAAAAATATTGTGCGGTCAAAAATGCTTTTGGTACATACATACCAAATTATAAAATATGTATATTACTAACATTTTTCTGCGGCTTTATATAAATCTCTCAATTTTATTACTCTCTCGTACTCACTAATACACTAGCAAACAATTTTTGGAAGCCCCTGATATAAACTAAACATTGCATTTTAAATATATGTACAACAGTTAGAATTAATATACATTCGCAGTCATTATGTCTAAAATTGCATTATAACAAAATCATTAATTTCTTTGTAAAACAATAATTAAGTAAAATATTTCATTATTTTTGTATCTACCATACATGTAAACATTAATACATATTTAGGTATTCGTATGTTGATAAAGATGCTAATAAAAAAGAATACAAGCCGATGGTGCCAAAAGTCGAACCCAAAAAGCTTGTACGCTATAGGGATAATAAAATCGTCTCGCTAAAGGGCGAACGTTACACAGAAGTAAAACGGGACGAAGAAGCTGAGTTAAAAAAACCCAAAAAGCCAATTCAACCGTAACTAAAGTTGAAGAAAATCTACTACAAATATTTTATTAAAAAGTTAAAGCTTAACTTAAATAACAAATACAACAACAGTAATATTAATAAACCAAACACATATAAGGATGACTTTCTAAGGGCAAATGAAAAGAGTAATGATGATGATGACGAAGAAGTTGAAGACGGCAATATTAACGTTAGAAAAAAGTTAAAAATTGCGGAGACAGCAGTAAATATAAAATATGAAATGATAAAATATCATCTAAATTTAAGTAACTTTAAAAGTATTATTATAAAAAAGCAACTACAACAATTTTCTGTATCCTCCTCCACTATTAACACACCCACTTATACAACTACTAATTCTAATACTACTACTATCACAACTATCAATTTAAATAATATCCTAAATATTTATAAAGCACATTTAATATTAGTAGCATCATTACCAACTCTAACAACATCCACACAAACACAAACACACACAGAAACACTTTGTAATAACATTGTAAAAATGTTATACCAGATACACAATACAAATGCACTTTTCATGATGATGATAATAATGATGAAAACATCTACATCAAGTGGCCATCTTGCAAAGGATTTTATTTGCAATAGCAACAACCAAATACGATATAAAAAAGATTTTAAGCTTCCATTCGCCACTAACACCACAACTAAAATCACCACCACCATTTATAAAACATCACATTTATTAACATTATTGACGCCATTATTAGTAGTAACCAATGAACCTTTACCAAAGTTTTTACAAATGTCATTAAAGATTAAAAAAGATACCGATACCGTTGCAATGATGTTGATGCGAACACAATTCTCATACAATATTAGTGTTGATATCTTCTTGAAGTTTGTGATCTTTATTATTATTAGTATAATTGATATGTTCATTAATTTTTTTAAACATTTACTACTATTATTTTCGTATTATTGTTTATTGTTAATTATTAATTTATTTATTAAATCCTCTACAATTAAGCCATTAAAGACTTTAAAAACATTTTTACTATCATCAACATCAGTACAGTTTAATCGTAAGGATGTTGCTGATGACCATTATGATTCCTCTAAACATTTCATTGAAATTTTATTTCAAAACTTCTCCAAAACTCCAAGCGCATTTTTCACATTTAATTGTCGTTGGAAAAGTTTTAATTTTGCCATTTCGAATTTTTTATGAGTTAGATTCTCATTAATTGTAATTAGTTGATTTTACAACTATCCCTTTGTTTTATTTAATAGAAAATTATGACATACTGTCAGTGTGTGTTTGAAATTTTTGCAATTTTCCAATACATTTAGGTCAATCAAACTTGAGTTATCGCAGAAACGTCTAACGTTTAGAAAAGTGAGTAATTTATTTGATTCTTTAAGACAGCAAATAGAAATTAGCTGAAAAAGGGCAATTTTAGTTTCAGTGCTGATATATTTCGTACACAAGAGTTGAGGAAAATTCGATTAAATAAACTTTGAAATGTAAACCTTGACCAAGTCTTCGTAAAAGCTTTGTAACTTTGGCAGATTTGAAAGAGTTGAAAAAGTCTTGATATATTTGAATAAATTTGGACCCTTTTCAGCTTTTTGGTTTAAAAAGTAACAACTCTTTGTGGCAGCAGCTTGTTAAAAAGCAACTAACAGTTGAAAATTTCAAGTGGTAAATATTTGAATTGCCTTGACTTAAGTTTACATTATGAGGTTATGAAAACAATAAGCTCAAAATAATGATGTTAGTTTTGAGTGTCCTTGATATTTCAATATAAATTCGATTGTTTTAGTGATTGTAGCATTATATTTTAAAACAATTGGGTTGCACAATTAAATTCGAATTGCTTCATCATCGTATTCAGTTGATTCGAGTCGGCAAACAGTTCAGGAATAGCTTTCGAAAACTTTCATAAAAAAACTGTGATACACGTTGGACGATGCTTTATCACCAAGAGTAGTTCAATGAGTTTTAGGGCAACGAAAAATTAGGTTACAAAAATTTTTTAAAAATTTCATGTGACAATTCCTACCTTCAGTAAAAATAATTTAATGAAAATTAAATGAACTCGAGCCAAAATAAAAGAAATATCAAAGATAAGATATTTGCTTTAATATATAGTTTTCGTGTTTTTGCTGCAAATCAGACACTTGTACAGAAAAGGTTTTTAAAAATTAAATTTTATTAACAATCAATTTCAAGAGAGACTTATATTAGGTCTACTAAACTAAAAAACGTTGACGTTGACTTTAAAAAATGTAAATGCTTAATAAATAGCATATTTTCTAATAACTCAAGAATGTTTTCTTTTAAAAAAATAAAGAAAAAAAACTAAATAAATAAAAATTAAATTCATTTAACATTTTGTTATAAAATTATATAATACCCAAAAAAAAAAAAATAAATATTTAACAATTTCTGTATAAAAAAGTGTTTAAATTCGGCAAAAATAAATCTTAAATTTAACATTGCATTTTTTAATGTTCAAATTTGTATTATTAAATTTAGATTTAGTCACACATTTTTAACGAAATTATAATTATTATTCCACAGTTTCCTAATGTCTTAGTTATTTTTTTTCGTAAGGAATAAAGGGAATTGGGAAACTAGAAACTTAATGGGCATAAATAAAATTTTAACAAATCATTGCTTTTTTTGAGGCAAACTTTATTTGTAAAATATTCATTATGTATTGGAAAAATTATAGATGTTTTTTTCTTTGGATTATAAAAATATTTTCTAACAAAATGATAAATGCTAATGAACTTCCATAAACATAAATTGTGATGATATGTAATACAAAATATATTAAAGAAAAAGCACACACACTGGATTTTAAAGTAAACAGGAGCTCAAATAGACTTATGAATCTGTAATAATGATATCAAAAGACATATATTTTTAAAAAATTAACTATTTTCTTAAGTTTTCATTTTAGATTATTTTTCTAAAGCATAATTATAACTGTATATTTTTTTATTAAATAAAAAAAATACAAAAAATTACTTATAAAGAATTTAAACTAATAAGTTACTTATTTTTTGTAAACAAACGATTCAAAATCGTTTTTAAAGTCAACCAAATTTATTAAGAAAAAAAAACAAAAAAGCCATCTATAATAAAAATCAATTATACTATAAAATAATTGGAACTTCTAGCAAAACTTAACACAATAAACATGAAATAAATTTCATTTTAGTCAGGTTTTGCTAAATACAAAAACATATACACATATGTACACACAAACTCTAGTCCTAGTCTTAAAAGGCAATTTTTTTAAATAGACCAAAAACATTAACTAAAAATACCGAACAAATAAAATTTAATTTAAAATAATTTTAGAAAAACTTTGGTGATGGTAAAGGTTATTTTAAGCAAATTGAAAAAAAAAACAAAATAAGAAAACTTAAATATAAACATTAATAAAACTAATAATGGTGCTTCTAGTTTAAAAAATGAACAAAAAAATATTATTCATTCATAAACTAAACAAATTCTCAGCAAAAACACAGTTTAACAACATATTGTAATAGAAATACAAAGCTTCAGTGAAAATGAAAATTCCTATTAAAAAAAAAGAAAAACAAATAATAATCAAACAAGAATTAAAAAAGACAAACAAACAAAGTAACAAAAACAAAAAAACAGAAGGAAAGAAAGTGCATTAAACTTGCCACCACAACATCATCCACTCTACTATAATCTATCTATCTATCTATTTGTACTACAAAATGAAACAAAAAAAAAAAACTAACACTTATACACACTCTAACAACAAATTCACACTTTATTCTAATACACATTAATTAATTTTAATTTATTTAACAATTATTGTTTAAATTTAAGTTTTCGTATGGACTCATTTCATCAAAGATCACACCATTATTGCATATAGCATTATTGTATTTATTTTATTAAATGTTGATGTTGCCAAGTAATATATTGTAGAAACAATGGAGTGTAATGACAGGAATATTTGCTACACAAATTTTGCAAATAATTTTTAAAATTTATAACAAAAATAGAGAGTTTTTGAAATGTTTGCTTCTATGTATTAGTAAATAATATAAGTATCAAACTTTTGGGTAAACTTGTAACTTTTCGGTCACGATGTAATTGTCAAATTCTAGGCTAATCATATTTGTGTGTGTGGGATATTTTAAATGCAATTTATAATGCAACCATTTGACATTGATATAGATATTACAGTTGAAGATTTCACATTTTCTAAAAACAAGCAAGTCGTACTAGATCATGGATGTATTTGTATGTAAACAAATCAAAAAGCACTAACAGCTTCATCATTTTACTATATACGGTTCTTATAATATGTTTTATTTGTAAATTCTTACATAGAAATGTTACTTTTAAGTAGAAATATTATGTGGAAACTGCTACTGTATATCGTTTCACTTTCAGAACAATACCACAACATAGCAAAATCATTTTCAAATGCTGGGGTTTAACTCGCTTTTAAAATTAAAGTTTAATATTTAAATCTTTATAAGCCAAAGATGATCTTCCATATATTATTTAAGATCAGAGACCGAAACTAACTCGTCCGTATAATCAAAAATCTAAATTTTGATTAATATTTTATTTTTTAAAAATAAATCACTCAAAAGTTAGTTTTTGTTGCTTTTAAATGCTTTGGTGAGTGACAAACTATTTCAATTGTGTTTGATCCTAATAACTATTAATATTATTTCTCTTTTATTTACATAGCCTATTTTTTTTATAAAGTTTTAATAAATTGTAACAAATTTTAACAACATACTCAGTTGAATATAAACCAAAGTAGTGCCGATAGTAAGAAGTAACAAAAAAACCGAATTTTATATTCAAACTTCGTTGATTTTCATTAAATGAACTTTTGCCATTTATTTTCAAAGTGCGAAAATAAAAGTTATAACCTGATCTTACGAAACAAAATTAAATTCCGGCATGTGATGGAAATCGAAATCGAATCAGTTTTGGAAATACATTTTATGCTTTTATAATCTAATTTTTAAAATTTTTGTTTTACGATTCTCTTTAGTAGCCCAATATCTTTATATGTATTTTATGTGATAAAAGTTTTTCAATATAGAAATATTACGAAAAAATTGACTTCTAAAACTCATTCGTTTACGTTTTCGATTTCCATCACATGCCTGATTATAAATAACTCATCTTGATTATTTCTGTTTCTCTCAACCACTAACCTGAAATGTTCTTATATAAATTACTCTCTCAGTGTTTATATCGTAAAAACGATTTTTAAATGGTGAATCAGCTATTAAAATTAAAGTGAACCTATTATTTTCGGTCCCTGTTTAACACAAATAATTATCCTTCTGACTTTTTGACAATTGTTAGATATACAATTAGCTTCTCTTATCTAAAAATACAATTTAAAGCTTCGACTTTCTTGTGGAAGAATTTAAATTTTTTTCTGCTACGAAATATTTCCAAATCATACAGCTGAAATTTTTGCCAAATAAATACAAAATTTGATTCGAGATTAACAGCCAGCTTTTGCAAAATTTAAAATAAATTTGCTTCTAAATTTGTTGTGCCCAAATGCCAAAAAAACAGTTAGTCGAAGACGCTTAACTTGTTTTAAACTTATAAACAAATTTACTAAACATTAAATGAGTGCAAGATCATCTTTGTTGGTTTAACCTTTGTCCAGCGGAAGAATTTTACAACGTTAAAAGGCGGTATGGGTACAATTGTACCCTTATATACTTAACACGATATGTATGGCTTTTCCTATAAATATAATTAAATTATTCTGTTCTTATTTAATAAACAAATGATAGAACAGGCCCGTGGCTAAAAAAAACTTATTTTACGTACACATGTATACATTTTTTGCAATTCCAATCAGATATGTTTGACGTTTGGTCAGTACATACTATGTAAACAAAACTCTTATTTTGTTTGCATTGTTGTTGTTTCACCAATGCTATCACCGTACACATATAAATACACTTGAATAGTACTTTGTTGTGATAACATACATACAGGGGAATACCCGTAAAGTAAAAAAAGTAGTAGAAAAATTGAATACCAAGAAATCGAACTCGAGACCGCTTCAAGATGATGCTAAGATTTGTCCGATTCGACAACGAAAATACACGTGCAGCGCGAATACAAGAAGATAAAGCTGCTCCAATTCGGGATATATGGATAATGATGAACAAAAATTTAGAGAATGCGTACAAACCATATAAGTGTATCACAGTAGACGAACAATTATTTCCTTTTAGAGGCCATAGCAAATTTACTCAGTATATACCTTCTAAGCCGGCTAAGTATGGCATAAAAATATTCTGGGGTTGTGATTCATCAAATTCCTATCCATTACATGGTCAAATTTATACCGGAAAGCCGAAAGACGGTCCAAGACAAACAAATATTGATGAAAGAATTGTGCTGGACTTAGTTCAACTGTATAAGGGCTCCGGAAGGAATGCGGTTACAGATAATTTTTTCACATCCTTACAATTGGGCAAGGTCTTAAGTTCTTAAAACATGAGTTTAGTTGGTACAGTAAGAAAAAATAAAAAAATTTTATCCAGCAATATGCAGCCAGGAAAGGAAAGGCCTATCAACTCCACTAACTTTGCTTATAACAGTGATGCCACGATCTGTCCATACGTGCCAAAAAAGGAGAAATCGGTGATACTACTATCAACTATGCACATGACAGGAGAAATAGAAAACACGGATGCTGCTAAGCCAGAAATTATAAAATATTATAATAAAACAAAAGGTGGAGTAGATGTCATGGACAAAATGTTGGGCGAATACACCGTAAAACGACGAACATTATTTTATAACATGGTTGACGTTGCTGCTTTGGCCTCCTATATATTATATAGAAGCCACCACCCAAACAGTATATCAAAAGATCAACGACGAAAGTTCTTGAAAGATCTTTCAAAACACATATGTATGCAATCAGTCAAAGACCGTAGTGGCAACAAACTTATAACAGGTAAATATTTTATTCGAAGTGCTATAGAAATGGTACTTGGACGACCTATAGTGGCAGCACAAAGTCCAGAAATTGGTTCCAAAGTACCCTTTGGTAGACGGGGAGCATCAACGGTGGTTGGAAGATGTTATGTTTGTCAATGTGAGACACGCAAACAACGTAGACTAGAAAGACGTGTGCAATCTGCTTGAAACCTATGTGCGATGAACACTCTATTCAAAGTACCACATGTTTTTTATGCAAGGAAACACCATAAAAATATATTGTTATTTCCTAAATAAAAATAACTCTGCTTTATTTTCTTGTTTTTTCCTTACGACTTATATGAAGGTACAATTGTACCCCTTCAGCCTTTTAGGGATATCAAGTCAAAAAAGACTTATTTCGGTATGATATAATCAAAATCTTTTTTTTTTAATTTCAAATATGTAATCCGCAATAAAAGTTTAGAGATGTCAGAAAATTTTAGATATCTAGTATTAACAAAAAAAAAGTTATTGCAATTTAAAAACGAAAAAGGTACAATTGTACCTCTTCCGCCGGACAAAGGTTAAATAAAATTTAAACTACATAGTAATAAATTTTTGTTTAACGACAATTCAGTTGACCTTCTATTTGCAATATACTTTTATCTCTTATATCTGCAACATATTTTCTTAGCTCTTATCGTGTTTTTTCTTGTACAATTCCAATAAGAATGTAAGGTAAGAATGTAAGGAATGTAAACGACCAGTTAAACTGAATTAAGATTAAATAATAGTTTGATAAACCCAAAAAGAATAAACGCTGTTTTATTGCACTGACCTGCATGTATGAACCAAATCTCTAATTCTTACTATAAATTTAATGGCAACATTAATAAACATCACCTTTATTTATTTTATACATTGTTTTATAAAAACAGCTATAATTTGTTATTATACCACCCCCCAAATAATTTAACATTTTAATCACCATGAATTAATTAACGAGAGAGAGGTGTTGCTAAAATGTAAAATATATAATTTTTCTAAAAGAAATTGAAAAACAATGTTAAGCACACCAATTGTTAAATTGAGTAAATATAACATTTGAAACCATACATACATATTAATATTTTGAGGCAGCCATTTTTAGCGTTTTATTAAATATTTTAAGTTTTTTTTTTAATATTTATACATTTAGATTTAATATACACAAATCACCAAATTGGTTTGATAACAAATATTATAATTTTTAAAACATCATTGTGAAAGTTATCACAAACATTTATTTATTTGACCCAGTAATTATTAACCTTAATTTTTATAACATTTTATTTTATATTTTTTAAATTTACTTTTATATTTATATTTATTTTTCAAAAAACCAACAAAAAAAAACTTATGATTGTAAATGAATTTATTTTAGACAATTTTTTTTTCAAAATTTATTTTGATTTTAATTTGTGATATTAGTTTAGTTTTACCACATTTATTTTCTAAACAAAAGAAAAAAAAAAAAACAACAAAAAAATCAAGCAACAAATTTAACTCGAATACCAACAAAAAGAAACTTACAACAATACTTGAAACAAATTGAAACAACAGCAAAAATACATACATACATCTTTTAAGAAAAATTAAATAAAAATACTTTAAAGAAAATACTGATAACTATCAATATCAAATATATTAAATGGATATTAAAATAAATATTAATAAAAAAGCATAAATAAAAGAAAAAAGGAAATTGTTTTACTTCCAGCAGTACTTGTGGTAAGTTTTTTGAAGTGGATTGCATATTTTAAATTCATTTCTTTTCAAAAATCAACTCGAATAAAATCTTGTTAAATACGCTTAAATAGAAAAATTCTAAATATTCCCAGGAAAATGAGTTCCCTGTGATTTAATTTTTCCCCGGATTTA
Organism: Bellardia pandia; assembly: GCA_916048285.2. Lineage (NCBI taxonomy): Eukaryota > Metazoa > Arthropoda > Insecta > Diptera > Calliphoridae > Bellardia > Bellardia pandia. Next base: position 48,923,748 of record OU696529.1, read on the forward strand.
AATCTTCATATTCTTAACAATTGGAAGAACAATAAAATGGGAGAGGGAATTTTAAATATTTCTTTTAATTACCTCCAAGCTTCTCCTATTTTGTGATCACCTAAAATTGCTTATAACTTTCTTCATATGCGTTTTAATGGAAAAAGGGTGTTATTTTGTAAAAATATAAAATCGTTAAAAATAACGGCTGTTTTTATAAACGCAGTATGCAATGCAACATTTCATTTCATAGAGTTCATAATAGCATTTAGAAATATAATTTAAAAATGTTTGTTTTAAGAGTCTCTTTAACAGTCCAATATTTTTATATTTTATGTGATAAAAGTTTTTAAATTATATTCTAAATGCTATTATGAACTCTACTCTATGAAATAAATGAGTTTAAATAGATAAAGTACCTAATCTTATGATCACCCATTAAAAATTATATAGATTTATAAAGGGTGTCCCAATTAAACGCAATTTTTAAATTTTAAATAAAAAATCCCAAAGAAAAAAATCTAAAGGTGTTAAATCACACGATCTAGGCGGCCAATTCTGGTCTCCAAAACGCGAAATAACACGACAGGGAAATGACTGATGCATTTTCTCTGGTTGTATGACATGTGGCGCCGTCTTGTTGAAACCACATGCCCTGCACATTCATTTCTTCAATTCTAGGCAAGAAAAAACTGGTTATTATTTCACGATACCGAACACCATTGACACCATTGCGTTCTAGTTGGGATACCCTTTATAAAATAAATTTTAAGAGTTAAAAAGACGATTAACCGTTCGATTGCGGGTTTTTTTAATGGCGCATGGGCAACTGCTCTATCTGGATTATGCTATGATGTCGTTAAAATTTGAAAAGCGGTCCGACAATATCTCGTAAGATTGTACTGTTACAGCATGATATCGAAGACTTTCAAGACGTTCCGCTTGGCCTAACGTAATTTCTACAACTCGTGATGTTGTGGTACAATTGAAGATGTCATTTCCTTTTCTGGTTCGTAATGTAAAGCCGCAGGGCTTTAAGACGTATTTCGCGTTTAGATGGTATTTCGGCAGCTCTTAATATTGATAATTGCGATAATTATCTTTTAAGACGCTGGTTGTGCCGTTCAAATGTTTCGGCAGATCTAGAGGTTGAAGCACGACTTCTTTCAGTACTGAGGCGAACCTCACCGACCATTTATGATTCCGAATTTATTCATACAACATTTGTATTATTTAAGTACTTCTTTATACATACTATATATAAGATATAAGAATTTTAAAACTTAATTTGTATGGCAGGTGTCTCGTCCATGTTTCTATACTAAACCATTTATGGTTCAGATATAGTTGTTAATAATACAGTTACTCATACGAAATTCGAATAATGTACTTTGTAAGACATACGATTTTAGTACTTAGTACTTTAGGCGGATCCACCTCCATTTTTCCAAACTCAGTAACTACCTATGTTTGAAATTTATATTTTTATCATATTGATACTCATACAAAATTGGAAGACTTTTCCTATTATATTCTTCAAGATCTACTCATTTTAGTATTAACTTTGTATGTGAGGGGCCAGCCCCACTCTTAATAATCCGACCAATTTTCACCCACATATTCATCTGGACATCAAAGTTTCCTTTACAAAATTTGAGAAGTATGTATACATAGCTGTTATAGATTCTCATATAATAGAATTTAATTTATTGCTGTTCGACTTATTTTTACAAAAATTAAAGGACTCAAAATGTTAAAAAAAAATAGATACTCGACGACAAGCCCTTTTTATGTTCAAATGCAGTTTCCGAGATATACGACTTTTAATATGTATTTTATACGTGGGCGTGACACCTCGTTCACTTGCAATTTTAAAACAAAATGTAACCTACGTTTCCTTTCAGAAAGACACTGTGCAGATTTCAAGAAAATCGGTTCAGCCGTCTATAGACTTGAAACAAACGCTTAAACAAACACGCATTCAGTTTTATATACTCGTACAGTGGTGGTCATATGAGCTCTTGCAACATTTGTAGTTATCCCATATTTATTTACATGATTGATGGCGTTGTATACTTTTCCTCTGGACCTACCAAGCAAATTAGAAATTTGTAAAATGGTTTTATCAGAGGGTTTTTAATACTTACCAACAATATTTTTGGGGAACTATTTGAAAATATGTTATTATTATTATGTTATTATTATTATAGTTAAACATTATTTAATTATTAATTATCACGCAAAATAACGCATTATTTTACAAAATGGCCAGTCAAGAACAGTCTTACCTAAACGTGAAGTGTGCTTTGGGTCATTATCATGCTGGAAAACGTATTGGACGGGCATATTTTCAAAGCAATACGGTTCCATTAAATTTTCCAAAATGTTTTTATATTGATGCTGATCCATTATTCCCTGAACTCGTGCAATTGGACCCACACCACGCGAAGAAAAGGCACCCCAGAACATAATAGACCCGCCATCGTCTTTCATTGTTTTAACAGTGTACCTTCATTTGGAGGACGTCTAACATACGATTTCCTTCATATTGGAACAAGTTAAACTTAGATTTGTCGCTCCAGAGAACTCTATTCCAGTAACGTGGATCTGAGCATTTCTTTTGCAAACCGCAACCGCTTCATGATATTTTTTTTTAGACATCAGTTTTTTTTTTGTGCATAACACCCACGAAGTCTTGACTCATTTAAGCGTCTTCTTATTGTCCGTGTGGATATTTCTGCACTTATTTTTTCTAATTACCAGCAAAAAAAAAAAAACACAATTGTGAAAATAATATTTTTTATTTTTTTAATTTAACTTAGAACTCAACGTGTTGTGTGTGCATCAACAACAATGTTGATTGTTTACTCAGAGAATAACGGTAAAAACAATTTACAGTGTAGGTCTTTAAAGAAGCTACACAGCGATTTATTGTTTATTTAACCGATTTATTGTTTATTTAAATCTAAAGTTTTCATCGGTAAGTCTTCTGTTTTTTTTTTATCATTGAATAAAAAGTATATTAAACATTTTAGTTTGTTTATTTTTTCTTGTTGTTTTTTATTGTAAATAGTGTTTACTTTATAATATAAAGTTTATACTTATGTACATACGTATGTGTACATGCATAAGTATGTATATTTTCATATCTTTAAGATATTTATGCAATGCAGTTTGTTTGTACATTTTGTTGAAAATACCTGTATAATAATTCTAGGTTCTAAATTTCAAGTTAGTAAATTACTTAATGTGTTATCATTGCTCGTCGTTAATATTTATTATAATAATACATTATATGGACTACTGTAAACTGTTTTTATTTGTGTTTCCAGTTATTACCACCCTCATAAACAATTTCACGTTTAATTGTGCAGTGCAACTTTCTCTCGTTATCTCTTGCAACACCTCATTCTTTAAAAAAAATTATGAAATACTCTCTACTAAATTAAGGTACATATGTAGGAAAAGAAGCTGATGATTATTACGATACTTAAGAATTTGGAAAGTAATTACTACTAGTGGAGCAAAAGGAGTTTAATATCAGACGGAGTGAATTGATCGAAGCACTATTGCTGTTGTAATAACTTTTGCTATATTAAAATGTTTTAAATAGTAAATATGTATCGCATAAACGTCAAAATGTACAAACAGAAGTTATGTTTGTAAACAAACAAATTTAACTTTTGTCCGTTTTTAGAAATTTTAAAAGTACTTAAAAATACTTGCACACAATCAATATAATAAAAAAAAAATAACGAATGGTAACACTTAGCTCATGTCTGATTTGACAGATAATTAGTTTTATCCTTCCGCTGAACAAATATGGTTGTGTATACGCTTGTCTTCTCATCGCTAAGTGAGCCTGCGATCGACTTACAGAAGATGCCGATTTTGCCAAAAAATCATCTTTTCAGATGAAGCAAATTTTGATCTTGGCGGGTATGTAAACAAGCAAAATTGTCGCATTTGGGGCACATAAAAACATTGAAAAACCGATGCACCCAAAACGAGTCACTGTTTGGTGCGGATTTTGATCCAGAGGCATAATTGGGCTCTTTTTCTTCGAAAATGAGCAAGGAGTGGCCGTTACAGTCAATGGCGATCGTTATCGGGCCATGTTGAACGAATTTTTGTTCACAAAAATTGAAGGGGAGGATATTGGCAACACACAGGCGAAGCTACACTCTATATTTTGCGTCCTGTTTTTGAAGATCGCATTATCAGCCGCAGAGCTGATGTCGTTTGGCCGCCTCGGAGCTGCGATTTGACACCGTTGGGCTATAATTCGTGGGGTGCCGTCAAAGATAAGTGTTACGCCGACAAGCCAGAGACAATTGACGCTTTAAATATTCGTGAAGCCATTGGTGAAATACAGCTGCACACAATCGATAATGTGCTTAAAAATTGGACCGATCGTGTAGGCTATTGCATGGCCAGCGGAGGCAGCCATTTAAATGAAATTATTTACCATTATTAACCGGAAGGATTGTGCTTTCAAATAAAGAAAGAAATTTGAGAAAATATTCAGTAGTTTTTTTTATAGCATTTTCAAAAAAAAAAATTTTATTTGGCGGACCCTTTAAGTACATTATATTTAATAATAAGTTTAGTGGAAAATTGTATTTTCAATCTAATATGCATGACCTACATTATTTATAGATCACTACGTATTCACTTTAGGTACCAAACAGTCTGTCAGTTTTACTTTAAATAAACAAAGACTTTGAATAAAATAATTCTTTACTGCTTATCAATAAAATAAAAGAAAATAAACCAACAGTAAAGCTAGAAGCAAATAAATTAATAGCATTTATACAAATGAGAACGCGTCATGGTTGAGTACGTGCCCGCATTAAAAATAATATTCGTAGATGTTAAAAAAATACAAAATGATCGATAAAGGCCGTTCTTTAGGAGAACCCTTTATATTTTGTTAATTGTTTTTCAACTTATTTTGACTTTATATCTTCGACCATAGTGGGGAGCGTATATTATATTTTTGCAGATGTTTGTTATGCCCAAACATATTAGTATACCGATCATCGACTCGGCATAACTTTCTGAGTCGACTTATCGATGAACGTCCGTTTGGTCTAATTTAATTATGTTAATGTCTATATCGAAAAAAATTTAATACAAATAATTTGTACATAAGTCATGCTATGTACTATACATATTAATTTTATAATGATCGATTAATAATAGGTTATAGCTTTGGCTCCCATTTCTGAAAAACTTTTATATACTCGGAGTATGGAGTATTATATTCTTACTAGTTTTTTTTACAGTTCTATCTACAACTTTTCAAGTTGAAATTGAGAAAATACAATTTGAAATCAGAAATTCAAATTAATGTTGAGAAATAACAAATTAAAATTCAGAATAGCATATTGATATTGAGAAATAACAAATTAAAATTCAGAATAGCATATTGATATTGAGAAATAACAAATTAAAATTCAGAATAACATATTGATATTGAAAAATAACAAATTGAATATGAGATATACAAATTGATAAAGGAAAGAAACAAATTGAAATTAAGAAATGTAAATTAATATTGAGAATATACAACTTAAAATTGGGAAATCGAAATTGATAGTGAGAAAATACAAATTTGAAATGGTGAAATAAAAATGTTTATTAGATTTGTAACTCAAACTCGTGTTATGTATTTTATAAGTAAAAAAATATTTGAAAAATTTCATACAAATTTTAATTTCTCAATTACAATTTTTATTTTCTTAATATAAATTTCGATTTCTCAATTTGAATTTGCATATTCTTAAAATTAATTTACATTTCTTAATTTCAATAATTTTTTTCTCAATATCAATTTGGATTTCTTATTTTCAATTAGTTATTTCATTAAATTTGGAATTTCTCAATATCAACTTGAAAAGGTGTAGTTGGGTTCATTACGTTGATTTACATTCTGTACAAACTTCCGAAAATCACTTTAAAGAGCATAACTCTCTCAAAAATGTTGGTATCCAAATAATATTGAACGCAAATATATTTCATATGTATACAAATAATACGGTACAATTTTATTATGATCGGTCCATAATTAGTCGTAGCTCCCATATATAGCCCACTTCCGAAAATCACTTTAACGATCATAAATTTCTTAAGAATGTTGGTAATCAAATAAAATTCGACACAAATAAGTTTCTACAGAAACGATGACACCTAATTTTATAATGGTCGGTCCGTAATTAGTCGAAACTCCCATATAAAACCCTCCCCGTAATCAACTTTAACGTCCATAAATCTTTTAAAAGTATTTATATCGCTATAAAGTATAACATACATACATAATATTTATATTCACAGAAATCATGGCAATAAATATTTGGATGATCGGTCCATAATAGGTCATATCTCCCATAGAGCGCACATTTCTGAAAAACTATTTTATACATATACTGGGTGTAGGATATTGTAGTATATAGTCGGGCTTGACCGACTATACTTTCTTACTTGTTAGATATTACACACGTTTCCGAGTGTTTAAATAATAGGACGCTTCATGTTGTTATTAAACAAATTTATATTATATATTATTTTATGATTTGGCATCACTGTCATGACGAAAGGGTGTGCTAGTGTGCGTGACATGTTTGTGGAGACAGATAAGACTTGCTAAAAGCTAAATGAATTGAACTGAAATCAGACGAGTGCTTTCTACCGACGAGGCAGTTTGTAAAAGTTAAAGGCAGACAAATATAAAAATATTATACGTCGGTTAAAAAAATATTTATACTTAACGGAATAAATTATTAAGTTCGTGGCAACGTAAGTAAAATAAAAAACTACAAGTTTTTAACTAAATAAATTGTGTAAGAGAAGCAGCAGCAGGTTGTGAAAAAAATGCTATAGAGACAGTGAGGGGAAATATAAATAATCAAAACAATAATAAAACAAGTGTTTTTTGTTAATGAATTATTAAATTTGTTCGATTGTTACTTTTTCTATTTCGTTCTCTGTTCGCTGTGTGTTGTTTGAATTAAAACAAATTAATATTATTTCAAATGAACAATTAAGCGCTAGCAACAACAAAATATCAAGGTGATTACCAAATGCTGAAAAATACTATAAATGTGAAAAACAAAAAGAACAAACTCAGCACTTTTTTGTACGATTTGAATTGGGATTTGTAAGCGAAAAAAAACTAACAAAACTCGTAGTATTTTCAAAAGTAGACAAAATGAATAACACGCGAAATTAAATTTAAACTACAAGAAAAAACAAAGCAAAAATTAACAAAATAAATAATAAAAAATAAAGACAACAATGTGTGCCAAGAAACATGAAATAAAAATACAACAAAGGTGGTTTGATTTCATAAAAAAGATCTACATAATATAAAATTTGTTTAAATTAAATTAAACCACAAATTCTTTAATGTTTAGTTAAAAAAGAATTCAATTTATTATAAAAAATACATTCAGTTTTGCATACATATTTAAGTTTGAAAAAATGAATGTTATTTAGGTTTAAATGTAAAATATGTACCTACTATGTGAGATTTTTTAAAATTTCCAAAAAATTACATAAATTGCTTGTTAGCACGTGATTTGTTTATTAGCTAACTTTTTCAACAGATATTTAGCAGTTATTTTACATGTAGTGCATATTTGATCATAATGATTGTTTGTCAAAGTCACATGAGAGTAGTCACAAACGCGCTAAGTGTTAATTTTCTTGTGTTAAAACAAAAAAAAAATCCAGTAGTATGAGTAGTTCTTCAAACCTAAACACAATTCCCCCAACCATCACCCTTTTGTTCAAACTTATTAACTCCACACCCAGAATCTGTTTAGTTAACTCTAGTTTATTCTGCTGCTCTTCTGACTGTTTCCAGTTGTAGCTCAATAATAACAATAATAAAAAGAAAACACCGAAACAATATAACAACAACTGAATTGAGTACAAATTCATTAAATTGCAGTTTTTCTAGCTGTTTTTGTTATTGTATTTTGGGTGTAAGGGGATAAGTATGTGTGAGTATTTATTTTGGGGTTCGATTATTGTCTTGTCAGTTTGGGCTCTTCTTGACACGCACACAAAACACTGTGCGTATGTATGAGTGAGGGTTTTAGCAAAAGCCAGTGGCGTTTTTTGCAGGCTGTATGGTATATGAGAATGTGATCATGTGATTTCTGAAAAATTAAAAAAATACAATTTTAATTATAAATCTTGATTGAATTTAAGAGAATTTACAAGAAAAACACAAACTGGTTTTAGAATCATATGAAAGTGAATCCAAATGAACAAGTTTTTATTATATTTAACTAAATTCTCAACCCTTTTGAATTTTTTTCTTCTTAATAATTTAAAATTTATCTTAAGGTTCTAAAGAAATATTTAAGAAAATTATTTATTATTTAAATAAAATGATTGTTAGTGTATAATTGTGAAACATTTCAATATTTTTTTTTGTATTTAAAAACATTTTATTATGTAACCAATATTGTTTAAACTTTTTTTACATAACTAATGTTTTTTCCATATTATTATAGCTTAGTCACGTGATTCGTTTTGCAACTAGTTTCAGAGTTAAAAATTAAACAATAATTCGTATAAAATAACATGTCATGAACAGTGCTACCAGATCAGATTTTATCAAATAAAATTATTCTAAATATTATAAATATGTAACTTAATTCTATTATCTCTCATCTTTCTTTTTAATTGTATTAACTGTTCAAAAAATATACCGCAAAACTCGCTTATAAAGGACTCGTTAAAGTTCCACTTTCTCGGTGTTTATTTGCTTACAAAAATCATCTGTTTCTGAATCATGCCCTAATGTAATATAATTTTATTTTATATACTATGTATGTAAGTAGTAAACATTGTTTGTAATGATTCATTTCTGTTTTTACAAGCTATAAAAAACAATAAAAAACATAGAAAAAGTAATTGAATTAATATTTCTTTCCTAGAAGAATGGAATCTGAAACAGAACCAGTCTGGTGTTCGTTTGTCTGGTGATAAACATATTATTTATTATATGCACAAATAATGTGTATTTATTTATAGTTAGTTACACTTTTTATACGTTAGATGATCAGAAAACTAAAATGTGTTAAGTTTAATTGCTTTTTAATTGTCAACAATTTAAGAGATTTAGAACATTGATACTGTGAGCGTTAATATAATCCATAAGTAACTTAAGCAAAATAAATAAGTCATTAACAAAATCTAGAGAAATAATTCAATTCAACGGAAAAGCAACAGATTTTTCGCGTCAAAATAAAATAAAACATTGTGCGTTTACCATAGCTGACAATCTTCTAGACATAATATAAACGAGTTTTTTTTAGTGAAATCAGGCGAAATTTTCTTGCATTCATCCATCCTGTATTACTGATTTTAGGCTATCCTTGCTAGAAATATATCTTTGCTTAATTTTTTTTGTTCAGATGTTCCCTCAGGTGCTTAATTGGATAAAAGTCTGGGGACTACGGAAGATGATCTAAAGTTTTTTAAACAATGATTGAGCAACTATTCTGTCACAATTTAGGAGGTAGGCGTAGGATCAATGTCATGTTGAAAAATCCAGTTCTGCGTTAGTTCAAATTTCTCTACACTATATTGTTTTTTATATGTCGAAATATCTTCATTTTTTTCATTGTAGATTCTAATGTAAGATTACCGACCCCTGATGCCGCCATACAACCCCAGACACTTAATGAGCCGTCACCATGTTTTATCGTCTTGGTAACATTTTTATTACTAAAGGCTTTGTTCTTGGTTTGACATATTTTTGGGGGTTTCTAGACACTAAATATATCAAGCTTACTTTTATCGATTAAAAGAATATTATTTCAAAAAATTTTAAACTCGTTTATATATTTTTTTTTGAGAAATTCGAATGTTTGGTTTGGTTGTTTTTCTTACGTGGTACTCTACCATGTAGGGCATTTTGATTCAAAGATCTTCTAATCTCTCGCTTACAGGTTTTCCAGAAGTTTTCGTAACATTTTTAGCTTTTTCCAGCACTAGATGATAACAGTTTTTTTTGTATAAGGATAATCCAACTGTTTACTTTATTTTAACGCGTAAAAATTGGTCTCATTTAACAATAAAAATTAAAAAAATTGTATAAGCTTTTGTTTATGTTTTTTTTGTGAATTCAATTCTGCGTAAATAACTATATAAAAATGTAAATGATTTTCTAATATACATAATATTATTTCTATAAATATAATTAAGCTTTTCTTAAAATAATATGTGGTGTTGACTTTATTTTGTCGCTCACAGTAAGTACTTTATCACATTACTAATACAAACTTCCCCAGGGTTGGTTTTAAATTTAAAAAAATTTAAAATTTAAATTTAAGAATACATCTGACACAGAAGAAAACTGACAAAATTAGACCCCGTTTTCATTTCTTACATTTTATATGTTCACGATGTAAGAATATCTACTGTTATGGGTGCCAGAACAAGCTAAGAAGTGTCTCTATATATGAATTTTTCATAGAAATACGGCTAAATGTAAAACTGATCAACTAGAATTGTTGATGAGGTTCACGCACTGTTTATTTTAATAATATATTTAGTAAAAGTTGTATGAAAAATAAATAGTTTGTATAACAGACTAAGACTCCATAAAATGAGTAACACACAGTTTTCCGTATAAATATGGCTGAAAGCAAAACAATTAATTGTACTACTTTCAAGTCACATTCCAATGCAACAGTTTCCATGTTATCTTTTTTAAATATTTTAAAAGTAATAAAAGTTTTTATGACATAAAAAACATCGGTTATTTTCTATTTTTGAGGTAAAAAGTCACTTAATCTGGCCAGGCTGATCATGCATTGTGGTTGATCTTGAAATATGAAGTTCACTCACTCTTGAGCGTGCTGTAGCTTAATTGGTTAGCGCATTTGATCATAAAGCATGAGTTGGTATTTGTAGCCCGGGTTAGATTCCCAGCCGCTGCCACTCAAACAACATCAGTTTCTGATAATTATTAATTTTCTTTCTATCCATCCTAACTAATATTTATCACAGCGCCCTCTTTCGGTGGTATAGCATTCAAACGCCACCGAAGTAAAATAATTAAATAAAGGCTATAAAATCAAGCTTTAAAAATAATGCGCCTACTCACCACCAGAGGCGCTGCAATGCTGCACTAAAACAAGCATAATGCGCAATTGCAGAGTTGTGCTATAAAGCTTTCTTCTACTTTCACCATCTTTACTTCTTCAATCTATCTATCCCCTTTCCAAAGAAAATAACACAATTATATATAGGCATATTAATTGCCTGAGTGTTATTAAAAAAAAAAAACAGTTCATTTCAATATAGTTTTGTGGTCGCTTACTGTATATTGTATTAAAAGTGCAAATAACTTTCAAACGATCACTAGTTTTGAATGCGATGTTTTTCTGCTAGGGAACTAAATATAAATTAAATTACTTTTTCTATATTTTTTATTATTTACTTTTATATACAATAAAAAACAAAAAAAAATTAATTATTTCAATGTTTTGTTATAATTATATAAAATATATAACAATAAGGACCTGATTCAGAAACTTGGGCGAAAAATCACTTTGTATTTCTAAATCTGGCGGTAAATTGTGGTTTTAAATTAAAAATAAAATAATATTTATTATTAAATGATTCAATCTTTCTACTGTACTGGTCCAATAATGATAAAATTGTTTCATTACAATTGTTTATTTCTTTGAAATTGCAAAATTTTTCGATTTGTACTTGTTGTTTTTTTAATTGCAGATAAATCTTGTTGCTAAAGTTTTAAATTAAAACTATGTTTTACACTCTTTCTTTGAAAGTTTAAAAATTCCTTCACTGGAAACCGATACAAATTTTCAAATTGCTATAAATATAATAAACATATTGTTATCATCTTTAAACACTTTCAGCTTTAATAATTACTATTTCTTGTAGTGATTTATAAAACAAGTTTCAAAAATTTTTAATATAATCATATATTTGTTTTCAAAATAAATATCAAAAGGTATAAATAAGAAATGTATTTATGTATGTATTCATTCAATATAAAAATGATTGTGGGTTCCCCCGGTGATAAAACAAGCACAAGTTACTGATTAATATAGAAACTAAATTGAGTTCTTATCGCAATTTATTATTCAACATTTTAATAATTTTGTTAAAGTAAAAATAAATAGTATTAAAGTATAATATTTGATCAGATATGTATGTGTGTATGAAGTTTGATCAATCATATTGTAAATTTGTATATAAAAACATAGTAAATTTTAAAATTTAAGTGATTTATAAAATTTATTGCTAGTAATTAATTTATTTATCTTGATGGGTTTACAAATACAATATATTTCATTCGCTGTGGCATATTAATACATTTTATAGTTTTGTATACAACTATTGACATTTACCCCCTGGCCCACGATGACGAACGATAACGTTCGCTTAGATAAGACTTAAGACACAAACTTGATTGTGGAATAAACAAACTTGATTGAGTAAAAAATAGATACGATAAAAAGTTTGTGTCTTAAGTCTTATCTAAGCGAACGTTATCGTTCGACATCGTGGGCCAGGTGGTTAGAACTTTTAATTAATAATTTAAATTGGCTTACTGATTTTTTTTTTTATAAAACTTAAGTTAACAACACTGTTTTATAGAAATGCGAGATGCCAAATGTCTTTATAACAAATATGTATGAGTGCAGATATCAGTGACATTTGTCTAAATTATCTAAAGTTTTGTGAGCAATTGAAATTGTGATTGGATTGATCGGAAGTAAATGTTTTTTCCAGTCTGCATAAGTATTTATTCCAAAAATTCACTTTTTTTTATAAGGTTTTCATAATATTGGCACACTTTAAGTAGACAAGAGTGCAAAAACGAATGAAAGATTAGTTAGTTAAGATTAGAACAATTGGTTTTTATTTATTTTTTTCTGTTGACTGATAAATTGTTGTTACTTTTAAGCAATGATTAATCATATTTTATAGAAAAAAATCAAAAACAAATATTTGATTAAAAACAATTTCGGCAAACTCACTTTTGTCGATGAAAATTCTCTTCTTGTTATTTAAAAATGTTGAAAATATGGAACTATGTCTGCATAATGTGGATATGGTTTTGTAACCATTCTATTTCACTACCATGAAAATATATTTGAAATTAACAAATAAGGCTTTTAAGTGCCATAGTATCTTGTGATTCATGCAAAAAAATGTTTAGACGTTTTTGTTTGAAATTGAATGTAAATGCTGAAAGAATGAACATTAAATTGGTCCTTCGAGAGTTGACACAAGTTGTTCAACTTTCAATCTTAAAATAAATCTACACGCCACTGGCTTCTTCATTTAAGGGTCATTTGCCCATGCCACAAAATAACCATCTTTTAGCTAGTTTTTTTTTAATTAATTGGAAATTGATTTTTGTTATAGTAATAAAATGTTTTTTCTTTTAATATAATATTTGCATAGAGTGTTAAATTGACACTCTCTTTTCTCTCATTCAATGATGTCAACTCTTCGAAATTTAAAACGTTTTTGATATATGGTAAATAATAGCTTCAAAAACACATTTTTAAAAATACTGTATAAAATTACTAATAAAGGCCCTGTGCAAAGTCTGCAAGTATTTATGTTTTAATGTTATATAATAAGAACAATATACTATATCTTCAGAATTATATAATACAAATGTTAATTATTATTATCATAATTTGTGGTGGATACATAAGGTTCGGCACAGCCAAATTCATTGTAGAACGCTTTAAAAGATTTCCGCTAATTTTGTTTTCTTGCAGTTGTCAATAATGGTTTCTATTGGGTGTAAAGCGAAGAAATTGCGTGAACAAAAAAGTTGGTTTTAATTACACAATAACTTATATAAAATATGCCTCTTTAAGATAGAGTAGAGAGTCACATGCTTTATATCTATTTACATTTTTATGTTAAATACACATTCAACTACATAGTTGAAAAAAAATCAACATTATTATAAACAAATATTTCTAGGAAGTTAATAATAATACTCACATTTCACATTACCGGAAATATACTGTATCAAGGTTGTTAATATTAATTTAAAAATGTACAATTTTTTTCTTTTTATTAAATTTTACAAAAAAAAAAAAACAAACAATAAACTGGCGAAAACATTTGTTGATTGTTAATTTTACTTTAGAAATCAGTGACAAAATAAATTTTAAGGCAACTTGTAACACAAATTTAGCTTAAACTACTTATCTTACACGAAAATTAAGCATTAGCATAGTATTCTTCACACACAAACATACAATTTGTTTATAATATGAAAAAAATAAGTCTAATTTTTTTTAATATCTCTGGGTAATAAAGAAGTATTAAAAGTAGTGCATTATTCTCTTAAACTAGTTGAAAATAACAAATCAATCATGTCCCTACAATTTTTATTCATACATATGTATTTGTAAAACTTTTAAGTGAGTTGTGACAGTTAGCAGACAAGACCTTCGTTACATTTCTTTCGATCTTATATGTTTGTCAAATAAAAAATGTATTAACATGTCAAATAAGTCCTCAAATCAACAACACAAAACGATATTTTTCCACAACAAAATTTCCCTGTAAGTGTAAATTGGTAGAGTAACCAGACCCGAAGGTCAATTATGAATACATATGTATGTATATAAAAAGTATTTACGTGTAATTTACTTTATTGAAATAAACATTGACGGACGGGTATGTGCTTTTAATAAAAGTTTAATTTATTTAATTCTCATATTAAATATTCTCACGTTTACATGTGACTCTAATAATAGTTATTTGTATTGGAATTACATATTAACCAGTAAACAAACAACTACACAATTAATATGTACATTTAAAGGTTGGTAACAATTTCATTTTTTTTCGAAATATATTTTTTCCAACTCAATGCAAACCTTTTGATTTTGATATGATTTTGATAATTTAAGTGTGAAATTTAGTATACATATTTATTTATTTTCGTGTATTTTAAAATCATGTGGCATGTGTATTAGAAGTATAACTTACATAGTTCTATATTTATGTTATTGTTTTTTTTTTACACTTAAGTTCTAATTAGCAACAAAATATATGAATTTCAATAGCAAAATTTATTTAATAAATGTTTACGTCTCTGTCAGCCAGCAATACAGCCAGACACATGATCGTTTTTCTAGCTGCACATCAGCTGACTTTAAAAATAATTTATTTGATCTCTTTTACGAGTTTTTTATATCTTTTCTTTAATTTTTTTTTTTCGCTTAAATACACATTGAATTTACGCAATTTGAGTTGATTGTATGTATTTAGTTTCTTGTTGTTTTATTATTGTTGTTTTTTAAATCAACAATACAAATGATAAGTTAATTAAACAATGATATGAGCAGTCAAGAAAATAATTGTGAAATTTTAAGTCATATAGGGTATGGTTGCAAAGACATTAAGTTAAGTGTAGAGAAAAATTGTAAAGTTAGTAACTATTTTGAGTTTTGTTTGTAGAATATAAGAGTTTAACATTATTTTAAACAATTACAATTATGTACTTCAAAATACAGGCAGTTTTTTTTAAATGTTTGTTCTGTTTCACACTCTTCAGTTTTTGTTAAATTCTATTTTGAACTTGTCATTTCATTCACACACGTCAATTAAATTTTCGTACTTTTTCATGCAAATGAACATGCATGAAAGAAAAAAAAAAAAAACAAAAGGAAATAAGAAAATTTACTAGCATCGTCAAGGTTTTACCCATTTTATTCTTCTTTCCCTTCTCACCCAAAAATACTTGCCTTGACGAGTCAGAATTGAAGAGTGTGAAAGCGGACTTTCTGATATTAATGCAATTCGTAGCAAAGTGAAATTAATTTTGTCATTGCCCCTATATATGGAGTATACTCTTGTGGATGGCTATCATTTTTTTTCCTAGTTATCGCCGTTTTACTTAAAGTCTACTTTATAATGCGTTTGAAAGCTAATCAGATCCTAATTGTGCCTCTATAAATTAATTTTATTTTTGTTAGTGATTTTGTTTAGTTTAGTTAAACGAAAGCGAATTCTTTCAATGTGGTGTCAGTGGCGAATTTAGTAAAATTTGAGCGAATTTATTAATTTTTGTATATGTGAAGTTTGACATTCAAAACAATTGTTACGTTTGATAATGTCAAGCTGTATACAAGGTTTTCATTTTTATTGTTTTTGTAATTGGTAAGCATTTAAGATCTTTTATAAGAAATCAGATAAAAAAAAACAAACAAATGGCTTGCAATTAAAAATTAACTTGTAAAAAGTGCACAACTTTGAGAATACATAGCGCAGCCACTAGAGTGTGTGTGGATACATTTACAAAACTTAAACTCGAATACTATTGGCTACGCTTACGTAAAATTGTGCCCCGTTAGGACCAGACATTTAGAAATGGCAGATTTGTTTTCAAAAAAAATCGATTCTTTAGAATTCATCCATATTAACCTCAAACATTTTTTATCATTTAATGGAATTTAAGAGTTTAGAAGGATTCAAATTGCAGTCAATGGAAAATATATTCTTGATTCAACTTAATGATTTTGTGATCCTTTAAAACATTTCAGGGACCTGCTAATTTCGAGGTCTCTTGAGTTTAATTGTTCAAATCATCATATGATTCAGGAAGTACATTTAACCATTATGTCTTATCAAAAGCTTAAGAGTTCCATGTCTCAGCATGTAAGAAACATGCCTGAAACATAATTTTGACATTTAAAGATCTTCCGAATTAATAATGACTGCAATCAGAATTAAAAGCAAATGTTGATATTTTAAATTCCTAACAAATTTTTTTTAATAGTATAATGTTCATTGTGTATTGGAAAAAAAGTGAAAGACGGTCCACATGAGAACCACAATTTGAAAACAGTGGAAGGCTACTGAAATTTTGGTTAAATGAAACATTTTAATTTTGTTAAATTTTTTATTAGAATTTTCTAAATTGGGCTTTCAAGGTCAGGTATTTTTTTTCATCAAGTCATTTTATTTCTTTATAAATCCCTTGATCAATGTGGTCTCAACCAACATTTCTGATTGTGTCAAATATCATATGCTTGACCTTAAACACTCAAATTTTTATTAATACTTCATTTGATGCTTTAATGCCATTTTGACTAATTATGATAAGGTTTGTTTTTGTTTTACTCCTATAAGTAATTTGAGTTTTTATGAAACTTGACGTCATAATTTATATATTTAGATAATGGTATTAAATTTATTCAGTTTTGTTTATTTAGAATCACATGCCATTTAATAAAAACTAATGTAAGAGTATTAAATCCATTTAATTAAAGATATTATATACATATTTACTTTTATTATATAAAAGTTTTAGATAAAGTGTTAACTAACGATGTTAGATAAAAACGAGTAATTGCCAAAGAAATGAAATTAGTAGAGACATTCGGATTTAAGAATGACATGCATAAGAAGCCAACAAATAAAATAAAATATAAATGAAAACTTCAAATTCATAACTACGTGTTATTGATATTTTAAAGTTATTAATATTTATTAACGATTAATTACAAGTGCTACTAAATGCGCCTGCTTTAATTCATAACCTATCTGTTTTCCATGTTATTTCCCCAGATTTTATGACAAATAATTACTAAACAGCTGTTTAATAAAAACGTAAATTTTTTTTGATTTTATTTCAGTGTAAAAATAAATAAACTCATAAACAGACAGTAACAAATTACATTGAAAAAATAGAGTTTGTTAATATTTTAGGAAAATTCATTTAATTTTTTTTTTTCTCAAAAAAGAAAAGAAATCATAGAATGGTCGACCATAAACACACTGCTCTAATGAAAACAAAACTAAAATACACGACAATTTATTGTGTATATTTGAATGCTAGACTGACAGACAGACAACCCAAATACAGACATACAATAAAAAAAACATTTAAATCACAAAAATAACCATAAAAACATAAAGAATTTTTTTTGTTTTTTGTTGTTTTTGGTATTTTTTATTTTGGCTGAAATATACCAACGAATGGCCAAGAAATATAAAAAAAAACAAGTTGAAAGACTCATTCTCATAGTACATTAGAATAGCAGATGAGGAATACTATATATGTATGTATGTATGTACGAGTAATGTGCTATTGAGAATTTTAATTCATAATTCGTATTAGAAAATATTTGTTTTTAAAACAAAAACACATTTTCTAAGTAACAAGCTGATCATTTGAAATTATCGATAAATTTAGTTACTGTCTTCTCTATTTGTCTTTAATCGATTGATTATTAAAGCCTCTCTCTCACTCTCTTTAATCTTTTCACTATTTTCTATTCTACTGTTTGTTTACATTTATTTTAAAACTATAAGATCTGATATAATTTTGTTTGGCTTCATTGTTTTAATGAATTTAGTAAGGAATTTACTTAAATGATTTTTTCTAATTTCTTTAATTAATTTATTACAGGGTTTTTGTTTAACAAGTCTTCATTATGGGGGACATGTTCCGGAGTGAGGAAATGGCTTTATGCCAAATGTTTATACAACCTGAAGCCGCCTATACATCGGTTTCTGAATTGGGTGAAACTGGTTGTGTACAATTTCGTGATGTAAGTTTAAAGATTGATCATTTAGATTTAAAAACAGTTTTCAAAAAAATTATTTTTTATCAATAGATTTTAATGCTGAAAATTACATATGTAGAAAAGGACACAACTGAACTTAGAGAGTATTGATTAAATTTGCTAATAGTAATGTTTTTTTCTTAAAAAAATCAAGACTTTCTAAGACAAGATTTTCCAAAATATGTTTTAAAATTATTAATATTGAGTTTTATTTTCTCTTTAAATTTAGTAAACCTTCATCGCTTATGTAATTTCTTTTAAAGTGCAAACTAAGTTATTTTTAGTTCTGAAGTTTTTTTAATAGCATCGTGAATACAATTTTGTCTATAATAGCTTCAGAATTTTCATTTAAAACTGAAACCGAGTTAATTTAAGATCTTACTGCAATACGCAGCGAAACTACATAGCTTTTAATTTCTTACTAGAACTTTATGAGCTCACAATTTCTACTCCTTTAAATACTTCTACATTATTTTAATTTATTTTTATACAATTCCTTTTATGACAATTTTCCGCATCCTAATATGTCAAACTTAATGGTTTTACACCAGAAAACTTATTACTTTTTTATTTACTTTTTTAAATTTTAATTGTTAAACACATCGTAATCATATACTTCTTTTCTCATTCCCTTCATTCGTAGTTAAACAGCGGCGTTAATGCATTCCAACGTAAATTTGTCACCGAGGTACGTCGTTGCGATGAATTGGAACGTAAAATCCGTTACATTGAGGCCGAAATCAAAAAGGACGGCATCACATTGGCCGATATTTTAGACGACATCCCCAAGGCTCCCAATCCAAGAGAAATCATCGACTTGGAAGCCCATTTGGAAAAGACCGAAAATGAGATATTGGAATTGGCCCAAAACGAAGTCAATTTAAAATCCAACTATTTGGAATTGACAGAATTGCGCAAGGTATTGGAGAATACCCAGGGTTTCTTTTCCGATCAAGAAGTTCTCAATTTGGACTCTAGCAACCGTGGTGTTGGTGGTGTGGTCGTGGACGATGCTGGTGCTACTCAAAACCGTGGCCGTCTGGGTTTCGTTGCCGGTGTTATTAACCGCGAGCGTGTATTTGCCTTTGAGCGCATGTTGTGGCGTATTTCCCGTGGTAACGTTTTCCTTAAACGTTCTGATTTGGATGAGCCCTTGAATGATCCCAGCAGTGGTCATCCCATCTACAAGACCGTGTTCGTTGCCTTTTTCCAGGGTGAACAATTGAAGAATCGCATCAAGAAAGTGTGCACCGGTTTCCATGCCTCCATGTATCCTTGCCCCAGCTCTCACACCGAACGTGATGAGATGGTCAAGGGTGTACGCACTCGTTTGGAAGATTTGAAATTGGTTTTAAGCCAAACAGAAGATCATCGTAGTCGCGTTTTGGCCACCGTCTCCAAGAATTTACCATCCTGGTCCATCATGGTCAAGAAAATGAAGGCCATCTATCATACCTTGAACTTGTTCAACATGGATGTCACCAAGAAATGCCTGATTGGTGAGTGCTGGGTGCCCACCAAGGATTTGCCAGTCGTACAAAAGGCCTTGTCTGATGGTTCGGCTGCCGTAGGCAGTACCATCCCATCTTTCTTGAATGTCATTGAAACCAATGAACAGCCACCTACATTCAATCGTACCAACAAATTTACACGTGGCTTCCAAAACTTAATCGATGCCTACGGTATTGCCTCATACCGTGAGTGTAATCCTGCCTTGTACACTTGCATTACATTCCCCTTCTTGTTCGCTGTCATGTTTGGCGATTTGGGTCACGGTTTCATTCTGACCCTTTTCGGTGGCTGGATGTGCTTGTATGAGAAATCTTTGTGCCGCACCAAGGGCGGTGAAATCTGGAACATTTTCTTCGGTGGTCGTTACATTATCTTGCTTATGGGTATTTTCTCCTGCTACACTGGTTTTATTTACAATGACGTTTTCTCAAAATCTATGAACATCTTTGGTTCAACATGGACTATACGTTACAATACCTCAACGGTTTTAAAAAATCCTTCATTACAATTGAATCCAGAGTATCATGTCGAAGGCGTCTATCCCATCGGTATGGATCCCATCTGGCAAATGGCTGACAATAAGATTATTTTCTTAAACACGTACAAAATGAAATTGTCCATTATTACCGGTGTAATACACATGATATTTGGTGTCTGCATGTCAGTCGTCAACTTTGTTCACTTCAAACGTGTGTCCAGCATCTTCTTGGAATTCTTGCCTCAAATTCTTTTCTTGGTTTTGTTGTTCGGTTACATGGTCTTCATGATGTTCTTCAAGTGGATCCAATACAATGCCAAGACTGACTTCCAGCCTAATACTCCCGGTTGCGCTCCCTCTGTCTTGATTATGTTTATCAACATGATGTTGTTCAAGAACACACCACCTCCAGCTGGCTGCAACGAATACATGTTCGACACACAATCCAGCATCGAGAGAGTATTTGTGTTCATTGCCTTGATTTGCATTCCCTGGATGTTGTTGGGCAAACCATTGTACATTAAATTTACCCGTAAAAATGATGATCATGTAAGTTGTGTTTTTTTTTTTTTTTTGATGTGCAACACTTTTGATTTGACTTAAACTTTTACATTTTGTAGGCTCAACATAACGGTGAATTGACTGGCAATATGGAATTAAATGAAGGCGAAACTCAATTGCCATCTGCCTCCGAAGGTGGTGCCCACGGTCATGATGATGAGCCAATGAGCGAAATTTACATTCACCAAGCCATTCACACCATTGAATATGTGCTCAGTACTATTTCTCACACTGCTTCATATTTGCGTTTGTGGGCCTTGTCCTTAGCTCATGCTCGTAAGTGTTTTTTTTTTATTGCAATTAATCGTAAAGGATTTTTATTGAAACGTCTTTCTTTTTCCAGAATTATCTGAAGTATTGTGGAACATGGTGTTGTCTTTAGGTCTTAAACAAAAGGGCTATGGCGGCGTTATTTTTGTGTTCTTAATCTTCGGTGCCTGGTGTCTCTTCACTTTGGCCATCTTGGTAATGATGGAAGGTTTATCTGCTTTCTTGCACACCTTACGTTTGCACTGGTAATTATTGAATAGTTCTATTAAATGTTTTTTCAAATATTTTACACATTTTGATTCTTCTTCTCTTACAGGGTTGAATTCATGAGCAAATTCTACGAGGGTTTGGGCTACGCCTTTCAACCTTTCAGCTTCAAAGCCATTTTGGATGGCGAAGAAGAGGAATAAGTTTAAGTCTCACAATTGTACTTTTAACTTATTCCCATATTCCAGTATTGGTGGTACTCTTCCCACTATATAATTTATAGTTTTTTTTTTGTTATTTTAGTTAATTTTTTCTGTCCCCATTGTTAAATAATTGTTAATGTTTATTGATATTATTAATAGTTGTATTTTAAAAAAGCACATACGAGTGCATTTACGTGCGTAATTAAAAAAATTTGTTTAAATAAAATTTTATTAAGAAGAGAAAGCAGCAAACATTTTGAGAATTGTTTTAATTTATTATTCAGTTCTTTGGAAATTTTAGATCAATTTGAAATCATTAAAAACAATAATAAGAACAAATTTTATATAAAAGGAAATATTTACATATTTAACCAAAAAACATTTACAGAATTGAGCGTCCGTTTTTCTGAACTTGATGAAGTCACACTTTATAAATTAGGTTTTCTTACTTCACTTAAAGCATTCTTCACATAAAATTCGAGTCTTGAAAAACTTCGAATAAGAAGATTGATCGACCATACATTTAGGCCACTATTTAGAATTCCATATACAAAATAGATTTTTAATGGGAAACATAAGTGACCACAGATTATCTTTATTTTTCAATTTATACCACTATTAAAGGATCTGCAGGCTGTTTTAGAATTCCATATGAAAATCGATTTTTGATGGGAATTAAAACTGATGACAGATTAACTTTTTTATTTATTTTTAAATTTAGACCACTATTAAAGAATTTAGAGCTTATTTAATGACGTTTTCTTTTCTGGCAAAAATGTTACACGTTTTTCCCATTTCGCATCTTTTTTAATTTTTTTGTGTTCTTTTCTGAAAAAATGTCAACACTGCTATAGTGTAGTGTGTTCTTTTCTATAAATGTCACACTATAAATTTAAAAAATGGTGCACCTTTCACACTCTGTATTTTTAGAGGGGGAGAATCGCACGATAAAACAGCTGACCAGTGATGCCAACTTTTGAGACTCAAAACGCGTAAACATTTTTGAAAAAAGGGCTAAATGGAAAAAATCCATATAAAACCACATTCAATTTTCTTTTTTTCGCGTTGTGAGTGACTAAAATCCGGCTAAATCTAGCCCGAAAAGGGCTAAGTTGGCATCGCTGCAGCTGACATTTGTTTTGTTTATGAATGTGTATTTGTGTTAAGAAACAAAAAAGATATATACAAAATGGAAAATATTACTACTTTGTTATGTGCTGAAAAAATTTTGGATGACTTGTTGGATTCATGTTCATCATCTGATGATGATAAAATATTTTATATGATTATGGAAAGAAATCCACAACCGCGAGTGAAAGGCTTTGTAGAGAACGTAATTAATGAATACTCTGAAGTTAATGTATGTCAAATTTCATAGGACAATATCTTCTACTTCTTATATATGTAATGTATGTTTATATATATAATTTTTATAGTTTAAGATGAATTTGCGTATTTGTCGGGAAGGTGCCATTGGTATTTTTGATAAATATTCATTATCTTAATTCAAGCGATCTTACCAGGGAGCTATCTGCTTCTTCTTTTTTAACAAAAAACAAAAACAGCTGTACATAAAAAAAAAGTGTTACACTGTTGTAATTTTATGTTCTATTCTGACCATTAAAAATGCGACATCTTTAAAATGTGGGGTAAACATTATAAAAATGTACATAATAAAGGTGTAACATTTTATTTCAGAAAAGAAAACACCATAAGTATCCATATACTTATTCAAGTCATAAATTAAACAAATTTTAATGATTTGGTTTAAGTATTATAAACTTTTACAGTTGTGGAAACAGCTAACGAACAGTGCCGTTTAGAGATTGAACAAAGCTCTTTATTTTGATTTTTTTATTGGGCGTCATTTCCAGACATGTTTAGATCTTTATTTATTTATTATGTTGTATGAATGTTTATAAAAATCATTCAAAATCAGTCATTGTAAGTAATTTCAATTTTGAATAACGAAACATTAAACAAAGCTTGTTAATAGCGTAGACAGACGACACAGTTAATTTGCATTAACAGTCTTAATTCAAATTAACTCGTGAATTATCCCATCTTAATGCGCATTAAGTTAGACGTAAATACACAAAATCAAACTGGATTTATACTGCATTTAGCTATTTCAATATGGCAATATCGTCGAAAATCAATAATATGTTATCAAATTGTTTACTATTCTAAAATAAAAGGAAGACAATTGTAAAATTAAAATAATAAAAATAGATTTCCACAATTGCCTTTCTCTTATTTCAGAGTGTCCCACTGCGGTCCCCACATGTAGCAACACGTTCAGGTTGATGCGTGCTAGTGCATGAACAAGTTTTGCATTATGAAACAGTTTCAGCAAAAGTAATTTCAGCTTTTTTCAAATAAATACTGATTTTTCACCAAATGCCAAACAAATTTTTTCATAATTAAACAGTTGTTTACAAACAAACAGCTGTTACCTAAATGCAGTTTAAATGCAGAAACTGTCGTCTGTCACGGTAAAATCTTAATTCAAATTAGTAAGATTTTAATGCGCATTAACTCTGTCGTCTGTCTACGGTATTAATTAAGACAATTTAAACATTATTCATTATTGTAAAGATTACACAAGAACACTATTCGAATGCACATTCGAATTTACTGTCAATTATACAACATTTAACACTAGAGACTAATTATTAAACACTTTTATAATTCGGTTCAATTCCAACATTTTTAATATTGGCATAATTTCAAAAACGTTTAACCTAACTAGTGGTTGTTTTATTCGTTTGAATCAACAATATACAAATACTTTGAGTTTTTACTGATTTATTTAACGTGATTGTAGACGGTATGTATTTTGCAGTGTACTTGTCAGCTTTACGATACATACATATTTAATTGTGCATGTCTGCCAAAATTGGCAATTTACAGGCAGTTTATAATTTTTGCTTTCACACGTCGGTTTTTAGTTTCATGTGACATAATCTGCAATAGAAGACAACAGCTGTTTTTGTTATGAGTTTTGTGTTCTAGCAAATATACAGTAGAGTGATAAATGGATAAAAAAAAGCGAAATAATTGTAACTTGCAGCATTATTGCAATAATAGCTTCTATAAAATATAAAAATGAGCAAGAGTTAAAGAGAAGTGTACCATATGGAGGCAAAAATTTTTGTATTTAAATTAAATAAAAATTAATATGTATAAAAACGTTTTTTCAATAAATATTTCAATACATATTCAGCCTTATTATGAGTGTCGTTTTCTTTTTACGACAACGACTGTTTCGTAATAAATTAAATTTAATCTTTAATTTTATCTCATAATGATTGTTTTGTTTAATACAATTTTTTTTAAATATAAATTTGCTGAATCACAAACACTATGTTTTTTGCGGCATAAACAATTGACTTGCAAAACAGCTGGTTGCAGGTGCTTTGTCAGATGAAAATAGAACATGCTATAATTGAAAATTTTACACTGCAAAATACATACCATCTAAAACAGGAGTGCCCAAAAGTTGCTTATGTAAGAGCAAACACCAATACATTTAAATAAAAACTTATTTTTATTCAGTATTTTTTGTTGTAAAAGCCAATACATACAAAGAAACAACACACTTTTTTAAACGGTATCATACGTTAAACAAAAACAAAATCTACATTGACGATCGCAGTCACCAATGTTTACCAGTAGAGCATACGAAAGTGTTGTTGCTTTGCGCTTGCGAGTATAGAGTGAAGTACGACAAAAAAAACCAAATAAGGCAAAGTTGTTTGTGTATTTCGTATTGCTAGTGCTGTAATGAGTATACAAAACACACAGCCTATAGCTAAGAGTTTTTACAAATACAAAAGAGCACAAAGAGTATAGGGCTAGGGCACTCCTGCTTTAGATGCTTACTTTGTGCAGTATAATTTTAAAACAGCCTTAATGTATGCTTTTCTTTATTGAAGTCCATTATTAAGTGTTGCCAACTCAGTGCTTTTTAAAGGTTTCAATGTAATTATTAAAACTTGAGTTAGTGTTGACTGCTTTTTATGGGATCTTTTGCTAAATACATTATTTTAAAATAATTATTAAATATAACAATTTGCTAAACAAAATTTTATTCCGTTAAACTGCTTTTAAGTTATTATCAGTGTCCGAACAATAGTTTATATAGTTTACAAATTTCTCCTTTTAGTAGGTTAAATATGTATTGCTGTGTTATAAATTTTTTAATTGCCGCAATTAACTCAAACATTGCAAAAGTAAATTGTTTCTTTATACTAATATATTCTTCATATTAATATATTTTTTTTGTTTTTCCTTTATAAAATTTTAAAATAAAAATGTTGAAAATTGTTTATATTTTTCAACTATTTTGTCTTCAACCTAAAACGTATTTTGTCACTGGTCTTTACTTTACTAAATTGTTAAATAATTGACAATATTCTAAAGACCACAGAGGCAACAGTACATGTCTTTAGAACCTATTAAAAAATAAAGATAAAATTTTCTTTATATTCTATATAGAGCAGACGTACTTAATGTACTTGAATACAAATTATCAATGTACTCGTACATACCCCATTAACTGTATCGTATGATGCAAAACTAAATTTGATTGATTTGTAAATGATTAATTATGAATTATTTTCCAATTAACACTTAATTTCAAAGCCCAACACACAGTTTTGTGTTTAAATTAATAGATAAAATCCGAAATTATTCAGGTGCCTTTAGAAATGATAACGAAAATATTTAATATATTAAATTATCTTTTACCTAATTTTCAGTTATTTTATGTTACAAATTTAAACATTTGATGGATAATTATTAGAGGAATGGAAAATCAGTTGACTTGTTGAAGTTCAACAAGAAGGGTTGTTTCATTTTCTTGGATATTGGAGTTGGAGTGTAAAAATTCAAGAGTATAACTTTTTTCCAATTTAAGGTGAGTCTAAAAGAACATACAAAGTCTTTTATTTATTAAATTAATTTTTGAATATAACATTTGTGTATTAGGTTTCTTTTTTTACGGGTTCATCATGGGGGACATGTTTCGCAGTGAGAAAATGTCCTTGTGCCAAATCTTCCTGCAACCGGAAGCGGCCTATGCCTCTTTGGCTGAGCTGGGTGAGACTGGATGTGTGCAATTTCGTGATGTAAGTGGAAATTTAATTTAATATAATTAATTAAATTTATTTATAAAGACTCCATTCGATGGGAATATTATATTGATTACCTTTTTAATTGAGTGTATTGCTAAGTTCAAGTTTTTTTTAAATTATATTTGTGCTCTTTTCTATTTCTCTCCAACGCGAATTAACAAACCAAGCAATCTTAAAAATTTAAAGGATCATTAAACCTGCCATATTTCTCAATTTTATTTTCAGTAAGAAATTTTATTTGTATTAAGACCAATACAAACTTAATGAAGATTGTCTTATATTTTTGGGCGATTTTGCTTCTAAAATTAGAATATTTTTGATTTTTTTTACAGAGTACAACAGCAGATTAAAACTAACAATCCCTTCCTTCTTAATTTCAGATGAACGAAGGCACTACATCGTATCTCCGTAAATACGTCTCGGAAGTAAGACGTTGTGACGAAATGGAGCGTAAAATACGTTTTGTAGAAAATGAAATCAAAAAAGATGGGCTCCATATGCCAGATTTGATGGAGATACCGCCAGCACCGAAGCCCAGAGAAATGATCGATTTGGAGGGTCATTTGGAAAAGTGTGAAAAGGAAATAACCGAGTTATCGCAAAACAATGTCAATCTTAAGTCCAACTATTTGGAATTAACTGAAATGTTAAGGGTGTTGGAGAAAACCCAAGGCTTCTTTGCCGAACAAGCAGTGGTAAATATGGAATTGAATAAACAAAGCGATCATCACCATCACGAAGCAGGTGGTCATTTGGGCTTTGTGGCCGGTGTGGTTAGTCGCGAGAAGGAGTTTGCTTTCGAGCGTATGCTGTGGCGTGTGGCACGCGGCAATGCTTACGTCAAAAGGTCACCCTTAGAAGAATCCTTAAAGGATCCGAAAACAGGTTATATTATGTATAAGACTGTGTTTGTGGTATTTTTCCAGGGCGAACAACTGAGAAGTAGAATAAAGAAAGTATGTACTGGTTTTCATGCCGCCATGTATCCTTGCCCCAATGACCATGAAGAACGTGAGGGTATGATTAAGGGTTTACGTAACAGAATCGAGGACTTGAAAGTGATTTTGAAACAGACCGAAGATCTACGTACTTGCGTTTTGGTGGCTGTATCCAAACAATTGGCCGCCTGGGATGTCATGGTTAAGAAAATGAAGGCAGTCTATCACACTTTGAATATGTTGAGTCAAGATGTAACCAACAAATGTTTGATAGGAGAATGTTGGGTGCCCACTCGAGATCTAGAAAATGTTCAGGCCTGTTTAGCGGAAGGTTCTGCTGCTGTGGGCAGTACTGTGCCTTCTTTTCTGAATGTGGTTGAAACCGATGATCGTCCACCCACCTATAATCGCACCAACAAGTTCACTAGGGGCTTCCAAAATCTTATTGATGCCTATGGTGTGGCCACTTATCGTGAAGCCAATCCCGCTCTTTACACTTGTATAACGTTTCCCTTTCTCTTCGCTGTGATGTTTGGCGACATGGGCCATGGTTTTATTTTGTTGCTTTTCGGTGCTTGGATGGTTATTTGGGAAAAATCATTGGCCTGCAAGAAGGGTGGAGAAATTTGGAGTATTTTCTTTGGTGGTCGCTATATTATCTTACTCATGGGTATCTTTGCTGTCTATACTGGATTCACGTACAATGATTGCTTCTCCAAGTCGTTCAATGTATTTGGTTCTACTTGGCGTGTGCGTTATAACAGAACCACCGTGCTAACAAATGTCCAAGGACTTACATTAAATCCCAGTACTGCTACCACTGGAGTTTATGTATGGGGCATGGATCCGATTTGGCAGCTGGCTGATAATAAAATTATCTTCTTAAATACCTACAAAATGAAACTGTCTATTATCTTTGGTGTTCTACACATGGTATTTGGTGTGTGCATGTCGGTGGTGAATTTTGTTTATTTTAAACGTTATGCCAGCATTTTGTTGGAATTTTTGCCCCAAATTATATTCCTACTAATGTTGTTCGGTTACATGGTCTTCATGATGTTCTATAAGTGGGTTAAATATTCGCCCACCACCGATTATCAACCGGACACTCCGGGTTGTGCGCCTTCCGTGCTGATTATGTTCATTAACATGATGCTGTTTAAGAGTTCTCCCCCTTTGCCAGGCTGCGATGAGTTCATGTTTGAGAAACAGTCTACAATCGAAATGGCATTTGTGGTTGTGGCAGTGATATGTATTCCCTGGATGCTGATAGGCAAACCTTTGTACATTAAGTGCAGCAGAAAAAATAAACCAGTGGTAAGTTGCGCAGTTCCTATTATGTTTCAAAGATGTTCTTAATATCAGATTTGTATTTAAATTCAAAGCATCCTGAAGATTTCACGTCCACAGACACTTTGGAAATGGTGGATGGTGATACTGCTGTGGTGCTAGAAGTTATTGAAACTTCCAATAAAGATTCCGATAATGGTGATCATGATCATGAAGAAGAACCCATGAGTGAAATTTGGATTCATCAAGCTATCCATACCATTGAATATGTGCTCAGTACCATTTCCCACACAGCTTCGTATTTGCGTTTGTGGGCCTTGTCTTTGGCTCATGCTCGTAAGTGTTTTTTTTTTTAATTTAATGGAAATTATCAGTTTGTTTATAATTTTCTATCAACTTTAGAATTATCGGAGGTTTTATGGACTATGGTTTTATCATTGGGCCTTCAGCTTAAGGGTTACACCGGTTCCATTGGTCTCTTCTTTATTTTTGCTATTTGGGTATTCTTTACTCTCTCCATTATGGTTATGATGGAGGGTTTGTCAGCCTTTTTACATACTTTACGTTTGCATTGGTAAGTTTCAGGTTTGATATATTTATTTAATATTATGTAGCTAAATGAAACATTTTATTTTCTCTTTAAGGGTCGAATTCATGAGTAAATTTTATGAAGGCGATGGTTATATTTTCCAACCATTCAGTTTTAAGGCTATTTTAGAGGCTGAAGATGAGACCTAAATTTGTTGTTTTGTTAAACAATCATTTATACTTTGGTCTTAATTAACGTTTAGCAATAAAAAGGATTAACAATTTAAAGCGTTTCTAGACAAAATTTTGTTGCAACTTATTTTTTGTGTTATTTTAAAACATTACTTTTCAGTCTTTAGAAATAAACTCAATTATGCAGATTGAGTGCAGATTCTATAAATTGGCTGTCTCAGTCAATTTGGTTTAATTAGCCATGAAGCGGTATACCCTATATAAAGGGTGTTTTTTTTTAGATATATAGAACTTTACGTTGGAAACAATTTTTTAAACTGGCGGCCATTTTGTCAGCTGTCGGTTTGGCATTTCAACATGAAATTTGGCATATTTTGAAAATCGTGGTTCTGTTTGAAATACGTATCGCGCATTTTTGTTTATTTTGTATTTAGCGATGAAGCTCACTTTTGCTTAAATGGATACGCCAATAAACAAAATTGCCGTATTTGGAGTAATGATAATGCTCAAGTGTATGTTGAGACACCGTTACATCCTGACTGTTTGGTGTGCTTTATGGATTGGTAGAAAATTTGGTCCGTACTTCTTTCAAATCGAAGCTGGCCAGAAAGTTCCAGTCAATGGTGACCGTTATAGAGCCATGATTACTGAATTTTGCGCTCATCAATTGAACAATCATGATGTGCAGGAGTTGTGATTTCAACAACACGGCGCAACATGTTACACAGCTCGTGCCACAATTGATTTTTTGAACACGTTTTGGACCCGTGAATTGGGTTCAAGCCGCTTGATTATGTGGGAATATGGTAAGTCCCTAGTCTACGCCGATAAGCCCGAAACTATTGACCACTTGGAGGACAACATTCGCCTCGTTTTTACCGATATACGGCCACAAATGTTGGAAAAAGTCATCGAAAATTGAAGCTCCAGATTAGACTACGTCCGAGACAGCCGTGGCTGGCGTTCATATGCTAGAAGTTATATTTAAATGCCGGAAGATTATTTTTCGAATAAAGTAAATTTCATGTCAATTTAAAAAATCTTCATTGTTTTCTTCTATTTCAAAGTTCTATACATCTAAAAAAACACCCTTTATTATTGTGACAAAGATGTTGCCCTTAAGAAACTCATCAAGCATGGATTGTGAAAATTGCAGGAATATACCTTTAAACGATTTTTGGAAAATCCTTAGTTTTTGTGCTAAGGTATCAGGAATTTATTTTCGACAGATCATTCATGGGGGTATGGAAAGATTTCCAAATAAATATGTCTTCTTGTGCAGTGTTGAATTATGTAGTAACGTGATTTATGAATAAAAATCAGCATTTTGTAGAACTTTTAATATTACTGTTTTTCCTAACATTATTCTGGACTTTTTGACATCCGCAGTATCTGATACAACTGACAGTTGTATCACAGAGGCTAAATAATGTAAAAGACAGCATTGTCGGTATTTTCCCTTAGAACTAGACTTCCACAGTGTCTAAAACCACAAACCTTATATCTATTACTGCAGAGAACACATCTTCTTAATCACAGGGTGAGCCATGTAATAAGACGAGTTCTTGAAAGATTCAAAAACAATTTATACAATATATAAGGCAATATAGTCGGTATTTTTGGACTTCTGCAGTATGTAACGCCACAGTCCTTAGATATATCAGGCTAGAGTAGTTACTGATAGGGGTTTTCTTATTCACAAATGCAGTTCACAGTCTTATTAGTGTTCTTTTGGGACTAAAATTGAGTAAGTATATTAACCAGTTGCCGCTTAGCCCTTGTTCCAAAGAACTTTTGCAACGTGAAAAGTTTAATTACCAACATCGAGGACTTTAAAATGATATTGAAACAGATCGTAGGTGCCTAGGTATGAATGCCAAGTTTTTAAAGGATACTTAAACAAAATGTCTTCCTTAAGCAGAATAATTGATAAGTAAGGTAAAGCAAGGTTAGTCATAAAATAGGTAATGAATCTTCTCACCTTCTCAAAGAAGTGTAGTTTTGAATGTTCTGATATAATGGTATTTAGAGCAACATAAAATAAGAACCCATACTACAAAAAATAAGAAATGTTATTGTCAAAGGTGTTATTTACCAAAGTAAGATATACGAGGGCGGTTCGAAAACTTTTTAGCCTAGAACAGAAAGCGCGGTATAAACAAAAATAAGTTAAGTGTTTTGGAAACTTACTCAAAGGTATTTTATTGATTGACTATCTGCAAAAGGATAAAACAATAAATTAAAAGTACTATTGCAACATTTTGGATTAATTAAATGTAAAAATTCGACAAAAACGTCCTGGCTTACAACACAAAAAAATAATTTTTCATCAAGACAACACACCAGCGCACAATAGTGTTTTAACAATGGCTAAAATCAACGAATTAAAGTACGAGTTGCTTAACCACCCACCTTTTTCTCCTGATTTAGTTCCCAGTAAATTTTACCTGTTCCCAAATCTAAAAAAATTGTTAGCTAGCAAGCGTTTTACCGCAAATGAAGATGCAATTACAGTTGTAAACCACTATTTTGAAGGCCTTGAGGAAAACTTTTTTTTATCAAGGGATATAATTACTAGATAAGCGTTGGACTAAGTGTATTGAAGTTTCAGGAGATTATATTGAAAAATAAAAATGTTTCTGAAAAACTAACTATTCTCTTTCTATGCTAAGAAGTTTCCGAACCGCCTTCGTATAATAGATGCTGTGTCTTCTCAGCTTCTCAAAAAAAAAAAAACAACAAGGAAACGTAACCGATGCTGTGGTTTATTAATTGCATGTTAAGTCAGCTAGTTTCAATATATTCTTTTAATTCTTTTTTTTCGAGTTTTTGTTAGCAATAATTTCATCATGTTCTGATTTGGAGCCAATAAAAGATAATAATCAATCCGGACAATTAACAATTGTTTACAATAGATATTGGGCAACTAGAGATTGCTTTTTATGAATTGATAATTCTGTAAACAACATTTTCAATGTATTCTTTAAACTATTACAAATTAATAAAAAAAAAATATAAGTTGAACCAAAAAATTTAAATTTTCTAAATTTAAAATACTCAGAAAACATTTGTTTTTAAAGTGCACAGTAATGACTTTAGCTTCTTTGACGCTGTAGTTACACGTTCAAGTTTTACTTTAAAATTTTTTACACTACAAATTCTCAAAAATTTAAAGCTGTGACATACGCTGCACTCAAATTGAAAGCATGTTATTTTCAAAATGTCAAACAAACAATATATTTATTTAACTTTAATTAGTGCTTTTTGATTTGGTGGATTATTATATTATTTATAAATAAGGAACAATACAAAACAAAAAATTGCCAAAAACGCCAGAATGTTTATAAAGAAAAACCAAAAAAATTTTTATTCAAATTGCAATCAGCTGTTTCTTGACATTAACTTGAAACACAGAATTGGAACAAAACTCGTATCAAGTTTTAAAGTTATGAATGTTTTCAAATTTGAAAGACAAAACATGATAGTATAACCCCCAAGTGAAGTAAATTTTCTTAGTCTAAATACCCCTACAATTTTTTGCATTCTTTCTAAGCAAAATAACCGTCAATAACCCTCAATGTTGAGAAAATTAAAAAAAAATAAAATAAACAATAATAAATTTAAATATAACAAAGTTTTTTAAACAAGTTTTTGTAAAAATGCACGTTTACTTCAATAAACTCTCTTTATTTATACCATGTTCTGGATTTATGCTGAACCAGCTAAAATAACGTATTACTAAGAACCAACGAATTTTCTATATAAACTTAAAATCTACTTTAAATTCAATTAAACTAGAACAAATTTTACTAAAACCAACATATAAAAAAAACGAATATTGACAAATTAAACATTAACATTTAAAGTGTAATAATTTTCATAAATTAGTTGCGTTAACAAAGTGAAGCGTTAAAGTATTCCAACTCGAATATAAAATAAAAAATTACAGTGTGTGTAACATGTCCTGGCTCAGGAGTATGTTTTTCTATGGAGTGCTGTTGTTATTCTCGCAATTATCTAGGGCTGATGTTATAGTGCAATTGAATATAAATCGTCCCATTAATGATGTCAGTGATAAATTTGTTAGTTTTGCCATTAAACCAGATGATTTATATAAGGCTTTAGATGGTCCTAATAGGTGAGATTTTAAATATATTATATTTTTTGGAATATTAGTGTAATAATCTTAATTTCATATTAATATTTATGTAGAAAAACTATAACACGTATGGCTTCAATGCTGAGTCATTCTCATGTTAAATTTGTGGGTGATTATTATTTTGCTGCCAAAACCGAAGGTATACGTTTGAGAAATCCGACAAAAATTGTTTGGAAGGGCTTCAATAAGTGGACCAAGTAAGTAAACAAAAAAAAAAGTCAATTCTATTTAGGAAAAGTAAAACTTGATTCAAGGTTTAAATTACTCTTGGTATACTAGGCTTAATATTATGTACAGTATAGCGTGATATTTCTAAGCATGAGTCATGCTCAAGGAGTATTCGAGTTTAATATTCGAGTTTAAGTTTTGAAGAACGCGTTTAAAATTTTAAATTTAAATTAGCACTTTATAAATGCCAATTTATTGTTAAAAAATTGTATTTCTGCCCACTGTGGTTTTACTAGTTTTAAAAGACTTGATAGATTCATTTGGATAAAACCATTTCCTTACTTTGAAATCCCGTATCAAAATTTTCACAGATTTTCCGAATTTAATCAAAGTTGTTTTTCAATCCAGTACAAATTTTATGGTCTCTTAATAATAAAATATCAGGTTGAACCACTAAAAAACGTTTATGCTGTATTTCTTTCTACTTCTTTGTTATAGATCGTCAGGTGACACTATAAAATTAAGAGAATTACATCTGGTTACATTTAGCATTGTTGAAATATTTGGTCATCCAAATGATTCTACGCGTTCTATAATGAACAGTTTTTCAAACTTTAAGATAGTTATACTGAATGAATTTATTATGAAGATCTAAATTCATGCACAAATATGCACGAATAATTACGAAAGAAATATTTCCAAAATCGGAGCATACAACAACTGGACCTTTACATCCACATTGAGCGGTTAATTCTTAGGGGAAGTTTGCCATTAGATGAGTTTTTGTAGGATGCGAAAACATCTTCTCCCATGACAAAAATTTATAAGTCTGGCTTAACAAGTATTTTCCGGTTGCCGCCATGTTTACTTGTCCCAATGAACTTAAAGAAATTATTAAGAGTTTGCTGGCACACAGTCAACAGACCGCAGGCCAATGAATGAATGGTCCGACTGGAAGTTCTTGAATCTTTCTTAAACAGGTCAAACTTGTTGATCTTCCTCAAGGACAATAAATTAGTAGAATAAAGCAGGTATTTACCATTTCCCATGATGTATCCCTGTCCCAATGAGCATGCAGAAAATTAAGAAACTATCAAGTGTTTGCTTACCAGAATCAGATATTAAACTGAAAACTGATGTTTTGATTCAAACAATTGGTAGCCTAGAAAATCTATTAGCTATGTCACAGAATTAATTCCGTTTTTTCGGAATTCTATAGAAAAAGCAAAACGAAAAACTTTTTTCGGAATGAAACCACTTTTAATTTGTTTTGTGGCATCGTAATTTTAAGCATCTATAGATTTCATTCCGAAAAAAATTGTTCGTTTTAGTTTTTCTATAGAATTCCGAACGGAATTAAATTCTGTGAAAATAAAGTCTGTTTTTCTTACCTTGAACATGCTGATTGCATGCAGGTTGTTTTAAGCAAGTCTATTATTCAAAAATAACCACATATAGTTTGAAATGAAACCGATTCTTCAAATTGACGAATTGAACTCTTAAACTCGAATTGACTCTTTTTTAAAGTAAAGACTCTTCAATTAAAATTTTAATTTATCCTTTTAATCCTTTAATTTAGAACTGGAAACTTCTTGGCGAAGTAGAATCTTGTAACTAGTATTAAAAACTGTTTCCATAAAATAACTCCTTTTTTCAAAATTTATTTACAGAGCCGTCAATTGGTCTATGATTATACCGGTACCCTATAAACCCGACAATTGGGATGCCATGCAGGCATTGAAAATTTTAGATACTTCACAGATGGTGGGTATTGACGAGGCAATCTGGCAGTTGGGCACTGGTATGTTTGTTAACTATAGTTTGGCAACAGAAACTATTTTAATTGGTTTTGTTTATTAAAACATTTCAGATTTCGGTACTTCTTGCGCTGCGGACTATGTAAGCGAACTGAAGACCTTCAATTTAATGGTAGAGTCATTTAAACAATCTGTTACCAATTGGCAAACTATTGGTACTGATATTTCGGCAGGCAGTAGTCCGGAAGAAACACGTCGTTATGTGAAGATGTCTAGGGATTTGAATGCGGCTTATGGTTGGATACAGTAAGTATTTTACCTGGTTTATATTTTAGCAACCAAATATTTATGTTATGTTTACACAATTTGTATTAAAATCACAAATTGAATACTCCCGCTTAATCAAGTAAATACATTAAGAAAATTTTCTGCTTAAAAAAAACAAGTATGTGCTCTAGATTATATCATTAACTTCTTCTCTCTACTTCATTTCCAGATCCGCAGACATGTTCTCAAGCAACAGTGTAGGTTCTGCCATATTCGATCAAGATCCCGCACTTCAAGTCCTATTCAAATCAAATGTACCCGTCTGGCTGACACTGCCCAAAAAGAATGTTCTCTCAACTCATCTAGATGACGAGGTCATGGATGGACTTAATTGGGCACAAACTATGGGTGATGCTGCCAA
Organism: Bellardia pandia; assembly: GCA_916048285.2. Classification (NCBI taxonomy): domain Eukaryota; kingdom Metazoa; phylum Arthropoda; class Insecta; order Diptera; family Calliphoridae; genus Bellardia; species Bellardia pandia. The sequence goes on from OU696529.1 coordinate 48,960,424, forward strand.
TTTGGGTTTCGAATCCATATTTAAACCTCTCAGCCTAGATGATTTAGAAAAGCCCAAATATGGTTTCTATGTAACGGCTTTGTTCAAAAAGATAATGGGTTCACGTGTTTACCCCTCCCGTCCTTTGGGTCTATTTGGTCGCAACAATAAATTGTATACCCATTGTGCCAATATGGTATCGGGTGGTCTGGCTTTTATGGTGACCAATAAACAGCAGCAACCATTACAGATTGCTGTTAGATCCATAAATAAAATACACGATTCAGAGGTGTGGCAATATACTCTCACCATGTCCAATGGTCATGTTATGCTAAATAACGAGAAGTTGTTGGTGAATTCTACCCTAATGCCTGAGATCAGGAGGAAACATGCGAAATCAATGTTGCAATTGAAGACCCCCGGTTTGTCGCTAAGTTTTTGGATTTTCCCTAATGCCAACTTGGAACATTGTCAATTTACTGAAGTAGAGACACCTGTACTGCCAGTCGATAAGACCAATCAGAAAATCAAACGTTATTCTTCAACCGATCGGTTGTTAAAGGCATTAATTAAAGAATCGGCCAAACCTCCGCTATCACCCTTGGCTAGTCTAATAGGAAGACATCGCAGATCTGTAGATAATGAAGACAGATTCAAACGCTTTATCTTAGAATACCCAAGGGCTGAGGTTGACCCTTTGGTCAACTTTGCAGGAAATATTGTTCAAGAAATGAAGACTCCACTTAAAAGGGAAATTTTTTCACCTGATCGCAGAATATCAGCCATAAAATGGTTGAGTAACATCTTTAGAGAACCTTTAAGTTTGGATTTACCGTTGCTAAACAGAAATGCCCGCCAATCGGATGTCTATTCAGGACCCTTCTTTATGACACGTGATGGTAAAAAGACTGCCTTTACCAAGAAGATTACTGAGATCAAAAAACCCGAAAAGAAAGTTAATAAATTGCCCCTAGAAGACCAAGAATTTGATGAGGAAACATTTTTTAAAAATGTGGGAACGCAGCTCGAGCCAGAATATGTTCGTGTACCTGAAGGAGATGTGTTCCTAAGTAAAATAGCCACTTTAGACGGTGAAGATACAGAAGAGGAGCTCAATATTGAAACCAAGAAATCCAACAAAGCCAAGACCCAAACTGAAGAAGTTGTTAGTGAAATGAAACCTTTGCGTCTCTTGCCCACAGAATTCTTTGAAGCGTTTCCCGCCAGCCACCTTAGACCTGTGCCCACTAAGCTCAATATTGGATCTGCCTTGAATTCCCTGCTTTTCCCTGATCCCTTTGGCAAAACCTACGGTAAAAACATCGATATGCATAAAGATCCGATAACACGCGACATTATAGAACCGGAAGTCCACAAAAATGCTGATATTGAGTCAGAAACTAATGATGAAGCTGATTTTCTGCAAGCTCAAATCGATATAACTCAAAGAGACTTAAACAACAAGCCGGCACCAGAAGAATATGAAGCAATTGCCGCCAAGGTGGAAAATTTATTAAACACAACCGAGAAAACTAAACCTTTATATGCCAATTTTCTATCCACCGATAGTTTACATTTCTTCGATGATTCTTTCAAAGTCGAGGAAGGCAAGATTGTTGAAGACGAAAACAAATCAGTACAAACTGACAACGGCAAATTTGAGGAATTACCTTGGTGGGATTTATCAGCCAAGCGTTTAAAACGTTCGCTGGATACTCGTTATCCGGTCGATGCCTGGCGCAATATGATTAATAAAGATGAAATTCCCATAACAGCGGCTAATGAATTGTCTCCACTACGTTACCAATTTTTCGAAAAAAAAGTGGACGAAGTCGTACGCACTACTAATAATAAAAATAAAAATGACGTTGAGAACGACGAAGATGGTTCGATTGGCAAGCGAATTGTAAAGAATTTTAAGGAACAAGTAATCAAATTGGTGGATATTTTCTCACGGCATGTTCATGAATGGTACAATACGTTGACGAAACATTTGGATAGTAGCGCTGAGGAAACCACTACTAAAGGCAATCATTTAGCGTAAGGTGAAGATCAATTGATGAAAGGTAGTGTTGAAACAGAGATGTAAAGAATTTATATGAATTATTTTTAAATATCTATTTAAGTTATATTTATGGTTGTATTAATAATGTAGTCTTTCTAAAATATGTATTTGCAAAATATTAAATAAAAATTATGAAATCGTTATAGAAATAATGTAATAATAATAATAATCTGTGTGATAATTATCGTAGTTGTACAGTAGGTTGTCCCCAAAAAAAATTCCGTGGGGCTCCAGCCTAATTCGAAAGCTTATAAGCTGTAAGGTCGCAAAAATCATATTTTGGGCAAAAATCGGTTTTGCCGGCCGGATAACTGCAGCGTTCGGACGATTCAATCTATAAACCAACAAAAAAATTGGTTTATAGAGAAATTCCAACTTCCTCAAAGAAGCACCAGCTTTGTGCAATTCTTGACAGAACCGGAATTAGTTGCCGTAAAGCTTAGCTTATAGTGAATTCCTCCTTTTATTAAAGGCCAGCTTGAAGACAGCCAACCAAGAGAAGACTATACAAATTGCTTCATCTAAGCCTAATCTTTGTGGGTGATGGATCTAAGCCCTATCCAACAATAAAAGCTATAGGAGCTATTGATGATGCAAATTTTATATTCTTCCAAAATATGTATTGGCAGAGGTACCAATTTTTAATATATATTCTTAAAATAAATAAACTAAATTCAAGCAAGGCATCAATTTTTAAATTGTCTATACATATTTTTAAAGAATTCAAGCAATTCATAGAAAGTTAAAACTAGAGACAAGAGGCAGGAAGCGAAAAACAACGACGCGGTTTGAACAGTGTTTAATACGTAAAAGCAAAAAAAAACAATTTTGGTCATCTATCCATTTATGTCCTACAATTATAAATAGGCTTCAGGAAGCTAAATTAAAAGCCCCTAGCTTTAGGAAGATACCTTTAATGAGCACACAAAATGTTCAAAATAGATTATGTTTTGCTATCTACACCGGCGATATTAGGAGAGCTTTGTTTTGGTCAGATGAAACGAAGATACATTAGTTTGGTTCTGATGGCAAAACTTTCGTTCAAAGGCCATAAAATAAATATTTTGACTCTAGGTATACAGAAATACCGTGAATCATGGAGTAGGGTTGTTAATGATGCGTTTGATGATTAATTGGACAGCTGGAAAAATGTGTGCTGTGGATTATGTAGAAATATTGAAAAATCAAATGCTACCTTATGTCAAAATGCCGCTCCAATGGGAATACAAGCTGGACAATGATGCCATGCACAACTAAACTAGTTAAGTCGTTAAGTCTTTAAGTTTAAGCCACGGACTTAAACTGTACTGAACACATACATAGGTGCCTATTATGAGTAAAATTCGATTTTCGACTGTAGTCGAAAATGCTTATAGAACGATTTTTTATTTGGTATTATGGTGCACATTCGATGAAAAAACGCTATTGTGAAAATCACTCTTTTTGGGTTATTTTTTGAGTAATTGGTCGATAATTAGTCAAAGCTCCCATATAAAATTAGTCAAAGCTCCCATATAAAAACCACTTCTGAAAATCACTTCAACATGCATTATAATCGGGCTTGACCGACTTTAAATTCTCACTTGGTTTTTATAGAATTCATCCCACTAAATATACGTTTAACTTCTGAATTACTAACAAAAGATGTAAGGACGTTTTCACAAGCTTGCTTCCAAGAATCTACGGTTGAGTGTTAATTTTTCCACTCATATGAAGTTAATTTTTGCATTTTAGTCCAAGAATTGTAATTTCATCTGTTAATAAATTTCTCATTTATTCTTTAGAATTTTCATATAATTTTCCTTTTTTTATTTTCAAGCCATTTTGAACAGAAAATAAAATAGTATTCTTAAATTTTAAATGCTAAAAAATGCTAAACATATTATTAAGAAATGCTAAATAAAATGCCAAATGCTAAATGTAAAAATTTTGCGGCTAAATCAAAATAAAATAAGCTAAATTTAGCCGCAAAAATGCTAAAACAGTCCCACTGGTTTTATTAACATTCAAAGAGAGATTTCAAATCTCCCTCTTTTATTTCTAAGTGAAAAAACAAAAGACTTAAACAACAAACTTGCTGACAAACAACAGTCCAAACTGAATGATTTTATAAATAATTGTATGAAAAGCGAACATTAAAAACAAAAGATAAACAAATAAAAATAACAACAGTAAAACCTATAATTATAGAAAAGTGTGTATGGGGGAAAAAAAGAAAAACCAACAAAAACAATATCGTACTCACTTTGGAGATTGACTCACAGCTTAGCTTTTTTTCTTCGTGAGTTTAACAATGCAATCTCAGCATATTGATCGCTAGCAGCAGCAACCTGTTGTTTTAAAGAAAAAACATTAATAATACAACAACGAAAAGACGTGGCTTTTTATTGTTAATTATTTATTGTTGATGTTGTTGTTGTTGCTATTAACTGTGCTTGTGTGAGATTCACTGATAGAGACGCGCTTTAATACAAAACTAGTGGCCAGTCTTATAGAAAACGTTCAAGGCGAAGGTTGTGAAGAAGTTTCAATAAAGTTTTTTTTCTGTGTGTAAACTAAAAGCAGAAAAATATTTAATAAAATTTTATTATAGTAGATATTTTTTACAAGGTAAGTTAACAAGTGTAATGGGAAAAATTGTATTAAACATAAACGTATTAATGGAAAAGAAATCAAATAATAAATATTTTGTAATTTATTAAAGTTAAAATTTAATTTAATATGAAAATATAAAATTATTTTATTTATATGTGATAATCATGTGTTGTCTTCTTAATAAAACCACAAAATAGACCTCATTTTGTTTAATTTAGCTTTTTTAAAAAATTCTTATAATTTAAGTTTTTGCATATTTTTCAATGACGTGGAAGTTTTAGTATTTTTTTCTTTCATCATTTACTACTAGCATGTTAGTACATATTTATGTATGTACATCATTATTCCCCTTTTTTATATTTTTTTTTTGTGTTCATAATGATGATTATGATTATTATGCTGCTGCTTGTTACAGTCTCTTCTTCTTCTTCATCTTGTTTTTGGGATTATGTGTTTGTTTTTGTTTTTCTTGCCTCTGTGACATTGAACTTTAATAAACTTCATATAGTAATGTTTAAAATATAGCCTTGTCATACAAATTCACATAAGCTCTCAAACTTATAAATAATTTACCGACAAAATCTACAAAATCAAAACATCCAAAAATTTCATAACAATTAATTTTTTTTTTTGGTTGAAGTCATAAATTTTGTTTGTGTTTTTAGTGAAAGTGTTAAATGGACTTTGTCTAAACAGTCTTCTTCATTTTCGTAAAATTTTGTGCTTCTGTTTGTAGTTGTCGTTAAAACACTTTAATATGACAAAAATATAGTATTAAAAACAAATAACGAAAAAAAGAGATTCGAAGTAAATGTTGTTTTAACCCTTTAAAGAAGGAATGAAAAAAGTGGTACATTTGTACAAGTTGATTAAAAATTTTTAATAACCGTATAAAAGTTAGACTCTTTTCGAAACACTTAAGACCAATTTCTATCTTCTTAGATGCAGTAGTGTAAGAGCCTTAAAAATCTTAAGGCTTTAATACAAAACATTACAGAAGCCTTTTAAAGAATATCTCTATTTATTTAATTCGCTATTTAACGAGCAATGCACAGTGGGTGAGTTTTGAAAAAGGGTAATAAAGCTATAATTTCTAAACCTAAAGGCCCAACCATAATGTGCATAAACTAGCTTAAGCCAGCTTAAGCAACTGCACGAATACATGTAAAACGTATGTGCAAACCATAATGTACTTAATGAAACTTTTCGTCAAATGTCATTTGCTTAAGCAAAATGCCAAACTGAATGCACTTTCCGTACGGAATCATCTGTTTTTTGATTTCATTAAAAAAATAAAAAAAAAAATAGTATGCAAAATCAAGAAATAGATGATATTACTCATATCTTATCACTTGTTTGTTATTTATTCAACAATTAGCAGTTTTTATTGTTTGCAAATTTTCAATAAAATAAAAAATAAAATAAACAAATACAGGGGCCAAATTACCGCATTCGATATCGAGTAAAATTGATCTTAATTTTCTTATTTGAGATTATGGCATACAATATCGAGCAAGAAATTTAGTACATTTTATCATAATTTCGATATCGAAATCATTTTTCGATACGATAGCTCATTCGATCACGAATGCGGTAATTTGACTCCAGGGATGTAATTTTTGGTACTTTTTAATTTAAAGTACTCGCAAAAACATAAAATACTGCACAAATATGCAACAAGGGTTACATGCATAATGCAAGTTAATTGTGAAGTCGAAGTGTCTAGAAGTCATAAATAATTAAAAAATACATCTAGAGTAAAACACAATTAATTAATTAATAAAACTTATAAATAATAAAATAAAGAAAACGCATTTTTTTAATAACATCAACCATTGATGTTACATGGTTTAATCTTAATCTTAATAGTTTTTAAGATAATTAACTAAGTTTTTTAGAATTTATTTATTATTTTGGGCACTTAAAATTTCTCACAAGATAAAACACAAGTTTTTGCTTCCGAATTCACTTTGCATTTGACAGACTTTTCGTTAATTTTTGACAGTTGCTTAAGCTAGCTTATGCACATTATGGTTGGACCTTAAGTCCGATAGGTATTCACATCGCTAGAGAGAAAGTTTTGTCGAGATTAAGTTTTAAATTTGCAACTCATTAACCAATCTGATCCGATTTTAACGATTAAATTATATGTATATGAAATCTTTTAGCCGTATACTAAAAAAAACTTTTTCGTAGCTATATATTCAGGCATGTTCTTACAATCGTATTTCGCATAAAATTTGCGATGCAAGTTGAAATTGCATGATGGGTGTTCTGGAGTTCACAATCGCAAGAAGTTTAGCGACTTGAACTCGCAAGCACATACTGTAGTGAACTGATGTATTTTAATTAAACGGAACTTCAAAAAATTTACATATTTTTTAAGTTAAAAATATCAATTTTAAAATATCTGTTGTGCTTCTGTGCCAATTATTTGTTTGAGTATTGGCGATTTGATTTAAACAGCTGATTTACTTGATTTCCGAAAATATTTAATGCTAGTGTTGTTTAATGAAATCAAATAGTAATCAAATAAAATCTGTAGTTATTTTTAATTATATTTTTGATAAGAATATTAGAAGGTCATTACATTTAAAGTTTGAATCTTAAAACTCGTAAAAACGTTTGAGCCGATCTGGGTATCCAGTTATGTGTGTTACAGTTATTACAACATATTTATTGAGTACTCACTACTTTCGAATGTTGGCAAAAGTTGTATTTCTAATAAAAAGTTAATTTGCTGCCACAAAATACAAAATGCAACATAAAGCCCTTTTAATGTATGAGTGTACTTACGCTTGTTCCGCAATATCCATTTGATTGGAATGATCTCTTAGTGACCGTTTTTTAACGCGTTCTTTTTTGCTTGCAATTTGTTTAAAGCATTTATACTAAGTAAGAAAGCTGCCGGCATTTTTGTTATTCTGTTTGTTTATGTTTTACATCGCAAAAACATATGTTTTCATTTTTCAAACACAAGTTTGAAAAATTGCAAAACGCAAGCAAAACGCGTGAACTACAAAAACATGCAGAAATTTGGCGATTTTCAAAATGCATGCAATTTCATAATCATGCGATTGTCAGAACATGCCTGATTATCTCTTATAGTTTATAAGATATTCGCATATGAAAATTTGAATTTTAAAGCCAACCTAGTCTGGTTTTTTGCTAATAGCGGATAAAAATATTTCCTGATTCCCGATTTTTTTAAATGTTTTTGTGGGTTACTAACACTTTTGTTAATCTAGAATTGTTTGGAAATCAGTTAATAAATGATAAAAACATGATTTTTCGCCATTTTTTTTTTTGGCATAAAAAGGTACTTCTATTCTTTTTACATTATTAAAAAAATTCCAAGAAGACTTATAACGTATTTATACTTTTCGGAAAGCTAACTGAAGGATATACATATGTTGTATGACGCAAATATTAAATAATGTTGTTGCTTAGGAGACCAGTGTCCATCAAAATATAACTAATTTTTATGTTTTGGCATAAAAAGGTACTTCTATTCTTTTTACATTATTAAAAAAATTCCAAGAAGACTTATAACGTATTTATACTTTTCGGAAAGCTAACTGAAAAATATACATATGTTGTATGACGCAAATATTAAATAATGTTGTTGCTTAGGAGACCAGTGTCCATCAAAATATAACTAATTTTTATGTTAAATTAAATTTTGAGGCAAATGTTCTCAAACCAAATAGTTGATATCCAAAAGTAATAACTGATTTTATGTGGCCCAACATGTTCTTAATTAATCGATAACCTCGCTCCTGGTATAGACAATATAGCCAAAAATGTAAAAAAAAATTAAATTTCGGGTCTATATAATTGTAAAATTTTATTAGCACAATTCACAATCTTGTGCAAATAGTATTGCATCATTGCATTTACAAAAAAGGTTTAGCACACTTTTGCTCTACACTAACAAAACACTTAGCAATGCACATGCTAGACTTAAATTTATGTGCAGCACTTAAAATCAATAGTTTTTATTTACTCTGAGTATGCAACACCTAATTGCAAATAAACAGTTGACTAACAATAATTCAACCCAAGTGATTAGTAATCGCCTCATACTTGCCGCTGCTTATATTTCTCCAATACACCAGCCAACCATGACTTAATTTGGATGTAAGACTTAGCCGGCGTAAAAAGACGCTTTTAAGCTTCCTAAGCTTTTTACAGCTTTTATTGGACATATTCTTTTTTATTTATTTTTTAGAATTTGTTTGATAGATAATACCAGCTGTTGTTAATTTTGTATCTTGCAATAAGTAGTGCAAAATAAATTAAAAAGATCATTCACAGTTAATAGCATATATTTGTAATCTCAAATGCACAGTATTGTGAATTAAGCTATTATAAAATTTTCATAAATAAAATTTTTATTTAATTTTAAAAATTGCTTGCAAAACACACAAAATGAGACATTTTTGCCTTGCTTTCTAAAAAGTCTTGCATGATTTCCTTCTTTGACAAAAGTTAACAACTCATAGGTGCGACGAGGTTTTTTTAGTACTCGGCTAGTAGATTTTCGATACATGATATAAATTACGGCAATTAATTTTTAACATGATTTTTGTCATCAATTGTCCCCCTTTTTATTTATTTATCATTACATTTTTGAACTTTTCGATTCTTATTTGATGTTTACACCACATTTCATAGATATTTGTGAAATTATTTTCGTTATTTTTCAAGATAAAGTAGCTTCATACTTTGTAAAAGCATTGTAATAATAAAAATATTCTTATACTGAGTATCCGGGATATTCTAAAAATATTTCGAAAGTGATGATAATCCGATAAATAATTTTTTACTCATAATAAAAAAAAGTTTATAAAATTTAAAATTAAATAATTCCGATAGTATTTCGGAAAGAAGGTGACAATGGATTCAACAGTTTTGTCCATTATTATTTTGGCACTCTGTCAGAAAAAGTATGGAATGCAATTTGGAAATTAACGCAAATACATATTTAGTCAGAATCATAATTTTTGATCATTTTATCATTTTAGTCCATAAAAAAAGAATTAAGTAAGCGAAATATTTACACTGTTAACAACAAATTGAGTCAATTAAGATGAATATTGTACCCATCCATCTACATCACAGAGACAAGTTCTAGTAGACAGTTCTCGTCCTTGTTAACAGAAGTCATTTTAGGATAGTCACAAACTGCGAATGAATTACTTCTAACTTTTGTTATAAAAAAGCGTCTTTTCCTTTAAAATAAAAACGACTATGACACGACTGGTCCGTATTAAACCAGTTAAAAATTATATAAGTTAACGGGATCTTGATTATATCTCAACCATTTATGGACCAATGGAAGTCGTTATCAGGAGGTTTAAGAAAACTAATTTCAACGCGGACATATTGTAGGTGCCTATTATGAGCAAAATTCGATTTTCGACTGTAGTCGAAAATGCTTATCGAACGAATTTTCATTTGGTATTATGGTGCACATTCGTTGAAAAAACGCTATTGTGAAAATCACTCTTTTTGGGTTATTCACAATAGTACATTTCTATCAGCTGGCGCCATATTTGTTTACAAATTCTTAAAGAAAAATAATTTAAATTTGAAATTACCACCACGGAATTATGGTTTAATAATTCGTCTGATGAATAGAATTAAGCTTCTGTGTAATGCCCTCCCATTTTTTGGCTGCCTGAACTTTAGAGCAAATACATTTTGCCAACAGTGGATCTTCTTCCATGAGAGAAACGAGCTTTTCAAATTGCTGTTTTCTACTTACGACCTGCATGATATTAACAAAAGTAATTTACAAGTAGTATTTGGTTGACCAAAACCAAAAAACAAACAAATTCTTACATTTTAAATAAATTGTTCACAGTTTTATACAGCGTCGACAGCAAATTTGTGTTCGATAAAAAATTCGTTGAACAACGAAATTTTCGACAGCGATGCCAACTCATAATACAAATTTTATATTCGATAGTCGATTTTTGATAGCCAGCTCATAATAGGGGCCGTAATCTCTAATACATACTATGTTTCCACGACGACTTGAATCACCTGCTTCGCCTTCTGATCATGTTTATGAATAATGCTGTTTACATGACTAATAAACTTGATTCGATTTGACAGTTGTTTTTAATAAACAAACAGAATAAAAAAAACAGAATTTACAATTTGTGGAAAATAATTTTTTTTAATGGATAAACAAAAGTGAGTGGAAATTAGTTAGCTTATTTGAAAAAAACATACATTCGTACGATTTACTTTCTTTACTTCCAGCAACAAGAAAATAATTTGCTTTGTTTACAATAATATTAAATTTTTACAGCTAGTGCAGATAAACTTGCGATAAAAATTAGAGAAGAGTGCAATTTTTCGTGTTTCGCAAGTAGATTCAATATGAATCTACTTGATTCGCTGTCAAAATTTTGTATGGTGAAGCAAGTTGTTTCGCACATGATTGGGGTGTGAAGCATGAATAGAGAGCAAAGCATGTACCGTGGAAACATAGTATAAGACGGCATTGTCAGCTAGAATTATCCATACTCTTTAAATTTTCAAATTGTAGAATTTAAAAAAACTAACTAATTTCAACATGGACAATTTGTCATCCATAACATTTATAATTTATGAGGTCGGCAATTCAAATAGTTAAATTAATAAAAAATTAAATTTCTAGTACCAGCTCTCTTTATTGAAGTTTGTATTGCTAGACTTTTTTCTTTATTTACTATAATTCCTATAATACTATGATTCCGTATTTGACTAGTAAAATAGTGAAAGAAATTTCTGTTAAATTTGATTGTATTTCCCACAAAAGAATATTCTGTAAAATTTGATTTTAAATTAATGTGTGAATTTAAATCACTAAACTTTATTCATACAATATACATATGTAATCCCGAAATTATGAACCAGCCCTAATAGTAAACAATAACTATAACTTTTCTATATACTCGTAGTATGTACAAATAAACTGCATGTGATTTTTGAGATTTTAAAAAACACAACTATTTATTGGTTCCTAAAAGCCCTAAAAAGAACTGCTAAGGTTTAATAGCGACCACGTATATTCTATATTATTTATAAAATGTATTAATAGTAAATAAATATTACATACATATGTATGTACATCCAAAAATTTATTCATATTACAAATAATAAACAATATAAATAAAATTTAAAACATCAAAAGCAAACAACACCAAAAATCGCTTAACCCAAAAGCCACATGACATAGTAACACAAATTGTTAAACACTTATGTATAATATACAAACAATTTTGTTAAGAAATCAGTTTACGTTTCGCTCAAATACAACAAAAACAACAACGAGAAATATTTCAACTAAAATAAGAGAGCAAAATGTAGAAAAATTAAACAAGCTTGCATAATTTAAATAAAGTTATATAATTTACAAATTAAAAAAAAACCTAATAAACGAAGAAACAAAGAACATGTTTGTTAAACAATAATTTAATAAGTTTTTCTTGTTTCTTTGTTTACATTATGGTTATTGTTGTTGTTTTTTTTTTTATAATAAATAATTATGACAATTTCATAGGATGGGTCTAATATTTGGTTGGTTTCCAGGCGATTTTTATATGCGCGATATTTGTATAATCGCTTTTATATCAGCTATTGTGGCCACACTATTAAGTTTGCGTTTCTATTTGCGCATTACAGCGGGTAGATGTTTTACGGAGGTAAATTTTTATTTTCTTACAAAATTCCCTACCTCCCCTTGATAATTCTCCGCAAAATAAATCCCATGCTTTATAATAAATTTATTTTGTATATAATGTTTTTTTTTTTATATTTTAATTTTAAAATGTTTATATTTATATTTATATTTTTTTAAATGGGTTACTTTCATTTGTTTTTTACATTTTCTTTTGCTGGTTTTTAACAAATTAATTACTTACAGTTTATTCAGCAGTTTATTTCTTTAATAGTAATTTTGCCACCCACTGTACATTTCGTTCAGAATGGTTGAAATTCCGTAACTATGATTCGATGTTGTTGTAGATTAAATCAATTCCACTTAAAAAAACTTAAAAAGATTTCATTTCGAAAAAGAAGTAGGTTTTACTTTTTCTGGAGAAACGAAATACGGAATTGATTCCATTTAAGATTGTGATGGTATTCTGTAACTGGAGGAATTGAGTTTTTCTAATTCCAATTCTCTTTGACTGTTTTGAATGTCGTGTTTTAACAAGTCAAAATATTTTCCAGCCGATCTTTTATTTATATATCTTTTTAGAAAGATAATTTTATATACAGCCACGTCACAGAATTTAATTCGTTTCGAAAGTGGAATTAATTCCGTATTTTGTTTCTATAGAAAAAGTAAAACGAAAATTTTTTCGAAATGAAACCTAGAAATGCTTAAAATTACAATTCCACATAGCAAATTTAAAGTGGTTTAATACCGAAAAATTTTTCGTTTTGCCTTTTCTATAGAAGCAAAATACACTTCCGAACCGAATTTAATTCTTTGACATGGCTGATAGATTACAATTCTGTTGTAACTCAATGCGGAACTTGCGACCGAACCAATGCGATGAGCCGTCGAAGCAATTTTTAACAACTCAAACATTTTTCAATCGATTTGTTATTGATATATACTCAGAAAGATATTATATATGTATATAGAATACCAATATTTCTGGGCGTTACAAACATCAGCACAAATCCAATATACCCTTCCCACTAGGTGATGTAGGGTATAAAAATGCGAAAATCGAACATATGTAATTCACGAAATTTAAAAATAACGGTTATTTTTGGATCAGACCTCGTATATTTATTTAAAGTGATTTTTTCCGATTAAAAATTCAGTCTTAATGGTCCAGATAGTTTCAGCAGCTATTGGGAGGCTTTTTGCTAACACAGTACGCTTGATTTGTCGTTTCTAAGAACAAAAATGAATTCTTCTGATTACACAAAATGACTAGATGAGAAATAAGTGCAAATTTTAGAAAATAGTAATGAAAAACTATTTATTTTCCAAAAAACAACGCATCTAGACATGTAAGTTTTTAAACAAAAGGGATGGTTGTCTTTGAAAAATATGAATGTTGTTGTCCCGTTGTTCTCCAGATCAAAGCCCCATTAAAAATATTTGGGGAGTATTATTCGACGGTTTTATAATCAACGACGGCTGAAAACCAACAAAAGAAGCTGTTATAGATGCTTGAAGATCTATATCCGAAGATATAAGAATAAATTTGGTCATACCATATACCAGATTTATATATTCTTATATCTTCAGATATTTATATCCATGCATCGAATCGAATCTGATCGAATTTTTGAGTTGATTTAAAAAAGGAATATTAAAGTCTAAAATTTTTGAAAGTATTTGTAGCTATTTTAAGTTATTTTAATTTCAGTGTATTTATAGTTATGAAACACTAATTAATTTCTTTATACATTTTAAAGAGATAAAATAAAAAACAATGATTTTTGTTTGTTAAATAATATTTGTTTTTTTTTGTTCGTTTCACATACATGTAAGTTAAGGTACAGTCACACTTGGCAAATATTTATTGAAAAAGACGTAAATAAAATATATTTGAACTCGTTTATTTATTTAAAAAGAATTCGTTTATTTAGACCAAGACACAACAAATATTTAGTTTTTTTATTTGATGCTATTTGATCTTGCAAAACTCTTGTAAGAGCAAACAACGTTAAAAAAATTTGTGCTAAAACAAGTGGTTACGATTTTTTTGAGTAAATATTTGCCATGTGTGACCACACCTTTAAGCTGATTTACTTTTTCTTTAACTTACAAAATTGAGAAAAGTTTTTTGCCTCAGGATAACAGATTTTTTACCCAACTTTTAGTGGTTGTTGATTTTCACGTTCTAGAGAATTATAACGTTAACATTGTATACTTCACAAAAATGCAAAGAAAACTGGCAGTTACAAAGCTTAGCTTAAATTATAGCATATTTCGATATATCGAGGGATCATAGGCAAAAACTTCTGGTTGTATGTCTGTATGTGTACCTCAATGTGGTTCTATTGAAAATAATTCCTCCAAAAGATAAATTTATTTATTGTTCATGAATTTAATAGATTTTTTAAAAGATTTAATCTTAAGGTAGGGTCACACATGGCAAATATTAGACGAATATTACGTAACGACTAAGTAAGTCCGCTATCACACTCTTCAATTCTGACTTGTTAAGGCAAGTATTTTTGGATGAGAAGGAAAAAGAGAATAAAAGGGGTATAAACTAGACGGTACTAGTAAATTTTCTTATTTCCTTTTACTTTTTTTTCATGCTGTTGATTTTCATTAAAAAGTACGAACATTTTATTGACGTGTGTGAATGAAATGGCAAGTTCAAAAGAGAATTGAACAAAAACTGTGTGAAACAGGACTAAAATATATTTGAATTTATTTATTTAATTTAAAAAATTATTTTAAACAAATTTAGTTTTATTTTATTTGATGCTGTTTAATCTTACAAAAACATGTCAGATTAAACAAATGTGTGTTTAAAAATGTGGTTACCGTATTTCAAGTCTACTAAAAAAACAACGTACATAACAAAAATATTCACAATTTTTGTGAACTTAATTATTTTATAATTTACTTAAATACCAAAGTTTAATAGAGATTAAAGCCATTGATAATTTCTAATCTATGTCAATTCAATATAACATTTTTAAGCAAATCTATAAAATTATAAAAATAAATATTTACTAGTTTTTTTAATGGGTTTGATTAAACAATTTCTAATAAAGGGTGCCCCAATTAGAACGCAATGGTGTCAATGGTGTTCGATATCGTGAAATGATAACCAGGTTTTTCTTGCCCAGAATTGAAGAAATGAATGTGGAGGGCATGTGGTTTCAACAAGACGGCGCCACATGTCATACAGCCAGAGAAACAATTCAAATTTCGCGTTTTGGAGACCAGAATTGGCCGCCTAGATCGTGCGATTTAACACCTTTAGTTTTTTTCTTTGGGGTTTTTTAAAGTCGATGGTTTACGCGAATCAGCCGACGACGACTCAAGCCTTAAAAGAGGAAATTGGACGCTGCATTAATGAAATACCGCAGCATTTATGCAAAAAGGTCATTGAAAATTTCATTAAAAGATCACGTGTGTGTCAGCAAAGCCGCGGCGGCCATCTGCACGATATCTTGTTCCATACATAACCTCATTCTGTCTACTTTACGATATAATAAAGTTTCATGATTTTTTTTAAATATCTGTGTTTTATTTAAAATTTAAAAATTGCGTTTTAGTTGGGACACCCTTTATTTTCTACTCCCCTTCGAGGTTTAACTATAGCCACATCTATGCTTTAACTATATTAAACGACCTACTAACAATTTCAAGTTTAAAAATGACTCGTTTTAAAAACCATATAATTTCAATACAAAGTCGTATTATTGTTTTAACTGGTATTTAAATAAATATATACAGTGGTGACCAAATAATTAGAAACGCATTTTCAGCATATATATTTGTTCATATTTTTATATTATTTTATATTAAATAGCATTAATGCTATTTTAAGGAAAATTAACTTAAACACCAAAAAACGCAATATCAAATTGGTCACATAATTAGAAACTAAAAAAAATATACAAAAAAACCTTAGGCAGTTTTAACAAAACGAACTTATTATTTTAAATTTTGTTGGATAACTCTTGTTTTTGACAACATTCGCCAGTCTTTTTGGTAAACTCTTAATTAAACGCTGGCATGTTTACACAGATATGTTTTTCCAGCTTTGTTGCACCAACTGAAACAATTAATCATTATTTGGTGGATTTTTGTCCTTTAGGTATCTTTTTACAATTGCCCATAAGTTTGCAATTGGGTTAAGATCAGGACTTTGGGATGGCCACTCAAGAACATCAATATTTTCATCCACAAGTCAAAACTTTACTAACCGTGAAGTGTGCTTTGGGTCATTATCATGCTGGAAAATGTATTGAACGGGCATATTCTCAAAGCAATAGGGTGCCATTACATTTTCCAAAATGTTTTTATATTGATGCTGAACCATTATTCCCTGCACTCGCGCACCACACCAAGAAAAGGCACCCCAGACCATAATAGACCCGCCACCGCCAACTTAGATTCGTCACTCCTGAGAACTCTATTCCAGTAATGTGGATCTTTTCTGAGCATTTCTCTTGCAAACTGCAAACGCTTCATGATATTTTTTTTTTTGAGACATGAGTTTTTTTTTGTGCAATGCACCCACGAAGTTCTTACTGATTTAAGTGTCTTCTTATTGTCCGTGTGGATATTTCTGCGCTTATTTGCTGTCCAAATTTAGCCTTTATTTCGCGCGAAGATAAAAATGGATTTTTTTTACTAGCTCTACAAATAACTCTATCTTCTACTAAAGTAGTCTTTCGCGTCCTAGGTTTTCTAGCTGGGGTTTGCAAACTCCTTTGTATTTTTGTACAAGTGAATTGCACCAAATACCATTTTTTTTTTAGCAAGAAAACTTTTGTGCAATACTTACATTGAAAGTTTTTTCATTTTGGTAGCATAGCACAATTAACCATCTCATTACTGGAGTACATGACTTGACTCGAAACTACACCGTATCAAAATTATTACAAGTTAATCTATTGTTTAACAAATTATATTCACTATGTCACTAATATTTAGAAAAGTTTAAAAGTTGAAGAAAAAATGCGCGTTTCTAGTTACGTGGCCAGCAAAAAAAAAAAAAATGTGAAAATAATATTTTTATATTTTTTTAAATTAACTTAAAACTCAACGTGTTGCGCATCAACAACAATGTTGATTGTTTATTCAATTTAAAAAAAATTTATGATGTAGGTCTTTAAAGAAGCTACACACAAAGCATCGTTTCTAATTATATGGCCACCACTGTATAAATACCAATAAACTAAAATTGGTCTAACAATGACGTACAGTTTACGATATGCCTTATATTTTTAATTTTTATTGCATACAACGTACTATTTTAAGTACTTATAATTGAGGTACTATAACTTAACGAGTAAACAATTGTTTAATAATTTAATTTTTAATAGCACTAACTGCGTACATGTCAAATTGTTCTTTAAGTGTATACAGGTTTGATTCATGAATTTATTTATAATGTAATTATTTGATAGATATTTTTATTTATATTAGTAGAACAGGTTTAATTGTTTATAAACCTATATTATAGTTAAATATATACATATTTAAATACACCAATACCTCGCTTTGCGCCGTTTCGTTTGGCGTTTTCTTTTTCGAAGTTGCGTCGCTGCTTAATTAGTACTAATTTTCACTGTGCGTCGTTAGATTTTCAAGGTTGCGTTGTTTTGGATTCGAGTCTTTAATTTCTTTTTGAAATTTTTGTAAAATCTGCAACATTGTTAGAAGCTACAACAATGACCCGTACAAGCAGTGCTTTGATTATCGAAATGAAGTACTTGCTTTTTATTTGGATTGAAAATCAAGTTGCGCAGAGAATACCATTAAGTAAAATGGTATTTCAGACAAAAGAAAAAAGCTTATTTGATGACATAAAAAGTAAAGCATTATCCAACGATAATAGTAATACAGACAATTACTATAAGGAAATTTATTTTACGTTGAAAAAAGCTGTGCAGCAAACTTTGAACCAATTTTTTGTGCAAGAAAACCGACCGACGTCTTAGTATTTTCGTAATCCTAGAACCTAACTTTGATCTGTACATGCTTTGCTATAGAAAATTTTAATTCACTTTGCGTCGTGTTTTTTTGGAACGTAACCCCTATGCAAAGTGAGGTATTGGTATATTATTGTTCAATTCACAAGTGATGTGATGTTGTATCTGTTTGTTTGTTTTTTTGAGCAGTCGTATGTTTATGTTGTCAAACCATCAAAATGACAAAAGAGAAATATTTTAAAAACTAATAGCTATACAAAACATAATATATCGATGGTCTCATGTAGAAAGGCCCTAACTCGCATATCTGAAACTTTACAGGAGAAGGTAAAAACATAATAGAAACTGTAATATTCAACATGTAACTTTTTTTGTACAACTGCTTATAAAAGCGTTATTTTTTACACTATTGCAATAAATTTTTTTGAGCAGGTGTATTTGCGTTAAATGCATTGGAATCGCTAAAAAACAAATTTCGAAAAAATAGTGAGACCAACGATATGAATATTTTCCAAAATTAAAACATACCGCAGTATTTTCAACAATATCCATTAATAAAATTTTTTGGTTATTAATTTATTTTCTTGTTTTAAATTTGTCAATCAGTTTATGATTTGAGTGTTACCGTTTCGTTATTTTGACAAGACTTAAATTTTCATACAATATTTGAAAAACATATATGTATGTAAAAATGTCGTAGGTGTTGTACAAAATGTTTATATAGAAATTTGTTCCCAGCTGGGGGAAAGTGCGATTAGCAAAGCCTATGCAAAAAGCTGAAGAAAAAAACAACATACAACTAACGAGCCTTTTCCATCCTTGGGTATACCTGGTGTCAAATTCTTTATTTTGTGGCCTTCGAACGCAAGTTTTGTTATCCTCGTTTTATGTGACCAAAGCACATTTCCCCAATTTTCCCGGTGTAGATATTTCTTAAGCTACGCTCACACTTGACAATTTTTTGCCGAAAAAGGCGTAACCACGAAATAAAATATATTTGAAATCGTTTATTTATTTAAAAAGAGTTCGTTTATATAAGACAAGATATAACAAATATTTAGTTTTATTTTATTTGAAGCTGTTTGATCTAGTAAAATGCTTGTAAGAGCAAACAAAGTCAAATAAATTTGTGCTAAAACAAGTGGTTACGCTTGTTTGAATAAATATTTATTAAGTTTGACCGTTCCTTTAGCAATACCTATAGCATAACCTATTTTTAACATTTTGTGTGCTTATTAAAGGCACCTTTCTGTGGTAAAGGTATTTTAATCCAGCGTACTGAGCCTATTTCTAATTGTGAGACTAATAACAGTTGCATATAATTAATTTTAAGCTCTTCATTACCCAAAATGTATTTATTTCGCATTTACACATTACACACTTATCAAACCTTGTCGTAATCGATTATTAAATTGTAAATTATATTAGAAATTAAATTGTTAAGATTCCCTGGCTTTGGCCCTGCTTCATATTTACCCTATACAAATATTTTAAATATCTCATTAAATCCAAGCAATATCTTATTATTCCCCTAACTTTTACAGACAAATATGGAAGGAAAAACTGTAATCATTACTGGTGCCAACAGTGGTATTGGCAAGGAAACTGCCCTTGATTTGGCCAAGCGTGGTGCTCGCGTTATCATGGCCTGCCGCAATTTGGAAACCGCCAATGCTGTTAAAGGTATAATTCCCCTCTATAACACAGACACTTTAAACTAATTCTAATTTTGAAATTATATCATTCACAGAGGAAATTGTCAAGGAGACTGGCAATGATAAATTGATCGTCAAGAAATTGGATTTGGGCAGCTTCAAGTCGGTACGTGAGTTTGCTGCCGATATTGTTAAGAATGAAAAGAAAATCGATGTTCTCATACACAATGCCGGTATGGCCTTGGCCTTCCGTGGCCAGACCAGTGAGGATGGCATTGAATTGACCATGGCCACCAATCATTATGGTCCCTTTTTGTTGACCCACTTGTTGATCGATGTCCTGAAGAAGAGTACACCTGCTCGTATTGTGATTGTAGCCTCCGAATTGTATCGTTTGGCTTCCGTTAATGTTAACAAATTGAATCCTATTGGCACCTTCCCTGCTGCTTATTTGTACTATGTGTCCAAGTATGCCAACATTTACTTTGCCCGTGAATTGGCTAAACGTTTGGAAGGTTCCGGTGTCACTGTCAACTTCTTGCATCCCGGCATGATTGATTCTGGCATTTGGCGTAACGTACCCTTCCCCTTGAACTTGCCCATGATGGCCATTACCAAGGGTTTCTTTAAGACCACCAAGGCTGGTGCCCAAACTACCATCTATTTGGCTACATCCGATGAGGTGGCCAATGTTCATGGTAAATATTTCATGGATTGCAAAGAGGCTACTTTAAATCCTGCCGCTATGGATGAGGAAAAGGGCAAGAAGATCTGGGAAGAATCAGTGAAATTGGTCAAATTGACTCCTCAGGATCCAAAAATCTAAACGTCAAGTTTTCAGACTGAGCGTAATTTTTTCTATAAGTAGGTTTGTTTTAATTTAATATGTAAATTGTGGTATCTACAGTCTTTAAAAAAATGTATTTTTAGTTTTACTTTTTAATATTTTTTTTTTAATAAATAAATAAATAAAGAAAATTAAAAAAATAAATAGTTCTTTAGTTCAGGTTGCAAGTTTGGTCTAAAATATTGAAATAACTTTAAACTAAAACTCAAGGAAAATATTGAAATGATTGTTAAATATTGCAAGTTACAAATTTACAGATCCATATTGTCAATATGGATCAATAATGACTAAAATGGCAGAGTTATGGTCAAAAACAATATAACTTAAGAGCCTTGGATCTTTGGTCTTAATTTTGTCTAGTTTCAGTTGAAGTATTAAGAAAAACTCTTTGTTTTAATTTAAATTTAATTAAACTCTAGTTTAATCGTAGATATTCACTTATTTTAGAAGTCACCTGCTAACGAATAAAATGATTTAATTCCATTGATTGAAATGTTGTAACTAAAGTGTATTTATATTAAAATTATTGCAAGAAATCAAGCGAAAAACAATCATAAATTTTGATTTTTCTGAGAACTAAACATGTGAACAATTCACAAACGAAACGATTTAAGAAATTCGATAGTTTCAAACATACATATATCAAGTAAACGACTACTTGAAGTACTCACAAAAATTTGTGAAGAATATAATGACAAAAAATTAAAAAAAAAAAAAATAATAAACTGGTTTAAGCAGCAACCAAAATTAAATAAAATTAACTCATAAAGGATATTAATGAATGATATCCTTCAATGAACACTAATACATAAATACACACAAATGTATTATTACATTGAAAGGGAAAAAGTTCCCACACTACCAGACAAGTCAGAAACTAAAAGTTCAATCACTGACAATTTTGCCAAACACACTCAAGCAGTGACATTTATGTATATACTCTCAAACACAGGCCCTCCTCTCACAATTACCTGTTGTTGTTACTGCTGCTGCTGCTGTTTGCAACCGCAACCATATCAAAAGTAGATCTGCAAGCAAAATGTACAAAACGTCTATAGACGAGATTCCCAAAGGACAACAGGATACCGACAAAATGGAAATTAAATATTGAGAGCAGATTAACAGATAATAAAATTGGCCACAGTAATCATAATGTTGATGATGATGAGCAGTAGCACACACTCACTCCTACACCCCTTTTCAACACTTCACACAATTTCATGTATTAAGTACATAATTATTAGTAACAAATTCCCTTTTGATGGCAATGTTATATTAGTGATGGTACAGAATTTAAAGGGCTGAAAATGGTACATTTTGGTTGTGTACATTAAACAAAGTATATCTGCAAAGTGAAAGTATTGTATCATTTTGTATTTACAATAAAATACATTCTATAAAACAAGCAAGGATTATATTTGTTTTACTTTGTTTTCTTAAGAGTGAATTATACTTTACTCTTAGCAAAGAAATCTCTACAAGCAGCGTTGCCATATACATTTTGAAGAAAACTTTTTATTTTTGAAAAAAAAAAAAAAATTTTATATAAAACTTAAATTTGTTTAAGAAAATTATCAATTTTATTTATTTATCTATTATTTTATCAATCGAAATCAATATCAATATTATTGTGAGTTTTGTGAACATTATTCATATGTTTTGAATTCCAAAAAAAAAAACTTTTTGCCTCTCGAAAACCTTGCAAAAAAGGGAAAACTTGATATATGGCAACGCTGATTACAAGACAAAACATAATAGAAGAGACATGTCGATGCTTGATTTAACGGGTCATGGGAGTAAACTCGAATTCCATTTCGAGATGTTTTCATTAAAAAAAATTGATTTTTGGTTGAAAATATAAGTGATTACAGATTAACGTTCTTTTTCCATTTTTACCACAATTGCTCACCGAAGCTTATGATAAATGTGCTCAATCGGTTTCAACACGCGATAGATCGTTTGTACGATTCAGAAGTGGTAGTTTTGACACGAAAGACAGAGACCGTACAGACCAGCCAAAAAAGTCTGATGACCAAGAATTGAAGGCATTATTCTATTTTTGTTAAACTCAACAAGAGTTTAAAAAATCATTGGGAGCTACTAAAGTAGCAATTTTAAGACGGTTTTGAGCAGCGGTATTTATCCAAAAACAGGAAAATTGGGTAATATATGAATTGAAGCCGAGAGACATCAAAAGACATCAAAAGATTTTACATATTCGAAATGCCGCTTAAACGCTATAAAAGGAAATTATTACTGCGCTGAATCATTGCTTGCGATAAAAAATTGATCCATTGCTATAACCCGAAGCTAAAGAGATCGTATGTGAAACCCAGCGAACCAGCCGACTCGACACCAAAGCCAAATATCATTGACGTTAAGCTAATGTTCTATATTTTGTGAGGACAAAAAAAGTCCAGAATATACCGCCAGACATGAAAACGTAATACGCCATCATGACAATGTTCGGCCACATGTAGCAATACCTGTTAAAAGCTAATTAGAAAGAAATGGTTAGGAAGTTTTAACCGCCTTATAGTCCAGAACTTGCCCTTTCCGACTATTATTTGCTTATGCTTCACTTAAGAACAGGGATCCGATATTAATTCGTTATTGCCAGAAAGATGGGGAAAAGTCATAGCTAAGAATGACTTTAAATCCTGTACAAATGTTTCAAAATAAATGCTCGAATTAAAAAAAAAAATCCCGAATTATTAAGTCATACACAATATATTTGTCAACCTCTTCTTCTCAAGCTTAGAGAAACTGTCGAAGATGAACCTTAGATTCAAATTTTCAATCATTCGAGAATTTGATTGGTTCGCTATGGAATAAACGAGTATCTATTATGGTATTCAAATTATTAGATTTTTTTTGTTCGAATAAAACGAGTAATTCGTATAGGAGATTTTAACTTGTTCGAATGATTCGATCACATATTTAAAATGAATCGAATTATTTGAATAAATTGAAATTTTTTAATAAAAAAAAAACAGTTTTTCCTTTATCAAGCCGTAAGCCATATTTCACTTACATATACATATATACAGTCGCATAGTAAAGTATACACGCCCCTTGAAAAGCGGAGTTTTGGGTTATCTATGAACAATTTAGCAATAAAGTTCATTTCAAACAAATTCAATCGAACAACAAACAATAAATTTTGACCAAAATTTTTTTCCACACAATATTTATTAACAAAAATATATAAAATTAATTTTTCAAACACAGAAAAGTCTACATACTTTAAATAAAAAAATTATTTTGGGCTAGAAGTAAATAAAAAAAAAACAACAAAATTAATACTTATGCCCAATAAAACAGTGCGTATTTAAATGTAGTTTTAGTTAATTTTCATAAAATCTTAAGTTGCATTTAAATACAGATTAATTTTTTCAGTCATACTTAATTGCTATTATGATTTTGTGGTAAAAATATGGTAGCACTTTGAAATGTCAACAAAATTATCGATATATTTCAGAAAACATGTGATTGTTTTGAATAAAATTTGCCAACAATTTTGTGTTTCGGTTTTTGTGTTTACTTGTTGTATTGTTTTGTGTGTTCTATATATTAAATTTGGTGGCATAAATATGGATAAAAGAAGTCCCAACATTACCTTAATAGAGATTGACTTCTTGTTGGACGCTGTTAAGAAATACAGCAGCGTGATTGAAAAGAAAAAAACCAAAAACAAATGTCAAAACCATATGTTCAATATTTACAACTTAAGTTGCACTTAAATAAACATCGTTGGCCATTTAAGTTTCATTTAATTTTTCAGTGAAAAACAAAATTTTGTACTAACTGTACTTTAAAAATAAATGACACTTAAATACGCACTGTTTTATTGGGCCTTAGTCTTGGCTTTGTAGAACAGCATTTAATCTATTTTTCATAGAATTTGCTAATACTTGTGTGTAATTATTTGAAATTAAATTCCATTCTTGAAGTAGCGCGTTTTTAAGATACTGTTTATTTTTAATCGTCCTTTTTCTATACATATATTAAACAAAAATATTATTTATAATAACGGCCGAATTTTGAGAAAAGTCTACATATAATAGTACTAATTTTATAAGTAAACCTGTTATAATGACGAAATATATCGTATATATAATGCAGCCAGTTTACCTTGGAAGCGCCAGTTTATATTTATTGTCTGACTTGTTTACTTTGCTAAAACAATGAAAAATCGACGATTTTTAAAAAACCTTCTTATAAATAAATACAAAAAAAAACAAGAACGGACCAAAATAGTCCTAAACCCAAGATTCGTAATTTTTTATATTTCTAACTTCCATTTCATTACTTATGGTTGAAAGTTTTTCAGGAGTAATAAATTATAAAAATACCCCAATAGCAAACGTTTAAGTTGATATGTTGAACCATTTCTTAACCAAATTAAAAAAAAAAAAACTAAAATTTATCAAAATGGTCCAAAGCTAACATCAGGTTTAAGTAAGTTTTTAATAGACCTACATAATTAATGGAATACAAAAATTTATATTAAAACTATTCCTTAAAAAAAGTGTGCGCAATTTAGTGTTTGTACTTTAGGGCACCTTAAAGTTAACTAAAAATGTTATAAAATTTAAATTATTTTTTTTTTTGGAAATTTAATTTTTAAAGTTTCGGTTTGTTTTGGATTATGCCGAATATTAGTTTTGGTTCAGTTTCTGTTTCCTGTAATCACATTACGTGCCCACTGGTACCAGAAATTACCCCTACAAATCTTTTAGCATCCCTGTTAAATTCATCACAACTACCTTTGCACATAAATACATACATATTTTGTGGGTAGATTTAAAAGAGAAGATAACAGTTAAATGGTAAGCAAGAGCGTGAATGGCTCTCACACATACCCGTTAACAATAAGAGCATAAACAAACATACTAGTGATAATAAATAGTAGTGTATGACACGTGGCATAAGCTTTTTTTGAGCATTCGATAATAATCATCAAATAATGGTAATTTTGTTACAAGTACTTATGTATGTATAATAATTAATTTATTTAATGACCGTAATTGAAATTCAATATTTTTCTAAAAGATTAACAATAAAATTTACTATCTTTTCTATCTGTTATATTGCAACAAAAAATTGTGCAAACAAATACGGTGACGTTACATTAAGATGAATGGGTAGTAAAAGGAAGGATACATTTTGCTTTATTTTAATTCTTACGTAGAACATAAATAAGTAGTTCAATAATTACAGTGTATACTTTGTATGTTTAACTGGTATTTATATGTTTTTAAGAATTTGTGCAAATAATTAAAGGATTCTTATGTTTAAATGGTTACTTAAAGTGAGGAATTATTGAAAATTATGTAGTAATAGTGGGAAAGCTTTAATCCTTGAAATTTACGAAATGATGAGAATAATATTATCATATGAAAAAACATGTAGTCCTTCTGTAAAATGTCAATGGTAATTTTAAAGATCTGAAAAAATTTTCTTAATTAAAAATAAATTGATAATAAGTCAAACATAATGTCAAGAAATTCTCCCCTTTGGCACACTGTAACGAATAATATTTCTCAATATTGTTGTAATTGTAAAACCAAACAACAAAATATTTGAATAAAAATTCTTTATTTCTTAAAACATAATTAAAAATTATCTGTTTTTGTAGTTTAAACAAACTAACCCTATCAATCCAACTAGTTGTAGCTGTCTTAAGATATCACATTTCAAAAACATATTTGGCGCGCTTCACTCAAGTGTACTTGAATTGGTTGGTTAAAAAGAAACACAAACAATTTTCAATATTTGAAAACCAAACCAAAAAATGCGTCACATTTATGAAGAATATACATATAATGAAATTTAATACTTTTTAATAAACTCAACGATACCAGGCTGAAGTGTTTTTTATTAGCCACTGTATTTAATATTTTTTTTTTGTTCTCTTCAACAATCACTTAGAAGTTAAGAGGACACAATTCAATAACTAAAATAATTTTATTGAAAAATAAACGAAATTTCTTAGCGGAATTTATAACCTAATATTCATATGTTCAGAATTAATGGTAGGATATAAGAAGGGCAAACAAATTAAAACCATTATAGACCAGCTGTCACCTCTACAATAGTTGCGAGTGTCACTGGAATTGAAACTTGCTTGTACCATGACATACTGTATTGTGTTGACAGTTGGAATAGTTAGACATTGATACTTTTCTTAGTTTGTTTTTTCAGAGTAAATGTATGACATGCCTCGGAAATGTCATAAGGTCTTAAAGGAAACAATAAGTAGGATTGGTTTTGCTAGACAGTTGGTTAAATTCTATAAAACATTAAGAAAAACAGTATGTGAAAAATGTGGTCAACTAAATTAATTAAAAAACACGAATTTCTTGTTACAAATCTAGATAAATGAAAAATGATTTAAATACTAAAATAATCAAAATCTAGACACGCTGCTTTTGAAATGCAATATCAAAAAAGCAAAACAAATATTCCCTATTTCTCTGTATTACTTTCGATAATTGACCCATATTTCCTTCATTATATGACAATGAAAGTAAAAAATTAAAAATATTTTTTCAGGAACTTGTCCCTTTTATACCCTTTATAAAAAAGTTCTCATTTCGTTTGTAATTAGAACATTTTTCTATAAACTATATAAAGGGTGTCCCAACTAGAACGCAATTTTTAAATTTTAAATAAAACACAGATATTTAAAAAAAAAATCTTGAAACTTTATTATATCGTAAAGTAGACAGAATGAGGTTATGTATGGAACAAGACAGACGTACAGATGGCCGCCGCGGCTTTGCTGGCACACACGCGATCTTTTAATGAAATTTTCAATGACCTTTTTGCATAAATGCTGCTGTATTTCATTAATGCAGCGTCCAATTTCCTCTTTCAAGGCTTATTCGCGTAAACCATCGACTTCAAAAAACCCCAAAGAAAAAAATCTGGAGCATTATTGTGACCCCAAATTGATCGCTATTTGCAAACTGTAGCCGCAAAACTGTCACCATTTTGGTAAAACAATTTCACAATGAGAATCTGTTGTTCATTCGTGTAGCGCTCCATTTTTACTAACCTCGTACCTTCTACTAGCAAACAATAACAATTGTTCAAATGTCAATGACACTTCGAATGGCGCCAAATTAAAAAAATGCGTTCTAGTTGGGACACCCTTTATGTATATATATTATGGAACCTTAAAGTTGATTTAACTATGTATGTCCTGCTGTTGGAAAAGATATCTGACGTACTTACATACATCTAGTACCAACATATCAGACATACGAGCATTTTGATATTAAAAATCTGCAAAATTCGTTCATACCATCTATGAGAAATCTGAAATTCGAATACGCTTAGTTCCTCCAGTTATATGGGTGCGAATATGGACTTATGGGCATGAAATGAAGATTTTCACATCTATATAAATTATTTGTAGCGAATTTGAACTTGATAGTGATGTTTATAAAAGATTTATGCACATTTAAGTGATTTTCAGAAGTGGACTTATATGGGTTAAAATATGAAAAAATGCAAACAGAATATAGTTTCGAGATTGTTCGTAGCATGAAACTTATTTTCGCTGAGTTTTGTACGGATACTGCACTTCTATAGGCATTTATGTACCATAGAGTCAAATCCCGGTAAGACATTTATATGGGGGCTATGAGAAATCGTAAACCGATTCGTACCATGCTCAACAGCACTTGTCCTTCAGCAGTAAAAACAAAGTATGGAAAATTTCTGCATTATATTTGAAGAAATTGCAAAAATATCTAAAAAAAATATCGAGGTTGGCTGAAACTTTGGTCTATAACTCGGCAATTTTCAATACCAAACATTTCAGTGGAACAAAGAATGTTCGGTAAAAGTTTCATTGTTTTAAGTCTTTTTTCGAAGCTCTATTGTGCCTTTAACAGACAGATAATCTTATAAGGACGCAGAATATACATATTGACATTTTGGTTCTACGACCAATATTTCGATGTGTTACAAACGGAATATCAAATTTAATACACACACCGCCGGTTATTGGTACATGAATATAACAGGTATGGCCTCAATTGTGCTGCAATTAAAAATCGGCCAAAAAAGGCTGCAATTTAAACAAACACTCGAAAAATGTAAATGACAGATATATACATACAAAAGTTCCCTCCATTTGGATGTGGCACTACAATTAAATTAGTTGAGAAAAATGTAAAAAATTGTGATGAAAGATCTAATATATGTTATATAGGTGCAGGTGTACCGCAAGAAAGTGTTCTTTGACCAGTTTTATACACTATTTTTACATCTGACATACCAGTGATTGATAACGTTACAATGGCCACATATGCGGACGATACAGCTATTTTATCATCTAGTAATTCGCCTTATGAAGCTGCACTAATAGTACAAAGGGAACTTGATATGCTACAAAAATGGTTATCGAAATGGAAAATATGTATTAACACAGACAAATCAAATCATTTAACATTTACATTAAGAAAAGAAGAGTGCCCCGCACTATACAAACTTAACTTAAAAACTAAGAAATTACATTGGTTGTTAGGAGCTAAGTTAGAGCCAAGTCTCGAAAATAACATCATGATATACAAGACTATATTGAAACCTGTGTGGACTTATGTTATTCAGCTATGGGGAACTACAAGTAACTCTAGGATGATAGTAAATGCCCCATGGTTTGTAACGAACAAACAAATTCATGATGATCTCAGAATTCCATTTATAAATAATGAAATAAATAAATTTAGTTCAAGATACTTGGATCGCCTTAGCAATCATTGCAATATTTTAGCAATTACTCTTTTAGATGAAACAGATGAAGTTAGAAGATTAAAAAGGTTTCACATATTAGACTTACCCTACAAGAAATAGTATACCATATATACATACATACAGTAGTGATATTCGAAACAATTAACAACCGGTTCGCTTAACAAAAATTATATTTTTGCCAAATTTTGATAAAAATAGCGAAAATTTTAAAGTAGCATTCCAGTAACAGACCACAAGCCTCTTGAAGGAAATGATATAAACTTTTGTTTAATAAAAAAATAGTTTTGATTTTGCAAAATAAAAGTAAAAAAAATTCCCTTATTTTTTTCTCAAAAGATTAAAGAAAACGCTATCGGAAACATAATCATCCAAGAATCCAATGTATGACCAAAATAAAATTCATTTGTTTGTACGTTTGGACAATGAACAACTGAACAATATTGTGTTTGTTGCCGAGACTAATCACCTTGATAAATACACATTATATAAAACCGTTAAAACAAAAAACATAATCACCCCAACAAATTTCATATGGAATTTTTATTCACGAGAAGGGTGAATATGCAACAACCGATTCGCAAAATTTTTAAAATTTTAACAACCGGTTCGAGGGAACCGGTCCGAACCGGCTGAATATCAGCACTGCATACATACATATATTTATGTTCATATTACTTTAATTTTATATGTATATTAGGGCGGGCCAAATTTTTTATCGATTAGAGCCGCCCCCTAGGATGATTCTATGGACAATTCTAAGCAACTTTGGTGAAGGAATCTCCAAATTCGAGTCTCCCACTTTTCAAAAAATTAATGACTTGAAAGCAAGAAAGACTTTCAAAAATAACTTATTCCGCTTTTCTTCCACTGAATTAATTTTTTTTTACACATGTTCTTATTTTTTAGGTTGAATTTCTGTTGAAAAAAATAAAATAAATATCAATTTTACCGAACATTTTTTCTCGGAAAATAGACGAAAAATATTGAAAATCGAGATAGACCCATGGTTCATTCACCAAAGTTGCTTAGAATTGTCCATAGAATCATCCTAGGGGGCGGCTCTAATCGATTTTTTCGGCTCCATACAAATTGGCCCGGCCTAATGTATATGCACAATAAATAATATTAATATTTAATATTAAACATAGTTTATTAAGCTTGCTGAAGTTTAATAACGTACGTTAAGTTAGTTCTTTTCTAATTTACTTATTATTGAATAAATATATTGTAAATAAATAAATTGAAAAAAAAATGTTAATTATAAAAATCTAAATTATGGAGATCAGGTTAAAATTTTGAGCACTTAATACGAGTGTAACGCACTTAATATGTGCGTTCAAGGATATTTTATTAGATTTAAGCTTATTTCGACCATTAAACATTAAATTTAGATGCAGTATTTTAGAGAGTTATTGAGAACAATACTCTGTTCATCACTCAATTGTATTATAACTTACAACACAAATTGCTTTTCAAATACATATTTTACAAAATTTTACTAACGGAATAGTTAAGAACTTATAAAATGCACCAACAATTTTTGGACTCTTTGACACTGATTTCAATAATTCCCACACTGTCTTTTATTAAACCAAAAAAAATTAAGAAATACTAAAGAACATAAAAAAATAAGATATGCTGAAAACACCGTTTTCATATTGATGATACACATGCATATTTTTCTAAAAATGTAGTCAAGTGTAAAGGCATTCGATGATGAAGATCACACTCGACCAATATCACATTACATGGTGGGAATTCTTTACACTGTCTCATGACTCGTACACATAGCCATAAAAAAATATCACTCTCAAAGCGGTAACAAAACCAACTAAAACAACTACTATCAAACAAATCAACGACGTGTGTGACAACAACGTATTTTTACTGAGATTTAAACGTAGTTTCAACCGGTTTCAATTAAACTCCAGTCTATTAAACAAGCAGGGTATAAATTACACAGTGTTGACAAAGTTTAGAGTGAATGGAGAAAAACATAAATAAATATAATTCGATAAAAAAAAACCTTTTGCGCAAAACAAAAAAGTTTGCTTCTGATTGTCAAAATGCATTAAGAATGAGTTGTGCATGTGAGAATGTCTACCGTGTTTGGATGAGCTTGAAATATTTGTATTAAAAAGAAGATACTCCCTGTGTTTTTAAACTTAGAATCATAGGAATGATAATATAGGAGTTATTTTTTCTTACAGCGTCTTTCCATCTCAAATTTTATGATTTCTTAGGCATTTGCATAGCTTACCTCAACCATTACATACATAAGGCTCTAAATATCACATTATTGTCTTGTAATCGAAAAGTTCTTCAACTTCATTATGCCTTCATATACTTAAGGATTTTCTAATAAGGGTGGGTGTGAAGTATTCATGATATAACATAAATTTGGATAAATCTATGTTTATGGTTACGTTGACTTTAATTGATACGGCTGATTGGAATTAACCAGAGACTTCAGACAAATCCTACAAGTGGAACCCAATTTAATCGATCTTGATGGTTTATTCACGTAACCTTCGCAGAATGCCCATTGTTACGCCAGCATGCTGGAACCTAATGTCGCCCACATATCGATCAATCATTAAAGAGATGTTGTCAACAAACAGTAACATTTGTCACCTTGTGAACCTCGTGTGCAAAAATCAATTTTTGATAAATTATATAGAATTATTTTTTTTATACTTTTTTATTATTTATTTATTGAAACTTCCTTTACTTCATCAGCCTTATACCGTGTTCAGATATGAAACTTTATTGAGTCAATATTCGCTTAATTGACAATATTATTTTAAGTGTTCAGGCATACGCAATTTTCAGCTTGCTCAATAATCATTTGACAGTTGGAAAACAATACAAAAAATACTCTAAATGGTTGTTGTGTTTCTATGTAAACAAACTTACCTTCACATTGACTTTTCAATGATTTCTTTTGTTTTCTTTTGTTGACATTTGCCATTTTATACAATTTTGTTCACTAAACACAGTTGTGAACAGTGTTGCATTCGAAATCTTACTCAATATTATAACAATTTTGTACTTATTGCGCAATAATTAATTGAGATTTTATATGGGATATTGAGCTCAATAATGGCGTTAATTGTGATTATCGCAATTCAGGTGCATATGTGAACACGCTATTACAATAAATATTCAAATCCTATACCTAAACCTTAAAAACTATTTTCTCCCAGTTGACAATGGTGGTCAAATGGGCCTTAAATTAGTAGGGTGGTAAATCAGCTTTACGAAGTCTTGTTTCTGTTTGAGTTCTAGTAAGTAATCTCGCAAGCGGCTTCGGATGGTTTTGCGACTTTCTCTGAATTCAACTTTAACCAATGATACTTCTAAATCTCTATGGATGTTTTCATTCTTTATATACCAATGTTGCTCCCGTCATGGTACTAAGAATTTTCGAGTGGGCCCTCTGTATAAGATCAATACTGGTATTACTTGCAGTTCCCCATAATTGGATTCCATATGTCCATATTGGTTTGGAAACAGTCTTATACAGGATGACTTTACAATCAAGACTTATTTTAGATTGGTCGTAAACTAGCCAGTGCAGATTAAAATATCTTAGTCTTATATGTACCCATATGTATGCCTGTGGGATATTCAGATTGTTAAGTGAAACAGGTGGACAATTTTTTTCCTAAGCGTAAACGTAACAAGTCAACTTTTCGTTACATTTACATGTATTTACAAACTTCTCAAAGGCCTGTGGGACATCTAAAAAGAGAGCCGAACAATATTGTTTAAGCTCAAAAGATTTTCTTATCTCTCCAAATAAACAGTTAAATTATAGAATTGTAGATATAGATATAGAATTATAAAATATGCTCTAGATCCTATTTTATACCTATAGTGGTATAAATTGAAAACTAAAGATAAAGTTTTAATTTGTCCTCAACAAACAGATTTGGCAGTCAACCTAAAAGAACACAGGAACCAGAGACATTGACACACAATATTACACCGGAATTGTATATTGTTCAATTCGCAAAATAAATTGTTTATCGTTGATACGTAGCCGATGACGGTTATGATCTCACTAAAGTCATTTCCAAAGAAGAACTGTCAAATGCCGTAGGCCTAAAATCGACAGCAAACAGTATGATTTTGTGGATAGATCGCTTACAAAATCGGTAGTTGGTGTAGTTATTTATAAGCAAATTAATTCATGAACAATTCAACTCAATTAGATGCTCCAATATATGATCAAATGCACATAAAATCGAATTATGAAATAGCAATTACAAGTAAAATTAGGAGGTTAAAAAACTATGATGAAATCAAATATTTTAAAGCCTATACATAGCCGGCGGGTTAATCTCTATAGCGATGCGAAAGAAAAATGAAACGTAATCGAACAATTGGTACCCTTTATTGCGTTTTCGTATATTCTTTTCGTCCGTTAAGCGCAAATCTCTTGCAATAATACAATATCAAACGCAAAGGGAACGCATCATGTAAGGCCGCGTTTTCACTATGTCATTTTTGTTGTCAAATTGTCAAAATTGTTGACAATTGTATGAAAACGGGTTGTCATAGGGCGTCATCTATGTTTGCAATCATGATTGCAATGACAAACATGATTGTATGACAACCCGTTTTCATACAATTGCCAACAATTTGACACCAAAAATGATATAGTGAAAACCAAGCATAAGTAAGCAAAAACGCGAACTGCACAAAAAATTTGTTTTAAATGTTTTAATTTACAAGTTTTGACATTTAATTTTGTCATTCTTCGCTATTGTTTACTTTGTGGTGCCAGTGTTGCTACTTTTTCAAATTGTTTTGTAAAAGCGTTTGCGTGAACGATACAGAGTAGCATTATGTACTCTTATCGCATTTACCTTTCGCAACGAATTTACTTTCGCATCGCAATAGAGAGTAACCCCCCTGATCTCAATAAAAAACAACATTTATTACCAAATGGTAAGCAGTTGCCATTACAGAGGATTTTAATCAGTGCTGACATGGCAATAACAAATTGTTGTGAAATAAATTACAATTCAATTTAAATAATTTACAAATTCATAAATTATATATATATAAATTTATGTATAGGTAGACATACTCGTGCATAGACAGATACTACTTTCTACCACGCCAAGCAAATGGCCGCAAATGTTTCATTTTACTTGTATTTGCAATATTAGCATTCAAAGCGGGGAAAAATGTAAGTGCTGCCATTTGTAGGCCTTAACGAAGACCTGTTTACACATTCTAAAAGATTCTATACTCATTCCACTATACCTTCTCTCAGAATTTCAAGTGAATGTCTACAAATCATGATCTCAATAGCAAACACTAGCAATGGTTATGCAATTATTCCTGTATATCGTCACTACAACAATAAACATTATTTTGCTTACTTTGTTATTAGACCTTTATTTATGCTTTCTATGAGGCTTTGCTTGGTTTACCTTCCAATTGCCCTTCTCCAGTAGGCCTTCTATCAGGCATCTAACCAGAAGCGAGTAGGCAAGGCCTTGATTGATAATGACACGCCATGTAAAATTTCAACGATTTGGCAATGTGACTGCAAAATAAGGCCTTCTGGAAGGCCTCTTACAGCATCTTTTCCCGCTGGGATTTTCTTGTACTTTTACACTATCTAACTAGCGTTTAATAAAACTGGCCTTTTGCAACAAAACAAATATAGAAATGGATTTTGTTTTCCTTTTTTTCTTCTTTTACGTTTGTATGTGGTATTTTTTTTTCTAATAAACAGACGCCAATATTTAAAACATAAAAGCTAACGAGGAAGCCCCAAGAATGCGAGCTAACGCCAAGAAAAAGTATTTCATTGATTTTTGAAACCAAAGAAATATTTTTATTTTGGAAAATGTTGTTTGTACGTCGTATTAAGTTGTAAAAATGGAAAAAGGCGTAAAAAATAAAACGGCAAATGGAAAATTAAAACAAATTGGTATATATACTATAGTATGTATTTACAGTGTTGGAAAAATAATAAGAACGTCTTCTTTAATTTTCAATGATATGAAGAAAAAAGTAACTTAAAAACAAATAACTTTGTTAATTTTTCATGTCAAACTATTGTGATGATTTTTTTGATGAATCTATACAGATAAGCTTTAATGGTCATAAGATAATTGCCTAATTTGCAGGGAAAATAATAATTTGCTTGTCAAAAACAAAAAGAGAGATATTTTAAATTTTGGGTTTTAGGCATCCTTGAAATTTATTTCAACAGGAAAAGAGTTGAAACCATTTTCGCTTATGTTTTCAATTGCCTTTAGTCCAAAAATTGTTAATAATGGGTCTTGCAAAGCACTTTATTTGAATTTAAATTATTTTAAAGCTTTGAAAATAAGTATAAAGTATGAATAAAATTACAATACTGTTGATGGATTGTTCGAAAACAAAGTGTTTTCAAGCTATTCACAGAAAACTAAATCCACAGACAAGAGGCAGAAAGCGAAAAACAACGATACGGTTTGATCAGTGCTTAATACGTAAAAGCAAAAGAAATCTATTTTGGTGATCTCAAAATTGTTTTATGTGCATCTGTTACTTGTGGTACTATTAAAAATAGGCTTCGGAAAGCTGAAGTAAAAGCCCGTTATCCGAAGGAGGTACCTTTATTAAGCAAACAGAATGTTAGTCCCAATTAGCACGAAGCAATTCTTCAAGCTATGCTGATTACCTTTTAGACATCGGAGTGGGGGGAAGATAAGACGAGTACACACTCTATTGTACTAGCAATTCTTGTTACTCTCTTATTTGTATTACATATGTATGTAAATAAAAATAGGAGTGATTTAAGCAATAAAATTGTGCTGTGTGAACACCGAAGAAATTTCAAGGAAAAAATTGTATCAATATTTTCATAAAAATTGCTTCGTGTAAATAGGGACTTAAAAATAGGTTGTGTTTTGCTAAGTCCCCGTTTACACAGTCGAACATTTGGAATAAAAACATTTAGCTCGGTAGAAAATTACGGGTGGGGAAGAGAAAATCAATTTTGTGTTCGGTACTCGGTGAACATGCTTTGTTGACATTTTCTTTGCTGGAATTTACTACAAATTATTACACAGCACGAATAAGAGAAATGTCAAAAAAGCAAATAATAATGAAATGTGTCTGACAACATTGTTCGACAGTGTGACCGCGAATGAAAAAACAAAAGAGAATTCCAGATGTTTTTCTTCCAAATATTCGATTTTGTAAACGGGGACTAAGAAACATCTGCACCGGTGATATTGAGGAAATTTGCTTTGGTCAGATGAAATAAAGATAAATTTGTTTGGTTCTAATGGCAAAACCTTCGTTTAAAGGTCATAAACTAAAGAATTTGATGTCATTTATACCCAAAAATCCGTAAAACATGAAGGAGGTGTCGTTCCAATTTATTGGATTGTTGGGGTTGTTGTTTTTCATCTGGTGTCGTTGCAATAGATGGATGAAAAAAAGTGAGATGTGGATTACGTAGAAATATTGCAAAATCAACTGCTATCCTATGCCAGAGAAGAAATGCCGCTCCTATGAGAATTCATGCTGGACAAAGATCGCAAGCACATATCGAAACTAGTTAAGTCTTGGTTTAAGCAAAACAAAATGCATGTTATTGAGTGGCCGTAAAAAACCCCGGACTTAAACCCTCTTGGAGAATACCAAAAAATTACGAGATATAAATAGCTTAAAACAAAAACGATATGTGGTAAAAAATCAAGAAGGAATAGAATTCCATATCTCCGGAACTATGTACAAAACTTGTGGGATATATGTATCGTAGGTGTGAAGAAGTGTTAAAAATGGTTAAAGGTCTAATAATATGTGAGGCATACAGGTAGATTGTTATAAAGTTATAACTAATTCTGCAGAAAATATATTGTCCTTATTACTTTTCTCGCATCTTGTGAATAAAATCGAATTTGTTGCTGAAGAAGTGAGTTATTTGGCTATATTTTTCTTTTATCAGACTGCATTGCTTTAATATGGCAAATATTAATTTGTTATTACATATTGAAATATTAACAAAAATTAAAAACAAAAGTGCATTGAGAAGTACAGTTCTTATTATTTTTGCCAACACTTTATGTGCATTAATATGTGTGTGGTAGAAGATTTAGTGAGTGATCATTTGAACCAAAATATATTCTATTAAAAAGGGAAAAGGATTTCCCAATAAGGATCGGTCGATGTTGGCAGTCTGTGGCGGCCATGTTGTTTTTAAAATCTATTATTTATTATTCAGTCACTGATGCCAAATCATCATGGCAAGATGAATGGAAAAAATGCCGTAAGTGAGACTTTGTTAACCTACTTCGGGCAGACAAAGTGGTAAAATAGCCACCCATATACGAATTTCGGTCCTACATCGTCATTAGTCCGTACTCCTTCGAAAAAGACATTGGTGAGAACATTGTCTCAGTGACAAGATACACAGATCTACGATAACCAATTTCTTTTCGACCGATGTAAAAGACATGGGGATGACGTGGTCTAAGCCGAAATCGACTCAAAATCAACAAAACCCAGCTATCGCTCCTTGAAATTTGCAACTCTTGGATCAGTGACACCGATGGAAGATGCTGCGGATATTGGGATAGATCTTAAAAATACCTAAATTTAATATATTCTATGTCCAGATCCAACATTTTTATCAGAAAATAAATGATAATTAAGGTGTAGACGTTTAAAAGAAACCAGAATAATTTATTTATATGTATGTTTGTATATAAAAAATGTACAGTTTGCAACAAATATCTACAAGAGAGTCGCCATTACAATTGAGTTACTTATTTATGCAATAAAAGAAACATTTTATTTGAAATTTATTTGTTTGTTTAACATCATCAAAGGAAGGATTTTCTGGTTGATGATTTAAACAATCAATTCAAAAAAGTCAATTTTTTTCTAAGAAGCTTAGCAACCCAAATTGAATTAAAAACACAGCTTACAAATATTCAAAAAACAACAAAAACGACATGACAATAATGATAATTGAGAGCACAATTAATTAAGTAGCGTATAATGTGCAATATGCTCGCTTATCAAAAAGTATCAAAATTTTTTGTTTGCCCATTTGTGTTTGTTTAAATTCTTAAGGTATATGTATCAATTATAAGGGGTGTTTACCGTTAATATGGGCGCATGTGAATATGGAAACAGGACTATGAGGTGGAAGTGGTAAAGGAATCATTATTAGGGTGGGCTTTTGGCTTTATATTGTGGTTTAGTTTTTTTGTTACTACGATTCAAGTTAATGTAAATAATTTGTAACCATAGTGTTGTGATTGATTTTGATGATTTTTTAGAGGAATAGAAATATTTGCACAGGTGAATTTCTAAACAATTAACACCTGTATTTGCAGGAAGTTTATATTGAAACTTCTTAACACTTTGTTGGTACAGACAAGTTTATATTTGGATAATCTTTATTAGTTATTGATAACATTTTCCATGAGAGTTAATTCCTAGTTCAAAATAACAATTAATTCTTTAGTTTGAAGCAAAATAGAAAGTAAAATACTAGGACAACAAAACTATCTCAAGATGAAATTCTTTCACTTTTTTTAGAGTTGTAAAGGGTTTTTAAACAAGAATTTTGTTTTCCATTAAAAGTAATTTTCGCTTGAATTTTATTAAGAATTCATTTAAGAACAACCAGTCATTTGTTTCGATCATCAACAAGCTAAATTACCGCATTTGGACTTTCGAAAATCGGCGGCCAATTTTTAAGAAGCTGAATATGTCACTGTTAGGGTATCGAATAATCGAAAAATTTCTTAAAAATAATTATTCGAAGAATATCAAAATTAATATTTTTGTATAACAAATAATTCGATTAATTTGAAGAAGAATAAACGAATAAATATGTTTGTGTTAATTTGTCGTTTCTTTTTAGAATTTGTAATAATTTTATAATTAAAAATAGTATTCATTTTACATCATTTCGTTTAAATTTTATTTACAAAATACGACGTGTTTAAAAAACAGATATTTGTGTATATAAATAAAATGATTATTATTATTATATCAAAAAATTAAGTTTAATTTATTTTTTGATGATGAAATCCTTGAATTTCATTAAAGTTTTCAATCGCTATAAATTAGTGTTCCGATAGTTCCCTATACAAATGTATAAGTGTACGGCAGTTAGTTATAATTATAAAAATAAATATTTGACATTAAATAAAAAAATTGTGAACGAGTCCAGAGCGGCGAACATCGAAAATTTTTCTATAATTTGCCATTTATTGCAAACAAAATACCTATGGAATGGAAAAATTTCAAATATGGTAAGAAACTTTTGGAAACACGATGATAATTCAACCAGTGTCATCCTTTTAACTTAACATAAAATGGTGGTGAATAAGTTGAAGATATTGTGGATAACATTGATGATGATAACGTTGAAAGAGGCAAAGAATATAATTATTAATGTGTATATAAGAGATATTATTAAAAATGGCTTTAGACGATATTACTTTATGTACGATTGATGAAGGAAATACATTTTCATGTCACTTTATTTAAAAATTTTAGATTATTCGAATAATTTGAAATATGTGATCGAATTATTCGAACAAGTTAAAATCTCTTATTCGAATTATTCGTTTTATTCGGACGAAAGAAAACTCGATTAATTTGAATACGCTATCAAGGGATATTAACAACTAAATGTTGGCCTATTATTGATAATATATGTAGATGACTGGCATGTTGTCACAACAGGACAATCATAATAGACTAACATAGAAATGGTAAATCCCTGCGTGAAATAGGTTAAATCGTTGGAAGGCATCACTGTTCATTAAATAAAAATTATAGACACGTATAATAAAACGCAATATTGTGGAAAATTTGCCTGGTGCAAAACGACTAAACCGTCGTTTGGAGTAAGAAAAGTCAAGGTACTGTAAAAATAACTGAAAATGTTACGAATGTTACGAGTACGATTAGAAGAACTTTGCATCAAAATGGCCTACGAGGGAGAAGAAGCCCTTTATATCAAATAACAGCCAAACCAAACGTTTGAATTTCGCAAACAAAAAATTATAAACGTACCGCAAAACCTCTTAAAAATATTGCCAATTAAGAACAAAGCCTTCAGTAATAAATATGTTACCAAGATGGTAAAATATTGTGGCGGCTTAGGGCCAGTTTTTAGGAGAAGGATTAAACTTGGTTTGTTAATGGTTTAGTTAAACTTTAATAACATTCAAACTTTTTTAATCCACCTAGTCGTTTTTCAGTGGTAGTTTAAAAAACGTCAAATTATTTGATGTTACCATATTTTAAACATAATAAAAATATGGCATCGTTAAAAATTTCTTATATAAATGTGGTAGCATTATAAAATTTCTCTAAAACATAAACAAATAAAAGTGGTAAAAGAAAAAAATATTGTAAAATCAAAGCAGCAAAAGAAAAACCCAATAAAAAATTCCAAAATTCTATACGCTGATGGCTGATAAAATTCGCCATTATCATGTAAATGAAAATGGTTTGGACGAGCTCTTAATGTCCGGGGTTTTCTTAATATAGTTATATTTAAATTGTTATATATTTCCGAATCATAATTCTCATCATCTGAGGAAAAATCCATTTTATTATAATTTATTTTATGTTATAAGGTAAAACTTAAAACAATCAGCTCTTTTATTTTATAGTATGTACTTTTAAACAGCTGATATATGTTTTGACAAATATGAATCGAGTATAAACGCCCATTCTTGAAGGGTTAAACGCCAATTAAAACAAAGTAAACTACATCCTAAAAACTTAATTTGAATTTTAAACTAAGTTAAAACAATAAACATGGTTGAACTACATCCTAAAAACTGGCTCTTAGTAATGGTCTGGGGTTGTATGGTGCAATCAGGGGTCGGTAATCTACAATGAAAAATTTCGTCTGATTTCACTCGTTGATTTTATGTCTGTGATAAAGATAAATGGACTACAAACAAAATATTAAATACAATGTTAAAATTTAATTATTTTTGTATGTTCCTTATTTTTCTAGTTTATGTTACTGAGTTATATTTTGCTTAATTCACTTAAGAAATTTCATATATTTATAATAAAATATTTTTCCAGCAAAATTAGATGTTTACTTTATATTGACGCTCACAGTAGAAGCAAGGGCTGCAATCGGTATTTTTTTACCATTGCTTTATACTATTTAAAAGCGTGTTTAGTATTAGAATTGACTAATCACAGGAATTCACATATTTAGAAGTCTTATCATAAACATTATTCTAAAAGTCAATTCTGCAACAATAACAAACAATTTCATTTATAGCTACACAAAATCACCAAATACAATCAGTCGATGACTAGCGTCTGGCATTAAAAGAACAATGAAATTCTTGCTTGTTATTAGTATAATTTGTGGCCTCATTATCGTAAATAGGGCAGCGGTTATGAGAGGAAATTATGCAGATCCAAGTAAAATTTAATTATATTATAAGTAATAATTATAATAATTGTTATTTATTTGTTCTAATAAGATCACCCAGGCAAATGTGTAGTTGAAGGTGTGGTTTTGTCGCCTGGAGAACATCCCTATTCAAGCTGCGGTCGTATGCTGTGTGGTAAGAGTGGAGCAGTTGTTTTTCATACGTAAGTTTAATATTGATATTTCACTAAAGCAATAATAAACCTAAAATTGTTTATTTGTATTAAGATGTGGTGCCATACTACCTCCCGAAGGTCATAAGCTGGGAGAACCCGTTCATCCAACAGCGCCATATCCACAATGTTGTGAAAAGCATTATATACCAATTGAGAATGATAATGAGTAATTATTACAAATATTTACATTAGTACATATTTGTGCCTTTTGCACTTTGTACTGGATAAAACTACAACTAATAAAGATTATTTAAACAAGTTTTTTGTTATTCATTAAAATAATTCAGCAAAAATTTAAAATAAAAATGTATTAATTAAAAATTGAATAAATTTACTTGCATGTTGTGTACACATTTTTGCAAATTATCCAACACAACACAAATTATAATAAATAATCGAGAAACTGTCTAGAGCCATTGAGAACAATATTTTAGCAAATAGAGACTATTCTGAACGAGTAATAACTAAACAGCTTAAAGTAAGTTAATTAGTGGTTATAAAAGTCCAAAAAGGCGTTCTATTGTTCTCAAACCACAAATTTATTAATGTAGGCGGACGTTCATGGTAACACAAATGAAAAGAAACAAGTGTTTAACACCAAAAAATGCTTCTATAGCAATAGGCAAACCCGTTAGTCGATGGACATCGTTTCGCGAAATTGGCAGTAAACAAATTAAAACAATGCATTGACGATAAACAATTTTAAAGCGCGGTTAAAGTTTGCACCAGAGCACAGAAATTGAACAGTAGATGATTGGAAACATGTAATCTGGTCGGACGAATCCAAATTTAATTGTTTTCAATTCGAAGGTAAATAATATTGCTGGCGCCGAACAGCACAGAGCATTCAAAGACAGCATAGAAAGGAAGCAATGAAGCATGGTGGAAGGAACGTTATGATATGGGGTTGCTTTACATGGTGGCACCTCGGACCACTGTAGAGAATCGAAGGAATAATGAGAAAAGAAGACTATGTGTCTATTTTGCAAACTCATCTTCCCAATTAGAGCGTCTATCATATGGATTAAGCTACTTCTCAGCTGGACCCAAAGCACAGATCCAAAATCGTGAAAGAATTGCTTAGCTTAGCGTAAATTTCCTTTTGATGCAGTGAGCAGCAAAAAGTTGTCAATCGTAAAGAGACAGTTGGGACTAGTGATGGCAAAAAAAAAAGAATAATCGATTAATGGATTATAAGATTAATCGAAAAGAAAAAATAATCCATTGCAATTAATTGG
The DNA here is from genome assembly GCA_916048285.2 of Bellardia pandia. Classification (NCBI taxonomy): domain Eukaryota; kingdom Metazoa; phylum Arthropoda; class Insecta; order Diptera; family Calliphoridae; genus Bellardia; species Bellardia pandia. The sequence continues at coordinate 49,003,849 of OU696529.1, forward strand.
AAAGATTTAATCGATTAATCGATATTTTTAGGTAAAATTGAAAATTGTCATAAATAAAAAAAATTATTATTATTAAAAAAATCATTTATTTAGCACAGAATTTAAAAATAGAAGCTTTGATAACCGTTTCGTGGTTAATCTGTTTCGTTTTTGCGTTACTGCACCTGCTTTGGAAAAAGCCGCTCTGCTCTGATGGTACAGATGTACCAATCAAAAAGTAATATTTTTGTGCAAGAGAGTACAGCTTAAGGTAGACCGATTTAATTTCTTCCCATGCGTCTATTATACTATGTTTCCACGGTACATGCTTCGCTCTCTATTCATGCTTCACAACCCAATCATGTGCGAAACAACTTGCTTCACCATACAAATTTTCAAGAGCGAATCAAGTAGATTCATATTGAATCTATTTGCGAAGCACGAAAAATTGCACTCTTCTCTAATTTTTATCGCAAGTTTATCTGCACAAGCTGTAAAAATTTAATATTATTGTAAACAAAGCAAATTATTTTCTTGTTGCTGGAAGTAAAGAAAGTAAATACATACGAATGCTAACTAATTTCCACTCACTTTTGTTTGTCCATTAAAAAAAATTATTTTCCACAAATTGTAAATTCTGTTTTTTTTTATTCTGTTTGTTTATTAAAGACAACTGTCAAATCGAATCAAGTTTATTAGTCATGTAAACAGCATGATTCATAAACATGATTCAGAAGGCGAAGCATGTGATTCAAGTCGTCGTGGAAACATAGTATTACGTTGCGCTTTAATTCTAGTACTGCAGCATTGAGAAAGAAGCTTAGTTCATCTTGAGGAAGTGTTGAGTCATTGTTCTTTCTTCTTCGTTTGTGGGCTTAAGATTTATGGTGAGCCCATAAATCAAATTCCACTTCACCAACAGAAGACGTTTCACTGCCGCTTCCAATGCTGTCTTCTATATGAGCAATTTCTGCCATTTCATTTCTTAGATGTCTCATCACTGTTGATAAAGCTAAGGGATCTTCAAAATGAATTTGTTTAAATCTTGGGTCTAGCAATGTTGATGCTGTCAGTTGAAATGAATGTTCGATTTCCCCAAAGCGACGTTGAAACTGGTTCAAAATGTTTGTTTTTAGTTACTTGCCAATAGATAAACATTCAATTTTCATGATTTTTTCCGAAATTCATCTGGCAGTCACGAAAAACACTCAACCATGCGTTTGTTTCTCTTTTCTTTTTTATGTTCCTGGATGTCTATCGATTATTTTTTGGAATAATCGATTAACTCAATTAATCGAAAGAGAATTCACGAGAAAATTAAATCGTTAATTAAAGAAAAATAATCGAATATTACTAGTTTTTCGATTAATCGTACCATCACTAGTTGGGACAATATCGCGTAATTCTAACCAATTTGGACGAGCTTTGACAGCGGGTTCAACGCGAATATTCCAAATTAATTAATTGACAAATTGGTAGAAAATGTGTTTTTCGAAATAACGTGCTTTGGACTAAATATTAAAAATTTGTGTAATGGGCAAAATTATTTGTGGATTATTATTATCAATTTATACATTTAAATGTTATCGAGAGCAAAATATGTATAGTGATAAATACGAACAAAGTTCTTCATAAATTTTAATGCAAAATCTTTTACCAACATTGCAAATTTTTTGTTATTTTAAATTTGGAAAGATGTGGGAACAATACATTGGAAAATTGTTTTATTAAAATGATGTGTGTAAAGAAAAATATAAATTTATTATACATATGTATATATGTATGTTCTTAAAGAAAGCTTAAAATATTAATAAAAAACTGCAAAAATCTATAATTTTTGAAATTTTCAAATTAAAAATCGAAATTAATAAAAAATCGTAAGAACGATATTTTCAATTTTGTATTTAAAACAGCATTCAATTTTCAAACGGTTGTAATTATTGATTCTATTATTTTGCTGTTTTATTCGTTTATTCTGCACAAAATTATTCGTGTTACGAAAATGGACATAACGATTTTAATGGATACCCTAATATTTATACAACTATATAAAATAAATTAAAAAAACTCTTATCACTGACATGACACTCAAAAATTATTTTGAACTCAAATTAGATTTCTAGAATCTATGTAAACCAGTGATGGACAATGAGTTTTCAGATTTCGTATTGACTATATAAATAAAATGCACATTTAAGACCTCCACGGTATCATTTTCAATATTTGTTAAATAATAATAAAACTTAACTTATATTTTATGGCAGTACAGTACAATTTTATACTCGATTGATATTGATTTATTGCAAGTGATAAAAAAAGAATACGCTGTAAGACTTCTTCAAAGAATCATTAACTTCTTGTGCTATCAGATAAAGCGTTTGTTCACGATATGCAACTAGTGTTCCAGGAAGAAAGGATACTCTAACAATTTTATTTTAATGCAAATAAACAGAGCTCGTTTCGTAATAAAATGTTTCTTGTAAATTATCTTTATTTGGGGTTTGTTTGTATTTACTTAAAGTTAGTTAGACGGCTACTTTTAAATCTTTAAGAATATTATTTGCCTTAATTATTGCGATTATCTAAAATGTTCTTATTTATGAAGTATTGAGTTATTTGCGAAAAATTAATCTTGTTAAATAGGTATATATATATATATGTATATACATACATATATTCGTGCATCCTTCGATTGCATTTCCAAAATTACTAGATTTATTTTTTCAAGTATAGAAGAAATAGAAGGGTTAACTTCTAATGATTTTGAAATCCTGATTAACTACATATTAAGCTCAGCTTTTGTCAGAGGCTACAATTGTTCAATAATTCAACCAAAAATTTCTTGTCGTAATAATAATTTTATAGGTGAATATTTAAAGATCAAATTGATATTGTTCATTAAATTTAATAAAATCTCTTTGGCTTGGACTATTACACAAATAGTAACTGAAATGATATATTTATCTATTTCATCTGAAATACCAAATTTTGATGCAACAACATTTTGAAATTGTACCAAATGACTCGTGGTAGTACCACGGTACCAACTGTGTCTAAAATGCAGCGTTGTCAACTTGGTGCATTGCGCACCATTTTTGGTGTTTTTTTAAATTTTTGGTGCGGAAAATTCTTTAGTTGGTGCGCGGTGCGCTTTTTAATTTTTGGTGGCACCAAAGCAAATTCAACACAACTTTTTGTTTCAGTGTGAGAAGAAATCTTTCTACAATAAAATACACCTGTTTGAGTGTTTTTTAATTTTTTCGAAAATGTGATGAAATCTTTATTTTTACTAATTTTTAATAATTCATAACTCATGAAATCTATACGATGAAAAAATGTATTTTAAATACGAATGTTATCATACATTTAAATCATGAAATCAAATTCTTCAAAAATCTTTGTTTGAAAATCAAATTAACATTTCAAACATGTAAATAAAAATTCTTGTATAACCTGATGGTTTGGTCTAGTGAACTGTAGACGAACAACCAGGGTTAGAGTACCAGTGGAATCTTAACAAATTTTATTGGAAAAAATCAACTAGAAAACAAAAATACATATATAAAAAAAAGTACCAAATATGTACTGAAATTAGCTTTTTTACCAATTAGTACTTTAGTTCCGAATATCATATTGTGAGTTAAATTTTGAGTGGTTAAATGCTTATTTTATCTTTATTAGCTCATTTATTAAAAAAAGGCTTTTACTATTATTACTTTTACTAATAATCGTTGATAAAAAGAATTTGATAGAATTTATGATATTAAAAAATTTCAAATTAATTCAATAAATATTTGAAACAAAAACGAAATTCTTAACTTGGTGCCTTTTTTTTGTAAATGGTGCGCTTTTTTCTCCATTTTGGTGCGTTTTGAAATTTCAAAGTTGACAACGCTGCTAAAATGTATCAAAAAAGTACAATTGTACCACGTTTGCCAAAACTGATGTAAACACCAGCAAATCAGTTAGATGATGTCTAGCATCTCGCATTGAAAGAACAATGAAATTCTGGCTTTTAATAAGTTTAATTTATGGCCTCGTATTCGCTAATAGGGCAGGAATTTATACAGATCCAATTAATATAAAGATATGTACATATGTATGTATTAAAAAGACTGTTTAATAACACATCATTTGTTGTTTAATATAATTTTAGAATACCCAGGTAAATGTGTTGTGGGCGATTTGATTTTATCGCCTGGAAAATAGTTTAAATGTTGTCTAATATTGTGCGGTAATGAAGGTTTCGTTGTCTTTCATATGTAAGTAGAAATATAATATTTGTTTTAAATGTTAATATATATATTTTTTGTACCAAATACTATAGATGTGGTAGCATAAGACCACCAAAGGGTTTTAAGTTGGGTGAACCCATCGTCATATCCGAAATGTTGTAAAAAGCATTTTATTCCCATTGATAATGAGCAAATGCAGACAATATTTTCTGAAAATTCTACTTATTTACCTACTTGTCAAATACGAGATCAGTGTCAAAGATTTACAATAAATAAAGAGAAAATGTAAAAAAATGTATGACTAGTCGTTTGAATCTTGTTTGTAAATTAATCTCTTAACCTTTCGGTGGGTATTGGCAAGAATTTTCTATTATAATACTCATACTATGTAGTAGTACGTAGTACAAACTGAACTAAATACTTTAGATTCTAAACTAAGTAACTTAACTCAGTGTGTGTTTGTAGGTACTACTCATATGTATGTTGTTTTTTATTTAAATAAATATTTCATAATTTTAACCAATTCCACCACAAATACAATATCGAATAACAAAAAAAAAAAACACACTCACCAATGTAGAAAAAATAAACAGAGATTTACAATTTTTGTGGCTGATTACAATTGAATGAACATCGGCTGCTAGGAGAAATATTTTTTATTTTTATTTTTCATTCTATAGCAGCAAAATGAACGTACCAACCAACATCAACATCCTTATGGTGGCGGAGAGTAGAGTGAAACTACAAATGGAAATGGCAGCAAAACAAATGAGACAAAGAAGTGCAAACAAACAAAAAACGACAGAAGCAAAATTAAAAAAAAAAAAATCGAAAAACAAATAAAGCGACACATTCATCCAACCATTCATCCATTTTACACACATTCATGGATGAAGCGGACGGAATTGAAATGGTAGACGACAGTCATTGGTTAAGAAGAAGTCAGTTGTGTACGAGTGTGAGTTTGAGTACGTACATAGGTAGTCAAGAGATTGTCACCATATCTGTTGGCAAATGTGTCTGGGTTAGTGTTGCCAGTATGGCTAAATTTTTTTTAGTTCCCAAAATAATGAAATTAAAAATAATCAATAAAAGAAGGAAAATATGTGATGACGAGAAAGTAATTATTGAAATATCCCATAAAATTAAAAAAAAAAACAAGTTGTGTGCAAGTTGAGCCAGTCCCAAACGTAAATCTAATTGAGCAATTGACATAATTCGCATTTTATGTTGTTTTATTTGAATAACAATATATACAGCCATGTCACAGAATTTAATTCCGTTCGGAAGTGGAATTAATTCCATATTTTACTTCTATAGAAACAGTAAAACGAAAATAGTTTTCGAAATGAAACCTGGAAATTCTTAAAATTACAATTCCTCATAGCAAATTAAAAGTGGTTTCATTCCGAAAACTATTTTCGTTTTACTGTTTCTATAGAAGTAAAATATGGAATTGATTCCACTTCCGAACGGAATTAAATTCTGTGACATGGCTGATAATTCTGTCAACACTGGCCTGGCTATGTGTATTTGGTATTAAAAGGAACGAAGGAATAAATTTGTAAAGTAATGAGCCCAGAGTACATTTGTTCAATTCACAACTGATGTTGTAGTGTCGTAGTAGTACGACGCACAGTGGGATTTTTTGTGCAATAAGTCATTTTTTCGACACATAAAATTTAAAAATGTAATGATGCAGTTTTGTAGAAAATTTATTCAGTATGAAGAATCCATAAACAGTATTCCAAAAAAACGTTTATTTGTCTTTGAAATAATGAAGTAAAGTCACATGTAAATTTTGGTCCAAAATATTGAAAACTGTTTACGCATTTCTAAAGTGTTTGTACGTAAGATAATTTTATTGCTCTGATGATTTAAATAGTGATTTTCTTCAAATATAGCCTTTTCTGCGTATTTAAAAAAAAAATTATAAAATTCGCTCATATGGTTTAAAAGATATGATAGAATAAAATTTGTTCTATAATGAGCCGTGATTACAAACTTCCTTGGAAAAAAAAGGTTGCTCGGTCGTGCTCGGTGATCTCGCTATAATAAAATGAAAGGTAAGACTCCATACTATCATTTAAAAAAAAAAAATTTAAATAATTAATAATCTTTTATAAAATCATAAAATTGGTTTCCGATTTCATGAAATTTTTAATTTTAAAAAATTACAAAAATATATTGCATAATTTTAGGCACGTGCGTTATAATGGCATTAAGTTACAACAATAACTTATTTAGAATAGATTAAAAACAAAACCATATGATTTAACAACAATAAAAATAAAACAATTTGTGAAAATAACGAAGTGGAAAAGATATTATTAAAATGAGTTTATTTTCTGTGTTATATAGTGAACTGAGTTACGAACTCATTAATTGCAATGCAAGTTTGGAATTAATAAGCGATTTCATTACATCAAAAAATGCAATGCTTCAGGATGAAGAAATCGGTATAGTGAAAAGAGCAATTCAAAAGAGGTTTCTTGGTCATTTCAAAAAACGGTGACAAGATGGAACAGATGGGTATACGAGTGGATGCAGTTCAACAAGGAACTGGGTCTACTAACGATGGAAATATGTCCAGGCGTTTCTTTTCAAACCCCGCACTTGTTGCCGATGTGACTGGTGTAGAGGAGCAACTAATTGATCGATTTCGCATTATACTACAAATAATAACTTGTGGCAAAAAAGTTAATTCCTTGAAGTTCAAGAATTTTGCTCAAGATACAGCAAAACTTTTTGTTGAAAAATATAGTTGGTATTATATGCCAGTAACAGTACACAAAATACTAATACACGGAAAGGATATCATGGATGCGGCAATACTTCCTATTGGCATGCTTTCTGAAGAAGCCAGAAATAAAGATTATAGAAATTATAGATTAAGGTTCTCCAGAAAATGTGATAGAGTTGCAACAAATACAGATGTTTTTCATCGACTTCTAGTATCGTCAGATCCTTTTATAAGTAGCATTATATGTCAACCCCGTAAACAGGTTATGGAACTTGATGATATAGTTACAGAAATGATAGATGATGACTAAGAGTCTATATTTAAATGCATGTATTGAAATTTATTTATAAAATAATTAGTTTTGGTAATGAAACAAAAAGTTGTGGGAAAAAATATAATATGGATTATATGGGCGGTGGGTAGAGGGCGTGGCCAATTTTGATGAAACTTTATATTTTTCTTAATTGAGCTAACCAAAGGCTCTGTGCCAAATTTCAAAAACTTTGGGCCAAAAATTAATTTTGGGTTCTATGGGCGGTGGGTAGTGGGCGTGGCCAATTTTGATGAAACTTTATTTTTTTCTTAATTAAGCTAACCAAAGGCTCTGTGCCAAATTTCAACATTCTACGAGCACTCCTTAAATTTTATGCCAAACATTGTATGAACAAATCCCTCTGTGCGACGCGTCGTCTGAATTTACAATAGTTGTACAAATGTTGTTGGTAATTTCTATATATTGTATGTAATTTCGAATGTTGTATGAAAGTTTAAGTGTTGCCAAAAGGAAAAATATGTATCTCAACATAAAAATTACTAATTTTAGTTAAAACGGTAACACTCAAATCATAAACTGTTTGAAAATTTAAAACAAGAAAATAAAATTAATAAACAAAAAATTTGAATAATGGATATTGTGAAAATAGTGCGGTATGTCTTAATTTTGGAAAATATTCATATTTTGTTTAAAGTGTTTTTCTTTTATTATTTTAAAGGTTTGACAACGTAAATATACGACTTTGCTCAAAATTGTGTTCAAAATCAAATAGTTGTATCATACAACATGAAACATCACTTGTGAATTAAACAATAGTTTATGTATGAGATACTCTGGTAAACTGCAGTAGACTGCCTACAAATGCTTTGAACTATAGAACACACAGGGTTGCGAATTATTTTGTTGCAATAAGAAGAGAACGAATGAATGAATATTGACCAGAACAAAAAGAACATTACTGCAATTACTACAGATTAATCCCTAGTGAGCCAAATAAAAACTGTAAAATCCGTGATGGTCAAATAAAAGTTTGTGTTATATACTTTACTTTTAGTATACAAAAATAGATGTAGATAATGAAGAGTAGAAAACTTAAAATGATTAGAAAATATTAATGTTCCAAATACTCGTACTTAAAAACATTCATATTGACACAACAATTTTTTTTCAAATGTTAATGTTTTAACGTTTTAAACATTTATTTACCATAAAATCTTAAATGCTAGTTGCGATGCTTCACTTTTATCTTTATTTATTTATTTATTTTATTGAATATCACATGCAACAAGAAATTAATCTTTTAAGTTACAGCATGTGATTTTATGACGATTACAATATAGATGTGCACAGTAAAATAGTAATTAAATAATTAAATTAAAATTAAAATATAATAATAATAAAAAAGAGAATAAAGAAAATAAAAATAAAGATGTAACATTAAATATCTTCAAAATTAAAAGTTTGAAAATAACATTTTTTTAAATTGTAAAGCGTTGCTAATGATTTGTAATGGGTTTGGTAACGAGTTCCACAGTCGTATCGTATTGGTAAAGAACTGCCACTCAGATATTAAAGTCCGATATCTAAGTTGAATAATTTGTTTTCCTCTGTTAGATCTTGCAAATTGAATGCGATTAAATAAGTAAGCAGGTTCTTGTGTGTAAATAATTTTGTGCAAAAAGATTAACGCCCTGATTTTCAGTAAGTCCATAATTTCAACTCCGTATAATGATTTAGAAAAGAGAGAGGTACCATCATATCTTCTTATGCCGTAAACGTATCGAAGAATAGCATTATACGCTACTGTTAGTCTGGTTTTACTGGTTGAGTCGCAATATGCAAAAATTTCGCAGCCATACAAAATCTTAGGCATTAAAAAAGTTTTTGCAAGAAGCACACGAATATGAAGAGGTGTGATATGTTGCAGTGGATATAGCGCTCTAAGCATTGAGAATATTGTTCCGGAAACAGAGTTTATATGAGTGTTCCATTGAAGGGAATTGTTGAAAATTATGCCAAGGTTCTTAGTTGATTCTAGAACCAATATATTTTGATTTCCTAAGGTTATAGGAGTATCAGCAATAATACTTTGATTCCGTTGGGATACAATCAGACATTTTGATTTTTTGGGGTTCAGGTATAGATCATTTGACGACGCCCAGCAATATACTTTGTTCAGATCTTGATTGAGTTTTGCAATACCATCATCTATAAAGTCCTTTTTACAATGTATATACAATTGCACATCATCAGCGTAAATATGGATATCACTATATAAAAGACAATATGGTAAATCATTTATGTATAAAGTGAAAAGTAGTGGTCCGAGAATGGAACCTTGTGGTACTCCTTTAGACACAAGTAAAGGAGTAGATACACTTTCGCCAGCAGAAACAGACTGATAACGATCAGCGAGGTACGTTCTAAGTAACGACGTGGCAGTTGACGAAAAATTAAAGTTGTTGTACAGCTTACTACAGAGCATTTCATGATTTACTGAATCAAATGCTTTGGAATGATCCAAAAGAACCAATAGTGTGACACCACCACTATCAATGTTGCATCTAATATCTTCTGTCACACTTATCAATGAAGAAACACAGCTATGGCCTGCTCTAAATCCTGATTGTTTACTAAACAGGAGCTGATTTTTATTTAGGTATTTGCTCATTTGGTTGTGTAACAGTCGTTCAAATACTTTAGACAAAAATGGTAGTATTGATATAGGACGATAATCATTTGAGGATTTAGCAACAGGTATGACCTTTGCATATTTCCAGCAGTTAGGAAAATGGCTGGTGGTTATCACAGTGTTTAATATGTGTGTTATATAACGTATCATTGTAGGTAGTATAAGTCTGATAAATTTGGGGTGAATTTGATCAAAACCAACAGCATTTGATGTCACTGATTTACAGCATGAGATAACTTCATCTTCAAAAACACATGTGAATTCAAAGCGACGCAGGGAGGGGGATACTGAGGGTATTTGTAACGGTTCAGAAACAGCAGCCAATTGCACCACATTCATGGGCAAACTAGATGGAACATTTATAAATGATTCATTCAGTTCATTTACATCAATATTGCAATGTTGTTCAGCTTTGTTTCCAATGCCAATTTCTCGAATGGTTTGCCATTTTTTCCTTGAGTCTACAGCTGAACTAAAACGGTTTTCATAATATGCAGATTTAGCTTCATAAATGGTTTTATTGACGAGTCTGCGGGCTTGGCGATAATCTTCGAATAGCTCAGGTGTCCTAAATCTCTTCCAACGTCTATAAGTTTGATCACGAGTTTTAATTTTTAGTTTTATAGCTGAACTGAACCAGCTTTTATTTGAGTTATTTCCACGGTATGTACGTAAGGGTATCGAAATATCGTAAAGGCTGAGTAGATTACAATTGAGGAAGTTGAGCTGCTCATCAGCAGATGGCATATTGTAAATGCTATTCCAGTCTATTAAGTTGTAGCGTTCTTCCAGCAAATGATAATTAATGTGACGGAAATCTCGGAAGCTGGTTGTAGATTCAACTTTATGTAAATTAAAATTATATGAAATGTAAATAAGATCATGTTTTGAAAAAGTTGGTGCACTAATTTGATCAAATATTAATAAATTGGTCATATTACCTAATATGAATATATCCAGTAAAGAATTACTATTATTGGTGAAGTGCGTTGGTTGCATTGTATTAACAATATGCAATCCGATAGATGTAAGCCGGTCAGATAATTGTGAGCTATTACTAGACAGCAGATTGCAATTAAAGTCACTCGCTATTATTATGTCATTGTACTGCGTAGTTAGTGACTCTAAAATACACATAAATGAGTCAAAAGGTATTTGAGAATTTGGCCGGTATGTGCAACCTAACAACAATTTAGTGTCACCACCGAGAATTTCAAGGAATAAGTACTCAATCTTATCACCATCCTGAGATCTCAAAATTTCTTTGTAACGAATACCATTTTTAATAAAGATTGATACCCCACCTGCATGACCACGTCTATCATTCCTTAGTATTTTGTACCCCTTCGCAGAAACATAGCTATCAGGGAGATCTCTTGAAAACCATGTTTCAGATACACACACAATATCCATCTTAGTATCTTCAAACAAAAATCGAAATTCATCAATTTTGGGAAGCAAGCTTTGGGCATTGAGGTGACATATGTTGAGTCCTTTACATTGTGCTGTGAGAATTTGAATCATAGTTTTTGTACAAACTGTGGAACCCAAACCAAGGCTATTTGATGCTGACATTTAAAAAAGTTGATAAAGAAAAGGCAACGCTTACACGTAGATACATATTTAAAACAAAGAAACAATAGTATGAAATACAAGATATATGAATCAGATAACATTTAGATAAAATTGCAGAATAATTTGTAATAAAGTTGATGTTATAAAAATTAAAATTAAAAATAAAATGTAAATATTAGAAGATAGGTTAAATAAACATATTTTTTATTGATTGGCAAAGATGGCAACTCATTGTGGTAAATTATCCATAGTGTTTTTACTGGACTCTGGAAAAAATTTGTGGAGCTCGTTTAGGTCTTCAAAGCACATCGGAGTATCTCCCGGGTAAATAACGATAACAATTGGTAATAACTCAATTATAAATCGTTAAAATTAGATCAAATTTAAAAACATTTGAAATAAATTATATTGTGAGCAAACTTGTCTATCAAATAATATATAAATAGGTAATACAATTTTCGCTAAAACTGAATAAGAAATATTGAATGACGATATTCTGCCCCTAGCAACAGCATAGTTTTTGTAATACTCATTATATGTAGGTGGAGGGTATTTAAGATTCGCCACAGTCGAATATATCACTCTAATTTTTTAAAATTTAACTAAGTACGTTCAAAAATTTATAAAAACGATTTGATATTTCCCATCTTTTCCGGAAAAAGCTTTAAAATTTCCCGGAATTCCTGGCAAATACTGATCGGGAATTCCCGAATCCTAAACCCTAATTGTATTTAAAATATTATGCTTTAAAACCTCTCAAAACCAATGCATTAGGGAGTTGAATCAGATGTTTAAATTAGGTTAAAATTGTCAAACTTATACGTTAAGTTCTTCTGGGAATGTCACAAAAATAACTGTAAATATTTTTCAGTAGTCGGAGGAATCACAGATTCAGAGTTTAGGACACGAAACAGGATTTTTCGCAAGTATAGTTGATTTGTCTAAGTTATTATGTGTGGACAGGATCAGCACTTTATTTGTCCTTCTAGCTGCAATATCACAGATAACCTTTAAAATTAATTACAACCAAATAAAGTAGAATTAGTAATTTTCAGTAAGGGAAAAGCATCCAATCGCAAGTGGTGGCTGGCTAGTCAATGAAATCAGTCCATTCCAACACTCTCACTTCAGGGGTTAATAAAAAAGGAAGCGAGTGCTTCTTAACAGAAGTTTCAATGTGTGGGTTTTGTTGGTGCTGTCGGTAAACAAGACGATCAGTAGTAGTGAGTGGTTTATTGCTTGTGTCAACTAAGTTCGATAGTGTGTGAGTTTGTCTTGTCTTTTCGTCAGTCTGGCCAAGCAGACTTCTTTAAACTTTTTCATTAATTTTTTCTGGTTAGCACTTTTTTCATACTCATTCTCTACGTACTGCCGGTATCTGATGTCGTCCAATAATGTATGATATTGAATGACAATGAGTAGAACGAACAAACAAACACTTTGGGACAAGGGGTAGTAAAATAATAAACAAAAACGCAAACAACAAATAAACTAAATAAGAACTGATTTGTATGACACTTTCTATGTGAATGGATAAATACATGTGGGTGTGTGTGTGTGTGTGTGAAAAAGAAGTAATGGAAAAGGCAGGAGAAGTAGGAGGAGGGAGGGATTTTGTTGTTTTTCAATATTGAGCTAATTCAACCACTCACTAGTTTTTGAGTGTTTGCGTGTGTGTTTGTAATTTTAAGGGCGATATTCTTTCTTATTGTCTTTTAATTTTTTTTTTGTTTTTGTATTCGTATTTGTTATTAAGTACTTGTTATTGTTGCATAGTTGCCTCTGTGCAAATGTGTGTTTTAGTTAATTTTTTTTACTCTGTGGTTGTAGTTGTTTCTTTTTTTTTTTTTTTTGAACGAAACCCATCCATCAATACATTTTTTGAACGATAGTTTTTCTGAATTGATCTGATATTTAAAATTAGTTGCTATCTTTAGTTCGTCGTTGCAAGTTGTTCCTTTAGATACAAAACAAAACAAATTTCAAAACGTGTCTTTTAACAACGTTTAACGTTAACTCGTAACGGTTATTTTTGAATATAAAATTAAACAAATTAAAAAAAAATTTATTAAATTACAAAAGATATTTAAGAAAAAAGAATAAGAAAAATATAAAGTCAACTTAAAGCACAAAATCTTTTATATAAAATAAATTTAATAAATTAAATCAATTTAAGAAAAAAAAAATAATAAAAAATAATATTAAGCATACAACGCCAAATAATTATGGAATACAGTTTATCCAAAAGGTGCAGTGAAAAAGCTAAATTACATACCTATATTGAATATCAAAAACTAATTCTTTTCATTTAATATATATAATATAAATTTGTATATTTATATATAATTTTCATTAAAAATTACAATTTACTAAACATTTATCAAAAATTAAAAAACCGGAAATAATATTAGATTTATTAATAACGCAACTTTTAAAACCCTCAATTTAATGAGCATTTTTCATTTTCTTTAAAATAATGTTAGAGATCGTTTAACAGTTCGTTTAAAATATCGGCTAAAAGTCCTACATCCAATATCAAGGTGTTACATTTTACTTTTCAAATCTAGTGTATTATATATTTGAATTTATCATGTATAAAACTTGGCTTTGCAGATTTGTCTGAATTTTAACAAAACAAAATAAATAAAACATGATCCCTTCCAAATTTCCAACTCCTTCGATTTTAAAAAAATATTTAATTTATGATTTAGTCAATCTGAATAAATTTGGAATGCGATGACAGATTTTAATAACATTTAGTTCTTGAAATTAAGCAACTGCTTTTAACCTTTCATATATTAAAGAAGTGTAACCAAATATTTTATCCAGCAAGTCAGTGTTGTCATATTCTGTGTTTCAAAGTTATTTACATGAAGTTGAAGTTGCTTTGTACCGCATAAATTTCAGGCTTGGTGTTATTAGAATGTTAATTAAGTTTGGTTCACAGAGGTTTATGGACCTTAATATCAATACCCTGAATGTTTAAGTATTCTTTCTTTTACAAAAATATCAAATATACTTGCTACGCTCAATGCCTCAACCTGTTTTGTGTTGTGATATCGCTATTGAATGTGTGATTTTGATCTGTGTTCGAAAAGTCTGATATTAGGCAGCTTGTGATCTTATATATCATTAATTACAGATTTTGATGCCATGTACGATGGAACCAAAAAATATGTCCTTTATGATTGACCTGCTTTGGGGTGTTGTGGGTCAAAAGAGAAATGTTATTCCTTTATAAGATATTTTTGTTTTTTCAATGATCAGGCAAATTGCCAGTAATTTAAGACACGAAGGTAATGTCTGCCCAAAAACTCACATCGGTAGCATTGCATTATATTTTCTAATAATAATAATAATATACCAGAATTATCGAATTTGTTTTCGAATCGAAATTTATTTCGACAGTGCATTTTTGATATTATTAATATTATGATATTTTTTTAAAGTAAGTAACCATTTTTCTAGTTAGATTTTCTTTTTTTTTCTTTTGTTTGCTAAAAAAAAACGTTATTTCGAATGCTTCTTTGCTTACGAGTAAAAACTCGCATTCGTTACCGAATGCCATCATTAGAAATTTCGATACATATTATTCGCTATCGAATGATGGAATCCCAAATGTTAAAAAAATCGAACGTTCGAATGAAAATTTATTCGCATACGAATGCGAGAATTAGCCCCCAGATCATGTGTATCCCTAAATAACTAAATAAAAAAAACTTACAAAATAACAACAAGCATTTTGATCGATTTAAAATTTACAATTTTCTTCTAAATAATCTACTATGTTTCTGATTATAATCGTCTAGTGATTTTAAATGAAATTTATTGAGTAGTTCGTGAACCATAAACAGTCGGCTATGTCATTCACAAATAAGAAAAAAATATACAATTAATTCAAACATTCTCAACGAAATAACCTAAGCATACAAGTAAAATAATATTGAAAATGTTGAGCTTACGGCAATAAATGTGATTTTTGACTGTTTTAAGTTTAGCAATCAAACCAAATTTAAAAATATATAAAATCCAAATTCAAGTTCTGAAATTTAACAAAGAAATTTAGATGTTTTTCGAAATTTTTCAATTCTTTGAAGTCCATTAGAGACGAGTAATCGATATCCACTCAAGTAGAATGTATTTTTTTCTCTCTTCTAATTTTTTAAATAACTTGTGGTTGGTAGATAAGCATTCTAGTATGAGTTGAAGATTAGGGCAATGAGGAAAAGCACGAATGATACACCTAATAAGGATCTTTGGACAAACTCTGAATATGAATAGAATCGGTTTAAATGCAGATTATTAGCCATGTCACAGAGTTTAATTCCGTTTGGAAGTGAAATTAATTTCGTATTTTGCTTTAATCGAAAAAGTAAAACGAACAACTTTTTTGGGATGAAACAATTTAATTTATTATGTGGAATTGTAATTGTAAACATTTCTAGGAAGCAAAATACGAAATTAATTCCACTTCCGAACGGAATTAAACATGGATGTATATTGTTTCATCTGTATTTAAGGGTGATATGAATATTTAGAAATAAATTGGCTTTTGATGTTCTGGGCATAATAATTCACATTAGTTAGTCCCAATTAACACGAAGCAATTTTTATTACAAAGATTGATACAATTTTCTCCTTGAAATTTCTTCGTTCGTGTTCACACAAACAATTTTATTGCTTAAATCGCTTGTATTTTTATTTGATAGTACATATACACACATTTGTATACGAATAAGAGAGTAACAGGAATTGCTAGTACAATCAAGTGTGTGCTTGTCTTATCTTCCTTGTCACCTGATGTCGAAAAGGTAATAAGCTTAGCTTCAAAAATTGCTTCGTGTAAATTGTGACTTATTTGAAAAAATTGTTTTATTTAGGAAAAGTCACACAAACAAATTTAGTTTTATTTTATTTGATTCTGTTTGATCTTACAAAACACTTGTAAAATCAAATAGCGAAAAACAAATGTGATTACGCTTTTTTGAGTAAATATTTGTCGTGTGTGACCATAGCTTAAGAAATACTTCTTCTCTGTACCTAATCTCCTTACTATTTCAAATAACTATAAGACATACAAAATTGAATACAACCACATGGACTCCAAAGTCTAATTTGATGTTTCTTGACCACATACAGGACAGGAGATGCCCCGACTAGCATTTTTGCTGAAATAGTTGTTTTTGATAATAACTTTAATTCTAACCTTGATTACAGTGTCATACAATTGAATTGTAGTTGTCTTAAACTTTATATGAGCAGCATTCTCCACTAAAAAGGAAATGTAAATAAATTATGTTTTTCGTTTTCTTTTTTAACATAATAAAATTTGAATACTTATTGTGTTACAAAATCATAGTCACAGTTCTATCGATACTACATTGAAATGATATTAGTACATAAACATTCTTCATGATTTTTCCACAAGAGCACATTCATTTGTGGTCGATTGGGATGTGGATTTCACAATATATTCCAGGGAATATCGTGCTTTATTCGTACTGTCCGTATGTGGAATAAAAATTAATATTTGTTGAATTTAAGTTTTTAAAAAACAGTTTATTTTAAATGAAAAATAAAAGGCACACAATTCGAAGCAAACACATTCAAATTTGTATGCTTAGGTTACTTCATTCTGAACTTATTGGTTTATTTTTAAATAGGTCTTCTTTCTGGCTCTACTTTTAATTTCATTTCTAAATTGTAAATCTCTTAACATGGAATTTTTTCAATAATAGGATTGACCAAGTTAAATTATTTCGAATTGATCTTTTAGTCATACAAATAAAGCAGCAGTGGAACTGTTTTTGGAAATTTTCAATACAAAGTAAAAAAAAAACGACCAAAAGTGTAACGTTATTTAAAGTTTCAATTATTTCTTTATATGATTTTAGTAACACACAAATTACAAATTATGCAACGTAAAAAAAATCAATGTGTATATAAAAACCAAAAACAACAACAACACCAAGAACAAGAACAAAAGCAACCTGCTAAAGGAGTCATGTCATGGGATTGCTATATAAAAGTTCCAAACTCTTGAAAATAATTCTGGGTAAGTTTTTACATACAATAAATATAAAAATACATACATACCTACATACATATATACATATATTTCAAATTTAAATAATTAAACCATCTAACCATCAATTCCTGTACTGGAAATGTAAATTGGAATGCATATTATTTTATGTATAAATAAGTGTAAAGCATCCCCGAGATACACACACAAATAGTATCTAAATAGTTGTAAATAGAAATACAACTATCTCAAAAAGATATTTACCTATGTATGTATGTATATATTATATACGTATATGTATAGGTATATACAGAAACACAAACACCACCAATTTGCCCACATCTATAACTAAATGTATAACGTGCGGCGTATAACGTTGTTATAACGAAATGGGCGGAGTTTAAAATCTTGCACAGTGGTATTTAAGCCGGAAATTATTTTCTTTTATATTTTTAAATATATTGCACAAAAAACCTAAAAATACAAAATGTAAAATTTAAATAAATCGTGTATTTTGATGATTCCATATAATACGTTCAATGTTGGAAAAAAGAATAAAAAAACGAATAACCCCTCAGCACTGATGATCTTATGGTGAATCTATACTTATAAGCTTTCTATGAATCTCTTTAATGGTCATAAGTTAATTGCCTAATTTTTATGGAAAATGTTAGTTTGCTCAAAAAAAAAAATAATAAGAACGTTATTTTCAATTTTGTATTTAAGACATTATTGAATTTTATTTCAGCTAAATAATAGAATCAATAGTTAAAAACCATTTTTGTTTTCTAGTGGGTATTAGTCCAGTAAAGTGTTATTAAAGGGTCTTGCAAAGCACTGCATTTTATTTGAGACAACAGACAGAAAGCGATAAACAATGACGCGGTTTAAGCAGTGTTTAATATGTAAAAGGAAAATAAATCCACTTTGCTCATCTGAAGTGCTGTAAATTGATTTATACTAGTCGCACAATTAGAAATATGCTTCAGACTGAATTAACAGCCCCTAGTCCGACGAAAGTGCCTTTAATGGGCAAACAGAATGTTAGAAATAGGTTATGTTTTTCTAGGTCTACGGTACGGTCACACTTGGCAAATATTTGCCACCAAATAAAGTATATTTGAACTCGTTTATATATTTAAAAAAAAACTTTGTTTATTTAGGGCAAGCCACAACAAAAATTTCGATTTATTTTATTTGATGCTCTTTGATCTTGCAAAACTCTTGTAAGAGTTAACAACGTCAAACAAATTTGTGCTTTAACAAGCGGTTACGCTTTTCTCAGTAAATATGTGACCATTTCTTTAGAGACATCTAAGTGTGAAAATTAGTCAGATGAAACGAAGATAAATTAGTTTAGTTCTGTTGAGAAAACCTTCGTCCAAAGGCCACAAAATAAAGAACTAACCAATAGCATGAAGGAGATTCGTTAATGATACGGTCTTGTTTTTCTTCATTTATTTATTTAGATAGATGAAAAAATGTGCATTGTGGATTACGTAGCAATATTGCTAATTAAAATGTCGTTCTTATGGGAATTCATGCTTAAGTCTTGATTTAAGCACAACAAATTCCATATTATATAGTGGACTTAAGTTCTATGAACTCCTTTGGGTAGACTAAAAACAGAAACGAATTCATATATCCAGAAATATGTTCAAAACTTGTGGGATCTATAAATCTATGAAAAGTGCGATATAATAATATTATGTGAGACATAAAGGTAGATTGGCAGTAAAGCTATGTGTCCACGTTGTCATATCTAGCAATGTGCTATCAATGTACTGACATTGAACAATTTTTAGCAAAAGGTAAATTGTCAGTTTAGACGACTGTAAGAAAACTAACAATTTCATTTGCACACAATTGTCACACAATGAATTAATCTGTCAACCGAAATTGTCAGTTTACACGATTGTCAGATTGTTGTGTGGCATTGTCAAATTCGTTTTGCAGCACTGTTTGTGTGTTTAAAAATTTTATTAATGCACACTTTAATTTAATTCTTTAATTTTCTTCCACTTTTTGAAAAATTTTATTAATGCACATTTTAATTTATTTCTTTAATTTTCTTCCAATTTTTTCAAAAATTTTATCAATGCACACTTGTTTGTTTATTATTTATGTATATACAGACTTGCATTTAGAAATAATTTCTATGACAATGCTGCCATTGGCAGATGCATAAACTTTGTACATATAACAATGAAAAGTCAATTGTCTTAAAACAATGACAATGACAAAATTGTGTGTTTACACGATTGTTAGATGTCTGACAATATTTTTGTCTTCCAATGTACTGAAAATGCTTTTTCTTACAACGTTGGAAGGCAAAAATTTCAAGTTTACACGGTTGTTAGACATTTTCTGAACATTTTTCGGACAACGTTGTAATATATGACGATCGTTAAGTTTTTTTTTTAAATAAATAACAAACACAAACTGCAAAGCTTTTGGCTTATCTGCAGAAAACACCCAGAGTCTTTGGCGGGTATAGAACCCGCAAACCCTTTGACTGATAGTCCGGCACTCTATCGGGGCACTAAATAATTATTAGAGAAATTTTATTATTCCGGCTTGAGTTCATTAGTTTTAATAATTCAAAGAATACTAAGTAATATTTCTAGGCAATTGGCACATTGGAATACATTTTCTACTCTGCCAAGGGCGTCTTCAGCAATGTGCAAGATCTATTTGTAAACATCATCTATTTGACTCATCATTATTGGTAAATATACTTCGGAAATAAAGCATATTTCTTATTACATGTTATATTTCAAATAACTCATTATTTTTTCCAGCATCTTATGAATAAAATAAAAGTTTTTGTTAAAGAAGTGGTAATGTAATGTTATTAGTTACGTTTTTTACTTGTTTTTTTTTTCGACCTATTTGTCAAATTTTGTCACTGGTGGCAATGCAGTCAAAGAAGAAAATAAACCTATTATTGATAGAATATAAAAAGTGGAGCTTCTAAATTTCATTTGAACAATAATTCCAATTAATATATTAAGAAATGTAGTAAATAATTTCATGAAAAAAACCTTAAAGAAGATTTTTAAAAAAAAAATTAACTTTTGTTCGATCATCAAACTGTCCTGTCCCGGCAATTTTATAGTCTTTCAATAGCTTTCCAATTTCATGCATATATAAAGTCTATTCCAAATGTTTTTTTAAAAAAATATTCAAAAAGAGCTTTAGACTTGTTTTTAAATAGAAACGGAGTTTGTAGATTATTTTAAATTATACAACGAGAAAAATAACTCTTTAAACTTAAATTAAAGCTTCAAAAATTGTGAGTTTTGGAAATATTTGCTCATTAATTTCATTATAAATACATTTTTAACCAACCACAAACCAACCTTTTTAAAACAGAGATTTTAAATTACAATGTAAAGTATGTATTTGAAATACAAATTTGAACATTTTTGAATCGAGTTACGTAAAAAATTTTAGGTTATTTGCATTCTGTTTCGAATAATTTAAAGAAAATAAATGGTGGTATACTATTTTTCTATTGTCAATCATGGTAACATTACATGTGATATTTCCACACAGAGTTCAAAGAGAACGTTGTCGGGCCTAAGTAATGAATTATCAGACATGACAGTTTGACATTTCGTTTGTAATTTTAACAATATTAATTTGCGATCGTTTATATTACATATAATCTGAATTCCTATACGAGTATATAGGGGAATTAATATAATAATGGGCGCCTGTCCATATGCTTTTTGAAATTACCTTTCCCAAGGTCCTATATAAGTATTTATAATGGATATATTTTAGACACATTTAAAATTGTATGCTTAGGTTTTTTCGTGCATTTAAGAAAATTAAATTAAGAGTAATTAAAAATATTTTTTGCAACTTTATAGATATTTTCTAATGTTATATTCAAAAATTTATCTATAATAAGTTCTACTTTTAAATATCACTGCGCACTCGCATATAAATTACCACTTTATTAAAGTTATGTTTCTGGTGTTTAAAGGAGAATTTCATTCATCTCAATGTGTTTGTAATTATAATTTAAGGGATGCTTTAACATTTAAATACACAATGTTACCATTTCATTAATATTATAAAATGTTTCATTTTTATTATTTCTAATCCATTTACTACGCAGATTCCCTGGAAGATCAAGAGGGTGGAGCTATGTATATATCGTGCGATGTCTCAAATGGAGGTCCTGTGGAACCTGAAACGGGATATGTTCCCAATAATCCATTATTCGGTTTGGCGTTGGATAGTCCGCAGGTAAATTTTCGTTAAAACGCATTAAAATAAGTATTGAAACAATAATTTCAATGAAAGCTTAGCTTTCGGTTTGTGTATTAGTGCGTGAAATTAGTTAAAGGATTAGAAAGTGCATAGAAAAAATAAAACTATTTAAGCAAAGTGTTTTATAAGAGAAAACGTAACAAAAACAAGTAAGAATTGTTTATATTTTGAAATAAATTTAATTTGCACAAAAAAAATTTTGTTCAACGAAATATAACAATTAAAATTGTTAAAAAAAAAATAATACTTGATTTTAAATTATTTAAAGCGCCAACGAGAATTTTATTATACCAACAATTTCACTAATAAAACATAGAAAATAATGGAATAGTGGAATTTGATTAAGAGATTTAAAAAAAATATTTTTAACTAATAATTGTTAATTGTGTCTGAAAAATGTTAAGTGTCTTAGAAATTTGTGTGAATTGTTTGCACTACTTTAATGTTATAAAGGGTGATTTTTTAGAAACTTTCTTTTTGGCAGCTCAGCTGTTTTCATGTAAAATGTAACTGTAAAACATGTTCAGTTTGGTCTATACATAATTTAACCATGAATGATTTACAAACGAACAACGCTTGCAGATTATTGAATTTAATTATCAAAATACATGCTTAGTTAAGAAAGGGCATGTGAGTTTTTTTTTATCGAAAAATTGTGTTGAATGGATAAGTAAACAAGCAAACTTGTCGTATCCCGAAAAATCTACTGTTTAGTGTGGATTATGAGCCGGTGGTATACTTGGACCGTACATTTTCAAAGACGACGAAGGCAGGAACGTTACTGTAAATGGTTAAAAATTTGTTTTTGTCTAAAATGGAATAGCGGACTTAGCTGTCATGTGGTTTAACAAGGCCATTGCGAAACAATGGCCCAATTGAGAGGCGAGTTCGGTAAACACTTTATTTCACCTTTGGGACTGGTCAATTGGATCGTGAGATTTGAGGCGTAGCCGCGGTCAACATTTACATAAAATCATCTTTATATTGATCTTTCTATCGGCTTAAATAAAATTTTCACACATTTCTCTAAATTTTATATATTTTTTAATTCACCCCGAAAGCTTTTCAAAAATCACTCTTTATTTTATACGGAATTTCGAAAAAATCAAAACAAAATCAAGATGTAAAAATAAAAAAATAATAGATTTTATTAGAAGAAATCAATACGCATAAATAATGTTTCTAAAATAATTAAATTATTTTCTATAAACTCAAAAGGATTATATTTCCATATGCACGGAAAATCAAATCATACAAAGTAGTGATTAAAAACATTTATTCAATTTAAATGATGTTAATGTGCAACACTGTTTATTTAAACATTTTGAACGAAATAATCTTAACATACAAATTTAATTAGGCGTTATTCGTTACTAGACAATTTCCATTTTTAAACAATTATTGTGTTATTAATATTGTTTATATTAAACCTAGTTTTAGAATCAGGGTAATCAGATCCACTTTAGATTACTTAATGACAGCCATGGAACTAGTTTTGTCGCCATGGAACCAGTTCTGTAAAACGCTACTGTGATACTTTAATTGGATTTTTGCAGGAACCAGTTTTTTTTTTTGTCCCAAGTTATATATTGGTTCTAGGCTAGTTTTATGGAACAATTATTATTTTCGCAACAACTTTTGAGAACCGCTTAAAAAACGTTTATTATTTTGGAAAAAATATGCTTTAATTCTTTAATTTGAACAGAAGCACCGCTGAAGGTGAATTTGTTCTATCGGTTTCAATGTACGCGTAATGTTTTGTGCGGTTCAGAAGTGGTGATTTTGAAACGGAAGATAAAGATAGTCCCAAAAAAGTTTAAAGAATTGGAGGCATTATTACATGATTATTGTTGTCAAGCTCAGTGAGAGATTGCAAAATCATTGCAAACTACTAAAACAGCAATTTCAAAACGTCTGTGCAGAATTGACACAAAAGCAGGGAAATTGGGTACCATATGAATTGAAGCCTACACAAATCGAAATAGATTTTTTTTTTAATTTTGCCTCAAATTTATTGGAACAAGAAATTAAATTTGAGATATGGCAAACCAAAACAAAGTCTTTAGTAATAAATATGTTACCAAGACGGTAAAATGTGACGGCGGCTCAGTAATGGTCTGGGGTTGTATGGCGGCATCAGTAGTCGGTAATCTTACATTTATAGAATCTACAATGAACAGAAAGATTATCTGGATATTAAAAAAAAAACAATGTAGCTCTCCCTAGTATAGAGAAATTAGAACTATCACAGAACAAGACGATGATTATAAGCATATCTCCAAAATTGTTAAAGAGCGGTGAGATCGTCCTCCGCAGTCCAATTGAGCACCTGTGAAAATATCTGGACAAAAAAAAATTAGATAAAGAAATATTTCTTGCAAGGATAACCTAAAGGCAGTTATACAGAATGAATGGAAACAAATTTTGCCTGATTTCACTAAAAGGTTTTCAGCTGTATTAAATACAATATATTACATAATTTTAATAAACCTATTTACTTTATTTTGACAAGAAAAATGTGGTACTTTTACGTTTAAATTTAATTATTTTTTTATCCACCTTATTTATTTTAGTTTTTGTTTTGACTATAAAACATTTTTTTAAACAATATTAGGTGTTTACTTTATATTGATGCTCAAAGTAGTTCATAACGTGACAATTTCAAACAAAAATCACAACAAGTTTCACATTGCTAAAGATTATATAGAGATATATAAAAATTATATTCAAATATGAAGGTTTTCCTCTGAATATAAAAACATGACTTTCGTTATAAAGGATTTGAAACACAAATGGAAACACATTTCCGATAATTTGTTTCTGTTATGTCATTAAAACACCCAGAACATTTGAAGATCTCAATGAGTTATTGAAAGTGAAAAGTTTAAATTCTGAAAACATCTATCTTAAAGACTTCATATTAAATAAAAATGGACTAATATTGCTGTATCTTCCATTCCAGCTCTGATTTAACGATGCTGTAACTACAAACCATTTTTAATACCCCAATAATAAATATTTATTTTAAATAGAAATTTTAAATATTATAATTTGTGTGCTTAGATTATTTCGTTCAAATTTTTTACTTACAAACTCCCAAATAAAGTTCTTATATAAATCATGATTTAAGTTCAAAAGTAACTAAATTACACACTTAATAAAACTTTCTCTAACTTCTCATTTACAGCAAGAGTGTGCTGCAGCGTCGTGTATTGGTTGTTTGTCGTGTCAAGGCAATACAGTATTACCGCTATCCTCATTGCCGAGCAACGATTTCGATTGTGGTTCCTGTTTCGATCCAATTGTTGTCGGCGATCTCGTTGGATCTGCACAAAATAATTCACAAGTTATACACAATAACACTGGCCATAGTGGCAGTGGAAATACTTGTGCATCAAGTTATTGGTCCACCGATGAAATGGCGTCAACATTTCCAGGCCTGCCACCATTAGACATTGATCCCCTACCCAGTCTCTTTCCATTTTCACCGTGTGGTGCATCATACAACTTCTCAGCCAATCCCCATCAAGCTTCACTCTCGTATACCGTACATCCGCATCAAATGTTAGTATCACCTAGTAGTCACCAGCATCAACACCAGCACCAACATCAGCACCAGCATCAACATCAGTTAGGAGTAGGAACGTCGTCAGCGTCAATGTCGACGGCATCGTTGTCGTCGTCCATTGTCGGAGGCCAGCAATCGTTATCGCACAGTAATGCGTTAAACAATGTTGCAACGCAGTCATGTTACTATGATCCCATAAATACATCATCGTCAGTAACGGGAAATATTACGGGCAATTCATGTAGTTCACAACATATGAGTGCATCGGCAACAGGAGCAGGTGCTGCAGCCATGTATCCCAGTATGAGTGTTAATGTTAGTATGAACATGACAATGCATGGTTATGGGGCTGCTGATGCTACAATGCCCATGCAATGTTCACAAGTGAGCCTTTTTTTATTTCTTTATTATTATTTAGCAGATTCGATACGTTCTGAACAAATTAATGAACCTCTTTTATTACACATTCATAATTTCAGATGCAATGGACTCCAACGAATTCCTCCTCAGCGGTAAATGTCCTTTACCCACCGCTACTAAGTCCCTCACATTATCCAGCTGCAGCCACCTACTCCTTTACAGCTGATTTTCGTGCTCCATCTCTGCAATCAAATCAAAATCCCTCAGCCCAACTTCCCTCTCTCAGCGAAGCCCTCGAAAAAGACACAACACCACCGCCAGCACCCCTCATGGATGCTGTAACACCAAAAAGTTTCTATACAAGCACACAAGTGGATCAAAGTTATTCACCGCCCACTAAAAGTCCAACTTTATTCACACAAATGCGTGACACAAAACCATTCAACCAAATAACTGGACCCCCATCGAATTCCGGCGTTGCCAGTGGCTACGAGGATGAGGACAGCAACGAAGAAGGTTCAGACAGCAAGCCAAACCTGTGTCGTCTGTGTGGCAAGACTTACGCCAGACCCAGTACGCTTAAAACTCACTTGAGAACACACTCGGGCGAGCGACCCTACCGCTGCCCGGACTGTAATAAGAGTTTCTCACAGGCCGCCAATCTAACAGCTCATGTACGCACACATACTGGTCAGAAGCCGTTTCGTTGTCCCATTTGTGATAGACGTTTCTCACAAAGTTCCAGTGTCACTACGCACATGAGAACCCATTCGGGTGAGCGTCCCTATCGTTGTTCGGCGTGCAAAAAATCATTTTCGGACAGTTCAACACTGACGAAACATTTGCGAATTCACAGTGGCGAGAAACCGTATCAATGTAAATTGTGTTTATTAAGGTGAGTTGTTTAATTAATATGTACATGAGAGTGCTTCAAAACATTAAATTGCGAGCTTTGACCTTTCCCTCATCTAGAATGGTACTATGAACAAATTTGTAATGATAATAATAATAAGAAGAATACACCCACATTGTAAACGTATGCAAATTTCGTTATAACTCATAACATATAATAGAATTATGTAAGCTTATTTTCTCCTACTTATGTGATAGGTCTCAATTTGTTGATATTAATGGTACTTATTCTAGCATTCTTTCTCTTTCGTCTGGTGTTCCGCAAGGTTCTGTATTAGGTCCTCTTCTTTTTATACTATACATTAATGATCTTCATAATGTTGTTGATAAGTCTGTTTGCAAATCATTTTTGTTTGCTGATGACATCATGCTTTTATTTCGTTGTGGTTCTGATAATGGTGATGTGCTCCAATGCAATATTGATTATTCTATTGATCGATTCCTACAATGGTCTGCTGATAACTATTTGGCTGTCAACAATTCTAAAACTAAAGCAATTTTATTTAGCACTATTGATTTTCCTTTGAGAATTGTTGTTGGCAATACGAGTATTGGTTTTTCTGACAGAATAAAGTGTTTAGGAATTTATATGGACAGGCGCTTATGTTTTGATTATCATATTATAATATCGTAGTTATTGGTATAATACGAAGGCTTCATTCAGTTGGTGTTTATCTGCCTTGTCGTATTAAGTATGCTATTGCACATGCAGTTTTAATGACTCATGTGATGTATGGACTGGAAGTTATATCTGGTACTCTATCTTATAATTTAGCTAAACTTAATCGTATCACTAATATGATTGTTCGTTATGTATATAATGTTCCTCGTCGTATGCATAAGAGCTTTTTGGGTTGTTCATTCATGAACTATGTTTCTAACCGTATTTTGTTTATGTTCTACAAGATTATTAAAACAGTACGACCAACTCGACTTCGATCTGAGTTTAACTTTTCGCGTTCAAGTAGGAACCCGCAAATTATTATTCCTAGGATTAGAAACTCTATTTTTGAGCGATCGCTTATTGTTAGAGTTGCACGTTGCTGGAACACTTTGCCTCTTGAGCTTCGTGTATTTTCTCAGTCGAATAATGTATTTCGCCTAAAACTTTTGCGGTATTTAATTACTCTTTAGATTGTTATAATCCTCATAAACTATTTAAGTCGTTTTATGCTAATTTTAGTTTCATGATGTTTGCTACTACTTTTGGGAGTTTACAACTATGGTCATTTTTTTTCTCCTCTTTTTTTGGCTGGGTAGCCATTAACTAGAAGTATTGAGTATGAATTGAAATAAATTGTTTCTTTTTTAATTTTAGATATCTTTATTCAGGAATAATTCTTGTAATATATGTTAATTGGCCTAGGAAGGCTTTTTATATTACTGTGAATAAATAAATAATGCCCCTATTACGGTTCACAACTTTTTAATAATTTGGTCGTCTTTCATAAATCGGTATTGCCATTCACAACTTATATGTAGTAGAGTTAATGTAGAGTTAAAGTCGGGTTGACTGACAGACGACCAAACTTAGTTGAGTTGAGAACGGCAATAGGGGCATAAATAAAATAAAAAAATAATTCTCGAACTCTATTTCTCAATATTGGTGAGTTAAACGGACGATGTTTGCAAGTAGATCTTGGATTGCCGATGACGCACTTGGCAGGATAGAAAATACATTCCAATTTGCCAATTGTCTAAAATTACTTTCCAATAGTATTCTTTGAATTATTACATTAAAATGAAATCAAATGAAAAATATTAGTCACAATTTTTATTAAAAAGATCGATACAATTTTTTCCTTGAAATTTCTTCGGTGTACACACAGAACAATTGTTATTGCTTAAATTGCTCGTATTTTTGTTTGAGAGTACACCACTACTCGTTTTGCGTTTTTTCGAACTTGCTTCGCTGCTTAATTAGTACTAATTTTCACTGTGCGTTGTTAGATTTCCGAGGTTGTGTTCTTTAACTTTTTTTTAAATTTTTGCAAAATCTGCAATATTAAATCTGCAACGTTAGATGCTAAACGTACAAGAAGTGCTTTGATGATCGAAATGGAGTCCTTGCTTTATTTAGTTTGAAAATCAAGTTGCACAGAGTATACCATTAAGTAAAATGATAATTCAGACAAAAGCTTATTTGATGACATAAAGAGTAAAACGATAATAGTAATACAGAAGGAAATTTATTTAAAAAAAAAAGCTTGGGCCAATTTTTTGTTAAAGAAAATCGACGACTTAGTATTTACGTCATCCTAGAACCTAACTTCGATCTTTACATGCTTTGCTATAGAAAATTTTAATTCACTTTGCGTCGTTGCAATTTGCGTCGTGTGTTTTTTTTTTTTGACGTAATCCCGTGATATGTAATACGAATAAGAGAGTAAAACGAATTGCAAGTGCAATCAAGTGTGTACTCGACTTATCTTCCCCTCACCCCGATGTCTAAAAGGTAATCAGCTTAGCTTAAAGAATTGCTTCGTGTAAATTGCGACTTAGGATGGTAGGATAACGTTAACTGGTTCTGCAAGGGCTATGTAGTTTGGAAGTGCATTTACAAGGGGAAAATTCAGAATTAGAAAACGTTTTGCCATTAAATTCTAATTATTTTTGCATTTTAATGTAAAAGAATTGAAATGTGTACGTGATTTTTATTTTGACATATTTTGGCAAATGAACCCATTTAGATACTGTTAAATACTTCCCGAAAGTTTGAACCATAAAGAGATTCATAGAAAGCTTATTATTATAGACTTACCATAAGATCATTAGTAGTCTCCTAGTAAAAAAGCTTTAAAGCCTTACTAAGAAGCAGTATATTAGCGAATACCATTGCAATAATCTCTGTATTACTGCAATCAAAAATAAATGAAATAATAATTCTAAAGATAATGTTTGTTTCCTACTCGAAAATTCGAAAAAAAGATTAACAACGAAAGTTGTCTTACGTAATAAAAACTTGCAAATCAATTGCGATGCCTATCCAACATCAGTTTGGTTGCTACATTGTACATAATCGACTTATTATTTTAATCCCTTACAAAAAAGCAGGTTGTATTGTACAGACATACTTCCAAGTGGGTATTCGATTTTATATATGAAAATTATGCCTTCTGCAAGCAGCTTGTACGGGGAAATTTAGCGTATCTTCCTTACAAAAATGCTTACTGGTAAGCTACAATTTTTGCTGTCTTGAAAGTAAGAATAAATAAAATTATTCATTTATAAGTTTTTGTTCTTCGCATGATTGAAAATGATGAAGCTCTGCC
This sequence comes from Bellardia pandia, assembly GCA_916048285.2. Classification (NCBI taxonomy): domain Eukaryota; kingdom Metazoa; phylum Arthropoda; class Insecta; order Diptera; family Calliphoridae; genus Bellardia; species Bellardia pandia. The sequence goes on from OU696529.1 coordinate 49,033,768, forward strand.
AACACTGCATTGAGTGCTTTTCACGTTTTGCGATTAAACGCAAATTTACATACATACCAGTGTTGGCAAACATGGTACAATTGTACTTTTTTGTGATACATTTCAGACTCATTTGGTACCGCGGTACTACCATGACTCATTTGGTACAATTTCAAAATATTATATATTATAGATAAATATATGATTGAAGCTACCATTTGTGTAATAGTGGAAGCTGATCTCTAAATATGTATCTAAAAGATGGTTATTACGAACAGTTGAGTTGATGGTTGAATTATCAAACAGAGTAAGCCTTTGAATTATTATTTCCACATTAAATAAGTTTTAGGCCAAATCCAAAAACGAAAGCTTAAAGTTTAATCAGGATTTTAAAAACTCTAGAAGTTAACCCTACTATTTCAACAATACATTTTTAAAATAATTAATCTGGTCATTTCGAAAATGCAATCGGCATATCATAAGTCATAAAATATTCTATACGTACTATAAATTATTCTAAATATCATTTGTTTGAATGAAGTTAATTTACAGGAAAACTTTTATTACGTTACAAGTTTTGTTTCTTTCCGTTTCCAAGTAACATATGCATTACCGCAATCTAAAATTGGTACTCTATCATTCGATTGCTTCCTTTCTGGATCACTAGTTTATCGCTTTATCTGGTAGCAGTATGATAATTTCTCTCCTGATTATTTTAGAAGTCTTACACCGTACATTTTTGCAATAAATCTGCCATTATAAATTTAAATGAATTTTTAAAGCAATTCAATTAACTGAAATATTGTTTTGTCGAGAAATCAATACGAAAGCTCAATTTCCATTAGAGATCCACGATTTTTTTGAGACATTCTTCATTTTTGGTCCTTCGTTATATCGTGTATCAAATTGTTTAAACAATTTTATACATATTAAAAATGGTACCGTGCAGGTCTAAAAAGTACATTTTATTTATAAAGTTGGTACAAAATCCAAAAGGCTATTTTCCATCCATGATACATACATAGTTTTCAAAGATTAAAAAATAATAGCAAATCAGCCAAGTCATAAAAAAATTGAAATCATATACAACTCTTAATAACTTTTAATTTTTTAACTGTTTTTTTTTTTAGATTTTCCCAATCGGGCAATTTAAATCGGCACATGCGCGTACATTCGACCAACAATAATGGAAGCAATCTGTTAACGTGACAAAAACAACGCAGTGGAGGTGGCTTTCAACATTATCATCCCCACAACCATGCACACACCCATGCCTATGCACACCACCATCATCATCATCACCATGCGGCCGCTGCTGCAGCAGCAATCGCCGTTGTACATCCCACACATTCATTCAATGCCAGTAATTATGGCGATTATGTTAATCATCATACACATGCACACCCGCATAACCATTTGCATTCACATTCCCATTCGCATCCGCATCACTCGCATAATTCCCATGGCATCGGCGATTATGCTACACCCGGTTCACAAAACTATTCAGGGTATTATTTGTGTGCAGCATTAAATAAACCCAAATTGGAACGATTTTATTAAGGACAACAAACAAAGTGAAGTAAAAAAAATTGAAGAATGATGAAACAAATTCAACGAATACAACAAATATAAATCTCTCTCTCTCTCTCTCTCATTTTGATAAGCAACAAACAAACAAAAGAATTAAAATAATATAATTAATTGTTTCCATATTTTATAGCATTTATGCTCAAATTGATAGAAAACAAAAGAAAAACTAAAATTAAAATTAAACATTCAATTATACAACGTAATTAATTATTAAGTATAAAATTAAATGTGTAAATATGCTTGTTTTCATGTAGTTTTGTAGTTTTTTGTTCGTTAGTATTTTTTTTTTTCTTTTTTAATTTTAAACAAATTCCCAGTACTAAAATTTAAGTTTTTATTTAAATTATTTGTTTTTAGTAAAGTAGTTGTAAAGAAAAACAAAAAAACACGCATAATTCAAAAAATTTGAAATTGAATTGAAATAATTTAAAATTTGAGTATATAATAAAAGAAATGTTGAAAAAACAAAAATAATATTAGCTATAAGTCAGGGTGCTTCAAATGTATTTCAAAATTTCCTTCTCTAAATTCTTTTTAAACTATTAAAAGAACAAAATAAACTATACTTATTTACATACATACAAATTAACAATATACATAAATGAATAAATAAACAAACAATTAATAATAATTATAATAAAAAGCTAGAATTTTAAAACTCTAGTCAATCTTTAAGCTTAAACGTTCTATAGTGTTTTTATTTTTCAATTCAATATAATTAATATATAAATACATATGTTTAAAATCAAACAAATAATAACTATAACAAATAAAAGTAAATGATTTTTATCGAAAAAAAAAGATATTATAGAATTTGTGTCAGTCATTATTATTTGAACAGTAGAGAGAATCCTTGAAATCCTCTAATATTGTACTCGTATATGGTATCATTGTCCATTGTTACAAGAATGCATTATATTTTGTAGGGAAGAATTAGCAGTTACCATCTAACGCAATGAATTGATCTACATATTATTTAACAGACCAATTCTAACTTTAAGCATTGTTCATACAAAATCCGGCCACATAAATATTTGCTCATTAATTCATATTAAATAAAAACTAAAGGTACGGTCACATTTGGCAAATACTTCCTCAAAAAAGCGTAACCACTTATTTTAGCACAAATTTGTTTGACGTTGTTTACTCTTACAAGAGTTTTGCAAGATCAAACAGCATCAAATAAATTAAGACTAAATATTTGTTGTGCTTTGGCCTAAATAAGAAAGTATTTAAAAAAAAAAATAAACGAGTTCAAATATATGTTATTTAGTGGTTACGTCTTCTTCGACAAATATTTGCCAAGTGTGACCGCACCTTCAAACAAATAAGTAAAATTTATTTCTTCTTATACAAATCCGTGATTTTGTTTTGATGGATCGCTTTAAATAATCCCACTGTATAAATATTCCCAATCGCTAACATTTTTCTTTTGTCACGAACTTCACTTTAATTTTATTTTAATAGCTGTCCCATTGTGTAACTATACAAGGTGAGTGCAGTAGCCCAGCTGACTGACTGTTTACAATTTACTTATGTCAAAAGTAAGACTTTTTCAAGTATTTTTGACAGTAGTACATTATTTTACACAAACAAAATGCCTGTTGTTTCTGTTTTGTTGCGCCATGAGCTGTCCAATATTGCTGACGAATATTTATAATATTTTTCTATTATGCCGACCTGATGATAGATAAGAAAATCCAATTTTTTTAAACTTTAACTCCGAAAGTGAAATGTTTTAACACAGTCACTAATGTGGGGTAAATTTGAGAATGCAAATCAAAAAACTTTAAAAACTCCGTAGTTAAAGGTTAATTTTAAATAAAACACAAAAAAACAGGATGTCCAAATCTTTATTATTGTCTGAAAAACAAGCTTTGGCATTTACTTTTTAAAAATAATTCAATTCAAATGTTGCGTAGACACAGCCAACATCCAACTGTAGGTGTTCATTTGGAAGGTCCAATTTTCGATTTCTCTTTCCAGCATTGTTACCAGTATCTCATAAATTAAGACTCTGGTCGGTATATTGCGAATAGTGAATTTTGACTTCACATAACCTCAAAGTTGAAACCAGAGGTGTGATATCATAAATTCTAGGCGGCTAAATAACAGATGTGGACCGAGAAATTACCAAATTGAATGATGGTCATGAGTTATGTTTATAAAAACAAATAACTGAAAAAACGAAAGTATTGTCAAAAGCTTCCGTATTTTGGTCGGATTTTATGGGAACAATGATTTACAAGTGTATTTTATGGTGGGAGGAAAGAAGAACTGATAGCAAGAGGCTGCTCATACGAACCAAGAACCAAAACCATGAACATCTTTTTACATTTAATATCTATCAAGAAATACCTATACATAAAAATTGCATTGCTCTAGGGTTTGGAGTCCGGGATTTCCCGCAACGTAAATTTAAAATTAACGTAGTTTTAAAATTTTTTGGCAAAAAATTAGCATTCTTTACATGCTTAACGGAGATAAATTTGAATAATAAGTTGTTATTTGTTGAACATATACTACCTACAGAGAAAAACTAGCAAGAATTACGTTTTTGAACAAAACATTTTCAATAAAAAAACCTAAGTTTATTTTACGTAAGACTAGCGATTTTTAACAAACAATTAAATATTTTTTTAATTTGCTACCGTGTTTTTAATTTGTAATTTTTAGGTTTTCGTTTATGTACTAAGTGTACAACTTAAAAATTAAAGATTTTTTAAGTTTTTAGCTTTTTTTGAAACACATGTACAGATAGATGTGTTCCAGATTAACGTAAATACCTGCCTTTTCGGCCTAACCTCACGGCGCACACTGTGGCCGTGTAGTGTATTTAATGGCCATAAATCAAGGAGGTTGCGGAGCTGCATGAAATTTTGCACACATTTATTTTAAATTTTTTTAAGAATATGAAAATATGAACCAAATCCGCCCACTTTTACGCCCACCTCCCATACAAATGATATTTATTTCTGTAAATTTGTAACTAGAATGTTTATTTTTCGCGAAAATGCATATAACATCTATTAAATGCTGTTTTGAAAATATGAAAAAAATTTTTAAGCTTCAGTTTTTTCTATATAGCACACATGCAATGAAATTTTCGTATTTCTTTTTATTTATTATTTTTGGTTTTTCATTGTTTTTTCGGCGGCGCGCAAATATGCGCAGGTTTTTGTTCGTCTTTTAGCTGCGACTCTCAGTTTTAATTTGGTATAGGACTCCATGTGTCGCACTGCTTCGCACACAACTAAAAGTCCAACGGAAAATCATAAATGTTTATTTTTTTGGCTCAAAATATATTGTCAATTGAATTTTTTTTTCAATTTTTAAAATTTTTTTTTTAATTTACATAATGCTTAATGTCTATTTTAAGTAGGGGTTACATTACCGGTAAACGGTTAACCGGTTTTCCGGTTTTACCGGTCGTATTGATTACCGAATTTACCGGTAAATTTAAAAGAAAAATACCGGCAATTTCGGTAATTGTTGATAAATATTTCATTCCAATTGAAGTTAAATTTAAATATAAAATGTTATATTTTAAGAAATAAATTTTTTTTATTATTAGGTTAAAATTAAATCACATTTAGTTAATCGTCATTAAATTATAAATTTTCAGGCATAAATAATATATTACTTTATTTTGTTCAAAGAACGAAACGTTATATAATCGTTATATAATATAGATTTAATAATAATATAATGTTTAAATCTTCTTATATATTTTTTGTTATAAAATAATAATAAATGTCCAGCTCTGTTGCTCAGTTGTCGCTCTTAAGTACTACGGTTATTCTGATTTAAGCCATTACTAAATTACACAAGTCTTAAATAAAATATGAGTATTCCCCTTGTTGTCGAGTGCCGAGTATACACACTTCATATAGTGCCAATTTTAACTAAAATTCGACGAACAGTAAAACTCTTTCGACGCTCACCCACAAAAAATTAAGTTCTACAAAGGCACGTCAAAAATGAGTTTGGAAAAGAAATCCCTTTGATTTTGGATACTAAAACTAGATGGAACAGCTTACTGGCTATGGTGGAACGGTTCCATCAATTAAAATCGTGTACCAGAAAGAGTCTGATTGACTTAAATATTGAAATTTTGTTTTCAGAAGATGAAATTAACTTAATTAGCATGATAATAAATGCACTGCTTCCTGTAAAATTGGCTGTAGAAGCTTTGGATGCAGCTGACTGCACATTGCTGACAAGCGATGCCACTCTAAAGTTCATGCTTGATGAATTATCTGCACAAAATAATGCTCTCAGCCGGGAATTAAAATGTCAATTAATTTTACGCATCCAAGAGCGACGCACAAGTTATTCGGACGTTATGCAGTTCTTACATAATCCGATAGAATTTAGAAATATTCATCTAGAGGATAATTATAATTTATTTAAACTACATAAACCTTCATTGATACAAACTATTGTGACGCTTATAGAACGATTGAACATGAGAAATGAATGTAACTCGACAAATGATTCAAACGAGTCTTCTGATGATGTAGAAGAAATCCCTGAATCAACCCAGTTAACAATGAAAGACAGGCTACAATTGGCCATTAAAAATCAAAATAAAATAAAATTGAATAAAATTTCCAACGTAACCAATACCACGATTTTAACTAAAGTAATAAAAAAAGAAATCGCACTCCTTGAAGAAGAACAAAAGCGTGGAAAGTATCTGACGATAGCGTTCAACCACCTCTTGACAGTAAAGCCGACGAGTGTGGAATCAGAAAGAGCTTTTTCTGCAGCAGGGTTAATTTGCACAAAAATTAGAACCAGCCTTAATGACAATACAATTGACATCATTTGCCTATTGCGAGCATATTTTAATACACACGCAGATCTTTTCAAAAATTAAAATTTTCTCTTAATGATATAATATATTTTAACATTCTTATTTTGTTTTATTAATGAATTACATTTATTTTAAATAACTTTGTTGAACAATGCATTAAACGTTTTATTACTTTAATATATAACAATATATATTTCTCTTTACACAATTTTAAGCATTTATTTTACTCGTTACTGATAACCTTAAAATTGAACAGAATTACCGGTAAATTACCGATAAACCGGTTTTTAAATAAAAAATTTACCGTTTACCGGTAAAAGCAAATTTCGGTAATTTTATATGCCCTAATTTTAAGTGAAAAAATACTTATAAGCTACATTCGGTGTATAGTTTATAAGTAACAAGCTTTTGAATATGACATAGAAAACTATCACATTTGAGACTTGTTCAAATACTTCAACTTTGCGCTGCTCGGGACAGCAAACCAATGGAGATATTTGCATGAAATTTTCCACACATGACCTTTAGATAGTTTTTAACCATCTGTGCAAAAATCATCAAAATCGGAGAGCAGGTCCATATTGATTTATTGCCGCAGTGGACACAGTGTGCGGCGAAGTCAAACGCGGGAGAACTCAGCACACCACTGCATTGTATGTCTAGCAAGAACATACTAATGTATGCGTTGCAATGAGGATACTTGTATGTTGCAGTCGGAACATTGAACTATTGCCAAGGACAGAGATTAGAATTTACTACGGTTGTCATAGGCCGCTATCTAACCTCGGCCAAAGTCGGATCGTCAGCTAGCTGAAACGAAAATCACAATTCCCGTACATTTCCTGATCACCGAGCTAAGTACCACCAATCAATGGCAATGTTGTTTATCAACAGCACCTAGAAACAAATTGGTGGTCCGAAGTTTGCTGCTCAAACAAACATTCGACCAATTATCAGTTAGAGGACGAAATCCTCAGGTTTCTAACTGATCCCGTAGTTCTAGATAAGACTCTAGTCAGCTGCAAGTTTAAATGGTTTGAAGCAATCAAACTCTAATCAGTTTCGAGCCCACGTAAGCACATTGCACCAGTACATATTACCCCTTTGGGGGGAAAACACATGTACAATATAGATTTATTCAAAGTATATGCAATTGTTAGCTATGACCTTTTTCCATTTTTCAGGCAATATATTCCTCGCCAATAGAGCTGCTCATTTTTTGAAGCCAAGAACGAATCAAGTCAATTTCGGATTCTCCATTCTGTAGAGAAGCGTATCCCAGAGAGAGCGTTCTGCATCCCTCAAAGTATTACGATTTCATGTATGAATAAATTACTTTCAAAATAACATACTATATACATACAGTTAAATATTCTTCGTCAAAATTTAAAAGAGAGTGCCAGTAAGCTAAAGCTAGATTTACACGATTGAAATTTTCTTCAAAATTGCTCTTGAAAATGCTTCAAACTTGTGTAAACATCAAAATTTGTTCAAAATTTATATATTTAATAACTATTAATAACTAAATTTAGTAATACCGAATATTAATGACACTAACTGTATAACTAAGTTACTAAAGGCAAGATCTGTCATCTGTTATGAATCCCGCATTTTTAAGCTAAATTAAACTCAAAAACAATCAAACTTCCAAAAATATAATTTAAGCAAGTGCAAATCGGACAAAAAATCTTTATAATGCGAAAGACTGGAAACATTGCACATATTATTTTAAAAGCACGCTAAAACAATTTTCCTAGACAAGTTTAAATAATTTTTTATTTCTATAAAATGTAATTTAATTTTGATGTTTTTCTTTAATAAAATGTTATAATTTTATAAAATGCTTTATAAAAACTTTATACTTATTTGTTAAGCATTAATGAAATTCCCAGGATTCCCTATATATGCAACTTTTCATTCCTGCGTCCTGGAAAAAACGTCCGAGAAATTACAAACCCTAGATTACTCTAAACAGAAATCCCGAATAGGAATGGGGATCTTTTAGACTTTTGGAAAAATAATGTTTCTTTCTGGCGCAGGTACTGTCGATCATGAAAGCTTCTTATTTTTCTGTCAACTATGTAGTGTAAAAAGATCGAATCTGCTACGCGACTGTATGAAAGCTTCGAACGGGTTGTTGGAACACTTCGAAGTAAGTCTCTGTTGATTAACATGGCACTGCAATATTGCTACTATCATTGAAACGGCGGGAGGAACACTTGAAATTACAATTCAGGCATTACCAATGGGTTATTTTGAAGATAATTCTATCCGGTGTTACCCAATTCTGTAAGTGCAAATCAGAATGCAGTTTGTAGAGAACTACTACTGGAGCAGTATATAAGTAGTATCAGGGTGATCATTGGTCAGTAATGAGAATACTACTACAATTATGACAGACTTATATTTCTCCTTTAATATTGATTTTGTTAGTGTAAATAAATAACAACAACGTAAAACAAACTTCTTGTTTAAAAGCTCGTGTTGTTGTTGTAACAGCAGTAATTGCTGAGTTTACAGCCCTTGGCCGAGTGATATCGGGTCATTCCGGTGCGTAGAACCGGCTGTCGTGGGAATGAAGAAAAGCTCGTGTGCGACTGACTGGTTGTGTTTCTTTTTGTACTAAGGATTGAAAAGTTGATACGTTCAAAGTACCATCGTAGTTTTCCAACGACTCATTTGCTTTTAAATTAATTTCAGTATTTTATATAACAGAACAAATTTGCCATTTTCTGCAATAACTACAGTCTTTTATATTGAAAATCATGTATATAGCAGCATTTGATAAACAAAATCTTCACAATAAGAGTAATTTCTATAGATAATTGTCAGTATAACACAATTTTATTTTCAAAATCTTTAGTATAAACCTATTTTCTATAGAAATTCCTTCAGTATTAGAGTATTTGATAAAGAAATTCATTATTACTCTCTTGGGATGCCAAACGAGACTGTTTTTTAAAACCCCCGATTCGGGATTTTATAAATGTAAATACATACATTTCTTAAATATAAATATATTTATAGATCAGATTTACTTTTCACAATATTAAATTTCTAAAGACAAATTTCTTTGTTATTAGCATGTTATTTTTTAACAATTAAATAACATTTTTTTTAATAATCTATATAGTATGTATATGTCTTGTCGCTATATTTTTTTAAATTTTCGACTTAATTTCATAATAATTGCCTAGGTACAATATATTTATATTAATTACGAAATGTAGTAAATTAAATAAAAACTTACCTTATTGCTACTACGCAAATTTAAAATTAATTTTAAATATTATCTTGAGTCTTGATTAATTTTGAGTCTTGATTTAAATTTGAAACAGCTGGGATCTTGTGTTTAAAATTCATAAATTCAAGAAATATCGCTTTTGGTATAACATTGTTGTTGAGTGAGTAATTTTGAATCTTGAATTAAATTGATAACAGCTGGGGTCTTGAGTTTACATTTCATAAATTCTTGATGTTGATATGATATGTTTGTTGAAAATCATATGTTTGGCTGTGGTGAAATATCTTGAATTTTAAATTCTTTAATAATTTTTGCAAATCTTGAAACACTTTGTATGAACTTGAATTCTCTGTATAAAAATGTAAAAGTTTTAATCAAACATAAAACATACAGCTTAGATAAATAATAAAGATACGAACTTAGTACTAGCTGGAAATCCATATTTATTATAAAATATTATCAACAAAATAAAACGCCTCACTATCACTGCCACACATTATTTTCGAACTTTGAGAATCAAATGTATTAATCGATTTACGCAAATCCGATATTAATGAAGTCACACTAATGCGATTTTTTGCACGTTCACCATTTAGCCAGGGATTGATGTTATCTGTGTTGGATGGTTCCATGGCACTGGTGATACCCATGGTGGATTGTTGAGACCACAACCACAATTCACCACTTTCGGCTGTGGTAAACAATTTAGAAGGGTCGGAGCGATGAAAACCAATATCGGTGATTGGACTGTTATGGGCAGATAGATAAGAGGCGGGATAGCCAGGATTGCGTAAGTCCCAAACGGTAATTGAGCCTTCTTCAGAACCGGTCAATACAATGTGGGGCTGATTGGGATGCGATGTTAAACAGGAAACGTAATTTGAGCGTTTATCATCTTCACAGGAAGTCATGAATGCAGCTGTGGGTGTTGATTCATCGGATGAACGTATATCAAACATGCGTATGACACCCATACGATTGGCCACCAGCACCTCTTGTGGGTTAACATAAAGAACTGATAGTAAAGACAAACTATCCGCCTCTATAGAACGCCTAGTAGCTAAATGCGCCTGGATATCAATGATATTTAAACGGCCATCTTCGCCCACCGTAGCCACCTCTTTGCCATACAAAGAAATAGCAGTACAGCAAGCAGCATCTCCGCTGGCCTCAAAATTATGTAAAACTTCACTTTTACCCTCCTCCTGCAAAGTGTCTTCATCTACTGCTTTCTTAATTTTCAATAAAGTTAGCCGACCTAAAAAAAAACATTTCTTTAAATAAATCTTGCTTTTGATTAAAGTTTATCACTATTCTCTTACCATCACTACAACTCACTATTGCTGCATCATCTGTCACAAATTCTATGCCCGTTACATCCCCCGGCATGGCAAACTTAGCATTACATCTTGGTACATATTCATTGTAGTCGTCCACATACTGATTCTTTTGTAGACGCCAAATTCTTACGAAATTTTTGGGCATGTCCCAGCTGCCACTTAAAAAACGTTCACTTTCTTTTAATTGTTCCGGCACCCAGCGCACTTTGGAGATTTTCTCCGATATAAAAAATGTATTCACTTTTGTTTCGCTCATTATTACTTTATTATTAATTTATGAAATTATAAAAATGTTCTTAAAATTATGGTTTTATATTTCCAACGAAAGTACATACTCTGTGATTTCGATTTGTTTATTTGAGGTTATGTTTATTTATAAAAGCGGTAATTTTGCAACAGCTGTTTTATAATTGAGTTGCCAAATACTAGAAATTGATTTAAACTTGCCAGAAGTAAGAGTTTTTATTTGTGGAAACCGTTAATTCTAAAAGCTAATTGAAAATTATAATATTTTTGAATTACATGTTCATAATAACATCTTTAAGATATTTTATTGAACCGAAATTTTGATCAAAATAAAAGAAGTTTTTTTTTTACCTTACACCTCCATAGTGGGGAGAGTATATTGGATTTGCGTTGATGTTTTTAACGCCCATAAATAGTAGCCCAACACCCATGATCGACTCAAAATCACTTCCTGAGTCGATTTAACCTGGCTGGCACTTTATCCATTTAAAGCTTATGCGCAAAATACAGGTCACAATTTTAAAGATATTTTGATAAACTTTGGTATTGAAGTCAGTTCATTATTTCACCTAGACCATATACAAATGTTCTCTCAAAATAGGGCTTTATCGGTCATAAATGATTGATTTATAAACGTATCTAAACAAATGTCGCCATAAATAAGTTATACATGGAAGCAAATCACACTTACAAATTTTGTATAGATCGGTCCATAATTGACCATAGCTGCCACTTTTGAAAATCGCTTTGACGAGCATAACTCTCATAAAAATATTTGTATTCAAATAAAAGGGTGCTTTACTGCTAAATACGACATATTTCCGCTAAGATTTGTTGCTATACCTGTGTATTTTATATATAAAGCAATTTTTATCTAAATTTAAGAATATGTACCTTCACAAAAACTTGAACCATAACTTGTAATCAGGCTGTTAGTTGAATTTCGGAAAAAATCGTCCAAATCCCGATAAAAAAGAAAAAAAATCATAATTTCGAATTTTAAAAATCGTCAAAAAAATCGGGGAAATAAAAAGTCACTATTTCTTATAGCATTTTGAAATTTTTATTTAAACGAAAACATAAAAATACAAGTCTCTTGTACTCGTACAATACATATCAAAATACATAAACTTTAACTTTTTAAATAAAAAATTTCAAAATATATAATGTTAAACACAACTTGTGTAATATTTTTATATTATCTTAGTCCGCTTTCACACTCTTCAATTCTGAATCGTTAAGGCAAGTATTTTTGGATGAGAAGGGAAAAGAGGACAAAAGGAGTACAAATTTGACGGTACTAGTCAATTTTCACGTTGAAATTCGGAAATTGTTTCCTCTAAAAATGGAATTCAGCATTTAAAATTGCTTTTTATGTTTACAGATAAATAAATAATTTCAACTATCCTGACTCAATATATTTGGAATTATTATACTTAAACTTAACAATTGTCATTAATTAAGAAAATATCACTTGTTTTGTTTGTGAAATACTCGTATGTCATGTTCTGCTTAAGATTTATGATATTAATTGAGAAATATGGTTGTTGTCTTCAAAAAAGAGAGAATTTGGTAACAAAAACATTAATAAAACAAACAAATGATAGAAAATTTTAATAATTCAGAAAATCGCCATTTTCAATGAAAGAATCGTCACTGTATTATTCTTTGTAACAAAAAATCGTCATATCTGGCAGCTATGCTTGCAATAGAGTAAAATCATTAGTGTAAAAACGCCCATTACTTAATAATAGTTGGCAACAACAAAAAACTAGACTTGGCGCTCAAATACCAATTTTGACGCAAAATTAACAAAATTTGTATCATTCGCATTTAAATCAAGAGTTAAATTTATTAAAATAAAGCATGCCTACAGAAATGGTAGGTTTAAAGTTTAAAAGCTTTAAAGCATAATCCAGTGTTATTGTATTATTTTTTAATTTAGCCTAAACAAGCCGAAGAAAACGAGGAAAATCCTCCCAAAAGACGCAGCACTCGCTCAACACGCAGCACACGCTCCATGGCTGAAGAAGGTGGTCAAATGGATTCACCCGAAAAGAAGATCAAAAAAACTTTATCTTTTATCAAATATAGCGGGGCTATTAAATACTACACAGACGGCAACGAAATTGCTGAAGCATCAGACAATCTACTGTAGGCTTTTTTTGGGGGGGAAAACCATCCATAATGGTTTGATTAATAAATTATTATTTTTTCCATTTATAGGCAATGGGTTGAAAAACAACCCGGTGATGGTTTAGTACCCTTAGCTTTTGACATGGAATGGCCATTTTCATTTCATACTGGTCCCGGCAAGTCGGCTGTTTTACAAATTTGTGCAGAATTAACTACTTGTTATGTATTTCAATTAACTAATCTTAAGAAATTGCCAGCTGCCCTGGTGGCTTTGCTCAAGCACAAGCGTGTGCGCTTGCATGGTGTTAATGTAAAAAAGTAAGTGAAATTACACAAAATTATAAAATATTTTCAATGCATCACCCATCGATGGCAATGTAGTAGTTTCTTTAAAGTCAATTTTGGATAAATAGAAGAATGTCGGCAAAATGCAATGACAAAACATTTTAGTTTATGTTCCAAACACAACTAAGTAGGTAGGTATAGAAAATTTTGATTGTTAAAGAAAAAACTCATTTTATTTATAGGTTACTACCAATAAAGAACAACTGGGTACCTATGTAGGTTTGGGTTTTAAACATAAATAGGTATTATTAATTGTTACCATAATGTTTGTAAAGACATTTTCTCTGACAAATTCTCTTAATATTTTTTCGTTTTGAATTCAAAATGATTAAATTTTCTTCAAATATTCTAATGCATCTGATATATTGTTTAAGAACTTTAAACGCATTTGATGGGATTTTTAGTTTGTCTCATACTAAAATTTCTCTGCATATTAAGATAATATGCATTTTGGCTTTTACTTTTGTTTTTAATACTGACCATTTGCCCTTGTGTTTAGTGACTTCCGTAAATTGGATCGTGATTTCCCCGAAATAAACTCTGATGATCTCATTGTCAATGGTTTAGATTTGGGTGTTTGGTGCAATAAAGTTTGTGAGACTGGTGGTCGCTGGAGTTTAGAACGTTTAGCTGGCTATGCGGTAAGAACAAATACAATTCACATCTATATTTAATTTCCTTTTGTAGATCATTACTAACACACAAAAACTTTACAACAAAATCCAGTTGAAAAAGGCCATAGACAAAAACAATAAAGTGCGCATGAGTAGCTGGCATGTAATACCTTTGGATAAAAATCAACTCATGTATGCGGCTATTGATGTTTATGTAAGATCTTTTAACCCATTACATGAGATTTTTAGTTAATTTTAATTTTCTATACAGATTGGTCAACTTATCTATTTGGAATTGGAAAAGCGAGCCAAAACAAAGAAGACTAATGAGACAGCGTTCATAGAGAAAAATGGTGAAGCTGCGTTTAAGGCGGCCAAGGCCTTGGGTGAAAATTTTCTCACCGAAGAAGCCGATATTGTTGCAATTTAAATTTATTTATTGATTATTTTTTATAATCACCCCTATCGTGAATAAAAATTCCACATGAAATTTGCTCGCTTTTATTTTTTTAACATTGAATTTAAATAGGAAAAATGTGAAAAGGGAAAAAATTTCATGTGGAATTTTTATTCACGATAGGGGTGATTGTTATATTAAGAAAATGACTTGATTGTTAATGTATATCCAAATTTTTAAATTCAAAATAATTGATGTAGACCAAGCAATTTATTTGTAAAGTTAAAAAAATAAAATATATATGTATTTATTTCTACACAAACTCGCTGACTCTTTTAACAATAACAGTTTTAATTACAAATCTCTTCTTGTTTCACATCTAATCTCCAACAATAATGCATATTAAGGAACCAGTGGTGGCCTGCGCAAGGCAATGGCTTCAAGTTTTCGTTTCAATACTTGATTGTCTAAATCAATTTGTCGTTGTTTTTTTCTGCGATTTACAGCTGAGGTAGTAAGACGTGCATTAGTTTGGGAAGGTATCTGCGATAGAGAGAATGAATGATAAAGGAATGTTTATTAAAGAAAGAAAATTTTACTTTTTTATTATTTGTTAGCTTTTGTACGGAAGCTTGAGGTGGTTTGCTCTTGAGTGTGTATGTGGGCTTTTGGGTTAGAATTTTATGCAAAAGTATTTCGTTGTGTCTTTCGATTTCACGCATGCGCTCATTGGAGAAGCTCATACTTTTGCGATGATGTGGTTTAACTCTGTGAATAAGATTTTCATTATTTACTCTAAAAAAGGTTTCATTAAAAACGCATTAAACATTTTTCTATTGGACATCTTTTCGGACATAAAATGTTTCATAAAAAAATAATTTCGATGTTAAAACTTTCTATGGAAATAATTTCGAACTCAGAACTATCCATAGAAAATCAATTGGAACATAAAAACGTCTATAGAAAATGTTTTTGAACTAAAAATTTTATATAGGAAACAAATTTGAACATCTAATTTTCAATATAAAATATTTTCGAACATCGAATTTTCTTAAAAAAATGTTTTCGAATATCGAATTTTCTACAGAAAATCCTTTCGAACAACAAATTTTCTTTGGAAAATATTTTCGAACATAGAATTTTCTACATAAAATATTTTCGAACATCGAATTTTTTATAGAATATAATTTCGAACATACAATTTTCTATAAAAAATACTAATGAATAAAGACTCATAAAATTATTTTTAGAAAATATACCTTAATTTATCTGTGGAACTCGTCCGATGAAATTGCTTTATAAAATTAGCATGGAATATATAATCATCAGAATTAAAACTGGTGGGTGTTTTACTGGTTAGACGATAATTAAAGTGAGCATCATAGTAAGCATCACGTTCGTCATCGTAATTATCCTCACCGACATTAGCAGCATTACCATTATTTTGAATTTCTTCTACCTCTATTTCCTGTTGATCTTCTACTTCATAGTCATCTTTGTACTGAAACATTTCACTTTCTTGTCCTTTTTCGATATTATGCTGAATGGCCAATTTTCCATCATCATTCTTGTATTCATTTTTTTGGTGTACTTTTATTAGATCTTGATTTTGAATTTCCAGTTTGTCTAGAGACTGCAGATTTTTTATGCCCGCACTTTTAAGAGCATTTACCACAGCCAGTGCAATTTGTTGTGGATTTAAAATATTTTTAGTACCAATAGCTTGGGTTACAGTTTTGCTTAATAGAGTTTCAGAGGTCTTTAAAAGGTTGTCTTCATTGTCATTTGTTGATGTAATTTTTAAATTGTTTAAGGAACTTTGTATAATTTGCGTTATATTGTTTTGTTCCTCTGGTTCTATGGTGTTATCTTTAAGATTACTTTGAGTTTCCGAACTACAGATCACTTCAGGACTTCTATCGGAATAGGAGCCGTCTCTATTTAGGGAAACAACTTCCTCTTTTGTGTCTCTTGCATTAGATTCTTGTTCCTCCTCCGCTTCATCGTCGCTTTCAGTTTCTTGTTGTTCACTTTCTGTCTCTTTATCAGTAATACTTCCATCTCTCTCCCACACCGATCCGTTTATAATTTCACTATTTATTTCCTTTAATGTTTTTGCGGAATTCTGTTGCAAATATTTCTCTTCCATGTCTTGTATTCTTTTGAATACCTCTTCTTCATCATCCTCCTCTTCACTTATTTCCACCGAACTGAGCTGCGCTTCTTCTTCTACATTTTTCAAGTCTTGAGTATTCTCATTGAACATTGATAGTAAGTGCCGTGGTGCTGGTGTTGGAGGTTCATTTTCAAAATGCATTGAGGGCGTATTTATTTCTGCTAAAGTTTGCCCCACTATTACATCATCTTCTTCGTCGGAAGAAGAGGCAAATGGTATGGCATCAGTTTTATGGATATTGGTGAAATTGTTGGGAAAGCTATTTCTTTTGATAGGACCCTGAGAAAAGAAATAAACATGATAAATAGTGTTTTAATTTTAAAGTTTTTATAAAATGTTAATTTTTTAGAGAATACTATTTCGAACTTTTTATATTTATATATTTTATATTTAAAAATTATATATTAGAGAAAATTCTTAATGAGGCGCTTGAAGAGTTTCGTTTTTAATTAATAACTCGAAGAATACCATTGTGAAAACTATATTTTTCTAGACAAATGGCACACTGAAATGCATTTTCTGCCCTGCCAAGGGCTTCATCAGCAATGTTTATTGTCCAAGATCTACTCGTAAACATCATCTATTTAAATCACCATTTTTTGAGAAATAGAATTTGGGAATTAACACATTTCTTATTACATGTTATGAGTTAGAACGAAGTTTACTTATGTTTTACAAATGTGTGTGTATTCGTCTTTGTTATTATTATTATTATTATAAATTTTTGTATTACTACAAATTTGTTGTTACTTTTGCTGCGTCCACCGTCGGTTGACAAATCAGCAAAGTATGTTGTTGTTGTCATTTCTCCTTTATGGTGATAAAATGTAGATAAAATGTTGTTTCTCAGGCGGAAAAAATATATAAAAGAAAAAAGAATTTTTTTAAATAGAAGGAAAATCTTAAGTTTGAAAAGATATTCTATTGAAATTTTTAATTTCGAAAAACTTATAATCAAGAAATTCTGAAGTCTTTCACGTTCGAAAAGATTTTCTATAGAAAATTTCATGTTCGAGGATATTTTTTATATAACATTTCATGTTCGAAAAGGTTTTTATGAAAAATTTCATGTTCGAAAAGATTCTCTATAGAAAATATCTTCGAACATGAAATTATCTATAGAAAAAATCTTCGAACATGAAATTTTCTATAGATAATTTTATGTTCGAAGATGTTTTCTATAGAAAATTTCATGTTCTTTCTATAGAAAATTTCGTGTTCGAAATCATTTGCCATAGAAAATCTCATATTTTAAGATATTTTCTACATACAATTTAATTTTTGAAGATATTTTCTATATAAAATTTCATGTTTGAAAATATTTTCTATAGAAAATTTCATGTTCTAAGACATTTTCTAAATAAAATTTCATGTTCGAAGAGATTTTCTATAGAAAATTTCATATTCGGAAAGATTCTCTATAGAAAATTTCATGTTCGACAAGATTTTCTATCAAAATTTTATGTTCGACAAGATTTTCTATCAAAAGTTTAATGTTCGACAAGATTTTCTATAGAAAATTTCATGTTCGAAAAGATTCTCTATAGAAAATTTCTTGTTCTACAAGAAAATTTCATATTCGAAGAGATTTGCTATAGAAAATTTTATGTTCGACAAGATTTTCTATAGAAAATTTCACGTTTGAAGAGATTTTCGATAGAAAATTTCATGTTGGAAAAGATTGTCTATAGAAAATGTTTTGTTCGAAAATATTCTCTATAAAAAATTTAATGTTGGAAAAGATTTTCTATAGAAAATTTTTGATTGGCAGAATTTAAGAAAAAATTGTGTTGACAAAATTTTTTTATAGAAAATTGATGTTTTCTAAACACATAACTATTTTTTCAGATTCTATTACATTAATTGCTTGCGTCACAACTTACGGTATTCAATTTAACGGAAGGTAAATCATCGTCATCATCATCCTCATCGTTATCTTCAGAATTTTCACTTGTCTCACTTTCAATTTCCGATATTTCTGGTACTTCAGTATCCGATTCATTCTCAAAAGATTCATTGGCATAAAGCTCATCATCCGAATTCTCAAAGTCCGTCATATTTAAGGTAAGTAAGTTTTTTTTTTAATTTTAGTTGAAAGACACAATTTTCAGTCAGTAAGTTTGTCAGTCTTTTTTTCAATATTTTTTCTTTTGAACTTGACTTTACTTTTCAAATGAATAAAATAATTTTGACAAATTTTTCCAAAACATGTACATAAATTTTGATATTTTTTAGTTATTGATTATATGGTTCCATAACTCTATCCCTTATCTAAATTCATAACGCGCTACTATGGCAACGCAGGTGTGAACAATATATTAGTAAATAAACAACAACATTATTAAATATATTTTAATAACAAATTTCCCATAAACTTGTTTGTTGTTTTTATATATTTTCTATTTGTATTTATTTACATTTTTTTATTTGTATTTACTACAAGGACGTTGTTGTAGCGGTAAGCATTTTGCGAGAACTAAATTTAAGGGAGACTTGTTTGTAACAAGAGTTAAATTCTTTAAAAGTGATTTCTCTCTCATTTTTCTTCGCCTTTTACACTCTGTTGTTATATTATTTGTTGTTGTTAAATTTACCTTAGTAACGGTTAGGAGTGCGTAACATTTTTATTCGACTTATAATTAAACGCTTCAAAAGAAATTCAATCAATTGGCCACCAACATTCAAATATTTTTGTGTAGATTATTTATATTTGTTTTAATAATGCAGGTGTAATGTATTCATACGTATTCATGACAGTTTTAAAATTGTGCAAAAATTATCAATTAAAGCAGAAAGTTGTTTGAAATAAAAGAAAAAAGTGTATTAATATTCAAAACTAATAAATAATGATAAATCCCTACACAATTTTGCTTAAGTTAAAATGTTTCAGTTTTGTTTCAATTGCCGTATTTGATAGCAATTAATATTTAGGTAAAAATCAAATTTTAACAATATATAAATCTAGTTGAAGTAATAATTATGTTCAATAATCACAAATGAATTTTAATTATTATTAGAATTTAAAAAATAAATAAAAAAAGTAACCGGGCTCAACCGGGATTTGAACCCGGGACCTCTCGCACCCAAAGCGAGAATCATACCCCTAGACCATTGAGCCTCTTCTAATATGCAAGTTTAAATATTTAATTTGTTGCGTGCTTTTAATGTGTTTTTTTTGTTTATTTATTACCTGTATGCAAACAGGTGATACAAGCACAATCTAAAAGGAAAAGATGCACACGATCTTGTTTGTTCAATACACCATAAATAGATACAAACAAAAATACATATATTGTTTCTTTTGTCTGCGAAAAAATTAAAATTGGATAAATTATCTTGTGTTTGCTTCTTAATTAATAAATAACAAGAAACACTGGTACCGATACAAACCGTATCGTAATGAAATAAAAAGTTTAGAGTTAAATAAATATAATTATTAAGTTATTAAAATCTACAGTTTTCCTTTTAAATTAAATCTTATTACATTATCTTATTATGATTTACAATATACAAACAAACAAACAAACACACATTCACTTTTATATATATAGATAAGGGTTTAAAATGTATAAAAATTTTAACATTTACTTAATATTGTTGCTAGTCAGCGCATTGGTGTCCTAAATATTAATATTGATAGCTGATATAGCTTTCCTTATATATAATTTGTCATCATATCTATGGGAGGTGCCACGCCCACTATTGATAGAGCGCCCATTCTTGTCCTAAATAAAGGGTGTTTATATGATTTCAGGTATGTGGCTGGCTCGAATAATGCCAATTCTACAGGTCCAATTTTTAACCACTTTTTCGAACATATGGGGCCGTATGTCGGCAATAACGCCACGAATGTTGGCTTCCAATTCCCCTAACGTTTCTGGTTTGTTGGCGTAGACGAGCGACGTCACATATCCCCAAAGAAAATAATCCAATGGTGTCAAATCACACGATCTTGGTGGCCAATTGACAGGTCCATTCCGCGAAATTATGCGCTCATCGAATGTTTCCTTCAATAAATCGATTGTGGCGTGCGCTGTGTGGAACCACAACTCATCCACATTCATGCCATCCAATTCGGGAACAAAATAGTCGGTTATCATGGCTCTATACCGGTCTCCATTAATTCGGGTCCTCTTCAACACTTTGCTCTACAGCGGCAATTGTTTCTTCGGTGCGCACTGTTCGACGTCTCTGCGGATGCGTATTATCACATAGAGTAAACGTAGTGCGAAAACGATCCATGGTTAACCGAATTAATTGCTCTGATGGACGATTATGTCGACCATAAAATGGACGGAGCTTGCGATAAACTTCGCGAATTGAACCGTTATTTTCGAAATAAATTTGCACGATTTGCAAGCGTTGTTCTTTTGTCAACCTGTTCATGATGAAATGGCAAACCAAACTGAACATAAATTACATTAGAGTTGCCAGATTTGACCACAAAATGCCAGTTTTATCTCTTTTCGAAAAACAAACCTGTAAAAAAACACCCTATATTAATATTGATGGTAGAATAACCGTACCATATATCTTATTGTATACCATATATTTGATATTTTTTTTAATTATCATCATATGGGAGGTGCCACGCACCCTGTCGGTACTACTCCCATTTTTTCCGCAAATATTTAAACAAACAATGGGATTGCTCATGCAAAATTTGAGTACTATAGCTATTATAGTTTTCCAAGTATTTGATTTTTAAAATTAACTTTGTATGGGAGGTACCACGCCCACTTAAAATTTAAATAGCTCCTTCCAGACATACAGAAATATACTGTAAAAATTTCAAGCAAATCGGTTCAGCCGTTTAGCCGTCTATAGATCCCAAACTAATAATAATAAACATACATACAAACACACAATCACTTTTATATATATAGATAGTGGTTACGTCTTTTTCGGCAAATATTTGCTACGTCTGAACGTACTTTAATTCTAATTATTAGCAATATTAATGTGTTTTTGGGAAGTGCTTCTTTTGAGAACTACGACCAATTATTGATGGATATTATTAAAATTCCGTAAATATATAAAGTTTTGCTTAATTTTGTAAGTTAAAGCAAATGTAAAATATTAGTTTAACATATGTACATGTATGTGCAATGAACAAAAATCAAATATTATTTAACAAAAAAAAAAACAGTTTTATATCCACCAACAAAAATATTAAGATTAAGTTTGTCATTCTGTTTGTTACACATCGAAATATTGGTCGTAGAACCAAAAAGTAAATATATTCTAGGTCCTTATAAGATTCTAAGACGATCTAGCCATGTTCGTACGTAGAAGGTACGATAGTGCTTCGTGCCTTCATAGAGTCATAAACCAATGCAATTTTCGGTCCAGTGTGATCCGAGTTATAGACCAAAGTTTTAGACAACCTCGATATTTTTCAGATATTTTTGCAATTTTTATTGAAAATGGTAATAATCGATCCACGACTTCCCATAGCCCCCATACAAATGTCTTCCCTGAATATGTCTTAATGCTAAATAAATGCCTTTTAGAAAAGCAGTATCCCTACAAAATTCAACACAAAAGCAATTTATAACAAATTGTAGAAAATTGCATAATAATATTAAATAACTGTTATATTTTTGTTTTTCTAATATTCTTTGTTTATCATAAAATGTAATTATAGTTATGAAACGCTAACAAAATATTAATGCATAATTTCTTTCTTAAATTAATGTTAAATTAATCATTACCCATAATACTCTTGTAGAAGTTTTAAAAAACTTTTTGTGGCTTTACAACAAATAGCAAACATCAAGTGTAATTATAGTAATACAACACAGGGTACGAGTATATGTATGGGGATTATTTGTATCGATTTTCAACTTTGCATTAATAATAAGTGATTTTCGGTCTTTATATGGCTGATATGGTCAAATATGCACCGATCCAAACAAAATGTCGCTATGTGATTTCTCATTACATTAAAATTTGTTTGGATACTGTTTTTATAGGCATTTGAGTACCATAGGACTATATATCAAGACGACATTTGTATTTGAGGGAAAATTTCATGCCTCGTTTTTTATTTATTACTTAAGGTACGTTCACATTTGGCAAATGTTTACTCAATAAAGCGTAACCACTTGTTTTAGCACAAATTTGTTTGACGTTGTTTACTCTAACAAGAGTTTTGCATCAAATAAATTAAAACTAAATATTTGTCGTTCTTTGACCAAAATAAGAAAAGTTTTTTAAATAAATAAACGAGTTCAAATATATGTTATTTAGTGGTTACGTCCTTTTCGGCAAACATTTGCCAAATGCGACCGTACCTTGCCTTGTTTCTTTATTAATATTTCTTGTAATTTTTATAGCCTCCACCACCACAAGTGGTGTTTATCATTTCGTGTGTAACATTTAGAAATGGAAATATATTATTGATTCCTTTAAAATTCTAAAAAAGTCGATTGAGCTCTGTCCTTCTGTCTGTTTCTCTGTGCAAAGCACTCTCACGTCAAAAATACAAAACCAAAATCAATAAAATTTACTTAGAATCGTTTATAATTCCGCTAAGCAGTTTGGCATTGGAAATAAGCAAAATCGATCAAGTAGAACGAGAGTTATAAACCAAAGTGTGAGACAACCTCCAAAAATGTTTGTATTTTTAAAAATAGTTTTGATATTTTATTTAAACGTTTTGCAAATAATCCCATGAAATTTCGCACATGTAATTTCTAGATTTAAAGAATAAATTGGTAACAATCACAAATAAGTTTTGTATTAATAGAAATTATTAGATTAAATTGTTTGAAGAGCGGCCACATCATTTTTTGTTTTTAAAAATCCCGGGATTTTTATTTAAATTTTAAAACGTTTGTCGAAGAAATAAAGGTGAAAGAATTAAAATTAATTTTCGATTGCCAATCTCGAACGCACTATATTATAGAAAGCTTTAATTAATTTACAAGCTAATTAAGAATTTATTTTACTTAAGCAAATAGTTTTCATTTGAAAGTGATCTGATAAAATCTCTCCTTAAAACAAACAAAGAATAAAGGATGATTTACTCAACACTTTTAAATTTTTGAAAAAAAACCCAAAATTGAAGAGTGACTTTAAAAAGGAGATAGAAATGTCTGTTATTAGAAATTAATGGAATTGAACTATTTATTAAATTAAAACATAATCTCTCAGTTCAATGTAATGTTATTCAGGAATGTCATAGAAACCAATATTGTCAGAATTGGTTTTAAAACCGTCAAGAAAAAATGCTTTGGTGCCATAGGGCACTGCTACACGTTCAATAAATATCGTGATACTAGAAATATCTCTATATATAATTTTTGTCATAGTATTGGATCGAAAATCTCAATGGTTTGGCTGTTATAGGTCAAAATATTCAAAAAAAACGTGACAAAAAGTGGTAAATTTTCTACATTTTTATTTTTTGACCAAGAAAACGAAGTTTTTTTCTAAATATTATGTTCAGAGAATCTGTAGCCCGAGACAACAGCTACAACTTTACCGTTGAAAGTAAGTCAAAATTTCAAATAGTTTACGAAATATGAGCCCAAGAAAATTTGCAAATTTTCCAAAAGAAAAATAAAGTCTGGGAAAAAATTTCAAGTCAAAATCGGGAGGCTCGATTTTCACCGTAGACATATGGTCTAGTGGACTTTTTTGCTCAGTACAATCCCAAGAATCAGAAACGCGATTCGCCTATTAAGATTTTTTTCCTTCCATACAAATCGCCCCACTCTAATGTATATCTTTATTTACGTTAAAAATAAAAGAAACATTTAAGTCAATAGCTAAGCAAACTAACAAAACAAAGAAATTTTAGAAAAATGGACTTTTGAGACGCCAATGCACTTTTTATACATTGTGCCTACTTATAAATATAAAGTGCTGGCAAAAATAATAGCACTTCGATCATTTATTTGATATCTGTAAATGGCGAAATATTTTATGGGCAGAAATGGTTCCGTCCATGGTGGAATAGGATCTCGTTCATATGTTAGCCGTCCCCGAAATGCAGAATACAATTCACATCTAAGATGGTAAAGCATGGAGGTTCTAGCATTATGGTATGGTGGTGCTTATGCTTCCCCATGTCATGTAAGAAATGGAGGTGATCAGTGATATTATGTCCACTGCTTTAGGGTTGCTCGGCAACTGGTCTTGAGGTGAACGCAAGCAAAACGGAACTTGTACTTCTCACGACGAAGACGAAGATTCAAAGCTTCAAACTTCCAAGGTTGAAAAACTGCGAAATCCCCCTTTAAAATAACGCAAAATATCTAGGTATCATACTGGACTCTAAATTGTCATGGAAGCTAAATACTCAACATAGGGTAAAAAAGGCAACGGTGGCCTATTATACCTATCGTAAGATGTTTGGTAGAAAATGGGAACTTAGTCCCAGCACAGTTAAATGGATGTATACGGCTATAGTATGTCCAATTCTTAGTTACGGATCTCTTGTATGGTGGACTGCAATTAGAAGGAAGTATGTCGTAGACTATACAAAGTCCAGAGATCAGCCTGCATTGGCATAACCGGCGCACTAAGAACTAGTCCTTCAGAGGCACTGAATTGCACCTTGTGCCTTCACATAATGGCCACTTCTGCCTGCAGCGCAGCGAGGCTTCAAGCGTCTCGTTGTTGGAGATCCAGAATATATGGCCATGCAGGGATTCTGGACCAGTTGCCTTCGATTGTTCTCCAACCATCTGATTATATTACTCCATACACAGATTTTGATAGGGTGTTCAAGGTCTTAATTCCCTCCAGGAGTGAGTGGAGTAGGGGTAATCTCGTGCACAAATATGACACTAGGATATATACAGACGGTTCTAAGATGACCTGCTGTGTTGGTTCTGGGGTCTTCTGTACGAACCTGAGGTAGGCATTTCGCATCGTCTTCCGAATGAGTGTAGTGTTTTCCAGGCGGAAATTTATGCCATAATGGCAGCTTGTAATACACTACATGATCATAATATCCTCGGCAATATACATAGGTATTTTTGTCGACAGTCAGGCACTCCTCTCACTGAATGCCTACACAATTTCATCTTCACTAGTTAGGCAATGTAGGAATTCTCTGTCAAGGCTAGGTCGTCTATCTGATATTACTTTGGTTTGGGTACCTGCGCACAGGGACCACTACGGCAATGAACGGGCAGACGAACTACCCAGAATGGGATCTGTCTTAGATATCTCCGATGCGGTCTCAGTAGCAATTCCACTTGGGACTAACAAAGGTATTATCTTTAGACATTTTCTTACAAAGGCTGGGTATAGATGGCGTAATTTAGACACATATAGGGTAGCCAAGTTGATGTGGCCATCTTTTAACGAGCAACGTACTGAAACTGATAACCCGATATAGGAAGGATATATCAAAGTTGCTGGCAGTAACGGGACACTGGACGCTAGGCAAGCACGCTAATCGCCTGCGACTCCCTTTTAACGACCATTGTCGTAGTTGTAAGGATAGGGGGAAAAAGGAAACGATTATCCACCTTCTCTGCGAATGCCCAGCCCTGAGTGTCAAGAGACATAAATTCATGGGAAACTATACATTGAACAACCTTGGTGAGTTAGCCGGGTCAAAACTCAATGACCTACTGAGATATATCACAGCTACAGGTTGGGTCTAGCAAGCACGACTTTTTGTACACATTTTAGTTACATTATGATGTAAATGACCTTAAATCTGACGAGTGGTGTGGTCTTATTAAAACAGGGTCCCTTCGACTCTACTTGAGTGTTCGCACGTAGTAAACTACCACGTAAACCAACCAACCAAGAAATGCCATTGATGTGAGTCCTCCAACAAGACGGCGATCCAAAACATCAGTGGTTCATTGATAACAATATTGAGGTCATGGATTGGCCAGCGCAATCACCTGACTTGAACGCAATAGAGAATCTTTTTGCTGACGTAAAGAAAAGTGTATCTCAAATAAAACCGACTAACAATGAGCATCTTTGGGCTGTAGTAAAGGAGTCGTGGCCGAAAATACCTAGATAAAGGTGTGAAAACGTAAGTAACTCCATGTCGAAGCGCTGCGCCGCCGTTACTGCCAACAAAGACCATGCAACTAAATATTCATAAGCTATTTATTTTATCAGCTTGATTTTATTGGATTTTATTTTATTTATTTGAAATATTATTTAATATTTTAAAATCTATAATGAATAGTGCTATTTTTTACCGTCCAAATTTTCAATAAAAAGTCATTCAAAATTACACAAATCTTTTTTTACGTTGAATAATAATTGAGGGAACTAAATCGAAGAAATATTTATATGTACAGTCGAATCATGCCTTCAGTGCTATTTGCTTTACCGCAGCTGTACATATCTTGATGTATATAAATCATATCAAATAAGTAATAAAATTAAATTAAAAATTAACAGATTTCAAAAACATTTCAAACAAAGAATTTTAGTAAGTTTTCCTTTGTGTCTGCTGTAAAATTTGTGAAAAGAGAGTTATTACATTTGCACAGTAAGCTACATATGTACGAGTATATAGTACATATGTAGGTATGTATGTCATTGTAAAGGGTGTATAGGGGTTAATGAATGCAATAGGATAAATGCAAAAATTTGTAACCATCAGCCAACCACACATATTATGTGATTAAACAATAGAAACATGTGCATGCACTTCTTCTGCCTCTGAGAGCTTTTACTATTAAAAGCTTTTTTAACTTATCCAGCTATTTAAAAGCTTTTACTATAATTACTTGGATATAAACAACAACAACAACAAAAATAATACACCAAATAAATAAACTGCAGCCAACTTCAGGGGTAAATAAACCACAAAAAAAAAAGTAAAACAAACTTTCTTCACTAAAATCAAAAACATGACACAACCGGATTTTGCGCACAAACCCTCAAAACGTAAAGCAACAGAGTTACAAAAACAACACAAATACGAAAACGATTTTCACGAGAGAGCAAGAGCAAGTAAGCGATTGTATGTAAAATAAGGAAATACCGTTACATTTACGGTTTAATGGCACGACCACATAAGGAAAAGTATACAAACGACCAACCAGCCATTTAAACGGCTAAGAGACTTTGCAACGTGCGGGTGTCGCATATTTTTTCGTTAACGTTGGCAATGATAATCGAGCCAACTTAAAGTTGTATTTTAGAAACACAAAAAACATAAATATTAAAGGAAAAACTCAAAACTTAAAGCGCGCGTAATTAATCTAAAATAAATGTGTATTAAAAAAATTCAAATCAATTTTGTAATGTATAAAAAGTAAAAAAAAAAATAAATAATAAAAGAAAATTAATTATAGAAAAGCCAGCATATGAAAATAATCTAAGAAATTTAAAAAATTAAAATTTTGAAAAATAATTAAAAAGAAAGAAAAATGTGTAATAAATTGTTTTCTTTCTTCTGGTGTGTTTAAAAGTGTTAAATCAATATTTTAAGGCTTAAAGTTTTAAAAAGTGAAAATTTTAATTAAAGTGTAAAAAGCTAAAAGTTGTTGGCATTGTAGTGTATTTTTAAATACACACCCTTTGTAATTTTGTAATTTTTTTCATTGTGTTGCATGTACATACATATATTTTATATGAATGTATGTAATGTGTATGTACTTATATTTATATAAATATATATGTATATAGAGTTTTATGAGGTCAAAGGTAAATGCTTGATATTTACTTATATTTGAAAATGGCCTGGTTTTTTCTAACTTCTAACTAATTAACTGAGAATTAACAAATAAATAAGATAATTATGATCATTTAACAATTTATTTGTTGTTAAAAATACTTTAAACCCCACCCACCCCTACAACAAACATTCTTGGCTGGGTTTGGTATAAAAGGAATTTAACGAGCCATAAAGTTAAACAGCCAGTCAAGTCATTAGGCTTATGGAATACTTTCACTAGCCAAAAATGTATTGCCAAAAAAGTATGCAACGTATGTGGTAAATATTAAACAGCTGGCGTAAACATTAGCCTAGAAAAAGCCCATCATTTTTACTAATTTTATTTGAAAATAAATTCGACAACTTGTTGGAAAACATGTTGGCCTTATTAATTTACTTGTCCAAAGAAGTGGCAGCATCGGTGGAACAGAAGGCAAATATCACAACCACATCTTAAGCTTGTCACACACCAAGCCAAATATTTGAACAACTGTGTTGCCTTGACAAAGTTTGACTGACATTAGTTTAACAAATTATTTAGATACTTGTAATCTACAGCAACGACTACAACAACACAAACATCATTATCTAGCAGAGACAAGAACATCAAACAAATTAACATCATTATTGTCAATAATCAACGTTTGTTTATATCGGCAACCAACCATATTGTTAACGACATCATGGCACATTAATATGTGAGAATTTGCCACATTTATGTATATGTGAGAATTTTTATGTGTGGAAACTCGCTTAGTCCCCCAATAAAATGGTGCCAATGACACATAGACCTACAAGCAAGCCGCCATTGTTGTTGCCTTTAAGTTGAAGGAAACCCGTTAAGAAGGAATGTAAAGAAAAATAATTTAATCATGCCACAAAACTAATTAATGTTTCAAACACATTTATATAAAGCTTAACTGTAAAACACACACATGTCTACATTTATATACTACATGTATACACACACACACACATATAAACTCATATAACACGTTACACACATGCTAATCTTAATAAAAAAGAGAGTTAAAGCTAAAGAGAGCGAATATGAGTATGAGTAAACATGTAATATTTAATGTAAATAGAGCAGTGTTCGTGTACAAGTAAAATCAAGGGGAAGTGCAGGGAGTAGAACAGGATGTGTAACGGTGAAGTTAGCAAGATTTGTGTTAACGTAACAAAACAATATTAACCAGCAACGTCAACAACAGCAACAGCAATAAAGAACAACATTTCAAGGAAAACTAAACCGCAAAACCATAAACAAACGAAATAAAAAATTCGGTAGAATTTCTTGCAGCATGCTTCTGACATTTCTTGAACCCACTAAACAAACGTGATTTTTGGCAAATTAGTTTAAAAAAGAAACAAGCAAAGCAAAGCAATGCAAAAATATCTTAATTTAAAATATTAAAAAACGTACAAGATTAAAGCTTAAATCTAAATGGCTGCTTTATAATCTTGAGTTAAATGAGTTTTTCCAAACGTGCTCCTTAAAAGAAAACACGAAAAAGAAAATGTAACTTGCACAAATAAAAAAAAATAATAAAAAATAGCGGTATTAACGGTAAACGACATAATGAACTTGTGTATTAAAGGGCGTGTCAAATTAGCGCGATTTTAAAACGACAGACAAAAAAAAAAAAAAAATCGGAAGAAACTGAAAGAAAAAAAGTACCGAACACAAAAAATAAAAACGCGAAACGTACGAATAACAAAATACTATGTCTGTTGAATATCTACAACCAATAGTAGCAGCAACAAATACAACAACAGATGTAACTAACAACAACAGCAGCGGCAAACAAACTTGTGAAAATCTAAAGGAAACGGAAAACCAACAACACGAAGTTGTGGAAAACTCAACAAACACCGCAGAAAACGAAGCAGCAACCAGGGAAGCAAGTATATGACGTACAATAAAACAACAACAACAACAGCAGCAGCAACCAAAAGAACTAAAACGACATCAAATACATCAACAACAACATTATCATCATCATCAGCAGCATCAACATCTACATCAACATCATCACCAGGACTATAAATTTAAACAAACTTCGAAAAATTTAATCACAAAAAATCTAACGAAAACATTTCCAACATTTGAAGCGGCAACAGCAACTTCCCTGGTTTGTACACGTCATGTTACTACATGTCCACAGCATACTAAGCAACAACAACACTATCAAAAGCAACAACAACAGCACCATCATCTGTATTACTCCAAACAACAACAGCAGCAGCAACAACAACAACAACGAATTCAATATTCTACGCAAGCTAAACCCGAAGAACCTCTCTATGCCAATATGGTTTTAAGCACCGAATGGTCTCAGGTAGAAGTTATCGATTTGATAAACGATGGCAACGGTTTGGGTTTTATTTTGGTGGGCGGCCGTAGTACCGGTGTCGTTATTAAGGCCCTAACGCCCGGCGGTGTGGCGGAGCGTGATGGGCGCTTGCAGTGCGGCGATCATGTACTGCAAATTGGTGAGGTGAATTTGCGTGGTTTCAGCTCCGAACAGGTGGCCACGGTTCTTCGTCAGACTGGAGCTCAGGTTCGTTTGATTGTAGCAAGACCGGTGGAGTCAACAGCCACCGATTTTCAACATCAATTAGCTAGTCATGCACCAATTATTCCAACTAAGCTCCTCTCCGACCCAGAAGAATTGACGAGGCATCTATTTCATCAAGGTAACACGGACGAGGTAACGGCGGCGAGCGGTATTGGTGTTGGTGGTGGTGGCGGCAGTGGATTATCTGCAAATTACTCCTCCTCGTTTACCCATAAAGAGTCGTCCAGTCATGATTCTTTACAGCAGCAAACACCCCTCACATTGAATCTCAATTTCCCCCCCACACCCGATACCGAATTAGCAGATTTGCCACTGCCTCCAATACCCAAAGAATTGACCACATCGGCTGCAACGCAACGCAACTATCCCAAAGATTTGGACATAGTACCATTTTCCATAGTATCACCGCCTTTGCCTCAACCTCCTTTAATGGCAGCCGCAACAATGAAAACTAGTGTTAGTACACCCCATAAAATGGACCATATAGAGACTGTGATAGCTGGTATAACTACTACTCAAACTACTGGCACCTTATCGAACGATAATAACGATGACGACGACTGTTGTTCGATAACCTCCTCCAACTATTTGAACTCACCCGAAACGGAGACATATGAAGTTAAACTAAGAAAAAATGTCTATGGCCTGGGCATAACGGTGGCGGGTTATGTGTGTGAAGAGGAAGATCTGTCGGGCATATTTGTAAAGAGCATAATTGAGGGTAGTGCCGCCGAAATGAGTGGCCAAATACAAATCAATGATCGCATAGTTAAGGTGGATGGTAAGACATTGAGTGGTGTAACCAATCATCAGGCTGTGGAGATACTACGCAATACCGATATCGAAGTGCATCTTACGTTGGAACGTTTCCTTAGGGGACGTAAATTTGAGCACTTGCAAGTAGCCTTAACGGAATTGAAAATAGCCGTGGACTCACAATCACAGATTTCACTTCCGCCCTCACCGTCAATAGCTACTCTGTCGTGGCTGCCACTCAGGTCTGATGGTGATTCTATAGCCACCGATGGTGGTGCTGTTATTATGGAATTTGGTGACTTACCCTCAAGAGAAACGGTGGACTCGCAAATGTCCCATATGCTGGATAAAAGTGATCACAGTAGTGTGCCGCCAGTGGAAACTTCGAAGACACCCTCTAGTACACCCGAAGAAAAACCGACTGCATTAGCTAATGGTACAGCCTGTCATGCGAATGAGGTCGTGGAAGCGGTTGAAAATAAAGAGAAACCTGTAAATGGTTCGCTAGGTTCGCGAACACCCACCATAGATAATTTTACCGATTTGATGGGCAAACAGTATACTGAGCTGATACCCGTGGGACCACTAAAACTAAGCACTGACCTGGTGCCGAATTTTGCTTCTCAAACCGGTGCATCGAATGCCGATCATTCGTGTCCCAGTGTGGATGCTTTAAAGGTTGCCTGGAAAAGTGAGTTTCCCGACAGTGAAATTATAGTAGCCGAAATAAATAAACTTTCAGGTCTAGGAATCAGCCTGGAAGGCACTGTGGATGTGGAGCGTGGCATTGAGAAGCGACCCCATCATTATATACGCTCGATACTGGAAGACGGACCGGTGGGACGTCAGGGCATCTTAAAACCCGGCGATGAGCTGTTGCAGGTCAATGAATACAAACTGCAGGGTCTCAGGCACACCGAAGTGGTTAAAATCCTCAAAGAACTGCCTTCACATGTCAAATTGGTATGTGTACGCGGTGCTACGGCGCCGTCTATTATAAATACTTCCCAAAATCCCGAGGCCTTTGAAACGAGAAGTCTTCTGCCCGGCGGTCATCAAAGTTTACAAAACTTGATGACCAAAGCCCAGTCGGAAAGTTCTTTGTATACCTCTAGCACTGCCACTCTGACGGATCAACAACGTTCGAAGTCATTGGAAAATGTATCTGGCCTGGCTCTTTGGAGTTCCGATGTAACCATTGTCGAAATTGAAAAGACCGAACAGGGTTTTGGTTTCTCGATACTAGACTATCAAGATCCCTTAGATCCCGAGGGCAGTGTTATAGTAATACGAGGTCTAATACGGGGAGGTTCGGCCGAGACCACCAACGAAATATTTCCCGGCGATCGTTTGGTTAGCGTTGGCCAGCATTCGTTGCAGGGGCTCGATCTAGACGAGGCGGTAATCATATTGAAAGGTATGCCGCTGGGCCTTACCAAATTGGGCATCTGTCGACCGCTCTCAACGTCGGACAGTAATATAGCATCACCCATAGGAGACGGGGACTCACCGAGCACATAGTTTTCAATGGATTTTTATTGTAAGTACCAGTCATTTATTTGCCAAATAGTCATTCATTTATTTTAGCTCTTGTAACTTACATCTCTTCGTAAATCTTGTTGAAATATAATTTATGGCCTATATATGTATGTACGAGTATGTATGTTGTACATATGTGTGTATGTATGTATGAACATATGAAATCATTCGTTACCTTATTAAATCTTCGTCAGGTTTTAAGCATTTTTGTACGTAGTATGTATGTTTTGACTTTTTTTATATGACTCCTAGAGGGATTTTGTGGAAAATATGAAAAACAAAAAAGGAAAAAATCATGTTTTTTATTGCCTCTCTACCTACCTGTGCTTTGTACAATACACTTTCTGTACACTACATACACACTACTTCACTCACTCACTTATACAGTTACTCGAAACTCTTCGTACACATGCATACATAAATTATTGTGATTTTTCTGCAAAATGAAATAAAATGTACAAAAGAAATAAACACAAAACTTGACATGTCACTGACAAATGTTGCAAATCAATAATTCGTTTATTTGTTCGTCTTGCTGTACGCTCCTACTGTTGCCCCACAATCCTTAGTTTAAATTTGTCTGTCTGAACGACTATGAGTGATGTAGAGGAGAAAGTTGTGTGTAAGTGTGTTTGTACAGTGACACAGGATAATGACGATTTTATATTTAAAATAATGTACGGGGGTGGGAGGGTAAGAACTTTGCAAGTGACAAGTATTGTTGAATTTTATGGTTATTCTTTGTTATACCTACATATATGTGTTTTTCTCTTCTCTCTTGTAATCTGTTTTTTATGCCTTAAAGAGATTATGATTATTAATATTACCTATGTTAATGTGCATGAGTTTGTTGAATTTTTAAATTTGTTTGAATGTGAATTTAATTATATTTAATTATATTATTAACGGTTTAAAAAATTTATTAGGATTTAGTATTAAGGTAAATTTTGTTACATGGTTATTAAATTATTTAAGCTGGCTAATTTTTGGGGGAATTTTATATAGTTGTAAAAATGTTTATGTTGTATCCTTTGTTTTGTTCAATTGAGCTAAAAAATTTAGGCGGGACATATTTTTTAAAATCCATCGACTTTGACAAGCTGATGTTAGTTTTCCGAAATACAGTTAATGACATTTTCTCTTTAGTAATCATAATTTACACATTTATATCACGCATCTTGTAAAAAAATATTATAAATAATTTAAAAAGAACAAACAAGGCTCGAATAATGTAATTTTTTGACTTGATTATGCTAATGCTCTAATGTCGCGTTCTTGTTCAAAAATAATCGTTTGCTTTTTCGACATTTGAATTAAAATCTAAGTTTGGTGGCAATATATAATATAATAATCACATTAACATATCTTATTCACATTCTCATAGTGTTTCTCGTTCGCCATCTGTATGTTTTAAGTAAAAGGAATAAAGCAAATGGGAAGACATCATGAAGCACTATCGAGACTAGCAAAAAACATAATAGCAAGGTAGAAAGAATTGCGCGATAGAAAAAAATTGGAAATTTCAGTAAATGATTATTATAATCACAACTATGCTTAGTTAAAGAGTTATTGAAGCACTATATAAAAGTATAACGAACTAATAAATAATAAATACGAAGCTTGTGTTCAAACAACTTCAACTAAATCTGAAAATATACGAACTTTTTAAGTAAATGCCACATTATAAATCATACTATTGATTTAATAACAAAGAATGCAAATATCTCAACTAAAAACCAAATTTTTTACATGAATTGAAAAACTTGCTTGCAATCGTTAAAAACGCTCAAAAACCACACCAAGCGTTTGCGCGTTTCTCGCCTTCTAATCAAAAAAGTCAAAAAAGTAGAATCAATGTCGTCGTATGTTTTAAGTTACACACTTAAAGGCGTAGCAAGCGTTGACGCATGGTGTAACTATACAAGGTGAGTGCAGTAGCACAGCTGACTGACTTTGTTTACAATTTACTTATGTCAAAAGTAAGACTTTTTCAAGTGTTTCTGACAGTAGTACATTATTTTACACAAACAAAATGTCTGTTGTTTCTGTATTGTGTTGTATTTGTTGCCGATTTGCACTCACCTTGTATAGTTACACCATGCGTTGACGCTTGAAAAGCGAAAAGTTTGTTTACTCTTTGCTTTTGAAAGCGTCGCAAACGTCGAACAGCTGACATTAATAAATGAAAAGCAAATTTATTTTAAAGGCGATGCCACTAAAAAAAATGACAGCTGAAACAATTTTTTTATATGAAATTGACAAACAAACCGATATAAAACTTCATATAAAAACAAAATTAGCTGAGCTTACGACATTATTTTCGAAAGTATATACATATACATATATTTTGTGTCGCGTTATATATTAAATTACAAAGCGACAAAACCTTCCGTTTGCTATTAAAATTCTGCAGAAAAATGGAAACAAGAAAAATAATGTTTAGGATTTCCTTATTTTTTTCACATCAAATGCGTTCGAATGTCGCGTACTTGATAAATGGCCATATAATGTTACCTACAAAATTAAAGACCAAATAAAGAAAATAAGTATGTATTGCGAAACTCCTTTAACCTTTAACGTGAATTTAACGTTATTTTTCAAGTCTTTTAAAGGCAGATAACGCGACATGTTTTGCGATTTATCAGTGGTGAAATAAAATGGTGTCCTATTTCCTACATTCATATAACGGAAATTAGTAACATTAGAAATAGTTTGTCATACTTTATCTCACGTTGCAATGCAGCTTCGGGAAGTGGACTTTTTTTTAGCAGCATTTTTATGTTGATCTGAGGAACAGTGAAAAAAAACTATGTTCGTAGATTTTTAATTTCAGTCGCCGTAAAATATTGCAAAAGTATCTCCCTTTTCTTAATTCATTATACAGCCCAATCATGAATAAAAATTCCGTGGGAGTTTTTTTCCCTTTTCTCATTTTTCCTATTTAAATTCAATGTTAAAAAATAAAAAGGGAAAAAATTCGCGCGGAATTTTTTTTCATGATTGGGCTGATAGTTTTCGAAATTATTTTGAAAACATGTTAAAATAAAAAAACTCTAGTTGTGGTGTAATATTTTTATTGAATTTCTTGATATACCTGAGAAAAACAAAGGTCGTTAGATAATTTGAATACACAGTTTATTTGCCTTGTTTGAATTAAAATGCAAATTAATTTATTCTAGTTATTACATCCAATTGTCTTTTAACACTATACCCCCAATATGCTCGACTTCAAAGACTTGATGGCCATGTTTATAAATGGTTGATTCTCCTTAAAACCACTTGTTGCTTTTGAAGCATCATGTTTACAGAAATCAGCATCTATCTTGACTTGTAATCAAAAACACATCTTTAATGAATTTATTTTGCCAAATCAACTTTGAACTCCTCTCCCCTTTTTGTTTTTCTCACTCTCTCACTCAACACAATCCTCTTTTTCAGTAGAAAAATAATCTGTAAAAAACCAGCATAACAAATTTAAACAGGTATCACTGTATAAAGGGTCAGCCAAATAACATTTTTTTTTGAAAATGCTATACAAAAAACTACTGAATATTTCCTCAAATTTCTTTTTTTATTTGAAAGTACAATCATTCTGGTTAATAATGGAAAATAATTTCATTCAAATGGCTGCCTCGGCTAGTCATGCAGTAGCCTACACGATTGATCCAATTTTTAAGCACATTATCGATTGTGTGCAGCTGTATTTCACCAATGGCTTCACGAATATTGTCCTTTAAAGCGTCAATTATCTCTGGCTTGTCGGCGTAACACTTATCTTTGACGGCCTCAAATAATAGTCCAACGGTGTCAAATCGCAGCTCCAAAGTGGCCAAACGACATCAGCTCTGCGTCTTTTTTTTTAATATAATTAACATACACAAACTGCGAATCTTTTAGCTTATCTGCAGAAAACACCCAGAGTCTTTGGCGGGAATCGAACCCGCAACCCTTTGACTGATAGTCTGGCACACTATCGCCTGGTCTATCGGGGCACCCCTGATAATGCGATCTTCAAAAATAGGGCGCAAAACATCGAGTGTAGCTTCGGCTGTGTGCCACGTAGCGCCATCCTGTTGAAACCAAATGTTGCCAATATCATCCTCTTCAATTTTTGTGAACAAATATTCGTTTGGCACGATAACGGCCACTCCTTACTCTTGCTCTGGATCAAAATCCGCACCAAACAGTGACTCATTTTGGGTGCATCGGTTTTTCAATGTATGCGTGCGGGTTTTTCTGTGCCCCAAATGCGACAAGTTTGCTTGTTTACATACCCGCCAAGATCAAAATGAGCTTCATCTGAAAAGATGATTTTTTTTGGCAAAATCGGCATCTTCTGTAAGTCGATCGCAGGCCCACTTAGCGAAGCGAAAACAAGCGTATACAGAATCATATTCGTTCAGCGGAAGGATAAAACTAATTATCTGTCAAATCAGACAGAAAGAAGCACTAGTTGAAAAAAAATGTTATTATGTGCCTTATTTTCTATTTTTGCATTATTATTGTTGTTACTCACATTTGTTACTCTTAGAAATGAAAGAAAAGCCAGAAGAATATATTTCCATCCAACTACCAGTTAGATACAAATCAACAGTAATCATTCATCCATATCTATACAATACTTATAAACATTTAACATTTGCTTAAGGAAAAAAATGCCGGGAGCAATGAAAGCAAAAGAGAGTTACAATAAGGAATATGTCTGTTATTTATTCATTCATTTTACTTTGTTGGAATCGCACACAAATGATAACTGATTTTATGTGAATATGTATGCACATACTCACATGATGATCACTGCCATATGCTTGTAAAAATATAAAAAGATGAATAATTATTGACAGTTGAAGCAAAAAGAAACAACAACAAAAAAATATTTCTCTGACTTTAATTTTCTTCTAAAGTAAAATATGACATTTATATCCATTGCCTATAGAAACATGATCGAAAGAAATGTAACCTGAAAAACCTCTAGCTCAAGTATTATTTCTTTACCTAGAGTCAACATTTTTATTGCAATTTAGCCGCATATTTTATAAAGGAAAGGATTAACTGACTACGATTGTTATTGTCTTAATAAAGAATATGTACATACATATATGAAGAAAAGAAAATGTTGTGGAGAATCATTAAAAATGAATGTAAAGGTTATTTCAATACGAACTTTGTTTTTCAAAGATTTTCTCACTTAAAAATGTTTGTGAAAAATGTGATACAAATGTGAAAAGTGAAGTGGCATATTTCTTATATTTTTTCATGTAATCAAGAATAGACTTGAATATTTTTTTTTTGTCAGATTTTTGTCAAATTACTTTATCTACATTTTAGTCCATGAAAAATGATTGTCTAATTATTACTGACATTTGCAAATAAATACAATGGGGAGCAACGATTGTTGTCATTTATTTTAGGTTTAATTTATAATACAAAATGGCAAATAATCAAGATGTTACTTGTGTATGATTGGAAATGAAAATGGTAGTTTAAAGCAAATGTATAAAGTCGGTCCAGAATTCTGCCCGACTCAGAGACTCTAAGACAAAAATAGCACACACCCTCATGTTTTGTATTTTAAGATTTTCCTGGGGATTTTCATAAAATACAAAAAAATTGCACGCCTTAGCTACGTCGATGTCCACCTGTTTCGAAATGATAGATTTATTTCCAAGCTATTTCGAACCTGCCCCACTGTGCAATATAACTTTTGATAGCAGTACTAATAGTTTTAGCAGTTATTAAAAAAAATAATTTTCCTTATATAACAAGTACTTGGGATTCCTTGGAAGTTAAAGGAAAGGAATTAAAGGAATTTATTTATAAGTTATCAATGATTTTGTTGATCTGTCAACATGCCTCTTTCAAAGTCTCTTTCGAAAACTTTAACTCAACTAAAATACAAAAATTACGTCTTAAATTCTACTTTTAACTATAAATACATAATTTAAGAATTGTATTCTCACCTCCCCCACTTTTTATTTGTGCCCGAATTTTAGTGTCAAATGATTCATATTTGTGTGCAACGGAAATTTAACATCAAATGTTTGACATATTGTTGATGACATTTGTGTTGACAGTTGCCAAATAACAGCCCCAATACTTATAAAAGAAAAAGCAAGGAAACAACCAACACAAAACAACCTGCTCCAGGACTCCCCTCCACTCCACCCTTCACCATTTACAAACATTTAGAATACTAAATACTTAAATATTCAGACATACATATTGAATTTTATCTTTTGCCTTTTATTAAAATTTATTAAAGCCAATACACATATCTACACACACATATAGCAGAGTTTGCAAGGATTTTTCATAAATACTGGTAGTCAGAGCAAATAGAAATATACATACGTTGAGACAGTGAAGAGCAAAATCGATTACATATATTAATGATACAATTTTGTTGCCATATTTTATGAAGGAATATTTCTGTATTTCCATGTCAAGTTCATTTGTAGGGGGGATGAATTAACCGTTCTGTTAGTCTGTTACAATCAATTCTGCCAAAAATGTTACTACTGAAGGTAAGCTAAATGATAAATGGGCTATAAAATAAAGCAATGTCTATAAATGATTTTGTTTTTGCATATAAAATTATAACCCTCAACTCTTTAAAGTGTTTACTTCTATTTTGATCTTCACTGTATTGTATTTACTAGCGAATGAACGGTAGAAAATGAAATAAAACAGAACAATACATTATTATACTCATTCATACAGTGTTGGAAAAAGTAAC
This sequence comes from Bellardia pandia, assembly GCA_916048285.2. NCBI lineage: Eukaryota > Metazoa > Arthropoda > Insecta > Diptera > Calliphoridae > Bellardia > Bellardia pandia. The sequence continues at coordinate 49,073,920 of OU696529.1, forward strand.
AAGAACGTTTCCTTTTTCATGCAAAGAAGAACAACTTTAAAACGAATAACATTGTTCATACTTACTGTCAATAGTTTGACTGATCTTATTTAACAGCCATATATTAATTGCCTAAATTCTATGCAGAATGTTAATTTGCTTGGAAAAAACAATAAAAACGATGTTTTTAATTTTGTTTTTAAGACATCATGTGCATTTTATTTCAGTAGTTAAAACCATTTTTCTATGGTCGGTTGTGTTTATTATGTTAATAATGGGTCTTGCAAAGTTCTACACTTTATTTGAAAATGTAATTATTTTACCACTACGAAAACAGGGAAAGAGTATTACTGAAACTGCAAAACTGATAGATTGTTGTGAAACAAATGTTTTTCAAGCAATTCACAGAAAAATTAAACCAGAGACAAAAGGCAGGAATCGAAAAACGAAGAGAAAATTTTGTTAGTGTTTAAGCAAAGGAAACCATTTTGGTCGTTTGAAGAGCTCAGAATTAATTTATGTGCATTTGCTACTAGTTGCAAAACTATAAATCATTTTCTTCCGTAGTCCGAAGAAGCTGTCTTTATCGAGCAAAAAGAATCGGCCCAATCATGAATAAAAAATCCGCGGGAGTTTTTTCCCTTTTTATTTTTTTAACATTGAATTTGTATACGAAAAATGGGAAAAGGAAAAAAAACTCCCGCGGAATTTTTATTAATGATTGGGCTGAATGTTAACAATAGGTTGTATTTTGACGGGAACAATTGTGAAACGAAGATAAATTTGTTCAGTTCAGATGACAAAACTTTCATTTGAAGGCCACAAAATAAAGAATTTCACTCCAGAAGGTTCATTAATGATATGTTGTTGTTTTTCTTCATCTTGTGTCTATCCAATTTATTAGAATGATGGAAAAATGTGTGCTATTGCTAAATCAAATGTTACTCTGCCAGAGATTAAATGCCGCTCTTACAATTCTATCAGGACAATGATCCCAATCACAAATCCAAACTACACCATTTCAAATTGAAATTAAGAAAACACTAATTAAAATTGAGATATAAAAAATATTCAAATTGAAATTGAGAAATCGAAGTTGATTTTGAGAAAACACTAATTGAAATTGAGAAATAAAAAATTTTATTAGATTTGCAACTCAAAATCGTGTTGTGTATTTTAAAAGTAAAAAAAAAATTTTAAGAGAAAAGTTTTTATTCAGGCTACTAGTTCTAATAATTAAGAATACTATTGTAAAGTACTGGAACAATCTGAGTTAGAACGAAAAGCAAAAACAAATTTGTAATAATACAAATTTCATAAACAATAATAAAGAATACACACACATTGTAAATGTACGTAAATTTCGTTCTAACTCAGAACACGTTAAAAAGAAATATCATAATTCGTGAACTCTATTTCTCAAAAAACGGTGAGTTAAATAGATGATATTTACAGAGTGATAGTGGACAATGAAGATTGCTGAAGACGCCCTTGGCCGGGTAGAAAATGCATTCCAATTTGCCGATTGTTCCAGTACTTTACAATAGTATTCTTAATTATTAGAACTAGTAGCCTGAATAAAAACTTTTCTCTTAAAAATTAAGAAATATTAGTTCAATTTCCATCTCTAAGTAAAAAAAAATATTTGAAAAACTTCACACAAATTTTAATTTTCTCAATTATAATTATGGGTTATCAAAGTTAAAATTAGTAGAAAAATCAATTTTATGGTAATGGATGAATATTATACAGAAAATTTAAAAAATAAATTTGAAAAAAAAATTTTTTTTTTTTAATTTGTTGGGTAATAATTTAAAACATAAAACCCTAACGAAAAAAAAATAAAAACAATCAAAAAATGTAAAAATAATTTTTTTTAGTTACCATAAAATTGATTTTTCTACTAATTTTAACTTTGATAACCCATAAGTAGGCCCCTACAACGCGTAGTACCCTTTCATTTCATAGGCTGAACAGTTATCTATCATATGCTGTTTAAACTGTTCAATTATCTTATTCGGTTCAAAAGATATGATTTTTGCAACGCAAAAACTCAAATGGCGACACTGTGCGTCGTTGAGCAAGCGCTGAGAACATTCGGATGGTTATTGTATTTTTTTCAGAAATTTATTAAGAATTGTTTGTTGCGTCTTGTTGGACGAAGCGTAGCAAACACTCGTGATTCAATTACAGTTGAACACGACAAATAAAATAACTTTTTTTTAGATGGACTTATTTTTTTTTTTTCAAAATAACTGTTCTAAAATTATTTTTTCATATTAATAATTGTTATTTACGGTCCCTGATATTTTTTCTTAAGTTGTTTATATCTGGCAAAAACTCTGTCTTTTTTTATTTTTCTTATTTTAAGCGTCTGACAAAATATTTGACCAATACCAAGCTTTTATTTTTGAACATCACTGGTTTATGTCCATGATATGGAGTGGCTGTGATAAGCTCTCGTCACTTAAACTTTATGTTACAACTTTGGGGAGTTTCAGAAAAGAAAATAGCGGCATATTAACCTAAAAACAAAAAATAAATGTGGGAAAAATATAAAGCAGGAATTAAATTCCCTATCTTGCGAATTTTCAAAACTTGTGGGTTTGACATCAAGTCAGATTGTTAGTTAAACAATTCGGAAGAAAATGTATTTTTTTTATACTTTTTTCCAAAATTATTGAATTGAGAAGTATTGTTCTTATTATTTATTCCAATATTGTGCATAAAACAAATGGAAATAAATATAGATTCCTGTTACACTAAATGTGTATGTGTATGTGTGCTATTGCATGTGTTTGTGTACTAGAATATTTGTATTTGGAATATTAAATAAAGGTCACACTTCCTCCTTCCTTATTTTGTTTGTATGGGTGCATTTACCCTTGTATTCCTATATGAATGAACTTAAACTTTCTATGTTATAAATATGGTGTCACATTTAAAGAAATTTCTATTTGAAAATTATTAAATGATATATTTTTAATTATTTTGTAATTAGTTTGATGATAGACTGAATTAAAATTTAAGTCTTAAAAGAGGTTAAAAATCAAAAGAAACACTTTTTTAATACAAATAGGGATTGATTGTTCTGTAGCTCGTAAACTAGTACGAAAATTGAAAAAAAATTCATATCAACAAACCCAACTAAAACTCAAACTGATTTTTAAAATTTTTGGATTTCAAAATAAAACACATTTCCATGTAAAAGCATATAAAACATTGTTCACATAAAATTCGTTCGCATAAATGTTTTCATATTTATATAACCAATAAAAGCGATTGTATTCTTTTAAACCACAAATTGTTACAAAAATTAGGAATTATTAAGTTACCAAACATTGCAGCTTTTTAATAATGAGAGTGAGCAAAATCTGGCCAAAAACGTCCGTATAATAAGAGCCAGCAATATGATATAGTGAGATAACCGCTAATAAAAGGCAACAAACGTATCTGCAGGCATTCATTTATATAGTAAATATTTGAAATTCTTTAGACAACTACGGCATACATTTTTGTATATTTATAATTTGGGTCCGCATCTCTCCGTTTCATAAAATGTTGGTTCCCGTAGCTGGATCTGGTCAATTTTTACGTATGTTTCATACATACATAATAATGTAATTGTTTAGTTTTGTTAAAACTTTGTCGTAAACCTAAAAAAATGTTAAAAATAGTAATACGCAGTACGTATGATAAATATTAATTTGTAATTATTACTTATACGCTCAATATACAAACTTGTTTTTGTATCACTGCAACAAATATTGTCGTGACGTATGAGTATTATTTGCATGAACTATTACTATTTATATATAATGTATACGTATCGTATGGAAAAAATTAAACCTAACCAGCAATCAAATTTGGATGTAGCTAAATAATGGGTTATACAAGTAGCCTTTTTTTTGATTAATCACGTGTGAGTCGTGCCATGCTGTCATGTTATTTTTGTTTAGTAATTATTTGGCATTTCATAATGGAAAGACTTACGCCTGAACAACGTTTACAAATCGTTCAACTTTATTGCGAAAATTCACGTTCTGGGAGGAATGTGTTTCGTGCACTTCGCTCAACTTATGGTCAACATATTCGGCCTACTGAGCGTGCGAACGTAACCGTCAATGGGGACCGTTATCGTGCCATGATAACCGACTATTTGATGGCTGAAATTGAAGCTCGTAATCTCGGCGACATTTGGTTCCAGCAAGACGGCGCCACTTTCCACACATCGCATCAATCAATGGATTTATAAGAGAACACTTCGGTGAACACATAATTACACGTTTCGGGCCGGTCGATTGACCACCAAGATCGTGTGATATCACGCCTTTAGACTTTTTCCTGTGGGGATATATACGTATATGGAAAAAAACATCACGCGTGTTATTCGCCAGTTACCTGTCGAAAAGCTGGAACGAGTCATCGAAAATTGGACTAAACGGTTAGACCATCAGCGACGTAGCCAACATTTGATAGACAGAATCTTCAAAAAACAAATGCCAAATAATGTTCTTTCAAATGATAATAAACATTCGCCATTAAGTACAATTATTATTTTTAGTCGAACTGTTAATTTTAAATTTTTGATATATTTCTTTAGTCAGGCTCGAGTTCATTAAATTTAATTTTCATTGTCTTGACAGAAAGAATACGAAAAAACTGAAGGAAAAAGGAAAAGCAACATAGTAGTATGGAACTGGGGAGGCAAACTGCCTCCCCAGTTGTTTTCGTGCCATGAAGATGAAAAAATTTTTTGGTGCAATGAAGATGAAAAATTTTTTGTTTTGTAGACAAGAAGAATTTTTCGTTGCTTTGTTTTGTTAAATTGGTTTCGTTTTTTTTTTTTTTTATTTGCTTTAGTTGCAGTTTTGTGTTTTTTCGTTGTTTTGTTTGTTGAATTAATTTGATTTTTTATTGCTTTAGTTGCATTTTTTTTTTTTTTTTTTTTTGTGTAGTAATTTGTAATGCAGTATAATTGGGAGGTTAATATTTATTTCATTTAGTCTGTATTAGGAGAACTAAAATTTTGTAAACTTTGAGTATTAGTAGAGAAAATTAAATTTTTTCCGAAAATATTTGAGTAAAACTCAAGGAGGCAAACTGCCTCCACAGTTCTTTTCGTGGCATGAAGATGAAAAAAATTTTTTTGGTACAATGAAGATCAAAATTTTTTTGGTGATTTAGTCTGCATTAGGAGCATTAACATTTTGTAAACTTTGAGTGTTAGTAGAGAAAATTAATTTTTTTCTGAAAATATTTGAGTAAAACTCAAAATTAAAAATTTTTCTTATTCAAAAATTGATATAAAAAGTCATTCTGTAGATTATTTTTTTTTTGTTATTAATCTGTAAAGATATAAATACCAAGTACAAAAATAAGAATTCAATTAGACATTCGTTTTTATAAAGTGCATAAAAAATGAGTTCCGCAAAAGTTACTAGTGCTGAAATTGTTGCAGCTTTTAATAAATTGAAGACAAAACCTTATCTATCTACTAAAGATTTACAATCATCAAAGCCACATAAAGTTTTATGCATGTTTCGTCAAAAGACCAAATATGGAAACGTTGTAATTGCAGAACTAGAAGACGCTTTGCTATACCTCCCAAAACAATACAACAATTTGAATGATAATGTGATTGAAGGAATTGCTAATGAAAAATTTATACTAACGAAGAAGTTGGAAAATAAAAATTATGTCCTAGAATTGGAAGAGTCAATCCCGATCGTTGAGACTGACAACGATGTTGATGATAGCTTTTTCATCCCTAATTCACAACCTTTTTTTAGTTGGGAAACACCAAAAGTATCTAGAATTAATTAATGTGTATAACTATAAATGTATATGTATATAAGTTTAAATAAAAATTGTATATAAATGTTAAAATTTTAAAAAATATATTCATTCAATCTAAAAATTATTATTAGTAATTAATTGTGTCTACTGCAAAAAATGTTTCAAAAATTGTTTATTTTTTTAAATGATTTTGATGACTATATTTTTCCTGAACATAAACAATTGATAGAATGTTTTTTAAAAATGGATAAAAGATCAAATCACGATGAGATAACTAATTCTATTCATGGTGTACATTATACAAGTTGTCCATGGTCGAGGAATGATGCCACTGAGGGTCCAGATAACTGCAGTTGTATGATATATGATAAACTAAAATGCAATATAGATGATATAATAAACAAATATTATTTATTGTCAAAACGTCTATAATACTTTAAGAAAAATTATTAAATAGTTTATAAATTTATGGTAATATTGAAAAACTAAATGTTTTGAAAATAAATGTTGTATATAAAACTGTTAAACTTTGTTTTATTTTCCTTATAGTTTTATTTTGTTTTAAAACTAAAACTATATATATAAATTCAACTACGAATATTTTTAAAGCATTAATAAGTTAGCACTTTTTTAGAGTTTATTGACTTTATAGAAAAAACTTTGCTGACTTTTCTTTGTAAAATTTAATTAATATGTATATATAACATTTTCAAAAAAAAATGTTGAATAAGCAATTTTAGGTAAAGCATTATTTTATTGTTTTCATTAGTCTATTGACATATTTGCAAGTGACAAAACCGTTGAAAAGGAAAATTTAAAAAAATGATGTTTGAGTGCAAATTTTGTAAATCGCTTTTTGCTGAAAAGGAAATGTTAAATGAACACGAATTCCTTCACTGCTCGGAATGTGGAAAATGGTTTTCTAACCGAAGTCATTTGCAGGAGCATGAGAGATCTCATGCTTCTGTATCCACCAACAATAAAATTGGAAGGTTAATTAATGATCCTTCAGGTTTGAAGCAATTTAAATGCTTCAAATCGGCATTTAAAGGAAGAATACAAGGATACGTATATCAGAATAAACAAGAGGATATACTTCATCCCAAAGAATTTTTCGATGTCATAAATGAGGAGCTAAAAATTATAATAATAAGTTCATTAAAGACATATATAACATTCAAGTTTAATATGGAACTTGAATGTCAATATGTTAAAATTAAAGAAGACAACCTAGAACTGTGTTCCATCACTCATCGCTCAAAAATGTCTTTGATCACATTGAGCGACAATATTGAAGAATCCCTAAAGTTGCATTATGATCATATAAGCAACAAAATGAGTGAATTTCAGGAAAGGGATAGTGGATGGTCACTAATTTGGATGAAGCAGCTTGAAATTAATATTAATATGGCTTCATTTACACGTGGATCGAAGTTCATCCCATTGCCGATGTGGGTGAAGAAAAAGCAAGCATGCTTTAATGTGAATAATGAAGACAATTATTGTTTCAAGTGGAGTGTAATAGCCGCATTCGTAAATAATAAATCCAAATTGACTGAAATTAATATAAATGACGCTACAATAATTATAGAAGAAGAGGAAATAAATTTTAAGAATTTGGAATTTCCGTTAAAATTAAAAGATATAAGAATTTTTGAAGAAAATAACCACAATATTAGTATAAACGTTTTTGGTTGTGAGAACAATAATATTGTTGGTCCATACTACCTCACCAGCAAGGTAAAAGAGCGGCATATAAATCTTCTTTTATTAACGGATGAGGAATGGTTCCACTATGTCTTAATTACAGACATTTCAAGGTAATTTAAACATAACCTTTACAATTTTTGTTAAATATATTAATTTTTACTTTAATTTTCTAAAAATTATTTTTAGGCTATTAAGGAATAGTTTAACTTCTCATAAAGCAAGAGTATACCTATGTAATGCCTGTCTTCAGTACTCTCAAAATGAAAAGTTAATTCGGGATCATGAAGATAGCTGCAGAAAAGTAGTGTCGAAGATGCCAAAGGAAGATGAATGCATACTACACTTTAAAAATTACCAAAAGCAGCTAGACGTACCATTCGTTGTGTATGCGGATTTTGAGGCATATTTGGAAAAATTAGTTAACTGCGACATATCTGGTAATATACAAAAACATATAGCATGTGCCTTTAGTTATTATATAAAGTGTAGTTATGATGATAATTTGGATAGGTTTAATATTTATTTTGGTAATGATGCACCTACTAAATTTATAGATAATTTAATAAGAGATACAAAAGAAATTTATGAAAATTATTTAGCTAAAAATATATCTATGACCGGACTTACAAATGACGAACAAATTCTACATGATCTCTCAACAATATGTCATATATGTGAGAAAAGCTTAGGAGATGACAAAGTACGCGACCACTGTCACTTGACTGGTAAATATAGAGGTGCAGCCCATAACTCTTGCAATCTTCTTTATAGAACAGCTAATTTTATACCAGTATTCTTTCATAACTTTTCTTCTTATGACTGTCACCTATTCATGAAAGAACTCTCAAACTTTGAAGGTGATATAAAAGTAATTCCCCTTAACAAAGAATTATATATATCTTTATCAAAGTATATACCAATCAATGAAAAGGAGTGTTTTGAAATTCGCTTTTTAGATTCTTGTAGATTTATGGCTTCTAGTTTAGAATCACTTGCGAATAATTTAAATGATGATGATTACCATATTCTCAAAAAAGTTTTCATACAAAAGCAAGATTTTAATCTGATTAGAAGAAAAGGAGTGTTTCCATATTCTTACATTGATTCAATGGAGCGTTTTAATGAACAAAGTCTTCCCACGAGAGATAAATTTTATAATATATTGAATAACTCTGAATGCACAATTGAAGACTATGAGCATGCCCAAACTGTTTGGAAAACGTTTAAATGCAATAACATGTTGGATTACACAAAATTATATTTAAAAACAGATGTTCTGCTTTTAACTGACATTTTTCAAAATTTTAGAAAAATTTGCAAAAATATTTATAAACTCGATCCATGTCAGTATTATACTGTACCAGGATTATCATGGGATGCTATGCTAAAAACGACAAAAATCGAGTTAGAACTACTTACTGATATAAATATGTATAATTTTATACAAAATGGCATCAGGGGTGGTTTGGTGCAATGCTCTAAAAGATATTCGAAAGCAAATAATAAATATTTGGAAGATTTTGATAATAGTAAACCATCGGAATATTTAATGTACCTAGATGCCAATAACTTATACGGTTGGGCAATGTCTGAATATCTCCCATATGGAGAATTTGAATGGATTTATGATGAGGAATCATTAAATTATCTAGATGTAACTAATATATCAGATACATCATCTATTGGTTATTTTTTGGAGGTAGATTTAGACTATCCTCAACACTTACATGAATCACACAACGATCTTCCGTTTTGTCCAGAAAACAAAATTGTTGGTGATTCCAAATGTAGGAAGCTTATTGCAGACTTGACATGTAAATTAAAATATCAAATCCATTACAGAGTTCTTAAACAATGTTTGAAGAATGGTTTATTATTAAAAAAAATCCATAGGGCATTAAAATTTAAACAATCACCATGGTTAAAAGAGTACATAGACCTAAACACTTTCCATAGAACACAAGCAAAAAATTCCTTCGAAAAAGACTTTTTTAAACTGCTCAATAATTCCGTTTATGGAAAAACCATGGAAAATGTGCATAAACGCAAAGATGTAAAAATTGTTACAAATTGGGAAACAACAAGATGCAATCATTTAGGAGCTAGAGCACTAATATCTAAACCAAATTTCTCAAGTATCATTCAATTTTCTGAAAATATGTTTGCAGTTCAGCTAAAAGTTGTGCAAATAACTTGCAATAAACCCATTTATTTAGGTTTTGCTGTTCTAGAACTATCTAAATGGAAAATGTATGATTTCCATTATCAATACATGAAACCAAAATTTCAATCTAATTTAGCACTTAATTATATGGACACTGACTCATTTATATATACCATAAAAACGGAAGATTTTTATAGTGATATTCGTGAAGATATTGCATTAAGATTTGATACATCTGAGTATCAGCATAATAACAAGTTTAATCTCCCAATATTAAACAAAAAAGTTCTTGGTATGATGAAGGATGAGAATCATGGAAAAATAATGAAGGAGTTTGTGGGACTTCGATCAAAAATGTATTCATATAAAACAGTTGATATGAATGAAGTAAAAAAATCAAAAGGTGTAAAAAAATCTTGTATAAAAAATTTTTCTCTTATAGATTATAAAAAATCATTGTTTGAAAGAAAAATTATTTCTGATTCAATGAATACATTTAGATCAAAGTTTCATCAGTTGTATACACAGAAGTTGTATAAAGTTGTCTTGAGTTATGCGGATGATAAAAGAATTATTGCATCCGATCAAGTAAATACATATGCTCGTGGACATTACAAACTGAAATCTGACTATGAAAACTTTTTTATGGATGAAGACGATGATATATTTTTAGATATTGATGATGATTATACAAATTTTTTAAAACATTCATCTGATGATGAATATTTAATGAACATAGATGTTTAATTCATATATTTAATAAAAGTGCTGTACATATTTATATATAGTTATTTATTTATTTATTTATTAATATTTATGTTAAATGAATAATATACATGAATATACTTAAATATATTTCAACATATGTAAATAATAAAACAATTTTATACATATATTTTAATTATTAAATGTGTTTTATTTTAAATATTTTGCCATGGTACATTTTCAGTTTCATAATCTAATTTTTTTCGATTTCTAGTCATTCGTGGAGAATATTGATATGGTAAAGTTGATTGCTTCAAATTTTTATGATTTTCATCTTTTAATAATATTCTTATTTTTGGTGATCCCTTATTTGAAAAATTTTTAAGTCGTTTAGCTACTGAAGATGCTGAAGTAGGATTGAATTTTTGTATTGTTGTATCCATATCAACTTGATCATCAATATCATCAGTAGCATAAACATCCTCAGGTAAATTTATATTCGATTGTATTCCAATACTAGTTGACTCTGGATTCATTGTTTGAGTTTCAGTATGTTTTTTATATATTTTTCTTGTTTGGGTTTCATTATCGCGTAAATTATTCTTTGCATTACTTGTATTCTGAAATAATGTTTTTTGCTTTCCAATTAAAAATTTGGAAAGCTCTTGTTTAATATAATACCATTTGTTAATATCTTTAAGTGTATGCGATGCGTAAATTGGTAAAAGTTTTCGATGTAAAAAATCAGAATCAGAATATTTTGTTTGAAATTTATCATAAGTTGATGGATTAAGAACGATAAGTTTTGATAAATTATTTGACATTTTCTAAAATTTTCCCAATGATTCCACTTAATACTGAAGAAATTATGACTGGTAAAAATCCACCCTTTTGAATAAGATGTTTCCTCTTTTGTTTCAAAGAAGTTTGTGAGGAACAAACTTTTCTAATCGTATTCTTATATGGTTTTATTTTATCAAGAACTGTTCTATTGATTTTATGGTTTTTGTTAATAACGTTAAAAAGAATTTCATATATAGTTTTAATAACCACATCATCTACATGTTTTAGTATTGCATTTCGTAGTTTAGGCTCTGCTTTTTTAAGGACGTAAAGAATATGCTTGTTCTCCTTTAATAATTTTAGATTGGAGCTCATTATTTATATTTGCAAATATTGAGTAATGACTATTATTAAAAATATCAGTTCTAAATCTTAAGGCGTTGTGTATTTGTTGAGTAAGGTCTATTAATAAATAACCATGAGCATGTTGTGTACATTTATTATATACATCAACCAAAGCTTTCGAATTTTCAGGATATACTTGACGAGCTAAATGTTGAAATTGTAATTTGTCTCTAGGATTTTTAAACATTACTACATATTTTGAATTTAAGGAAATATCTCTTGAATAAGCGCCTTTATGAAAAATGTTTTGTGTTACTAAGATTACAGCTAAGTTTCGATGATGGGATCCCTTAGTAAAGAGTTCACAAATTTGTTTACTAGATGTTTCAAGCATTAAATCATCTAATATTATCAAAGTTGACTCTTTCTCATTAGTATTAAAATTCTCCGGAATTCCTTCAATAAACTCTATATTTTTAATTTTTGGAAGTGAATTTTTTTCAGCAAAACACCATATAATTCGATCTATATCTTCGGATATTAAGTGTTGATTTTTTAACAAATTTAAAATAAATGTAGATTTTCCACATCCTGAGGGACCGCAAACCATCATTGTGAATGGATATATAAACTGTTGAAACATGTTTACACTTTCATAAACAACATTTAAATAAATCAAAGCTGCACTTTCTTATTATAAATATGAGTAAACAAGTTCTTGTTAACGAACTTCATCATCAAGCAAGAAAAAACTTTAAACGACGTCGAGTTATTCAAAGGGGTATTTTAGATACATGGCAAATAGACTTAGTGGAGATGATACCATATGCAAAGTTTAATAAAGGTTTTAAATATATGCTAACTGTTATAGATGTTTTCTCAAAGTATGCATATGCATTACCAGTAAAAACCAAAACCGGTGCAGAGATTTCAAAAGCATTTAAAAACATTGTAAAATTAAGCAATAACAAGTCCCCAAAAAATATCCATTCTGATCAAGGAAAAGAATTTTATAATACAAATTTCAAAACTCTTATGAAAGAACTTAACATTAATCATTATCATACTTTTTCAAATATGAAGGCTTCAATAGTTGAACGATTTAATAGAACACTAAAAAATAAAATGTGGAAAAAATTTAGTATGCAAGGAAATTATAAATGGATAAATATATTAGATAAAATATTACTAGAATATAATTCATCTTATCATCATACTATAAAAATGGCTCCTAAATCTGTTAACCAAAAAAATGAGAAAAAGCTTCTAAATAGTGTGTACAACAACTTAAAAATTTTCAAAAAAGGAAAATATAATTTAAATGATTTTGTACGAATAAGCAAATATAAAAATGTTTTCGAGAAAGGTTATACACCAAATTGGTCTGCAGAAGTTTTTAAAATAAATAAAATTTATGTTACAAATCCTATAACATATCAGCTTGTTGATCTAAATGGAAATATAATAAAAGGAGGATTTTATGACGAAGAATTATTAAAAACTAAAGTTCCTAACATTTTTTTGGTTGAAAAGGTCTTAAAGCGCCGTGGGGAAAAACTATTTGTAAAATGGTTAGGTTTCGGGAAGGAGTACAATTCGTGGATTAATCAAAATGACATTACTTCATAACTTAAACATATATGATTGTAGTCCACAAATTATTTCATCATTTCCTCTAAAGATGTCTTCAAGTATAGAAGAAAATGATATTTATGTTACTTTATTAAGTAATGATTCATCGGATATTTATAAGAACTCTCCGAGTACATTTACAAACTTGTTAAAACAATCAATGAACTTAAATAATGAATGGATGGTTGGATTATCAGATATTTCATTTTCATTGATGAATAAACAGAACATAATTAATAAAAATACTATAAATCGTAAAAGACGTAATATTTCAAATTTGGACAATAAATCTTCAAATTATCAAATAACTAAAATATCAGAGCTGAATACCAATACAGAACATGATAATATGAAATTAAAATTTAAGGAGCATATTTCAAAATTAAAAAAAAAAATCTTTAAATCATCAAATAACTAAAACATCAACACCTAATACCAATACAGAGCACGACAATATCAAATTAAAATTTAAGGAACTTATGGATATATCAAATGAGCATGAAGAAATAAATTCAAATATTAATAATATAACTTCGAAACATTTAACTAACTTAAATAACATTACTCCAGAAAATATATCGTTTAAAGAAAAAGACAACAGAAATATAAATAGAGTAACCGCTGAAATTAGTACCAAGGAAACGGAGAATAATAAAAAGGATTCCAAGTTAATTCAAGAATTAGAAAATGATAGAGAAGATTCTATTTTATCGTCAACAAATTATAATTTGGAAAGATCTTTAAATAAATTCCCAAATAATGTTTCTCATTATTTTAATAAAGGTGAATCACCAGATGTAAACGAAAATATATTTATTTACACAGATATAATTAAACCTCGACATGTGGGTAGTAAAAAAACAAAATGTTTAAAAATATTTTCTATATCATCATTAAAAAACTATATACATTTTAATAGAATTGATTATTTTCCTATTGAAACTTTTAATATCAATGATATTTCTATAATGATTCGAAATGACGAAGGAAAAAATATTGATTTAGAGGAATATATTCCCGTTTATTGTACTTTACACTTCAAAAATATATATAAAAGGATGATACATTAAAAAGATAACTCATATTTTATATAACCATGGATGTGTTGTATACAAATTACTACAATAATCAGTCTGGAAGTAATGTACAAAACATTGGTGAAATATATCATACACCAAGATTTGTACAACATGGACGTGGTATTGGATCACTTTTTTCGTCATTATTCTCACATCTAAAACCTTTATTGAAAACAGGGTTGAATATTTTAAAAAATAAATCATTAGATATTGGAAAGGAAATGTTAGAGGAAATTGGGACAAAACCTGTAAAAGAAATTTTATTAAATCAAGGACGAAAAGTCATAAACAATATTAAAGAAGCTACTATTGATAAAATAAAAACATTACAAAAGGGCAAAGGCAAACGTATAAAACTTAAACGTTTAAAGCAAAGACATCAGATTAAATCAAAACGTTGTAGAAGAAAGAACTTTAAAGATATTTTTGGAAATTTAAAATGTCTGGATTTATAGAATGTATGAAAAGTGAATTAGATTTATTTGAGTCTCCCCCAATTCAAACGAGTATCATTAAAACAGAAGAAATATGTTACAATCCAATAGCATCATTGGATAACTCTAGTACTATTGAATTTGTTTCATTGGGAAATAGCGAAACATATAGAGATCTCAATAGTATTTACCTAAGACTAGTGGTTGAATTTAAAGGAAATGGAGGTGTTGTTAATAACCTACTGCATTCCTTATTTAGAAATTGTACAGTCCATCTTAACAATAAAAATGTATGTCAACCAGACAATAACTATCATTATAGAGCATATATGGAAACATTGTTAAATTATGGAAATGATGCTAGATCTACACATCTCGAATCATGTGGTTGGGCTACTGATACGAATAAAATCAATTCATTAATTGAAAAAGATAACCCCGGATTAGACAAAAGAAAAAAAATATTCAAAGATGGAAAAAAAGTAGAGCTTTTTGGAAAACTACATGTAGATGTATTTAATCAACAAAAATATTTACTTAATAATGTAGATCTTAAAGTGACATTAAATTTAGAGAAGGCAGACTTCTATATTTTAGAAGGAGATAAAAATGAATCTCAAATAAAAATACACGAAGCTAATTTATACATTAATCACCTTGCTATTAATAATAATATATTAATGGCTCATCATAATGTATTACAATCAAAAAATGCTATTTATCCATATAAAAGAATTGAAATGAAAACATTCACTATACATCCTGGAAATCATTCATTATCTCTGGATAATGTTATACTTGGGCAATTACCAAATTTTTTAATTTTTGGTATGGTTTCTAACAAAGCATATACTGGTGATAAAAAAGAAAATCCATTTAACTTTCAACATTTTAACTTACAAAGATTTAACTTGGTTGTTAATGGTGTACAATTTCCCGCACAGCCCATTGAATTTAACTATAATAATGGTGGAATAATAAGCACTCGTGGTTATCAAACACTATTTAAAGGAACTGGAATTCATCATTTTGATAAAGGTCATCAAATAACAAAAGAATTATTTGATAGCGGATATTTTTTGTTATCTTTTGATTTAACGCCAGATCATAATAACAATTCAAATTGTGGCAATTTAATTAACCAAGGAACAATTCGCATTGAAGGACGTTTTGGAAAACCAATTTCTGAAGCAATTACCTGTTTAGTATATTGCGAATTTGATAGTATAATAGAAATAGATAAATCTCGGAATATTATTCAAACGCTATGAATTCAACAAGAATTATACACACTTTAAATTCAAATTCTACAACACAAAATAAATTTAAAGGTGTTTTTCCATGTAATAAATTACCAACAAAAGCAGTTATCAAGCCATCATTTTATATTGCTAATACTGATCCTTCTTATAAACCTGGACAGCACTGGGTTGCTTTTTACTTCCCTGAAAATAAACCAGCTGAATTCTTTTGCTCTGCTGGTCAACCGCCAATTAAACCTTTCATTTCGTTTTTAAGTAGAAATTCCAAAACTTTCATATGTAATAAAATACGTATCCAAAGCGAATCTTCAATTTTATGTGGAGTCTATTGCTGTATTTTTATTTATTTAAGATGCAAAAAAATAAGTTTCAAACAAATTTTAACCTTATTCAATTATTTTAATTTGTATCAAAATGATATATTAGTTGTAAATTTATTTAAGAATATTTTCCAGTAATTTTAAATAAATAAATAAAACAAATAAATTAGGATATATTCATTATATTTTATTTTAAGACTATTTTAATAGTTACAAAAATAAACAATAATATTAATTAAATTAATAAATTATGGTGTTTTATTTTTTCCCGATTTCCTTTTCAACTTGAAGTAAAACATCCAAAAGTAATTGATCCTTGCCATCATATAATGATAGAAAAAGTGACATATCGAGGGGTGGTAGGATGAGTACCTCCTTTATTTCCAATAATTCCTTTTTGGGTTCTGTTTCCTTTTTTCTGTTCAAATCCATTTTGTTTAATTTGTTTAACAGTTGATTTAAAAATATATGATTTTACTTTACATTTATGTTTTTATTAATATAGTTTTCAACTGTTTTCTGATATTGCCCATGACCATCGACAACAAAATTAAATAAAATATTTTTTTCTTTGGGGTTAAGGAACTTTTGTTAAAAAAATAAAATGTGCATACTTGACAATATTCTCAGGTTCATTAATTTATTTTGATACAATGTGCTATTCAAACATAAACAAATTGCTAACTATATATATTTTTTTTTTTTTTTTGTATTTTGGTGTTTTAAGTTTCATAATAATTTCGGCATGCGAAACATTTTTTGTCTATGTATGTAAAAAATTATGAAATTAATTTAATTGATTAAGCAAAATATCTTTATGAAATTGCATATTATCAAGGTTAAATGCAAAGTAAGTTAACATTGCGCTTTTCAAAGAATTTTAAAAGTTTAAGGTGTTGTAATAAATATTTGTTAAGACAAATTTTATTTAAACATGAATTCCCTAAAGTGCGAGTTCTGCGCCTACGTTACCTTTTCCAACAAAGCTAACAAAAGGCGACATTTCCTAGCCAAACATAATTTTGCTTTTTACAAAGCAAAATCATACATACCAGATGGAGGGCTGGAAATACCAGCGGAGAGAACAACAGCCGAAACATCAACTAAAGAAGATGATGACATCTACAAAAAGTTTATGGAAGAGGACGATGAGTTTTTATTAAATATTAAGTTGTAATTAATAACTATAAATATATTTGTTTAACAAAAATAAAAAAATTATACAAATTTATAACAATTAAAAAAATGTGTTTTATTTATTTAGTTTTTTGTAAAATTTAATTCAAATATTGCAGGACCATTTAATGATTGACGACCTTTATAAATAATTGTCCACTTTACATCATTCATTTTAGTTAAATATGGATCCTCTTTATTTAAATATTTGGTAATTCTTTGTGGAAGATAAAACCATTTATTGTTTTCCAAATATGCAACGGTTTTTGATCCATATTGTGATTCTTTCCATTCAAAACTTAAGATTTTGTAGGGCTGGTTTAAAGGGATGTCATCGATTCTTGTGTACTCTGGCTTAATACCCAATGCTATGTTAATAATTTGTTCGAACATCTGAAAATTTGTTGTTAATTTAGTACAATGAAAATATTCTGAGTCAGAACATACTTACCATTATTTTAAGTATTCTCGAATATAATAATACGATTAATGACAAAAAACAATCTACAGAATGACTTTTTATATCAATTTTTGAATAAGAAAAATTTTTAATTTTGAGTTTTACTCAAATATTTTCAGAAAAAAATTAATTTTCTCTACTAACACTCAAAGTTTACAAAATGTTAATGCTCTTAATGCAGACTAAATCACCAAAAAAATTTTGATCTTCATTGTACCAAAAAAATTTTTTTCATCTTCATGCCACGAAAAGAACTGTGGAGGCAGTTTGCCTCCTTGAGTTTTACTCAAATATTTTCGGAAAAAATTTAATTTTCTCTACTAATACTCAAAGTTTACAAAATTTTAGTTCTCCTAATACAGACTAAATGAAATAAATATTAACCTCCCAATTATACTGCATTACAAATTACTACACAAAAAAAAAAAAAAAAATGCAACTAAAGCAATAAAAAATCAAATTAATTCAACAAACAAAACAACGAAAAAACACAAAACTGCAACTAAAGCAAATAAAAAAAAAAAAAAAAACGAAACCAATTTAACAAAACAAAGCAACGAAAAATTCTTCTTGTCTACAAAACAAAAAATTTTTCATCTTCATTGCACCAAAAAATTTTTTCATCTTCATGGCACGAAAACAACTGGGGAGGCAGTTTGCCTCCCCAGTTCCATACTACTCAACATGTAAATAAATTGAAAAATGATAATTACAGCAAATTTCGAACCACCGGTAACACTAGTTAAAAGTTTGACGTTTGTCTGTTGTCTAGCAGGCACCGCAAAGAATTCTGATGAGAGAATGTGGTGATTCTCGAAACATGTAAATTCAACCCAGCTTCAATTCCCAGCTCAGCCAAGAAAAATTATCAAACAATTTTTTTAATAAGATTTCATGTTGTAAAAACAATTCCTACCTTCAGTAAAAATAATAATTTAATGAAAATTAAATTTAATGAACTCGATCCTGACTAAAGAAATATATCAAACATTCCCCATTAAGTTTGAATTTTCTGTGTTATTTTCTTTAAAAAAGTAGGGAAGCTTGAAATGGATATAAGTGAATGTCACTTAAACGACTTCTAAAGCAATATAATATTAGAAATCATTATAAACGCATTCCTAAATTCGAATAAATGGCTCAAGAATGAAGCGTTTTAAAATAACATACGAAACTGTTTTTAAATTACAGATTTTTAAAAATTTTTAACTTTTATTTTGAAACATTTTTACAATACAAATTTATTTAAAGCATCGGTTAATGTTAGCTAGACGTTTTTCCATCAAGAACGAATGAAGTCAATATTACTAATTATGTATATATAATTGTTCAATTCACGCATTGTTCAATTTACGCTTCTAAAGTGAAACTTATCCTAATGAGGCACGTTCTGCTCGACCGAAGTAAATAGTTGTCGCACTGGGCAAGGTCTGGACTATAAAACTACTATAAAACTTCAGAATCACTTCTTCTTAATTCCATATGTACAAATTAGCATAAAGCATATTGACCACACTGACGAAACAAATGAATCGCGAAACGTTGTACTAAAGACCATTAGCAGCAATTGAAAAAAAAAGAAAAACACTCATCAATCAACCACCGAAGCGAACGGTCACATAAACGGTGATATAATAAACCACCAACTATATTTTCTCTTAACAAACAAACAAGACAAATATACATATATGTCGGGTTTTCATCCATTTTAATTGATTTTATTATTTTAAATCAAACTTCAAATTATTTAAATTGATTTGATATATTATTTTATTATTTTCAAAAAATTAAACGAGGCAGTCCCAACTCATCACTCTCGATTGCTTTTTCTTTCTCATCTATTTTTTCAGCCGTGACAGTTGATTCCACCCAAGCTTGACATAAAAGTCCACGCTTGCCGTTTTATAACAAACACATAAACAGCCAGTACTACGACATATATATAAAGAATATTTCTGTATAAAACAAACCCCCCTTTTTAAACCAACCATTGTATAAAACCCAATTTGAATTTGAAATAATAATATAAAAAAAAAACAATTTGAATTTGAAAAAATAATAATAAAACCCAATTTGAATTTGAAAAAATAATAAAAATTTGAAATAAAAATCAATCTGTGCTAAATAAAACTAAATCCACCAATTTTGTTCATGTTCATCTAATATTAAAGAAGCAATATTGTTCACAATATTTAAGCAGTAGTTTGTAACATTTGGCCGAGCGTTGAAATGTTATGCTTTCATGTTTGAACCCATATATTGGACGTTTTTCGACCAATGATCGATACAAATGAATTAGTTTTATTTGTGATGTTCTGGTCAGATTTCAGTAGCTGATAATAGATCAAACCATTTTGGTTCCAACAAATACCATGGATATTTGATTTTAGTGTAGATTCGGCTGCCAGGACGGGCTTCTCAAAAGATTTCTTACACTTCGGTTTGGCGTACTGGACCAATTTTTTAGCGCAAGTATTGATTTGGTGCAAAATTATTTACATTTACTTATATCGTTAAAGCAACATCCATTCATATGTTAGTAAATTTCCCAGATTTTGTATGAATCCTTTGAATTGCTGCTTGAGAATGATTTTGAAGCTCTTGTTGAGTTTGACAACAATCTTTACGGAGTAATGTTTCAAATTCTTCATCTTCAAATTTCTTCATCTTCATCTTGACCAGAGTCTACCTTGCCTAAACTCTTTTGGCTTATACTTACGACACAACCAACTAAAAATGCCCGCAATATGTTCTACAGTTGGACTTAAACTTAATTTAAAACTTATTTTATTGTATTTAATAAATAGACCGAGCACAGTTGTTTAGTGCACAGATATTAAGCTGATATCTATTAAAAGGGTTTCAATAACAAAAAGTGGATCAAGGTTCCCCAAGTAAGCATTGCTATTCTAACATAATCATAAATTATCCCTTATCCAATATACCCCATATATACATATCCATAAGTAGATTAAAGTAAACTGATATGGTTATAAATTTCCACATCTCGTTAAACTTAGTTCTCTCCAACATTTGTTATATGTACGTATACGTACACACTTGTATATACACAAACATATCAATTTGTATGTATGTATGTATATGTAACTGTTTACATACGAATGTATGAATGTTGTTAATGTTGATCCTTTATTTATTTCTTTGTTTTTCAGTTTTTCCGGGCTATAAACAAAACAACAACGAAATATATCGAATTTTGATTTTGTTTTCAATTTAAATTTCTAGAGATTTTGATGTTGTTTTGTTGCGTTCTTTAATAGTTGTGTTGTTTGTGTATAGTTTTAAATAAAAACTTGTAAAAAGATTTATGTTGTAGCATTTTTTTTTAAATCTCTAGTGTTGTCCTTTTTTTTAAAGTTGATGCTATTCAATTTAACTGTAACTATAAATAGAGTTAATGCCGGTTTTTATTTTTTGTGTAAATAATTGTATGAGTAGATGAGTGGTGAATACGTGCGATTTATAGATGTTGCACACTATTTGGATATTTATTGTATTAAAAACTTACTGCCGTATTCATAAAAAACAAAGTAGGTTTGAAGTGTGCTTTTAGACAAAATTTTCATACACACTTTTCTTAAAGTACATTTGAAGTCTAGTTTAATTTTTTCTGAATAAGACTGAAACCAAGTTGAAAATTTATTTAAGACGTTGTATATAAATAGCTGATTATGAAATATGTGAAAAACATCAAAATACAAAAGTACAAATGAATGAATGATTATCCATGTTCCAAGTTCTTTCGATAACTGTTGCAAAGTAGACAGCGCATAAGTGTTTAAAAATGTTACAAATGTAATGATTTCCATCTTTAATTATTTAAACAAATATAATAAAGGCAACATTTTAAAAGGGTTCATAAGTAAGTCATACATACACATGTACATACTGTGAGCGACAAAATAAAGTCAACACCACATATTGTTAAAAGAAAAGCTTAATTATATCAATATTAAAAATATTGTATTAGAAAATTATATTGCATTTTTATATAATTATTTAAGTAGAATTGAATTCACAAAAAAAGAAACAAAAACAAAATTTTACATAAAAAAACACCAATTTTTACGTTGTTATTCCAAAAAACTATAAAAAACTAGCGGACCCGGCGAACTTTGCCTCGCCCCAATTTTAGGCCTTCAGACAAACTTTAGAGTAATAATATAATACAACAGGAATAATTTCACACAAAATTTCGTACAAAAAATTCAATTTTCCAATTTTTCCCATTTTCCGACTTTTGCGAAGAGATTTTCCAATTTTCCGCGTTTCGCATTTCGCATTTTTCATGATTTACACTAAGAAATTTCTATTTTTTTAGTTGGAAAGTCATTAAGTCAAAAACTCGATTTTCCAATTTTCCGACTTTTCCGGAGGGATTTTCCAAAATTTTCTTCCGTAAGAACCTTCTCCTCGAAAATACGAACAACTGACAAAAAGTTTTATAGAAATCGGCCCAGCCGTTCTCATTTGATGAATTACTATAAATTTTTTACACCATTTTTATATATATAGATAATGGCATTTTTTTTGTTTGATAGTATAACGTTAAATTGCCGTTCAAAATAATTAAAATTAAAAGTTATTAAATTGTGACATTAACTAGTAAACAATTTACAATGAGAAGACAAACATTAGATTGAGACTCTGCAAATCATAATAGACTTAAACAGAAAAGGTAAATCCCTGCGTGAAATAGCTAAAATCGATGGAATCACTGTACACTAAAAATAATTATAGACAAGTACACCAAACACAATACCGTGGAAAATTTGCCGGGTGCAAAACGTCTTAAGCGTCTTGAAAAAACTGAAGTCAGAGCAAACCCAACAGCTACACCTTTTCAAGTTAAAATTGAGAAAATACAATTTGAAATTCTTAAATCCAAACTGGTATTGAGAAATAAAAAATTCAGAATGAGAAATGATGTGAGAAATCGAAATTGAGAAATAAAAAAAATGTATTAGATTTGTAACTCAAAATCGTGTTATGTATTTTATAAGTAAAAAAAAATATTTCAAAAATGTCATACAAATTTTAGTTTCTCAAATACAATTTTTATTCTCTCAATATCATTTTCGATGTGAAATTATTGATTTCACAATTTCAATTTGCATATTCGCAATATTAATTTACATTTTTGAATTTGAATTTGTTTTTTCTGAATATCAATTTGGATTTCTGAATTTTAGTTTGCATATTCTCAATACCAATTTACATATTTTAATTTCAATTTGTTATTTCTCAAGGCTTAATTAATATTGGTCGTTAATTTGCCAGTGCAGATTAGAAGATTTTAGTGTCATATGGAACCTTTTAGCTTCTATGTGACGACGCCAGGTAAGGCGTCTCTTCATATGTATAACAAGGTATGTGACATGATCAGCCTATGGAATATTCAGATTGTTCAGTGAAACAGGGGGACAATTGCCTTTCCTAAGCATAAACGTTCATGTCTACTTTTCGTTTCATTTACACGTATTCTCCAGTTTCTTTAACCACGTCACCACACGTCTGAGATAATTATCCAGTTCTCTAGATGCCACACTTGAATCCGCATGAAATTTTTACTCGTTGATAAATCAGAGTATATCAAGAAAATGTTGGATCAAATACACAGCGCTGTGGAACTCCCGCTCTGATGTCGTAGTCACTTGTCACATTCATTTCTAAATATGATTCAAAAACCTTTATTACATAGAATACGTTTGTCACAAATCACTGAAAATCTGAAACTGTTCCAAGTGGGGTCGAATATTATGTGAACAATGCTATAATCTTATTTATTACATACCATACCTTACCATACCATATCATACCAAATCATAAAAAACCCATTGACCATATTATAAAAACCCATTAAGGCTGATTGTTAGTTGCTAAAAATAATTTTTCAAACTGAGCATAAAAAAAACCCCAAATTTATTAAGTAACTTTACGTGTATTTTTTTTCACAAACATAAACTTGAAACTTTATCACATAAATCAATCAAAATGTGCAATTTCCTTTTGATTTGTTTGATTTAGTTCTACAAAGAAAAAGAAATAATTTTTCTTATCAGTTTTCTTTTACATTTCTTGTATTATGCCTAATTTTTATGAAAGTAATAAAATATTTAAACGTTACGATTTGTGTTCCCATTTTTTGTTTGCTGTTGAACAAAGAAAAACAAAAATTTTATGGGAGCAGCAAAATCAAATAATAAATAGCCTTGACATCTGTAATATGCTTTTGTAATAAATAATAACAATAGATCTGAAAAGACAACTGTATATAAAATGAAAAAAAAAATTGTATAAATATTTTTATATAAAAAATGAAAAAAAAAAATAGATGATTTGTACAAAACTAAGACATTAAATATATTTTGTATTTTTAACAATCGTTGACTGCATCCTTTTCTTTGTTTTTTTTTATTATTTTGTTTTCTCCATAACAACACATCACAGCTGCTTTGTATGCCTGCTGGGAGGACAATTTAAGTGAATTTTTTAAAGATTGTTACTATGTAGAGAGGGAGTTTGTTTGTAAGTAGAGAAATAAAAAGATTTTTGCAAAGGAAATCTTACATAAAATCTAGATTTTTTATTTGAAAATTTTATCTAGAAAGGGTTATAAGACTTGCTTTTTTATTAAGTTGGGTGTTCTTAAAGCCAATTAAAATCTACTGAAGCTGTTAAGTAAAATATGTATTTGAAAATATTTTTATGATGATTTAGGTAAAGCAACTGTGATTTTTTATTTCTAAATGATGCACAATGGGTTCGATCGGAGTTGGTAATCCGGTCGCAAAAATGTTTTAATTCGAAGTTATGCCGACTCAAGTGGCGCTAAATTCAAAAAAAGTTTTCTATGTTAGACTCACAACAGAGTTTTGCTATTTTAGCAGAGACTGTTAAAGAACTGGAGGAAAAGTTAAGCCTATTGAAGCTTTAAGGTCGCTCCATCCAACCAAAGCTACTTATTGTTGGAGAACTAGATGCAATTAAAGACATTTTTGTTTATTTAGATAATATAAGATATCCATTTGACTTACCGTTATTAATTAAAACATTTTATTGATTCAATTAAAATATTTATCGATTTTTGATTTTATTTTCAATTAAACTCTTTAATTGCTTTAATTAAAAATTTAATTAAAATTTTTAATTGAGCCAATTAATATTTTAACTGGTTTTTTTATTTTATTTTCAATTAAAATTTTTAATTGAATCAATCAAAAAATTAATTGATTATTTAATTTGAAATTCAAACAAACTTTTTAATTGATTCAATTAATATTTTTAATTAATTGTTTTTT
Organism: Bellardia pandia; assembly: GCA_916048285.2. Lineage (NCBI taxonomy): Eukaryota > Metazoa > Arthropoda > Insecta > Diptera > Calliphoridae > Bellardia > Bellardia pandia. Next base: position 49,099,090 of record OU696529.1, read on the forward strand.
TTTATTTTATTTTCAATTAAAATTTTTAATTGATTTTTGTTTTCTTTTTTTAATTAATTATTTTAATTAATGTTTTAATAGCATTTAATTGATATGAGCAATTCCGGTCTCAAATCAATTAATTTTTTAATTGATACTACAAATTTTTTAATTGAAATTCGTTTTTATTTTTTCTGTGAATGTTTATATAACAAAAAAAAAAAAAACGATTTAATCATTCTGAACCACAAATTGTTTAATGATTATGAATATTTAAGAAAAGCTAACAGAAGAAACTAAAATTGATATCCTCTTATAAAAATCCTTGTTTTTATTTAGATGAATCGCACTAATTGTTACACAACATTTTCCAAATGGCATAAACAATTTTACTGTCAATATCTACATTACCAATCCGTTTTAACTTTTTTTGATAATAGCCCAGTATTGTTCATATGTGCATAATGACAGGAAGCTAAATTGGAATACAAGTTTACTGAAGAGTAGCAACGTCTAATAAGAGGCAGCAATACAGGCAATACAAAAATGTCGCTTTTATAAAAATAATAGTTTTAAAGCTTACAGAAGGGGTACTTTTCAGAAGACTATTGCAAATTATCTGCCAAACTTTTGCGTTTTTACAAAATTTTTGCATTTTTATGTATTTGCCTGAGCGTTTTATTGCAACACCATTCTGCTTTACACTACGATTTCGTTATTTAATTGTCAGATAGGTTTGCAATCCAGCAGCCACGTATTCTTCCAGCAGAATATACAACAATGTTGTATTTTTTGCTCGCTCATTGTCGGAGAGACCTGGCTGTTGCTTTCTTCAACACAATGCAACATTTTCAAGGAATTTGTGACAATATTCTTTTTAGTTTGATTATCATTAATCAGCATTCGTACTGATTGAATAATTCAATGGCAGCTATTTTTAAAAATCCAATCAAATATTGCCACCAGGAGGTTTTTAAAATAAGGTTCTGCAGTGTGACCGGATTTTATGTACAAGTTACTATGTAGCTTTACATAGTTTATTAAAAAAGAGTTGATGGACTTTGACACTTGAATTAATTTTCATATACACCTAATTTGGGTTTTCACGGAAATTGGTTCCAGGTGTAAAAAAGACATTGATCGTATGCAAAATAGGCGATTGGTTCCTTGTCTCTAAAACCTATTGAAATTAGTGAAAAACAAGGATTTTTTAAGAACAACTATTCAGGTTCATATGTACAATGTGTTTTTTCACAAGCATAGCTTTAAATAAAAAATGATATGTGCATATCATTTTAAAAATAAGCTTAAAAATAATGTAAAAACAAAGTATGAGAAGTTCATTTGATTTTATCCATAAAAAGGAAATTCCCCTAAATTTGTGATATTAAAATACAAAGGAAAATTAAATTTAGCCAAACAAATTTAAGTCCAAAAGATTTGGAATCCTGATAAATGTTATAAAATCATGTAAAAACATTTAAAATTTGTTTATTTTCAAACCGTGTTAAGTCAACTCTATGTAAAAAAGACCGTGTAAAAACAGAATTATGTATGTGGGTGTACATATATTGAATGACATTTCTGTCATGTTACCACATGGGCATTTCTACGATGAAGAACGTGACATTCGTACGTACGCCTTTGAGCTTTGAAAATAATGAAATTTTGCAACAAACATTTTTTTAATTTTTCATTAGTACATAGTTACTAGCAGCACGTTAAAGCACAAGATAGGTTTCGTATGTTAGCAATAAAAATGGCTTCAAAACGCGACAAAAAAAAAATACGTTTTCGATTGAATGAAGAAAAATTATTAAATCTGCGAATTGGTATATAATGTGCCGTATTCATAAACAATAAAGTAGACTTTAAGTGTTTTTAAAGCTATTCTTCTGTTGATAATTGTCGAAATATTTGTAATTGTTTTTTTACATCATTTAATATGATTTAGCTTATTTAGCTTACATTTGTAACGTGACATTGTTAAATTTTTGCTTTAATATACAGCCTTAAACTTAAATTTTTCTTTATCATAATTTTTCTTTTAATCGTACATCTCTTGCTGCCTTATAAATAGGATATTTTTTCCTTTGTGCTTGCAGCAGTTTTATGTTTGTTTTGCCAAGTTTAATAGCTGTTTATTGCTGTATAGCAATATTCTTCATAAAATTCAATAACATTTGTTTTTGTAAAAAATACTCGTATAAGCTAACGATAGCAAACGTGAGACACATTAAAAATTTAAATAAAATACGAGTTTAGTGTAATTATGATATGTAATAACTAATTTGTTAGTTAATGCTGTTATATTTTGATTTAAGTTAAATTTTTTTATTTTTTTATTTTATTTTTACTTTTTTATTAATTATTGAATCTGCCTTATTTCCTTAGGCCTAAGAATATGTATTCAAATCTTAAAACTAAAATAAATCTAATTACTCTCTAACACAGCATTAATTTCTTATCGGTTGTTAAGCTTTACGAAGCCTCGACTCCGTCTGGCTCTGAGCTAGAATTCTAGCAAGCGGATTCGGGTGGGTTTGTAGCTTTTTGATGTAGTTCTCGCGGACCCTTCTGAATTCATCCTTTAAGGTGTTATGACACTTGCTATTTTTTGTATTGGATTTTTTTAGGATTGATTGAATGAAACAACAAATGCGAGAAAGAACAAGAAATACAATAAAATAAAATGTAAACAAAACAAACAATATTGCCCACGTTTTGTTCCTATAAAAACCCGTCAAAAAAGCTAAAAATCGCAAACACCGCTACTTTAGATCAAAAACAAAAAAAATAGGCAACCTAACATTTAATATCGAAATGTCAATTTTAAGTTAAAAATTTTTGTATTTTTTTTGACAGTCTTGGATTATTTATCGATAACACACGTATATTTGTTTGCATTTCAAAATTTTTTATGATATACTCATACTCTTTACACTTAGCCAGTACTGTTCTCCAATATTGAAAAAATACAAAAAATAGCAAGTGTCATAACACCTTTACCAATGGTACTTCTATATTTTGATGTAAATTCAATTGTTCTAACATTTGATAAGAACAAATGCGAACATAAAAATATTCTTTATACTATAGTGCTTCTTTTTTCCAAGTACCGCATCGTTGCTTCTCATATTCTTTCCGCACAGGTTTTGTTCATCTAAATACACATGTTATATAATAAAAACATATGTTTTTGAAACGAGATAGACTTATGAAAGCAAACGCGACACATCTTGAAAATAAAAATAAAATGTTTAGTATGATTATGATGTGACTATGAAGTAACTTTTTATTTATTTAATGACACTAAACTTTGATTTGAATTACTTAAAATTTATGAAAAAGTATTTGTTTTTGTAACGAAATAGACTTATGATAGCAAACGTGACACACCTTGAAAATAAAATGTTTATTGTGATTATAATATGGAGTATTTTATTTACTTAATGACACTCAATTTTGATTTCAATTACTTGAAATTTATGAATTAAAATGAATTAATCCTTTTCGGCTTATTTTCAGTTTTATACTCAGCATAAAAAACAGGCGAGTTGAAGTTCTGTTTTGATATATTGATTTTGTCGTTCCATTTATAATTCACCCACATATCTATTTTTATAAAGTTGTCAGACAATTTTCTAGCTATGCCCGTTTTTTATCTGCTACTCTTTGTTCAAGGATAATAATAATAATTTTCCACAATTATCTGTCCTAAAACAATTCACACTTGTATTTCCACCCTTATCTTATTAATTATCTGACATTTATTGGTGGAAACTTTACGTACATATATGATATTGTTTTTTTTTGAACAAGTGATAAGCATTAAATTCCAACGAGATTAGCTTAAATGAAAATAAACTGAAACAAAAATAAAATACAAAAAAAAAACAATTCAACTAAAAACAGATTAGAAATGAAATAATAAATTAAAGGTAATTTTGTATATCTAGTCAACGAGCCTCTTACTTGTTCGGTATGTTCCCCAACCATAAATAAACACTGCTTACAGACTAGAAGAGAAAGAAGGCAACTATTTAGGTTGGTTTTTTGTTTTTCTTTTCTTAAGGCAGGTTTTCTTTGTGGGGGTTTAGAGCAAAATAACAGCAGAAAGTTAAGAAAATTATTGTATGATAAAAACTATTAAACCAATAAATCATTTCTAGTGAAATGTGTTGTTTGTGTTGTTACATAAAATGAGCAATAAAAACTTGTGTTGTTTTGTTTCTTTGTTGTAATAGTTGTTATTTTGTTTTTGGCCAAAAAGGAAACTGTCAAGAGCACTTTGTGCTACAAATGGAGAGAGAGAGAGAGAGAGAGAGAGAAATAAAAAACACTAACAAAAAAATTTACGGCAATAAGATTAATACAATAAAAACAACAAGAGCAACACGAATAATAATAACAGCAGGACATCACAGTCTATACAGTGCAGAAAGGGAGATTAAAAACAAACAAATGTGAACAAACAGACAAATGAAATATGTGGCACAGTGGCAGCAAAAATAAATTATTATAGAAGAGGTGGTATCCATTTATTCATATGTTAAAGAAAAGTTGGACAAATTCAAATTGTGTTTACTTTTAAAAGATTTGAAACATTTTCATATTTTCAAAAATTAACAAGTAAGAAAGTATAGTCGGACAAGCCCGACTATATAAATATAAATAAAACAGTTTTTCAGAAATGGACGCTATATGGGAGATATAAACTATTATGGACCGATCATCCAAAAATTTAGTGCCATGACTTCCGTGAATATAAATATTATGTATGTTTTTTTTTATCGCGATATAAATACTTTTAAAAGATTTATGGAGGTTAAATTGAATTACGGAGAGGGTCTTATATGGGAGTTTTGACTGATTATGGACCGACCATTATAAAATTAGGTTTTATCTTTTCTGTACATATGAAACTTATTTGTGTTCAATATTATTTGGATACCAACATTTCTAAAAGAGTTATGCTCTTTTAAGTGATTTTCGGAAGTGGTCTATATATGGGAGCCGATGGACCGATCATCATAAAATTCTACCATATTATATGTATATAATATATAAAACATATTTGTGTTCATTATTATTTGGATACCAACATTTTTAAAAGAGTTATGCTCTGGTAAGTGATTTTCGGAAGTGGGCCTTATATGGGAGCTACGACTAATTATGGACCGATCACAATAAAATTGGACGGTATTGTTTGTATACATATAAGATATATTTGTGTTAAATATTATTTGGATACCAACATTTTTGAGTGAGTTATGCTCTTTAAAGTGATTTTCGGAAGTGAGCCTTATATGGGAGCTACGACTAATTATGGGCCGATCTTCACAAAATTTGTAGATATGAATTAGATTCATTTATTTCTCATTTGCGGTGAAATTTGTTTGGATACTTTTATTATTTAAACATTTATGATCGTTAAACTCCTATTTCGGGAGGAGATTTGTATGGGGGCCAGGTGAAATAATGGACAGATTTCCACCAATTGCAATCCCATCCGTTCTTGGGCCGAAAAATATCACGTACCAAATTTTATAGAAATATATTCAAAATTGCGACCTGTAATGTACGCACTGCACCTTTTATACAATTCCCTACCTAAGGGTTGTTAGCCGGCGTTTTGTAACGCCACTGGCTTCTAAATTATTTTTAGCCGGCACTAAAGAATGCCAAGGCAAAGCACTTAAAAGCGCTGGTAACTTAAAGTTTTTTTAATAAAAACAAAAGCCAATTACTCGGCTGAGTTATGAATCTGAATCCTTTTTATTTTGAATTTCGTCCTCTTATAAACTAATATAACGGTACTTACATCTAACTTATTCTATGTTCTATGTTTACTTCTTCTTCTCCTATGTTTACAATTATGTCTAAATCAGCTGTTGTAATTCACAATAAGAAAATATACTATTAGAGATGTGAGTGATTATCGATCCACTACACCCTCACCCTCTATTGAAAAAAAAAATTATTTTTATACATAAAAATTATTTTTTTTTTTTTTTTTTTTTTTTTTTTATATATATTTTTTTTTTTTTTTTTTTTTTTTTTTTTTTTTTTTTTTTTTTTTTTTTTTTTTTATACTAAAACTATTTTTACATTATAATAACTAATAATAAATAACATAATTCATTTAATTATATTTCTTTAACATATTATTTTTTTTTTTATACTAAAACTATTTTTACATTATAATAACTAATAATAAATAACATAATTCATTTAATTATATTTCTTTAACATATTATTGTGATATTTCCTTAATTTACCTCCTGTATCTAAAATAGAATTTACTCCCTGTCTTTTTACTATCCTGTATGGCCCGTGATATGGTGCCTGATTTTTCTTCCTGTTGATAGCTCTTAATAGCACTAGCTCTCCTACTTCAAAATTAAGAGGTTTAATGCCTTCACGAACTCTCACTCTACTAGCTTTAGCTATATCTAAATACTCTTTTGCTCTTTCTAAAGAAAACTTTAATCTTTGCTTTAATTCTTTTGCATAATTTTCAATATTGTAACATTTTTCATTACTCCTAACTTCATCATTTGGTAGGTAAGGCAACTTCCCAAAAACCAGTTCATATGGCGTATAATTTGTATCTACGTGCGGTGTTGTATTGTACGCGAATGTAAAATATGGAATCCAATTGTCCCATTCATTATCTTTACAAAAATTTAATAAAAATTCGTTAAGTACTCTATGATTTCGTTCTATAGAGCCCATAGTCTCATGATGGTAAGGGGCACTGAATATTTGTTTAATATCCAATAAATTACATATTTCTGACATCAATTCGTTTGTGAATTCAGTGCCTTTATCTGATTTTAAGACTTTAAAATTACCGTATTTCAAAATAAATTGTTCTATTAATGTTTTCGCTACCGTTTTTGCCTCCTTGGTCTCCATTGGACATGCTACTACGTATTTCGTTAATTCACATTGAATCGTAAGTATGTACCGATTGTAATTTGACAAGCGCAAAGGACCAACTGTATCAATTGATACTACCTCAAAACTTGTACCTGGTGTGTCTGTAAGAATCATGTTTTCTTTTGTATGTTTAGTTTGTTTATTTATTTTACACTGCTTGCAGTTTAAAATGTATTGTTTTATCATCTTGCTCATATTCTTCCATATGTAGCGCTGTTTTAATTTCAAAACTGTCTTTCTGATACCTAAGTGTCCTCCATGAGTAGAATTATGGTATTCATCAATAAGTTTCATCTGAGTTTCTTTGCAAAGTATTCTTTTTGGTTCATCATATAATAATATTTTTAAATTTGTTTTTGATTTTAATTGTAACCTGTTGTATACATTTTTAAATTTTTCCATGGCCATGGTTTTAAATATTTCATCATTCTTGCTCAAAGCTAGCTCCTTGATTTCTTCTTCATGCATTTTTGAAAACAGTTTCTCCAATGTCAACTTCGTGCTCAATGGATTATCGCTGCATCTTGCTATGATTTCATTATTATTTATTTCTATTAAATTATCTTTAAAATTTTTATGTATTTGAAACTTAAGTTTTTTTGTTTTGTGTAAGTCTGATATTGATGTACAGTCCCAGACGAAAAGTTGATCAGGCCTTTGCCCGGAAATGCACTGTGTATTATTTGTCTTGTCAGGGTTATTCGTATTTTCTAATCGTTTTTGCATGTTTCTGGTTATTGCCAACACTTTTTTATCCATTTCATCTCTATCTGGAATCATTGCCCTTAGCGCGTCGCTATTTAAAATTATTCTTGATAACGCATCTGCATTCGTATTCATTTTCCCTTTTTTATATTGTATTTCAAAATTATACTCGGATAAATCCATTCTAATTCGTGTCATTTTTGACGACGGATTTCTGTGTGAAAACAGAGAAACTAAAGGCCTGTGGTCTGTGACCACGAAAAAGTCTCTGCCATATAGGTAAGGTCTAAAAAAATTAATTCCCCAATGAATAGCTAATAACTCTTTCTCTATTGTTGGTTTGTTTATGTCATGCTTTGATAAAGATTTGCTTGCATATGAAATTGGTAAATCTGAACCAATTTCACCTTGCGATAAAACTGCACCAAGAGCATAATTTGACGCATCTGTTGTCAAAATAAACGGTTTCTCAAAATCTGGGTATTGAAGTATTGGTGGGTTCATAAGTTTTTCTTTTAGCGTTTCGAATGACTTTTGGCATTCATTATCCCATTGAAAAGGTTTGTTTTTCTTTAATAACGCATTTAAATTTTTGGCTATGTCTGCAAATTTAGGTATAAACCGTCTGTAGTAATTGCAGAAAGCAACAAATCTTCTTACTTCATCTGCATTTGTAGGAACCGGATAGTTTTTTATTACATCTTCCTTAGCCGGATCTGTTCTAATTCCCTTATTTGTTATGAGGTGCCCAAGATATACCACTTCTGGTTTCAAAAAACTACACTTGCCTGCATTTAATTTAAGGTTGTACTTTCTCAATCTTTGAAAAACGTTTTTTAAATTCTCATTGTGGTGCTTTAGACTGCATCCAAATACAATAATGTCATCGACATACAGAAAAGCTTCGGCATCTAAGCCGCTCAGCGCAATTGTTAACATCCGCTGAAAACTGTTTGAAGATATTTTCAAACCGAAAGGCAATCTTTTAAATTGGTAATGACCATTTCCTGTGGAAAATGCCGTCAACGGACGAGAATTTTCATGCAATTTTATCTGGTGGAATGAACTTGTCATATCAAGCGTTGAAAAATATTTGGCTCTGCCAAGCTTGTCGAGTACATCCTCTATTCTGGTTAGTGGAAATTTGTCGTTGACAATCTTTTCATTTAGCTTTCGAAAATCTACTACGAGACGCCATTTTTTTGTATCATCTGCTGATTTTTTTGGTACGACTAGCAGAGGTGAATTGTATGGGCTAACTGAATTTTCTATTATGTTATCGGCTAATAATTGATCAACCTGCTTATTAATCTCCTCCATTTGCGTTTGTGGAAGTCTATAATTTTTTATATATACCGGTGTTGAATCTGTTATTTGTATTTGTTGTGTATAAAAATTATTAACACTAAGCTCTTCATATGGAAGATGAAAAACATCTTGAAATTCCTTAAAAATTTCAATTAAAGATTCCCCAGTATGTGGGTCATTACTACCAACATCTAAACTTTCTAAAAGTGTAACTAGCCTGTCACTATCTTGTTGACTCTCTTTTCTTGTAAAATATACATTGTAGTTCTTTAATGGTTTTATTTTGCAATTTTCACTTTTAAAAATTACGCTCTTATCAGTAGTATTCAGTACTTTAACATGTGCTACACCTTTCGCGGGTATTATAGAATTTCCTAGAAATACTCCTTCAGCTAATTCTTCACTCAGCACAATGCTCTCTTCACTCACTTTTACATTAATGGGAACTATTGCCTCTGACCTTGCTGGTACAATTACGTTTGTCTGATGAATTATCCTCGAATTCATTGGCATGATAATCTCATGTTCATCTATAATAAACGTAATCGTGTATGTTTCAAAATCTATTTTACTCATGTATTCTATTAAAATATCCCGTCCGATTATTCCATCGGTTTGGATTGGAAAATTATTCTCTACAATGTGAAAATTATGTTGAATAGTTGCCGTTGCAACTTTTAAATTTAAAATTTTTGTACCTATACTATCTATAGCTTCTTCAGTTATCCCAGTTAATCTAACAGTATCTGTAGTATTTATATCAGAAAATTTTTTTATTTTACATATTGAAATATCCGCTCCCGTATCTATTAAAAATTTTAAATTCTCATTACTATTACAGCACTCTAAAATTATGTATGCGCTCACGTTATTTGCTATTTTGTAAATTCTTATCTTTTGCGGCATTGGGCAACTTCTTTCGTTACCCGGCCTTCCTAGTTTCCCTCTTCGGCATTATAATGGTAAGACCTATACGTGTTATTGTTGTTATTCCGTCCTCTACCATTTGAATTATTTCTATTACCTTGGTTACTATAGAAGTTCCTACTCCCATTATAATTACCACCATTATTTCTAAAAATATTACCGCTCCTGTTCGTGTTGTTGTAATTGTTGTTTGCGAAATTGGCATTACTATTTCCATAATTATTGTTGAAACTCCTGTTACCTCTGTAATTGTCGTTTGCAACATTGTTGTTTCCATAATTGTTGTTCGCACCACTATTGTTTCTGTAATTATTGTTTGAACTATTGTTAACTCTGTAATTGTTGTTTGGACCATTGTTGTTTCTGTAAGTGTTGTTAGAACGATTATTTACGTGAAACAAGTTTCTTCCCTCTAACCCTAAATGTTTTTCTGCAGTCATGCATCTTTCTACTGCCTCATTCAGCGTTTTCGGCATGTTTGCTAATAAAATAGATTGATATTCAACATTTACTCCTTTCATAAATACATTCAGTGCCATACTATCACTCAATTTATAGACAGCATCTTTAGCCTCTTGGGTGGGGTTTTGTAAATTTTTAATTTCAAAATTACTCATGTGATCTGAAAGTTCGGCAATTTTTTTTCTAAAATCAGATATGCTACTGTTATTCTGCTTTACTGTACCCAACTCTGTCAGAACCTGCTGAAGCGTTTTCGGGTTAGGAAAAGCGCTTTCCAAAGCTTTTTTAAAATCAATAAAAGTTATCGGTCGATTTGATCGACCTAAAATACTTCTTACTTGTGCCGTTAATTTAAAATTATAGACGTACTTAACGAATATTTCTCTGTCTTCTTCTCTTAGCAAATCATGCAACAATTCAGATTGAGTAATAAAATCTTCCAGGCATTCATACGAACCTTTAAAAACTTGTAGGTTTTTACCTACCATGCCCATATCGAAACTAGCCATTTTCGGTAAATTGCCTTCTTCTAACTCAACACCCTTCTCCTTTACTCTTAAATTCTTAATTATTAAAACCAATTCGCTATGCAAATTCTCAAATTCAATTATCAATGTATTTTCTTCCTTATCTTCACTTCCCTTAGTGAATTCTTCCACACTCTGCTTCAAAAATGCTAATCTTTCTAATTTAATTTCCTTATATTTTTCCTCATAAATCCTATTCTTACTTTTTTTTTATATTTAATTTAAGCTTTTTTAACTCCTCAATCCATTCATTCAACGATTCCATTTACAAAATTAAAATAAAAGTGTACCAAATTATAAAAATACATTAATTAATAATTGCTTTGTTCAATAAGAATTTTTTATAAAAATTTCATGTTTTGTTACTATAATTTTTCTTAGTGTACTAGTTGCCAAAAAATTCAAACTGGCAATGCCCTACATTAATATAATATAATACAACTCTATAATATAATACAACTCTATTATATGTGACATTTATTTATCAGCTGATCGTGACCACATTTTTTTTTTTTTTTATTTTTCTTTATATTCTCTTTTGAAGTTTTTGTTTTTAGTTTAGTGATAATATTTTTTGTTTTTAATAATGATTTGTGAAAAAATGTGAAATATAAATATTACTTATTCTTGTTGGCCTTCAACTCTTCCGTCAACGCATCAATTTGCTGCCAAATTTCCGTGGCCCTTTCCCAAGAAGGTGGATTTTCGGCTGTAACCATTCGTTTTAAATCAGCCAATCTTTTTCGCAGCCTCACAATTCTGCCAGCTCTTCTTCTTTTAGGCTTAGCTGTTGGTGGTATTGCTGTTAATTTATCTTCTACTCTGCGCTGCTGCCGCTGCAGATACTGTTGAATAGTAATTGGTTGTGGTTGTTGTTTAGGTAGAGCGTTCTCTGCTACCGCAGTAGTTTTTGGTGTAGACATCAAATTGGGATTTGGCAGGATCGCCATGTAATGTACGCACTGCACCTTTTATACAATTCCCTACCTAAGGGTTGTTAGCCGGCGTTTTGTAACGCCACTGGCTTCTAAATTATTTTTAGCCGGCACTAAAGAATGCCAAGGCAAAGCACTTAAAAGCGCTGGTAACTTAAAGTTTTTTTAATAAAAACAAAAGCCAATTACTCGGCTGAGTTATGAATCTGAATCCTTTTTATTTTGAATTTCGTCCTCTTATAAACTAATATAACGGTACTTACATCTAACTTATTCTATGTTCTATGTTTACTTCTTCTTCTCCTATGTTTACAATTATGTCTAAATCAGCTGTTGTAATTCACAATAAGAAAATATACTATTAGAGATGTGAGTGATTATCGATCCACTACACAAGCTTTACATGAACAGCCAGCAAGCCAGACGGACATCGTTAAATCGACTCAGGGAGTGATTCTAAGTCGATCACAGGCGCGGATCCAACCAATGGTTTTGAGAGGGGGGGGGGGGCGGAAATTTTACAAATTTTGTTTAAATATAAACATTTTTTGTATTGAAACCTTAATTTAGATATGTCCTACTATTAACCTCTTAAATTAAGTTTAAATTATTAAAAACCATAAAGGAAAGCTTATTTATTCAAAAATAACATAACGAAGACAATGAACGTAAAATAGGACACCAATAACATCAACGCTAACTACATAGTTGCCATAAATTAAAAATCTGTGATATATCTGGAAGTAATATGTTTTTGAATTTAACCCGCTGGCCCACGATGTCGAACGATAACGTTCGCTTCAGTAAGACTTAAGACACAAACTTTTTATCGTATCTATTTTTTTTACTCAATCAAGTTAGTTTATTCCATATTCAAGTTTGTGTCTTAAGTCTTACTGAAGCGAACGTTATCGTTCGACATCGTGGCCCCCTGGCCATTTTATTTTTATGTTTTTATTTTTTTTTTTGTTAAATGTTAAATATAAACGTGTTTTTCTTTAAATGTAACAACGGTAAATACTGTAAGTTATATGTTTTTTTTTTGGAAAAAAAAAAGATTTTGTTTAATAAATGTTTTTATTATTAAATAGACCCCTGATGAAGTCGACATATACCGACGAAACGTTGGGAAAATTGTAATGCAAATTTTGTTTTAATTACAAAGGAAAACGTTAGGCCTTATTAGCTTAAAATCAACACAATTTAAAATATCGCAACAATTGGCCAAAATCAAATTTCAACATTAAAAACCAAAATTATTTCATCAAATCTTTTACAAATTATTTTATTAACATTTGTATACAGTTTTTATTTAAAAGTTTAAAGAAATAAATGTTAACATTTAATATACTTAAACTAATAAAAACAAAAAATCCATAGTTTAAAATTCTTTAAAAATTCTACTTAAAAAAATTAACATAAATATTTTTAATTTAAAATTTGTACTTAAAGGTTTAATAGTAATGTACAACATATTGTTGTTTTAAAGAAGCATTTTATGGTTTCCTTTAGCTGCAAATTTTTCAATAACTTTATTAGGGCATATTTCTTCTTCGTGATGAATATTCATCATTGTTAACCCGTTAAGTCTTTCTTCCGACATTGTTGATCTTAAATATGTTTTTATGCGGCGAAGTGTTGAAAATGACCTTTCTGCTGTAGCGTTACTAACTGGCATTGTGATAAATATTTTTAGTATTTTGTGGAGATTGAAAAAAAATTTTTAATTTGGTTTTGGGGGGGGATTTCCTTTTTCCCTCCCCGTGGATCCGCGCCTGGTCGATCAGTATACTTTAAGGTGTTAAAGTGTTGGACCATTATATATGGGCGCTACAAATAGTAGCACAAATCCAATATACCCTCCCCACTATTGTGGTGTAGGGTATAAAAATGACTTTTGTAAGGAAATGTGTTCACAACAATGATATGATATGTTGTTAAAATATTTCAATATTGCGTGATCCATTAGCATATTTCCAGCCCAATTTTCCAAAAAAAAAACTCCTCATACAGTGACATCTATAACATGCAAATGCTTCGCAACAATTGCTTCTAGGATTATCAGAAATACAAATTTAATTTAATTTGTTAAAGTATCCAGAGAAATAAAACTGGGCTTTGTCTGAAATTTAAAAATGTAGATTTTACAGATCCAATATTTTCATCACTGAATTTTTAATTAACACTTTCTGACGATTTACGAGCTGAAGTCAAGCTTCTGCTACTGATATGTCAAAATACACTCTTGTTGAAAAACCATTTACTATTCCCACTGTGCTAATTTTTTTTCATTTATTCGCCCATAATATTTTGCCTAGCATAAGAATTAAAATAATAATAGAATGCTGATGAGGTGTCTGCATGTAAAAATGGGTTTAACAGTGTATATAATTTCTCTTTTGAGCAGAGAAATGGCAGCAATAGCAAAAAAAAAAAAAAAAAAAAAACAAAAACAAAACCGACTTAGTTATTAAAAGTGACATACAACTGTGCGTGTGTGTAATAAAAAAATTAAATATGATTGCGTATATATATTAAGGTGGCACTTATTTTGTATTTTTTTTTTTTTAATATTTAATGTTGCCAAGAATTGTTCTGTTACACATTGGTGCTGAAAATTGGGTGTATAACTTAAATATGCGATATTCATAACAGATGCCATATCTTACGAACGCGTTTTTGCCTTTAGTAACTAATATGTAATTTTGAAGGGTACATATCTTTATTTTTTATTACTTACTTTATTACTCGACGACCGGTGGACGAGTGAGAATTAAAAAGCGTTTATAGAACGCGAGTCGATTTTGTCGTGCCACTTACGTTAATTCGCGCATATTTCAAAGTTGTTTGAAACCCTACTATTGCCAACGTGTTAAAAAATATTTTTTGTTTATATTTCTTCATACAAAATTTAATATTAAATATTAATATGGCAACCCTACATTTATGAAAAATATCAAATAAACATAAACAAACAAAAAAGTAAAACAAAATTTAACGAATTTTTAAAATTTTTTGATAAAAAAAGAATTATAAAACGTTTTCTATTAGAAAACAAGGAGTCTTCCGTAACTTTTTAAACAAATAAGTGTAAATTGATTGAAGTATGAATATATTCATGAATGTATGTATGAATGTATTAAAATTTTGTCTTTATTTCCAGATATACATACATACATATTTTTTTAAATCAACAAGAATTTATTTTAATTGCCACAGTCTCCCAAGTACATTCCATAGTAGATTTGCTGCTACCAAACTGAGGAGCTCCTGTGGCCAAGTGTGGAAACTCCTCCATGCAATCCACCAATTGCCTATTTTAATGCTGAAAATTTAACACAATTCTATATTCGTCCAATTTTGACACTTCGGCGACTCTAACCGTCTTGTATATACCAAATAAATTGACAGCAGTTACGTTTTTTAACAAACTTGTTAACAGTCGTGTTCTATGACCCAAAATAACAAAACCGCTAACATTTCAGCGAGTCGCGTTCTATAAACAGGCTGTTAGTTATTGAACATTATGGTGTAAAAACAACCAAGTTTTTTTTTGCTTTGAAAATGGGGCAGACGATTTTGTATGTCTAAAAACCAAATCATTCAGGCATGCGATGGAAAT
The DNA here is from genome assembly GCA_916048285.2 of Bellardia pandia. Lineage (NCBI taxonomy): Eukaryota > Metazoa > Arthropoda > Insecta > Diptera > Calliphoridae > Bellardia > Bellardia pandia. Next base: position 49,114,500 of record OU696529.1, read on the forward strand.
CGAAAACGAATCACTTTTGCAAATACATTTTAATGCATTTATAATCTAATTTTTAAAATTTTTGTTTTAAGATTCTCTTTAGTAGCCCAATATTTTATGTGATAAAAGTTTTTCAATACAGAAATATTACGAAAAAATTGACTTCTAAAACTAATTCGTTTTCGTTTTCGATTTCCATCACATGCTTGATTATTTGTGATGACAAATTAATCCATTACGATGAAACGAAGGCTAATAGATCGTATATGAACCCCGGCAAATACTGTGTTCTAGAGAGCTTTACAAAACAAAAACACTTCTTAGGAACAATTCTAGAACCAATTCTTTCGTCAGTGATTTTTGTTTGAAATAGTAACGATAGGAACTAGTTTCAAGAAGCATCATCGTCTGTTTCCTGAAACTAGTTTCTAACGTTGTTATAGGTTCTTTGGTTAATATATCAAATTAGTCTTATAATGCTTTATTTACAGAATATATTGATTGGAATTTAGTCAGCGTCCATAATAATACTTTTAATAATTACATTTTATAGTTTTATTGTTAATGTGTTTACTATTTTATCTAATATTAATGTACTTCTTTGCAAAGTTTAACCGCTTTTTTATATTTGCTGCTCGTAGAAGAGGATTTTTCTTAGCGAACGTACTTTTTAGGACGCTTTCGTTAAGTTTTCTGTTAACAGTTCAAGTCGAAATATTTAATTCTAGTTCTGCCTTTAAATCTCTGGCTGTTGTAAAAGAATTTCTTTTTGCTAGAATTGCAATATCATAATCGTCTAGCTTGGTGATCTTACGTTTTCTGCCACATAAGTTCTTTAGGCTTTTGTTTAATTTTCTTATTTTATACAATCTTATCTTATCTCAAAGATTTCAGTTTCATGCCATTTTCACGATCTAGTACCAACAAATCTTTTTCCTTTTCGGCTAAAGTCCTCAATTCGAAAAAGTCTGGGTCTAGCCTTATTTTTGTATATTGAGCAATATTAAATTAAATAAATAAGTACTCTACTGTAATTTATTATTTTTTAAAAACTTACCACAAAATTAAAAAAAAAAAATCAGGAATACATTTCTTATTTTATGGTTAACAGAAAAATGCACTTTATTACGTCGCAGAAATTTCTTCTGCACTTCAATATATTTACATAAGAAATATAAAAAAGCGACTAGTAAAGGAATATTTAACACAATAATTTATAAATCAAAACTAAAAGAAAAAAAATACAAACGAAACGAAAACAACCCTCATATATTCAATTCTGCACTAAACAAAAAACTTTAGTGAATGATAGTATTTGTAATATTTAGTTCAAAGTTCGTTATTTCGTAAAATCCTTTTTAAACGTTTTGGCATACTCCATCAATTTTTCAATTAATTCTTTTTGAAGACTCTCTCATTCGTGCTGAACCCGCTGCCAAAGCTCGTCTAAATAGGATGGAGTTAATCGGAATTGTTCCCACTGTTTCTTCACGATTGACCACAAAGTCTCAATCGGATTAAGGTCTGAACTATTTTGCTGAGCAAAAGTAAATTCCACTCTCTCACGATTTTTGAAGTGTGTTTTAGGTCACCATCCTGCTGAAAAGTAACTTTATCCATATGAGAGGCACTCTTATCTACAAAATAGGAAAGATGAGTTTGCAAAAAACACTTCTTACGATGCTAAATACGATTCTTTGCAGTAGTCCGAGGTGCCACCATATAAAGCAATAGAATATAATGACGTTACTCCCACTCTGCTTCATGGTTTTCTTAACGCCAGCAGTATTGTTTACCTTTGGATTGAAAACGATTAAATGTGAATTGGTCTGCCCAGATTACATGTTTCTAGTCAGTTACTGTCCAATTTTTGTGCAAACTTTAACCGTGCCTTAACATTTTTTTTTTATCGAGAATGCAGTTTTACTATTATTTAATTTTTACTCTATTCACTGCTGAGATGTAACCAATACCGCAATGGGATCGTCTTGCTATCAATCGACTAACGGGTTTACCTATTGCTATAGAAGCTATTTGGTGTTAAACACTTGCTATTTTTGCTAAACACCTGTCTCTTGTCATTTGTGTTATCATGAGACTTGAGTCCGCATTCGTTAATAGTTGTGGTTTGGGAATAAAAGAATGTTTTATGACTCTGATTGACCATTCATTGACCAATTTTACGCTGTTTAGCTATAAGTTTTTGCCATTGCTAGAATATTGTCCTCAATGACAGTTTCTTGATTATTTATAATAACTTGATTTGTATTGGATAATTTGCAAAAAGTGTTTACCACGTACAATTAAATTAATATCAAACTTCTGTTTATTAAAGTCATAAACAGCAAACACATATGTATCAATACAAATCTAACAGTGTGTCAAAAGACACACTTATGCAAAATTGAGTACGTTTTTTTGTTCTTAAGCTAGATTTACACGATTGAAATATTCTTTAAAATTGCTCTTCAAAATGCTTCAAACTCGTGTAAACAGCAAAATTTCTTCAAAATTTGTTTATTTAATAACTATTAACTAAATAAATTTTGAAGAATTTTTGCTGTTTACACGAGTTTATTGTTTATTTGCCGAACATTTTTATTTCTCATTTTGTATAGGAATTGTAAATTATATTGATTAATGGCAACAACGATTTTTTAATTTTCTTTATTAGTTTTATTTTTAAGCAGTAAAAAGTGCACCTTTTTTATTAATTTTTCAAAGATTTAAATTTTTATTAAATTTTCCAAATTAATAAACACATAGTTTTTAGTTGTTCTGAAACTAATAAATGTTCTATAAAACTTGTAAAGAACCAATGTATAACTAGTTCCAAAGGAACCAGTTCTTTAACAACCCTATAAAAGTTCCACTGAACTGTTTCCAGAAGTATTTGCGTCATTATTTATAGGCTATCATTTAAGAATCTGAAGTGGTTTTAATTACACCCGTTTTAAAACTGTTTATTTTGAAACATGTTCTGAAAATATTCCTGGGTATTTTTAATGCATTTTCTTTTCAAACAATAATTGAACCTCTAAGGGTCATCCGATTTTGCGAAAATTTTCGGCATTTGATGGTTAGATAATGGAAAACAATTTGAGACCCTGGGATCATCCTAATACACAATCATATACAAACTGATAATTCTCTAAAGACAGACTTATGTATAAACAAAATATTTTTTGTCGTAAGAGCAACTAAATTGAAATTGAGGTGGCTTTATTTTGAAATTTTTTTTTTGCCTGTGTTGCTTTTTTTCTTGCTATAATGTTATTAAAGAATATTAATATATACATACATACATATGTATGTCTTCTAATACGCATGTATATATGTATGTTAACATACAGATGTTTATATACTATAGGTAATTCCTTTAGGTATTAAAAACACATCACACTAAATCTCTGGCTGTCTGCAAATTCTGACAGTTTGACGTTTAATAATGAGTACTTAGGAAAATTAATCTATTTATAAATTGCGTGTTAATTTCTTTAATAAAATTTAAAAATATTTTATTTTCTTTTAATTAATCCAGCTTCAAAGAAACTACTTACATATGTATAGGTACATAATATGGCATCCAAATTATTAAATTTTTCTTTTGTTCGAATAAAATGAATAATTCGAATAAAAGATTTTAACTTGTAAATCTTTGATATTTCTTTATTTAGGCTCGAGTTCATTAAATTTAATTTACATTAAATTGTTTTTACTGAAGGTAGGAATTGTTACATGAAAATTATTATTAAAATTTTTATTGATAATTTTTCTTGGCTTAGGATTCGAACCTGGGTTGTTGGTTGAATTTACATATGTTTCGAGAAACACCACTTTCTCTCATCAGAATTCTTTACGTTCTGATTTTAACTTGTTCGAATAATTCGATCACATATTTAAAATTAATCGAATTGATATCGTTAATATCACTTTCTTCAACATATTCCACATCACATTCGCCTCCATTTTAGATTATATTATAAGGATGACACTGGCTTAATTAAGAACCAGTAAGTATGTAATTTATTTTTGAATACCTCTGTTATATGTTATATGGCTTTAGCAGGCCAGAAAATGCATTACATTTTGCTAGTATCTCTTTGTATATTTCTATATGATTTTACATTTATGCTTTCCAACGATATACAAAAATAAATTTCAAATAACTTTTATATTTAACTAGAAGTAAATCTTCGAATAAAACATTTTATAAAAATTTTTTTTAAATATTATGATCACTATAATTATTTATATGATTTCTGTAACCATAATATGGTTAAGTTATTATTCACATGATTATAACAAATATATATATGATTACAGCAATTATGTAATGTTTATGGTGATCAATTTTATGCTTAATCGTATCATAACTTAACCATATTATGGTTACCGCAATCATAAAAATAATTACAGTGGCTGAAAAACTTGTAAACATGTTTGCGGTAAACATGTGCCACTATATATACTCCGTGTGTAAAAGTATTTGACATTTCTTCAATGCATAAGTATTTTGTTTGCAATCACATAAACATAATTTCGGTGTAGCCAATATTTCGCCATCATATGTGGACTCCACACTTTTCAAATTCGTTCACTATTTTTTTTTATTAAATATTAAATATCAAATTTTATTAATTATTCACCCATTTGTTCTGAACAAAATATTTGTTCGGACAAAGGTTTTTTCATATGAAGTTTGACGTCTCTCTTTTCGAGAGAGAAACAATTTTTTTACGAACAACTCTCAGCTTGAATTATTAATAACTATTAACTAACTAAATTTTGAAGAATTTTTGCTGTTTACACGTGTTTGAAGCATTTTGAAGAGCAATTTTGAAGAAAATTTCAATCGTGTAAATCTAGCTTAACAGATTAAAATTATATCAAAGAAAGTACAAGGTTGTCATAATATCAATAAGGCAAAACTATAACATGCTGGCATGACAACAGCTGTTAAATCTCAGGGTGTTTTAGGTTTAATATAAAATCATTACCAAACGCTAGGCAATAATAACAATAGAAATCTATAACTAATGTTTGAGTATGAACAGTGGCATCGATTGAAATATAAAACTTAATAAATAGTTTTCTTTAACAAACGGAGTTTTTTTAATTTTTTTTTTATTTATTAACAAATTATGTAATAGAAAAGCCTTCAATTTGCTTATAAAGTGTATATTTTTCCGGGTGGGGTAAAATAATAATTATAAGGATTTGTATTATATTAAAGTATATACAACTGTTGGCCTTTTTGAACTTCCAAATTTTGTTTAAATTCGAAAGTGCTTAGGGAAACTTCTATGGGAATATTTTAGACGTTTTCTGTTCTATTCTATTAAAGCTAAAAAATACGAAACTTCGAAATTTTTTTAATTTTCGAATTTAAAATCTTTTACTTTTACCCCCCGTTGCCACATGCAAGTGTAAGTTCGAAAAACTTAATACAATTACAGTTTTTTACTAACATAATCATATTTTTTGCACTTACAGCTCAACTTGCGCGAGAATTTGGTTGTAAGCACTTGCCGTAAGTAGAATGGCAAATAAATAAACAGTCCTACCAGTGTTAAAATAAAAGTTATGTTTATAACAAATTTTCGGGGTTTTACAAAAAATTATTAAGAAAAAAGAACAAAACTATTACACAACACATCTTAATAGTATTTTTAAATATTAATTTCATGCATTTATTAAAAAAAAATTGTAAATTACAAAACTTTTTTCCGTATTTTTTTCTTTTGACAATACGGCAATACTGGATCCGTATGAGCTTGAAAATTAACAGAATTTTATGAAAAAATTTTGTTTGAAGTTTCTTTGCTGACGACATTTTAAAAATGAACTTGCACTTGCTAGTGTATCCACTCAAACAAATATTGTTGTTTTTCGGTATTTTTCGTAGATAATATGTATACTCAACTTGCAAGCAATTACTTGATGTGGCAACGGGGGGTTAGACTTGTAAAATATGTACATTAAGGATATAACTTTTTAACACTTTTTGGGAATATCAAAAACGGCACAGTAAAGTCGAGTAGAACATCAAAAGTTATTAATAAAAAATATGATAATTTTTTCAGATCGTTAAAAAACTTCAAACAGGGATCGAAGTTTGAAAACAACCATTTTTATTTCACGGAAATTTTAAAAAATATACACCTGATATGTCTATGTATTTCCTATACGTATCACTTAAATGCTATTTTGGAATTTATTCACTGCTTAAGATTTAAAAATTTTCGCGGTTCAAAATTCGTTATACTATGTACGTATAAGTAAAATATCTTATGTTTAAAGTGATTTAAAATATAAGTAATGATACGAATTTTAAATGCCCCTAAATGCCTAGATTATGATCTTTTAAAGGAGTTTTTCAAAAATACACCATTTCCAATCAAAATTCATGCAAAATTAAAAAAAATCACAAAATATTTTATTTTAAAAACTTTTATTGAATTTAGAAAGGGTGGAAATTGTTGCGTATTTAGAGTAGAAGACAAAACTGTTCACAAGAAGATTGTATTAGAATACTTAAATTTTTTTTACCCATATTTAGATATAAAAAAAATTAAAACTTATATTTTAATTAAATTAATACATATAACTACAAAAAAAATCAAAAAACTAAAATTAATTTAACTTAATTTTTAGAGACTACTGTTTTTCTTAATGAAAAATGGTTGACTTTTATAGTTATTATTAGAGAAAAATTCTTATTATTTCGGCTTGAGTTCATTTTATAATTAATAATTAGAAGAATACCATTGTAAAGTTATAATTTTATAGACAATTGGCAAACTGGAATGCATTTTCTACCCTGCCAAATACGTCATCAGCAATGTTTGTTGTCTATGATCTACTTGTAAATATCATCTATTTAACTCTCCAATTATGAGAAATAGACTTCGGGAATTATTCATATTTCTCATCACATGTGTATGAGTTAGAACGAAATTTACATACGTTTACAATGTGTGTGTAGTCTTCTTCTTTATTACATATTTACATATTTTGTATTACTACAAATTTGTTGTTATTTTTATTGCTGCGTCCACCGTGATGACGCCTTTGGCACGCGTTTAAAAATATAATTAAATTATAATTATTCCAAAATACCGAACTAAACTATATCCAATTTGCCAATTTATGTGTGGAAAATTTTATGATATTTGATTTTCCGATCAGTGTTTCAATGAAGAAAATTACAAAGGCCAATTTCCAAAATGATCACAAATCTTCTCCAGAAAAAAAATTATTAAAATTATCAAGTCCAAATTACTCAGTTCCCATGATTATTTCAGCTATCCCACTACTACACAATGAACAAGTGCTCCTTACCCCACTACTTCTATGTAGTGTAGTATTGGTACCATTCACCCAGTTTCCAAAATTGTCACAAATCTTCACCAGAAGTGCTTTCAAAAAAATTAAAATTTTCAAATCCAAATAAGTCAGTTCTCAAGAATATTTCAGATATCAAAATACTGCAACACTTCTATGTACTATTCACCCAGTGTCCAAAATTGTCACAAATTTTTTTCAAAAGTCATTGACCCAATTTCAAAAAGCAAAGGCTGAAAGTAGTGTTTTAAAAGACACTGGGTTTCTTATGATTTTTAATTATTGTTCGTGTTATGTTAAATTAGCAGCCTCATGAAGATATCGTTGTGATACCGGCTGTTTTTTTCCGGCACCATTTCGTTTTACCTATATGTTTCTTGGCCGCCGTTATTTCCAGCCATATTTTAGGTCTATGAATCACCTCTTCATATATAGGTTTGTTAATAATTATTTGTTACCCTAGAGTTCTAAATCTCAGGTCACCAGGACAGTTATGCTTGGTTTTCACTATGCCATTTTTGTTGTCAAATTGTCAAAATTGTTGGTAATTTCATAACAATTTGGACAATTTAAATGTCAAATGACATAGTGAAAACCGAGCATTACAGAGAAGTTGTTCACTACTCCTTGTTATTACAGCTTCTACTGACGTCATTGTAAAGAATTCTGTACCGTTAATAATGTACACCTAGACGCCAGTGTCCGGTAGTGATTGCTGTGTGGTTCTTCGGATGGATTTTTTTTTTGGAAATTTTTCGCCAATCGGAGATTCTCTGAATATTAATTTATAGTTTTTTTCTCATCTTCTTGCAGGTGGGTTCTCTTTCCCATCTTGCTTTGGTTTGTGTGAAATCAGAACTTTGTAAATATTCTGTTAGAATTTTTATGAATATATGTTGGTGCCATGTACAAGGACCCATACGAGGCTAACATGTAGCGTTATCCGGCATTCTTTAATTTTTTCCGAAATTACTAAAATCAAATGTCAGAATTTAGGTTCCACGTTAAAATACATGCTTAATTTAATACGTCTTTGAGGAAATTCAGCTCAGACTAAGTTTTATTTTAGAATTTCTACAACAAATATTCACTGTGACACCACAGTGCTTTCTTCCACAACAATATAGTTAATCTACACATACGTTATATATTTAGAAAAAGAGATGTCAATGTGTCATAAAGCAACATGACTAAATTTATTTGAAGTAAAACGAAAGAGACGGACCAAACAACAGACAGACACATACATTAATGCATGAAGGCAATGATTGAGTTGTACCGGGGGGCGGAGAAGACATAGACACAGCACTAGTGTTGTAATGTAAATCAATGTTTATTATTTTTGTCATAACAGGGCTAATTTTACAATAAATTTTTATTTAAAATTAGATTTGTTTGCGTGTGTTCATTGAAAGAACTAGGGTGAAAAACATTATCGCAAAAACAAAATTAAATGGTTTCGTTAATGGTTTTTAAATGTATGTATATACAACATACACACACACACACACACAATAAAGTTACGTTTTTAATGGGTGTGTTTATATTTACACTCAAACAAATAATTAACCTAATTTGTGGGCCAAAATTCACATTATATTGTTAAAAAAATTTAAAATAATTTGTTGTAAATTTAAGGCCAAGAAATTTTAAATATTTTTAAAGCGGGGTTTCTTTAAGAAATTTTTTGTTTAACTAGAAATAAATTTTATTAAATCATGTTAAAACGAAACTGAAACCTTCTAATGTTAAAGTATAAAATTGAAAGGCGAATTAAGAAAAGTGTTGAAAATAATAATAACAAGAAGAAAAACTTAAAAACGAATAACTTTGTTAATTCGTACTGTCAAACTAATGATGATAACCTGATGATGAATATATTTAGAACTATATATATGAATCTCTTTAGTGATTTTATCTATGCCTTAATATATACTCGTAACGGTCGTATCTCAACTTTTAGTAATTTTACAGGACTCAACTCAATGTAATCTAATTTTTTTTTATAAAGCTATGGACAGAGAAATAGCGCACCAATGTTCTATGAAGAGTTAAACGTATTATATTAAACAAGTAAGAGTGCTATATTCGGCTATGCCGAATCTTATACCTTTATTGTGGATGCATAATTATATCTTATATATATAAAAATAAGTGTACATTTTGATTGTCACTCCATAACTCGAGAACGGCTCGACCGATTGCCATAAAATTTTTAGGGAAGGTACAGGGAGGAGTGATGATGGTTAGTTGATTTTGAAATCCAAAATCGGTCTAGCCATTCTCCAGTTATGATTTTTTTCCTGAAAAAATTCAACATTTGAAAAAAAAGTCCCCTAAAGTATGCTGTACAAATTTGCAAATAAATAAGAGCAGGCAGGTTGTGAATACTAAAGGGCTGCAAGAATACATTCATTTGTTTATCACACACAAGCATTTCAATATTCATTCAAATATTTAAATAGTTAAAGAGTGGTTTACAGAGTTTAAGAGTTAAAATATAAAAGAGAGTGTAGTCTGTGTTTTACTTTGTCATAACGAAGGCACACATTGCATTTACTCTTTTTCTTTGAACATTTATTTACTCAATTTGCAAATGCAAACATTCGTATGTATATGGTAACAGTTAGAATGTGTATAAGAAATACTACATAGTAAAATTAGTACTTGTTTGTATTCTTATTACAAATATATCTCTATTAAACAGAATTTTGTAACAAAAATTATAAAAATTGGAATAAAAGTATATTAAAATGGACCTTCACATTTTTGCGTTTTATATTTACAATTTCCATAACAAAAATTACTAGTGATAATAATAATATATTCATGTAAGGAGTAAAACATTCAAATAATATTATATTCGAAGCTTATACAAATTTTATTATGTCTGTTTGATATGAATATGGTTGTTGTTTTTCTGTACAAATACAGTTGGTTTTTTTCTCTTTCGCTTTGTGTGTTCATTCATTTGTTTTTTAAACACAAAATGTAAGGCACTACGTACCTAAATCGTGTGTTGTATTTTACTTTACCTACTTAAAAAATAAATGAATGTATTCATATGCCTTTTGAATGTAGTCATGCAGACCTTTAGTGAATACATCTTATTTTATGAAATACAAATCAATAGTAAATACCGAGCGAAGCCGGGGCGGTCAGCTAGTTATGTATATACATACAGGGTGGGCCAAAAGAAACCAAGGGGTGTAAAAGTTTAATAACTTTTTCGTTTATTAGTTTTTTTTTTTATTTTTTCTTGTGCGATCATTGTCGGAGAGACCCGGATTTTGCTTTTCTGAACGCGGTATTTTTTTGTGAGTTCCTGGTTTATATCTCTGCTTATATAGTTGTTTACAATACTTTTTGGAGAATTTGGCTTTTTGCAAACATTTGGATTTGTGCATGATTTTCTTTCTGTTTTGTCATTGCTCAACATTTATGATATATTTTTACCCTACGTGTTTTTTTTTTTTGTTTATTTTTGTTTGAAGATGTTATTAAACATGTAGTTATTTATTTTTTGAACAAGTAGATTACAAAGTTCGGTTAAAAGATATACAGTATTTTCGATTTGCTAGATTGTATATGAGACAATTTTTAAGGGATCAGTTATTGAGATATGTCTTCTTAAACTTTGTTCTTTGGAATTTTAAACTACTGAAAGAAATCTGATCTTATTTACACTATTTCTAGTGGAACTGACAAGATACAACATTGACAAAGGGCTGGAGGTCACTATATGTATATGTGGACAGCCAAGCGGCTCTTAGAGCGGTAGGGGGCTGTTATGTGAACTCCAGGTTGGTCGATGATTGTAAAAGAGGTCTAGGAGAAATCTCAGGCGAATACGTGCTGAGACTCTGCTGGGTCATTCCAATATCAGGGGAAATGAATTGGCTGATGAATTGGCGAGACTCGGCTGAGATTCGGAGTATCCTGATTGCCAGGTGGCGGTTAGGCCTCCAATAGGTTCCTATTATGGGAAAATCAAGGAATGGATTCTGGGTGAGACAAATAGGGCCTGGGGAAACCGAACGGACTGCCGAGTGTCAATCGTTGCTGGGCGAGAGCAGGGTCTGCGTGAGAACCATGATAAGCGTTATCACAACCATTGTATGATTGGTAGAATGGCAGGGATAATGGAATCTGATTTGTCAGACATTTGCGGGTTATGCGAGGACCCGGAGGAACTGGAGACGATCGAGCACATTCTGTGCCATTGTCCCAGGCTGCAAGTAGCAGGTTGAAGTGGCCAGGCAGTAGATTCAAAGGCGAATTAGGGGATATCTCGGGTTGTAGGCTCGGGGATTCGTAATGAATATGGCCTGGCTGCGCAACAGGGGAAGAGGAAGAGGAAGGAACATACTAAGTGTCTCCAGTCATTTGTGCAAGGCATCACAATGGACCGCATTGTTCTCTGGGTGATGGTGTGGGGACAACCTCACACCGGCCTTCTAACCTAACCTAACCTATACTATTTCTAAAGCAATATCCTTATCTTTAAAATGAAAAAAAAAAATAATGTCGTACAATGTATCTATAGTTTAAAAGTTATACGTGCACGTTTTAATAAAGTTTTCTTTTTATATTGATAATTATATATTCCTTTATTCTAGAGGTTCTTCATTCATAAAGCCAATGTTTTGATGAACAAACACTCTTAATACGAGTATGTAATATTTGTGTTAGTTTTCAATGAAAAATCTCAAAATAGCAATTTTCTTTCTATTTTCTCATGGATTCTCTCATATTTATTTAGCTTTTGTTTTAACTGGAAACTTATTTTTTAAACTCATCTCTCATAAAACTAATTTACTACCTTAATTTCTTTTAGTGTATTTCCTACACACATTCACGCTTTCAGACATGTAAACTTTCAGTTAAATTTGCTTTAATGGTTTTTGTTTATTATATTCACAAAAAATATAAACAAAACAAGAACATACATACATTTATAATAAAACATATAATTCAATTGTAAATCATTGACATTAAAAGTCAAAATCTACTTAAAATAAAGCTATACCAAGATGTCAGATTTGTTAAAAATTATTTAAAATCTAGCATAAGTGATAATATCTTATATAAACAAATGTTTCTGTTGAATTGAGTGGAACAATAAGAACTGGCAACTTTACCTGCATCTGCTAAAATAACAAAATCCACGACATTAATGTTACTATTTTTATTTTCAAAAGTTAAAAAACACATTGTGTCAAAATATTTTATTCACTTTATATTCTAGGGCCTTATTAACCAGAATGTTTATTTCCGCTGTAGGGTGTTTTTGACTTAAGAAATAGAATAAATTTTTTTTGGGGGAAAAACAGAAAATAGATGACTACCAAACAAAAAAACAACGTCTGTTTTATTGGCTTTTACAACCTCAACATTATTTGAACTGAAAACACTACTATGCACAGCGGTTGGATGTGTGTCTGTGTGTGTGTGTTTCTGAACATAACCCAGCAAGCCTTATGAGTCCGAAAAGAGACTTTTCTGACACCTTTTTCGGAGCGTTAACGCTCTTTATGAGCCCAAAAAACAATCATAATTGCTCCGATAACCTTCAGAAAAGAGGGTCATTACATTCGAAAATTGTCCGTCAGAAAGAGCTCTTAGATAATGTCAGAAAATTGTCTTTTATGAGGTTGTTCTTGGGCTCTGTGTAATCTTGTTTTTATCATTCTTGTGTGGTACAGCTATGTGTTTTTTTTTGTTCAAAGCACAAATAACAGAACAACAACGCCTTGGTACACACATAATTAAGTGGAATTTCTGAGTCATACTGCGTGCCTACACAGGACAGTAACAAGCAAATTTTTCTTTCGCTCCGAAAATGCCCTTTAGTTGGACTCTTTTCTGACTCCTTTTTTCGGAGCGCTCCGAAAATGCTCTTAAGTTGGACTCTTTTCTGACTCCTTTTTCGGAGCGCTTCTAGAATGGTATGTTGGGAAGCTTCTCTGTGTAAGTGCGTGTATAAAAAAGTGTTTGGCATATGTGTGGCATATTGTTTTGAGGTTGTTGTTAAATATTATTACTCTTATACGAATATGTTGTTTGTAAAAGTCCTTGCATCCGTATCCTCTGCGTGCTGTCGCATATTTTTGTCTGTCTGTTAGTCTTTGTTTTTGGGTGAAATTTTGTTGATGTGTCTGGTTTTAGGTAACACATAAAAGCAATAAAAACAAATAATTTCTTTCTGATGTTCAACAAAAAAAAAAACCAACAACACAATTTGGTATGACACGCTTAGCTTCTCATAATGAAAAATATTTGGGATGTGGCTGTAAAAGGAATTTTCACGAATTATTTACGAGCAACATGTACGAAAAATACACTTTGTTCAAACCTCTTTGAAGTTTTACTTTAATCATTATAACAATATTCATGATGACAAGTTAGGGTATTCGTTAGGTATTCTTATATACATATATACTTTTTTTGGAGAAATCCATTAGATTTCCTAAAGAAAACGCACTCGGTTTTTGACTATTGAAAAAAAATTTAGATTCCGATTACTTTTCCTATGGAAAAGCATTCAGATTCTGACTATGAAAAAATCACTTAGATTCAGACTAAATTTCCTAAGGAAAAAGCACTCTAATGTTGACTACTTTTCATATGGAAAAAGCACACAATTTTTCTGATTACTTTTCCTATGGAAAAATCATTCAGATTCCTACTAATTTTCCTATACACATGGAAAAAGCACTGAAATGCAGACTACTTTTCCTATAAAAAAGCAAAAAGATTCTTCCTCCTTTCATATGGCAAAAGCAATCAGATTCTGACTACTTTTTCTATTGAAAAACCACTCGGATGCTGATTACTTTTCACATGGGAAAATCACTCGGATTCTGAATACATTTTCTATGGAAAAAACACTCAGATGCATACTACTTTTCCTATAAAAAAGCACTCAGATTCTGAATACATTTTCTATGGAAAAAGCACTCAGATGCAGACTACTTTTCCTATGGAAAAATCACTCAATTTTTCTGACAACTCTTCCTGCGGAAAAAGCACTCAGACTCTGACTACATTTTCTATGAACTATGAAGAAAATATTCAGATTCTCACTACTTTTGCCATTGAAAACTTACTCAGACACATAATACTTCTTTTCTTATAGAAAAAGCTATGAATTTTTTTTTTCTGTAGAAATGGTAAATAGATTATCACTACATTCCCTTTGTATAGAGTCCTGAAACTATTAAAAGTCCTGTTTATTTCTTGAAGAAAGCTATAAACTTTCAAACTTACACCTGCTTGCCTTTAAATGGTAGCAAATTTTATTTAATTTTACAATTGTATCTTTAGGGCACAATAAAACGAATAAAAAATACTAATATAGTCGTATAGAAAATTAAAAATACAACTTAATCAGACCCACAGCCAATAAAGATTTGTAATACACGACTTTCAATAAAAACAACAGCTGTTTTGGCAAATGGCTGGCAGACTGCGTAAATTTTCATTTTAATATCCTGCATTTAAAAGAAGGCAATAAAAGAACATAAAAATAATATTACTTAAGTTAAAGAAGATAAAAAAAGAACAGAAAAGCAAAAGGAGTTTGAATTCATTTTAATGATTCGCTGGCAATTTGACACTGCATTTTGCAGAAGTGAGAAAATATTTCTGTTGTGAAGATTGGAGAAGGAAAATAAAGAAAATTAATTTCCGAAGTAAGCATATTGATTTTAAATAAACAAGCACTCACTCCACTCTGTCATTAACAAATCAATAAATGAGTGGTATAACGGAGGTAATTTCGCTTTTTTATATTATTTTGTTTGCTTTTCTTTATTATTTAAGTTTGTTTTAAATTTGTTTATTATTTATTTGTTTTTCAATTCGATTACAGATTTCAATGCCATTGAGGCAGAAGAAAACTTGCATAGGGTGAGGAAAATACTCGTAGTCTCTAATACGAAATTGGGCAATTTCAATTTATTAAATACTATTAAGTAAATAAATTTAAAAACTTTTCAAAATATGTATTACAATATGTGCTTCAGTTGGGAAACTGTACTCCGGCTATTTTATTTAGCTTGTTGGTAATTTGAAATCATTTTTTTTGCAAAATTGTTTTTAACCTAAGTGCCACAATTACGGCCATGGTCTAGTTCTGTGTGTTTAAAATTCACAGCTTTGTATAACAATCTAACTACTCCACTGCTGATATTAAAAATTTTGTCCTAATCATAGAAAATTTTATAATTGCTTTTAAATTAGCCCAGCGCAGTTTGCCCACATTTAAAATTCATCTACTACCAGTCAGTTATAATTGTTTAATTATTGTTATTTTATTAAATACATATTTTCTGTTATTTGTTAATTTCTATTTGGCGTTAATTGCTCTTTAATTGAAACTGAGTATTTTTTAATTGCTTTCTTTTCAAATAAACTAGCCACTCACTGCCTGCCACTACCACAATCTGAAATATAAACATTTTAAATAAACAAATCAAAAATAGAATTCAATATACAAAATCTATCTTAATTAACTTTAAATATTTCAATAAAAATCACATTTAATTACAATCAAAACAAAACTTGAAATATAAACAAAAACAGAAAAACAAATGAAATTGTTAATTAAAGCCATAAAAAAATTAGAAAACTATTGAAAATTAAAAAAAAAGACACATACACAAAATGTATTTTATTAAATATCTGTTTTGTTTCCACAGAATTTTATCAAAATTTTGACGAGAAGAAATAATTTTTAATATGATACTACACGTAAAGTAATGGGTGGTATAAGTTTGTGCTGCTTATGTTTAAAATAGGAAAAACGAATAAAATGAAAATAATCTGAGTACTTCTTCCATAGGAAATAGAAGGTGTTTTTGTCATTGGAAAAGTTGTTAAAAGCTGAGTCTTTTTTCGATAAGAAAGTGTTGAGAATCTAAATACTTTTTCCAAAAGAAAAAAAGGGTCAGGATCTAAATACATTTTCCTTAGGTAAAAAATCAGAATCTAAGTCCTTTTACATAAAAAACTAGTCGGAATCTACAGGCTTTTTTCATTTGAAAAATAGTCAGAATTTTAGCGCTTCTTCCATAGGAAAAGTAGTTAGAACCTGAGTGCTTTTTACATATGAAATATTGTTAAAATCTGTGTGTTTCTTCTATAGGAAATTGGTGAGAATCTAAATACTTTTCCAGAAGAAAAAAAGCTTAGAATCTGAATACATGTTTTATAGGTAGAAAATCAGAATCTGAGTCTTTTTCCATATGAAAATTATGTTAGAACCTGCGTGTTTTTTCCATAGGAAAAGTAGTCAGAATCTGATTGCATTTTCCGTATCAAAAGAAGTTAGAATCTGACTCTTTTTGCATATGAAAAGTATCAAAAGAAGATAGAACCTGAGTGTTTTTTACATATGAAAAGTTGTTAGAATTTGAGTGCTTTTTCCCATATGAAAAGTGATGATATTAATTATTTCATTTCAGAACGTTGAGAACAATAAGAAAAAATTTTAATCTTCAGGAAGTTAATAAAGAAAATGTTGAGAATATTTTAAATAAATTACCAACTAACAAGAGCTCTGGCAGCGATAATATTTCTCCAAAAATGCTTTTATGTAAAAAAACAAGTAAGAAAGTATAGTCGGTCAAGCCCGACCATATAATACCCTACACCCAGTATATGTATAAAACAGAAATGAGCGCTATATGGGAGATATGACCTATATGGACCGATTATTGAAAAATTTAGTGTCATGATTTCTATGAATATAAATATTGTGTATGTTAAACTTTATCTCGATATAAATACTTTTAAAAGATTTATGGAGGTTAAAGTTGATTACGGGGAGGGTATGGGAGTTTCGACTAATTACGGACCGACCATTATAAAATTAGGTGTCATCATTTCTGTATATTATTTGTGTCGAATTTTATTTGATTACCAACATTCTTAAATTTATGCTCTTTAAAGTGATTTTCGGAATTGGGCCTTATATGGGAGCTACGACTAATTATGGACCGATCTTCACGAAATTTGATTTAGCATCATTTATTAATTATTTTTGGTGAAATTTGTTTGCATACTTGCATAATTCAAAGATTTATGACCGGTAAACCCCAATTTCGGGAGGACATTTGTATGGGGGCCAGGTGAAATAATCAACCGATTTCCACCAGTTTCAATCCCAGCCGTCCTTGGGCCGAAAAATATCACGTACCAAATTTTATCGAAATATCTTCAAAATTGCGACCTGTACTCTGCGCACAAGCTTTACATGGACAGCCAGACGGACGTACGGACATCGTTAAATCGACTCAGAAAGTGATTCTGAGTCGATCGGTATACTTTCAGGTGGGTGTTGGACCAATATTTCTGGGCGTTACAAACATATGCACAAATCCAATATACTCTCCCTACTATTGTGGTGTAGGGTATAATTATCAAAAATTTAATATTAAATAATTTAATGTATATATTGCACTAGTTGCCTGTATGCCTCTCTAATTCCAATCTAGGCACTGAGGCTCTTACTTAAATGTGATAATTTATATATTATGAAAATAAAAAATAAATAAAAAAAAGTAATCAGAATATGAATGATTTTTCCATAAGGGAAGTAACCAGAATATGAATGCGTGTTTCATAGGAAAAGTAATCGAAATCTGAGTGCTTTTACCATGTGAAAAGTATTCAGAGTTTGAGAGATTTTTCAATAGGAAAAGGTTTCAGAATCTGCGTGATTTTTCCTTAGAAAAAGATACGTGTACTCTTTATATAGTAAAAAAGGTCAGAATCTGAGTACTTTTTTCTATTGGAAAATTTGTTTCTGAGTACATTTCTTTTAAATCTTACTGCAATTTACTGTACTGTAGAGTACATTTCTTTCGATTTGATTTCTTTTATTCTTTAAACTTTTGTTTATGAAACTGCATGATGGATAGACAGACGTTTTAAGGAAAACAAATATTTTAAATTAATTTTCTTTATTGTTTTACAATTTGGTATTTAATGTTTTCTGTTCGTTTACTCTTTTTTGGCTTCAAGGGGTATTTTTGCTGCAATTTCATCTTTTGCTTTTTTTGTTTTAATATTAAAACTAGAAATAATAACAAAGAATTTGTCTAGTGTTTATGTAGGAAACAAAGTTCGGGAGAAGAAAAAATGGAGAAAAATTTAGAAAATTGTATTTCTGCTTGATTGCTTTTTGATATTGATGTAGATGTGGATGCAGCTGCTAGTGCTGCAGTAGTTGCATTGAAATATAAAAAAAAAAAAAAATCTTATAAATATTGATGGCAGTTGGCCATGTTAATATCTAAACAATCATACTATATGCATAACATTAGGGTGGTATACGAGATTTCATAAAAAAAAGGAGATTTTTGTTTCGCCAGAAATAAGGCGAACACAAAACAAAGTTTTTTACATTAAAATTTGTGTTGTCTTGTTTTTCCTTAAAATCTTTTATTGCTTATAAAAGTACCAGCTTAATAACTATTCTTTCTTGTTGTACAGTAAAATCTTTTCAATATTTGCTTTCATGTTGTGACTGTTTATGACTGAGTGTTGACAAGCATGACTGCTTCGCCAAATCGACTGCCTATTTTCTCTTTTATAGTGAAAATATTTTTGAACACACATTTGTTTCATTTGGTTTCATTTCTTAGATCTATTCTAGTGCAAAATATCGTAAAAGATTTTATAATGTCAATTTTTTTTGTTTGCTTCAGCTTCTTTTACTTTCTGCCAACATTTCATGTTTAAATTAGATGAGTTGCTACTTTTAGTTTTAGATTTTTTTTATGTGTTACACACACATTTAACAGCACTATGCATGCGGATCTGGCAGTAATAAAACATCTGTCCATCTAGAAATTGAAAACTGTGTCTAGTACTGTGTTCAGTTGATAGCAAAGATTTACACACATATAAAACAATCACCTACTCATTATTTTACGGGACGGATGCATATGTATTTGAATGTTGTTTAATATCGAGAGATAAACATTTCTGCTTTAGACATTTGTTTAGATTCAAAATATCAGTTTTTGACAGGTTGGTTTTTCTATATTAAGAATTAAGTTAAACTAAAAAGAGATTGACGTTTTGAATGTTTTGAAATTTTGAAAGTCAAGATTGATTTTTTTTTCAAATCAGGCCAAGGACAGTATTGGGCTTTTAAGAGAAAATAAAACATTGATTAAAATATTATTACGTTCACATGTATTCTTTACAAAAACTTATCATTCTAAAAAAAAATAACACACAGTGCGATTATTATTAAAATTAGTATATTTAAACTAAATCTTACATATTACGCCATATGTAAGTAGATTTCAAAGATTGCGGCCGCAAATTACAGCTCACAAGTTTTAGCTACTCTCATGATTTGATGCAGATTCAGCTGCAATAAATTTTAAAAAATTACGTTAAAACGTGGGACACCTTCAACCCTATAAGTAACAACGTTGCTTCTAGCCTTCATTTGCATTATATTTAAATTTATTAGATGAATTGTGCTTTAAATTTTTCTTATATTTTTTTTGGCAAAAAAAACTTTAAATCAAAAATACTTGTTGACGTGTATACAGCGTATGTAAATTTTGCTCTTTACATTATTTTACATTTTCTTTGTTGTTATTGTTATTGTTGGTTTTGATCTTATTTGTATATATTTGCTATTATAATTTAAATTTTTTGTGGATATAAAAAGAACATACCCAAACACACATGTAAGAAATGTTAGCTGTCTGTCGAATAAATAAAATTGAAACAAATTGTTATTGTATTTTGTTGTTGACAAGTTTATTTATTTTTTTCCTTGTTAACATTTTATCGTATTATCATAAGGAAATGAACAATTCTTCTCTTTATTGTATGATAATTTCTTCACACTCATACATCTGATTTAGCATTATTAAATGTTGTCATTTTGGTAAAAAGAAATATACATACGAGTATATATACTCGTATGTATATATATTTCATTAGTGGAAAAATAAATAATTTATGTTTAAAAAGTAACTATAATTTATGCTGAGTTCAACAAGGCGTATGAAGAGCTACATATTTATTAGAAAAGGCAGCAGTCAACTAGGCGTGTGATTAAAATTAATTTATTTTTTATGTTTGTAATTTTGCATAAACAGAATTATTGAAGTTGGTAGTAGCTCTCTTCTTATGTGGGAAATGCCAAATTATTTAGATTTTAATTATTATGCAAACAGAACTAAAATAGAACTAGAACAGAACTAGAACAGAACTAGAACAGAACTAGAACTAGAACAGAACTAGAACAGAACTAGAACTAGAACAGAACTAGAACAGAACTACAACAGAACCAGAACTAGAACAGAACTAGAACAGAACTAGAACAGAACTAGAACATAACTAGAACAGAACTAGAACAGAACTAGAACAGAACTAGAACAGAACTAGAACAGAACTAGAACAGAACTAGAACAGAACTAGAACAGAACTAGAACAGAACTAGAACAGAACTAGAACAGAACTAGAACAGAACTAGAACAGAACTAGAACAGAACTAGAACAGAACTAGAACAGAACTAGAACAGAACTAGAACAGAACTAGAACAGAACTAGAACAGAACTAGAATAGAACTAGAACAGAACTAGAACAGAACTAGAACAGAACTAGAACAGAACTAGAAGAGAACTAGAACAGAACTAGAACAGAACTAGAACAGAAATAGAACAGAACTAGAACAGAACTAGAACAGAACTAGAACAGAACTAGAATAGAACTAGAACAGAACTAGAACAGAACTAGAACAGAACTAGAACAGAACTAGAACAGAACTAGAACAGAACTAGAACAGAACTAGAAGAGAACTAGGACATAACTAGAACAGAACTAGAACACAAGTAGAACAGAACTTGTAATAACGAAAAATTTTAAAGGTCACTTTATTCCTCACTTTAACTAAAGTTACCTTTTACTATTAAGAACATTAGAGGCAAGTTGTAATAATGTCCCTAAGTATTTGTATGTGTTGACTAATTCGATTATTGTTGTGTAGTTATCATTATTATTAATTTTTTCATCGTGGATGCAGTCAATTTTCCGTGGAATTTAAGTTTAATTCTAGCGTATCTGAAGTTTGCTAGCATTAATGATTAAACCATTATCGTAGCACCATTTTGTTGCTATATTAAGCTCATTTTGCATAATATTTGTTGCTATATCGAGGTTTTTATTTGATACAATTATGACAGTGTCATCTGCATATGCAAATGAATTACTATTTTTTAGTATACTGAGTAAATCATTGGCAATATTGGACCTAATTTTAAAACTTGAGGAACGCCATGTGTAATGCCCATTTCATTACTCAAATTAGCGCCTATTTTCACTGTGAATCTTCTACAATTCAAATATGCTTTGAAGAAATTCAGGCAATTACCTCGTATTCCTATTCTTTCTAGAGTTTCACAGCAAGCTATTAGATTCGAAGTATCGAAGGATTTACTGAAATCCATAAAAAGAACAAGGCAATGTTGGTTTTCGCTCAGGCATGAATTAATATTACAGTGAACTCGCAGAAACGTGAACATCCAGTAACATGAACTACCCAAAAACATGAACATATTTTTTTTTACATTGACTACTCTAAAACGTGAACATAGGCTGAAGGCTCTGAAACGTGAACTTTTTATTGAACATTAAAATTCAATTTTGTAAGCTTATTTAAAAATTTTGGTTTGTTTGCTGTAAACAACTTTTGTTGCATGATAAGTAGCTTCTTGTGTAGTTGTAGTTGCTCCTTTTCACTAAATAAACAAATTTATAATTATAGTAGTTTAAATTTAGCTAAACTCTATTTTTGATGAATTCAATAACTTTTAAAAAATTTTAATCGAAGTTGCCTTCAATACTCGCAAGAGGAATAATTCTCATTGAATTCAATAACATAATTTAGAAATTAGTATCTTAGAACACCTTTTGCAAACCATAGTAGCCATGTACGAGTAGTATATTAAAATATGGCAGGAACTTACAAAACATAGCATCAAAATATGTTTCATAGGTAAAAAATAACGTACATATTTTATTTTAAATTAAATAAAAGATAAGAAACTAAAATATGTTATAAAAAAAATGCAATCTAAAACGTGAACAATATCGAAATATCGTAAAAATTAGTTCACGTTTCTGCGAGTTCACTGTATTTGCAAAATTTCCTAGTAATTTATTTATACTTTTATTTTTTTTTTAAATCCATATTGGTTTTCATTAATTTGAAAATGTGAGTGGTGCAATTTTGGTATATTTTTAACATTTCGTGTGAATTTTGTTGTTTGTCCAATTTAGTGGTAAATTTGTAATTTACATATATTTTCAATTGAATAGATTTACCCTCTGGCCCACAATGTCGAACGATAACGTTCGCTTCGATAAGACTTAAGACACAAACTTTTTATCGTATCTATTTTTTACTCAATCAAGTTTGTTTATTCCATAATCAAGTTTGTGTCTTAAGTCTTATCTAAGCGAACGTTATCGTTCGACATCGTGGGCCAGGTGGTTATATTGATACTAGTATTATTATTGTAGTAAATTTTGTCTACATTCTGGTTTTGTGATTAAATTATATCAATTCCTGTACACAGGTATTTCGTTTTATTTTAAATTATGAAGGTAGAACAATTGTTAAGAAATTAATTATTGTTTAAATTTATGTCTAGAGATAGGGTCACATCTGATATGTTCATAAAGAATAATTAAAATGTAAATTTCCTTAAGTTTTTTAGACATTGTTTTAAATTAGAACATTAAATATTTTAAATGTTTTGTGACCCTGAAGCCTTGATTAGCAATTTAAGAACTGAACTCTAACACCCTTATTAAGTTTGTTATCAACATTTTACATAAAAGGTAAATCATTTATTTACATTAATTATGCACCAGGATGTGTTTTGCTATATTTGTCTGATGGCTGTTGTTGTACTGTACAGCAGAATAACAACAGCATCAACAATAATAAATTAGCATTTAAATTAAATCCTCTGTGGTTTTGTTTGAAAATTTAAAATTTATACCAACAAGTAAGACTATAAATATTAAACTAAATAAATAAAATCCTTTAGAAATTTACGTTTTTTTTTACACACCTCAAACAATAGAATGGAAACATGAAGTGAGCTGAATAAAAAGGAAATAAATATATTTCAACATAATTAAAAATCCAAGCAGAAGGACAATAAGTGTAAAAATAAGAAAATTTTTGTGTTATTTATTATTTTTTAAATACCCCCGAAGATGATTAGCGACGCTAATTGAAATATTGGGAACAACAATAAAAATATTTAAAATAAAAATCAAAAGTTTTTATTTATTCACCGACCTGTAGCCGAACAAAACCAACAAATAAATAATTAAAAATGTTTAAATAAATTTTAAAACAAATTTTCAAGTTTATTTTTTCGTTAGATGAAATTATACTAAAAGCTGTGCATTTCTTTTGTGGCATCATTAGAGATTTTGTTTTACAGTTCAAGTGGGAAAAAGTAGCTTAATGTTGCAAAAAAAAAAATAATAAAATAAAAAAAAAACAGTTTTGTCGATTTAAGCACATTTTCCAGAACAGTTTTTGTGTCACTTTATTTGAGTTTTTTGTATTGCAACTTTTAAAAAGCAATGAAGAAAATAAAGAATTTACATAATTGTTATTCGATGCGAGGGTAGTGCTGAATTTGCTAAGGCCGCGTTTTCACTATGTTTTCACTATGTCATTTTTGTTGTCAAATTGTCCAAATTGTTGGCAATTGTATGAAAACGGGTTGTCATATGGCGTCATCTATGTTCCCAATCATGATTGCAATATGGCGTCATCTATGTTCCCAATCATGATTGTCATACAATTGCCAACAATTTGGACAATTTGACAACAAAAATGACATAGTGAAAACCAAGCATAAGCATTTTTTATAAATTGCGTAAGTTTTGAACATGGTTTGCGAGATATGGAAGTAAATTCCTTTTAGATTTTTTCCCACATATCGTTTTTTGATTTTAGGTTTATATACCGCTTTTTTACGTTTTTAAAATTCCTCAAAGGTGTTTAATAGGGGTTAATGACGGCCACTCTATAACATGAACTTTGTTTGGCTGAAATCAAGAGGTTAATAGTTTGGATGTGTGCTTGGAATCATTGTACTTCTTGAATTTCCCTATATTCAATTTTTCAATATTTCTGCATAATCACATTTTTTTAGATATGTTGCATGCAACAACTACATGTAACCAATGGTGCATTCTACAATAATTTTAACTGTGTGTATGAAAAAACTTCAATTTAAAAATTGTATTAATGATATCTAAATTAAATAACTCAAATTTGTTGAGCTTACGTGGAAACCCCCATATATTAATAACATTTGCATCTGTCTTTGCTATCACTCCCAGCATACCATTTTCGGAGCGCTCCGAAAAAGGAGTCAGAAAAGAGTCCAACAAAAGAGCATTTTCGGAGCGCTCCGAAAAAAGGAGTCAGAAAAGAGGCCAACAAAAGAGCATTTTCGGAGCGAAAGAAAAATTTGCTTGTTACTGTCCTGAGTCTCAGTATGACTCAGAAATTCCACTTAATTATGTGTGTACCAAAGCGTTGTTGTCTTGTTATTTGTGTTTTGAAAAAAAAAAAAAACCTAGCTGTACCACACAAGCATAATTTTTTTTTTTTTTTTTTTTATACATTTAATTTATTTATTGAATCTTCAGAAATGAAATGACAATAAGTTTTCGAATCTTAATACTAAATGAAAATAATAAGTCCAGCCAGTGCTAGACAAAATATAATGATACTACAAAAAATTTATATCCACTGATCCAGTCATCTGTTTTGCGCTTGAGTTAAAGCAAGGGTATCCTTCCTTCTCAACCGAACATGACCACTAAAGTTAAGGATGTCTCGTGCAAGTGGGTTTGGATGGTGTTCAAGTTTGCTGACATATTTTGAGGCGTGTTTTGTAAATTCGACTTTCACCAAAGGAATGCCTAGATCTATGTGGATTCGAGAATTTTTAACATACCATGGAGCTGCAGTAATTGTACGTAGAATCTTATTTTGACCCCTTTGAATTTTTTCAATGTTGGATGCTGAGGCAGTACCCCATAATTGAATTCCATAACACCAGATTGGCTTTAGAATTGCATTGTACAACAAAAGTTACACAAGCATAATAAAAACAAGATTACACAGAGCTCAAGAAAAACCTCATAAAAGACTCTTTTCTGACATTATCTAAGAGCTCTTTAAGAGCCCAAAAAAACCCTCATAAAAGACTCATTTCTGACATTATCTAAGAGCTCTTTCTGACGGACCAATTTCGAACGTAATGACGCTCTTTTCTGAAGGTTTTCGGAGCAATTACGATTGTTTTTTGGGCTCATAAAGAGCGTTAACGCTCCGAAAAAGGTGTCAGAAAAGACTCTTTTCGGGCTCATATGGCTTGCTGGGCTTTACTTTAGTGTTTGATCTTTATTAAAACTCAAGCACAAAAGTGGAAGCAACCAGTTTTGATATATTTTTTGGATTTATTAAGTTTTGTTGCTGTTGGTTGGTCGTTTGTACTCCCAGTTTGTGGCAGCACCCACACAAGTCTAATCTTTTGACTCTACGTAGTCTAGTGCAAGTATTTAAATACTTCAGCACATGATTTAACTTGAGTTTTTATTTTTTTTTTCATTTTCCTTTTTTTAAATTCCTCCGCACACTCTCAACGTGTATGTAAATCCTAGATAATGGCACTTAAGTTCGTTAACGTTAATTCTTTTCTAGATACAAAAAAAAAAAAAAAGATTTTTTTTGTTATTAAAACTCATCCGTTTGATATATTAAGATGATGATGTGATACAATACAAAAAGAAAAGTTAAAAAAGTAAAACATTATACGAATTTGTAAATTTTAAACAAAATAGACTTGTGTTCAAGGTAAGAGTAAGACATTATAGCGCATTTATTATGGTGAAATGTGCATTTAGACAAAACAACTAGACAGCTACACAAATATTTGACATGACGGGTGGTTAACAAATAGAAATGTTTATATGAATAACATTAAAGTTTTTAGCATCGATTTTAATCATTTTCAATAACAAACAGAGAATATTTAAATACCTCCTTATAGGCTGTATTGTGTCTTCGACAGACAGACAGTATTTTATAAGGATCCTGGCTATACTCGTATTAACTGTTGTGGTTCTACAACCAATATTTAGATGTATTTCAAATGGAATGACAAAATCAATATAACCCCAGTCCTTTTGATAGTGGGTATATACTAGGGATGCCAAACGGGACTGGTTTTTCAAATCCCGGGATTCGGGATTTCATAAATGAATTCCGGGATCCCGAAATAGGGATTTTCGGGATTTCGGGATTTTTGTTTCATATTGAAAACAATTACAATATTAATAAAAAAACTATTTATTTAATTCATAAATTTAAATAAAAATATAACAAAAAAATTAGTTCATTGAATTAAAGTAAAGCTAGATTTACACGTTTGAAATTTTCCTTAAAATTGCTCTTCAAAATGCTTCAAACTCGTGTAAACAGCAACATTTCTTCAAAATTTATTTATTTAATAACTATTAATAACCAATTAATAAATAAATTTTGAAGAATTTTTGCTATTTCCACGAGTTTGAAGAATTTTGAAGAGCAATTTTGAAGAAAATTTCAATCGTGTAAATCTAGTTTAATAAAGAAACAAAAAAGTAACATATGGTGAATTTCACGTCAAGTGACTCAATTTTAAAAATCGATGTCTTCAGATTTGGATGAAATTTGCACCCAGGTTAGTAATATTGGATAGTAGGCCAGACACAAATTTTCAGCTCTATCAGTCCAGAAGTGCCGGAGTTAGAGGGGGTCAAAGTTGGACATTTTAGTCAATTTTGGTCATACAGGGTGTTTTTTTTTAAATATTTTTTTTTTCAATTTGGGCCTTTTTTTCAAAAGAAAGCGTATACAATTTACTTTAAGGCCTTTATAATCCCTTAATGGGATGCGAGTGGGATATCTATCAAAAAAATTATTTTTTAACTCAAGAATAGGATTTTTCAATATTTCGCACATGTATCATTCTCATTTTCCCTCATTTTTTTTATTTTCTTTTTTTTCAAAATGGAGTTTTTTTATATTTTTTCTCAAAATAATATAATCCAATAGTACTAACCTTGGCGCAAATTTCATCGAAATCGGAAGGCATCGATTTTTAAAATTGGGCCACTTGTTTAAAAACAAAAAATTGTCTGCAAGCTAAAGTTTTTTCATTTATTAAAAGTTTATAAACCTTTAATAATTTTAAAAACAAAATTACATTACATAGTTTTTTACACTGTACATACATACATACATATATGTATAGATTATTAGGTTGACAAAAATTATATGTCATTTGGCTTTTAATTTCTATATTTATAAATTTAAAAATAATAGAATATTAATGATCGTTCTTTAAAAAGCTGCTTAAAAATATTAAGGCATCTAAAGTGTCATCAGATAATCTTGATCTAATTTTGTTAGCAATGCTGACGAAAAACATCGTTCACAATCAACGCTTGTGGGCAAAATTGTTAGTAAATTGTTATATGCTGTTTGCAAAAACAGTCCTCTCTCACCCCCGGAAATAAATAATTCAATTTCTTTTTCAATGTTTGATTCCATACCATTACGGACGTTATTAGGTGTTTTGTTTGGACTTCTACACATTTCAATTGCATTATTTAATTTTTTTTATGATTCAAATATTAGAATCATAATTTGTTTCCTCAATCATTGATAAATCCGAATCAGAATCATTTGAAGGTGAGCCACAGATCTCATTTCCTTTAAAATGAGCAATCAACGTTTTTAACTCATTTCTAATAACAGACATTTCTACGTTGTTATCAAATTCTGATTTCAATTTTGGGTTTTTCAAAAAATTTAAGAGTGTTGAGTAAATCGTTCTTCTTTCTTGGATTCTTTTAAGGAGAGCTTCATCACTTAATTTGCAATCACTTTTTGATACCTTTTTTAGCATAAAATCGGCTTTACAGAGATTCATATCACTGCGACAAAGGGCTTCAACTGTTAATTTAATCGGATTTAAAATTACAACTATTTGTTTAAGTAAAGCAAATTCATCATCTGTCATCTGTTGAGTTTTTATTGGAATTTCCAGTTCCAAAAACCATTGACACATATCAAATAGTGTGTTCCAGCGGGTTTGGCAATCCAAAATTAATTTTAATCGCAAAAAATATTTATTTATTGAATAGACACCATTCTGTTCACATTGATTTATGTTAAGTGTAGATGTTTTGTATTTGTGTATGCCAAAAAAGCAAGTAAAAACAATTGTCTGGATCTCTTACACAAATAAAAATTCCGGGATTTTCGGGATTTATTACAGATTTATTAATCCCGAAAAAAAACAGATCCCGGGATTTTCGGGATTGGCATCCCTAGTGTACACAAATAAATATGCCTACCCTGAGCATAATTTAGTATTTAGTCTATGTATTTAGTCTTTGCGTATTTTTCACCGACTCCGTCACACACTATGGTTCCACATACAAACATTATAATACAATATTTAATGGTGTTAAATAAAGAGCTACGGAAAATAAACTAAGAACAAAATAGGATTTCACTTTATAATGTACTCAAATAAATAGACTTACCTAACTACGTGCTTTCTTGCATTCACTCAAATGCATATATGTATGTATGCACGACATACACAAGCCCACAAGCACACATACTTACTTGGGCATAGTTAAGACGTCATAGAAAAAATATACAGTGAGTAACCAAATAAGATATAAGATATATATGGTGAATTTCACGTCAAGTGACCCAATTTTAAAAATCGATGTCTTCCGATTTGGATGAAATTTGCACCAAAGTTAGTACAGGGGGTTTTTTTTTTTAAATGAGTGTAACTTTTCATCTATTGGTCCTAGAAAAAATTGTCCAAAGTATTTTAGATAGCTATTTCTTCAGTCGTTTCAAATTTTTATTTTTTTTTTTTTTTGTTTTTTTAAAGAAAAAGCTTATACAATTTACTTTAAGGCCTTTACAATCGCTTAATGGGATGCGAGTGGGATATCTATAAAAAAAATTATTTTTTAACTCAAGAATAGGATCTTTCAATATTTGGCACATGTATCATTTTAAAAAAAACCCTGTATGACCAAAATTTTCAACTTTGACCCCCTCTAACTCCGGCACTTCTGGACTGATAGAGCTAGCTAGATAGACTGATAGCCAGCTATCTGCGGTTAGCTGTTGTACGTGCATTAGTGAATATAACAATTCTGATAAAAGTAACGCACATTGGTGCAGAATCGAATTTTTTTCGGAAATAAACCTGGCATTTATAAACTTGTGTTCCGATCGAAATAACATTTTACATGATTGTAGCTAACAAGCATTCGAGTTTTAATTTTAAAGGTGGACCCCACAAAAACTCCAGGGGAGGAACTGTGTATCTGTATTAAAAACGAACTAATAATAATAGTGGAAGACCAATGTAATCGGCAGGCGGTTGTGGGCTGCAATCAGATGCCTTTTTTCCGCTTATACTTTTTGTAGATAAACAAACGATCGGGGCATATTTAAAGCGGTAAATGTCAAAATATTAAATTCATTAGTTTACTACATACATAAATAAAATCTTATAATAAACGTTTTTTTTTTAGTGCGCACATAGGTGTATAAATGTATTAGATGATGGGCAATGAGTTTGAGGAGTACCTTTTCTTATTTAGTTGGGTTTTGCAATTATATCATGAATGTTTTTGCAGAAAAGAATAAAAATTTAGTACAAAAATTAATCTTAAACACAAAAATCTTCGGCCCAATTATGAATAAAAAATCCGCGCGAGATTTTTCCCTTTTTGTTTTTTAACATTGAATTGGAAAAAACTCGCGCGGAATTTTTATTCATGATTGGACTGCTTATCATTTAGTTTCTTTGCTGCCTTTGCCCTTTTAAATTTTTACATTTATTGAGTAGAATTTTTTTCGTACAACAATTTGTATTTTTTTTTTATTTCTGAAATTTATTTTTCTTCGTCGACTTTTTCCATTTTAATTTTATTCAAGTAATCTTAAATGGCATGGCAACATCGTTTAAGAAAAAAGTTGAACAAAATTCGACTTTGTTGTGCGGCCGCTTCTCGCAGCTTTGCCAGATTAAGTGAATTGCGAACTTCAAACTTTTTGTATGGATAATTTTGTGAATAAACAGAACTTTTATTCACTGGTAACAGTGTTGCCGCTCACATTGGCCTTTATATGTATTAAGTTGGCATTATTTTGTTTTTGTCTTTGGATCAGACTCGCTGTATCCCTTCTTCTTTGTCGAATATAGCCACTTCATAGTACTTAAAGGTTTTTTTTTAATATTTTTCTGCATACTTTTGGATCTCAGTTTTTACCAAAGGTACGTTTAGGTCTTTATAAATACCAGGAGGCAATTCTTAGAATAGCAGTATCTTCAGGAAATTTTGCTATGTTATTGTTGGCACATCAGATATATACTTCCTTGAGGTACTCCTGCTTGAATCGGTTGTGCAGGAATTAAAAAGTCTCTTTATTTAAACTTAAATATTCGAACAGTTAAGCAGCTTTCCAATAGCTCATGTGGGTTTGCAGGTTTCAATTTGTTTATTATAGCGTAGACAGACGACACAGTTAATTCGCATTAGCAGTCTTAATTCAAATTAACTCGTGAATTATCCCCATCGTAATGCGCATTAGGTTAGACGTAAATGCACAAAATCAGAGTGAATTTATACTGCATTTAGCTATTTCGATATGGCAACATCGTCGAAAATCAATAATATGTTATCAAATTGTTTACTATTCTAAAAGAAGAAGAACACAATTGTAAAATTAAAATAATAAAAATAGATTTCCACAATTGCCTTTCTCTTATTTCAGAGTGTCCCACTGCGGTCCCCACATGTAGCACCACGTTCAGGTTGATGGTTGCTAGTGCATGAATAATTTTTGCATTATGGAGCAGTTTTAGCAAAAGTAATTTCAGCTTTTTTCAAATAAATACTAAATTTTCACCAAATGTCAAACAAATTTGTTCCTAATTAAACAGTTGTTTACAAACAAACAGCTGTTTACTAAATGCAGAAACTGTCGTCTGTCACGGTAAAATCTTAATTCAAATTATTGAGATTTTAATGCAAATTAACGCTGTCGTCTGTCTACGCTATTAAACCCTCACGCCACACTTTATTAAACACTTGAAAAATGTTGATGAAAACAGCAGAACAAATATTGTTTTCTTCAAATATTTTTCTTACGATATTTACGATACATATGAGAGTGCTGTAGCATAATTGGTTAGCGCATTTGATCATTAAGCATGAGTTGGTATTTGTAGCCCGGGTTCGATTCCCAGCCGCTGCCCACTCAAACAACTTCAGTTTCTGATAATTATTAGTTTTCTTTCTATCCATCATAACTAATAATATTTATCACAGCACCCTCCTTCGGTGGTATAGCATTCAAAATAATTAAATAAAGGCTATAAAATCAAGCTTTAACATTAATGCGCCTACTCACCACCAGAGGCGCTGCAATTCTGCACTAAAAACAAACATAATGCGCAATGGCAGAGTTGTGATAGAAAAACTATCCCCTTGTACTTCTCTAAAAAAAAAAAAAAAAAAAAGAATGAGTTTGTTCGATATTGTTGTCTTCGAAATCCAAATTGATGATTCGGAAGGCAATTGTTTTCAATTAAAATCGGTTACAACTTGTTCATCTTCTCGAAAGCTTTGATATATTCCACAATAGGCGGATGGGCGCCTATGATATGAAATTTGTGTATTTTTCTTTTTCATGTGATTTTTTATGTGTTCTAAAAATCCTTGACTAGCTCATTAATAACTATACTTGCCTGTGCAATTTATCTCTTATTGTTTACGAATTTCGAATAAAAAGTTTTGCCCGCTTTTCGGGCAGAATGAATATGAGTGATGTTCCACTTTATTTTTACAATTTTCCATCAGAAACAAAGTATTTCAAAGCGACATCTTTTCTAGGTCCAAAAATAATCGATTTTCGACTTTTTTAAAGTAAAACAGTTTCTTAATTATTTAAATAATCCGGCTGTTTTGATATATGGAAACAACACAATGAAGGTGCAGTTTTTATAGTGTGATAAATTGTCATAGTTGCACCAAGTAAAGATATAATTTGCTATGTACAAAACTTATAGCAAGAATTTGTTTCTTTTTACATTTTTTTTATAAATTCTTCTCATTTTGTGCCTTAGTGTATTAAAATATTTACATTTCTTTACAATAGGCCGCTTAATACACACACACACACACACACTCACCAACTAATACACAATACAGTGTAAAAGCTTTCTGCAATGAAAATTATAAACCAGAAACGGAAATAGAATCTAGTATATTAAAAAAAATACCTTTAGAAAAATACCACGTAATGTTCCGATAATATGTTTACCTTTTATGCACGAAACTACATTTGTCGCACACCAACAACTATACACATAGTACAGGGTGGCGCAAAAGTAATCCTCATATCAAGAAAATGCTATAAATTTTGCGAGGCCCCTAATGTCAGTTCTGTTTTGACATTTGTGTAGTAAACACATGCGAAATACACGTTAATAAACAATGTTACGCTCCAGAACGCGGAATATTGCAGAACTGACATTAGGGGCCAATCGCAAAA
Organism: Bellardia pandia; assembly: GCA_916048285.2. Classification (NCBI taxonomy): domain Eukaryota; kingdom Metazoa; phylum Arthropoda; class Insecta; order Diptera; family Calliphoridae; genus Bellardia; species Bellardia pandia. Next base: position 49,147,550 of record OU696529.1, read on the forward strand.
TTTATAGAATTTTTTTGATAGGAGGATTACTTTTGCGCCACCCTGTAGTATGTGATTACTCGCACTTGCATTTATGTATGCAAGTGCTTACCCGATTATATGCCATTGTTACAGAATTGAATGCTGCATACATGTTATGCACATTGAATTGAAAGACGAGCAAATGTATAAAGATATTATACATATTGTAAGATGTGTGTGTGTGTGTGTGAAACGTTAATGCTACAAACATTATTTAAATATTTCTTAAACTACCTATTTATATATGTACATATGTATGTGTTGTGTGCTGTTGTACGAATATGCAACTACATAAGTGATAAAGGATATTCCACCATGTTTTTTTTGTGTGCATTTTCTGGGGTTTCCTGTTTGTCATTCTTTACGGAACGCTCAAAAAATACTGTTTATTGTTTAATAATGTCCCTCTAACAATGCACAGTGGGGCATACTGATGGGCGATTTATATATTTTCTTTACGTGTTTTATTAATCACTTTCGAAAATTTAAATTTCAAAATTTTGCCAAACAAAAAAAAAAAAAAAAAAAAAACGGAACCAGTTTTTTTTGGTTTGTAAGTTGGAATGTCTTAAATTGTACGAAATTGTTAAGATTTTCATTAGTTTTAAAGCCTTAAAGTGGTATATTTTTTAACCAAATCGAGAAAGCTAATATTGGAAGTTTTTTTTTAACTAAATAAAACAATTTAGTCTTGACAAAATATGGGCCAAATTGTTCTCGTTATTTGCAATTTTATGAAAATCTTGTGTCTTAGAGTTTCAACAAATATGCTATGTGTAACAAAATCTTTATCTAGTAACGTAATGTAATAGAAATTTCAATGTAGATTAAATTTGATATTCCAAATTATAAATTTGAAAAAAAAAACAAGAAAAGTACAAAGAAAATCACGTAATTTCCAAAAATCAGATTCTTTAAAATTTCTGCAGGTGGTAATAAAATACTTCAAGAATAAACAAATAAAATAGAAGAAATGCGAAATTTATTTCTTAAATATTTCGATACTGCCCTCCTGTGATACGAGTCATTCAGGTATGTGATGGAAATCGAAAACGAGTGAGTTTTAGTAGTGAATTTTTTCGAAATATTTCTGTATTGAAACATTTTTATCCCACAAAATATAAAGATAATTTGCTATTAAAGAGAATCTTAAAACAAATACTTTAAAATGTACTTCAAAAACTCACTCGTTTTCGTTTTCAATTTCCATCACATACCCGATTATCTATTATAAGGCAATTGTTGAATTTTCGCAAAACAAATAAAAGGGACACATCGTCTTATAGCAACACAATTCTGCTTTTGATTACAATTTTGATTTAATTGCATAAAAATTAGGTTTAAGAATCGGCATTCTCGATTATTATTCGTGCGGTACTTAAGTAGGTGTTGTGGGGTTGTCCTTTTAAAATTTTTACTTTCATTATTTTTTACGGTTTAAAGATTGCTTGCATCGTTTGATAACATTTTGGAAATTTTAGCCTTCTAGCAACCCGACAATTTCAAGAAATATCTATTTTGATTTGCATTACATAATATAATTGACTATATAAAATATTCCACACTCATATACAGCTGCTTGCAACAAATTAATGAAAGTAGTATTCCATATGTTATGTTTAAGGTAATATTTATTTAATAAAACGCTAAAATTTAACATTTAAATTTAACAAAACAACACGCGTGTACTCTAATACTAGCCCAAAGCCCATTATTTCGAAAAACACTTTGACACATGTTTTGACATACACTGCTTGAAGTTAATCGGTATTGTACCAACTGTCTCTTCACAAGTCGGCACTTTAGGCTGATCACTCCATCAAAAAAAAAAAAAATCTGCTCGCTAAGCCATTCTTTTACGATTTTGAAAGTGTGCTTTGGGTCTCCATCCAACTAAAAATAACTTCATCCAACATAAAAATTCCCAAAATTGGGAACTGGCAAATAATTGTAGAATTTTCATTACTCATTATTCCTTCGATTCTTTGCAAGGTGACTTTCCTTCCACCGTGCTTCATTGTTTCTGTTACATGGTGTCTTTGAATTATCTGTGCTGTTCGGCTCCAGCAATATTGTTTACTTTCGGATTGTAAACGATTAAATTTGGATTCGTCTAACCAGATTACTCCTTTCCAATGTCCAATTTATGTGCTCTCTGACAAACTATAACCGTACCTCCATTGCTTTAACCAGTTTTCTAATTCAGATGTATGATATTGTAGATAGCGAGATGCTTCTTGGGGATTTTCATGAATACTTAGAATAGCAGTATCATCAGCAAATATAGATGTTTAAGTACGATTGTTTGTTGGTATATCAGATATGTATATCAAGTATAACAAGGGTCCCAGAATGCTTTCTTGAGGTACTTCTGCTTCAATAGGTTGTGCGGAGCATAAAAATCTAATTCTTTAAGCTTAAATGTTCGACCAGGGGTAAATACTTTTTTCAAATGATTTACAAATAGATGACATTTTCAGTGCCATTTCTTGCCCATCCACCGCTTAAGTTTCGCAAGAAGTGGCTTAAATAAGACAGGTCTTTTGAGATTTTTAGTGGCTCGCTATATTCAGTAATCTAAGTCCTTTTATGCAATATTTTAGCTTAGATTTGAGTTGGGCCGATCTGTGCAATTGCCACTCTCTTCGAGTTCTTCTTTTTTCATTTAAGAGTCGTTAGACATCTGCAGAATAAATTCTATTATATCTAGTTAGACGGGGAGTTTGGGCAGCAAGTTCAGCAACCAGTTTAAGATCATTACCCAAATTGCTAAGAGAATAATCGATATTTTTTGTAAAATTTGTGGTATGTCCCTAATTATATGCACGACTGATATCAATTTATTTGAAAATATGACTCACAGATTCAAAAATAATAATTAATTTGACACAATATGCAGTTATTTTCTAAGAGTAAGAGTTAAATTTACTAAACTTTGACAAATTTTGAGAATATCATTATTTGCTTCCAGTTCACGTATAAGTATCGTGTCCTTAATTAGTTGCACGTAGCTGTATGTATAGCAATCTAATAAATGTTCTTGCTTGCACACAATTCTAATTTTAATTTTGATCACACAAGAATTATGTAATTAAAAATAAACAATAACAAAATCCGCAACTAACACATGCCAAAATCCACCACATTGACTGCTGGGTAATGCAGTGTACAATGCAGGCACATTATCTCATTGATAAAAATGCCGGAGTAAATGGCTGTAAATGTTTGTAAACGTATAGGATGACAATGATGTTTTTATTGTTGTTGCCTTTCAGATATTTTCTACATCTTCCTTGTAAAGCAAACTTATGCCTTTAATACTCGTAAAGTAACTGTAAGTTATAGTGTGTAAACATTTTTATGTAGTTGTTTATTTATTTCAAGAAGAAAGCATGCAAGAACGAGCATGAGCAATAGCAGGAGAAAGCTTATTCTGAGTGTTTTTCTAAATATTTTCCATATATAAAATATTGTTTTTGTTATTTGTTTTGTTATTGTCGTTGTTTGTCAAATGATGCTCTACCAGAGTATCTATGTACATATGTATAGCGGCGAAAAATATAAGTGCTTACATTTGCAGGCCTTATAGAAGACCTGTTTATATATTCTAAAAGATTCGATACTCATTCCATTATGCCTTCTCTTAGAAGGTGTTCTAACAGCCGTTTCATACACATTTATAATTGCATTTCATAAGAATGTAAACAAATCATGATATTAATTGCAAACACTAGCAATGAATTTGCAATTATTCCTGTATATCGTTACTACAAGCAATTAAAAAAGAATAAAGAGAGCGTCCATAAATTTAGTATTTTATGAAAATTTGTGGTGTTAAATACGTGTGAAGCAGTGCTTTATATACTACATACATGTGATTTATTAAATTAATTTAAAATTATTAAATTTTTAATTATTAATTTAAAAAATTAATTTTAAATACTTCTTTTATTTATAATCCTTTCTTCTGAGTTTCTTAATGAAATTAGTTATGCTATGAGACATTACTTCATAGGCCTCTCAGTTGCCCTTGTCTAACTAATCGCAACAGCTTTGAGTAGGCAAGATCTAATAATGACACGCCATGTAAAATTTTAACGATTTTGCAACACGGCTTGAAGTTCTTGTAACTGCAAAATAAGGCCTTCTAGAAGGCCTATTTACAGCATCTTTTTCCCGCTGGTTTGCTGTTTTCTATTTATTTATTTATATTTTTTCTGCACGTACGTACATCTGTATACTTGACATTATCTTTAAAAAAGACATTATCTAAAGAAAAGCAACAAAAGTGGAAGCAAATGTAAAGCTATGTGTCCACGATGGTCAGATATTACAACGTTGTCATATCTACCAATGTGCTATCAATGTACTGACATTGAAAAAATTTTAGCAAAAGGTAAATTTACACGTTTACACGACTGTAAGAAAACTAACAATTTCATTTGCACACAATTGTCACACAATGAATTTATCTGTCAACCGAAATTGTCAGTTTACACGGTTGTCAGATTGTTGTGTGGCATTGTCAAATTCGTTTTGCAGCTCTGTGTGTGCGTTTAAAAATTTTATTAATGCACACTTTAATTTAATTCTTTAATTTTCTTTCACATTTTTCAAAAATTTTTTCAATGCACACTTGTTTGTTTAAGATGCTATCAGATGGGATGTAGTTTACATATGTACTGTCACTTTTCTTACCCATATGTAATTCCGTATGTATGTCAAAATTTCCATTTTACATACGATTCATAATTTTTGCTATCACACCTGCTTATATGTTTTCATATGACATAACCTATAAATGTAAACAAAAGCTGACTTTTTAACGTGTATAAATTTCAAGAATTGCTTCTTTTGGCCAATCTAACTGCAATAAATATAATAAATATAATTTAATTTAATTTAATTAATATCGAAAAATACTTACTTTTCCATGTTCATTACCCTTATCTTTAATTTTTCTTTACAATATATTTTTTCAAACAATTTTGTTTCAAAAGAAACCAGCTGTTTTGTTTATGTTTGTCACAGTAAAATAGAGCGTGTTCTAATCGAAAATATTACATGTGTATTTCCACATGTATTTTGCACATGCATAGTTTCATATGTATCACACGATGTGTACAACTTTTACAGATGGAAAATTTGACAGTACATATGTAAAATACATCCCGTCTGATAGCACCTTTATTATTTATGTATATACAGAGTTGCATTTAGAAATAATTTCTATGACAATGCTGCCATTGGCAGATGCATAAACTTTGCACATATGATAATGTAAAGTGTTTGTCAATTGTCTTAAAACAATGACAATGACAAAATTGTGTGTTTACACGGTTGTTAGATGTCTGACAATATTTTTGTCTTCCAATGTACTGATAATGCTTTTTCTTACAACGTTGGAAGACAAAAATTTTAAGTTTACACGGTTGTTAGACATTTTCTGGACATTTTTCTGACAACCTTGTAATATCTGACCATCGTGGACACATAGCTTAACAAACGTATAGATGACAAAAACTTATTGCATGATTTTAAATTAAAGTATACTTTTAGGCAAGCTATTCATTTTATTCTTTATTTTTGTTATTTTGTTTTTATACTTAAAAGTTTCGTAGATAAACAACAATCATCTTTTTTTATGTCAAAGCAAAGAAAGTTCTGAAAACAGAATTTTATTTATGAAACAAAAATAAAAAAAAAAATAGAATTTTTCTCTAAGCAAATTGTAAATTGTAACAGAAAACAACAAGAAAAGTAAAATTAGTTTTTGTGGCTTTGTTTGCTCGTAACTTATTAATTTTATAAACAAAATTTACTAAATTGAATACAATTATTTCTTTATTTTTATTTACTATATTTGTTGTTGTAGGGCATAGTAATAATTTTAATAGAAAGAAAACAATTATAGCAAATACATATTCACCCCTATCGTGAATAAAAATTCCACATGAAATTTGTTTCCTTCTATTTTTTTAACATTGAAATTGAATAGGAAAATGTGAAAAGGGAACAAATTTCATGTGGAATTTTTATTCACGATAGGGGTGATTTAGTTGCCTTTCATAGCTTTTTTTACACGAATGTGTAAATAATGCTTTGGCTTGTATGTTTTAGATTTTTTAAAATTGAATGTCAATTATATTATTTACAAAAAAAAAAAAAAAAACAAATAAAGTAAATAAAGTTTATTTTCTGTTATTACAGAACTTTTATTTGGCTTGAGTTCATTTTTAATTAACAATTCAAAGAATACCATTGTAAAGTAATATTTTTAGACAATTGTCAAATTGGAATGCATTTTATATCCTACCACGCGAATTTCGTAGTAGGAGTTCTTGGGATATTTAACAACTGACTTTATTTCATTTCTTTAATATTTATTGAACTTATTGTTAACACAAACTTTTGTTAATTCGGCTTAAAATGCATTTTAAAATTTTTGTTTACTTATGCTAAATATTGACATTATTTTTTAATTATTTTATATTAATATTGCACGCTTGCAATTTCTGGAATTGCGACCGAAAAATAATTTTGTTTTCTGTACTTAAACGGAAATGAGTTTGCTGTTACAATTATTTCTTTTAATTTTATTTTTTGCTTATTATATTTTCAATAAATTCTCAATAGTGTAATTTTTCATATAAGTGTGTGTATTTGAATTTGTATACACATGTAACTCGAGCGATATTAGATATGTGCAAGATCTACTTGGAAACATAATCTATTTAACTCGCCATTATTAAGAAATAGATTTCGGGAATTAATCATATTTCTTCTTTTTATGAAGTTAGAACGACATTTGCATACGTTTACAATGTGTGTGTATTCTTCTTATTATTATTGTTACAAATGTGTATTATTACAAATTTGTTGTTGTCTTTATAGCTGCGTTGGTTGACAATATCTGCAATGTATTTTATTGTTGTCATTTTGTTAAGCTGTGTTCACATTATGTGTATTTGTCATGTGGAATGTCACTTTTCTACCCACATGTGATTTCATGTGTATGTCAAAATTTGAGTTTTACATACGGTTTATAATTTACATGTTCATATGTTGGTATCTCAAGTACATTTGACATAACCTATAAAAAAAATCTTAAAACAGCTGATATGGTAAAACTTATTCCGCGGGTTATACAAGCATTCCTTCTCATGCCACATTTCGATCAACTGTAGAACCGCTTCTTTGCACCAGTCAAACTGGAACAACATAAAAATAACTATTAAAATTGCAATAAAAAATACATATGTACTTACTTTTGTTAACTCCTTTTCAATTTTCCCTCCATTTTCAATAATAAATTAGTGTAGTTTTTTTTTTTGTATTTTTGTTTTACTATTATAATTTATATTTATTAAAATTTCAATTAATTTTTGCCGCCACAAAATTTTGGTTATAAAAAACAGCTGATGTCAGATGGTTTGTCACTTGAAAATAGAACTCGGTCTAAATAAAAAATGTCATGTGTAGTGCACACATAGAAATAACACATGATATTGTTTGGAGGTGTTCAGACTATATGTACAAATTTGACATGCGAAAAAGTGACAGTCCACATAACAAATACACATAATGTGAACACACCTTTAGATCGTAACAGCAGTTAATATTGCAAATAATTAAATATACTTCAAGTTATGTTTCGAAAATGCTTTGTTTTAGCTTGTGGTTACCTCAGACACCTGATCTAATATTTGATTCTGTCTAAACGCAACTCTACATATATTGTTACTTATAATTAATGTAAATATGCAATTTTCTTGTATATATACATACTTACATATGTACATCTTATAATTAAAAATTATTGGAATATTTGCCATAATTTACCTTTAGAGTGACAAGACTGTATTTGTCACAAGTTTAAAAACGAACATTTTGCTACCTACGTAAATCGAGTGGGTATTCCAATATGTTTATTATAATTTACAAAAAATTTCATTTAAGTCCTACAGTAATTACAATTATTAATAATTTATTTTGTGTTATGATGTACAAAGCCAATAATATGGGAATTGTATCAGATTGTGAAATGAGAAAAAATAAAATACATTTAGATTATCCAGAAAGCAATTAATGAGAAAAACTAAAAGAATAAATAAGTAATTTTTAAGAATGTTTACTAACATTTTAGTGTTTATTGTTCTGTTTTAGTTCTGTTCTAGTTCTATTCTAGTTCTATTCTAGTTCTGTTCTAGTTCTGTTCTAGTTCTGTTCTAGTTCTGTTTTAGTTCTGTTCTAGTTCTGTACTAGTTCTGTTCTAGTTCTGTTTTAGTTCTGTTTTAGTTCTGTTCTAGTTCTGTTCTAGTTCTGTTCTAGTTCTGTTCTAGTTCTGTTCTAGTTCTGTTCTAGTTCTGTTCTAGTTCTGTTCTAGTTCTGTTCTAGTTCTGTTCTAGTTCTGTTCTAGTTCTGTTCTAGTTCTGTTCTAGTTCTGTTCTATTTCTGTTCAAGTTCTGTTCTGTTCTAGTTCTAGTTCTAGTTCTGTTGTAGTAAACGATCCGAATTCGTTCGTTATCCATTACATAAAGGATTATTTATACCCTAAAGCACAATAGTGGGGAGGGTATATTGAATTTGTGTTGATGTTTGTAACGCCCATACACATTGGTTCAACACCCACCTTAAAGTCCCTCATACGAATGTCCTCCCGAAATGGGAGTTTAACGATCATAAATCTTAAAATTATGCAAGTATCCAAACAAATTTCACCACAGACTGAAGCTAAATCACATCTATAAATTTTGTGAAGATCGGTGCATAATTGATCATATCTCCCATATGAGGCCCACTTTCGAAAATCACTTTAAGGACAATAAATCTCTTAAAATGTTGGTATCCAAATAAAATTCAACAAAAATAAGTTTCGTATATACATAAATGATGACACCTAATTTTATAGTGGTCGGTCCATAACTGATCAAAACTCTCATATAGGACCCTCTCCGTAATTCACTTTTACCTGCATAAATCTCTAAAAGTATTTATATCAAGATAAAGTGTAACATACATAATATTTATATCCACAGAAGTCATGGCACTAAATTTTTGAATGATCGGTCCATAATAGGTCATATCTCCCATGTAGCGTTCATTTCTGAAAACCTGTTTTATACTTAGGGTCGGGCTTGACCGACTATACTTATTTACTTGTTTTATTTTGAATTTCCAATTATTCGTTTACTGGGTTTTAAATTGTTAAATTTCCTAACAAGTACTAAACTTTGTAATCCTACAAAATCCATGTATAACAGACATATCTACATGCACATACGCATGCATTCCTGTCACATACACACTTAACATGACTTATAAACGAATAAATTTAATCCTACAGGATGTCAGATATTTAGCGGCGGAGTTCCTATTAATATACTGCAATTGTATTATTTAAAGCATTTCAAAGCATTTTCTGTTTTGTCACACACTGTAGTGTGCAATTTATGTCTGTCCTCATTCTCTACTCGTCAACTCATAACGACAATTCAAGGCTTTTTTGCAAACGCATGTGGGTGAGATAGATGGCTGATACATACGAAGAGCCACAGGGATGCTTGAGATTTATTGTCTCTATTTGTGTATAAAGACTGAAATCTTGATTGATGCTGTCAGACACATACATGCATTCCTACATACAGACATGAGTTCACATGCTTGTTGTTTTAGTTGGGTTAGGCACAAATAAAATGTTACACATAAAATAAGACTTTTGCACAAAAACCAAATATCCATTTAAGTAGTGAAAGTCAATTTGATCTTAGTACGTCGGTATTTACACTAGACAATTTTAGTTATAGCAGAGAACTTGCAGCAAGTATACGTTTTTGTAGGTGCGGTAAAAAATCATTGAAAGGTGTTAAAGACTCCTTGACTTGTAAACAAAATTCAAGCATTATAATATTTAAAGACAGTATAAACATATTTCAATTCCTTTTTATATATTGTTGTCATATTTTTAGTTTTACTATTTCACCACTGATAAAACATTTAAGTGTGTCAGTATTTGTTGTATGTAGCAATTGTTTTTGGATTTTTGCTTATAGTACATATTCTTTGTTTTAAAGAGTGTATTATGTATTTTTGCGTGATAGTAAGTTTGTTTATTGTGAATTTTCGTGTTATAGATAACGACTACTACGAGCATGAGAATTTCATTGTATTTTTTTTTTGTATAGAATATGTTGTTGTATTATTTTTTTTCAAGTGCTCTTATCAAGTCTTTAGCAGAAGGATAATAATAACAATAATGTAAATAACACAAACAAAATTGAAAATAAACAGTGGAGATGGTTGGTAAAAATTTTGAAATAAATTTAAATTTAAAGGCTTAACTTAATAAATGCCCAGAACTTTTTCTTTCAAGTTTTAAGTTAAAATCTGAAATTTCTTACTGATTTATGTTGTTGGCTGACAAATATGGGTCAATTAAAAAAAAAACGCAATTTTTGTGTCCCCGCACTTTACACTACTATTTTAGGTAAAAACAAAAAACAAAAATGTGAGAGTGCTGTAACAATGGGAATAGCTATGTAACAAAAAAACGTAATTCTCAAATTTGTACATATTTTTGTTTTTTTTTGTTTATTTGAATTTTTAGTAAACAAAATAAAATAAAATCAAGACAAAAGTAAATATGCAACATTTAATAACAGTTTTCGAATTATTGCGTTTCCTTCTTGTGTTTTGATTTGTTATAGTCGTCAAAACTTAATTAGTGCGAATTTGGCGTTGCAAAGAAAGGTTGTCCCCACAATTTGCATTAAGCGTCACTTTTTTATAAATCAAGTAATATTACTAGTTTTCAATTTCAAGTTTAAATAAAGTAAATAACGTAAGAAATGCACAAACTTTAATTATTACAAAAGTGAAAAAGCGAAAAAAATTGATGTAATCCAAAAATGAGACTGTTTTAAGTATGTCCGAGTTTGAATTAATCCCAAAATGAGCTTGGTTCAAGTATTATGAACTAGATTTAGCTCTAATTCATATTTGATGTAATCCTAAAATCGGATTGATTTAAGAATGCCCGAGATATAATTAATCCCAAAATGAGCTAAATAATACGAGATAAATACTTCGGATCTCGGTCGGCTAACTATGGCTACAATATTATGAAGTAAGAACCCAGGCCTCGTCTGGTTATATTTTGTTCGTTCGGAACAGATTATAACTGGATCGGTACTCCTATTCTTACTTGCTTTATTGTGATATTCTTATATATCTTATATTAAAATTCACATAGACTATTTGAGCATTATAATACTGAATTTTAACGTAGGAAGTGTGTGTTTTGTAACAACACGTTATATTAGCATGAGGGTTGTTTTTGTGACTACATTGTGATCATGTAGTTATATTCAGTGATGCCAACTTTTGAGACTCAAAATGCGTAAACATTTTTGAAAAAAGGGCTAAATGGAAAAAAATTCATATAAAGCCATATCAAATTTTCTTTTTTTCGGGCTTTTGCACATTTTGAGTGACTAAAATCGGGCTAAATCTAGCCCGAAAGGGGCTAAGTTGGCATCGCTGGTTATATTAGCGTGAGAGTTGTTTTTGTAACTACACGTTACAATATTAAGAGTAAATTTTATTGCTCCATTTTTTTCTCAAAATATAAGTTTTTTTGTCTTAATTCAAGTAAAAATAAGTCTTAATTTTCGCTTTAAGAGTTATCTTCTTGATTTAAGAGCAAATTTGACTTAAAGTAAGAATTTCTTACTCAATAAATTATAAAAAATTATTTTGAGAGCTTCTGGGAGAGTAAGTTTAACTTCGCTCATTTCTTCTCTGGGATTGATTTAAGATTTTTGTTCTTAATTTAAGTAAAATAAGTCTTAGTTTTCGTTTTAAGATTTATCTTCTTGATTTAAGAACAAATTGGACTTAATTTAAGAGTTCTTTACTTAAATCAAGAACACTATTCTTGTTTTAAGAAAATCTGCGCTTGATTTGTCAAATCAATCCCGATTTTTACTTATTTTAAGTATGAACTAGTAAAAACGTACTTGAAAATTTAGGGCTAAAACTTAGCAAAATAAACTTAATTTTAGAATGCCATTTTTCTTTCTGTATACTGGTTTGAATTATGTCCTTTAAAATAATAAATTTTTCTCAATAACGACCACCGTGCAATACATTTACATGCTGCTATGTAGTAGTCTGTCAATATTCAAGGATATTGTTGTTTTCTTGTTCTTGTTTGTTTAGTAAATGCCATTGCTGTTGTTTTTGTTACTACTGCTGTATTTGCCATATTTAAACATCAATTCGTACGTTATTGACTGGTATGTAAACAATTACATTAATAGACTTTTGTATGATTACAGTGATTATTTTCTTGGTTCGTTTCGTCGTTTTGTGTGTGAATATTTCTTTGTATATAATTTTGAGGTTTGTCTACAATATATATACTTAAACTGTATTATCTGCTTTACTTGTTGGTTTACTTTTGCTTTTAAAGGACTCAAATTACAAGTTAATTGAATATTCCATTAATGTTTTGTATATGACTGACTGTTTACGATTCTGTATTTTATTACAATCTGGTATTGTGTATATTTGTGCCCAATTTTTCTCATGCTGTGATATTTATAATTAAAAAAATATTAAACATTAATTTGGAATAGAGAGTGAAATGGAACAATTTCTAATTGATTAGTTTATTTCGTATTTTTCTTCGTTTGGTTTAGTTTTAATTATTAGAGTAAGGGATGTTTTCTCATTAGGTGATTATCTTTTTTCCCAACGAAAAACTGCCGATTAAAAAACTTTGATTTTCTCAATTCTTCTATTCTGTCGCAAAACTAACCAGCCCTCATCTGTCGATTATTAATTTGTTCTACAGATAAATTCAATCAGCTGACTGCTGTTCATATTTTTATGTAGCAATACCTTGAGTTTTTGTAAAAAAATTAAAAAGATAGATTTTAGAAAAAATGTTTAATAGAGGAATAAACATTAATTTGATGGAGGATGAACTCGAAGAACATGAATTCCAAGTGCATGTTGAAAGAGTTTATCATGCCAGACCTAATTACCTGGCAGACATGGATATTATTTATTTTTTAAAATATTTGTTTTTTTGATTTTATTTTTTGTTATTTTTTCACATTTGGAAAACAGCTGATATATGTCAACAACTTATCACTTAAAGACAGAGTTCCCAATTTTCCTATAAATTTTGAGAGGTATTGCCAAATGAAAATAATTTTTCTGTCGGTATATTGAGAAACCCAAAATTGTTAACGGACATATTATCAGTCTAATAAATTTATGTCGACATTTAGTAACAGGGAGTTTGTCGACACATTGAGAAAACGGGCCTAATTGAACTAAACTTTGTTTAGGTATTATTTGAAAATTTTAAGGTTATACATACAGTGTTGAAAAATATTATTAGAACAACTTCTTCATTTTCAATGATGCGCTGAAGTATATATTTAAATAGAATATCTTTGTTAATTCTTACTATCGTGTAGGGTGAATCTATATTGAAAATTGGTTTCCCAATTATAATTATAATTCGATATTATAATGATATTTTATATTTCATATTTAAGACATCAATAAATTGTATTTCAATTAATTCAATTTTCTTTAGTTAAGAACTGAATTAATAATGTGTCTGGCAAAGCACTGCACTTTATTTCATCATAACTAAATTATTTTAAAGCTTCGAAAACAAGGCAAAAATATGAATAAAACTGCAATAAAAAGTGAAGTTTTTTTTATAAGCAATTCACAGCAATGTAAAACCAAAGACAAGAAGCTGAAAGCAGGAAACCAAAAACAGTATTTAAACAAATAAAGAAGTATAGTCGGTCAAGCCCTACCATATAATACCCTACAACCAGTATATGTATAAAAAGTTTTTCAGAAATAAGCGCATAACCTATTATGGACCGATCATCCAAAAATTTAGTGTCATAATGTCATGTGAATATAATTATTATGTATGTTATACTTTATCTCGATGTAAATACTTTTAAAAGATTTATGGAGGTTAAAATAAATTACGGTCTCTTATATGGGAGTTTCGACCATTATAAAATTAGGTGTCATCATTTCTGTGTATAAGAAACTTATTTGTGTTGAATTTTATTTAGAGTTTTTAAGAAATTTATGGTCGTTAAAGTGATTTTCGGAAGTGGGCCTTATATGGGATCTACGAGTAATTATGGACCGATCTGCACAAAATTTGTAGATCTGATTTGGTTTCATTTACCACTCATTTGTGGGAAAATTTGTTTGGATACTTGCATAATTCAAACATTTATGATCGGTAAACCCCGATTTCGGGAGGACATTTGTATAGGAGCCAGGTGATATAATGAACCGATTTCCACCAGTTTCAATCCCATTTGTTCTTGAGCCGAAAAAATTTCACGTACCAAATTCTATGGAAATATCTTCAAAATTGCGACCTGTACTCTGCGCACAAGCTTGTCAAGGACAGCCAGCCAGCCAGACGGATGGACGGACGGACGGACATCGTTAAATCGACTCAGGAAGTGGTTCGGTATACTTTAAGGTCGATCGGTATACTTTAAGGTGAGTGTTGGACTAATATTTCTGGGCGTTACAAACATCAGCAGAAATCCCCACTATGGTGGTGTAGGGTATAAACATAAAAGCAAAAGAAACCCATACGTTACTAGTCGCACAATTAAAAATAGCCTTCATGAAGCTCTATGAAAAGTCCGTAGACTAAAATAATTGAGTAGGCAGAATCTAATGTACTGTGAGCGTCAATATAAAGTAAACACCTACAGCTGCGTGCAACTAATTAAGGAAAGTAGTATACAATATTTAAATCGTTATGTAATATTTATTAAATAAAACTCCAAAAATTAACACTTTTATTTTTGTTAAATTCATACGCGTATATTTTTATAATATTTTTATAATATACTCGTATAAAATAAATTCGTCGTATACTAAATTCAGGTACTTTTTAAAAGTTATATTAAACACAACATGCATTTTTCATACGATTAACCCGATTTGTTGTGAATCGTAATCGCTGTTTACAACATCAAAATAATTGGTACTGTGAACGGTAATCGGGGCCTTAATTATAATTACACAGAGATTTTTTCAGTATATGAAAAGCTCTTAATACATGGGTAAAAGCAAATCCTGTGATGTCTATACTCGTAAGATTATTGTACAAATGCATCAGGATGGAAACACTTGTCGGCAAATAGCAACAGCTTTGAATGTGTCAAAAACAATGCTTTTTCAAGCGGTGAAATATTTCAGGAGGCATTCGACTACAGAAAAGGTGGCCCGCAAAAAAGCCGTGTTACGACAGTTAGTGAAAATGAAAAAAATCCGGATAAATCAGCAAATGAGGTTGGGATTGCAGTGTTTAGCCAAAATGACTCAATACCGTCTGTCGATGCAGTAAGACGTCAGTTGCGAGATGTTGGACTGTTTGGAAGAATTTCACGAAAGAAGAGACTCGAATTCGCAAAGAAATGTCTTAATAAAGAATGGAAAAGAGTATTATTTTCGGACAAAACATCTGGAGAAATAAAAAAAAAATATGTTTACTGGCCAAAGTTGAAAGAATTTGATCCAAAGTACACCCGCACAACTTTGAAGCATGGTGGAGGTTCCAGTATGCTTTGAGGGAAATATGGATAAGTTTTAGTATGCTAGAATTCTAAGCGATACAATGAGAAAATGACAGTAACATGGATATTTTAACAAGAAAACGATCCGAAGCAAACGGCTCATCATGCCAATTGGCATAATGTTTTTTTGGCAATTCATTTACTTTTCTAGACTGGCCTTCATGCTGTTCTGATCTAATTCGATTGAGAACTTATGGCATGTTGTAGAAAGCACATTAAGCATTTTTAATGATCTAGTTGCCCCGAAACAAATAAATCTTAGGAAGCTAATCCAAGTATTGTATGTAAAAATTAGGTGATCTCAATGATTCGGAGGATGTCAAGGAGATCTGTAGCAATGGATTTGCAACAAAACATTGATGTATTTTTAAATAAATATTTTTTTTTGTAAAATTTCTAGTATGTCCTTAATTATATGCACGACTGATATCAATCTTATTTGAAAATGTGACTCACAGATGCATAAATAATAATTAATTTTACACAATATTTTTTATTAAATAATTTTTAAGTTTGAGGTCACTTTTTGCTTTTTTATAATTCGATATTTCGATTTCCTTTGGAAATCTTCTTCAGGAGTTATTTTATTTTAATGTTTAAAAAATAAAAAAATTTCTATGTGTAAATAAATATTTTGATGTAAGTTTGAAAGGGGTTGACAAAATTTCTGAAGAAGATTTCCAAAGGAAATCGAAATATCGAATTAATTATAAATAAAAAAAATCTTTTATAAAAAACAAAAAGTGACCTCAAGCTTAAGAAAATAGAATAATTTTACACAATATGCAATTATTTTCTAAACTACGACAAATTTTGAGAATATCATAAAATCTTTATTATTTTTTGCTTTAAGTTTACATTTTAGTATCGTGTCCTTAATTAGTTGCATGTAACTGTAATATTAATTAACAATTTTTTTCATTATATAATAAGTAACTTAAGAAAATAAAACTGATTAACAAAAATAAAAGATTATATTTAATATTTTGTTTGTAGTGTTCTACTTATCTTGTATTACTGCCTTTAGGTTATACTTGCAAGAATTATTTCATTGCCTAATGTTTTGTCCAGCTATTTCCACAGGTGTTCAATTGAATTGTTGTCTGGGGACTGCGGAGGATGATCTAAAGTTTTTGGTCACTCTTTCACTTTCCAACCACTGTTGCAATATCCAATTCTGCGCTGATTCTAATTTCTCTATACTAGGAGCTACATTGTTGTTTAAAATGACAAAATATGCTTAGGATCATGGTCCTAATGGAAAAATCTACACTCATTTTCTCATTTTTTTTTTAATATCGGGATGATCTTCCTCTTTTATTGTAGATTCTATAAATATATGATTACCGACTCCGGATGCCGCCATACAATCTCAAACCATTACTGAGCCGCCGCCATGTTTTACCGTGTTGGTAACATATTTATTGCTAAAGTCTTCGTTCTTGGTTCGCCATATTTTTGTGTGGTTTTGGCTCCAAATTATTATTTAAAAATTTGGTTGCTCTTTGATATAAAATGTTTCTTCTTTGATATAAATAATATGATTTTCCGAGTTTCAATTGATGTTTGTCTTTCCATTGTAATTTTTTTACTACTTAACGTTACAACTTAATGTCTTTTAATGATAAATTATAAAACTTGGTATTATTTTGAACGGAGCTTTAACGTTATACTTTCAAGTCAAAGAAAAATTTTATGAATTGCCACTACTTTCGGAATGTCTGGGTTAATTTTGTATATGGATAATACCACCATTTACTTTATTATGATGCGTAAAAATTGGTATAGTTTAACAAAAAAATCAATAAAGTGAATTAAATTCTTCTATATAAAAATGCAATATAATTTTCTAATGTAATATTCTTTATTTTAATATAATTAAGCTTTTTTTTTAAATAATTTGTGGTGTCGCCTTTATTTTGACGCTCACAGTACATTCGTTAAAAATAGTTCTACTACGAAAAAGATCTGCAATTAGGGAAGAAATGAGAAGAAATGCTTCTATAGGAATTAACGCAAACAAGTTAAATCTTGGTTTAAACAAAATTTATAGATATAGGGTGGTCTTCACAATCCCCGGACGTAAAGCCTATTAAATTTCTTTGGGAATTCCTAAAAAAAATACTGATATATAGACCTAAAAACAAAAACAGTGTGTAAACAGAACTCAACAACAAAAGGAATGAGTTCAAAACATGTAGGATCTAAGAATAGGAGTTGCAATAAGAGTAATTTAATATGGCATGTTCAAATTGTTCATTATTTATGAATTAAGAAGTAACGTTTTTATTTCTTGTTCCAACACTGTATTTTATTATGCTCATTTTAATATTTTGTTTTTTTTCTTTAATTTTTTATTTTATATTAATTGTTTAATATTTTTTTTATTTTATTTTCAGATCATTTTAACATTGAACTTTTAATTGAAAATATTATATTAATACGTTAATGGCTGGGATTTAATTTCATAAAATTATAAAACCGTAAGTTTATGTTTTCATATAAATTTCTTAATGTTTTTAACCTCAGGCGTGCGTATACTTAATATTAATTAATTACACAATAATCATACGCTATGTATATGTACGTACTAGAGGTCTGTATTTGACAGCCAAATGAGTGTTGTGTGTGTATTTGATTTTCAATTCAAATGTGTAAAACAAATGAGAGCTAGTCATTCACGTTCAATTATTTTAAATGAAAGATCAACACAACACCTTTCATGAAAAAGTGAAACACATACACTAACACTAATTGTGTGTGCATCTCAATTATATTGTATTGCTTGATAAACTCAAATTCATACATCCCACAAGTGAAGTTAAAAATCACACAATTCCTTCGTGTGTTTGTTGTCTTTCTTATTTTGTTAAAATTGGGTTTTCCCCTATTTAATAAATTTTCCTAACGTTCTTTGTTTTGATAGGGCGTTTTCTAAGTTTTTGTGTTTCGGTTGCCCAGCAGTCTTGCTTTTTCTTTAGTTTGGATTTACATAAATATTGTATTTACTCGTGTAAAACAGCATATTTGTTATTTACAGTGGAATCAAATATTTCTCTCACAACACTCACATAATGAATTGAACGCTTTGCACAATATGTTATTTCTTACACACAATAAATTTTGTGTGATTCTTAAATCACACACAACACACTACTTGTTAGTTTGATGTGTGAATTCATGTGTCGTTTAATCGCACAAATGCAGACCTCTAGTAGGTACATTTGATATTAAATAGTAATACAATATATTTCAAATGTTTTTACATGGAACACTAGACAGTAAGTGATGAATTAGTGATGAAATTGCAATACAAATTTATATCTTAAACATTAAGCTGCTTCCCCAGATTTAACGAAAACTTAGAAAAAATGTATAGGCAAAGTATTCTGAATTAATTGAAAATAATATTGATTGTATGGTAGAGTACTTAACAATTTATCGTCTCTGTATTGAAATGATGTGAACTGTAAATTCAGGCATTCTGTACATTCATATCAAAGAATTCGCTTTCATTGCATATTCACACCATTCGTTACTTTTGCCATGCAGTCACTCGACAACATAAACTATTGATGTTGTCATGTAATGCATACATTGTTTTTATTGATTGCCTTTTTCGTATTCATTTTTTATAATGCCTTTATATCAAGCAACGAAATGACATTATGATACATTAAAAAACTAAAACCATTCGCACCATTCGTCCAGTATTCGTTGACCTGTTGGAGTAGTTAATGTATTTGTGTATAGTTTTGGCCTACTGATATGTTTTTTAGTACTTTAAATAATGCAGCACGCAGAAATTTTAGAAAAAGTAAATAACGGTGTTTTTCATACCATTAAAAAACTCAAAAAGTAAGATTTAATTTGAGCTTTTCATTCAATAAGCATTACAAACATTCATACCATTCGTTATGTATTTGTTGCTTTTGTGAGTATTAGGTGACATTTATAGAAGACATGCAATGCAATGCATGGTATTCGTCATACTTCATTTTTTTTGAATGGTGTCATGTATTGATGTGCTGTGAATTGACAACAACATACTCACATTTCGTGATTGCATTCGAAAGCATAAAATTCTGCATTCAAACCGTTCTCTGCTCTACACCACAATAGTGGGGAGGGTATTTTGGATTTGTGCTGATGTTTGTAACGCCAACTACGAGTTATCTCGTACTATCTAAAACTGCCACTTTTTGTGTAATTACGAGTAAAACCGTAAAAGAGTAAAAGCTTTTATCTTAACAAATACTTCTTTGATATTACTTTTGTTTCGGCTCGAGTTCATTAAATTTAATTTACATTAAATTATTTTTACTGAAGGTAGGAATTGTTACATGAAAATTATTATTAAAATTTTTATTGATAATTTTTCTTGGCTTAGGATTCGAACCTGGGTTATTGGTTGAATTTACATATGTTTCGAGAAACACCACTCTCTCTCATCAGAATTCTTTACGTTCTGACCCTCTGCAGAGGGAAATATCAAAGATTTAAAATTAACAGTTCAAATAAATAAAAAATAATAATTCTTAGCAAATACTTATTTTTTCATTTTTACGAAAATAAAAAACAAAAAAAAAAAAAAATACAAAAACAAATTGCATTTACAGATTTCAAAAATGTTTATTCAAAAAAAAGTTTGATTCTTTTTTTGACTCTCCTGTAATATTGTAAAATATGGACTTAGAGCCTTTACATGTTAAGCCAGCGATATATGTTTATTATAATTGACAGCTGTTATTTAGTATATTTTTGTTTTCGTAAAACAGCTGATAGAAAGTGTGAACATATTTAAACAAAATATAAAAAAAACTAAAACTAAAAGAAACTATTTTGTATATTTATTTGAAATTATAAAAAGTAAAAATTAAAACATTGAAAACTAAAGCGAGACATGGTCATCCCGTATTGTTTGTTCTTTGTTCGCTGGCGTAAGCAATAGAAATAAATATATTCCACAGTTCGCCGCGTATGACGAATTCAGCCGACGCCATTATTGTGAGTTTTTTTTTCATCTACTCAAATGTGTTTTATTTTCGCTACCAGTTGTGCTCCTAGCATAAAATATGTACTATATATATCTACATAAAACAAATTAGTTTTATCTACCTTGTTTTATCCTTTCAAAGAAATCTTTATAAAATCCAATAGTTGTCTAATGGATTCTATATTTGAACATTCCACCGCCTTCAGTAATTTTAGAACATCTTCTGTATGCAAGTATTATAAAATAAACAAAATATTTTTGCTTTACTTATACATATGTATGCCAGTGCTGCAAAACAAAATATAAAATAATTTAAATTGGATTTTTTTTTTCAAACGGACAGAAAAGAAAAATATCTGACATTTGAGAAAAGAGAAACGTTGTAAGTATGACACATTGTCGTTGTCATAGACCTACTGGCAAATAGAAATTGACTTAGAATTTCATAAAGTCACTCTATATAAATATAAATTGCATTCCATATTCAAATATACGAGTATAAATCTTTTCTCAATTTTGTAAGTTAGGTAAAACACTAAATGCATATGAAGCGAACATAAAACAAAACACAAATTATATTTTTTTATTTCAGCTCTTACAAATGCATTAAGAAATTAATTAGTGTTTCATAACTATAAATACACTGAAATTAAAATATATCAATATACCAATATTCATAAAAAATTTAGACTTTAATAATGTGTTAGGACTTCTTTTACTGGAAACATCTCAAAAATTTGCTCAATCATACTTTACACCAGATTTATTTTTATATCTTCAGATATAGATCTCCAAACATCTATATTATCAGCTTCTTATAGATGATTTATGCTTTCATATTATTACATATTCATATCTCTCAAATATTCTAAATGCAGTTCTGATTTGGAGAATATGCGGGCCATTCAAGTACATTGATAATGTTCGTAAACAACCATCCTCTTCTTTGACGACTTACATGTATAGGTGTGTTGCCTTGTTGTTGCATGAAAATTATTATTAAAATTTATTGATAATTTTTCTTGGCTTGGGAGAACTTGGGTTTCGAGAAACACCACTTTCTCTCATCAGAATTCTTTGCGTTCTCTCTGCACCACTGCGATGCCCGCTAGGCAACAGTCAAACATCAATCCTTTAACCAGTGCTAAGAAAAATTATCAATAAATTTTAATAATAATTTTCATGTAACAATTCCTACCTTCAGTAAAAATAATGTAATGAAAATTAAATTTAATGAACTCGAGCCGAAATAAAAGAAATATCAATGTTTTTTTTAATTTAAAAAAAAAATTTTTTATGAAAATTCCAAAAATTTTAAGACGCCCGCGCATGCGTCTTAAAATTTTTGGATATCACTTAATTAAATATTTTTTTCAAGTATTACCTTTTTAAGTCTAATGGCCTATTTCACGATGTCGAAAGATAACGTTCGCTTAGATTAGACTTAAGACACAAACTTTTTATCGTATCTATTTTTTACTCAATCAAGTTTGTTTATTCCACAATCAAGTTTGTGTCTTAAGTCTTATCTAAGCGAACGTTATCTTTCGACATCGTGAAACAGGGGGTAAGACAGCAAAATATTACTATTAGAACTTTATTAATTAACTTTTACTTTTTCCATACACAAGCGATTCACCCTACTTTGTAGTCAATGCGCGGGCTCTTACATTTAAAATATTTCAATAAAATTTTAAAGACTTCTATTTGAACTAGTAACACAACAAAATTTTGCTATTAGAAGACGATCTAAGACAAAACAAAATTTCACCCCACCCTAATATATATATGTATACTTATATACATAAATCATTCGGTCCAATTTTATGATGATCAGTCCATAAAAGGTCATAGCTCCCATATAAGTCCTACTTCTGAAAATCATATATCTTACAAATTTTGGTATCCAAATAAAATTCAACACAATTTAGTTTCATATATACAGAAATCATAACAGCTATTTTTATAACTGTCGGTCCATAATCAGACAAAACTCCCATATAATATCCCGTTCTGAAACCACTTTAACATGCATAAATCTTTGAAAAGAAAAAATTAACATAACAAATATTTATATGCATAGAAGTGTTGCCACTAAATATTTAGACAATCGGTTCGTGATAGGTCATGCCTTCCATATAACGTTCATTTCAGGAAAACTGTTTTTACACATATACTGGCTGTAGGGTATTATATGGTCGGTCTTGACTGACTATAACTTCTTACTTGCTTGGATGTGTTACTGTGTATATGTATGTATGTATAAGTCAAGAAAACCCAAGAAAAAGAAAATCTATGTATAAACGAACTGATTCGTAAAATTCTGTTTTCCAAAAACCAATAATGTATTTTCAATTAGGTGTAAATGTACTTTTAAATCTAAATGATTTTTATTATGAATAGTATTTTTTACAAAAAAAAACCCCTGGCCCTGTGGTTACTCTTTCGATTTTTTATACATATTTGGTGTGTTACGCTCAAGATAGAAATCATAGAAAACCTAAAAAAATCCAAAAATATTGATTTTTTTGAGAGCCTAAAAGTACCACCGGATTCTTCATCAATTTCTACATAAATTTGCCACTCTTACAGGCGAATTAAAAAAACTTTAAAAATAAGTAAAAAAAAAACTCGTGTACGTTTTTTTTTTGAAATTGACCCATATGTAAAATTCTGTTTTCCAAAAACCAATATATTTTCAATTTGGTGTAAATGCAATCTAACTGATTTTTATTGTGAATAGTATTTTTTACCAAAAAAAAAAAATAAAACCTGGCCCACAGTGCTGTGGTTACTCTTTCTAATATTTCGTAATATATTTTCATATTTTTTTTCTAATGGTTTGCGGTTATAGTTGAGCTTTTCATGTTTTACTATTATTTGTTAAAAAAATTTTCCGTAATGCGGTTTTGTTTGTAAAAAGAAAATTGTAACAGAAAAAAGCAAAAAATAACCTTTGCAACAATAATTATTTAAATATAGCCAACACTATATTGAAGCTCAGCTCGGGTGCTGTTGTTATTTATAATTATTTAACTATGAAACAAATATTTAACTAACAAATTTATTCGTGTACACAGTGCACTACAATGAACAAATTGTAAAATTTAGTTAAAAATTATTAAAACAACAGGCAGTATATAGTGTCTAAAGTCAGAATAAAAACAAATATATTTTTTAAACGTTTAAAATATACAACACAATTCAATTACCCACCAACAACAATTACAAAGTTTTTTTTATATTCGTTTTTTTTTTCGTACAAGTCCTTTGACTTTGGTTTACCATACATTTATGTATTTTATATTGTATTTAGTTATTGTTTGAGTTTTTTTTTTTTGTTTATTTATTATATTTGATCTACTTTTAACAATTTGTGAAATTTTTGTTTAGTATTTGTAATGGATTGTGTTGAGTGTGCGGTTTTGCTTTAGCACATAATTGTTTATGGTTGTATTTAATAAAATTTGTATTGTAGATTTTTAGGGAGTATTTGCCAAATGTACAATACAATTGTATATTCCCAAATGTTGTGAGTTTAAAAAAAAATTCAACAACATTTTGTATTTAATTTGAAATACAAATAATAAATTAGAGAAGGCAACTAAATAGATTTGTTGAGGGTTTTTATACCCTACACCACCATAGTGGGGAGGGTATACTGGATTGATTTGTGCTGATGTTTGTAACGCCCAGAAATATTGGTCCAACACCCACCTTTAACCTATTACCTACCATTGTCCTATTTTTGGGACGCATTTTGAAAAATGAATATTTTAATAACTGCAACGTGTAGGTTACATGTATTTGCTAAAATAGGAAGAAAACAAAGCAGGCTTTTAGAAAATATTTACTTTTTTTGATACTTTGTTACCATTGATTGCCAACGTCAAGTTAAAACTTACTATCTCAACCTGTCATGTGTTTGTTTGTATATTTGCCATTGAAAAATTTAAAAAAAGGGGAATAACAATTTATTTTTCTTTAAAACTTGTTTTGTTTGTTTTGTTTTATGTATTCAATAATCAGTTTTGCGTTAAAAGTGTATGAGGTAAGAGTCTTCGTCCTCTAAATGTAAAGTCCTATTTTTGGGACATTGGCGTAAAGTGAAAAATATTTTTTTATTTATTTATTTATTTATTTATTTAGGTCAATAGATTTTACATCCTTACTGACTACATATAAATGACAAAACAGTAATATATATATATATAAATAATTAGTTCAACAATTTAGATATAAAGTAATTTTTTTCTTCAGTACGTCGTTACTCTCAGATATGTTCATAAGGTGATAGCATTTATTGAAGTTAACACATGCACGACGAAAAGAATCGTTATTAGCATATACAGAACGGTAGTATTTTAATGCTAAGAGTTCAAAATTGCGGGTTGGTCTAACAGGAACATTGAAGTTTAGTTGACTAAGCAGGAACTCCGAATCAACGTCACCACGAATTATGCCCAGAACAAATAAAGCACTCAGCATCAATCGTCGACTATTTAGAGTTGGCAATTTTATCAAAGCAAGTCTACTTTCATACGGTGGCAAGACATAAGAATTCCAACCAAGATCACGGAGACAGAAAATTAAAAATTGCTTTTGTACCGATTCAATACTATTGATATGAATTGAATAACAAGGATCCCAAACAATTGATCCATACTCAAGAATTGGTCGAACAAGAGAAGTATATAAAAGTTTTGTAATATAAGGATCTAAAAATTCCTTAGACCAGCGCTTCATGAATCCAAGTACCCCATAGGCTTTATTTACCATTATAGAGATGTGATCGCGAAAATCAAGTCTATGATCCAACAGTAAGCCAAGATCCCATATGGTTTGAACTTTATTTAAAATAACAGTATCAATATAATAAGAAGTCTCAATCGGATTGTGTCTAAAAAATGACATGTGTTTGCATTTCTTAATATTTAACTCCAATAAATTAAATCTGCACCATTGAGAAAAATTGTAAAAGTCGGCACTTAGTAAACTATGTCCATTTGTATCATTAAAAGAGTTAAAAAGTTTAACATCATCGGCATACATCAGTACATTAGAATGCAAAATAACAGTAGGAAGATCATTGATGAATAGCGTGAACAAAATTGGACCCAGGTGGCTACCTTGAGGAACACCAGAATGTACTTGAATAATTTTTGATATAACATTCCCAAATTTGACTTGTTGAGTTCTTTGTGATAGATAAGAGTTTAACCATTTTATAGCTGAGAAACTAAAGCCCATAAGTGATAATTTGTGTAATAGAAGATTGTGGTTAACTTTATCAAACGCCTTACTAAAATCCGTGTATATCACATCAGTTTGCATTTTGTTTGTAAAACCTTCATTGACGATAGTAGTGAGTTCCAAAACATTAGTTGTAGTTGAACGGGACTTACGAAACCCATGTTGACATGGTGATAGAAGGGAAGAAATTTGATGATATAAGCAATCTGTAAGAATTTTTTCAAGGAGTTTTGGAATTGCATTAATTTTAGCGATACCTCTGTAGTTAGATACATCATTTTTACTGCCATTCTTGAATAAAGGAATTATATATGATGTTTTCCACACTGATGGCAAATAACACGCTACAACAGATTTGTTAAATAATGCAGTAAGAGGCGCGGACAGTGATGCTGCACAGTTTTTAAGGATACTGCTTGGAATACCATCAGGACCTGGACTAAACGAGTTCTTCAGCGACTTTAAGTTCGAAAGCACAGTATCAATATTTATAAATGGAAAGTAAATCCCACATGAATGAGTCGTAGTATAAGGATATTTTGTTGTGTTAGAATAGGACTTGGTAGAATAAGTTGTTGAAAAGAAGTCAGCAAATATATTGCTTATTGAAACATCGTCATCAGCAGTTAAGGAGCCATACTTCAATTGCTTTGGATAACATGAAGAGCGACGCTTGGAGTTTACGAATTTATAGAAAGATTTGGGGTTTACTCTTATATTGTTTTTAATACGATAAATATAGTTATTGTATGCAAGTTTATTAGTAGTGTTGTATTCAGATCTTGCTATAGCATATTTACGAAAATCAACCAGTGCACCAGTTCTCAAATATTTAGCAAAACATTTATTTTTCTTATTTTTAGCATTTCGTAAGTGTTGATTATTCCATGGCGGCCCATTATTATTGTAGAATTTACTTTTTGGAACTGTGATACTAATGAAATTATGCAAAATATTATAAAAGCTTGATATATTATTATCTAAGTTATCATCAGCAAGTACATAATCCCAATTGACATTAGATAGCAAGCTGTTAAGTACAGTATAGTTAGTGCGAGTAAAACAGTAAGATTGCAATGGTATAACATTTTGTATTCTAGCCATAGATTGTTCATTATCCGGCAATGATAAACCAATTTCAAAAGGAGGATGGTGAAGGTCAACGGGATACGACACAGGCAATGTATCACGAAGACAAAATTCCAGAGGATAATTAACGAAAGCAAGATCAAGAATATTTCCGGATTCATTTGTTATATGGTTTAATTGGAAAAATCCGCATCCATGCAGGGAGTTTAAAAAATCGGACATAATTGTTGGTAGCAAATAATTACAATCAAAGGATTGAACCCATTTTACATTTGGAATATTAAAATCGCCAAGTAGAAGTACTATATCGGATGTGTTTGATTGATTCAGAACGAATTTAATAGCGGAAAAATGTTTATTATATATTAAAAGAGATGAGTTAGGTGGTATATAAGAACACGTGACAAATAATTGTCTATGACCAACACGAATTTTAACCGCAATAAACTCAATTTCATCATCAATGTCATCAATTAAAACATTTTCTATAATCTCACATAGCAAAACATCAAGGACAGCAATAAGTATATTTATATAAATAATTTATTTAGAAATGGCTTCAAAAAAATGTTTAACCATTCCTGTGCTTACTGCTTTGATGGAAGATGAGGAATTTTTATCTAGCATAGAAAATGTTGATCATAGCCATATAAATCTTACCATTATACCACCAGATGCAGTTGAGCTAACCGCCTGATAATGAAATTCTAATGGTACGATGGAAAGACAACAAAACTGTAACTATGACCACAAATTACAGTGACGCATTACCGGTAGGAAGTGTTAAACGTTTCTCAAGAAAAGATAAACAATATGTAACTGTCCAAATAACTCGGCTGTTTAGTGAATATAATAAAAATATGGGCGGAGTCGACTTGCTAGATAAGCAAATATCCTTATATAGGATCAGAATTCGATAAAAAAAAAATGTTGGTGGGCATTATTTACTCAGATATTGCTGTAGAAAATACATGGCGGTTATATCAAATATCGCATCCTTGCGAGAAAGTTTCACTGCTTGAAATTCGGCGTAAAATAGTTTTAGGCAATCTATCAGGTGTGAAATCTAGTCAAAAAAGAACAGGTCCACAAAAGGTAGAGTTTGTTTAGAAGTACGTTATGACCGAAAAGATCACCTTATAAAACCAATAGACTGCGGGAAAAACAACTAGAATATGAAAGAAGTGTAACGTTCCATTGCATGATAAATGTTTTGAACATTTTCGTAGCCTATAAATAAGTGTGAACTCACGTATAGATGTATAAATATGTATATAGTACTTATTTCTTTGAAATAATTTAATGATCAGCTTTAATTTTTTATATGTCTCAAAACAAAGCCACTATTTAGAAATATCAATTTTATTTTATGTTTAAATGCATTCTGCCAATGTCCCAAAATTGGGACGGTCCTTAAAATCGTTATTTAAATAAAAACAATTAAAATAACAGCATAAATACTTTAATTTGTCCAAAATGATAACAACTGAACAGCAAATTATATTAATTCTTTCATATATGAATTATGGCAGGTAATGGGTTAAGTATACCTGTCTGTCTGGATGTTGAAATCAATTTTCTGAAGTTCGTGAAGTTTGCTATTTAAAATCAGTAAAATCCGTCCATAAATAACGGAGATATGGGCAAAAATCCGAGACTACCTCTGAAAATTTCATCAAAAAAACTATCAAATAAAGTGTATTAATATTGTTACGAACAACTTTAACAACAGATGGCGTGTTTGTCGACATACAACTTGTTTAGCATTTGCTGTAGTTTTGATTTATAAACTGTTATAAACATAGCAATATGACAACATTGAGTTTTAACGATTTTGGCTGAATATTCTAGACACGAACATTCTAACTTTCAGGCACGAACATTCTAATATCTTAGTTTCGAACCTTCCAGAAATTATGATTGCTGTATAAATAGACTAACACGGCCAACCAAATGAATCAGTTTATTGTGAGTCATTGTTGTGTAAACATCAAAGTGTTTGAAAAATTTAAGTGTGTTCTTAAACCGTAATACAGGGTGGGCCAAGTTTGACTGAATGATTTGAACTCTATTGGCATATTGTAGCCGTTGTGGTGCATCCCTCGGCAATAATTCTTGGGTCAATTGAATTTTATATGGAAACATCTTCAGATCAACTTTTAGAATACGTCGTAGCGATGTTCTGGAGATGTTCAATTGAGTATTAAATTAAAAATGCAAAAGTTATAAGCATTTCAAATCAGTCAGTCCAAGTGTGTAAAAAGACAGTGTGTTCATTATACCCTACACCACCATAGTGGGGAGGGTATATTAGATTTGTGCATATGTTTGTAACGCCCAGAAATATTGGTCCACCACCAACCTTAAAGTATACCGATCTGCTCAGAATCACTTTCTGAGTCGATTTAACGATGTCCGTCCGTCCGTCCGTCCGTCTGGCTGGCTGTCCATGTAAAGCTTGTGCGCAGAGTACAGGTCGCAATGTTGAACATATTTCGATAAAATTTGGTACATAATACTTTTTCGACCCAAGGATGGATGGGATTAAAACTGGTGGAAATCGGTCCATTATTTCACCTGGCGCCCATACAAATATCCTCCCGAAATTGAGGTTTACCGATCATAAACGTTTGAATTAATTAGTGGTAAATGAAGCCAAATCAGATCGCTCAATAATTTATCATAGGCTCCATATAAGGTCCACTTCCGAAAATCACTTAAAAGAGCATAACTCTCTCAAAAATGTTGGTATCCAAATAATATTGAAATAATACGGTACAATTTTATAATGGTCGGTCCATAATTAGGCGAAACTCCCATATAAGACCCTCTCCGTAATTCAGTTTAAGCTCCATAAATCTTTGAAAAGTATTTATATCGAGATAAAGTTTAAGACATATAATATTTATATTCACAGACATCATGACACTAAGTTTTTCGAAAAACTGTTTTATACATATACTGGGTGTAGGGTATTACATGGTCGGACTTGACCGACTATACTTTCATACTTGTTTTTTTTTCTTTTGTTGTTAAACACAATGTATTTTAGGAGGGATATTTTTAATACTTTCAAGTGTTTTTGACAGTAGTACATTATTTTACACAAACAAAATGCATGTTGTTTCTGTATTGTGTTGTATTTGTTGCCGATTTGTACTCATATTGTATAGTTACACCACGATACAGTTTTTCATTGTATTTTTTTGTATATTTTTAAAAATAATGAAGAAGTAAAATGTATCAAAAGTATTTCAACAAAATTAATATCTAAATATTCTAAATCAATTTGTTTTATAAAATGAAAAACGTCGTAAAATACTTGGCAAATATATTTTAATCAATTGGAATCGATCTTGAAATCGAATTTTTATTTTTTTTTACAAACATGCTCTGTTCATTTTTACACTGTGTTGCATTGCTATAATTACACTCAATTTTTGCTATTTGTTGTAAAGTTACAAACAGTTTTTTAAAACATTTAAAATTTCTCTTTTTATCCAAAATTTGGGAGACCACTTTATTAATTTAAGAGAGAAATTGTGCATTTATATTTTGTTAGTGTTTTATAACTATAATTACATTTTATAATAAACAAAGAAGAATAGTAGAAAACCAAAACTATAACTGATATTTATTCCAATTATGGATTTTTTTTTTTTATTTTAAATACCATGAATTTTATCCTTTATATTAAATGTGGATTAAAAAGATTAAATAAATGTTTTCAAAAATATTTCGATGTGTTACAAACGGAATGACAAACTTAAGAATTAGTAAGCTGTAGCTTAATTGGTTAGCGCATTAGAGTTGGTATTTGTAGCCCGGGTTCGATTCCCAGCCGCTGCCCACTCAAACAACTTCAGTTTCTGATAATTATTAGTTTTCTTTCTATCCATCATAACTAACATCATAACTAATATTTATCACAGCGTCCTTCTTCGGTGGTATAGCATTCAAAATAATTAAATAAAGGCTATAAAATCAAGTTTTAAATATAATGCGCTTACTCACCACCAGAGGCGCTGCAATGCTGCACTAAAAACAAACATAATGCGCAATTGCAGAGTTGTGATAGAAAGCTTTCTTCTACTTTCACCACCTTTACTTCTTCAATCTATCCCCTTTCCAAAGAAAGTAGCGCAATTATATATAGGCATATTAATTGCCTGAATGTTACTTCTCTTAAAAAAAATATACTACCTTATCTTTTTGGTCAATGACAAAGATTGTATGTTCGGGAAATGTTAAAAAGATTTCGGCGTCCACTTCTATTTCAGTTGTTTTATTTATAATTAAAAAAAAGTCTAGGTTAAACGCTGTTTAATTGTAATTTTAGTTATTTCAATGTTTATATATTTTTTTTGTTACTAGAACTAGAATCTGGATCTCAGAATGCCACGTGAACTTTTCTTAAAAATATAATGTTTCTGTATTATTTCCCTTAACCTTTTAGTAAACATTTTAATTTAAAAATACAAATACGAATTTCAAAATTATTTATATGACAAACTGTAATTCATTTATTATTCCATATGTGGGTGTTTCCACAGAAAATGACCCCTTACAGCTCAAAACTAAAATTATTATTTTTAATTTATTTTTCCACTAATATTACACAAAATAAATGTGACTGTCATTTTCCGAAGGATTAAGTTTAATTTCCTTTATACTAATAAAAATATGCTGCTTTTTGTTACCCATAATAAATGAATTCAAACATAAAAAATGTTTAACTTTTTATAATGTAACGACCGTTACTTTTTAAAAATTTTTTTTCTTATTAATTTCCTTTGGTTTGAAAATTAAAAAAAACATTTAAAAGAATTTAATAAGAGTTTTTACTTGACACATCCTGTGCAAAATTTTACAATACATGATGTTTGTTTCCGAAATTTGAAAACAGCACATTTATAAAGTAACGACCGTTACCTTTTTAATGGTCAAAAAAGTATTGAAATTACATTTTTTATGAATTCTTTCGATTGCTACCGATGCTTGAACTTTCGTAGGTCCAAAATTAGGCAATCCTCGTGGCATATTTGCTTAGGTTGCAATTTTATTTCAAAAATCTCCGAAAATCGGTAACGACCGTTACTTTGGAAACACCCAGGTACATTACTGACAAATACATTATACTCTTACATTTGAGTCATTTGATTAGTATTTAAGCAAATTAAATTCAATTTTATTGTCAATAAAAAATGCTCACACATTTAAACGTTTTTTTTTTTATTACCGCCATTTAAATGTGAAATGGTAATCAAAAGCTCATTTCAGGACACATAACGAAGATAACTACCTACAGATAGACAAAACTGACCCAATATTTATATGCAGCCAGCCAAGAACCGAACGGCTGGTTAACTCTTGACACGCGCTTCAACAAATATGTCTGTCTATAAGTTGTTTTTAATTATATACATACTTTCTACCCCGACACGACAATTTGTTAACTTTCTATTTGTCGTCCTATATTGTTTTGTTTAGCTTTTGTTCTAAGACCGAATATGTATGTGTAATGTGTGTAATTGTAATTGTTTTACTTTTGCTCATTTTCTGTTTCTTTCTTCCTTTTTTTTGTGGTACAAATGGTGGAATTATAGTAAAATAATAATTACTATTTAGCCATAATCGATTCAAATTAACTGAGCATGAGAAAGCATTTTGTTTGTTTGGTTGGGAAGGGGGGTGGATTACTTAAATTATTCTTGTAAACAGTGATTTTTTAAGAGCTTCCGGATTTGATGAAAATATAAAACACATTAAATGTATTAATTGAATAGATTTAACGATTTATTGAACTTTATAATTCAATGTTTAAAGATGATACTATGTAAATGTTGACCGCGGTCACGCCTCAAATGGTTCATACACTGGTTCCAATTTTGGCATACTCTCTCCAACATATCGGCCGGTATCTCACAAATAAATTCTGGCAACAATGTACGCTTCCAATATGTCCTCCGTTGCTAATTTCTCCCTATAAACATGAGCCTTAACATAGTCTAAAGACGATAATCATAGAATCTAGGCGGCCAATTGACCGGCCCCAAATGTGAAATAAACTGTTGACCGAAATCGCCTCTCAATTCGGCCTTTGTTTCGTGTGCTGTTTTTTTTAACAAATATAGGAATTTTGCTATTTAGATCTCCAGGTTTTAATATCAATAAATGCTAAGCAATACTTGGTGGGAAGGGGGGTGTCTTTTGAATTGCGATTCGAATCGAAAAGACTAAACTAAACTAAAACGTGGAGCCAAATCTTTTGTTTTTTTAAATTAACAAACATTAATTAACAGACACAAACTGCTTTTGGTTTATCTGCAGAAAGCACCCAGAGTCTTTGGCGGGAATCGAACCCGCAACCCTTTGACTGATAGGCCGGCACACTATCGCCTAGTCTATCTATGTGGAATGGGGTCCAGGGGCGTTATCTTGTAACTTTTCGTTCGAATTTGTGTACTTTATACATTGTAATTCGCAAATGTTTGCTTTCGAATCAAAATATACAATAACTCCTCAGCTTTATTGTTTTGGGCAAGAAAAAAATTAATTATCGCACTGTAGCACTCGTCTGTGAAAAAATATGATCCAATCATACGTGCATTTTTCGGGATGCATTGGAAGTTCTTGCAATGCTTCTGGCTGCTCTTCACACCAAAAACGACAATTTTGCTTGCTTACGTATCCATTCAAACGGAAATGAGCTTCGTTGCTTCGTCGAAGAAGTACACGATGCACTTTCTTAACCGAGCCTGAGTTTTGCTAATAATATTCAATAAACTGCAAGCATTGTTCATATGTAAGTCGATTAAAGGTTAAATTATAGACCAAACTGAACATGTTTAGCAGTAATGCTTGGTTTTCACTATGTCAGTTTTGTTGTAAATTGTCCAAATTGTTGGTAATTTCATAACAATTTGGACAATTTGACAACAAAACTGACATAGTGAAAACCAAGCATAACATGTTACAAAAAAACCCAGAGCTGTCAAAAACAGTATTGCTAAAAAGAAAGTTCCTAAAAAATCACCCTTTACATAAACAAGTATACCAAAATGTTGGGAATCTAGGTCAATGACTGTAGTTATTTATAAACATTTGTGTTTGGTTTGGTTTTCTATATTTACATAAACCCTGACCTTTAACTTTTGATATTTATTTGTATTTTTTTTCTAGTTTTTAAGGGAAAAAGTTTACCCTAAAGCTCTGCCGGAAAAGAAGTGTATTGATTGAGGAAAGTTTTTACATATAGATTAAAACTTTAACAATAACACTTTATTAGTAAATAATAAAATGTTAACATTGTTGCAAGTTAAACAGTTAAACTTGTTAACATTTTAAACATTTAAAAAATACCTTAAGCTTTAAAAAATATTGAAATGTTAATAAAACACAATTCCCAAAGAAAGCTTTTAAAAAATCAGCAAAATAGAAAAAATAATTTTTAGCCAATCTATTTAAATTTAGAATTGGTAATATTTTAAATTTTTCACATGCCCGAGGTGCACTATTTTGGAGATCTCTGGTACCGCTCCTGGTTAGTTTAAGAGGCCCAAAACTTAAACTCGACAACACTTCCTCCCGGCAAGTAAAATATCATTGCAATCGTAGTTACCGTTTACCACTGTACAAATAATTGTATTCTCTCTTTATTTGTCTATCGTTTTGTAAAGGTTGATTTTTTATCAAGACAGTTTACGGCAACTTAGCTGTAACATGTTGCTATTAAACATATTCAGTTGGGTCTATAATTTAACCGTGAAGCGACTTAAAAATGAACAATGCTTGCACATTATTGAATTATATTAGTAAAATTCAGTGCAGTGCAGTGGACTTCTGCGACGAAGTAACGAAGCGCATTTTTGGTTGAATGGATACGCAAACATGCTAAATTGTCATACGAGTATATGGTGTAAGGAGCAGCCAGAACTGTCAATGCATCTCGAAAAATGCACTGTTTGGTGTGCATTATGGGCCGGTGGCATTATCATCATTGGACCATATCTTTCAGGCGACGAAGGCATTAGCGTTACTGTGAATGGCGAATGTTTTTTTATGCTGTGGTTTCAACAAGACGGTGCCACATGCCACACAGCATGCGAAACAATGGTCTAATGGTCATTTGGAACTGGTCAATTGGCCGCCTAGATCGTGTGACTTAACGCCTTTAGACTTTATTTTTTGTGTGGCTTTGTTAAGATTTATATCTATAGGGACAAGTCAGCAACGGTTGATGCACTATAAGCTTATAAAGGAGAATTTTTTTGTGAGATACCATCCAAATAGGACCCAGCGCATGAACCATTTGAGGCGTAGCTGCGGTCAACATTTATATGAAATCATCTTTGAACGTTGAATTATATAGATAGTTTTATCGACTCAAATTTTTTAATTAAATCCGAAAGCTCTTAAAAATCAACTTCATCCGAAACTAATTTTTCATAAAAATTACACACTGAACTCATGACAAGTTATGCAGAAACATCAATAAAATTGTTGGAACAATAACACTGGGCTCGATTTTGACACTTGTTTTTACCGACAAATGGGGCACCCAGTGGGTAAAGCTAATATGGTGTTCACACATGCATTTTTAATTGAAATTTTTTAATTAACGCCTAATTGAATTCAATTATCCATACAAAATTTCAATTAATATAATTGCTTCATTAAGAGTTAATTGTTAAAATTAAAAATACAACCCTGTGATAAGTAATAACTAAAATGGTATAAAGAATATTTTTAGGCTGAAAATTATAATATTACAACCAAATACAGTGCACTAGGGAAAACGTCAACTAATTAACACCGCAGGTGTTGACGTTTAACAAATTAAAAAATCTGTTATTTTTTTCTGCTGTTTTTTTTTTCTTTCCAACACTTGGAAGAGAGCCTTCTCGCTATTTATTTCATAAAATTTTAGAGTAGGTAATGTAAAAAAAGGGTTGACGTTTTGGGATGTTGACGTAAACGACCGTTGACGTTTTCCCGAGTGCACTGTAATTGTATTCTTTTTTGTCAGCTGCTGTCAAACGCTAATTGAATTAGCAATATTGAGCATGTGTAAACACTTTTTAATTAACCAATAATTGACTCAATTAAAAATACATGCCTGAACACCAGCGATGCCAATTTAGCCCTTTTCGGGCTAGATTTAGCCCGGTTTTAGTCACTCAAAACTCGAAAAAACGTGAAAAAAAGAAAATAGGATGTGGTTTTATATTAATTTTTTTCCATTTAGCCCTTTGTTCAAAAATGTTTACGCGTTTTGAGTCTCAAAAGTTGGCATCACTGCTGAACACCATATAAATCGAGTACGATGAATCCAGTTTTTTTTTATGTTAGCTTTAGTTTTCGAAATATATGCCCATGTTCTGAAAAACGCAGCGTTTTCAAATCGCATACAGTTTTAAAAACACAAAACGCATTTTGACCTGTTCTGAAATCGCTACGATTTGCTGGCGTTTTGCCATTTTTCGAATCTATGTTCGAACAATAAAAACAGATGTTTTGTCATAAAATAACGTAAACAAATAAATAAATTTCAAATTAAAATGCATTACATTACTTTTCGAAGATCCAGTTGATCAGCTGTTTGCACAAATCGCTAGTTCAAAAGTAAACAATTGAAACAGACAATTGACAAACTTAAAGAAAATTTTTAAATTGCATATTTTTAATTAAAATTAATTAAATGGCAAAAAAAAATTATTTCCAAAATATTTTAGTCCTGCTTAAAGATAATTTTGTTGTCGAATTTCGATTTTTTTTATTTACTTCAATAAACTAAACAGTTTTCGAGTTGCACGAATATAAGAAACACTTATAATAAAACATTTTACATTAAGAAGCATTAAATCATTGACTTTGAAAATGAAATGGCGCAAAAATATATGTAATATTAATTGAAACACTGACGTTTCAACAACATCAGCAAATACAACAGAAAAAGCCTTGACAATGTATGCACGTGTATTTATGTATTGGGGATAACAGTGACAGAAAACCATAATCTGCCACAAAAACCGACACATTTCAATACGTACACGACATAAAGCCCAAAAGAGATTCAGCAGTGATGACAATGAAAATTCCAATGTACGATCTATTAAAAACGATTGCTTTTATTAAAATCAACAACGACAACGGCAGCAAGACAAAAACAAATATAATTATAGCCAAGAAACAGCAACAAAAATGAAACCCCAACAGATATTTATTTGCTTATTTATTGAGCCCATAATTAAAAAGTGATAAAATGGGATTATTATTTTATTGAGGAGAGCCACCGCAACAACAACAAAAACAACAGCGAAATAATATAGAATACACAGGAAAAAGGGCGAGCGTGCAGAAGGACAAAATAATGAATCCAATGGCCCAGACATTTCAACTGAGTAAAAAGAGGAAAAATAGAAACTGAAACAAAAGCAGAAAAAGCAACAGCAGAAATAAATAAAAACACAAAAGACAATCAGCCACTATTGATTGTAAGTGAAGACACGCTGTTATTTGTATTAATTAACCCTTTGGTGGTATTTATGTGTCCACACGCATTTAGTGGGTGTTAATATAATTATGTGTTTTAAAACGACAAAACTCCTTCAAAATGACACTTAACACAATTACTAGCTCATCACAATATTAACTATTAAAATCTGTTTTCTGTTTTGTGAAATACAAATCTTATTGCTCTATGGTCGGTGCAAAAATATTTTCCTATAGTACAGTGGGGCAGAATGCAAAATATGTTTAACTGAATGATCCTCACAGTCCCTTCAGCAGTGATTCTGTGGTTAAAGTAGGCCATCTCAATACATCAAAAATCAAAGATCAAAGATCAAAATCAATCTTTCAACTCAACAACCGATGCTGTTTATACATCACACCGTTACCAAAATAACTGCATTCATCACTACCATTATTCTTTATTAGGTTTGTTTATAATTTGAAACACCTGTTGGAAATTTAAAAATAAAATAGTCTTTTTTTTTGGTTTAGTTACCTTTGCTTTTGGAAATTATATGGAAAATTCCATTTTTAGGTAAACCAGAATAAAATCCAAAATTGTATGTTAAATTTGTTTCATATTTAAATATTTATGCCCTTATTCATAAAACTTACAATTGGTTTATAAGAGGTTTATAAAGCAAATTTTCATACTGTTATAAACCTGTTGTAAGTTTTTATGAATAAGAGGGTTAGTTTTTATACCCTACACCACCATAGTTTGTAACGTCCAGAACTATTGGTCTAACACCCACCTTAAAGTATACCGATCGAGTCAGAATCACTTTCTGAGTCGATTTAACGATGTCCGTCCGTCCGTCCGTCTGGCTGGCTGTCCATGTAAAGTTTGTGCGCAGAGTACAGATCGCAATTTTGAAGATATTTTGATAAAATTTGGTAAGTGATATTTTTTTCGGCCCAAGGACGGATAGGATTGCAACTGGTGGAAATCGGTCCATTATTTCACCTGGCCCCCATACAAATGCCCTCCCGAAATTGGCGTTTACCAATCATAAATGTTTGAATTATGCAAGTATGCAAACAAATTTCACCACAAATGAGTAATAAATGAAGCTCAATCACATCTACAAATTTCATAAAGATCGGTGCATAATTAGTCGTAGCTCCCACATAAGGCCCACTTCCGAAAATCACTCAAAAGAGCATAACTCTCTTAAAAATATTGGTATCCAAATAATATTTAACACAAATATGTTTTGTGTATATAAATATAATATGGTAGAATTTTATGATGATCGGCCCATAATTAGTCGTAGCTCCCATATAAGGCTCACTTCCGAAAATCACATTCACGGCCATAAATTTCTTTAAAATGTTGGTATCCAAATAAAATTCAAAACAAATAAGTTTCATATATACAGAAATGATGACACCTAATTTTATAATGATCGGCCCATAATTAGTCGAAACTCCCATATAAGACCCTCTACGTAATTAACTTTAACCTTCATAAATCTTTTAAAAGTATTTATATCGAGATAAAGTTTAACACACATAATATTTATATGCACAGAAATCATGGCACTAAATTCTTGGATGATCGGTCCATAATAGGTCAAGTCTCCCATATAGCGCTCATATCTGAAAAAGTGTTTTATACATATACTGGGTTTATGTATATTTGGCTTTCGTAATGATTCCGATGCAAAACTGATTTGCTTTCATAGAATTTCGTACATGCAAACTTGTCTTCAAGGTCTTTCGGCTCAACACATGTGGTATCCAATTTCTCTACTTTTGGTTGAATTCATAAACGTTTTAAAATTGCTGCTTGAGTAGTTCTTAATGATTTTGCAAATGAATCTTGAATGAATTTGGCAACAATCTTCATGCAGTAAAGCCTCCAATTCTGGTCTTCACTGTTTTCGCTGGCTTTTTGTCTTCCGTGTCAAAATCACCACTTTTGAATTAATTATATTCCAAATTAAGAAAAATCACCAAGGGTTAAACGTTACAATGATAACGAGCACTAAAGGTAAAACAATGCCACCAATTATAAAGATGAATGAATACAAAGTGCAAAAATAAATGAAAAACTGAACACAATGGACTGTACCCACACAAAACAATTGCAATAAACAACAAGACGAACAATATTACACAAAAAACAATGGACGTTCAGTAAGAATAAACAATAGTGTAAATTAAACAAAAGATAATGGTTGCAAAATTGATTGAAAACCAAAACAAAAAAAAAAAAAAAAAAGACAAAATATAAATATGAGAAACAAAAGTAATACAATAGATATAAGTAAGTGTATGTATAAGATAAATAAATTGGTTATCAACTTAGGATGCTAAGGAAATAAAACCACAGAATTTAAATCGATTTGAGTTCTACTTAATACTTAAAGACTAGAGAGAGAATAAGAAAAAAAGTGTTGAAAATTTGTTAAAGAAATTCAAAATACAATTTAAACAAATCGGTATAAAAATTGCTTTTTTTTATCGTTTATTTAATACAAAAAGAGGATATTTACACTATAATAAACACTAGTTAACAATAATATTTTTTTAGTATATACAACGTCCCATGTTCGGGCTCTCTAGTATTATTAATATAATAATTGATTTTAGCAAATTTTAAATGTGGTTCTTACTACAATTGAA
Source organism: Bellardia pandia (assembly GCA_916048285.2). NCBI lineage: Eukaryota > Metazoa > Arthropoda > Insecta > Diptera > Calliphoridae > Bellardia > Bellardia pandia. Next base: position 49,187,705 of record OU696529.1, read on the forward strand.
AAGTATATAATGATATATGGTTTTTTGCAATGAAAAATTGTTGTGGTATAAAAATTGCTAATTAATGTTTGAAACGTTACAAATACAGCTAACAAATATGTACGAGTATATCCTATACGAATCTCTTTATTGTTGCTTTCAGTTTTTTTATTTTGATTTCAAATTAGATCTGTATGGTCGAGTACAAGTAAATATGCATGTACAAGGTGGCGCAAAAGTAATCCTCCTATCAGAAAATGCTATAAATTTTGCGAGGCCCCTAATGTCAGTTCTGTTTTGACATTTGTGTAGTAAACACATGCGAAATACACGTTAATAAACAATGTTACGCTACACTGCTCCAGAACGCGGAATATTGCTGACAGAACTGACATTAGGGGCCTCGCATTTTCTGATAGGAGGATTACTTTTGCGCCACCTTGTATATGCCATGACCGACTATGAAATATTTAAGTACAGTTCCTAACATATGTAGTTCATCATATCAATGTCCCTCTGGCTATTGGTAGTATCAACACATATTGATTGGTTTTCATACTGGTAGTTACTGCAGCATGATGTTCATTCTGCATTATTTAATACTGCTGACCAAACTTGCAACTCACACCCACCCCTTGACACGTACACAGATGCACACCAGCACATTGTTTATTTTATACTTTCATCATTATATTGAATCTAAAAGATACAAAAATATTTTCCTTCTATTGTGTATTTTGCACTGACCTACAATTCTAAAGAAATTGTATTTTAAGAAATGAAAATAAAAGAAAATTATATAAAACTCTTTTAAAGAATTGACAGAGATACAGAAATAAACTGCTGCTTTTTAGATATGATGGTTTTTGTTTAAAATCTTTAGTTGTTTTTGTTTTTTCTTAAGGTACGGTCACACTTGGCGAATATTTACGCAAAAAAGCGTAACCACTTATTTTAGCACAAATTTGTTTGACCTCTTACAAAAGGTTTGCCAGATCAAACAAAATCAAATAAAATAAGACTAAATATTTGTTGTGTATTGTCCTAAATAAACAAAGATTTTTTTTTAATAAATAAACGAGTTCAAAAATATAGTGGTTACGTCTTTTTCGACAAATATTTGCCAATTGTGACCGTACCTTTAGAATACTAGAAACATTTAGTATCCTGCCTAAATTAAATCATTTGTACATTATTGGTAGAGTACATTACAAGGCATGCTTTGGATTCTCTTTAACCAAAAAATGCATCATGATATTCACCCTTATGGTAAATAAAAATTCCACATGAAATTTGTGATTTTTGTGGAAAAATGTGAAAAGGGAACACATTTCATGTGGAATTTTTATTCACGATAGGGGTGATTATGTTATTCGAGGGAATTCCGAATCGTTTAATATAATTTTGAAAACTGAATCCTTCATTTTTATACCCATCAACAAAACGATAGGGAATATCCCTGCAAAAATCTGTGGAGTACGTGGTCCATTGTAGTTAAAATGTAGTGACTACATCATGATCCCAGACCCTTTCAGGACTTCTTGTTACACGACAATTATTCGTCCTTTAACGACCGTAATCGTTGTTGTAAAACATTTGAAGTAGTCACAAGGAGTAGTTTTGGTACTAGTCACCTGGATTATATGGTCCAGTCCTAGGACATCGTAATCTTAAATGGACTAGTTTTTTGCATACAAATGGATAATGTTGGCGCGTTTTTTGCAGGTATATTGATTTAGTCATTCCGTTTGTAACACATTGATAGCACATTGAATTATATACACGCTGATTCATTTACACCTTTTTATTTAATTTTAAATAAAACATTTAAAAACTGAATGTCGGAATCTCTATTTTTAACTGAAAGAACGATATTTAACATTTACTTTTTAAACATAATTCCATTGAATTGTTGCGCACGACTACGCTGATGGTTGTCTAATTTGGAAGCTATGTATAATTTTTAAACACTTCACTTTAGCATTGCTACCAGTATCTTGCCTAATACGACTGTTTCCAGCATTGCCAGCGGCATCTTAAGAATAACGACTTTGACTAACAGAATATCACCACGATCTAGACGACAGGCCCGAAACGCAAACGTCATTTTGCACAAGCAAATTTTCGATAGAACGCTGACTTTCGTAATACAGCTGAATAATTTGCAGACTTTGATAAATTATCCAAAAAGTAATTAATTAAAATGAGATGAAATGAATGAAACTATTTGGGCCTACAGAAGGAAGTTAGGGGGACGAAAGAAATGTTTGATATTGAAAAGCGTTTAAACCAATTAAAGAGTAGAAAGAACATGTCCGCCCGTCCAACGACTAAAAAAAATTCAAACACAATAGAGCCGAAAAGAGGAAAATTGAAATTTGACACAAATATATAGTAATAAAACATGTGACCATACTTTTAAGCGAAAGCTATTTTATATTGCGCTATTGATGTCGCAATGATTTAATTTTTAAAGTTTTAGAGCGTGTTATTGGTGTCCAGTTAGCAATTAAGATTTCTTTATTTTTCAGTGCAAAGGCTTACGAATGTGCCTTCTTGAGCGTGAAAATATAAGATTTTGCCAGTTATTACATGGTGGATGATTTCCAACTTCAAAATCAAAATACTCAAATTGGAGCATAATTTTTTAGAATAATGTAGAATAATAGAAATAGTAGAATAATGTGGTTTTCTGTCAGTGGTCTTGCCAATATTGGCATTCGTTTTATTCACAACCTTTTGTCTGATTTAGCATGCGACATATTGTATAATAATGTAAATAAGTTCAATTATTTTCAAAAAAAGCTTTGAATTTACTTATTCGTATTGTATAGTCCTTAAGGCTTTTAACTATTTGACTAAACCTACTGGCAATGCATTTTACGCCTTCTTTACTGCATTTAGCAATGTTTGCTTACTGGTATACAAGGCCTCAACTTTTCTTTTACTTTAGCATAGTTTTTGTCTTTTGTTTAAGGCAATATTCTTAATTACTCTCAAGTAAAATATATCATTGTTGCTTTCCTCTTTGCTTACCTATCGAAATGTTAAAAATACTAAAAGCATTTGTTTAAAGAAAACAAACACTTGCGATGGCGAACGCGACACACTTTGAAAATCAAAATAATATATTGTAGTAATTATAATATGCACTAATTGTTTTTAGTTGAAACCACACAAACTTGATTTAAATTTAAAATGTTAAACACTAGATAAGAGCGATTCCGGAGTACCGATAACAAAAGATGATTTAGGTGCCAGAACAAGACATTCTATTAACAATGCTTGTTGTTAATAGACAGATTTCATTGGCATGTGTGCGCAAGAAATACTAAAAAGAAAATGTCATTGAAAGTAGCTAACAGCCAGATGGTAAATTTGCAAAGCATTTTTATTTTGATAACTAAAAAATTCAAATGTTTTTTTTTTGTACAAAAATTTTAATTTTTTTTTATTATATTAGACGAAATCATTTGTTTAATATTTTAATTTTCAATACCGCTAGAATTTTCTGTGTAAATGGCCCTATTTGCTTTACAAGTCACAGTGTAAAGCTAAAATCTATTAACAGCTTATTTAATATTTTTTTCAGTTTTTTTCTTTTACAATTAAATAACTTTCTCTTGTCTTTTTTGTTATTTTTTTTTATCCTTCAATGAATAAAAAACCTTATTCTTCTGCATTCATAAAAACAATAGGAAGAAAAACTGAGATTTTTATTCATTGTTGTATTAATTCCTTATAAAAAAAAAAAAAACGAAAAAGAAAAAGTACGTAACACTTTCACGGCTCTATGAATTCTTAATGTCCGCTGACATCAGTCATGCCAGGAGAAACCAGGCCATTAGTGATGACACAGAAAACAAACAAAAAAGGGGAATAAATATTAAAAAGTAGCCATTGCTGTTTTTTTCTGTTCAGAAGAATAAAAAAGAAAAAAGGAACGACTTATTAGAACAACATTTACACAACAAACAAAGCAGCAACATCAAGCTTCAAGTGAATTAATGTCCATTTAGTAGCACTTTTTTATTTGTTACACTTTTTCATTTTTCATTTTAATAGAAAAAATCTGAAATTTCTTTATGAAACCTTCCATTTCTGTCTAAAAAACTTCCGGTTTCAAATACATAAATGGCTGTCAAAAGTGTGGGTTAAAAATAACATTTATACGAGTATTGTTGCCTTTTTACTGTTTGTTTGATTGTTTGTTACATTGATTTTAATTAGTTGATTTAATTTGTATAATTGTTCATAATTAATGATTCTAAGTCTTTAGAAAAGGTTTAATTGTAAATATTAGTTCGATTATTAATACTTTCAGAAAATTTAAGTTTATGATTTAACTTTTCGTTGGTGAAAAATGTATCCTTAAAAACAATAAAAGCATTTGCTATGATCAATATTTTTTTTTTTTTTGTTAAATGTAATTTTTGCGAAATTTAGGGGCATTCCGTTTTTGTGGATACAAGCAAATTTACTGGCTAGAGCAATTGTAAATAGCACAAATTTAGGGGAATTCCCTTTAAGTGAATACAATAAAATTAAATTGTCATACATTTTTATACCCTTCACCTTCATGAGAAGTTTGTCATTCCGTGTGAAATTTCCACAATATAATTTTCCGATCGTATAAAGTATATATATTCTGGATCCTTATTGATAGCAGAGTCGATTAAGCCATGCCCGTCTGTCTGTCTGTCTGTTGAAATCAGTTTTTTGAAGTCCCCAGATATATTCGGCATCCAAATTTTCAATAATTCTGTCTGAAATGCTTTCGAGAAATTTGCTATTTAAAATCAGCAAAATTGGTTTAGGTAAACCAGAGTTATGGACCAATATGTGAGACAACCTCCATAAAAAGTTGATATTTTTTGTGCATTTTATTGCAATATTTTGAATACCATGAAATTTTGTGTACGTTGTTTGTATGATAAAAGAAGAAAGTGTGCGGAAAATAGTAAGAATCGGTCCATGATTTCTCATAGCCCCCATACAAATATATATATTCCCGAAATATGGCTTAATGATAAATAAATGCCTATAAAATTGGAATATCAAGACAAAATGCATCAAAAATAAGTTTTATACAAAAAGAAATCGCAAAACGAAATTTTTTTTTAGTTCGGTCCATGTTTGACCATAGACCCCATATAAAGTCCACTTCCAAAATTCACTTAAATAGGTATAAAACAGATATAAATAATGTTAAACGGCTAAAATTTGACATAAATACTCTTTATAGGCAAATAAATTGTTGTACTAAATTTTATGGTGGTCGGCCCAGAATTGGTCATAGCTCCCATACAAGGAGCACATCTGAAAAAGGCATTTATCCCTATATATATTGTATAAATATCGGTAAAGACTCAAAACTTTGCACAGATCATTTTAATATATACAAAAATCATCCCACAAAATTTTGTGAATTTCGGTCTATTTTTAACCGCATGCCCGATATAAAGCCCTCTTCCGAAAATCACTTTAACACTCATAAATCGCTTATAAATAAGGGTACCAATCCAAAATTTTACACGGATCATTTACGTACATGCCTAAATCTAACTGCTGGATTTTGAGAATATCGGTCCATATTTGACTATATCCCCCACATATGGTCCACTACCGAAATCCACGTTAATACTAATATATATCGTATATATTGCATTAAATTTAACAAGATCGGCCCATAATTTGTCATAGCTGCCATAAGAACCATTTCCAAAAAACAAATAAATTCGGGTCAAAAAATATTATTTTCGGATTTAACCCATATTCTGTCTATATTTTATAATCATGATATATATCGTTGGAAAGGTATTTTTAATACCTTTTATTTAATGTATTACAAATTATCAAGCACCCAGTAGTTCCCGAGATATATATTTTCAATTTTACGGGCCCGACCCCTCGCTGGCATCTCTTCTAAAGCCCTATTTGATGAAGTTTTTTTGAGCAAAGTCACTAAAACCGAATTGTTCCCCTTTTGTTATACTCTGTTTATTAAATTACACTCAAGATTATTATGAACATCAGACAAACTCTGTAAATTATGGTAAGAATTGGTAATTAAATCAATTAAAAATTGGGGGAATTAGACAAAATTTTAAAATATTTAACATAAATTATGTTGGTCGTAAAATTGTCTTTCAAACAATATATCAAATACTAATAAAATTGGCACTAAGACTTAATAGAAAACACAGAATAAGAATATTCTAGTTCTATAACCAGTTTTTGTATTTCTTATTACGTTTAGGTAGAGGGTATTTAAGATTCGGCACAGCCGAATATAGCACTCTTACTTATTTTACATTATTTTTAAGCTTAGAATGCATTGTAATAAATCAAATATCTTTAGTATTAGTTCTTATCAGGTTTGTTTATAAGGCGAGCATACTGATTTACATTTATAGCTAAAAAGCCGATGTGATGAGAATGCTTCGAGAAATAAAAATCAGTGTTTAGCTGAGTTCAAGTCTAGTTAAATTCTAGTTTTATTTTCTAATTTCTCTTGCTTATATACTAATTATAAACTACATATTTTCTTATTAATATTTTCACACATGTTTTTCATATTCTTTCTACATGTTCTGTTTGGATGTTCTCGATACTTTTGAATGTTATTTGAGTATGCAGTTTTAATTGCATTTTTGTTTGTCAACCCAACTAATATTTCTTCAAAGTCATAAGTGGATTTTTGGGTTATTCTTGTAACCTAAATCCACCATGTGTTTTGATTGTCTTTGTGAGTTTGAGTCATACTTCATGGCATGACGTGTATACATTACAATACATTACAGCATATCTTGTTTCTTTAATAACTATGTCTATGTCTAATGTCAATAGGTTTTAGAGATAAGGAACCAATCTCCCATTTTGCATACGATCAATGTCTTTTTTTACACGCTAATAACCGTGTAAAAACAGAATAAGGTGTATATATATTTAAATATTTATTTTTCATTGTCCCAAACCATAAGTAGTAACCTTAGCAACGCAAATTTTCCGGCTTATTTGGCAATAATTTAATATATGTACAAATTATGAATATATTTTCTTATTTTCATGTGTTTTTATATACAACACACACACACAAACACGTCATACAATTCATACAATTACCATAGAAATTGGTGTCATGCAGCGTATGATTAATAAATCAAAATTAATATTTACGTATGTATGTACGTATTAATCATACGTCTACTGGTGTCTTTAATACTTAACGTGAGCAGACTGTTTTTTTACCAAAAAAAAAAAACGAGATATTAAGGAGCGGGTGTTTTAAATTAATTAATTTTTAAACGTTTTTATGTTATTGTAAAATTATTGGGCCATAACCATAGTCACAAAAAAAGTGTACTTTAATAGTTAAAAAGTTGACTTTTGTTAAAAGTATACTTTACTGTATACTTTAACCGCTAAGACATACTTTTAATTTAAAACAGCTGAAGTTGCTTTTAAATAATTTAACATTACTTTAAAATCAACCAGCTGTTTATGCAAAGAACAAAAACTGGATGTGTACAAAAATATAAAAAAGTAAAAAAAAAATCTCTTTCTGCAGTAGCCCAATTCGCATCTCTATCTCTTTCATTTTTTTTTTTGTTCCTGTAAAGAGTTATCAAAAAATCAACGCCAAAAAAGCCTAATTATTATATTAATCTTACCTTCTTCATTTTTCCACTGCAAAGACTTTTCTTAAATTTTTCCGCTTAATTTTATTATTTTGCCGATTTTTGTTTTTTTTTTCAATTTTCAATGACAGCTGTTTGAAGCTGCCAGTTGCTTATTTTTCTTTACAGTTTGTATGAAATAATTTTCTACATATATATGAGGTTCATTAAATAATTATTTAATGAAAATTAAATTTAATGAACTCAAGCCTAGCTAAAAATTATCATTTTTAGAAATTCAATAATTCTAGCAGATAATCCAGAAACCAGAAACAGTGCCGTAGTAGCAATAATTTTATAATCTAAAATAAATCTACCATTTGTAAACAACTGTTCCGATCGGGGCAAAATCTTACATGGGCGTAGCTAAGAATTGGACTTTACAATTACTTGCCATTTTTTTTTTTTGTTTTTCATCTGATTTAAAAGATATTTTTGTTCTCTGAAAGTCTCCAGCTAGAAAAACATGCATTTGATAAATAATATTTCAAAATACTGGTCTGTTTAAAATATCCTCAAATTTACTTTATTACCTAAACACCAATATTTCCAATTATACACAGAAAGTTTGGAACCGATACCTTTTTCCGGTCAAAAAATATATGTATCTAGTTTAGGCCATATGTTTTAAGATGATCAAACCGGTTTTACAAAACGAAATGCTGTTTTGAAAACCTTTTTAAAAACGAAAAAAATGTGGACCTGTAAAAATTGCTAAATGAATTTCGTCTTATTTTTCAAGAATTACAGGATTTTCTTTGTATTCCAACAATAATAGTGTCATTGACAGAAAAATGAAGCAAATTAATTTCAAATGTTAAAAGAAGTTTAAATGTTATCATGCGAGTAGTTTTTATTTTTTTAAACTGCAACAGTAAAAAGCGGGATTTTGTTTTGAAAAGCGACATGAGCTTTCAAAAAATTGGGATAATCCCGCCTTAGTCGGGATGCATGGTCACGTTAATAATACTTAATACTCATACCAGTCGTATCATATTCAGCCATACATTCGTTTTATCAACAAAAGCTGTTGTTGTGCAAATTATGGCATAAAACAGAAAATAAAGAAATTGTATCACAATTTATTATTGACAATTAAACTTAAAGGTGTTAAATATCACAAATATTTATTATTTTCCTGCATATTTTTCTGTTCGACTATTTAAGTCTTTGCCACAGTCTTTCCCGCTCGTGTTCAAAGCTTTGTTAAACGACATTTTAAAACAGAAATGATGGTAATGAAGAGATAAAACAGCCCACAGAAAATACTAAAAGTGAGAAGTAGAAGGAAGGAAAACAAATAAAGTCTCAATGTACATTTAAAAAATGTTAACAATAATCTTTAGTTATAATCAATACTTTCCACTACAGTTGAAAACTTAAGCTGCTGTTCAGCGTAAATGAAAAATGAGGTACAAAAAAAGTGAAAAGTTGGAAGATGGAACATAAAGATAATTAAGTAGTATCAGCTTATGGGTGTTCCCGGGAAATAAAAATAGTTAAAAAGTTTTTTCCAAAGAATTTTATCTAAAACTCAGCAAGACTGTTTAAGTTGAAAACCGAAATATTGCTTACCGACACTAAAACTTAAAGTAACGCCTTATAATTTCCTTCATAATAAAACTTTGCTCTACCAACTATGAACACATATAAAAATAAAAGAAACAATTGAAAAACTAACATGGAAATGTGTGTTTGTATTAGTCAAGCCTAGAAAAACCACAAGAACAAAAAGCGACTAACTCTACTTTCTCATAATAAAGTAAAAAATCAAGAAATAAATAATGGTTTTTATCTTTCGCGCCATGGTTACACAATTCAATTCCATCATTTTTAATTTTTTCTTCTTATTGCTTAGTTATTATTAGTAGTAGCAAAGTAATTGATATAAAATTATAAGAAAAAGTATTAAGTATTAACAACACTCAAAAGAATTAGAAATGAAATGAAATGAAATTAGCGAAATACACTGTGTTGCATAACTATAAATACTAGAGTTTGATTGAAACCAGGGGGCTAATTCTGGCAGTCGTGATCGAACTTGTTTTCGAATCGAAATTTATTTCGACAGTGCAAAGTTTTCTAATGATGGTACTCGATACGAATCGAATCGATTCATTGCTTCAGTGTTGTAAAAAACTTAAATAAATACGTATTCCAACACTGAAAAAAAAATAAAATAAAATGTAAACAAAAAACATATGGGTCTACAAAAAATAACATAAGTAAAAGTAAAATTTTTTAAAGAAATTATTTTAAATTAAAAATGGATCCAGTTATGTTTTTTTACTCATCGTCTTTTGATTCTGACGAGATTGAAAACATTAATGACATAAGGAAACAAATAGAAACACCTCCGACCCCGTAAGATTGACAAATAATGAGTAAGTATAAATAAGTACATATGTACATACATACATATGTATTAATATATGTATGTGTTTTTCTAGACTCAAAAGACGTTTTAGGCTCACAAAGCAGCATAGGTAAAATTTATTTTTGATATTTTTGACCTAAAAGTAATAAAAATATTAATATTATTATATTTCTTTAAGTAAGTAACAATTTTTTTCTAACATTTGATTTTTTTCTTCTGTTTGCTAAAAAAAAACTTTATTTCGAATGCTTCTTTGCTTACGAGTAAAAACTCGCAAGGTTGCGTTCGAATGATCATTCGTTATCGAATGCCATTATTAGAAATTTCGATACATTTTATTCGCTATCGAATGATGGAATCCCAAATGTTAAAAAATTCGAACGTTCGAATGAAAATTTATTCGCATACGAATGCGAGAATTAGCCCCCAGGGTTTTCAGACCGAAACCCACGAAACTAAAATTCGTTCAAAAAATCAACATTAGCCCTAATCCGGAAAAACAGAAACTTTTCATATTTACTTTTAATTTCCAACAAAAAAAATATTTATTTAAATTTTATAACAGGTTAAGATAACTTTAAAGTGCCCTAAAGTCACAACGCTAAATTGCGGTTTCGATAAATCCAGTATTTTCTTTTTGACACATTTAAACAACAATTTTTTCCCTGTTCTCATATATTTTTCAATAAAATATAAATTTTCTTATTCCATTCACTATAAGTATCTTAAAAACTTGTATCACCTTTAAAATTCCGTAATACATATTTTTCCTTTATTAAAGTTTTGGTTTCGGATATGGGTATTAGGCCGATTTTTGGCCAAATCCAAAACCTAAACCGTAAACTAAACCCGTGGTCAGACTCTAATATATACCTAAAACTTTTTTTAATTGTGTAAGTTAAAGAAAAAGTAAAACTGTTTGTGAAATGAACAAAAAAAAAACACAAACATTATTTAACAAAAAGTAAATCATTATTTTTGATTTTTTCTTAAAAATGTAAAGAAATAAATTAGTGTTTCATAACTATAAATACACTGAAATTAAAATAAATTTTGATATCAATTAAAAAAAAATCAAACTTTCATATTTTGTAAGGCTTCTTTATCGCCCATGTTCTGAAAAACGAAGCGTTTTGAAATCGCATACAGTTTTAAAAATGCAAAACGCATTTTGAGCTGTTCTGAAATCGCTACGATTTGCTAGCGTTTTGCAATTTTTCGAATCTATGTTCGAACAATAAAAACAGATGTTTTGTCATAAAATAACGCAAACAAATAAATAAATTTCAAATTAAAATGCATTGCATTACTTTTTGAACATCAAGTTAATCAGCTGTTTGCACAAATTGCTAGTTCAAAAGTAAACAATTGAAACAGACAATTGACAAACTTAAAGAAAATTTTTAAATTGCATATTTTTCATTAAAATCGTGGAAAAATGTTACAAGCTTTAGCTTAAATAAAAAGAAAACATATTAAATTTAAATTGTGCATCATTTCATTTTGTGTTAAAAGTGCAGTTTCAATAAAATACAGATCGCTTCAGTATACACTAGCGGTTTGAAATCGCCAAATTTCTAGCGTTTTCGTTTGTCAGAACACCTCTTTGGCGTTTTCAAATCGAAAATTTTAAATTTTAAGAGTTTTGCGTTTTTCAGAACATGGGCGTATTTTAAATCAACTCAAAAATTCGACCAGGCTTACTATTCATCTGATTTATTCTTATATCTGGACAAGCAGAGCTTAGGTTATATATGCTTTGATATTGTCGGTTTTCAGCATAAAACAAAACAGCTTTTGAAATACAATGTAAAAAGTATACAAATTCGAACAATCTTTTCGAATCGAAATAAACAATAACTCCCCAAATTTTGTATATATCAGTCCTTGTATCGTGACAAACTGTTCACGATAAACGACCATGCAAGTACATTAATATTTTCGAAGACAACCATCCCTTTGTTTGACGACTTACATGTATAGGTCCTCTTGTTGAAAAATAAATTGTTTTTCAGAAGCTAGTATTTTGAGAAAATGACACTAATTTCATTTAGTATTTTTGTGTAATCAGAAGAATTCATTTTGGTTTTTTCTCATCAGAATAAATCAACTTAAACAAATACATATATGCTTAAATAATGCCATTATTAAGAAAGATTATCGATTTACCTTGTCAGTTTTTAAGTTTCTTCGAGTGTAGCAGCTTTGTGGAGTAGCAGCTAGTCTTGGCACAGACAACCACTTTTGCAGAGTAACAGTATTTACTTTACATCCATTAATAATCCGATTAATATTTTTCATTTTGTTGCTGCAAAGGTTTAACATTCTATTATTTGTTACTACAACATCTATTAGGTTTATTTGTTGGCAATTGCTCGAATACTTAAGCCACTTTTTATAGATATAAACTGAAATTTGACGTTTTTCAAAATCAGTAAGATAAGAACCACGCAGCATTTTATAGCAAATTGTTGCAAATTGCAGAAAATAATGAATGATAGTTATTTTTTACGTATTATTCTTTGTTTATCGTAAAATGTAATTATAGTTATGTAACACTTGCAAAATATTAAGATCTTCCAAATTTTAAATAAAAAGAGATCATTAACCATATTGTTTAAAAATTTTACACGTTAAAAAAAACTGTAACTTTACGACAAATATCAACCATCAAGTGTAATTATAGTAATGCAACACAGTGTATCTTATATACTATTAACATTCTGTTTTGTTCTAGTTCTGTTCTCTTCTAGTTCTGTTCTAGTTCTGTTCTAGTTCTGTTTTAGTTCTGTTCTAGTTCTGTTTTAGTTTTGTTGTAGTTTTTTCTTGTTCTGTATTGAGAGCTTATTCTTGAGATTTTTATCTTAACTAAATATTAAAAGCACGTTAACAATTTATGTTTTAAAGACAATTATACTTATTAATTAGTTCCATGAACTGCTTTTATATACGGTGAAAAGTGGGCTTATGTCTTGTGTTTTTTTTTTAATTATTATTTTGTATATTATTAAATTAATTTCTTACAGTTTCCCATTGTTTCTATAATTAATATAAACATAATTAATATCGAGCATGTATTTTCACATATTATATTCTCAAACCTAAATTATACATCATGTTTGTATGTCATCTTCTTGTTGCCTGCTTAATATCTATTGGTTTTATCTTCTTACTGCTAAATAAATAGATTTATTCATATTTTCATCATATCCAGTCTAAAGTTATTACAAGCGATTGCAACATTTTATACTTAATATAGAAAGGAAGAGTATCTAGTCTATAAAAAATATAGCTGTTGTTGTCCTGTGGATTTTATCTTTTCATTGCTTTTAATCCTGGTAATAAAAAAGGGGTTATATAATGTTTTATATTATATATTTAATATTTAATGTTTTTTTTTCTTTCTCATGACCCAGTGACATGACATGTATTTATATAAATGTATGTATTAATGTGTAAGAGATTTTTATATTGTGGTGTGTGTTTTTGTGTTTAATAATCTTCTGTTTGTTATGCTTCTGCTGGCTGCTAAAGTCTCCTGATGATACGATTTCTTAAATGTTTCACTTTAAGATAATAATAAATTTTTTTTTTTTTTTTTTTTTTTTTTTTTTTTGCATTTAATTATTTATTGAATCTTCAAAATGAAATGCCAATAAGTATTCAAATCTTAATACTAAAAAGAAAATAATAAGCCCAGCCAGTGCTAGACAAACATTTTTATGATACTAAAAAAATTTCACATCAACTGATCCAGTCATCTATTTTGCGCTTGAGTTAAAGCAAGGGTATCCCTCCTTCTCAACCGATTGTGGCCACTAAAGTTAAGGATGTCTCGTGCAAGTGGGTTTGGATGGTGTTCAAGTTTGCTGACATACTTTGACGCATATTTTGTAAATTCGACTTTTACTAATGGCACGCCTAGATCTTTGTGGATTCGAGAATTTTTAACATACCATGGTGCTGCAGTAATTATACGTAGAATTTTATTTTGACCCCTTTGAATTTTTTCAATGTTGGATGCTGAGGCAGTACCCCATAATTGAATTCCATAGCACCAGATTGGCTTTAGTATTGCATTGTACAACAAAAGTTTGCAATCCAATTTCAATGTAGAGTTTCTGCCGATTAGCCAATTAAGTTGCACTGCTTTTAATCTCATTTGTGTAAGTTTCGCTTCAATATGAGACTTCCAAGTTAAACGGCGGTCGAGGTGAATGCCGAGGTATTTGACTTCATTGTGTTGCGGGATAATTTGATTATTTATTCTGATGAACGAGCAGGTATCTTTTCGCAATGTGAAAGTTATATGAATACATTTCTGTTCGTTAACCCTGATTTTCCAAAGCTCTAGCCAATTCTCTAGTTTATAAACATAATTCTGCAAATTCTGTGATGCAACTTGGTGGTCCTGATGGACGCTGATAAAGGCTGTATCGTCTGCAAAAGTTGACGTATGGATTTTAGGGTCTGACGGCATGTCGGAGGCATATATCAAATATAAAGTTGGACCCAGTATGCTACCCTGTGGCACACCTGATTCAATTGGCTGAGCGGTACTTAAAAAATCACCTTCTTTGATTTTAAATTTGCGACCGTATAAATAACTTTCCATGAGTTTATGGGTGTTAGCAGGCAGAGTTAATTTTATTTTGTGCATTAAACCGTCATGCCAAACTTTGTCGAACGCTTGCGACACATCAATGAAAAGGGCGGAGCAGTATTTTTTGTCTTCAAACGACCCTCTTATCACATTTACCAATCTGTGTGTTTGCTCGATGGTGCTGTGTTTAGCTCTGAAGCCGAATTGATGATTAGGAATACATTCAGTGTCATTCAGAATTGGAGTCAATTTAGTCATTAACAATTTTTCAAACAGTTTTGAAATTGTCGGCAGTAGACTAATTGGCCTATATGACTCCACTTTGGTATGGTCCTTCCCTGGCTTAGGAATCATAGTGATCATAGACACCTTCTAATCTGCAGGATAGTATTCTAGGCGTAAAATAGCGTTGAAGATAAAGAGGATAATTCTTCTTGCTACACGAGGTAACTCCACAAGCATTTTATTGCTGATTTTATCCATACCTGGAGCCTTTCTAAGGTTCAGAGTACCAATAGCGTTTTGGACATCACGAAAGTTAAGTCTTAGAGGTACAGGAGGCCTTATAACAAGTGGTGGCAAATCAGATTCGTTATTATTTGAGTTGTTTATAGTAAACACATTTCTCAAATGGTTAACAAATAAAGTCCCCTTCTCGGAATCATTTCTAGCCCAGTCACCAGTCGGATTTCGCAAAGGAGGTTTTTCTCTTACTGGTCTTTTTAAACCTCTTGCCGCCCTCCATAACGAGTAGTCAGATTGTGGGGTACTATCAAGACCTTCCAAGTAAGATCTAAGTGAGGCCGTTCTTTGGGTTTCTAAGAAATGTCTTAGTATATCTCTGCATTCCCGTAGCCTAGCTTTCAGTTCAGGAGACCTGTGAATTTGCCACTCTCTTCTCATTCTTCTTTTTTCTGATAGGAGATGTTCGAGTTCAGAGTCCTATTTCTACATTCAACGTGATAAGTGGAAGCGTGATGCACAGCTCGTCGAAGGTCCTCGGTAAAGTTGCCAATCGACTCATCAATATCGTCGGTAGTTCTCAACACAACATTTTCCGTGCAATGAGAACTTAAATACTTTTTGTATTTTATCCAACTTACTCGGGTCTTAGTCATGTTCATAAATGGAGAACCACACACTTGAGGGAAATGCATTGAAATGATAGTAGGAGAGTGATCTGAGGACAAGTCCAGTGAAGGATCCACTTGCATCCATTCTACAGGGATATTTTTCATTACCCCAAAGTCAATAACATCGGGAATCTTCCGTCGGTCCGTCGGCCAATAGGTGGGATGTCCACTTGAGAGTACATCTAAGCCCATTTTAGCAATGGTGTTGAAGAGTACGCGACCCTTTGGGGTTACCAGACGTGAACCCCAAAATGTGTGTTTGGCGTTAAAGTCACCAGCAACTAAAAATCTAGCTCCAAGGGATTTAAAGAAGTTATGGTATTGGTGTTCTTTTATTGAAAATCGAGGCGGAGAATAAATCGATGATAAAACAAATTTGTATTGACAGAATTCAATGCAAATGTTTGTTGCTTGGAGGTAATCCTCACTTATGTTATTCATTAGATAATGCTTTATTCTGTTCTTTATACGAATTGCCGAACCTCCACAAGCTCTACCGCGGGGGTCTTTAGTATCGTAGAACTCATAGCCATTAATTTTGAAGTACCCTGTCGACGTCAAGTGAGTTTCAGCAATCATCATAACATCAATCTGCTTATCCATCAGGAAGTATTCCAGTTCATTTTTATGTTGGCGGAGGCCGTTCGCGTTCCAGAAACAAATTTTTAAATAAATCATTTCTTTAAAATGGCTTGCAAGATAGTGGATTGCATTTTCAGCATTTCCTGCATCATGGATGTCATGGTGGTCGTGAAAGTGTTCATAGTTTGGACAAGTGTCTGCAATGTTGTCTCTAGATTGTTGATATGCGGCTCAGAATATTGGGGTTTAGGTTCCTGCTCCAGACCTGGCATATTACATTTAACGACGTTTGCGTAAGAAACTTGTCTAGAACTTGGCGCGTTTACATGACTAGTGGACCGTAATACTTGAGGGAAATTGTCACTCGATGCTAAATTTGGCTGTTGAGGGCGATTAGGCAATACTGACGTCTTGTTGGTTCTTATGCCTTTCAAATGAGTGTAAATTGGATAATAATAAATGGAATTAAGTATTTGAATGATTTTAAATTTATTATAAATTTAAAATGTGGTATACATATATACAAGAGTTTTAAGCAACAAATAACTATTTCTTTCTCACACAAGAGAATGAGAGAGAGAGAGGGAGGAGAGAATTTCGATTAATAGACATTATTAGCTTATATAAGAGTGTGCTAAATTATTATTTCTTTGATAAATTTTTGCTAAGAAAACACTTTTAAATCTATTTAGCTTTAGGTCTTTTAAATTAAGTGCAAATTTATATTCGTAGCCATTTTGAAAGAGAAATTTATGTTTAGCTAAGAAACGTGTAAATATTGTGTAAAAGTTTAATGCTGTTTTCATGCTGTGTTGTGCTCTAGGCTACATTATTTACTTGCTCTTCTTTTAAATTCTGCTGCCTTATGCCGGTTAAATGCTTATTCGATACCTGCCTGCTGAATAGTTTTTCATTTTTCTCCAAAGGTGCCAGACAAACAGCCTCTGGTGTTAATAAAAAAAACAATGAAGAGGTAAGGTAAAACACAGATATTCAACTGAGTGGGATTTTTTTTTATGAGATTTAGCAATAGCACGAAAAGGTTGATTTTCACAAAAACTTGTTTATTGAAAATGTGTCAGGCATTCCCTCTGTGCCTATATGCAAATTATGATGATATCTGCAATTCTTCTTATATTTTTTTAAAGTAGTTCTTAAAAGCCGTCAATATTTTAGCAACAATGACAGTTCATAGAATTTGTGAGGTTGATAATTGGTCGAACCTTATCAGCTTGTTTATGTGAATAAGGCAGCAAGTGTTCATATGTCAAGAACATTGATTCGATTTAATGCAATTTAAATATGAATCCTTATTTAATACTTATATTAAAAGTAAATTTGCATTTAGGTACTTTATGTTGTCCAATCAAAATATTTACAGTTTTTTAGAAATGGGTAAGCTTTATATTTGAACACTCTAAATGCCCAACTATAATATGCATAAGCAAGGTTAAGCAAATTGCAAAAGTTAAAAGAAGATGCAATTACAATTGTAAACCACTATTTTGAAGGCGTTGGACTAAGTGTATTGAAGTTTCAGGAGATTATATTGAAAAATAAAAATGTTGTTTATAAACTAACTATTCTCTTTCTAAGGCTAAGCAGATTCCGAACCGCCCTCGTATTTGGCTATAGCAGCTAGACTTTTTGTAAGTGCAACTTAGATGTCCATATTAATTTGTGACATAATCCATTAATCAAGGGATAGACTTGTTAAATGAGCGTTGGACTAAGTGTATTGAAGTTTCAGGAGATTATATTGAAAAATAAAAATGTTGTTTATAAACTAACTATTCTCTTTCTAAGGCTAAGCAGATTCCGAACCGCCCTCGTATTTGGCTATAGCAGCTAGACTTCTCAAATTTTGTAAGTCCAACTTAGATGTCCATATTAATTTGTGACATAATTTTTAATTGATGAAAAGTTGCAGTGTTATTTGTTACGTACATAAGTTTTAAAAATTATTTAATTTAACGTAATTTAATTGCATGTTTGATTCTAAATGCGTTACATGTTTTTTAAGTGAATAAATACTGTGAAAAATTTCAAGTAAATTGTCTTTAACAAACTAGACCTTTCCAAACACACCAGTATGTTTGCAATCCCAAAGATTACATAAAACTTCGGAAGAGCGTAAGTTTCACCACTAAACCGAAAGGAGTCGGGCTTTAACCTCTAGATCTGCCGAAACATTTGAACAAGACAACAAGTGTATTGAAAGGGAAAGATCGCGGTCATCAATACCAATATCAATTCCAAAAGCCTTCCACCAAAGTCACACACCATTACAAGCAACAGAAACACCGCCACAACGGGTATATTTAGAATGCGACGAAGTCAACTTCATGCTGTAACAGTATGATCTAAAGAAATTCCGATGGAACATGAACAGCACCATCAAATTCAACGACATAGTACCACAATATCACGACCAACTTGAAACGCCTGCGGATTCGAACATCATCAAGAATGGGTAGAACAAAATAGCAATCAAATTGTTAATCTTCGGATTAAATTTTCGGAATCTTAAATTTTTATTTCATTACGATGGTGGTAGCGAAGCACACCGGGTTTGTGTTCGTATAAATGCGAATACACCTCTAGTTTTATTTATCGTCATGGTAATTTGCGAAACAAAGTTTAATTTGTTGTCTAGTAAAATTCCCAGAACAAGAAAATTTTCAACAACTTTAAGCCTGTAGCTTAATTGATCAGCGCGTTTAATCATTAAGCATGAGTTGGTATTTGTGGCCTGGGTTCGATTCCTAACCGTTGCCACTCAAAACAACATCAGTTTCTGATAATTATTAGTTTTTCTATCCTATCATAACTAATATTTATCACACCGCCCTCCTTCGGTGGTATAGCATTTAAAAACGCCACCGAAGTAAAATAATTAAAATAATGGCTATAAATTAAACTTTGATCAATGCGCCTACTCACCACCAGAGGCGCTGCAATACTGTGCTATTAATAAACATAACGCGCAATTACAGTGTTGTCATATGAAAGTATAATTGGTAGGAATATAATTACTTCCTGAAAAGCGCATAAGTTTACATTTTTTTAAATTTAATTCCACAAAAAGCAATTGTTGAGATTGGATTGGAGATATAAATGATCCACAAATTGAAAGAAGCTCAAAAATATTTTAACATCATCATCATACATTAGAATGTTACAAAAATTTAAAACATTTGGAAGGTCGTTGATGAACAAGGAGAAAAGAATTGGACCAAGGTGGCTGCCTTGAGGAACACCAGAAGTAACCAAAATATTTTTAGAGTATTTATTATTAAATTTTACGCATTAAGTTCTATCCAAAAGATAAGATTTTCTCCAGTTTAGACTTTAAAACCAAGAAGATCTAGTTTAATAAGCAAAAGTCTGTGGTTTACTTTATCAAAAGCTTTACTAAAGTCAGTGTATACGGCATCAGTTTGTTTTTCTTGTACAAAGCCTTAGTTAACATGGGTGATAAGTTGAAGGGCATTTCTTATGGTGGAGCTACCTTTCCGAATTACATGTTGAGAATTAGATGACAAAATAGATGTTGATTGGTGACACATGTAATCAGTGATAAAGTGTTCATACTGTATAAGTGTTCATAGTGTATATACCATTTCATTAAAAAAATTGTCAGTTCAAGACGAAAAAACAAGATCTATTGAGTAGTGTAGGAACTTAAGGGCACCTTAAAATTATCTAAACATGTTATGAAATTAAAATAAATATTTTTTTTTAAGTTTTGGTTTCTTTGGGATTAGGCCGAATATCGATTTTTTGGCCGAATATTGGTTTTGGTTCGGTTTCGGCCTTGAAAACCTGGTTTCTAGTGATCAGTAAAAAAAAATAAGAAAAAGGTCTAAATGTATCATCCATTAATATCATCAAAAAGTATCATTAACATTAGAAAAAACTCTATTAATTAATCTCTTGTTTTACAAGCTATTTTAAACATTGATTTTTAAAACCAATGTTCTAGACAACTAAATGTATAACAATACGAATTGCAAGGAAGTTGTTATAGAAATGGTAGCAAGCAAATCGTAGGGAAGAGGGGGCACGTTTATACCCGGGGCACCTTTGAACTATGTTCATAAAATCTCAGTTTATCATATTTTCCGACCCTTAACCGAGTTTTTCACATGGCAACCTTGTTTTCTAGCAACGTTAACAACTTTTGCTAATTTTTTCAGTCGTCGACCAAATGTAGTTGGGTGAACAAGTTTTCGCAGTGTCATTGTAATTTTTTTTATTTTTTTTTTTTTGTAAGAGTGTAAGAAGTATTGAGTGATGAGTTTTCTTTCGTGAAAGAAATTTATTGCAGTCCAAAATTCATTTCAAACAAAATTAAGTTAAGTTATTTGATATTTATGTAAAAAAAATATTTATTATAAATTTCCGTGAAATGACAAGCCAGTTCAGGTTTGAACAAAGAAAAAGGGGCCACCTTTGAACATGTTAATTTATCAACCGAAGTACCAACCATTGTTGATTCTCTCTTACTTCTGAAAGGAAAATGTAATGCCACCTAAAATCGCAAGGCCTTTTCCGTCTTAATAATATTTTTTTCATTTTTTAATTGTTAATGTTTATGTTTTTTCTTAATAAATAAATCGAACTTATTATATAAGCTGCCCCGTATGGGGGGCACATTTGAACAAATAAAAATCGAACTAAAAATAAGTTACTTGTAGACTTGAGCTAAAATTTATTTCCATATATATTAGTTAAATTATGTAAAAAGTCAATAATTCAAAAATATAAATTTTTATGTGGCTTGAAAGCAAAAAGTGTTCTAAGGTTCCCCCCCTCTCCACTATTAATCTGAGCTTGCTTATATATAACTATTTTAGTTGAACTGAAAACTGAAATTTATTTTGATTTATTTCTATAAATTTCTTAATTTCGAAGTTGATGTAAACATCACCATTTTTAAACATAAATTGCACTAATGGCCGAATTCTTGGCCATTAGTTAACCATTGGTAAACTAAAATACTAACTATTGTTTAACTATTACTTGGTATTCTTATGGCAAACTAAGTATT
Organism: Bellardia pandia; assembly: GCA_916048285.2. NCBI lineage: Eukaryota > Metazoa > Arthropoda > Insecta > Diptera > Calliphoridae > Bellardia > Bellardia pandia. The sequence continues at coordinate 49,209,111 of OU696529.1, forward strand.
GAGAATAAAAAATCATTAGTTAAGCCTTTGCCATAACTAACTAAAAACTGTGAATTTAGCCATAAGAGTCCTTAACAAATAAATGAACTTTGTCTACTTTATCTTTTCTAACAATACAACATTCTACAATCATAAAAACAAAACTTTAACGATTACGCACAGTTCTCTTGTGACCGATTAGTTCTATTTTGCCCATTTTTTATACTTAAAAACTTTCCCTAACAGTTGTTAAGCAAGCAAATGCATCGTTTTCATATTAAAAAGTTTTTTTTTTTTTTTTGTAAGCAAAACTTTTTAAACTAAGAAAACTGCCAAACACATGCATCAAAGGCAATCTAAGATATTTCAAATATACACATAGTCGCTCTTAGAGAAATATGTAGAGATAGAAATATGCCCAGAACTGTATGTAAATCAAATACTGTGAAAAAAGCAAGACGAGAAGAGTTCATTATTGGTCCCAAAACAACAAGAGGAAACGAAAAAGTGAACAAAATTGTCTTCCACAATCATATTACCATGTTTTATTGAGCTGCAAACATACAAAAGTGGAGACGAACGGCCACTGAGGGTAGAATAAGGTAGAACGAAAGCATCACAAAATAAAGTTTAATAATGTTGCTTCAAGTTTCATACGATCCCACTTTTATTGCCAGGTTTTGCTGTTGTTAAATCAATCTCTTTTCTTTTAGTTTTTACCCACACATGAGAATTCACTCTATTAGATTTCATTGAAAGCCTATTTTGTAGCAAACTACTTGGAAGTACATGCTATGTGTTGGTATGTACATACGAGTACACACATACATACACGTATAGGTATTGATGTTTACATGTCTTCATAGATGTGTGTATCTAATCAGTGGATGCTGTAGGTGTGAATATGTGTTTCATACCGGAAACTGTCACAAATCTTGGTTTTGTCATGTTTTTTTTTTTCTCTACATTTTTCTCATTTTAACAGGATGTAATGTTCCATATCAAAAAATGTATGTTTGAATTCTTGTTTTTCTATTCTAATCTCGTTTCTTTAGTTATATTTTTGTTACTGGATTTGTTTACAACATTTAAACTTATACATCCTTGTCCGCATCAAAACAACGACAACACAACAATAAAGACAGGAGAAGACAGGTCTACAAATACATTGTCTATGTCCTTTGTTTATGCACTCTAAATGTACCCTATAACATTTTATAAACTACATTCATGTCATTGTTATTTTGTTTTTGTTGTTTCTTGTTTATAGACATATAAAGACACATGTTCATCTTATGCTGCCAAATGTATGCGTTCTAATAGAAATTGTTTTCGAACAGTGGGTTAGGTAGTCCCAATTTACACGCAGCAATTTTTTGTTGAAAAAATAAAATATTTTCCTTGACATTTCTTTGGTGTTCACACAGCACAATTTTATGGCTTAAATCACTCGTATTTTTATTTGAGAGTATACACACATTTTTATACACATATGTAATACAAATTAGAGTATAATACGAATTGCTAGTACAATCAACTGTACTCTTATACTCGTCTTATCTTCCCTCATCCCGATGTCTAAAAGGTAATCAGCTAAGCTTAAAGAATTGCTTCGTGTAATTTGAGACGTACTGAAAAATATTGACAAAGGAAATGTAGTTTTGGAAAAAAAAAACTTTTAAATAATTAAAATAATAGTTTAAGAATAAATTAACATTTTGTTACAAATCCTTTGTTATCGTACTCACTTTAAATCTGCGAGGAATTGAGGTCAAGTAATGTTTACATATACTACTTGGAGTGGCTTTCCAAGATTTCTTTGTTTCGGCAAAGAAATCAATAAAATTGCTTATTTTTACAGAGATTACTTCGCTTTTTACAACTTGTCATAAGTTCTCCACCGGCTTGAGATCAGGACTGCATGAAGGCCAATCAAGAACAGTAACCGAATTGTTATAAAAACCATTGCTTGGCGTTATGAGCCGTATGTTTCGGATTGTAATCTTGTTAAAATATCCATGTTACTGGCATGTTCTCACCAGCATACGGCATCATTAGAATTCTAGAATACTGAAACTTATCCATATTTTCCTCAATTTTGTGCAGCGACCTAAAGCATTATAGAACCTCCTCCATTTGAAAAGTGTACTTTTTTTTATTCAACATCCGAGCTTCTTTGGGAATTAGACTCTGCTTTCGGTAACGTTCAGACAATAATGGTTTCTTTCGTGAAATTCTTCCACAGTCCAAATTCTAACATTTGACGTTTTACTGTATCTGCAGACGGTTTTGCCTTATTTTGGCTAAAGACTGCAATCCGAATCTTATTTTCTGTGCCTCTTTACGAACTCTCGTAAAACGGCCTTTTTTACGGGTCAACTTTTCTGTAGTCGAATGCTTTCTGAAATATTTCACCGCTTGAAAAACCATTGTTTTTGAAACATTCAAAACAGTTGCTATTTCCCGATAAGTGTTTCCATCCTGATGCATTTGTACTATAACCTTTCAAGTACTGTGATGTTGATTTTACCCATGTTAAGCAAGTATTAAGAACTGTGAATGAAAAGCACTCTCTGTAATCATAATTAATTTAATCTGACTTTTAAAAAGTACCTGAATTTGAAAATATTAATAAATTTATCACTGTCCTTATTTTAGTGCACGATAAATTTTTTTTACAAATTATAAAAAACACTACAAAGAAAAATATGTCCTTTAACATAACGATTTAAATATTGAATACTACTGTCCATAATTATTTGCACGCAGCTGTAGGTATGAATTCAGCGCTAAAAGAACTGCTCATCTTTTGAGGCCAAGAACGAATTAAACCAATATCGGATACTCTCTTCCAAAGTAAAGCGTATCCCAGAGAGAGAGAGAGAGAAAGAGAGAGTTCTGCATCAATCGAAACAAAGAGTAGTCAAACGGGGCAAGGTCTGAACTATAAGGCGGGTGCGACAAAACTTCCAAACAATTCTTTCTAAATAGTTTTTAACGCTGTGGATATTTCGACAGTTCAATTCCAAACCATGCTATGTCGACTTAGCATGTTTTTAATTTTTTTTTCGTTTTTGAATTTAGATTTTTTCAACTTAGGTTAGGTTAGGTGGGAAGCCTGGTGTGAGTCACCTCACACCCTCACCCAGAGACCAATATGGTTCATTGCGATGCCTTAGATTCTCTACCAAATGTCTGACTAGTTTACATGTGTCTGACTGGTCTATATGTATATGTCTGACTTATCTCCATATGTCTGACTCGTCTATCCAGAGTCTTTGGCGGGAATCGAACCCGCAACCCTTTGACTGATAGTCCGGCACTCTATCGCCTAGTCTATCGGGGCACCCTTTTTTCAACTTAAATTCTGTCAAATTTTGGTTGTGATTGGCTAGTCCAATCAATAGTTATAAACAACAAAGTTCTACCTCATATGGTTTTTTAGATATCGCCTGTAAACTTTAGGAGCTTTTCCTGCAAAACTCACTTTTTCGACTTAGCATGTTTTGGAATTTAGCTGTCGATTTGATTCGTCGATTCGGCTGATTCGGCTGATTCTTGCGCTTCGGGTTATCATAATGCAATCTGTTTTCATCGCAAGTAATTATACGGTGCAAAAATGATTTGCTTTTATAGCGTTTGGCAGCAATTCAGGCATGCAAAATCGTCTCTCGGTTTCAATTCATGTGATACCCAATTTCCCTTGCTTCTCGCGAACATTTTGAATTTGCTGCTTGAGAATGTTTAAAAAGTAGCCCCCAAAAACTGTGTGTGTTGTAACCAAGTGGGAATAAATTACAGATGTGTACCCTTCAAAATGACATATAAATTACTGAAAGCAAAAACCGTCTGTTATGAATCACGAATTTTAAAGTAAAAAAAATTAATAGAGAATACAGACGTAAGCATGAAATTGAAGTATTAGAAAATAGACATTTATATTAATATTGAGCCGTAGAAATTAATATATAAAATAACTTTTATAAACAAGATTTTCTAAAAAAATTCTGTTATAGACAAGTTGCCTTTGAGTACAGACTACTAATTGACGAATGTGGCAATGGGTTTTGTGTTGGCATAGCAATGCATAACACATCAATATGTTTAGTTGCGACATATAACGGTACAATTTGATGTCTTATGATTTAGTATGTAGCCAAGTTTGTACCGATTTCCTCTGGCTGTTTTATAATGTGCTTTCTTCCAACACCACTGTCTTTATTCAAACTCTATGTTCAGGTATGCGTACATGGGTCTAACTATTAGTGTGTTTACACTTGAAACCCATTTTATATTTTTGATTACACTGTTGCTGTGTGTAATCAGTGTTTAGTGTGCCATGCCAGCTGTAAATTTAAGGGTTAATTTATATTTTTGCGATGTTGTTGTAAATTTTGAACCTTAAATATTTTTTTTTTTTCTTTCATAAAAATCAACTCAAGAGTTTATAAAATTCCGACATCGATTTTTTGCGGTCATCCAGTGGACAGCGTGTGTGTGCGTCTTAAAAAGAGTTTTGTTTAACCAACTTCCATACATTTATACAGACACATACATATTTATCAGAGCTGTAAATGAATCAAATATTGAATAGATTTCACCGCGAATTAAAAATGCTTGAAAATATGAATTGAATTAATATTTGTACGAATTTTCATTAAAAAAAAAAATTAATTAAAAGAAAAATAATTATTCAGGGGTGTCATAGAAACCAATATTGTCAGAATTGGTTTTAAAACCGACAAGAAAAAATGCTTTGGTGTCATAGGGCACTGCTACACGTTCAATAAATATCGAGATATTTCTAGTATCACGAGATATTTCTAGTCTCACGATATTCATTGAACGTTTAGCAGTGCCCTATGACACCAAAGCATTTTTTCTTGTCGGTTTTAAAACCAATTCTGAAAATATTGGTTTCTATGACACCCCTGATTATTATTTTTACCAAAAGAATGTAGAAGGAATTAAAAAGTTTTACAAAGGTCTTTTGAAAAGTCTTGGGTCAATAAACATCACAATTAATTGCCCGATTCATTCAAAAATTATTTATTCTTTTACAGCATTGCTATTACGTTTGACAAAGTGTGGTTGGGGATAAAAAGTAAAAGAGTTCGACCTACATTGTCTGATAAAAGAAAGGGAGAAGAACAAACAAAACAAAAATAAATTAACAATCTTAACACCTCATTTGCTGTCAATGTATTAAATAAAGTAGAAATTTCTAGCCAAAACTTTCCACCAACATTCTATAGCTACAAGTTGACTAAGACAGATTTATTGAAATGTAAAGGAATTTTGTAATTAATACTTGTTGTTGTACAGGCACAAAAGGTATTTGATTTTATTTATAACCAATCTCCACATTTACTCTCAACATTTACAAATACCTTTAGAATGTTTAGCTAGACCAGTTGAGATTTAAAGTGTTGGTAAATTAAACATATTTTTGCCTTCTCTCAACTTTACAGTTAAAAGCCCTTTTCTTAGCCTTTGTTATTAATTATTTAAGCCTTTTTGTTTATAGTTGTTTTGTGCTTGTTCGGTTGAAATGAGTTGTTCTACATTTAAGTTTCGTTATTTTATTAATAAAACTCTGCTTTTAATAGTGCTAATTAAAGAGGGACCAAAACAGCTATAACCGCCACAGATTATGTAGTAATTTATAATTTACGTTTAAAATTATAATTATAAAACCTTGTTAAACTACAAACAAAGTCTTTATTTTGTTTTTTTTCTGGGAGGGGGGCTGTAAGTTAAGAAATTTACACCTATATAAATTATAATTATTACATTGATTTAAACTACAAAGTTTTTTTTCTATTGGAATTACTAATTTGTTTTAACTGGAATTTATCAAAGAATTAAAAAACATTTTGTTAGAAAAACTTCTGTTTTATTCAATATTTGTATTCATCAAATGACTCTTTTTTTGTAAGAAAAAGTGTTCTTTGGTGGGAGATATACTGTGAGCGTCAATATACAGTGTACACTTAATATTGTTTAAAAAATGTATTATTATATTTTGCATAATTCATAAGTAACATAAGCAAAATATAACTGATTCATAAAAAAAAAACTAAAAAATCAGCAACGTAAAAAATTAATTCAATTTCAACCGAAAAGTACCAGATTTTTTGCGACAAAATGAAATAAACAGTTTTATTAAAATTATATAAAACATTGTATTTAATATTTTGTTTGTAGCCTTTTTGCTTTTATCACAACTGACAATCTTCTAGACATATAATCAACATGTGAATCAAGCGAAATCCTATATTAATGCCTTTAGATTATTCTTCCAAGAAATATTTATTTTCCTAAATTGTTTGTCAATTTACTTTGTTATGTCTGGGAACTGCGGAGGATGATCTAAAGTTTTTAGGCAACCACTCTTGCACATCATCGTTCTGTTAGAAAATCCAGTTCTGTGCTAGTTATAATTTCTATATAGTAGGGGGAGCTACATTGTTATACCCACGTTTGTCATTCCGTTTGCAATACATCGAAATAATGGTCGTAGAACCAAAAAGTCTATATATATTCTGGATCATTATAAGATTCTAAGACGATCTAGCCATGTCGAAATCACGATATAGCTTCTAAAAAACAAAAACATAGATCAAAGTTTCAGACTACCTTGATATTTTTCAGATGTTTTTTTTCTGTTTTCTTTAAATATAATGCAGATAGTATCATGAAATTTTGCACACTTTATTTTTATTATAGAAGGACGATTCGTGCTGAAAATGGTAGGAATCGGTCCACGATTTCTTATAGTTTTCTTTTACCAGGCTGTAAATACATAAATATATTTTTTTGTAACTGAAATGTTATCAAACATTTATGTAGAAATATCGTTTCAACACTGTAAATATGTTCATACTTATTTATAAATTTCATTATCATCATTTTCCAATTGTCACAATTCTTTCATCTTTTAAATTTGCCTACAGTAAATGCTAATGTTTCGGTTATTACATGCTACTAGAAGTATTTGACAAGCAGTATATCACAAACAGATAGCATCTGTATATAACTGAAAGCTAAAAGAAAATATGCATAGTAAATGAAAAAGGAAAACGTAGAAAGAAATATGTACGAGTATGTAATATGAGGCGATGCGATGAGTGTAAGATTGGCCTAACCCACAAGCATACCTAATGGAGTTAATTTAACATTTTCTTGTAATTTGTAGGGTTTTTTAAATAGACCAAGTGCTGTCCATCTATCGATAGATTTGTCAATCAATATTTTTTTTATTTTGGTATAAAATTATGTTAACAGGGTGCAGTTGGGCTGCTAATTCGCCATTATTGACGTTTTTATATGTTTGTGGGTTAGGCCACTCTTGCACTCATCGTCTCATATAAATGCTATAATAGAATAATTTTAAAGTCGCTCTATATTTCACTTAATTTAATGCTTCTTTGTGATTTCGTTGATGTAATATATTTTATTTGCCTGGCGATTGAATTTCAATTTAAAAACGGCTAAACTTGGTTGCTTCGTTGGCTGGCTGGCTGGCGCACAAAGTCAAGCTAAGTGCAAATGATCCCAATGTAATATAAAAGATTTTTTGCAAAACACATGCACACTCCCATACATGCATGTCAACACGTCACAATGTTGGATGCCAGAACAGAAATATGTAAAATAAAAACGAGAAAATAACACACAGGAAATCCATACATAGCCATTAAATGGGTTAAATAACAGTTATTTGCATATATTGAATCTCACACAAACACAGACGCACTCATATGTTACTCATACATCTACACATTGTATATAGAGGACTATAAATAAGCTCGTTCATTTTTGTTGTTGCTCTGCCGCTGTTGTTGTATCATCACAGGATGTCTATAAAGCCCTAAACAAATTGTTATGAACTCTTTCATAACATCCTATTTATGTAAGTACACTGTCTGATAAAATAAAGTGAGGTTTTCTGTTAACCTTAAAATAATAGTTGTGTTTGCTGATTTTTTTTTTTGAAGTAAGACCCAGACTTGAATAAAACAGAAAGCTTTGATTTCTAAGTACCAGTGTTGCCAGAAAATGAATTTCTAAATATGCTAAAACTTGAAAAACTAAGTGCTAAAATGTTCTACAGAAGAAAAAATAAGTGCTAAATTTTTTCAATGTAACAATACAATTTTTATTTCAAATGTTACAAATATAAATTATAGTTTTTTCCAGGGTTCAGAAGAATTCATGTATGAACACTTAAATTTATGCATTCATGATAAATTGTCATGAATGAAATTTGCAAATGTTTTGTTTTACGCGCACATTCGAAAATGATTAGCTAAGAATTTTTTGACATTACAGCATACATAAATAAATACACTAGTTTTTTTCTTTAGAGTACATATACGTATGTGAGTAGTGAGAAGTAAAAAATGTCCAATGCTACTATACAAAAATGAAACAAAAAAATTGTTCACAATGCATGTGTTTATGTTATAACGGTTTACTTTATGATCTTCTATTTTGTGTTGTTTAACTTTAGTTGTTATGGGAAGTTAATTGTAATGTTATATTTCGTTTTGTTGCTACATATGTATGTATATTTATTAAATTATGTGTAGGTACCTAAATAATATTTAGTAAATATAAAAAAACTTCAAAATAAATTGACTAGGTTTCATACCAATTTTTATTAAAAGTTTTAATTTAAAACATAAGAAATTTTGTACATACATACATATGTATGTATTCTTTACTCATTTACAGAAGTAAAAACATTTTCAATATCAAAATTTAAGAGTTCATAATTAAGCTTTGTTATTAGAATATTAGAAAGTTTTTTCTATTCATTGCTACGCAAACGTTTGTTTATTCAATTGTAAATTCAAATCTGCACTGACCTCAATAAATCATACCACAACAATGCAAAACAAAATTACACGCATTCTTATTTTCTTCATGTATGCAGCTTCAAATAAAAACATTTTTTGCTTTTGATTTTTGAATGCTAGTGCAAAGTAAAACCTGATGCTCTTCTTATGTGAACAAATTACAAAAATGTTAATTCTCAAAAATGTCCAAATGTATGAAATAAAAAGTGTTTCTCTTATTTTCTTAATTTAGTAAGAAAAAAAAACATTACAAATCCTATCATACATGAATGAATAAAACAAAATATTTCGTGTCTCTTCATACACGAATAGAACATAACACAAAAAAAATCAAAATTTTTTTTCATGAACATGAGCGACAAATGGTTTTTTGGTTTTTTCTAATTTTGTTCATAACAATTGTTGACTTGTTTTAAAAGATTACATTTCATATATTAATTCAAAAATTTCCGTGTTCATGTACTTACCACACCGAAAGAAATTTAGTTGAAATATTAATAAAAGTTATTTTTTATTTCTCCAAAAGTATTTTTTGGAGTAAAAAAGTAAAAATTTGTTTGAGAAAAAAATTGTTTTTTATCAAGCAAATTATGCTAAAAAGCATTTAGCATAATTTTTAAAAATTTCAATGCATTTTCGAGAAACAAAATGCTAAATCTAGCACTGCAAGTGCTAAAATGGCAACACTGCTAAGTACATATAAGATATCGTAATCTGCGGTCAGAAAAATAATTGCTTTGTGTAAAATAAGAAAGTCAAACAAAAGCCTAAAGAACTTATGTGGCAGAAAACGTAAGATTACCAAGCTAGACGATTATGATATTGCAATTCTAGCAAAAAGAAATTCTTTTACGGCAGCCAGAGATTTAAAGGAGGAACTAAATTTAACGGAATTAAATATTTCGAATGGAACTGAAGAAGACCTAAGAAAAACCCTCTTCTACGAGCTGCAAATATAAAAAAGCGGTTAGACTTTGCAAAGAAATACATTAATTTAATTCAAGTAGTTTTTATTCGACCTTTTCATGTGTAATAAATAAAAATGCTTTTTTTTCAAGCTCGAGACCAGTATTGAAAATGATTTTTTTTTATTTTATTTACCGACATTTCGATGCTCTTTAATTTGGATTGAACAACAGACATTGAAGAGAAATAAACATTAAATTTCCGTGGTCCATATAAATTATTATTTATTTACAAGTCCAGATGATGATACTCAAAGAGCATCGAAATATCGGCAAATAAAATAAAATAAAATTTATTTTCAATACTGGCCTCAAGCTTGAAACAAAGGCATTTTTATTTAGAAGTACATTAATATTACGTAAAATAGTAACTGAATTAAAAATAATACTAAAATTTCTAATTATTCGCACATAATAAAAACATTTTTTTTTTTATCAAAAAACAGAAAATATTTAAAATCACACTTTATTTTGTCCGACAGTGTATGTACACTGTGTCTTTTTTCTGCTCTGAAATTTGCTTTTATTTATTTATTTTATTCCTCCATCAACAAAAACAATTTAAAATTACACGATACTTTTGTTATTGATAATTTAGCAAATTTGCAAATACATACATACAATTTAGTTTCACTAATAAATGGTTAACAAGCTTTTATACAAACAACATGAGCATCAATCAACATTCAGGTTTAATCGAATTTTCGAAATTCATGTGTAGTGAAAAAACATTGAATTAAGTGATTTGTTTTTATTTTAATTTGTTGGAAACTACATACATATGAGGGGACAAATAAAATTAAATAGCTAAACATAGTTTTAGTTATTCTTGTGCTATACTGTACGTATTTGAAATAAACTTGCATGCGGACTACGATGTCTATCATGTACTAGGTTGAGAATACTCAAATCAATATCGAAATTATAATCTTTTTAATATTCAGTTAGTTGAAATGCCATAAGATCAATTGGTTTGGTTTAGTAAGACATTCATTGGTTCAAAATAACTTTCTGAGTCGATTTAACAATGTTTGTGCTTCCGTCCGTCTTTCTGGTTGTTCATGTGCGAAAAGTACAGGTCGCAATTTTCAAGATATTTTGATAAAATTTGATTTCTGAGTTTTGTTTGGTCCAAGTACGATCGATATTGAAGTTGGTTAAAATCGTGCCATTATTTCTCGTAGCCCTCCCAAAATAGAACTTAGCAGTAATGTTTGATTTACACAAGTATCCAATCCAATTTTGACACCAAGAAATTAGTTCTATTTAAAACCTATTCATTATAAAGCCCATTTCCGCAAATAAAATTAAAAAGCTTAAATCTCTTACATATATCGGTATCCAAATTCAACACAAATACATATGTTACATATGTTCGTACATCATTGGGCAAAATTTTGTGATGATGAGTTCATAATTAGTCATAGCTTCTATAAATCTTTTATAAGAATTTTGATATCCAAATAAAATTCAGCACAAATAATTTTAATAAATACAAAGCAAATTCATCTAATTTTATAACGATCGGCTCATAATTAGTTCATAGCTCCCGTATAAGTTTATCTTTAGAAAATCACTCATACATGCAAAAAATCTTTTGCATCGAGATAAAATTTATTTCAAATATTTTGTATATGCACAGAAGTCATGCTACTAAATTTTATGTTGATAGCTCATAGCTCTCATATAGAGCTCATATCTGAAAAAGTGTGTTAGCATCGTCAACTTTTGAAAGAGAGTTGTGCTTATATACCCCGTGTAATGTACTATATGGTCAGGCTTGGCCGACTATACTTTCTTACTTGTTTAGTTTGAATTTCAGCATGAATTTTTCATTTTTGGAATTGAGTACGAGTTACGAGACATAATAAAGTTGAACATATTTACATACATACATATGTAAATCCCCATGCTATTTTTATTTTATGTATGGATACGTTTCTTCGAAAACAATTCACTGCCTACTTTAACGTGGCCTAAAAAGGACTGATAATCATTTTATGAAGGCTTAGAAAACAAAATACAGAATTAAATCTGTTCGCTAAGGGGGACACAAAACCAAACTATAGTAAGAGACAGCGGCGTAGAGGAATGTATTCTTAAATGAACAAAAATAATAAATATAAACTATTAATTATTTGTTGTGCTGCATTACTATAATTACAATTGATGTTTGCTATTTGTTGTAAAGTTACACTTTTTAAAAACGTGTAAAACTTTTTATACCCTACACCACCAGAAATATTGGTCCAACACACACCTTAAAGTATACCGATCGACTCAGAATCACTTCCTGAGTCGATTTACCGAAGTCCGTCCGTCCATTCGTCTGGCTGGCTGGCTGTACATGTAAAGCTTGTGCGCAGAGTACAACTCTTGTAAATAACTTTATTGAGATGGATTTCAACCAAATCACGTTACTGGATACTGGATTTAGAAGCTATCAGTCCATAACTGGTCCACTTCTACTATACCACCCACAAATCTCTTGTAAATAATATTATTGCGATCAAATTCAAACAAAAAAGTCTCACCTTATATCTTATCCTTTTTTTATACTCTGTTTCTTAATTTGGTGTGAATATGGAAAAATGTTAACATAAATTATGTTGGTCGTAAAACAATATATAAACAAAATTTGCACTAAGATTGAATAGAAAACACAGAATAAGAATATTCTAGTCCTATAACCAGTGTAGTTTTTGTATTTTTTATTACGTTTTGGTGGAGGGTATTAAAGATTCGGCACAGCCGAATATTGCACTCTAATCGTTTTTCCAAAAGTTTAAAATAATGATCTAAACAATTAATTTATGTTCTTGTACTTTTTTGTTCACTTATTTTAATTATGAATTTTATTTAATTTTATATGAATGTGACAACTTCCGGTGTTTATTTAAAGTATTAAGTGTAGAAATTATATAATAATAACAATAATAATCGTTATAATAAAATTAAAACACAAGCACAAACATATACACATACAATATTAAAAAAAGCACAGTGTGGGAAAAACTAATAAGAACGAACGAATTTTCAATGATGTGTAAAATAAAACGAATTCTTACTGATGTTCTTATTGTGATTCAGTATATACAGACTAATAAGCTTTCTATAAATCTCTTAAATGCTCATATTTTAATTACCTAAATGTTGTGGAAACTGTTTATACGCTCGGAAAATAAAAAATTTATATAAAGGGTCCGCCAAATAACATTTTTTTTGAAAATGCTATCAAAAAAAAACTACTGAATATTTTCTCAAATTTATTTTTTTATTTGAAAGTACAATCCTTGCGATTAATAATGGAAAATAATTTCATTTAAATGGCTGCCTCGGCTGATCATGTAGTAGCCTACACGATCGGTCCAATTTTTAAGGACATTATCGATTGTGTACAGCTGTCCGTTAATGCGTCAATTGTCTCTGGCGTGTAGGCGTAACACTTATCTTTGACGGTACCACTCAAATAATAGTCCAACGGTGTCAAATCGCAGCTCCAAAGTGGCCAAACGACATCAGCTCTGCGACTGATAATGCGATCTTCAAAAATAGGGCGCAAAACATCGAGTATAGCTTCGGCTGTGTGGCACGTAGCGCCGTCCTGTTGAAACCAAATGTTGTCAATATCCTCCTCTTCAATTTTTGGGAACTAAAATTCATTCAACATGGCCCGATAACGATCGGCATTGACTGTAACGGCCACTCCTTGCTCATTTGCGAAGAAAAATGGCCCAATGATGCCTATGGATCAAAATCCGCACCAAACAGTGACTCGTTTTGGGTGCATTGGCTTTTCAATGTATGTGTGCGGGTTTTCTGTGCCCCAAATGCGACAGTTTTGCTTGTTAACATACCCGCCAAGATCAAAATAAGCTTCATCAGAAAAGATGTTTTTTTTTTTTGGCAAAATCGGCATCTTCTGTAAGTCGATCGCAGGCCCACTTAGAGAAGCGAAGAAAAGCGTATACACAACCATATTCGTTCAGCGGAAGGATAAAACTAATTATCTGTCAAATGAGGCACTAGTTAAAAAAATGTTAAATGGCGGACCCGGCGTTTTAATTTTTGAATATTTAATAGCTACTGAAAACAATATACATCTGGGTTCTACATTTGCAAAATGAAGTGGAAGTGAAAATTTTCATTAAGTTTGTGTTCTAAATTTTGTGAAAATGTTTTAAAAAGTAAAATATCACATTTAGTTTGGTTCATCGTAGTGTAAAAGTTTCACTAGTTTTTTTAGAACGCCGTGAAATTGTCCATGTGGAATTGAAAACGAATTCAGTTTCACTTTGTATTGGAATATAGAACATAGCCGATAATCTATGTTTGCTTTAGTACTGAAAATTATTTAAAGTCTTAAATATAAAATTGAAAATATCATTCTCATTATTTTTTTCCAGTCATATAAACATTTGACATTAAGAATTAACAAAATTTATTGTGTTTAAGATTTTCTTTTTCGCATTATTGCAAATTAAAAAGCCGCTCTTATTATTTTTCACAACACTGTATGTATTTAAACTTCAAATAACTTAAGGCGATAAAATGAACATAAAGCAATTCAAAATACAAATTTAGAAACGACATCGAAAACAAAAACCATATCAAAAACCATTCACGACTTTATTAAAGACATGAATAAAAAATATACAAATAAAAAAAAATGGCTGTAAGGATACGAATATGGTTTTTATGTTTAAATTTTGTTCAAATGTTCAGAAGAAAGAAACTAAGTAGAAAACAGAAATAAATAAACAATCAAAATAAATTATTTTATATGTTTTCCCTAAAGGCAGAAATGGTAAATTTAGTACATTTATATTTTTCGACATTTACGACAATATTTTAGTATGTATCTTTCTTTTACCCTTCACCACCATAGTAGAGAGAAGGTATGTATATTGGATTTGTGCAGATGATTGTAACGCCCAAAAATATAAGTTCTTAGCACTTTATGAGTCAATTTAACGACGTTTGTCCGTCCGTTTGGCTGGCTTTCCATGTAAACCAAGGTTAGGTAAGCAGGCGGCCGTAATGTAACAACTCACTTAGGTCCATATCAAGATATTTAACGACCAATATAGAAGTACCAAAGCAGGATTTAAGTATCAAATTGCGATAGCCAATTACTTCTTCTAATGGAAGCATCTATACTCTCTAACTTCATATCTGATAAAATTTAGATAGTCTATTAAAGGAAGGTTGTCGCAAGTACTCATTGCTGGACATTGTGCGCAAATTATAGGTCATAATTTTTAAGATATTTCTATAAAATTTGAAACAATTTAAAGGGTGTCTCAACTAGAACGCAATTTTTAAATTTGTCGCCATTCGAAGTGTCATTGTTTGACATTTGAACAATTGTTATTGTTTGCTAGTAGAAGGTACGAGGTTAATAAAAATGTTGTGCTATACGAATGAACAACGCATTCTCATTGTGAAATTGTTTTACCAAAATGGTGAAAGTTTTGCGGCTACAGTTCGCAAATTGCGATCAATTTGGGGTCACAATAATGCTGCAAAAGAGTCAACTGTAAAGAGATTAATGGATAAATTTGCCGAAACTGGGTCTGTTAGTGATGTAAAGACAACAATGCACCTTCGACCAGGTCGATCGACCGAAAATATCGCAGCTGTACGTGATGATGTCGCTCAAACTCCATCCACCTCAATTCGACACCGAAAGATTTGCATCTTCATGCATACAAAGTTCAATTTGCTCAGGAACTGAAGCCAGCTGACCATGGCCAGCGAAGGGAGTTCGTTAATTGGGTATTGGAGAGACAACATTAAAATGCTGATTTTGCCGATAAAATCATCTTCAGTGACGAGGCCCATTTCCATCTTGATGGCTTCGTCAATACGCAGAATTGTCGCATTTGGGGTGAGGAAAATTTTTGAGTGATTCACGAGAAGAAAATGCATCATCAACGTGTCACTGTGTGGTGTAGTTTTTCAGCTGGAGGAATCATTGGACCTTTTTTTATGAAAATGAGGCAGGTCAAGCGCAAGCAGTCAGTGGTGTTCGGTATCGTGAAATGATAACCAGTTTTTTCTTGCCTAGAATTGAAGAAATGAATGTGGAGGGCATGTGGACGGCGCCACATGTCATACAGCCATAGAAACAATTCAATTGCTGCATCAGTCATTTGCCGACCGTATTATTTCGCGTTTTGGAGACCAGAATTGGCCGCCTAGATAGTGCGATTTAACAGCTTTAGATTTTTTTTCTTTGGGGTTTTTTTGAAGTTGAAGGTTTACGCGAATAAGCCGACGACGACTCAAGCCTTAAAAGAGGAAATTAGACGTTGCATTAATGAAATACCGCAGCCTTTATGCAAAAAGGTCATTGAAAATTTCATTAAAAGATCGCGTGTGTGTCAGCAAAGCCGCGGTGGCCATCTGCACGATATCTTGTTCCATACATAACCTCATTCTGTCTACTTTACGATATAATAAAGTTTCACGATTTTTTTTTTAAATATCTGTGTTTTATTTAAAATTTAAAAATTGCGTTCTAGTTGGGACACCATTTAGTTTGTTTGTACCATGGACGGTGGGTATCGAAATTGGTTGAAATCGGACCATTATTTCACCTAGCCCGCATAAAAATGTCTTCCCGTATTTAATATTTTGTTTATAGTCCTTTTGTCTTTATCACAGCTGGCAATCTTCTATAGGTAGACACAGAATCAACAAGCTTTTTAATGAAATCAGGCGAAATTTTGTTCCATTCATCCTGTATTACTACCTCTAGGTTGTCGTTGCAAGCAATATTTCTTTGCCTATTTTTTTTTGTCCAGATATTGCCACAGGCGTTCAATTGGACTGTTGTCTGGGCTACTGCGAAGGATGATCTAAACTTTTTGGGCAATGGTTGAGCAACCACGAATTCTGGGCTAGTTGTAAATTCTCTACACTAGGGGCTACATTTTTTAATGTCAAGATAATCTTACTTTTTCATTGTAGATTCTATAAATGCAAGACCCCTGATGCCGCCATACAATTGCAGACCATTACCGTCTTGGTAACATATTTATTACTAAAGGCTTCGTTTTTGTTTCGCCATATTTTGGGGGGGTTTTTGAATCCAAATATCTCAAACTTACTTACTTACATCGGTGAAAAAAAATAAAGCTTGTTTATAGTGTATTTGTTTGCAAAATTCAAACGTTTGGTTGTGGTGAATGACGTTATATATAATTTTGTCCGTGTGTAAATTCTAAGTCGATTGAGCCATGTCCGTCTGTCTGTGTAAAATACTCTCACCTCCAAAGGACACAACCGAAATCAAAAACGTTTACAAAAAACAGTTTATAGTTCTCCTAAGCAGTTTGTTATTGGAAATCAGCAATAAGAAGAAGACTTATGGACCAAAATGTGAGGCAAAAAGCCCTGTTCCGAAAATCACTTGAATATTAATAAATCTCTTATAAATTGCGGTACCGATCCAAAATTTTACACAGATCATTTACATACATTGCAAAATCTAGATATTGAGAATATCGGTCCATATTTGACTATATCCCCCACATAAGGTCCCCTCTCGAAATCCACGTTAATGCTAATATATATCTTATATATACCGTTATTATGTTGAAATTCGACGTGAAATTTCTTCATATGCAAAAAATTACTGTTCCAAAATTTAAGACGATCGGCCCATAATTTGGCATAGCTGCCATATAAGAACCAAAAAACAAATAAACCCACAAAAATGTCCAAAAATATCAATATCGAACCAACTTTTATACAGATCAGTAATTTTAACCCAGAAATCATATAAATTGGTCCTTAAAAGGATTTGCAACAAACAGTTATTGTTAATATCAATGGTAAAACGGACGAAAATATATGAAACACTTTGTTCACTATACAAATGCTACACAAATTTTTCTCTCCATATGTGACGTTTAAACTCAATATTGGTGTAGGGTAAATAAGATTCAGCACAGCCGAATGTAATACTCTGACTCTTGTTTATATTGAAAACGTTTTTGTTAACATATATTTTAAATGAAAATTTTTAAACTTAAAACTAATTCCATTCCTGCTACAAAATTTTAATATAATATAATAATATATAATTATGCAGGGGCAGCATTGTTCACATAAAATCCGTTTGCCTAAATGTTTTAATATTTATGTAACCAAAAAACTAAGAAATACATTTGTAACACATATTGATACACATTTTTTATTATTATTCCAACTACTTGAGTTCTTTGATAACAATCCATTGCAGCTTCTATATTGCCAGGGAACTAAATGGAACCAAAACTTTACTGACACAGGATACTCTCTAGAGAGTCACAAAACTTTAATACAGGCCCTATTTTATACAAATATCCGTAGCCATTGTTTAATAGCGAACAAAAAAGGCGTTCTTCAGATCATAGCTTCAAATTGTTGGCCCAACCGTTGCCTTTTTTAGCACAATTAAACATTTCAGTATATTTATAATTAATGGCCCTAAAGCTGTTTGAAATCTAAAAACACATAGCAGCATAATTTTTCTTTTCCGATTACGATGCAGACCTTTATTTGCACGATATTCTTCTTGTGTAACTTAAGGTCCGGTCACACTTGGCAAATATTTACTCAAAAAAGCGTAACCACTTGTTTTAGCACAAATTTGGTTAACGTTGTTTACTCTTACAAGAGTTTTGCAAGATCAAACAGCATCAAATAAAATAAAACTAAATATTTGTTGAGTCTTGTCCTAAATAAACGAAGTTTTTTAATAAATAATTTATTTAGTGCTTACGTCTTTTTCGGCAAATATTTGCCAAGGGTGACCGTACCTTTACACTGATGTTGTATTTTTTTTTTTGCGCGATTGAACATAATATTTTTTAGTTCAATGTTTATTTTAATACAAATTGTGTTTTCTTTTTGTTCAGGATCTGTGCTGGTAGCTTTAAGTTTGTTGCAATCACTGAATCTAAAAATCTCAGATTTTTTCTAGTTTGATTCTCCATTACACAGTAGATACTCGTACAAATATATTCCGATTGAATAAATTGATTTGTTAAAAAAAAAAACAAATCACTGAAAAAAACAAAATTGTTGCCACCAGATCTTTGCAAGACTGGCCCAAATTCATCCCCAATTAAAAATGCTGCTTTTAATTTCAAGTGATTTATGTGTTTAATTTTTGTAATTAATTACTCGAGTTGTCCCCCAAACGTACCGCAAATACTTATACATACATTTCTCAACAGTTGTCTTGAATCGGAATAAGCAAAGACTAAAGCAGAGTAAAGAAAAGACAAGTAAACAATGCATAGCAATAAACAGTAAACAATTTCCTGCAATTAAATGTATTTTTGTATACCCTACACCACCATAATGATTTGATTTGTGCTGATGTTTGTAACGCTCAAAAATATTAGTCCAACGCACATCTTTAAGTCTACCGATTGATCACAGAAACAGTCCGTCCGTCTGACTGGCTGTCCGTCTAAACCTTGTGTAATTTCATATTAATATTTCCATCAACTTCGGTACATTATTCACCCCTATCGTGAATAAAAATTCCACATGAAATTTGTTCCCTTTTCACAATTTTCCTATTAAAATTCAATGTTAAATATAAAAGGGAACAAATTGCATGTGGAATGGTTGGTATTGAAATTGTTTTGAATCGGTCCATTATTTCACTTAGTCCCCATTAAAATGTCGTGCCGAAATAAGACTTTATCGGTCAGAAATACCTGATTTCGCCAAAAATAAAGTTACGGTCACACTTGGAAAATATTTGCCAAAAAAGACTCGTTTATTTATTTAAAAGTACTTTCTTATTTAATTTATTTGATGCTGTTTGATCTTGCAAAACTCTTGGAAGAGTAAACAACTTCAAAAAAATTTGTGCTAAAATTAGTGGTTACGCTTTTTTGAGTAAATATTTGCCAAATGTGACTGACCGTACCTTAAGTTTCATATAAAAATTAATCATATTTGAAAAGTTTTTTAAAATCGTTCGTAAATTTCTCTTAAAAACACATGAATCCAAATAAAATTCAACACAAATATGTTTCGTAAATACGCAAATCGTATGGCCTAATTTTATGATGATCGGTCATAGCTCCTATATAAGGCCCACTTCCATAACTCCTTAACGACCATAAATCTCTTTAGAATATTTGTATCAACATACAAGTTATTAAAAATAAGTTATATATACATATATATAAAAGTGATGACGCTTTATTTTTTAACGATCGGTCCATAATTAGTCATGGCTCCTATATAAGCCTCTATTGTGAAAATTACATTAACATGCATAAATAATTTACAAGTGGTGATATCGAGATACAATTGTGTGATAATAGTTTCACAATAGGTCATAGCTCCCATATATCGTCAACTTTTGAAAAACAGTTGTTGCTCATATACCCGGTGTAATGTACTATATGGTCAGGCTTGGCCGACTATACTTTCTTACTTGTTTAGTTTGAGTTTCAGCATGAATTTTTCATTTTTGGAATTGAGTACGAGTTACGAGACATAATAAAGTTGAACATATTTACATACATACATATGTAAATCCCCATGCTATTTTTATTTTATGTATGGATACGTTTCTTCGAAAACATTTCACTGCCTACTTTAACGTGGCCTAAAAAGGGCTGATAATCATTTTATGAAGGCTTAGAAAACAAAATACAGAATTAAATCTGTTCGCTAGGGGGGACACAAAACCA
The DNA here is from genome assembly GCA_916048285.2 of Bellardia pandia. Lineage (NCBI taxonomy): Eukaryota > Metazoa > Arthropoda > Insecta > Diptera > Calliphoridae > Bellardia > Bellardia pandia. The sequence goes on from OU696529.1 coordinate 49,229,631, forward strand.
AACTATAGTAAGAGACAGCGGTGTAGAGGAATGTATTCTTAAATGAACAAAAATAATAAATATAAACTATTAATTATTTGTTGTGCTGCATTACTATAATTACAATTGATGTTTGCTATTTGTTGTAAAGTTACACTTTTTTAAAACGTGTAAAACTTTTTATACCCTACACCACCACAGTGGGTGGGTTTATTGGATTTGTGCTGATGTTTGTAACGTTCAGAAATATTGGTCGACTCAGAATAACTTTCTTCCGTCTGGCTGGCAGAGTACAGGTCGCAATTTTAAAGATATTTCGAAAAAATTTGGTACATAATAGTTTTTCGACGGATGGGATTAAAACTGCTAAAAATCTGTCCATTATTTCACCTGGCTCCCGTATAATTGTCCTCCCGAAATTGGGGTTTACCGATCATAAATGTTTGAATTATGCAAGTATCCACACAAATTTCAACACTAATGAGTGGTAAATGAAGCCAATTCAGATCTACAAATTTTGTGCAGATCGGTCCATAATTAGTTGTAGCTCCCATATAAGGCCCACTTTCGGAATTTACTTTAAAGTGTATAACTCTTTTAAAAATGTTGGTATCCAAATAACATTTAACAAAAATAAGTTGCATATGTACAGAAATGATGACACCTAATTTTATAATGGTCGGTAAATAATTAATCGAAACTCCCATATAAGAACCTCTCCGTAATTCACTTTAACCTCCATAAATCTTTAAAAATTATTTATATCAAGATAAAGTTTAACACAGAAATCATGACACTTAATTTTTGGATGATCGGCCCATAATAGGTTATATCTCCCATATAGCGCCTATATCTGAAAAACTGTTTTATACATATACTGGGTGTAGGGTATTATATGGTCGGGCTTGACCGACTATACTTTTTTTCTTGCTAAGTATATGGTTAATGATTTATTAATTAATTTAAGCGAGATATTGTGCATTAACATTTTGTTAGTGTTTCATAACTATAATTACATTTTTTGATAAAAAATAATACTAGAAAAAGAAAATTATAACGGTTATTTATTTTTATTATGCAATTTTCAACAATTTGCTATAAAATGCTGCATGGTTCGTACTTTACTGATTTTAAAAAAGGTCAAATCACATTATATGTATGTATATGGTGAATTTCACGTCAAGTGACCCAATTTTAAAAATCGATGTCTTCCGATTTGTGCCATATATTGAAAAATCCTATTATTGAATTAAAAAATAATTTTTTGATCCCATTAAGCGATTATAAAGACCTTAAAGTAAATTGTATAAGTTTTCTTTTGAGAAAAAAAGGGCCCAAATTAAAAAAAAAAAAATAAAAAAAATAATTTTTGCTAGGACCAATAAGTGAAAAACCAAAATGGACCAAAATGTCCAACTTTGACCCCCTCTAACTCCGGCAGTTCTTGACTGATAGAGCTGAAAATTTGTCTCTGGCCTACTATCCAATAGTACTAACCTTGGTGCAAATTTCATCCAAATCGGAAGACATCGATTTTTAAAATTGGGTCACTTGACGTGAAATTCACCATATAGAAAGTGGCTTAAGTTTTCCAGCATTAACAAATGTGTGATAAAAGTGTAAGTAGACTGCAAACAAAATCCCAGACTATAACTCCACAAAAGCTGTTTTTGTGCCAAGACTATTACTCGGTCACAAAACTGCTAGACTTGAATTGGCTAAAATAAACTAATAAACCTTTGTCAATAGTTAATAGTTGCACTATTTAAACATATAGTCCGATTAAAAACAATTCAATCTTGATGATCCAGATGGTTTCCACAGCTTTTTGGGAGACCTGCTGAAATAACCATGATATTTCTTAAAAAATTAATTTCGAAGGCAGTTTTTTAATGGTTTGGAGAGCTATTTGTGAAGACTTGTTTTGGTGTTTCCAAGCAACAAAAAGAATTCTTTTGTTTTATTGCACAAAATTACTAGATGAGAAATAAGTGCCATTAAAAAAAAATAGTAATGAAAATCATTTTATTTACAACAAGACATACGTGTAAGACGTCATATAAAGGTAAACAAAAAAAATGTCCTTGAATGGTCCGCATGTTCTCCAGATTTAATCATTATGAACATTTGTAGAATATTAAGGCGTCGAATTAATGAACCGTGGATATGAAAGCATATGTACATATATCACCTAAAAGAAGATGTTATGATGCTTGAAGATCTGCTTGTGTAGATGTAAAAATAAGTCTGGTAAATAGTAGCCTGATCGAATTTTAAGTTATTTTAACTTCAGTGTATTTATAGTTATGAAACATTTACACATTTTTAAGAGGTAAAATAATAACTGAAAACATAAACTAATATTTGTTATTTTTTTTTGTTCATTTCACACGCATGTAGGATAAACTGTTTTATTTTTTTTTCACTTACAGAATTGAGAAAAGTTTTATGTATTTATAGTTATGCAACGCAGATTATACTTGCAGGTATTTTTTTTTTTTGCTTTTAATAATTTTATAATTGTACTTAGTAAGTTTGAAATAACTAAAATCTTAGCCAAACCACATTAATTCGTATGCCTTCTTTTTGTGGCAAATGTGTCACCAAATGCTAGATTTTTTTAGTTTTCTTAAACACAGCCACAGTAGAAAAAAACAAATGTATTCAAATTTCAGTTTTTTTTTTTAATTTATTTTAAATGAAATCATTCCTTTACATCTGTAACTCTTTACACAGGAAATCAGAAAAATAACATTTATTTTGGGACTTAGCAAAACATCAGCAACAATAACAACAACAAATTACAACTGGTGAATTAATGCTGATTGTTTGTTTTTTTCAGTTGTTGTTGTTGGTATTTCGTTACAGTTTCTTCTTCTTGGTTTCAATTCAGTTTTGTTGAACATTTCCTTTTTTTTGTGTTTGTTTGTTTAGTATTTGTGTTGTGTTTAAGATTCTTTTTGTTTTGCTTTTCTAGTGGTTGGCTTTCTGGTTTTATTCTCATCCCAGGTTTCCATTTGGGTATTAAATTCTTTGTAACCCATTGGGATTACGAACGATAGTTTTTCATTTATTAATGCTTTAATATTTTCTTATTATTTAAAAAAAAAGAAATTTAAATTTCCTAGTGTACAGTGGTGATATTCGAAACAATTAACAACCGGTTCGCTTAAAAAAATTATATTTTTGCCAAATTTTGATAAAAATAGCGAAAATTTTAAAGTCGCATCCCAGTAACAGACCACAAGCCTCTTGAAGGAAATGATATAAACTTTTGTTTAATAAAAAAATAGTTTTGATTTTGCAAAATAAAAGTCAAAAAAAATTGCTTTATTTTTTTCTCAAAAGATTGAAGAAAACGCTATCGAAAACATCATCATCCAAGAATCCAATGTATGACCAAAATAAAATCGTTTGTTTGTACGTTTGGACAATGAACAACTGAACAATATTGTGTTTGTTGCCGAGACTAATCACCTTGATAAATACACATTATATAAAACCGTTAAAACAAAAAACATAATCACCCCAACAAATTTCATATGGAATTTTTATTCACGAGAAGGGTGAATATGCAACAACCGGTTCGCAAAATTTTTAAAATTTTAACAACCGGTTTGAGCGAACCGGTCCGAACCGGCTGAATATCAGCACTGCTAGTGTATTTAGTCAGTGTTGGAGAGTAGCGAAAGTGTAAATTATTGATTTGTTTACTGTTTATAATCATTAATTTAAATTGTTTTATGTATGTATGTATGTATATGAAAACGTTTTTTGAGTTGAAGTAGTTTTAGAAAACTAAAACGCAATGGTGTCAATGGCGTTCAGTATCGTGAAATGATAACCAGTTTTTTCTTGCTTAGAATTGTAGAAATGAATGTGGAGGGCATGTGGTTTCAACAAGACGACGCCACATGTCATACAGCCAGAGAAACAATTCAATTGCTGCATCAGTCATTTCCCGGTCGTGTTATTTCGCGTTTTGGAGACCAGAATTGGCCGCCTAGATCGTGCGATTTAACAGCTTTAGATTTTTTTCTTTGGGGTTTTTGAAGTCGATGGTTTACGCGAATAAGCCGACGACGACTCAAGCCTTAAAAGAGGAAATTGGACGCTGCATTAATGAAATACCGCAAAAAGGTCATTGAAAATTTCATTAAAAGATCGCGTGTGTGCCAGCAAAGCCGCGGCGGCCATCTGCACGATATCTTGTTCCATACATAACCTCATTCTGTCTACTTTACGATATAATAAAGTTTCACGATTTTTTTTTGTAAAGATCTGTGTCTTATTTAAAATTTAAAAATTGCGTTCTAGTTGGGACACCCTTTACATAATTATTTGAGGATGTGACTGTGTATGGCATTCAGTTAATTTGTGGAAAAACTTAACAATATTTTTGATAATATGTACATATATATATACACTCTAAAACAGTTTTGTTGAAAATTAGGTCAATATTAGTAGGCAACACTTTACCGAATATTATCGACCTAAAATTACACAACTCCTTTTTTTAAACATTTTGTTGATTTTTGAACAAAATATGTTTAACATTGATCGAGTTACACACGTATCCCACTATATAGAAAGGGTGGTCCAAAGGGTCCTAAATGAGACTACATTAGCCGAATTTCTGAAATAATTTTGGAATTTGAATAAATCGAATTTGAAAAAAATGTATTTTTGGAAAAATGAACTTTTAGGATGAAATTCTCTAGAAGAATTTGGACAAATATCGAGTTACACACGTATCCCACTATATAGAAAGGGTAGTCCAAAGGGTCCTAAATGAGACTACATTAGCCGAATTTCTGAAATAATTTTGAATTAAATGAGAATTATTCCTCTTGCGAGTATTATTCAACAAATTTTTCAAAAATTTTAATCGAAGTTACCTTCTAGTCAAATATACAATTTATTTGAAAACAAATTGTTACACTACATTTATTTTTGAATATTTCTGTTATATATTCTACATAGCCTTCCGTTGGAAAGCATAAATGTAAAAATATACAAAAAAATTCAAAGAGACACTAGCAAAATGTAATGCATTTTCTGGCCTGCTAAAGCCGTCATCAGCATTCTTTGTGTCTAATAGTGTTTTATTTTCAAACTTTGTATATTTAACTTTTTTTAATTATAAATTAAATGAGAATTATTCCTCTTGCGAGTATTATTCAACAAATTTTTCAAAAATTTTAATCGAAGTTACCTTCTAGTCAAATATACAATTTATTTGAAAACAAATTGTTACACTACATTTATTTTTGAATATTTCTGTTATATATTCTACATAGCCTTCCGTTGGAAAGCATAAATGTAAAAATATACAAAAAAATTCAAAGAGACACTAGCAAAATGTAATGCATTTTCTGGCCTGCTAAAGCCGTCATCAGCATTCTTTGTGTCTAATAGTGTTTTATTTTCAAACTTTGTATATTTAACTTTTTTTAATTATAAATTAAATGAGAATTATTCCTCTTGCGAGTATTATTCAACAAATTTTTCAAAAATTTTAATCGAAGTTACCTTCTAGTCAAATATACAATTTATTTGAAAACAAATTGTTACACTACATTTATTTTTGAATATTTCTGTTATATATTCTACATAGCCTTCCGTTGGAAAGCATAAATGTAAAAATATACAAAAAAATTCAAAGAGACACTAGCAAAATGTAATGCATTTTCTGGCCTGCTAAAGCCGTCATCAGCATTCTTTGTGTCTAATAGTGTTTTATTTTCAAACTTTGTATATTTAACTTTTTTTAATTATAAATTAAATGAGAATTATTCCTCTTGCGAGTATTATTCAACAAATTTTTCAAAAATTTTAATCGAAGTTACCTTCTAGTCAAATATACAATTTATTTGAAAACAAATTGTTACACTACATTTATTTTTGAATATTTCTGTTATATATTCTACATAGCCTTCCGTTGGAAAGCATAAATGTAAAAATATACAAAAAAATTCAAAGAGACACTAGCAAAATGTAATGCATTTTCTGGCCTGCTAAAGCCGTCATCAGCATTCTTTGTGTCTAATAGTGTTTTATTTTCAAACTTTGTATATTTAACTTTTTTTAATTATAAATTAAATGAGAATTATTCCTCTTGCGAGTATTATTCAACAAATTTTTCAAAAATTTTAATCGAAGTTACCTTCTAGTCAAATATACAATTTATTTGAAAACAAATTGTTACACTACATTTATTTTTGAATATTTCTGTTATATATTCTACATAGCCTTCCGTTGGAAAGCATAAATGTAAAAATATACAAAAAAATTCAAAGAGACACTAGCAAAATGTAATGCATTTTCTGGCCTGCTAAAGCCGTCATCAGCATTCTTTGTGTCTAATAGTGTTTTATTTTCAAACTTTGTATATTTAACTTTTTTTAATTATAAATTAAATGAGAATTATTCCTCTTGCGAGTATTATTCAACAAATTTTTCAAAAATTTTAATCGAAGTTACCTTCTAGTCAAATATACAATTTATTTGAAAACAAATTGTTACACTACATTTATTTTTGAATATTTCTGTTATATATTCTACATAGCCTTCCGTTGGAAAGCATAAATGTAAAAATATACAAAAAAATTCAAAGAGACACTAGCAAAATGTAATGCATTTTCTGGCCTGCTAAAGCCGTCATCAGCATTCTTTGTGTCTAATAGTGTTTTATTTTCAAACTTTGTATATTTAACTTTTTTTAATTATAAATTAAATGAGAATTATTCCTCTTGCGAGTATTATTCAACAAATTTTTCAAAAATTTTAATCGAAGTTACCTTCTAGTCAAATATACAATTTATTTGAAAACAAATTGTTACACTACATTTATTTTTGAATATTTCTGTTATATATTCTACATAGCCTTCCGTTGGAAAGCATAAATGTAAAAATATACAAAAAAATTCAAAGAGACACTAGCAAAATGTAATGCATTTTCTGGCCTGCTAAAGCCGTCATCAGCATTCTTTGTGTCTAATAGTGTTTTATTTTCAAACTTTGTATATTTAACTTTTTTTAATTATAAATTAAATGAGAATTATTCCTCTTGCGAGTATTATTCAACAAATTTTTCAAAAATTTTAATCGAAGTTACCTTCTAGTCAAATATACAATTTATTTGAAAACAAATTGTTACACTACATTTATTTTTGAATATTTCTGTTATATATTCTACATAGCCTTCCGTTGGAAAGCATAAATGTAAAAATATACAAAAAAATTCAAAGAGACACTAGCAAAATGTAATGCATTTTCTGGCCTGCTAAAGCCGTCATCAGCATTCTTTGTGTCTAATAGTGTTTTATTTTCAAACTTTGTATATTTAACTTTTTTTAATTATAAATTAAATGAGAATTATTCCTCTTGCGAGTATTATTCAACAAATTTTTCAAAAATTTTAATCGAAGTTACCTTCTAGTCAAATATACAATTTATTTGAAAACAAATTGTTACACTACATTTATTTTTGAATATTTCTGTTATATATTCTACATAGCCTTCCGTTGGAAAGCATAAATGTAAAAATATACAAAAAAATTCAAAGAGACACTAGCAAAATGTAATGCATTTTCTGGCCTGCTAAAGCCGTCATCAGCATTCTTTGTGTCTAATAGTGTTTTATTTTCAAACTTTGTATATTTAACTTTTTTTAATTATAAATTAAATGAGAATTATTCCTCTTGCGAGTATTATTCAACAAATTTTTCAAAAATTTTAATCGAAGTTACCTTCTAGTCAAATATACAATTTATTTGAAAACAAATTGTTACACTACATTTATTTTTGAATATTTCTGTTATATATTCTACATAGCCTTCCGTTGGAAAGCATAAATGTAAAAATATACAAAAAAATTCAAAGAGACACTAGCAAAATGTAATGCATTTTCTGGCCTGCTAAAGCCGTCATCAGCATTCTTTGTGTCTAATAGTGTTTTATTTTCAAACTTTGTATATTTAACTTTTTTTAATTATAAATTAAATGAGAATTATTCCTCTTGCGAGTATTATTCAACAAATTTTTCAAAAATTTTAATCGAAGTTACCTTCTAGTCAAATATACAATTTATTTGAAAACAAATTGTTACACTACATTTATTTTTGAATATTTCTGTTATATATTCTACATAGCCTTCCGTTGGAAAGCATAAATGTAAAAATATACAAAAAAATTCAAAGAGACACTAGCAAAATGTAATGCATTTTCTGGCCTGCTAAAGCCGTCATCAGCATTCTTTGTGTCTAATAGTGTTTTATTTTCAAACTTTGTATATTTAACTTTTTTTAATTATAAATTAAATGAGAATTATTCCTCTTGCGAGTATTATTCAACAAATTTTTCAAAAATTTTAATCGAAGTTACCTTCTAGTCAAATATACAATTTATTTGAAAACAAATTGTTACACTACATTTATTTTTGAATATTTCTGTTATATATTCTACATAGCCTTCCGTTGGAAAGCATAAATGTAAAAATATACAAAAAAATTCAAAGAGACACTAGCAAAATGTAATGCATTTTCTGGCCTGCTAAAGCCGTCATCAGCATTCTTTGTGTCTAATAGTGTTTTATTTTCAAACTTTGTATATTTAACTTTTTTTAATTATAAATTAAATGAGAATTATTCCTCTTGCGAGTATTATTCAACAAATTTTTCAAAAATTTTAATCGAAGTTACCTTCTAGTCAAATATACAATTTATTTGAAAACAAATTGTTACACTACATTTATTTTTGAATATTTCTGTTATATATTCTACATAGCCTTCCGTTGGAAAGCATAAATGTAAAAATATACAAAAAAATTCAAAGAGACACTAGCAAAATGTAATGCATTTTCTGGCCTGCTAAAGCCGTCATCAGCATTCTTTGTGTCTAATAGTGTTTTATTTTCAAACTTTGTATATTTAACTTTTTTTAATTATAAATTAAATGAGAATTATTCCTCTTGCGAGTATTATTCAACAAATTTTTCAAAAATTTTAATCGAAGTTACCTTCTAGTCAAATATACAATTTATTTGAAAACAAATTGTTACACTACATTTATTTTTGAATATTTCTGTTATATATTCTACATAGCCTTCCGTTGGAAAGCATAAATGTAAAAATATACAAAAAAATTCAAAGAGACACTAGCAAAATGTAATGCATTTTCTGGCCTGCTAAAGCCGTCATCAGCATTCTTTGTGTCTAATAGTGTTTTATTTTCAAACTTTGTATATTTAACTTTTTTTAATTATAAATTAAATGAGAATTATTCCTCTTGCGAGTATTATTCAACAAATTTTTCAAAAATTTTAATCGAAGTTACCTTCTAGTCAAATATACAATTTATTTGAAAACAAATTGTTACACTACATTTATTTTTGAATATTTCTGTTATATATTCTACATAGCCTTCCGTTGGAAAGCATAAATGTAAAAATATACAAAAAAATTCAAAGAGACACTAGCAAAATGTAATGCATTTTCTGGCCTGCTAAAGCCGTCATCAGCATTCTTTGTGTCTAATAGTGTTTTATTTTCAAACTTTGTATATTTAACTTTTTTTAATTATAAATTAAATGAGAATTATTCCTCTTGCGAGTATTATTCAACAAATTTTTCAAAAATTTTAATCGAAGTTACCTTCTAGTCAAATATACAATTTATTTGAAAACAAATTGTTACACTACATTTATTTTTGAATATTTCTGTTATATATTCTACATAGCCTTCCGTTGGAAAGCATAAATGTAAAAATATACAAAAAAATTCAAAGAGACACTAGCAAAATGTAATGCATTTTCTGGCCTGCTAAAGCCGTCATCAGCATTCTTTGTGTCTAATAGTGTTTTATTTTCAAACTTTGTATATTTAACTTTTTTTAATTATAAATTAAATGAGAATTATTCCTCTTGCGAGTATTATTCAACAAATTTTTCAAAAATTTTAATCGAAGTTACCTTCTAGTCAAATATACAATTTATTTGAAAACAAATTGTTACACTACATTTATTTTTGAATATTTCTGTTATATATTCTACATAGCCTTCCGTTGGAAAGCATAAATGTAAAAATATACAAAAAAATTCAAAGAGACACTAGCAAAATGTAATGCATTTTCTGGCCTGCTAAAGCCGTCATCAGCATTCTTTGTGTCTAATAGTGTTTTATTTTCAAACTTTGTATATTTAACTTTTTTTAATTATAAATTAAATGAGAATTATTCCTCTTGCGAGTATTATTCAACAAATTTTTCAAAAATTTTAATCGAAGTTACCTTCTAGTCAAATATACAATTTATTTGAAAACAAATTGTTACACTACATTTATTTTTGAATATTTCTGTTATATATTCTACATAGCCTTCCGTTGGAAAGCATAAATGTAAAAATATACAAAAAAATTCAAAGAGACACTAGCAAAATGTAATGCATTTTCTGGCCTGCTAAAGCCGTCATCAGCATTCTTTGTGTCTAATAGTGTTTTATTTTCAAACTTTGTATATTTAACTTTTTTTAATTATAAATTAAATGAGAATTATTCCTCTTGCGAGTATTATTCAACAAATTTTTCAAAAATTTTAATCGAAGTTACCTTCTAGTCAAATATACAATTTATTTGAAAACAAATTGTTACACTACATTTATTTTTGAATATTTCTGTTATATATTCTACATAGCCTTCCGTTGGAAAGCATAAATGTAAAAATATACAAAAAAATTCAAAGAGACACTAGCAAAATGTAATGCATTTTCTGGCCTGCTAAAGCCGTCATCAGCATTCTTTGTGTCTAATAGTGTTTTATTTTCAAACTTTGTATATTTAACTTTTTTTAATTATAAATTAAATGAGAATTATTCCTCTTGCGAGTATTATTCAACAAATTTTTCAAAAATTTTAATCGAAGTTACCTTCTAGTCAAATATACAATTTATTTGAAAACAAATTGTTACACTACATTTATTTTTGAATATTTCTGTTATATATTCTACATAGCCTTCCGTTGGAAAGCATAAATGTAAAAATATACAAAAAAATTCAAAGAGACACTAGCAAAATGTAATGCATTTTCTGGCCTGCTAAAGCCGTCATCAGCATTCTTTGTGTCTAATAGTGTTTTATTTTCAAACTTTGTATATTTAACTTTTTTTAATTATAAATTAAATGAGAATTATTCCTCTTGCGAGTATTATTCAACAAATTTTTCAAAAATTTTAATCGAAGTTACCTTCTAGTCAAATATACAATTTATTTGAAAACAAATTGTTACACTACATTTATTTTTGAATATTTCTGTTATATATTCTACATAGCCTTCCGTTGGAAAGCATAAATGTAAAAATATACAAAAAAATTCAAAGAGACACTAGCAAAATGTAATGCATTTTCTGGCCTGCTAAAGCCGTCATCAGCATTCTTTGTGTCTAATAGTGTTTTATTTTCAAACTTTGTATATTTAACTTTTTTTAATTATAAATTAAATGAGAATTATTCCTCTTGCGAGTATTATTCAACAAATTTTTCAAAAATTTTAATCGAAGTTACCTTCTAGTCAAATATACAATTTATTTGAAAACAAATTGTTACACTACATTTATTTTTGAATATTTCTGTTATATATTCTACATAGCCTTCCGTTGGAAAGCATAAATGTAAAAATATACAAAAAAATTCAAAGAGACACTAGCAAAATGTAATGCATTTTCTGGCCTGCTAAAGCCGTCATCAGCATTCTTTGTGTCTAATAGTGTTTTATTTTCAAACTTTGTATATTTAACTTTTTTTAATTATAAATTAAATGAGAATTATTCCTCTTGCGAGTATTATTCAACAAATTTTTCAAAAATTTTAATCGAAGTTACCTTCTAGTCAAATATACAATTTATTTGAAAACAAATTGTTACACTACATTTATTTTTGAATATTTCTGTTATATATTCTACATAGCCTTCCGTTGGAAAGCATAAATGTAAAAATATACAAAAAAATTCAAAGAGACACTAGCAAAATGTAATGCATTTTCTGGCCTGCTAAAGCCGTCATCAGCATTCTTTGTGTCTAATAGTGTTTTATTTTCAAACTTTGTATATTTAACTTTTTTTAATTATAAATTAAATGAGAATTATTCCTCTTGCGAGTATTATTCAACAAATTTTTCAAAAATTTTAATCGAAGTTACCTTCTAGTCAAATATACAATTTATTTGAAAACAAATTGTTACACTACATTTATTTTTGAATATTTCTGTTATATATTCTACATAGCCTTCCGTTGGAAAGCATAAATGTAAAAATATACAAAAAAATTCAAAGAGACACTAGCAAAATGTAATGCATTTTCTGGCCTGCTAAAGCCGTCATCAGCATTCTTTGTGTCTAATAGTGTTTTATTTTCAAACTTTGTATATTTAACTTTTTTTAATTATAAATTAAATGAGAATTATTCCTCTTGCGAGTATTATTCAACAAATTTTTCAAAAATTTTAATCGAAGTTACCTTCTAGTCAAATATACAATTTATTTGAAAACAAATTATAACAGAAATATTCAAAAATAAATGTAGTGTAACAATTTGTTTTCAAATAAATTGTATATTTGACTAGAAGGTAACTTCGATTAAAATTTTTGAAAAATTTGTTGAATAATACTCGCAAGAGGAATAATTCTCATTTAATTTATAATTAAAAAAAGTTAAATATACAAAGTTTGAAAATAAAACACTATTAGACACAAAGAATGCTGATGACGGCTTTAGCAGGCCAGAAAATGCATTACATTTTGCTAGTGTCTCTTTGAATTTTTTTGTATATTTTTACATTTATGCTTTCCAACGGAAGGCTATGTAGAATATATAACAGAAATATTCAAAAATAAATGTAGTGTAACAATTTGTTTTCAAATAAATTGTATATTTGACTAGAAGGTAACTTCGATTAAAATTTTTGAAAAATTTGTTGAATAATACTCGCAAGAGGAATAATTCTCATTTAATTTATAATTAAAAAAAGTTAAATATACAAAGTTTGAAAATAAAACACTATTAGACACAAAGAATGCTGATGACGGCTTTAGCAGGCCAGAAAATGCATTACATTTTGCTAGTGTCTCTTTGAATTTTTTTGTATATTTTTACATTTATGCTTTCCAACGGAAGGCTATGTAGAATATATAACAGAAATATTCAAAAATAAATGTAGTGTAACAATTTGTTTTCAAATAAATTGTATATTTGACTAGAAGGTAACTTCGATTAAAATTTTTGAAAAATTTGTTGAATAATACTCGCAAGAGGAATAATTCTCATTTAATTTATAATTAAAAAAAGTTAAATATACAAAGTTTGAAAATAAAACACTATTAGACACAAAGAATGCTGATGACGGCTTTAGCAGGCCAGAAAATGCATTACATTTTGCTAGTGTCTCTTTGAATTTTTTTTGTATATTTTTACATTTATGCTTTCCAACGGAAGGCTATGTAGAATATATAACAGAAATATTCAAAAATAAATGTAGTGTAACAATTTGTTTTCAAATAAATTGTATATTTGACTAGAAGGTAACTTCGATTAAAATTTTTGAAAAATTTGTTGAATAATACTCGCAAGAGGAATAATTCTCATTTAATTTATAATTAAAAAAAGTTAAATATACAAAGTTTGAAAATAAAACACTATTAGACACAAAGAATGCTGATGACGGCTTTAGCAGGCCAGAAAATGCATTACATTTTGCTAGTGTCTCTTTGAATTTTTTTGTATATTTTTACATTTATGCTTTCCAACGGAAGGCTATGTAGAATATATAACAGAAATATTCAAAAATAAATGTAGTGTAACAATTTGTTTTCAAATAAATTGTATATTTGACTAGAAGGTAACTTCGATTAAAATTTTTGAAAAATTTGTTGAATAATACTCGCAAGAGGAATAATTCTCATTTAATTTATAATTAAAAAAAGTTAAATATACAAAGTTTGAAAATAAAACACTATTAGACACAAAGAATGCTGATGACGGCTTTAGCAGGCCAGAAAATGCATTACATTTTGCTAGTGTCTCTTTGAATTTTTTTGTATATTTTTACATTTATGCTTTCCAACGGAAGGCTATGTAGAATATATAACAGAAATATTCAAAAATAAATGTAGTGTAACAATTTGTTTTCAAATAAATTGTATATTTGACTAGAAGGTAACTTCGATTAAAATTTTTGAAAAATTTGTTGAATAATACTCGCAAGAGGAATAATTCTCATTTAATTTATAATTAAAAAAAGTTAAATATACAAAGTTTGAAAATAAAACACTATTAGACACAAAGAATGCTGATGACGGCTTTAGCAGGCCAGAAAATGCATTACATTTTGCTAGTGTCTCTTTGAATTTTTTTGTATATTTTTACATTTATGCTTTCCAACGGAAGGCTATGTAGAATATATAACAGAAATATTCAAAAATAAATGTAGTGTAACAATTTGTTTTCAAATAAATTGTATATTTGACTAGAAGGTAACTTCGATTAAAATTTTTGAAAAATTTGTTGAATAATACTCGCAAGAGGAATAATTCTCATTTAATTTATAATTAAAAAAAGTTAAATATACAAAGTTTGAAAATAAAACACTATTAGACACAAAGAATGCTGATGACGGCTTTAGCAGGCCAGAAAATGCATTACATTTTGCTAGTGTCTCTTTGAATTTTTTTGTATATTTTTACATTTATGCTTTCCAACGGAAGGCTATGTAGAATATATAACAGAAATATTCAAAAATAAATGTAGTGTAACAATTTGTTTTCAAATAAATTGTATATTTGACTAGAAGGTAACTTCGATTAAAATTTTTGAAAAATTTGTTGAATAATACTCGCAAGAGGAATAATTCTCATTTAATTTATAATTAAAAAAAGTTAAATATACAAAGTTTGAAAATAAAACACTATTAGACACAAAGAATGCTGATGACGGCTTTAGCAGGCCAGAAAATGCATTACATTTTGCTAGTGTCTCTTTGAATTTTTTTGTATATTTTTACATTTATGCTTTCCAACGGAAGGCTATGTAGAATATATAACAGAAATATTCAAAAATAAATGTAGTGTAACAATTTGTTTTCAAATAAATTGTATATTTGACTAGAAGGTAACTTCGATTAAAATTTTTGAAAAATTTGTTGAATAATACTCGCAAGAGGAATAATTCTCATTTAATTTATAATTAAAAAAAGTTAAATATACAAAGTTTGAAAATAAAACACTATTAGACACAAAGAATGCTGATGACGGCTTTAGCAGGCCAGAAAATGCATTACATTTTGCTAGTGTCTCTTTGAATTTTTTTGTATATTTTTACATTTATGCTTTCCAACGGAAGGCTATGTAGAATATATAACAGAAATATTCAAAAATAAATGTAGTGTAACAATTTGTTTTCAAATAAATTGTATATTTGACTAGAAGGTAACTTCGATTAAAATTTTTGAAAAATTTGTTGAAATAATTTTGGAAAAGTTCATTTTTCCAAAAATACGTTTTTTTCAAATTCGATTTATTCAAATTCCAAAATTATTTCAGAAATTCGGCTAATGTAGTCTCATTTAGGACCCTTTGGACTACCCTTTCTATATAGTGGGATACGTGTGTAACTCGATATTTGTCCAAATTCTTCTAGAGAATTTCATCCTAAAAGTTCATTTTTCCAAAAATACATTTTTTTCAAATTCGATTTATTCAAATTCCAAAATTATTTCAGAAATTCGGCTAATGTAGTCTCATTTAGGACCCTTTGGACTACCCTTTCTATATAGTGGGATACGTGTGTAACTCGATATTTGTCCAAATTCTTCTAGAGAATTTCATCCTAAAAGTTCATTTTTCCAAAAATACGTTTTTTTCAAATTCGATTTATTCAAATTCCAAAATTATTTCAGAAATTCGGCTAATGTAGTCTCATTTAGGACCCTTTGGACTACCCTTTCTATATAGTGGGATACGTGTGTAACTCGATATTTGTCCAAATTCTTCTAGAGAATTTCATCCTAAAAGTTCATTTTTCCAAAAATACATTTTTTTCAAATTCGATTTATTCAAATTCCAAAATTATTTCAGAAATTCGGCTAATGTAGTCTCATTTAGGACCCTTTGGACTACCCTTTCTATATAGTGGGATACGTGTGTAACTCGATATTTGTCCAAATTCTTCTAGAGAATTTCATCCTAAAAGTTCATTTTTCCAAAAATACATTTTTTTCAAATTCGATTTATTCAAATTCCAAAATTATTTCAGAAATTCGGCTAATGTAGTCTCATTTAGGACCCTTTGGACTACCCTTTCTATATAGTGGGATACGTGTGTAACTCGATATTTCTCCAAATTCTTCTAGAGAATTTCATCCTAAAAGTTCATTTTTCCAAAAATACGTTTTTTTCAAATTCGATTTATTCAAATTCCAAAATTATTTCAGAAATTCGGCTAATGTAGTCTCATTTAGGACCCTTTGGACTACCCTTTCTATATAGTGGGATACGTGTGTAACTCGATATTTGTCCAAATTCTTCTAGAGAATTTCATCCTAAAAGTTCATTTTTCAAAGAATACATTTTTTTCAAATTCGATTTATTCAAATTCCAAAATTATTTCAGAAATTCGGCTAATGTAGTCTCATTTAGGACCCTTTGGACTACCCTTTCTATATAGTGGGATACGTGTGTAACTCGATATTTGTCCAAATTCTTCTAGAGAATTTCATCCTAAAAGTTCATTTTTCCAAAAATACATTTTTTTCAAATTCGATTTATTCAAATTCCAAAATTATTTCAGAAATTCGGCTAATGTAGTCTCATTTAGGACCCTTTGGACTACCCTTTCTATATAGTGGGATACGTGTGTAACTCGATATTTGTCCAAATTCTTCTAGAGAATTTCATCCTAAAAGTTCATTTTTCCAAAAATACATTTTTTTCAAATTCGATTTATTCAAATTCCAAAATTATTTCAGAAATTCGGCTAATGTAGTCTCATTTAGGACCCTTTGGACTACCCTTTCTATATAGTGGGATACGTGTGTAACTCGATATTTGTCCAAATTCTTCTAGAGAATTTCATCCTAAAAGTTCATTTTTCCAAAAATACGTTTTTTTCAAATTCGATTTATTCAAATTCCAAAATTATTTCAGAAATTCGGCTAATGTAGTCTCATTTAGGACCCTTTGGACTACCCTTTCTATATAGTGGGATACGTGTGTAACTCGATATTTGTCCAAATTCTTCTA
Source organism: Bellardia pandia (assembly GCA_916048285.2). NCBI lineage: Eukaryota > Metazoa > Arthropoda > Insecta > Diptera > Calliphoridae > Bellardia > Bellardia pandia. Next base: position 49,246,891 of record OU696529.1, read on the forward strand.
GAGAATTTCATCCTAAAAGTTCATTTTTCCAAAAATACATTTTTTTCAAATTCGATTTATTCAAATTCCAAAATTATTTCAGAAATTCGGCTAATGTAGTCTCATTTAGGACCCTTTGGACTACCCTTTCTATATAGTGGGATACGTGTGTAACTCGATATTTGTCCAAATTCTTCTAGAGAATTTCATCCTAAAAGTTCATTTTTCCAAAAATACGTTTTTTTCAAATTCGATTTATTCAAATTCCAAAATTATTTCAGAAATTCGGCTAATGTAGTCTCATTTAGGACCCTTTGGACTACCCTTTCTATATAGTGGGATACGTGTGTAACTCGATATTTGTCCAAATTCTTCTAGAGAATTTCATCCTAAAAGTTCATTTTTCCAAAAATACATTTTTTTCAAATTCGATTTATTCAAATTCCAAAATTATTTCAGAAATTCGGCTAATGTAGTCTCATTTAGGACCCTTTGGACTACCCTTTCTATATAGTGGGATACGTGTGTAACTCGATATTTGTCCAAATTCTTCTAGAGAATTTCATCCTAAAAGTTCATTTTTCCAAAAATACATTTTTTTCAAATTCGATTTATTCAAATTCCAAAATTATTTCAGAAATTCGGCTAATGTAGTCTCATTTAGGACCCTTTGGACTACCCTTTCTATATAGTGGGATACGTGTGTAACTCGATATTTGTCCAAATTCTTCTAGAGAATTTCATCCTAAAAGTTCATTTTTCCAAAAATACGTTTTTTTCAAATTCGATTTATTCAAATTCCAAAATTATTTCAGAAATTCGGCTAATGTAGTCTCATTTAGGACCCTTTGGACTACCCTTTCTATATAGTGGGATACGTGTGTAACTCGATATTTGTCCAAATTCTTCTAGAGAATTTCATCCTAAAAGTTCATTTTTCCAAAAATACATTTTTTTCAAATTCGATTTATTCAAATTCCAAAATTATTTCAGAAATTCGGCTAATGTAGTCTCATTTAGGACCCTTTGGACTACCCTTTCTATATAGTGGGATACGTGTGTAACTCGATATTTCTCCAAATTCTTCTAGAGAATTTCATCCTAAAAGTTCATTTTTCCAAAAATACGTTTTTTTCAAATTCGATTTATTCAAATTCCAAAATTATTTCAGAAATTCGGCTAATGTAGTCTCATTTAGGACCCTTTGGACTACCCTTTCTATATAGTGGGATACGTGTGTAACTCGATATTTGTCCAAATTCTTCTAGAGAATTTCATCCTAAAAGTTCATTTTTCCAAAAATACATTTTTTTCAAATTCGATTTATTCAAATTCCAAAATTATTTCAGAAATTCGGCTAATGTAGTCTCATTTAGGACCCTTTGGACTACCCTTTCTATATAGTGGGATACGTGTGTAACTCGATATTTGTCCAAATTCTTCTAGAGAATTTCATCCTAAAAGTTCATTTTTCCAAAAATACGTTTTTTTCAAATTCGATTTATTCAAATTCCAAAATTATTTCAGAAATTCGGCTAATGTAGTCTCATTTAGGACCCTTTGGACTACCCTTTCTATATAGTGGGATACGTGTGTAACTCGATATTTGTCCAAATTCTTCTAGAGAATTTCATCCTAAAAGTTCATTTTTCCAAAAATACATTTTTTTCAAATTCGATTTATTCAAATTCCAAAATTATTTCAGAAATTCGGCTAATGTAGTCTCATTTAGGACCCTTTGGACTACCCTTTCTATATAGTGGGATACGTGTGTAACTCGATATTTGTCCAAATTCTTCTAGAGAATTTCATCCTAAAAGTTCATTTTTCCAAAAATACATTTTTTTCAAATTCGATTTATTCAAATTCCAAAATTATTTCAGAAATTCGGCTAATGTAGTCTCATTTAGGACCCTTTGGACTACCCTTTCTATATAGTGGGATACGTGTGTAACTCGATATTTGTCCAAATTCTTCTAGAGAATTTCATCCTAAAAGTTCATTTTTCCAAAAATACGTTTTTTTCAAATTCGATTTATTCAAATTCCAAAATTATTTCAGAAATTCGGCTAATGTAGTCTCATTTAGGACCCTTTGGACTACCCTTTCTATATAGTGGGATACGTGTGTAACTCGATATTTGTCCAAATTCTTCTAGAGAATTTCATCCTAAAAGTTCATTTTTCCAAAAATACATTTTTTTCAAATTCGATTTATTCAAATTCCAAAATTATTTCAGAAATTCGGCTAATGTAGTCTCATTTAGGACCCTTTGGACTACCCTTTCTATATAGTGGGATACGTGTGTAACTCGATATTTCTCCAAATTCTTCTAGAGAATTTCATCCTAAAAGTTCATTTTTCCAAAAATACGTTTTTTTCAAATTCGATTTATTCAAATTCCAAAATTATTTCAGAAATTCGGCTAATGTAGTCTCATTTAGGACCCTTTGGACTACCCTTTCTATATAGTGGGATACGTGTGTAACTCGATATTTGTCCAAATTCTTCTAGAGAATTTCATCCTAAAAGTTCATTTTTCCAAAAATACATTTTTTTCAAATTCGATTTATTCAAATTCCAAAATTATTTCAGAAATTCGGCTAATGTAGTCTCATTTAGGACCCTTTGGACTACCCTTTCTATATAGTGGGATACGTGTGTAACTCGATATTTGTCCAAATTCTTCTAGAGAATTTCATCCTAAAAGTTCATTTTTCCAAAAATACATTTTTTTCAAATTCGATTTATTCAAATTCCAAAATAATTTCAGAAATTCGGCTAATGTAGTCTCATTTAAGACCCTTTGGACTACCCTTTCTATATAGTGGGATACGTGTGTAACTCGATATTTGTCCAAATTCTTCTAGAGAATTTCATCCTAAAAGTTCATTTTTCCAAAAATACATTTTTTTCAAATTCGATTTATTCAAATTCCAAAATTATTTCAGAAATTCGGCTAATGTAGTCTCATTTAGGACCCTTTGGACTACCCTTTCTATATAGTGGGATACGTGTGTAACTCGATATTTGTCCAAATTCTTCTAGAGAATTTCATCCTAAAAGTTCATTTTTCCAAAAATACATTTTTTTCAAATTCGATTTATTCAAATTCCAAAATTATTTCAGAAATTCGGCTAATGTAGTCTCATTTAGGACCCTTTGGACTACCCTTTCTATATAGTGGGATACGTGTGTAACTCGATATTTGTCCAAATTCTTCTAGAGAATTTCATCCTAAAAGTTCATTTTTCCAAAAATACATTTTTTTCAAATTCGATTTATTCAAATTCCAAAATTATTTCAGAAATTCGGCTAATGTAGTCTCATTTAGGACCCTTTGGACTACCCTTTCTATATAGTGGGATACGTGTGTAACTCGATATTTCTCCAAATTCTTCTAGAGAATTTCATCCTAAAAGTTCATTTTTCCAAAAATACGTTTTTTTCAAATTCGATTTATTCAAATTCCAAAATTATTTCAGAAATTCGGCTAATGTAGTCTCATTTAGGACCCTTTGGACTACCCTTTCTATATAGTGGGATACGTGTGTAACTCGATATTTGTCCAAATTCTTCTAGAGAATTTCATCCTAAAAGTTCATTTTTCAAAGAATACATTTTTTTCAAATTCGATTTATTCAAATTCCAAAATTATTTCAGAAATTCGGCTAATGTAGTCTCATTTAGGACCCTTTGGACTACCCTTTCTATATAGTGGGATACGTGTGTAACTCGATATTTGTCCAAATTCTTCTAGAGAATTTCATCCTAAAAGCTACATTTTTCAAAATGCAAGTAAATTTGACTGTTAAGTGCTTAACAGTGGTCTGTTGACTGTAACATTATCAATGTTAGCAAATATGGTTTTTGTCTTTGCTACTCAAATTCGAATTTATCTTCACACACATGAAATGCACTGCATAAGAATTATAATTAGTAAAACATTTTCCGCATTTTGAATACAAACATTTAAATGCATTGCTTTTTTCATTTTTATGTGTGTACAAATGATATGTTTTTAAACATTGAAACTTTTTTTCACAAATTTGGCACACTAACATTTTTTTATTTAAACAATATTTTCTGATTAATTTTTAGTATATAGCTTAAGTGTATGACTTTGGGTTCATCACAAACTAATTATTAATATTTTTAATACTTAAAACACAACGAAATTTTATTTTTTCTTCGGAGAAAATATGACGCTATTGAAATAAAAACTCTTTAATGCTTCTTTTTCATTTAAAGCCTCTATAATATATTATTTGTTATTTTTTTGGACAGATATGCTTAGTATTAAACATTTTCTTTTTATTTAGGCATATTGAACTTATTTTTAAACAAGATTTGTTTAAAAATTAACAATTTCAATATAAAAGTAGTATTTTTGTTTAAAATTAGACAAAGTATATTTCTTTCTCTCGCTTTTATCTGTTTTAACAACAAAATCGATGTAATTTTAGACAACAAGAATTTTTCAACAGGAATTTAAACAAAATATGATGGTAATTTTGATACAAAGTTTTAGAGTGTATATATATAAATTAATGTTTTGTTCTACACTAACAAAATATACAGAAATGTACATGCTACTGTTTACTTGCAATAATGCAAGACCTTTTACACAAGATTGTGAATTGCGATAATATATTAAAATGCACATTTTTGCAATAAATGTTTTTTGTTTATTAGACTACAACATTTTTTCATTTAAATTTCTGTTGGTTTTCTTTTTATGGAGCTTTGAAAACAAAAAAAGGCACTGCATAAAATTAGCTGTGAGCCACTGTATTCTATATATGTATGTATGTATGTATATTAACGCTCAAAAATAATTTCTGTCGCATTCACTTGCACTTTCACAGTTTCAGTCATATCATACCCGAAAATGTTGACTTTTAGGAACGTGTGGTATATATCCTTTTATATTTTTTCTGCTGTCTGTAGTTTTGTATTTTGTTTTGTTTGCGGTGTATATTTTCGAAAGACCTTTTTAACAAAGTAGGTCCTTTTTACACAATCAAAACACTTCACACTATAATATTTTTGTGTTTTTTTTTTTTTTCATTTTGGTCAGTGGTCACATTAACAAAACATCACGTTTAGAGTGTAGTTATATTTTAGATGCTGTGTGTTGAAGGTCCTTGTGTTTTGGATAAATTTAATTTAAAACAAGTAAGAAAGTATAGTCGGTCAAGCCCGACTATATAATACCCTACACCCAGTATATGTATAAAACAGTTTGCAGAAATGGGCGCTATATGGACATCCAAAAATTTAGTGCCATGACTTCTGTGAATATAAATATTATGTATGTTAAACGATGTAAATACTTTTAAAAAATTTATGGAGCAATTACGGAGAGGGTCTTATTTGGGAGATTTGACTAATTATGGACCGATCATCATAAAATTGTACCATATTATTTGAATATATATCAATATTTTAAAGTGATTTTTGGAAGTGGGCCTTATATGGGAGCTATGATCATTTATGGACCAATCTGCATATAATTTGTAAATGTGATTTGGCTTCATTTACCACTCAATTGTGGTGAAATTTGTGTGGATACTGGTATAATTCAAACATTTATGAATGTTAAACCCCTATTTCGGGAGGACATTTATATGGGGGCCAGGTGAAATAATGGACCGATTTCCACTAGTTTCAATCCAATTCATACTTGGGCCGAACAAATATCATTTACCAAATTTTATCGAAATATCTTTAAAATTGCGACCTGTACTCTGCGCACAAGCTTTACATGGACGGACGGACGGACATTGTTAAATCGACTGAGGAAGTGATTCTAAATCGATCGGTATACTTTAAGATAGATGTTGGACCAATATTTCTGGACGTTACAAACATCAGCACAAATCCAATATACCCTCCCCACTATGGTGGTGTAGGGTATAATTAAGTGTTAAAGCGAATAAATACGATTCACATGAATAGCAAAGAAAACCTTGCACAACTTAACAATTGAATACCTTTCCTTGCCACATTTTATTACTTTTATCTTTAAAACTTCAGCCATATTCTGCAAAAGAGTCTGCTGAAACATAGTTTTTTTTTAGATATAACCTTAACCATTTTTCTGGCAAATGCTTTTAATAAAATAATCCTTTTTAAAATTACTTACAAATATTTTCCCTTTAACAATTGTAAATATTTTTCATTTGTCTATCAAATCTTATTAAAACTGTGCTGAAACTTATTTAAAGTATTTAATATAATTTTCATTTAATAACTTAAATACACGTTTGCTTTTATACTTTTAATTTTTTATTCTCTGCTGTATTTATTGTCACATTGTCTAACAATGGCAGGCTTTAAGGACACTTTTGATGTGCTTACTTGTAAATAAGTAAAAAAGGATTTCATTTTTATTTTGTTTTATTTCATTCTCTTTCTTTTTTCTTTCCAATGTTTTTGTCACAATGTCTTCTCTTACTGTTTTTTCACCGCATTAAATTAAATTTTACTTAAAATATAATAATGGAAAAGATTTTCTTGTAATTGCAGTTTGTTCTTGAGAAATAAAATAAAGTGTATTTAAGTATTTTTAATTATTAATTATGTGCATTAATAATGTTTGAGCATAAGATATTTTTTTTTATAAATACATACAGTCGTATTCATAAAAATAAAGTAGGTTTGAAGTGTGCTTTTAAACAAAATTTTCATACAAAATTTTCTTAAAGTACATTTGAAGTCTACTTTAATTTTTTATGAATAAGGTACTAGGAGGAAATGTTATTTATGTGTAATTTCATTCTTCATTTTTATGAAAATTAACATCAGAACTTTAGCTATGAAAACATGTACGAGGGCGGTTCGGAAACTTCTTAGCCTAGCACAGAAAGAGAATAGTTTGTTTTTCAAAAACATTTTTATTTTTCAATATAATCTCCTGAAACTTTAATACACTTAGTCCAACGCTTATCTAGCGATTCTATTCCTTGATTAAAATAGTTTTTTTAATCAAGGCCTTCAAAATAGTGGTTTACAACTGTAATTCCATCTTTATTTTGATATTTTTTTTTAGATTTGGGAACAGGTAAAAGTCGCTGGGAGCTAAATCAGGACAATAAGGTGGGTGGTCAAGCAACGCGTACCTTAATTCGTTGATTTTAGCCAGTGCTAAAACACTCTTGTGCGCTGGTGCGTTGTCTGGATGAAAAATTATTTGTTTGTGTTGTCAGCCAGGACGTTTTTCTCGTATTTTTTGCATATAGTCAATCAATAAAATAGCTTTGAAGTCCCAAAAATCCGTCGCCATAACCTTACCAGACGATTGAATTGTTTTTGCTTTCTTTAGGGCACTTGCTCCAGCTTCAGTCCATTTCTTGAATTGTACTTTGGTCTCTGGAGTATAGTGGTGTATCCGTGTCTCATCAACAGTTATGAAACGATGCTTAAAATCCATTTTATTTTTCTTAAAACGATCCAAACCAGCTGGAGAAATTTTCATTCTTATGCGTTTTTAGTCGACTGTTAACAAATGCGGCACCCATCTTGCAGAAAGCCTTTTCATCTGTAGTTCTTCATGCAAAATTAAATGGACTCGATCATTTAAGATGCCCATGATATTAAGCTAGATTTACACGATTGAAATTTTCTTCAAAATTGCTCTTTAAAATGCTTCAAATTCGTGTAAACAGCAAAATTTCTTCAAAACTTATTTATTTAATAACTAATAATAACTATTAAATAAATAAATTTTGAAGAATTTTTGCTGTTTACACGAGTTTTGAAGAGCCATTTTGAAGAAAATTTCAATCGTGTAAATCTAGCTTTAGCTATTTCACGCACTTTTATTCGTCGATCATTTATTACCATATCATGCACTTTGGCTACAATTTCTGTTGTTGTTGCTGTTTTTGGACGTCCACTCATGGTTCATCCGCAATACTTGTACGACCACGTTTGCGTATGAAGGAACACTTTCACCTAACACATTCACCATATCATTATTAATTTCTTGTCCCGAGAAACCTTTTTGATTATTAAATATGACACCACGAATTTCTAATTTTTCAATTGTAAACAAATCGCGGATGCGTCTTTATTGAACACCTCTTTCTATATAAAGGAATTCCCAGCTTGAAAAGAAATTCAACATGTGTTCAGATGGAAGTTTCCAAAACACAGATGGAAGTTTCCAAAACACTTAACTTTTTTCTGTTTATACTGCTCTTTCTGTTCGAGGCTAAGAACCGCCCTCGTATATATTATACAGATTTTTCTTTATATTTTCTGACATAATTCAGCTTAATATTTGCGAATGTAACAAAACCGGAAATGTATTTCACATTTGTGGTAACCAAATTTAGGTTCCCTGTATATAAAATTTATATCTTTAAAGACAATATTCAGTTCAAGTTCAAAGCATTCTATGTTGACGTCTCAAGTTACAACGATAGGTGCCACTGTTACACAGTTTACAGCAGTGGTGATCCTGCAGATTATTTTAAATTGGAAAATAAGAGTAAAGTTTTTAAAAAGTACCTGGAATTTTTGTGTGATAAATCAAATACCTTTCTTTGCAACTGGTACAATAAATTCTGAAATGAGAGGCGCCCCATAGATTATGCTGAACTTAAATTAAATAAAGAACAGAGTTTTATCGTTTAGATTATTTGTATACCCTACACCACCATAGTGGGGAGGGGGGTATATTGGATTTGTGCTGATGTTTGTACCGCACATAAATATTGGTCCAACACCCACCTTAACCCTCCGTGACCAGATATTTTTTTTTACGAATTTAACTGTGATTTAAATATATTTCTAATTTAGCTAGGGGTTTGAGTCTCCAGGTACCCTCTACAAATATTGTTAGGTATCGTTTTATGAAAAAAAAATAAAAAAAGTGTATCTGGCCAGATACATGCGCTACGTACGTGACTATCGGAACATGTGCGTCACGGAGGGTTAAAGTATACCGATCGACTCAGAATCACTTCCTGAGTCGATTTAACGATGTCCGTCCGTCCGTCTAATGTCTGTATCCAAATAATAGTGAACACAAATATGTTTCGTATATATGGTTCAATTTTATGACAATCGGTTCATAATTAGTCGTAGAGCTCTTCATATTTCCAAAACTTTGTTGGCGCACATCAAATCCGACCACACTACAATACTTTTGCAAGTAATTTGCACTTTTGATCTGAAGATATCTGATATTTAAGAATATCTGCAGTTACGTTTTCTAACTCTTATTAGACGTCACCAATTTTCAGTAAATTCTTGGTCCGATCTCAGTCATTACGCAAAGGTTTTAAAGAAATTAACATAATTGGAATTAGTCAAAAAAAAAAAAAAACTTAAGGCGGGGAGATTCTCTGCAGCGCTGGTGCCATTAATTCACCAAAACAAAAACAGTAATTTTCATAAAGTTTGTAAATCAACAGCATTTACGCGGCTTTTTTGTTATAAAGAGTGATTTTTTAAACCTTTCGAATTTGATTTAAAAAAACACATTAAATGTAGAGAAATGACAACATGATTACTTGGGTGGATAGAACGATCTAAAGAATGAAATAATGAAATTATTTCTTTCTCGTCCTATTTTATTTGACCTTTTTCAGAAATTGTTCAAGCTTAAGGTCTTTTTTTTTATTCAAATAAAATGTTTTATATGCAATATTTCGCTATGTCTTTGTGTAGCTTCTTCAGGAAAGAAAAGATGTTACGCTTGATCAATTTCTGAAATAAAAATTATTTCATTTAATTGTGGACCGCGGCTACGCCTCAAATAATTCATACGCTGGGTCCACGGCCGGTATCTCACGTATATATTTTTCAATATTAGCTTTCATATTTGCATCAACCGTTGCGGCCTTGTTTCTATAGATATGAGCCTTAACATAGTCGCACTGAAAAATAGTGTAAAGGCTTTAAATCTCACGGTCTAGGTGGCCAATAAACCGGCCCCAAACATGAAATAAACTGTTCACTGAACTCACTTCTCAATTGGGCCATTGTTTCGCGTGCCAACTGCAGCTCCATTATGGGTAAAATAAAACTTGATGCACGTTAGCGCTCCCCATTCCTGTCTTCGTCGTCTTTAATAAAGTACGATCCAATTATGCCACTGGCTCATAATCCACAATGCTTCTAGCTGCTCTCGCACCAAATACGAAATTTTTACGTATTAAGTCAACCTAAAATAAGTTTTGTTGCCAACTTTCGCTAATAAAATTTAATAATCTGCAAACATTGTTCGTTTGTAAATCGATTCATGGTTAAATTATAGACGAAACTTAACATGTTTAACAGCAACATGTTACACGAAAACAGCTGAGCTGCCAAACACAGTCTTGACAAAAAGAAAGTTGCTAAAAAAAAATCACCCTTTATAATTATTATAATATTTAAAATACTGGATTTTATGTGAACAATGCTTTATGTTCTCTTTTGTCGAAATTTTCTATGAACATTGGGCATAAATGCGAAGAAATTTTTTTGATGCAGAGGTAAATTATCTACTTCTATGCACTGGTGGTTGGGGGTTTGTTGACATACATAGATGTTTGACTTCCAATAACTGCCAAAAAAATATAAGTCTAATGTCGTTAAATTACACGATTTAGAAGAAAATATCTGACCACGAAATTCGTCACCAACATCAATATCATACAATTTCGGCAGAAAGTACCAGTAACAGTTACTGCTGGATCACCTTTATTCTCGATGAATATAAAAATAAAGTATCAAAAATCATGTGAATTTTCTGAACACCAAATGCAAACATTTTTACAAGAAAAGACACAAGGTTGACTTGAAGCATTATCTAGAAATAATACAGGCTTATTGAAAGGAATCTCATTCTAAATATAATCCCACATAATTAGTAGGTAATCTAAGATTTCTATTTTGAAATCACAATAAATATGTAAAAATCTTCTTTTTAGTCGTAGTCACTTTTAGCTTTAAAATATATTTAATATAGTGTTATAGAATTGAATATGTATTCCGTATTGTATTCATATTATTTGTCTTTCATTCATTTGTTTGCTCTTTCTTTTTCTTTTGATTTGAAATTTTCTTTTCATTTTCTTCTTTTAGCCAGAAGTAAGGATGATTTTAAAAGTGTTTTTATCCTTAAGGCAACAATAAGCATGACCCATTTACTCGCCAGCAAAACACAAAAAGAAACTAAACCATACCATCATAATACAACAATGGAATGTGGCACGAAAGATGCTTGCTGTTTTGTTGATGTTGCAATTCATTCACTCACACACTCACTCACTCACTCATTCGTTGGTTCGTTCGTATTTTCATTCATAAATCCATAATTTGTATTCATGTATAGTAGACTAAATATTCCATGGAAGCCGCTCTGCTGCTGCTGCTGCTGGTCTATATTGAAAAGGAAACTGACACCATTGTTTTGTGCTTTAACTTGTGAGTGTAAGAGAGGGTGCAGAGACGACGAGCGACACTCTAGCATCCTGTTTGTGTGTGTATATAAAAATGATTTAAGCCAAAGGATAATACACAATATTAGAAGTATAAAAATATATTTAGTTGAAATTAATAGAAGGACGAGTAGAGTAGAGAAATAGAAAGCACGAATACAAGTGTATATAAATTAAAAATTATGTGTTCAAATGAGAAAATTATAAAATTCTAGTACGAGAGCTTAATGAAAATTAAGAAATGCATTTAGCAGATGGCTGGATAAATGCTGCTTGCATTCAGTATTAAATGAGGTATTTAGTAAATGTAGTGGAATTTTATCAAAACCAAATATGTAAATGTACATACATATATACATCCCTACGTTTTTAGTAAGATTCTAATATTAATTGAGTGAGTTTATATGATAAATATTGTTAAACCAATTGAGGCATATTTTAAATGTAAAAAGCTATTATTTATTTATTATGTATTGACTAAATAAACATTTATTATTAATGTTAATTAAATAATTTCTAAATAAAAGAAAAACTAAACCTGTAATAATATAAATAAACTCAAAATGTAAAACAAATAATCCATATTATGTATGTATGTGTATTTTTATTTATTTAATGAATATACATTATTCTAAATCAAAATCATTTTCTGCAGCTGCTGACTGACTGAATTCACACACAACCAGGTCATTTCAAATTTTAAAAATCATCAAAAAAAAAATCGGAAAAATAAAAAGTCACTATTCTTCCTAATAGTATTTTGAAATTTTTATTTACACGAAAACATAAAATGCAAGCTTATGATGATATTAAATGAGAAAAATAATTATTGTTGTCTCAAACAACATAACAAAAACATTAATTAATAAAAAAAAAAAAACAAAACAAATGATAGGAAATTTTAATAATTCAGAATATCATCACTTTCAATGAAAAAAGCGTCAAATCGTCACTTTGCTATTTTTGAAACAAAAAATCGTCAAATCTGACACAAACTGAAAACGCAAAACAAATTTTCGGTTTTCTACAAAATTTTGTTTTACTACCAGGCGCACAGAATCTCAAAAAAAAAAACAAGCAACTTTTTGCAATTTTTTTTGGGAAAAAATTCACAGCATACTTTTTGGCACTAAAAAGTATTTGAGTCTGCCTGTTGCCAAAATGCGGCATAGGGTAATTCATATACTTTTTCACGCCTGAGAGTATGTAAAGCAATTTTTTTGAAAAAAGTATTTTTAGCGAGTTGCTGCTTTTTTGCTTTTTTACTAGTGGTGTTTGGTGAATTATTTGAAGATATTTAAAAAAAGTAAAAAAGCCTGTGTGTGTGTGTGTGAGTGAACAGAGAAAAAAACAAACAGAACAAAAAAACAACAAGCAAAAAACAAACAAACGTTAGTTAAATCTTAATCTTAACTAATTAGTTATTTTATAATCTAAGAATTAAATTAATTTATTAATATTTGTTTATTTTTGTCTACTAACTAACACTATAATAAATAAAATGCATTTTTATAAAATATTTATTTTTTATGTGATTTGTCAAGGATTTCGAAAATTAAATAAATACATATACATATGTATGTATGTAGATTTAATTATATTTTTTGTAATTCTGAAACTACTATTCATATGTTCAAATAAGTGAGAACTAGCAGGTATCCAGTATATTATGGTTTAATTCTCCAAATATGATAATGGCAATTGGTAGTAAATATTAAACAAAGAACTGATAGATGCAGGCTGTTATAGTAGTAGATTGCTATAATGAAAATAGAAAATAAAAAGTAATTAGAAAATGTTTAGAAATTACTTAATTCTAAATTGTTTTTAAAGATATAATAGTAAAATCAGATCAAAAATATAGAGATGGATATAGCTTCACAAAAACTATTTTGAAAAAGTATCAGTTTTGAAAACAGAAAATAATCATAAACGTCATTATATGTATGTTAGAAATGTTAGAAATTATAAATGTACCCATAATGTTGCTCAAAACTATATAGACACATTATTTATAAAAACGTAAATGGAGATTAAATTATTTTTTCCTATTTTTGTTTGTCTAATATTTAAAAATGTTCATTCTGACAATTATTGTTTATTAATTAGCGTTCCAACACTAAAGGTACGGTTACACTTGGCAAATATTTGCCGAGAAAGACGTAACCACTAAATAACATATATTTGAACTCGTTTATTTATTAAAAAAAAAACTTCGTTTTATTAGGACAAGACACAACAAATATTTAATTTTAATTTATTTGATGCTTTGATCTTTAAAAATTGTACACGTTTAAAACAACTGTTTGCAATTTTACAAAAAATATCAACCATCAAGTGTAATTATAGTAATACAACACCGTGGATATTAAATATTATTTACATTCTTTTCTTTTCTAGTTCTTTTCTAGTTCTGCAAATTGCAAATTTTTGAAAATTGCATAATAAGAATAAATAACAGTTATACTTTTATTTTTCTAGTATTCTCCTTTGTTTATTATAACATGTAATTATAGTTATAAAACACTAACAAAATAATAATGCACAATTTCAAATTCCCAAATTTTGTACAAAAAGAGATCATTAATCATATATTTAAACAATGTTACACGTTAAAAAAGAAAATTGTTTGTTAGTTTGCAACAAATAGCAAACATCAAGTGTAATTATAGTAATGCAACACAATGTATTGTTGCATCAATACAAATGAGTTCACTTTAATTTAAATGAAATTTCTACAATTTCCTGACATGCAACTATTTGAATTTAATATTTCTTTCAATTTCTTTATTTCATTACAGATATCATCACCGTATCACAAATGTAGAAGAAATATCTAAAAATCTCAACTTTAAGGACTTTTAAGATTTATACGTACATCAGAACCAACAAACAAACGATACGATTTATACCAAAAACAACAACTTTAAATATTACAAAAAAAAAAAATATATAGAAAATTTAACTCAAAATTAGTAAAATATTAAAAACAAAAATAAACTAAATAAAACTCAGTGAACACATACCAAAAAAAATAAATAAAATAAAAAACTATAAATCTCACAGACATATTTCTACAAATAAAAGACTACACTAGAGAAAACAGTGATGCCAACTACTTTAAATTCAAACAATTAATTCTGAAAAAAAAAATCAATGAAATTCAATTTTTAATAAAATTTTTCACTCTTAAGCCTCAGTTAGCCGACTGTAACAGAATGTAGTGTAATGACGTAAAAATGTAAGGAAATTCTATTTCTTACAGATTCATACATTACGGTGTTGCGTTAATTTACATCTCCATAACCATTTGCATTACTTTACACATAACAATATCCATCAGCTGTTTCTTACTGTTGCAGTTACATTCCATTAAAGTCGGCTAACTAAGGCTTTATTCTGTTTTGGCGTCGTCGGTATTCCCTAACAGTCTTGTGTCGACGTCGACTGTTTATTGATACATACAACACACATATCTAATATTTCAGTCAACTGATTCGTTTTACTTTTTTGGGTACATACAAAACTTTGTGAATTAATAAAAACTTTTTTAATATGTATATTGAAATAAAATGATTTGTTTGTTCGTATTCCAGCGACGAAGAAAACAAGAAGGTATTTTCTTTTTTATGAAATGTCATAACCTTTCTTTAATATCTTCGAATCTATATTACCTACACGGTTATATTATACCTGAAATTAAACCTTAATTAAATTGACTTTTAAATTTTGTGATTTATTTACTTACTCTCATATAGACGTTTTCCCCGGATTTTTTAGACTTTTTAAAAAAATATCGCACCAAAAAGTCATTTTCGAAAATTAACCTACTACATAAGTAGCTTATGTTATACGAGGTCTGATAAAAAAATAACCGCTATTTTATAATTTCGTGAGTTACTTATGTTCGATTTTCGCATTTCTTTTTCTGTTATGTTGGTACACATGTCTGTTATATACATATGTTGTTAATATCAGCCATTTTGGATTATCAGTTTGTTTAAAAGGTTAGTCGTGTTCTGGTGTGCTCTTCGATTTTTTACTATTCGAAAAAATTTATCAAAGAAACTGTATTAAGTTTTGTGTAAAAAAATAAATTAAATGCTTAAAGACATTTGAAATGTTGATTGTGGCGTTTGGCGAGTCTACTATGAGCTAAACACAAGTTCAATTGTGGTATAACCGGATTAAGGAAGACCGAGAAGATGTCAATGACGATGCTCGTCATGGTCGCCCGAGCACGTCAACAACCGATGAAAACATTAAAGCAGTGAAGAAAATGTTTTTGGATAATCTCCGAATCACTATCAGAGAGTTTGCTGCTGATGTTGTCATTCAGCTCATGCCAAGCAATTTTTACGGATGTTTTAGGCATGAAACGTGCGGCAGCGAAGATTGTTCCAAAATTGCTAAATTTTGAGCAAAAACAACGTCGCGACGCATGGACATCGTTCAGGAGCTGTTGAACATCGTCAACGATGATCCAGACTTCCTCAAAAAGGTCATAACTGGTGACGAATCAGGGGTGTATGGCTATGACATTGAAACCAAAGCCCAATCATCCCAATGGAAACGTCCAGAAGAGCCAAGACCGAAAAAACCAATTCAAGTTCGGTCAAATATGAAGGTTGTGCTCACTGTTTTCTTCGACTGCAATGGCGTGGTGCATCATGCATTTTTGCCACAAGGTCGTACGGTCAATAAAGAATACTACCTTGAAGTTATGCGCCGTTTGCGCGAAGCAATTCGTCAGAAACGCACAAATTGTGGAAAATCCAATCATGGATGTTGCACCATGATAACGCACCAGCTTACACATCGATGTTATCATGCCTCAACCACCGTATTCACCGGACTTGGCCCCCGCTGACTTTTTCCTCTTACCAAAACTGAAAACAGGAAAGCATTTTGCTACGATTGAGAAGATAAAAGAAAAATCGAAACAGGAGCTGTTGGCGATACCAAAAAGCGCATTTCCGAAGTGTTTCGAGGATTGGAAAAAACGCTGGCATAAGTGTATTATATCTGAGGGGGATTACTTTGAAGGGGACAAGATAGTTATTGATGAATAAATAAATACTTTTTGAAAAAATTTAAAATAACGGTTATTTTCTGATCAGACCTCGTATATCGTTAGAAAGTTATTTAAAATACCTATCATTTGAGATACATATATCGTCTAATAAATAAATGTAGTTTTCAAGATATAGCTAAATATATTACAAACTTTGAAGACCCATCTTCTTTTCAAATTTCACCAGCTTTTCAAATTGATTTGTGTTTGTAATTTGATTTTTTCCATATTTTTTAATTATAAATTTTTGCTTTTTGCTATTTAAATTTTTGTTTTAAATTTTTCTTTATACACATTCTTTACATACATTGACATCGACGTCAATTCAGGTTACAGAATACCAAACAACTTCGTCAGTCAGTGATAAATGGCAATATTGACAACGAGAATACGGATTTACAACAAACGATTTCGTCGTGTGTCGACGACGCCAAACCGAATAAGGGTGATTAATAAAATTTGAATTATTTTAACAATCTGTTGTTATACTAGGTAAAGTTCTAGGGATATTTAATCAGGACAAAACAGCTTTTTCAAGCCAAAACCGAATGAAACTAATATTACGCATAATCTGAAACAAAGCGAAACTTCTCGTATTTACTATACTATACATATGTATGTATGAATGCCTATTTAACAATTCCAATCAATTTCACAATCTATGTTTTTCCCTTACAAATGTTTACATTTCGGCGAAACTGTTTGGAATAAACTGAATATTTGTTCGAAGAACAAGCAAAATTTCACAAAGATATTTAGTTGGCATCACTGAGGCATCATAATTTACTCCATCACAACAATAGTTTATAAAATAAACAAATTACTTATTCATACTATATAAGTTTTATTTACTTTGTAAATATGTATTTACTTTAATTTAGATTTACATAGTAAACATAATAAAAAAAAAAAATCATAAATAATATAAACAACAAACCAATATTTAAACTTAGGTAAACTGTAATAAAATCGAAAAACTGATGAGAAAGTAGGAAACAAAAAACTAGAAATAATATTAACTGAAATACAACTAAATAAAAATTCTAAAAAGTTTATTCTAAATAAAATAAAACCAAACCAAAAACTAGTATATTATATTACATATATGTAGGTATACGTATACACATTCTATCACACATTTACAAATTAAATAAAAGGTAAAACAAATCATAAATTTTTCAAAACATTTTTATTTTTCGTAAAAATAAAAAATATAAACAATTTAACAAATTTTAGATAAAACAAAAACTAGCACAATTTGCATAATATTACTAAGGAATTATTTATAACGAATATTTAAATAATGCTTTTTATTATTATTGTAAAGATAAATAAATAATAATGAGAAAAACAGAACAACATACATACATACAGGGGTCTCAAAGAAACCAATATTGTCAGAATTGGTTTTAAAACCAACAAGAAAAAATGCTTTGGTGTCGTAGGGCACTGCTACACGTTCAATAAATATTGTGGTACTAGAAATATCTCGATATTTATTGAACGTGTAGCAGTGCCCTATGACACCAAAGCATTTTTCTCTTGTCGGTTTTAAAACCAATTCTGACAATATTGGTTTCTATGACACCCCTGATAAATTCCTAACATCAGACACCTAATTTACCTTAAACACAATAATTTTTTTGTTTTTTAAATTCAAATTCTAATGCAACTATTTAATTACAATATAAATAATTTATATGTAAGTGGAAATTGTTGTTTGTTTTTTCATTCACTGTCTCAAAGAACAAAATGGTCGGCGGCTTCAGTCGATTCAGTGTAATATTCTACACCAGCCAGGGGGAAAATTTGCAAGTGCCTTCATTTGCAGGCCTGTTTATTAATTCTAAAAGATTCGATACTCATTCTCAGAAGCTGTTCTAAAAGGTCTTTTATACACATTCAAAACTGCATTTCAAAAGAACAATAAATCATGATTTCAATAGCAATACGAATGGTTTTGCAATTATTCCTGTTTAACGTCTCTCTAGCAACCAACATTATTTTAATCAATTTGTTTTACGAGTAAAGGTACGGTCACATTTCGCAAATATTTACTCAACAAAGCGTAACCACTTGTTTTAGCACAAATTAGTTTGACGTTGTTTACTCTTACAAGAGTTTTGCAAGATCAAACATCATAATAATAAATTAAAATAAAATATTTGTTGTGCTTTGGCCTAAATAAGAAAAGTTTTTTTAAATAAATAAACAAGTTCATATATGTATATGTTATTTAGTGGTTACGTCTTTTTCAGCAAATATTTGCCAAATGTGACCGTACCTTAATAAAAATGAACCCAGCCAAAACTTTACTTACAAATTAAGTTAAAAAGTAATAGGAAATTTTCGACCACACTACTTACAAATCTACTAGAAAAAGTACCCAAAAGTAATCCTCTATAATTTTGCAACTTTTAACCAAAAAAAAATAAATAAATTATTTTTACACTTAAAAGTTTTATAAAATATGTAGTTGTAGACTGATAAAAACAAAATGTTACGAAATAAATAAAAGAACTTGTTTATATTTGCGTTGTTTAAGCAGCAGACAGCTTTGTGTATTGAGGGAAAATCATAAACATTTAAAAAATTGCATAGCGAGACCTCGCTTGCACAAGTGCTAAACAGCAGTGTTGTCAACTTTGAAATTTCAAAACCCACCAAAATGGGGGAAAACGCGCCATTTAAAAAAAAACACACCAAGTTTAGAATTTCTTTTTTTTTATTTAAAATGTTTATTGAATTAATAAAAAGGGTAATATTTTGGTTAACAAATTTTAAAGTTATTAAGTATTCCCCAGACCTATAACATGTTCAGACCACTTGAATAGGAAATTAAGGTAAAAAATAACTAATTTTGAGCCATATTCGATTTGATTAGATTTTTACTTTAAATATCAGCGTATTTACTTGCATATGATTTTTTTTATCTTCGTAGCATAACATAAACCTATTATCTAGTCCATGTTCAATTCTTAAAAAGTTTGCTAAACAAAATTTAGAATTTTTAAAACATCTCTTTGAGATTTATTAAGGTTATGTGAGGGAACAAAAATATAAACAAATTATGATATATTTCTTTAGTCAGGCTCGAGTTCATTAAATTTAATTTTCATTAAATTATTATTTTTACTAAAGGTAGGAATTGTTTTTTAATAAGATTTCATGTTGTAAAAACAATTCCTACCTTCAGTAAAAATAATAATTTAATGAAAATTAAATTTAATGAACTCGAGCCTGACTAAAGAAATATATCAAAAATTTAAAACTAACAGTTCGACTAAAAATAATAATTGTACTTAAAAAAATGATGTCAATAATTTCTATAGTTTTTCTGTACTCACGATTTTTATTTGGCGGATTTCGGGAAAAACAAATTTATTTGCCTTATTGTGGGGAATAAGTTTAATTTATTTAGTATTCAGCCCAATCATGAATAAAAATTCCGCAGGAGTTTTTTCCCTTTTCCCATATTTGCTATTCAAATTCAATGTTAAAAAAAATAAAAAGGGAAAAAACTCTCGCGAATCTTTTTTGGGCTGATTATGAATTTTAAATAAAACCCATTCAGAATAATATAGTCCAAATATTATTAAATACTTTCAGAAATTTTTACTCAAATCCGTTAACTCGTGAAAGCCAAATCGCTAAATTGTGAAGGTCAAATTTCGCTATTAAGAAAGATAACGAAATGTTATATATTTAAGAGTCAACTTTTATGAAACTTGAGAAAAATATATCTTAAAGTCGAATATTTACAATGACAGCGCAAAAATCCAAATTAACCTTTAAACGCATTTGGGGCCAAAATTATCTCAAACCAAGAAAATATCTCTCACATGTCCTAATGACTGACTGATTCTGCTAAAATACTTTACTACAATAACACATTTTACGGAAAATTTAATGACTTGAAATTTTTTAAAATATTTCCTTCTAAAACATCTATTCTAACTACAATATTATGCGTGTAGGGTATCAAAATATAAAGTGGAAGAAAAAACACAACAAAAATTTTATTAAATACGACATTGCCTTGCTGATATCATAATTAAAATGTGTCATACAATATTTATAATAATAGCAAAAGAAAAAAAAAAAACAAAATTAATAAATAAAAATAAAAAATAACAGTATTTGAAATGTTTATTTAACTAAAAAATCATTTTATATACTATTAAATTATTAAATTATATTATAACGAAAATAACAAAATAAATTAATTAGTAACGAAGAAGAAAAAAAAAGTATTTAAAAAAATTATAATTGACGACCAAGCAACTTTACTATTATTACTACATACTCACTTACACATGCCTACATACATACACATACATACGAGTATATACACAACCCAGCGAGAAAAATATGCAGTAAGGAGGCCTTCTAAAAGGCCTTATTTTGGAGACACAAGGTATAGTTTTTGGCTTTGAGAAGACCTACTTAAGAAGATCTATTTAAATGACTTCTGTTAAAGAGCTGTAAGGAGACATGCCAAGAAATGCCTCATAGAATGATTACATAGGTACCATGAATCAAATAATAAAGATTACGCATTGCGCAGGTCCGTTATATTTTACAAAAACTGTGAGAGCAAAATTTCTTCTTGTGACGTCACAAGTCAAAAATATTTTTATGTTTGCTTAACGTCTATAGAAATGTTAATGTAAATTAAAGTTTTAAAATTAAGCGTTTCTCGATTTTTTAAACAAAATAAATTAAAAAAAAAACAATGGGCACAATTTTGCCATATTATTGAAAGTGTCTCATGGAGTTTGTATTGAACACTTAAAGGTAGATAATATAAAAAGAGATATGAAATTAAAAATGGTTAACTGAAACGTTTTGTGTTTAAGAAATCTTATGGTGATAACAACAACAATAGGATTTGGTGCAAGGATGTTTTTAAATCCGAGTGCTGTTCCAAGCATACATGTTAACCCGACTTCCAGAACTTCGGAAATTCGAAAAGAAAGGCTTCAAAAGAGAACCAAAAACAAATCGTGGCCACGCTTTTGGAAGAATATATGTATTTTCACCTGACCAAATTAAGTTTGAACCAAAAAGCTTAGTGGAACTGAAGAGCATTTGGAGGTAGAGAATGAAGTCAACGAGCAAACCATTTTAGTCCTACCCGAAAATGAAGAAATGCACTATGATGATATTATACCCAAACAAAAAAAACAACGTTAGTTGAGGATAAGAAAACTAAATCAACAAAACTTAGACAAAAAAAACACAAACGGAAACGGAAACAAACAAAAATAATATGTATAAAATATAATTATTTTTAATTAAAAAATTTACGAAAAATTATTTTTTTTAATATTGTTCACAAAAGTTATTATTTGCATGTTGATTATACGGAAAAAATAACCTGTGACGTCATGCGCAGAGAGAGGAAATTTTGTTTACATTCTTTGCGCAATCATTATTCTCTAATTCGTGATAGGTACAACTAATAAAGTGCCTAAAAAAGAAAACCTAATTGAAGGTCTGCTAAATCAAATTTTTTAAAAGGAGTATTAGAGAAACTACTCTTAATAAATTCAGCATAAAAACCAAGCAGGTTTTTTGCACTTCACAACGCACAAAGTTTTAAACTACTAATTTATAGATGATTTTGCACTTTTCTCTGGTTTAATGCAACTGTTTATTTATTCATTTTTTTACTTCTATTAAATAAATAAATAAATTGTTTTGTTGTAGAATATAGAGACACATATTGAAATAATTGCGAAAGGATTTAAGTTTGATATTTAAAAAAAGCAATTTTTTAAAAGGAAGAGCAGATATTCCTTCTTCTGTGAGAATGTCTTTTAGAAGGCCTACAATGTGAAAGCCTAGAAATTTTTCCCGCTGGAAACCTAAATAATTTCACACACATCTACATACATATGTACATACATATATACAAACCGTATAAAAAACATCTGATTTTACACCCACAATTTATTTAAACTACAACATATATTTATTTAACATACATATACAACTTTTTTACAAGCATTTTAACAACATATTAAACAAATTTAACGAGGCTAAATTGAGATATTGCTGTAATTTACTCTTTTCAGAACCTTCTATTTTCATTTTGAATTTAATTTCTTGAAATCATATCTAATATATAAGTAGGTACATACGAGTACATACTACATACATATTTAAGATCTTTTATTGATAATAAAATTTTAAATTTATTAAAGGCTTATGAAAAAAAAACTTTATTTTAGAATTAGTTAATTATGTGAAAATTTTGTATTTACAATAAATAAGTCAAGTCATATCATTCTTAAAATGATTTCAAATTTTGAAAACTTTCTCAATCATAGCTTTATAAAAAAAATTTACATTTGTTCAACTTCTCTTTTCTAACCAACATAATCTTTTATACAAATTTATCTATTATCGACAATGTTTCAAAATTGTCCTGAAAAGGTATTTATGAAATAGACAAAAAAAAAAACAAATACATACAACCAAATATTAGTTTAACTATATAAATAATAAAGAAAAAGAAAAAAGAAATTTAAAAAAGCTTGTTAGTGATATTAATTTTTAAAATTATATTTAAAAACAAAATAAAAATGGAAGAAGAAAAAACCCAACTGCTAAAAAGGTGAAATTTAAATAAATCAAGATAAAATATAAAAACAATGACTAATAAAATTGAATTGAAATTAACAAAAATTAATAACTGGATTCATTTTATTGCTATTACTTTTTAATTTTTGTTAATTTTACAATTTATTTATTTAAAAACAGTGTTTCAATAAACCTTAATTATTAGACAAAAGGTAAGTAAATCAAATTAAACAAATATTTTAGGGATTTAATTTCTAATTACTGTTTACGCCAGGATCTGATTCTGACAATTCTGACAATTACTGTTATTTTTTGAAAAATATTTTTATTGCTATTAATTTTTAATTTTGTTATTGTTTCCCTGAAGATGCTACACATTGTGTAGCGAAATATTGGAAAAAATAAAAAATAAAAATAAAAACTGACCTTAATCTAGAAAAATAAAATTGTTTAATAGTGCATACGGTAAAAATTTAAACACTTTCTTTGAGTTGCAAATTTTTTTTATGGATACCCCACTCGCATCCCATTAAGTGACCACAAAGCTCTTAAAAAAAAAGAACTAAGCTTTCTTTGAGCAAAAAAAAACAAAAAACAAAAACATCCATTAAAAAAAAGAAAAAAATTTAGTGCATATGGTAAAATTCAAAACTTTGTTTTTTTGGTTTCAAATATTTTTTTATAAATATGCCTTTTGCTACTAAGTGAGCACAAAGCTCTTAAAGGAAATGGCCTAAAGTTTCTTTTGAGGTAAAATAAAAGAACTCCATTTTGAAAAAATAAAAAAATGGGGGAAATGAAAATGATACATGTGCGAAATATTGAAAAATCCTATTCTTGAGTTAAAAAATAATTTTTTTGATAGATATCCTACTCGCATCCCATTAAGCGATTATAAAGGCCTTAAAGGAAATTATATAAGCTTTCTTTTGAGGAAAAAAAGGGCCCAAATTGAAAAAAAATTTAAAAAAAAAATGTAAATTAAAAAAAAATATTTTTGGAATGATTGAAGAAATAGATATCTAAAGTTCTTTGGACAATGTTTGCTAGGACCAATAGGTGAAAAGTTACACTCATTTTAAAAGCACCCTGTATGACCAAAATGTCCAACTTTGACCCCCTCTAACTCCGGCAGTTCTTGACTGATAGAGCTGAAAATAGTACTAACCTTGGTGCAAATTTCATCCAAATCGGAAGACATCGATTTTAAAAATTGAGTCACTTGACACGAATTTGCCCATATACATACATATATTGAACATAAAATAAATGACAAAAAAGCATTTACTAATTTTCATTATAAGTTTAATTTTTTTTTATACAATAACAAGTGCACAAATTACTAACATGTACTCATTTGTGCTCCTCACTATATATGTAAATTGATTTTTTTTTTCAATTTCAAAGAAATTATTAAAAGAGAACTGGTTGTCGGAATCTTTATTATTGCCCGAAAGAACAGTTGTTGACATTCACTTTTTGAAAATAATTTCATGCAAATGTTGGTCGCGATTAAACTATAGATGGTCGATTCGGACTGTCGAATTTTGTATCACTCTTTTCAGCATTACTACCAGTATCTTGCGTATTACGACTCCTTCTAGCATTAGCCCCAATGAAAAAACATGTTAAATATCCATTAACAATTAATGTAAAATAAGTAAAAGTTATAAAATGAAAATTCCATGTGAAGCTGTTACAACTTTGCCATAGGCTTTAAATTCATAGATGCATAATATTTGTTTGTGCATTTAAAAGCATATATTCATACACATCAATTTATTTACATACATATGTATGTATGTATATAGAAATGTCTGACAGCTGTTTGATGTTGGCTTATGCTACGTACGTACGTACTATTTGTATTTATTTGCGAGTGTATGTTTTTATCTTAATACATCATCGTCATCAGCATCATCATATTTGCAACATTATTCAAATTCATGATGCATTTAAGCGGAAATTTAATTCACAATCTAAAGCAAATACATAGTTGAATTGTCCGAATGAATGAATAGTTTCAAATAAATTAAACTTCCGATTGACTTAAATGGTATGCTTACCGCAGTGTGGTTTATAGATCAGCGTATTTTAATGACGATTATATTGATGATGGTTAAAGATTTAATTTTATTAATTGCTTAGAGCAGCTGCAACAAAAGGTAACGAAAATAAAATATATACACACATCATTGCTCTAGTTTATGATATCAATTAGTATTATTCGATTTTTCTTTGTTTATGTTTTCAGGAGTGATTTGTACCCTAAATACAAAAGGGTCACAACTCAAAATTTTCCAAAACTGACTTTTTTCCATAAAAAAAGGATATTTGCTTAGATATTATGTTTTATCAATAGTATGTCTTGAATGCATCAATTACCCCCCCCCCCTGATGTACTGATTGTAAAATTAAAGTGATATTTGCCGGTAAATATCGAACGTCAACGTTCTTTAAACTTATGTTCTTGCTAAATCATTTCTTCATCAAAAGCTAGCATTAATTCAGTACAAATCTCTTGTGGCATCCATTTTTTTTGTTTTTAAAACATCGGGGCGATTTTGGTTTACCTATGGCAAACATTTTTTATAGTCACCAGTTGCATTGCACAAAAGGAGTATAGTTATGCGTTCTTTTGGTGACTTTATACGAGAAATTTTAAAATTATGCCTATTGAGTGTTGATGAAGGCAATGCTTTGAAAAGTAGCTTCGTTTCATCGACATTAAAAATGTACGTCCCGTTGCATGTATCCATAAATCTTTTTTAAATTAATCTCCTCCCTAAGTTGCCATTTTAAGAGCCACGCAGGAGTAGGATCAACATTTTATTTTAGGGCAATGGCAAATTGTTTCGCCTTTTCAATTAACATAACCATTTTGATAATGCCTTATCCAATTTCTTGATTTTCCCACTCGATCTTTTTTCGAGGCATATTATTGCATGTTTTGTTGCTTTGAAGAATAGAATTTTGATGATTGAGCATTCATACTTTTTACAAATATCTTGTTTAGAAGAATCTTTAATTTCATTTATAATTGAAAGCCTTTGCTTTACAGACAAGCATATTCTTTTGTTAGCACTCATTCACGTTTATTCATTTATTTAGAAATACGCACACAAACATTTTTACTAAACAGCTGACTAATAACAGTGATGGTACATTTTGATAAATAGAGACGGTACTTTATGTTGAAACGATTTTGGTACAATTTTTGAATGATACATATAAAAGACATTTTCTTATGTTATTTATTCAAATTGTATTAAAATTGTGGTGCATAAAAGCAAGAAATGCATATAAGCGAAATGCTTATATAAGAAATTTTTATATATATTTTAAATTACGACCTGAAATTGCACAAGCTCAGATGCATAAAAGCGGGAAATGCTTATAAACGACGTGCATATACTCGTAAGCAATAAATACTTTATAATACTCCCTCACTACAACCCAAAGAAGCTCATTGTTAGTCGGTTTTATTTCATATACACTTTTCTTTACGTCAGCCCAAAGATTCTCTATTGGGTTCAAATCAGATGATTGCGCTGGCCACTTCATGATCTCAATATTGCACTCACAATATTATTATAGTAACGGAATGTAGTTTATTCAGGAAGTATTCCGTGCAGTTGCTTTTAACTAAATAAACATTTAAAATTCTAGGAAAATTTATTTTTAACTGAATCTAACATTTATTTCAAAAACTAAGTGCACATTAATACGGATTTTCAGTTGCATTTGATATTGACAGTTGTTTACGTTAAAGTATTTTGCATGTAAAATTAAAATTAAAATTTACTTAAAAACCGATCTACTTATTTTTCATTTCATTTTAACAAAAAGTTCATTTAATTTTAAATGTTATACTTCTCAAACAGTCAATGTGAATTTAAATATAAGATATGTATATGTAGATATTATACGGAAGCTATGACTATGTATAGACCGACCCTTAGAAAATGATTTCAAGTTATTTTCAGTTATTTTATTTCAGTTAATAACTAAAATACATACAATTTTATTTTAGTTATAATAACTAAAATACATAAAATAACTGAAAATTCTTTTTATTTTACGGAATTTGTGGTTAATTTTTTAATAGTTAAAATACATAATATTAACTGAAAATTCTGTTGATTTTACGGAATTCGGAGTTGACATTTTTTGACATTTAAAATTAAATGAACTTTTCGTTAAAATTAAATGAATAATAAATAGACCGGTCTTTAACTGAATATTCATTTATTTTATATTACAATCAGCGTTGCCGTTTTGGTTACTTTTAACCAAAATTGGTTACTTTTTTTTCCAATGTGTACTTGTGTACTTTTTTTCGGTTTCGGTTACTTTTTTTTAACACAAAAGTAACCATTTTTTACATTGTTTTTACTTTTACGCCACTAATTTTGGTGATAAACTAAACTACCACAATTTAAAAGTTTTTTAAAAATAAAACACTAAACACAGGATTACAAAAAAATACATGCCTGTCTCCAAACATAACAAACACAATATTTGTATTGTTGAACGAGTAAAAGGTTCTTCACAAAAACCATCTAAAAACATGATACTAAATGCATTTTCATATTGATGTTTGACATCGGAACAAGTTAATTTTTCTTTTGTTTTAGACATGAACGGACCTTAATGAACATTCATAAATTATGTTTTTTACCAGAAAACCAAAAAAAGCTTTTTACAAATTAGCGTGCTATTTAATTTTTAATAAGAAAGTGTTTTTTAAATAGTTAAGATTGGGTTTCTTTCGTAAAAAATGGATAAGTATGTACTTCGAATTAAAAAATAATAATATTGGTTTTAAGCACAATTTTTATTTTTGTTAAATTTTTATTTAAAAAGGCTGCTCAAAGTAAAACTAATAATGTCGAGTTATCTTCTGGAAGTGATGATGAGAATAGGTATATTTTCATTCAATTTCAATAACTTTTTTTAAATAATATTTTGTTTTTTAGTGATATTAAAAACAGCCCGAAAAGAAAATTCCGTGTATTGTGGTTGGATGAGTTTCCGTGGCTAAGAAACAAAGAAGGATGTTGTTTCTGCGCTGCCTGTGAAAAAAAATTGCAAATCACGTAAGTCATTTATGAAAGCACACTAAAAAAGTGTTCATAAGCCAAATGTGGAAAATAAAAATAACATTTGCAAGTTCTCAAAATGTTTCTTATTTCCCACAAATTGCCTTTTTTATTAATGGACTATCTACAAGGCTTATTAGAGGAGCGCTGTCCCGACTCTCAAATTGCGAAACACATTAAATGTGGCAGGTACAGCAACTCAATTAACAGAAATGTTAGGAAGTAAATATAAAGCAAATTTAATTTCCAAACTAAAAACGACAAAGTTTTCGTTAACAGTAGACGAAACAACAGACGTATCCACAAAGAAATCACTAGTTCTAGTCGTTCGCTATATGAATAAATCATCTAAGAACATTCAAGACAGATTTTTAGCCTCATCTACTTAAACTTTATCTACTAGTTTTGTAACAAATGTAATGAATGAAATTAATTACATTTGGTTTTTATTAATATTGTTATTTTTTTTTCTTTCAATTGTACCTAATTATAAGACTGAACTACAAACTGAAATGCAATGGTTAATTAATATTTTACATATATATTTTTTAGCTGAAATAAATAAAATAAAATTTTAAATATATAAAAATTTTGGTTACTTTTTTTTGCTTTTGGTTACTTTTTTTTACATTTTGGTTACAAAATTTTTTTGGTCGTGGCAACGCTGATTACAATTTCAGTTAATTTTACGTACAGAATTTTTGAGTGTGTTATCAATGAACCACTGATGTACTTTTCTACTTGTACGAGTATGTTTTGGGTCGTTGTTGGAAGACCCAAATCAATGGCATTTCGTCCATGGCATAGGGAAACATAACAATATTTAGTATATCAACGTCAAGATGTAATACGAAAGCATTTCCATACCATAGCTAGAACCTCCATGCTATACCGTCTTAGATGTGAATTGTGTGATTGTATTTTGCATTTTGGGGACGTGGAACTATTTCCAACAAATAAAATAATTTTACTCTCGTCTTTCCATAAAATATTTAATAAAAATGTAGATGATCGAAGTACTATTATTTTTACTGTCACTGTATGTAGTTTTCAAGGAACTACCGAACTAAATACCTTCTTGCTAATCTCTACATTAAAGGTATTTAGTTTTCATCTCCTTTAAAAAAGTAAAAGAAACTACCTTCTTAATTTTCCATCATTTACAAGTACTTCTACTAATTGTAAATAAGCTTTTACAAATAATTTGCAAAATAAGGGCGTTGTAAATAAATCCTTTTCATGGGAATTTGAAGCAAATTTAATAATAAACTATAAAAAGAAAACTGTAAAAACAACATGAATATTTGCATATTCATCAGCTGCGAAAAAGATAAATCTTTAGCTGGAAAGGAATACATAAAAAGAAAAAAAAAAAAACACATACAATTATACTTTTTATACAGATACACTTGTACAAATAGGGCCAGTAAGTGCTGCAACTATTTGTAGATGTCATAGACAAGCACTTATGATTTAAACAGAACCAAAACACAGATGGCAAAAAAATAACTAAAAAAAAAAGATATGGAAAAAATATAGTAAATCTACGGAGAAAATAGATAAATGAGGGAAAAAAATTTCCATTAGTTGAATTTAAAAGCAGCCAGCTGTCGGTAAAGAAGGTTCATATGATACTCTATCATGCTTGTTAAAATTTAGATTTGCATATTTAATTTGCTTAATTTGATTGTAACAACTGTATCTACACAAAACGTCGAAGAATTTTAAACTATGATTTGCATTTTGTTTTTAGGGGTTTTGGAGAATTTCTTCAACATAACTATTTAAAAAACATTATGATAAAAACCTCCATCAGTTTCCCTCCAAACGTTACTTGTTATCAGCCCACGAGTTCATATTGATGTGTTCTTGTATACTTTACCAACTTTATCACAAACCAATGCATGGTACTGTAAGGTATAGATGTACAATGTACATACACATACCTATCTATACATACATTCTAATGTATTCACAATACTGAATGACAAACAAAAATGAAATGAATGACTGATGGAATGAACCAATTTAATTTCAATTGTTGAAAACGCTATTTTATTTTGCTTTCTGACTTTATGACAGGGAGTAATAATTGCAGTTATGGGGACATACAGTCAAGAGCATAAATTTAGCAACGTATAATATTTTCATTACTAAGAGCTATATTTTCAATAAAATTCACAAAAAGTCGTTAACTTTATATAAACCAAATATATGTAAATCACGGGCCAAATTACCGCATTCGTGATCGAATGAGCTATCGTATCGAAAAATGATTTCGATATCGAAATTATGATAAAAGGTACTAAATTTCTTGCTCGATATCGAATGCCATAATCTCAAATAAGAAAATTACGATAAATTTTACTCGATAACGAATGCGGTGATTTGGCCCCAGGTGAAGTTTTTCCTCTTAAAGAAATTTAACGAATTCAAATCCAAGGCAATAATTTTGATTTTCTGTCAAATTTTTCTGAAAATAAGTTTTGAAATATTCAGGCATGTCACAGAATTCGATCGGAATTTTTGCAAATCGATCGTTTTTATTTTGCGTTCTCTAGATTCCGATCGATTTTGTTTATTCAAAAAACATTTTTAAATCTCGGTTTTTAACTTAAATATGGTACCATTGTGTAACCAAAACAAAAAACATATGATTTTTGTAATAAAAAGTATAACAAAAGCGAACAGAAAGAGCGCTAACAAAGAAATTTTAAATAAAAATGAACAAAATTTTTCAAAAATGCCCGGATTTTAAATTGTTGCTGTTTTAAATGAACAAAGACATCAAAACGCAGTTGAAAAGCTACGAAAAAGAAATTTAAGGGATGCATCTGAAAACGACAAAAGTTTTCTTGTTGCTGACACCAACTTTGAAATTTTTAACATTTTATTTAAATATCAATGAGATAATTAAAACAACAATGAAATAATAAAATTATTTATTTAATTGTTATTATAAATTAGTAGTATGAGTTTTTTTCAGTATAAAATAATAAAAAATAACAATTCCACTTTAGAAATCTAAAGTGGTTTCAATCCGAAAACAAAAATCGTTTTTCGTTTTCTAAAGACTCAATTTATGGAATCAAAACCACTTTCGATCGGAATTGAGTTCTGTGACATGGCTGATTATTTACATAATTAGATAACCAAAAATCCTTTTATTTTAAATCAAGTTCTTAAATACTGAACAATTAAGAAAGTCATTGATTGACAATTTTTTATTGAATGTTACAAATCCCAGTAGGAATTACTTTTAATATTCTTTCAATGCATTTAACAGATACTTTTAAGAGAAATGTTGAATCGATTGTCGGAAAATATGAGACTCTTTAAAGAAAATGGAGAATTTTGAAAATTAAAATGTAGAAATCCGTTGACACAGGCTAATTTTTATTGATACAAAATTCTTTAAAACTTTTTCAAGATCCAAAAGTGTCTTTAGGCGAGTATGAACTTCAGTGTTCAAAATTGGCTAATATTAATTGCAAAGATTATTTTAAAGTAGAAATGCCAACAAACTTACTTAAAGTTTACAACTAGAGTGATGCAGCGACTAGCAATGCTAGCGTGGAAAGGATGTTTTGAATTATGAATTGTAATAAAATTTGTTTGCGCAATAAAATTCAATATGAACTTTTGGATGTCCTACTTAAGCTTTGTATAGACGGTTGTCAGATCTTACAACGTTGTCCGAAAAATGTGCAGAAAATGTCTAACCACCGTGTGAACTTAAAATTTTTGTCTTCCAACGTAAGAAAAAGCATTGACAATTTACCTTTTGCTAACAATTTTTTAATGTAAGTACACTGCTAGCACATTGCTAGATCTGACAACATTGTATGACCCAACCGTCTATAGATAGCTTTAGAATTATTAATCAAATTTGTTGCAACTCATTTGCACCTAAACAAAATATGTTAAAAAGATTTAATGTTATTATAATGTACAATGATGAAAATGATACAGATGAAGTGTATGAAAAAGAGGTTTACGACCTTATAAATATATGTGTGTAATTAAAAGTACACATATGTGTATACATATGTACATGTGTATGTATCATATCTATACACTCACAATATTATTACAGTAATGGAATGTAG
Organism: Bellardia pandia; assembly: GCA_916048285.2. NCBI lineage: Eukaryota > Metazoa > Arthropoda > Insecta > Diptera > Calliphoridae > Bellardia > Bellardia pandia. The sequence continues at coordinate 49,279,181 of OU696529.1, forward strand.
TTTATTCAGGAAGTATTCCGTGCAGTTGTTTTTAACTAAATAAACATTTAAAATTCTAGGAAAATTTATTTTTAACTGAATCTAACATTTATTCAAAAAACTAAGTGCACATTAATACGGTTTTTCAGTTGCATTTGATATTGACAGTTGTTTACGTTAAAGTATTTTGCATGTAAAATTAAATGAAACTGTAATTTAAAATAACTGAATATTTACTTAAAAACCGATCTACTTATTTTTCATTTCATTTTAACAAAAAGTTAATTTAATTTAAAATGTTAAAATTCTCAAACAGTCAATGTGAATTTTAATATAAGATATGTATATGTAATTATTATACGGAAGCTATGACTATGTATAGACCAACCCTTAGAAAATTATTTCAAGTTATTTTCAGTTATTTTATTTCAGTTAATAACTAAATAACTAAATAAATAACTAAAATAATAACTAAAAAAATTCTGTTGATTTTACGGACCTCGGAGTTGAATTTTTGGCATTTAAAATTAAATGAACTTTTCGTTAAAATTAAATGTATAATAAGTAGACCGGTTTTTAAGTGAATATTCATTTATTTTATATTACAATTTCAGTTAATTTTACGTGCAGAATTTTTTGAGTGTATTGATCTCAATTTTATGTTTATTGTATATTAATAAACTGACAAAGAGTAATAAGAAATTTTATTTATAATCTTCATAAATTGGATAATCAAATGTTAATTTCAAAAATTTTACTCTGGCGACATTTTTACGATTTTTTTATTTTTTGGCCATTTGTGGCAACTGTTTTGGCGACGTAGGTGAAAAAAAATCTGACAACTATGATTTATAGTACTATATATTAGTACTATTGGTTGCTATAAAATTAAATATCTGGTTGTGCATCAAAAGATTCCAAATTATCTTTCATAAAATAAATAAATAAATAAAATTTTATTTTCTATTTTGATTCTTTTATTTTGTTATTAGTTGCAGGAATGCATATATGTATGTATATTGAAAGAATAACAAAGCACAGGTTGGAATGCCATATTCTGAAAGGCAGAAACATTCAATTTGTCTTAGGATGTTTCGCATTTATAACTATTTTTATACTAAACCAATACTGCTGATTTTCACTACCAATACAATAATTAGGGCTAATAATAAACAAGTTACATGAATCTCGTCAAACTCTATTTTGTATTTTGAATAGGAACATGTTTTACACAAATCGATTTAGAATTTCACAATAACTAATCAATATTCATCAAAAATGAATACTTCCAAGTGTTACAAACAGCATAACAACATCATATATACCTTCATATAGCACCAGTAGTAAGTGCAGGTTATAAAAGCTTACAAATGTATTTGAGGCAAACAACAGTTACAAACCAGAATAAAAAGCTTTAAGTGTTTGTTTGAAAGCATTTTTATTATCACTTTAAAAACATAATTTTCATTTATTAAGTAATGAAAAACGCAAATAGAATACTTAAATTTGTAGCTCAATAGATTATATTTTACAACTTAATAATAAAATGGTTCTCTGTCACGTTTTAGATGAACTTCTGAATAAAATTTTCATTGAATTAAATAATCAAAAAAAAAAAATAAAATAAAAATTAAAATAAAAATAAAAAAGTGGGTAACTATACCTAAACAATCTTCAAAATAATGCCAATATATCAAAAGCCTTAATTGTTTTCTTTCGAAACAGGAAAGTGTATTGTTTGTTAAAGTCACATGTCAACATCAATATCATTAGCAGGATTTAAAGAAGAAGAAAAGTCCAAAGATGCCTCCAGTCGAAAATTCGAACCAAACTGTGACACGTAATTTTTCCAAAAGCACATGTATGCTGATCTTCTTTAAGAGTGAGCATTTTTAAATAGAAACTATTTTTATCTTTTTATATTAATCATATGTTGCCAAAGTTAAAAAAAAATATGGTTATTTAACAAAAAAACAAGTTAGAGTGCTATATTCGGTTGTGCCGAATCTTATATACCCTCCACCTAAACGTAATAAGAAATACAAAAACTACACTGGTTATAGAACTGAGGAGGTCCATAATAAAACGCAATAATTCCACTTTTGAAGTTTTTTTTAACTGAATCCAATTCTACATATTAAAACCTAAGTAGATTAAGTTAGGTAGGAAGGCTGGTGTGAGTCACCTCACACCCTCACCCAGAGACCAATATTGCGATGCCTTATATTCTCTATCAAATGTCTGACTCGTCTACATACATCTGGCTGGTCTATATATGTCTGACTCGTCTACAAATGTGTGACTTATCTCCATATGTCTAACTGGTCTACATATGTATGTCTGACTCGTCTACCCAGAGTCTTTGGGGGCAATCGAACCCGCAACCCTTTGACTGATAGTCCGGCACTCTATCGACTAGTCTATCAGGGCACCCAAAACCTATGTAACTATTGTTATAAAACATACCAAAGGTCAATAATTTTACTGTTATTCAACACCAAAAATATTGGCTCAGAACAAAATGAAACATTTCCATATCTATGCAATAAACAACATAAAGAATTTATTGTAAACGCTCCATAAATCAGCAGAAATATGTAGTGAAAACTTTTGAAACGTATAAAGTTGAAGGCAAAGAAAAATTTACCAGCTATCTTAAAAGAGGCAAAATACCCCCTCGTTTGCTTAATGGAATTCCTCTTGGATATTAATAATGTTGCTAAACTATTGGAAAAAACATTATAGGGAACAGTGGTCAAACATTTCCGAGTTAGAATATTATACAAAGATATATTTAGATCAGCAAGAAAATAGTGCCAATGAAACAGATGATATAACTTTATGTGATTGTTTGGAGGAGGACTCTGCAATGAGAGTGTAACACAATGGGAATTTATTGTAAAACTTGAATATTAATGTCGTAATGTAAATGCAATAAATACCGTTCATATGATAAAAGAGTTTTTCATTATCCTATGGAACATATGCATTTCAGATCAAAAAGATATAATTCCAATTTTATTCAAAGCAAAAAGCCAAAATTCCAAACCTAGTTCATATCAAAACGCAACATTTCCATACGGTTCATAACAAAATGAAATAAATACTATGTGACGGACCAAAACGCAACATTTCCTAATTTATTATCTAAATAACTTAAAAACTAATTGCCAGATAACAATTTTTTTTTGATGATTTGTATTGTTTTTAGAAAACTATTATACCACAACAACAGTTTTAAAAAAATATATATTAATTGACTTAAATTAAATTTATTTTTTAATTTCGTTTATCCAAAAAATGGCTTTGGTGGAATTATTGCGTTTTGTTATGGATCTCCTCAACTAGTATATCCTTATTCTGTGTTTTCTATTCAGTCTTATTGCAAATTTTGTTAGTATTTGATATATTGTTTGAAAGACAATTTTACGACCAACATAATTTATGTTAAATATTTTGAAATTTTATATAATTTCGACCATTTATAATTGATGTAATTACCGATTCTAACTGTAATTTACAGAGTTTGTTTGATTTTCATAATAATCTTGATTGTAATTTAACAATTTATAAAATTAAAAGAACATTTTTCCATATTCACACCAAGTGATGTCAGACAATATTTTTGTCTTGCAATGTACTGAAAATGATTTTTCTTACAACGTTGGAAGACAAACAATTTAAGTTCACACGGTTGTTAGACATTGTCTGAACATTTTTCGGACAACGTTGTAATATCTGACGACCGTCTATACATAGCTTTAGAGTGCATATTTTTTTTCTTTAATAACTATGCTTTGTATATGTATGTATGCACATATGTGATTTAATATTGTAAACCTGAATAGTTGTTCTTAAAAAATCCTTGCTTTCACTAATTTCAATAGCTTTTAGAGATAAGGAACCAATTACCTATTTTGCATACGATCAAAGTCTTTTTTTACACGGGTTTTCCTGAAACCAATTGCCGTATAAAAGCAGAATTAGTTGTACTGTTTTAAATTTCTCTACTGATTGTTTAAATTAAATCCATTTAAAAGTAGATATATTAACTAATATTATGGAATTTTCTAGTGGCTTTTAACAGATTATGCAACAATTTAATACGCCTCAAATTCCCGCATATGCACCCACAGCAACAGTAGTCGAATAAACGAACAAGCGTAAAGTCAATAATTCGTTTAAACAAACATTTCCAATTATTTTTCTGTTTTTTTTTTTTTTTTTTTTTTTTTGATAAATCACTTTTGTGGATTACACAAAAATTAAAAAAAAAAATATTAATGAAACATGTCCACAATTTTATGAATATTATTTTATTAATCGATGATGTTTTTTTTATATTTAATTACCTTTCTGTACTGATTAAAAAAAATGCACATAAATTGATTTAATTTGCCACAACTCGATGATTCAATAAAACCCATATTCGCGTGTAAATAATGACAAAAAAAACACATTGCAACAGCATATTTTTGTTTTTTATGCAATAAATTAAATTTATAAAAAAAGAAATAAATTAATAATAAAATATAGAACAACGACAAGTGACAGATTTCAACTGAGTTTTAAAGGAACAAAAATGCGCTGGAAAAAGAAAACTTTTCAAATTACAACAGGACGCGGATAAAATGCAAACAATGAAGCTTGAAAACAGAGTTCTATGAAGCCAAACAACACAAACCACTTGGCACAATGAGGCTACAGCCATAGCAGCAAAAATAACCGGGACTAGTAGTGGCCAGTGGATGTCGAAAGCCAGAGCAGTAGTTGCAAAAACAAACAATTGCTGCAACATAACAAGCCAAAAATACACAAACACACAGAATTACAATAAACCATACAGTTGCAAGCTACATATATAGTATAGCAACAATAACAATAGCAACCATCCCAGCATACCATTCTAGGAGCGCTCCGGAAAAGGAGTCAAAAAAGAGTCCAACTAAAGAGCATTTTTGGAGCGAAAGAAAAATTTGCTTAAACAATTATTTTTTTCCATTTTTATTAATTTTATTTAAATTAATTCCATTTTATTTTTTTACTGTAAATACAAATTAATTAATTTTTTTTCCATTTCTAATTTAGTTTATTTGTAAATTAATTCCCTTTTTGTTTAAGTAAAAATAATTTAAAAAAAATGTGAACTTTTAATTTTTTGTATTTAAAATTGCAATGACTCTTTTCTGACATGATGTAAGAGCTCTTTCGGAGCGTAAAAACCCCTCATAAAAGACTCTTTTCTGACATTATCTAAGAGATCTTTCTGAATGTAATGACCTTCTTTTCGGAAGGTTTTCGGAGCAATAATGATTGTTTTTAGGGCTCATAAAAAGCATGAACGCTCCGGAAAAGGTGTCAGAAAAGACTCTTTTCGGACTCATATGGCTTGTTGGGATGTAGGCATATAAGTAGTAGTTGTATAGGTAGTACATAAATATACATATATAGGAAACATGTAGCAACTATATACATACGTACACATGTCTATGTATGCATGTCAGTATGTACATACATAAAAATAAGTATATGTATGACTGCCATTTAGATGAAAATTGATGGTTTCATGTATTGAAATGCTGGGAATAAAGTTTTTCTTTTCACAAAACAACAACTATAACAACAACACAATAAATAGGTCACACTGACCACAATTGCCGCATGGTCATGTCATTTACTAATGCGTAAACAAATTAACAATTTTACGCTTCTTTTGTGTTCAACCCAACGACAACGTTTGCACACAGAGCTAAACTAAAAATACAAACAAAAACCAGAAATTACATGCAACCAGAAACAAAATAAATGAAAAAAACAAACACTTGAAACAAAAAAATAATAACACCAACAACAACAACAGGACACCTGTTTATTGAACACAAGTTTACTTAACTTTGGCGTAAAGGTGCAAACACTTTAAAGATGACAAACGAGGTCAAAGGAAAATTAGACGTGCTAATAAATGGTTGTGTAAACGCTTAATTTCATATTACAGTTTATGGATTCTTTTTGATCCCTTTGTACACTGTGTTAGATTACTATAATTACAATTTATGTAAATTTTTTTTAAGAATATGGTTAATTATCTCAAAATTTGGGAGACCACGTCATTAATTCAAGAGAGAAATTATGCACTAATATTTTGATAGTGTTTCATAACTATAATTACTTTATTTATAATAAACAAAAAAGAATATTAGAGATGCTATTATTTATTAGTTATTATGCAGTTCTTAACAATTTGCTATAAAATGCCTACTTAATAGCGCAGTTCACAATCTTGTGCAAATGGTATTGCATCATTGCATATGAGTAGGCGAGAAGCAAAACTCGTTCGTTCCATGTTTACATAATTTTTGTAAAAAGCTAAAAACTTGCTACAGCTTAGTAAATGAGCCAGATAATTTGAAAGCTACTAATTCTTAAATGTTAGGATATTCTTTCTTAAATCCTTAAAATTAATAAAATCAATACTCCTTAACTAAAGAAAAATTAAGTTTTGAAGTTTGGAACGAACAAGTTTTGCCACGAATTTTCGAAACAAACGAGTTTTGCTACATTCCATATTGGAACGAACGAGTTTTGCAACTTACAATAACCCAGCAGTAAAATAACCCGGTGTAAATATTAAGGAATCAGACGCTCTTGACGTTCTAGGCATGAGAATCCAGTGTGATGTCTGCTGGACCAAACACATTTTTCAAGTGTCGAAAGAAACGCCTAAGTGTCTTGTTTTTTTAAAACGGCTTAAAAAATACTTCACTCCATCTGATCTTCTTACTATTTACGCCACCTATATTCGACCGAAAATGGAATACAACTCTCATGTATGGGCCGGTGCTTCGCAGCCTATTTTGGTGTTACTCGACCGCGTACAGGAGAGGGCGAAGATGCTTATCGGTGACAGTAGGGTATCCAACTCTATTGATTCATTGGATCATCGTCGCAATGTGGGTTGTGTTTCACTGTTCTATCGATACTATAATGGAATGTGTTCTGCTTGTTCCTGAAACACGCAGTTTTTTACGTAATACACGTTCTTCAGTCAGGGCTCATCCATTAGTGGTCAACTGAACAGTGGATCGCACAACTCACTACAGGGAAAATTCGTTCTTTAGTCGTACTGTCCGTATGTGGAACAAACTACCAGCAGAAGTATTCCCTGCCAATTTCAATATAGGAAAATTCAAGTCAAATGTTCACAAACACTATTCCCGCTATCCTCCCTCCCATAACCTATTTTCCTAGTTCCAACACAATGCATTGCATAAGTAGGGGTCATCCCCTGAGTGCTAGTCCTAGAAAAAAAAAGGAAATACTTCATCTTCTGTATAACCAGCACTGTCGTGTTCCAAAATCGAAACATAAAATTCCAAGGTTTTGTTTTGTCTCCAATTTTCTCCAAAGTAATTGGACAAAAGGACGCCATCTTTTTTTCTTTTCTTAATCGCCACATTTATGGACAGTAGTTTTAGAATAATATCTATGATTTTCTTTCCTCGCCTCAAGAATGGTTCAGGGTCCCAAGAATTCATTCTATAATTAATCTCCCCTTGCAAAGTTATCTGACCATTTTAATAGTTGTTGTATTTCTAACAAATCACAATAATAATCTTAATAATTGCAAGTAATAATCTTAACAATTACAGTAATATAATGAAAAATTAATACTTAAAAATATTTGGAATTTCACCACACACGATGGTACTTTGGCTCACATCAAACAGGGAAGCAACGAGTTTTGCTACGAAATATGCAACGAGAAAGTTTTGACAATGATTGTTAATTGAAACGAAACAGTTTTGCTACGAACTGCAATTTTAGGATATAAAAAAAAAACATAATAAAGGATATGAATTGATAAAATCAGTAAATTAGCAAAAGAACTATTAGCATCCATTGTTATCTCATTTTTTAAATTTTTGGAACGAACGAGTTTTGGAACTCACACGTTCATTTGCAAAAAGGTTTAGCATATATTTGCTCTACACTAACAAAATACACAGCAAAAGCAAAAATATGCTAAAACTTTTTGCAAATGCAATGATGCAATCCCATTTGCACATTGATTCTAAAAACGTCAAATTTCAGTTTAAATAAAAACGTGGCTTAAATTTTCGAGCAATTGCGAAACAAAATTAACCGGTCACATGTTGTGGTAACAAATTTTGCAACTAGTCGGGATTATTAAGGTAAAAATAAAAGTGGCGGTCCGAAAAAAAGCTTTCGCAACGGTACAATAGCAGAATTATAAACTGTTCCTGCAACATAATGTAGAGCATAAACATAATGTGGCCAGATTACACAGTGATACAAAATTGAATGAAATACAAAAACCTTGTACCCGATATTATTTTCCTTGTAGGGCTTGTCGAGTAAAAGAAGATTCCAATAGTGAAATATTGCGGAGACCTCCAAAATCCCAGGTTTTTTGGTCTGTTGCACCGTGTTATTAATGAATGTGAGGTAAATGTCAACTATAACTAGACTGCTAATAAAATCCCAGACTATTAGTCTGTCAAGGCACAAAACTCTCTAAAAGAAACTAAAAAAACTAACTGGAAACAGGTAAGCTTATAGTCTTTGTTAATAGTTGCACTACTTAAACATATTTATATTTGTCTAAGGTGATTTTTTTCCGATAAAAACAAATTCAATCTTGATGGTCCAGATGGTTTCAACAGCTATTCGAGAGACCTACGAAAGGAACCAAAATATTTATTAAAAATAAATTTCCGAGGCTTTTCTTTAATGTGTGTAAAGATAAATTTGAATTTTACTAGCACAGACAAAAACCACATTTTTATAACATTGATAATGCTAAGGTCAACAGAGCACTGTTAAACACTTAACAGTTATATACCTGGGGCCAAATTACCGCGTTCGTGTCCGAATGAGCTATCGTATCGAAAAATGATTTCGATATCAAAATTATGATAAAATGTACTAAACCTCTTGCTCGATATCGAATGCCATAATCTCAAATAAGAAAATTACGATAAATTTTACTCGATAACGAAGTATCCCCTGAATTTTTTAAAAAAGTAACTTTTAGGATGAAATTCTCTAGAAGAATTTCGTAATTGTTTTCAAAAACACATTTTTTCAAAATCATTTCATTCAAATTCCAAAATTATTTTAGAAATTCGACCCATGAAGTTTCATTTAGGACCTTTTGGACTACCCTCTCTATATACTGGGTTACGTGTATAATTCCATAGTTTTTCAAATTCTTCTAGAGAATTTCATCATAAAAGTTACTTTTTTAAAAAATTCAAATAATCAGTCCAAGCACACATTTTTCCTATTCAAATGCAATGTTAAAAAAAAATTAAATTCCCGCGAATTTTTTATTCATAATTGGGCCGATTATGACTGTGCTTAACAGTATGTTAATGTTGACTCTAACATTATCAATGTTAAAAAATGTATCTTCACACACATGGTTCTTTGATGGTTTGATAAACTTTTTGTGAAAACATTATGCTTGATTTGGCGTTGCCAAGAACCAAAATAAATTCCTCTGAATACACAAAATTATTAGATGGAAAATAAGTGCCATTTTTAAAAATTATTAATGAAAAGCAATTTGTTTTTCAACAAGACAAAGCACCTATACATGCATATGTAAGTTAAATTAAGTCGTCAAACAAATGGATAATTTATTGTCTTTGAAAAATATTTATGTACTTGAATGGTCTATACTTGATTTTTACATCTGATACTTGATATTTACATCTACATTAGCTGATGATACTGCAATATTAGATTAAAAAAGCTTGAAGTACACCCAAACCCATTAGCCCGCAACATATTATAAAATACTGGCTATATTCGGATCTGAGCCGAAGACAAGAAGGAATAATGGCTACTTAACATATATTCGGCACTGGGTGGGCTAATAATTAAAATTTTTTAGCTATAAGACTTAAAATACTTATTGTACGTTCGTTTTCAATGACTATACAATAAATAAACAAAAGTACAAAAAAAATTTAATGGCCCGCATGTTCACATCCCCATTGATGCATTTGAAAACCGACAATATGCCAATATATAATCTAAAAGAAGCTTTGATAGATGCTTGGACATCTTTATCTGAAGATGTAAGAATAAATCTGGTGAATAGTATGGCTGATCGATCGATCGATTTTTAAGTTGATTAAAAAAGGAGGCCTTATACATTATTAAAGTTTAATTTTTATTTAATATTGATATTAAAAGTTATTTTAATTTCAGTGTATTTATAGTTATGAAACACTACTTTATTTTTTTTTTGATTTTTAAAAAAAAGTAAAATCAAAAATATTGATTTTCTTGTTGAATAATATTTGGTTTTTTGTTCGTTTCACATAAATACATGTAGACTAAACAGTTTTACTTCTTCTTTAATTTACAAAATTGAGAAAAGTTTTATGTATTTATAATTATGAAACACAGTGTATATAGGAAAATTTCGTTTAATTTAGAATTCAGCAAATATTTTTCATTAAAATCTGTGTAATGTAATAAAAAAAATAAAAAACAAAATATTTCGCACTATCGTAACTTTCTATTAAAATAAGTAACTTTTGACCTCTGGAACATCATTATCAAAATGTTCAAATATAAAAGAAATCACAACTAGTTATTTGTATAGAGTATTGGCAAAAAACTATTTTGTTGAACAATATGAAAATTTGGCGTACAAAGTTAAAAAATTTCGTACAATATGTGGTCGAAGTATTGATTTAACTTTACTAACTGTGAAGTATGTTTTTGAATTATTTGAAAAGATTGTATCAATTTTAGTGCTCTTAAAATTGAAGAAGCTATGTACAATGTGTACCCAGTTTGAATCTGCGTCTCCATGATTACAAAGTACATTTCAGACAAGAACTAAAGTTCAATGACCATATACAGTAATCCCTCTATTTACATCGTCATTGGTTCCGGTAAAAGACGTAAATCGACTTCAAAATTCAAATACTTTTAAAAGTCCTTAAAAAATTAATTTTTAGTCAATTGAATAAAGACGCGAAAAGAAATTTAATAGCGATATAATTGCAGTTGAAAAGAAGACAATTTTAGACGACGTAAACCAAAACAACGTACATCTACACGACATTAATTGAAGGATTACTGTACAGGGAAAAGAGTTCGTGGAATAAACTACTGAATGTCAACAAATGTATGATTATTTTTCGACCAAAATCATCCTAAGCGCTTAAAACAAATATATTCACAACGAGTTGCTGTTTGGTGCGGATCTTGAGCTGAAGGCGTGATTATATCATACTTTTTCAAAAATAAATAAGTCATGTCAATAAGTGTCTGTTATTTTTACTTCATAATTCACTTAAGGTGGATTCACCCATTCGTTCTTAACCAAAAATTTGTTCGAACAATTTTTTTGTTATATGAAGTTTGACGTCTCTCTTATTGAGAGAGAGAAAATATTTTTTACGAACATGAATTGGTTTATAAGAGAAAAGTTTTTATTCAGGCTACTAGTTCTAATAATTAAGAATACTATTGTAAAGTACTGGAACAATCGGCAAATTGGAATGCATTTTCTACCCGGCCAAGGGCGTCTTCAGCAATCTTCATTGTCCACTATCACTCTGTAAATATCATCTATTTAACTCACCGTTTTTTTGAGAAATAGAGTTCACGAATTATGATATTTCTTTTTAACGTGTTCTGAGTTAGAACGAAATTTACGTACATTTACAATGTGTGTGTATTCTTTATTATTGTTTATGAATTGGTTTAATTTTATATTTTTTCTGAACAAAAATGTGTTAAGTTGCCAATAGGTTGCATTTTTTCATACAAATAACAATGCCTTATGTATTTCCATGGCCATCAGCAAGAGCAACTTTCTTTTTTCATTCATTCTGAATTTATATCTGTGATTTTGAATACACAAACTTTAAAATAATTTAATATTGACACTTAAAACCCAAAGCAAAATAAATCAATGGCCGCACTTGTAAAACTAATAGATTTTGTTTACATATGGCAGCTTTGATTTTTCAGAAAAATCGTTCGAAATGGGTGAATCGTGCTGCAAAAATCTCTCAGTAAAAAAATTTTTCTCCGGAAAAAATTTTTGTTAAGAACAAATGTGTGAATCCACCTTTAGCTCCTCTGTAAATATTTTCATAACTTTTTTAAAGTGTATGCACCCATTCGTTCCGAACAAAATATTTGGTCAGACAATATTTTTTTAAGTATAAATATTTTCTCTTTTTTAAAAAGAGAGGCGTCAAACTTCATATGAAAAAAAAACTTTGTTCGTACAAATATTTTGTTCGGAACGAATGGGTGAATCCACCTTTATTATAAATTAATTTATTTTCTAGTTGTGAAAACAAGACATTAATAACATTATTTTTTATATTTATAAACTTTCTTAAAACTTAAGATACAGTCACACTTGGCAAATATTTGCCGAAAAGGTCGTAACCACTAAATAACATATATTTGAACTCGTTTATTTATTTAAAAAAAACGTTTCTCATTTAGTCCAAAGCACAACAAATATTTAATTTTAATTTATTTGATGCTGTTTGATCTTGCAAAACTCTTGTAAGAGTAAACAACGTCAAACAAATTTGTGCTAAAACAAGTGGTTACGCTTTTTTGAGTGAATGTTTGCCAAATGTGACCGTACCTTTAGTTTTTTTTTTTTTTTTTTGCTCGAAATCTATTAAATTAAAGTGGCTGCCTCTAATGCAAATGTGGTTGAAACCATCTACCTGCTTTAAGCAGGTAGCAATCATGAAAATATACGTATTTCGCTCAACACTCTTTTAATGCTGTTGTGTTGCAAAGTTTTTCTATTGGTGCAGGACCTTAATGAGCGGTCAACGCTGTTCAACTGACAATCAAATTAAGCAACAAATTGTAATTATAGAGTTTGGCAATAAACTTCATCAATAAAATTGCCAACGCACTGGACGCACGATAGCAAAGCATCATATTGGCCTGTCGCAATATACAGGCTTGTGTCAGTCTTTATGGCATTAAACGTGAACTAAACTTTGGTGTGTTTATGCGACAACCACAAGCTGGCAGGCAACACTGCAACAAATACAACAACCTCAGTGGGGATTGGTGCTTTGTAAAAGTACGTTACTTGGATTTAAGCTGCTTTGATAAAATCCACCGTTTTGCACGCAACATTATAAACGAATTTCCACGTATGAACATACTAATCAACAATGCCGGTGTCATATGTGTGGCAATGGATACAACGACCATCGATGGCTTTGAACAGCACTTGCAAGTCAATTATATGTCACATCTATTGCTGCCCCACCTGCTGATAGGTCATTTGTGAAAGTAGGCAAATGGATATATTGGATATAAATGTGTCGGCTCACGCTCAGACTGCAGTTAAAAGAGATTTTGATGATTCATTAAATGTGGGCGGTAAGGTTTCGTGCAAATGAAAATTTACTGTAGTTTCGGCAATACATTGGAAGATCAGTGAGTTGAAGAGGAATGCAGGAAAAAGGCAGACATATAAGTAATACATACAGTGGGAAAGAAAAGTCTTAATAGTGGGTCTTGCATTTTATATGAAAAATAAATTATTTTAACAATTCGAAAACAAGGAAAAAATAAAAGTGACATTGCAATACTGTTGGATTGTGCCAAAAACAACGAAACGGTCGTTTAAATGTCTGCAGTTCGAAGAAGCTATCTTTATTGAGCAAGTAGACTTTTAAAATAGCTGGTGTTTTGCTTAGAAACATCTACATTAAAAAAACATCTAGATTGTAAGGAATTCTGAAGCAAATATATTGTTATTATTTTTCCAGCAGCTTTTGAATACAATAATTCTTTTGCTAAAGAAGTTTTAATGTAATATATGTACAGTTTATTCAGAAAGTGAGTGCTCACCCAATAATTAAATTTAAAAGTAAATATTTTAGGCTTACTTTATTGTACACAAGAGAAGTTGAGACCACATTTTGAGCGGTTCTTTACTAATAATTAAAAAAAATACAAAAACATAAATAAAAATATTAATTAATTCAAAATCACAAGACATTAACTAAAAATAGTTCAGTTTTTAACCTTCGAAAAGTGAATGCAATGCTTTTTTCGATTTTTTTTTGCAATAAAAATCGCGTAGAACAAGTATTTTAGTATTTTTTATGGGAGCCCATGTTCTTAATTATGGCTTTTGGGAATAGTATCCACTAGGTTTTGGGTCATCAAGGTTGGAATTTAATTCCACTCTTCCTGTATAGTTCTATTTCCCTTAAAGTAATATTCCTTATTTCTCTCTCTTTTTCTCAATAATCCCACAAGTTTTCAATAGAATAAATATCGGGTGATTGGAAGAGAGTTTCCATCCATTTGGGAGTGTTACACAATAGCCATAACTGTCAGATGAATTTCGAAAAACATCGTCAAAATACCAATAAAAAAGAAAAAAAATAATCGTCATTTCGAATTTTAAAAATCTTGACGATCGGAAAAATACTATTTCTAATAGTATTTTTAAATTTTTATTTAAAAGAAAACACCAATACAAAAACACATGTACAATACATATCAAAATACATATTGCCGTATTCAGAAAAATAAAGTAGGTTTGAGACAAAATTTTCTTAAAGTACATTTGAAGTCTACTTTAATTTTATTTGAATAAGACTAATAAAGTTTAATTTTTTAAATAAGAAATCACAAAAAATATAATGTTAAATACAACTTGTGTAATATTTTTCAAATATCTTACAGTATTATACAAATAAATATCTGAATTTAACATATTTTAATAATTCAGTGTAGTGTTGTGCACAATTATAGCACATACACTACACCCTAGTAGACGGTTCTCTGATGTTTTCATCCAATAGTCCCTAAACCTGTCGATTAATTTCCTCTACTTGTGTTTGTGGTAGTCGATAGTTTTTTATGAATGTTGGTGTCTTGTCACTTAAATCAGTGTGTTGTTTGTTAATTGTTCTCGCTCGAGGTGAAATATTTTTTGATATTGGTGCAATATGTTGTATAGAATATCCTATTGTTATTTGTATAGTTATTTGTATAGTGTCATCCGCAATGCCCATAGTTATATTTAAATTTTCTAATGGAGTTTTGATCCTGTCTTCCTTTGTTATCTTAAGTTCTTTCATTTGAAAATTATATTTTTGTTTATTTATTAATTTTTCCATCCTTTTAATCTTATATTTTTAATTCTTTTATGAGTTCCTTTCTTTGCGAATCCATCGCCATATCTGACAGCCCTTAGCACAAAATATCTATTATTAATAAAATTCAGAAACGTTTTGCTTTAGCAAGCAAGGTTTTCAATCAAATTACTTTATCTGTTAAGAATATTGTTAAGAACAAAAAAAGGTTAACAAATTTAAAATATGTTACATACCTTGGTATTCACTTAGATAGAAGACTTACTTGGCGTCATCATATAGAAACCAAGAGACTTCACATGAACAATAAATAATAAAAAGTTATAATAAAAAATTTAAAATACATTTCTTTACTTTTATTCTTTCAGAATAAGAAACTTCAATTACTGTAAGTTGTTGTACATCTGCTTTAGTACGCAGCAACTCACATTTGAGAAAGTAAAAGTTTTTCTTATTTTTTTTTTTTTTTTGATTTTTGATTGTTTTTCTTTTATTGTTGTTGTTTCATTTGCATACAGCTACATTTTTATTTAAACTTCATTAAAATTTTGTTCATTCATAAATACATATAAAAGTGTGAGTTCATGTATACCCTGCAAATAATATTGGACTACGTGATCCATTTTAGATGAAATAGACTACTTACAACATGGTCCAATGTAATGCAGTCATGGACCATGTCATAGTTAAACAAGTGTTTGCAGTTAAACGACATGGTTTCGTGTTAACACGATTGAATATTAAGTTTTTGTTGTTTAAAACTAACCCTCTTGAGTACTCCATGGAGTAGAAGCATGGAGTAGCTTTGGGACTACGCCGATGGGTTATATGGTCCAATCCTAGGACATCGCAATGTTAAATGGACCACCTTTTTTTTTATATATTTTGAGTAGTTTTGGAGTACTCCTACTCCTCTTTGGACTAGTCTTTACATGCACGTATGGACTAGTCGCGTTATTTGCAGGGTACACATTGATATATTAAATTGGCCTTTGTGTTTTATTGTAGAAAACGTTTTGTGTATTTTAGATGTACATATACCCAGCAGGAAAAATAGCAAGTGCTTCCATTTGCACATTAAATTAATTTAAAATTTAATTAAAACCCTTCTTTTAATTAAAACTCTTTCTTTTACTTTCAGCAATGTAATTATTAATTTAGTAGACCTTTAATTACGCCTTGTATAATTGCCCTTCTCAAGTAGGACTTCTAGCAGGCATCTAACGAGTAGCGAGTAGGCAAGGCCGCGACTAACAATGACACGTCATATAAAATTGAAACGATTTTGCAACACGACTGGAAGTCCTTGCACCATCCTTTTCCCATTTGTGAGAAACCGAAGTTTAATGTGCTGGTATCTTAACCTGAATTATAGAATGAACAAGTATTCTCAAGTTGTATGAGATTTTTTGTATTCTAAATTTCTAAAGGGATCACAAGTTGAATAATTGTCATTTGGCATAGAATATGTATGTATGATTTTTTCAACATTTTTTTAAGTGAAATTCATACAAAAGTACTCTATCAAAATAATCTAAAATAATAATTCAGAAATTCATTCTGGAAGGATTTCAAAGAAAAATTACAATATTGTTCATGTATTTATTATGGAGTGTAGAAATTTAATGAAAAAAAATCTATAAATCTTTTCAGAAACTATGAAAACTTCATGCATGTCAGCTGTAAACTGAAAAAATCAAACCGAAGCTGGTCTTTTGCTCACTGGCAATGAACAAAGTGTGACAGAGTATATTGAGAAAATGTGTTCTCAATGGAACTATTTGGCCAAAGTGTCCTTATTCATAAAAAATTAAAGTAGACTTCAAATGTACTTTAAGAAAATTTTGTCTAAAAGCACACTTCAAACCTAATTTATTTTTTTATGAATACGGCAGTAGGTGTGAATCCTTCTTTTATATTGGAAATATCTACAGAACCAATAGATGTTGATACAAGCACCGAAGAAATAAATTTTATGGGTTTTAACAATGATGAAGCTGTATTAGAAATACCAGCATGCGCCGTAGTAAGTTTTCCCGAAGCTTCACCAGATTCACAGTCGCACTTCTTCAGCATCTGTAAAGGAAACGTTTTTTCTTTGCTTCTTGCTTTGCAAGAAGAGAAGTTGGGAATTGAGGTAAACAAAATTTTAATTGGAGAAAGAAGTGGCAATTAGTGAAATTGTAATAAAGAAAGAAATAAAGATTTTGAAATTCGAAAACTTCAGCTGGAAAATAAGGAAATACGTATTAAAAAATATGAATTGGATGTAAAATATAAGGCCGCTCCTGAACAAAAAAATTGTGCTTTCTGTTGTTTAATTTTAATAAAATTTTAATTTTCAATTATGTACTTATGTACACACATACAGTGGGAAGCAAAACTGTCTGGATGTTTTGCATTAAGGAAGTAAGGTAATGAAAATAATGCAAATAAAGGTATAACTATTATCATATATATGCATTTTTTAATTTAATTGCAGCTAATTATAAATTATAAAGCACAAAAACTCTCATATATTGCTTCCAAAAAATTAAAAAATTAAAAAAAAAATTACTATTCGGTCACTTTTGCACAGTGGAAGAAATAAAAATTATCACGATATTGCTCTGTTAAAATGTAAAGGTATTTGACCCGTTGTTTTTTTACGATATCGTTTTCAGGCTTCTATTGCTCTGCTCTATTTGAAGTGATTAACTTGATTAAAAGATCTTTAAAAATAAGAAAACGGCCAACTGTTATTGAAAACAATGTGATAAATTTGTTGCAAAATAATTATTCATGCCGTAAAATGATGTTAAAAAACCGCATAATGTAGCTTGCAAAAATAACCAAGGGGGTCGACCAAGAGCTTTCTGATGATGATGCCCGGCAGATTGAACGTTTGCTACATAATAACGACATCAAGATCACGAAAAATGCTGCAAAAAGTATTGCTAAGGATGTCAGTTCCTGGATGGTTAGACGCACATTAAATAGAATTGTGAAAAAAAAGCCAGCACTTTCCGATAGAAATGTGAAAAGACACCTTCATTTCTGTAAAACCCACTAAAATTGGGCAGTAGATGACTGGAAACGGGTTATTTGAAGCGACGAAACGAAAGTCAACCGATACCAGTCTGATTAAAAAAATTGGCATTGGCCGCGTAAGTTCATCCAAAAGCGCAGTCCTTAATGCAAAACATCCGGACAGTTTTGATTCCCATTGTACTTTTTTAAAACAATAAATAAAAATTTATAAATTTTGCTGTTTTATTAATTCCAGCAGTGCACGTCTTTTTATATATCTTTATTCCGTGACACAATTTTTTTGATCTTCATAATCATTTGGTGTGGTGAACTCATCATTTTCATAATTTTATGTTTATTTTATTTGTTTTTGAATTGTCGTTTCTTACAAACTGACGTTGTCTCACAAGTTTTCCCAATTGCACGAACGGCAATTTTAAGCAATATCATGAGTACCCTTATTGTATTTTCTAAGGTTTTACAATCAAAATAATTTCGTATTTCATTTCTTGAATGCCGGTGCCTATTATGCGCAAAATTCGATTTTCGACTGTGGTCGAAAATACTTATCGAATAAATTTTCATTTGGTGTGATGGTGCACATTCGATGAAAAAACACTATTGTGAAAATCACTCTTTTTGGGATTCACAATAGTACATTTCTATCAGCTGGCCCTATATTTGTTTACAAATTCTTACAGAAAAATAAATTAAATTTAAAATGACCACCACGGAATTATGGTTTAATGATTCGTTTGATGAATATAATTAAGTTCCTGTCTAATGCGCTCCCATTTTTTGGCTGCCTGAACTTTAGCGCACATACATTTTGCCAACAGTGAATCTTCTTCCATCAGAGAAACGAGCTTCTCCAATTACAAAAAAAAAAAACAAATTCTTACATTTTAAATAAATTATGCACAGTTTTATACAGCGTCGTCAGCAACTCATAATTTTCGATAGCCAGCGAATATCGATTGTCGAATGCAGCTTATAATAGGGGCATTCATTTCGTTTTTGATGGAAATTCAAAACAATTGTATTTTCAATTTTATAAAACCTTAAAAGTTTTTATATTATTTGCACTTTTAAAGTATTACCTCCTTATTCAAAAACGATTATTAAGTTTAACAAACGTTTATTAAGCACATTTTTATATGCAAATCTGTCATAATAAACGTTTGTTAAATTTAATAATCGTTTTTGAATAAGGGGGTTAGTGTATAAATCTGTACTTTCACCACCATAGTAGTATATTGTATTTGTGCTAATGTTTGTAACGCCAATAAATATTAGCCCAACAGCCACCTTAAATTATATGTATATACATATTTGTATATATTTTATAAATACATTTTTAAATCAACTAGACCAGATTTTGTTCATGAACTTTATTAACAAACTATTAACAGTATTACTCCATGGCGTATGAGCTACAGCAAGTTAATAATTCATATGTTACTTATACGCACTCATACGAATGCTCAGTATCAGTAAACAATTCATTCATTCATTCATTCATATGTAGACTATGTTTGTCGTAAACATGCTTTAAAATAGTAATGTATTAGGGAGCACCTTATTTTAGATTTTTTCATTTAAAAATGCTTGAAAAATCTGCGTGCTGCGTCATCTTAAAATCAAATGCTGGGCAATTTTTCCAAATCGGGTGTTTAAAGTGTTGAGTTTTTAGTCAAAGCAGCAATATACAGAATATTATATTTTGAAAAAATTGAATGCCTATTACAAATTCAAAATTTCACATTTTCAAAAATTATTTTATACAAAATTTAAAAAAAATTTGTTATGGATTTTAATAAATACTAGAGAAGGTTTAATAGTAAAAATTTTAAAAATCTTTGTATTTTATGAATTCGGCTTAAGGTTTTTTATTAATAACATAAAAATGTTTGTTCGTTTTTAATTGTTATTGTTTATTTCCAATATTTCAACCAACTTTGTTGGTCATCTTCAGGGGAAAATATAATCTAAAAAATATATGTATATTATAAATCCGTTATTATAATGTCCGATGTTGACGTCTTAAGTTTTTTCACTAATTGTTTTCTTTTTTGTTTATTATTATTATTATTTTTGTATTTGTTGTCTATAATTATATATGTGAGCGCAATTAGCAGTGTCTGGTTTTTTACTTAATTCTCTTCTCCTTTGGAGTATTAATTATATATAACATATCTTGCGTATATCGTTTAGTATTATTATTCTCTTCCACAAGTACTCTTACATTATCAAAGTTTGGTCTTTGTTCACTTATTGCACAGTAGGCAAATAGTTCTGTTTTTTGTACGTGGTTTGTCGTGATGATAATCTGGTTTTTAAATTTTTTTTATCTAATTTAGATTTAATGCTGTTAAACAATTTGTTCGACGTATTGCCCGTTTTCATCGCCGATATATCGAGCCATAACCGCCGAAAAAATGTATCCCACAAACTCAAAATTTTACAGGAGAAGGTTTTTTTTAAATAAAATCAGTTTGAATAAAGCCATTACTTTAAAATTTATAATGTAAATATTGTTTTGTGTAATACATTTAATTTTAATAATTTTAAATGATGTTGAACTATCGATTTCGATAAAAAACAACAATCGATTATGGTGTGGGATACATTATTTTGGCGGTAATGGCTCGATATGATTTTTCTTGTTATATATCGCACCCTCAATACAAAAGGGTCACAACTCAAAATACTAAAATTTTCAGAAGACACAAAAAACTTTATCGTGCACAAGCAAATCACTTAACATAAAAATTGACATAACTGTAGAAGATAGTGATATGAAAGAAATTTTTCCAGTAGTTAGAGATGTGTACCAGAGAACAGAATGAAAGCATTCGCTTTCATTGCATATTCACACCATTCGTTACTTTTGCCATGCAGTCACTCGACAACAGCGATGCCAACTTAGCCCTTTTTGGGCTAGATTTAGCCCGATTTCAGTCACTCAAATTTAGCCCTTTTTTCAAAAATGTTTACGCGTTTTGAGTCTCAAAAGTTGGCATCACTGCTCGACAACATCAACTATTAATGTTGCCATGTAATGCATACATTGTTTTTATTGATTGCCTTTTTTGTATTCGTTTTTTATAATGCCTTTATATATCAAGCAACGAAATGAATAAACACTCGCACCATTCGTTCAGTATTTGTTGACCTGTTGGAGTAATTAATGTATTTGTGTATAGTTTTGGCCTACTGATATGTTTTTTAGTACTTTAAATAATTCAGCACGCAGAAATTTTGGAAAAAGTAAATAATGGTGTTTTTCATACCATAAAAAAACTCAAAAAGTAAAATTTGAATTTGAACTTTTCATTCAATAAGCATTACAAACATTCAGACCATTCGTTGTGTATTCCTTGCTTTTGTGAGTATTAGGTGACATTAATAGAAGACATGCAATGGTATTCGTCATACTTCATTTTTTTTTAATGCTACCATATATTGCTTTTCTCAAATGATGTGAATTAACAACAACGTGCTCACATTTCGTGATTGCATTCGAAAGCATAAAATTCTGCATTCAAATCGTTCTCTGATGTGTACTCTGAATTAATTTATGGAAAAAGTCAGTTTTGAAAAATTTTGAGTTGTGAGCCTTTTGTATTTAGGGTGCGATATATCAGAATACTTTATTTTATTTTGGAGGTTCTGTTTCCATCATATTGTTGTGAGATCTTGTTCTGATTGTTGTATATTTCATCAAGTTATGTATGGAAAAAAAATTTTTATGTAAAATGTGTCTAATTTTCATTTTATTTTCCTTGTGAAATTCTATATTACTGGTGTATTTAGCAGTGTTCATTATTATTTTTTTAGGGTGTTTAGAATAATTATTATTTTATTTATATTTGAATTATATTGTCCTGATGTCAAATTTTATCCGTTATAACTATTATGGGTTAGTCAACGAAACGATTTAAAATCGGACGATTTCATGAAAATTCTGTTTTTGGTTACAAATTTTTTAAAATTATTTAATAAAAATACATTTCGTAGCCTTTTTCTTAGATTGTATTTCATATTACAACACTACTTACGATTTTACTCAAATTCCCTTATTTTCAAACTATAGTATTTGAGATTTGAATTACAACTGCAATTTTTAAGACCTCGGTACCATCGAAAATACAAACAAGTGCCACCCTGATGTACATTTGTGTATTTTGTGAGCGTGTGTAGATGGTAAAACTGAAAACTTTTGTAATTTAACATGTTTCCCCAATTATACACAATGTACATAAATATGTACCTATACTATGTGGAAGTGTTTTTGCGTGTTTTGATATGTGTATTTCTAACACTAACATAAAGCAAACTTTAGCTGTAATAAAAATTATTGAAACAATAAAAACTTGAACTACAGTTGGATAAACAGTTTTCAGTAAAAAAAAAATAAAAATAAAAAATTAAAGAAAAGTGTGTAAACAAAAACGTGCTTTTATTGTTGCTCTTTGCTACTGTTAAAATGAAATTTGACATGAAATGATATTTTTACTTAATTTAAGTATTTCATTTTAAACTTGAAACTTTAAAGTACTTAAAGTTATTTGATATGAAATCAACTACACTTAAAGAAATATGCTGCAGCGAGTTCAGCACTACTGTTAAATAAATTAATCTGTCATTAGTTTATAGATTATTACAGTGAAGTAGAGAGAAAATAAAAAAATTTGCCCACAAATTATTAGTATTTTTTAATAATCCCAATTTCACTTTATTCCAGTGTACAGCAACTATTTATATACACAGTAGGTACTTAGCCCAAAAAAAACTACAACAACAATTCTAAAAAAAAAAACATAAAAATGAATTAAAATTATTAAGTGTTTTAAAACAACAGCAACTGTTGTAAGAGAAACAACAAAAAGGACGAACAAACAATTTATTCCAAAACACATCCTTACACATGGTCACTCACACAGACACACGTTCTATATGAAGAAATGTGTGCAAGAGTGTACATGAGTTTAACAACAAAACCATACACTGAATAAATGAATGATGAGTGAATGAATATGTGTTTTCATGTTCCCATAACAAATATTCATTTTTCATGCACAGTACAAGAACCATTGAAAATATGCATATCTATACATACAGTGGGGAGCATTTGTTTGTGCCTTGTGTATTTTATACTGCATAAAAATACAAAACTGGTAAAGACAATCACTTTTTTTAACCTTTTTATTATTTATTTATTAAATCTGCCTTTGATTGATAGGCCTTACAATAACTATTTAAATCTTATACCTAAACCATAAAAACTATTTGCTTTCAGTTCAGAGAGCCATAATGGACAAATGGGCCCTAAATTAGAAGGGTAGTTGATCAGTTCTACGAAGCCTTGTTTCTGCTTAAGTGCTAGTAAGTAATCTCGCAAGCGGCTGGGAATGGTTTTGCAACTTCAAGATATATCTCTCACGAACCTTTCTGAATTCATCTTTAACCAATGGTACTTCTAAATCTCTATGTAGGTGTGCATTCGTAATGTGCCATAGTGCTAAGAATTTTCGCTTGGGCTCTCTGTATAAGATCAATACTGGTATTACTTGCACTAAAACTAGTAAAGACAATTGAAGAATGTTTTTTTGTCATTTATTTAGATTTAATGCTAAACAAATTTTTCGGTAAAGGAACAAAATCCTTTATGTACTCCTCAATTTTGCACAAGTGTATCTTTTAAAATATTTGCACAAAAATATCAAAGTTTACCATTACATTCATAGTATTTTCATATGCTTTCTTTAAGACTTAAAAAAACATTAGTTTCGATTTTAAGTTCATTTCATGTGGTAAACACTTTTTGCAAATTATCCAACATAAATCAGATTATAATAAATAATAAAGCAATTGTCAGAAACCATTGAAAATAATATACTAGCAATGACAAAAAGTAGCTATTCCACGTGAGTAATAGCTAAACAGCTTAAAATAAGTCTATCAGTGGTCAAAAGTATTAAAAAAAAACAGTCTATCGTTCCCAAAACACAAATAGCAAAAAGCTATTAACGTATGCGGATGCACGTCTCATAATAACATAAATGTATAACAATAAGGTAACCCGTTCGTCTATGTACAGCAAGTCTAGCCCTTCGTGATATTGGTTACATCTCAGCTTAAAAAAAATAAAAACCGAAATTGGACAGTAGATGACTGGAAACGTGTATTCTGGTCAGACGAATCCAAAGTTAATCGTTCTCATTCTGACGAAATCAAGGCACCATGTAAAGGAGACAATAAAGAAGGGTGGGAGGAACATCATGATATGGGGTTGCATTACGTGAAGGCACCTCGGACAACAGCAAAGACTCGAAGAAATTATGAGGAAAGCAGACTACCTGTTTTTTTTTTTGCAAAATCTTCTGTAGATAAGAGCATCTATCAGGAGGAAGGATTTACCTTTCAGCTGGATGATGACCTAAAGCACACTTTCAAAATCGTGCGAGAATGGCTTAGCGAGCAGAATTTTCTTTTGATGCAGTAGCCAGCAAAAAGTCCCGACGAGCAGGAATGGAAGAGTATTCCAAAGGAATTAGTTGAAAAATTGTTGTAGAGTATGCCGTGCAAAAAAGTGCTTTACGAAATAACGGGCTTTTGATTAAGTGTTAGAAATGCTTTCATTTCCTAAAGTTTTGGAATTGTATGGTGGAGTTGTTGAAGTTTTTTTTATTTTTTTTTTTTTTCTTAGAATTCATTATTTTTAGTTTTGATTTGCAAATTATTTTATTATTATTACTTTGAATTTTTATTTTATTTTATTATCATTATTGAAAATAAAATTTATTTTGTTTTGAAAAAAGACCTTAAGCTTAAATAATTAATAAAATCTTACAAATTATTTTGTTAAATATTTTATACAAAATAAATGTAAAAACTTTATTTTTTATTCTAATTTTCTTTAATAGTTCTATTTTTATGCTCTAACAATTGAACAAAATAGTAACATGTACGCACTTCTACTCCCCACTGTATGTACATATTTCTGAAAACAATGCTGCTAAACTTTTTGAAGCACTTTACAGGGGCAGTGATTAATTTACAGTTGAATGGGGGCTAAATTTTAATATCTGTTATTTTTATACCCAGCCCCAAAAAGATGGGGGGGGGGGTATAACAAGTTTGTCATTCCATTTGTAACATTTTGAAATATTGGTCGTAAAACTAAAAATAATACATACTCTGAAACCTAATAAAATACTAAGATGCTCTTGCTATAGCCGTCCGTTTCTCCGTCTGTTGAGGGCATGATAGAGCTTTGAGAAAAAGGAAATAAATATGTCTCTTGGGAAACTTAAAACTTTAACTTAAGTTAAGCTAAATAATGAGTTAAAAGATAATTAGTAACTGTAAATGTGTAAAGGTAGGGTCACATTTGGCAAATATTTACTAAAAAAAAGCGTAACCACTTGTTTTAGCACAAATTTGTTTGACGTTGTTTACTCTTACAAAAGTTTTGCAAGATCAAATATCATGAAATAAATTAAAACTAAGTATTTGTTGTGCATTTGCATCAATAAGAAAAGTTTGTTTTTTAAATAAATAAACGAATTCAAATATATGTTATTTAGTGGTTACGTCTGTAAAGGAATAACTCTCTGTGACAATCAGGAGCCAAATTACCGCATTCGATATCGAGTAAAATTTATCGTAATTTTCTTATTTGAGATTATGGCATACGATATCGAGCAAGAAATTTAGTAAATTTTATCATAATTTCGCTATCGAAATCATTTTTCGATACGATACCTCATTCGATCACGATTGCGGTAATTTGACCCCAGGACAGTTAACGGGTTAAACTGGAAACTAAATTTACATGAAATGGCAACACTTAAATTTGTACACTTAATTGCATTAGTGAGCTTTAAAATTAATGCTGGGACTTGATACGGTGTGGCTAATATAAATATTTGGACACAGTAAACAGACACTCGTATTTATCTATCTATCTGTGGCATCCTGTAAAACCAAAAAATTATACATAGATTTTCTGGTGTGTATTGCATATGTACATTGCACTCGTACATATATTTTTAAGAGCTTTGATAGTTGTTATAATTTACAATAACTATATTCTCTACGTGCATTTTGTTATTTTTCTTGTTTTCTGTTTAATTAAAATGCAACAATGTAAACATAAACTGTAGAGTCTAATAAAGGGCCGTTACCTCCTAAAGCGAGTCAAAAACCATTTCGTTTGAATAACTTTGTCAAGTGTTTGGATGTTTGCTCCATATTAACTTCACCCTGATACTATTAAAAAATATATATGCGATTTGTTTGTTTTGTGTTTCCAAAAAATATTTCAGTAATAAATTTGGTTACAACACAAAGAATGTATACACAAAATTTTTAACTTTGTGGTAATTAAATTTTGTGAAAAAAAAGCTTGCTAAACACATGTCGTAATATAAATGGATCTTTGCCAAAAACTCTGCCAAAACAACAGCAGTCTAATAAAAAAAATAAAAGAGTAAACACAAAAAAAAAAGGAAAACAAGTTGTAGGAAATGAAATGGTTTTCAACTACTTTAACACTCTTTTATACATTTGTTTAAGACCAAACTGACACAAACAAACACAAACTTGCAGTTTTCGGAAGAGGGTGTTGGTAGCATTTGTATGCCAGTCCGGCGGCACTTTTTCCATACATATTTGTGTTTTTGCCTGGTTGGGAGTATTGAATTGTTAAATGAATGTAATAATGTGCTAGTGTTACCATGCCTGGATGCTAGTGTAAATAGTTGTGTTTAATATAAATTTATAATTAGTGTTTTTAGTAGTGAATGGAAGTATGTGTGGGTTTGAAATGTTGTTTGGTATGTGAATGGTAAGGTGTGAGGTGTGAGGGTTGTTGAATTTAGGATGTGGGGTGCTGCGTTTTTCCTTGTTGGAGTTAATGTTTTTGAAATAAAGTGAAAGTGTTTTATTAAGTGAATGTTGTGTTTTCCATCGTTGGATCGTTAATGTTTGTTGAGTAGTGTGTGTGTGAATACAGTTTTAGTTGTTTGTTTTTCTATTCCACATAATCAATTCGCTCTCAACTCAGCTGTGAGAGTCACTCTGCTATAACGGGACACTATGAGGATGCTCATAGCAATGTTGATTACTGTACACCGAAACCATTTTTCGATATGCGATTCTCCACATGTATCCCGAATAGGAGCTTATGGTTAGATGAACTATTATTCCTCCCTATAGTGTAATAAGCGTTTTAACTAACGGCTCCATGAAGGGAAATAGAGTTGGTGGTGGTGATCAAATCCTATTTCAGGCTTCCGGATTTCTGCTGTATTATCTAAGCGGAGATCTCTGCCATAAAGCGGGCTGCTAACTGGTTGAGGTATTATCGAATATCTGGGGATATTTATATATTTATTGACAGCAAAGTGACCGTAAAAAGTATAGCAGGTGTCTACTCGACGTCTAGATTAAACACAGAATGCCGGGTGTCTCTGAACGATCTAGGCTAACGTTCTAGGCTAACGCTAATATGGACATAGTTCAGCACAGGGCAATTATATTACTAATAGAGTGGTTCGAAAAACAAAGTTGTGTCAGTCACCCCCTAGAATTAAAGATAATGTAAAAACAATTCCAGAAATATTTTTATTTTTTTTTTCACGCCTACAAATCTTGTTTATATATATATTTAGTATTTTGTTCACTGTATTAATTATTATTAATTCGATCATAACCAGCGTTGCCATTTTGACGCTTTTCGGGTATTTTTTGGTGCTTTTTGCTTTCCAAATACCCGAAATTTTATTAAATACCTGTTTTTAAAAAAACGGGTGTTTATAGCGCTTTTTACAATTTCTCACAGTGCTTTTTAGTGCCTTTTAAGTAATCAAAATTGTTGGTACTGAAACATTTTACTAGTATTATTTAAACACGGCTAATACTTTTTAACCAACTGCGTATTATTTACATTCCTGTTTTACAAAAACTTTTATTGTTAATTTGTTAAACAGTAATTTTACTTTTATTCGTTCGCGTTAAAGATGAGAAAATAGGGATCCGACAACACTATGTTTGTTAGATGCATAGGTGCGAGTATGTGCATGGTATGAAATGTATGTTTTTAGTGTGAGAGATCAGGGTAAAGAAAGAGAAAAAAGTTAAAATTTTGAATGTAATCATACGGTGAAAATATGTTGATTGTGTGTTTCCATGCCTGATATTGGGTATATTACACAATACTTAATAGTATTTATTGAATGAAATAAATTTGTATGCGATGATCTTAAGAGGGGAGTTGGGAATGAGGTAATATGTTTTTTTTTTTTTTTTGTTTCTAAAGGTACGGTCACATTTGGCAAATATTTGCGAAAAAGACGTAACCACTAAATAAAATATTTTTGAATTCGTTTAATTATAAAAAAAAAACTTTGTTTATTTAGGACAAGGCTCAACAAATATTTAATTTTATTTTATTTGATGCTGCTTGATCTTGCAAAACTCTTGTAAGAGTAATATTTACTGCTGTGTGAGTAAATATTTGCCAAGTGTGACCGTACCTTAAGTAAAGAAAAACTTGTTTGATTATTGAAATTAATAAACTGCTATGTAAAGAAAAGAAAAAAAATGCAATATGTATATATGTAATAGTTTTGACGAGTGTTTAAAATAATTGTACTAGAAGAACTTTAGTTTTTGTGGCTTTTTAAATATGAATACACACACACACATAGAACATTGTGGTTTTAGTGCAAGAGAATCAGTTAAAGAAATAATTGCAATTTATTTTAAAAACTTCTTAAACACTTTTACACTTTTACCAACTCATTAAAATTATAAAAAATACATTGGAATACACTCACGCATCAAATATTTAAAACCGCAAAAAATATATTGCAAAATAGTTTCCATACGTGGATAACAAACAACTAAAACTCTATTTACACACAACTCAACAAACATTAACGTCAACGATGGAAACAGTTTTCTTATTTTAAAAAAATTAACTCCAACAATCCTACATCCAACACCCCTCACACCTCACACCTTACCGCTCACATTCCAAACAACATTTAAAACCCACACATACTCCCATCCACTAATAAAAACACTGATTATAAATTTATATTAAACACAACTATTTACACTAGCATCCAGGCATGGCAACACTAACATATTATTACATTCATTTAACAATTCAATACTCCCAACCAGGCATGAACTCAAATATGCCAAAATGATGTTGCTACACAGATGTTGAAGAGTAGACTTTTTTTTTTTTTTTTTTTGTTTTCAAGTAGAACGACACAAAGTTGGCGCTAAATATTGTTGCAAATGTTTTTCCAACGAAAATTGTTATCAAAAGTTTAAAAATGAAGTGAGAAAGTTGTTATTTATAATATCTTGCGCTTTGAAGTTAAAATGTTTGAAACAATTTAATAAAAATGTGTTTTAATATTATTATTATTATATTAAAGTTATCAACAAACTTTAAAACCAGCAAAAGCTTCCTTGCTCTTCATTATTTATTTTTTGGCATTGATGAGTCAGTCAGTCTCATTTTAATATGTTTTAAAATTTTCTATAGAAAATTTGAAATGTAAATTTTCCCCTTTGGAAAATAAACAATTTAGACAATACTAATTGTACTTCATAATAAAGGGTGATTTTTTAGCAACTTCCTTTTCGGCAAGTCTGTTTTTGCTAGCTCAGTTTTTTTTGTATATCATGTTACTGTTAAACATGTTCAGTTTGATCTATAATTTAACCATGAATCAACTTAAAACGAACAACGCTTCCAGATTATTGATTTTTTTTTAGCAAAATTAATGCTCATGCATGCATTTATCGGAAATTGTATTCAGCGACGAAGCTCAGTTCTGGTTAAATGGATACGTAATAAAGCAGCCAGAAGCTTTGCAAGAACTGCCAATGCATCCCGAAAAATGCACTATTTGGTGAGGATTATGGGCCGGTGGCATTATTGGATTATAGTTTTTCAAAGACGACGAAAGCAGAAACGTTACTTTGAATGGCCGTGCGATAATTACAAAATTTTTTATTTTTGTTTTTTTTTTGCCCAAAATAGTAAAGCTGGATTTGGCTGGCATGTGGTTTCAACAGGACGATGACACATGCCACACAGCAAGCGAAGCAATGAGAGGCGAGTTCGATGAACAGTTTATTTCACGTTTGGGCCGGTCAATTGGCTGGTTAGATCGTGCGATTAAACGCCTTTGGACTTTTTCTGTGAAGCTATGGTGCCTATTATGAGCAAAATTCGATTTTTGACTGTGGTCGAAAATGCTTATCGAACGAATTTTCATTTGGTGTGATGGTGCACATTCGATGAAAAACCGCTATTGTGAAAATCACTCTTTTTGGGTTATTCACAATATCAACTGGCGCTATATTTGTTTACAAATTCTAAAAGAAAAATAAATTAAATTTGAAATGACCACCACGGAATTATGGTTTAATGATTCGTTTGATGAATATAATTAAGTTCCTGTCTAATGCCCTCCCATTTTTTGGCTGCCTGAACTTTAGAGCAAATACCTTTTACCAACAGTGGATCTTCTTCCACGAGAGAACGAGCTGTTTTCTACTTACGACCTGCAGAATATTAACGAAAGTAATTTACAAGTAGTATTTGGTTGACCAAATCCAAAAAAAAAACAAATTCTTACATTTTAAATAAATTTTGCACATTTTTATACAGCGTCGACAGCAAATTTGTGTTCGATAAAAAATTCGTTGAACAACGAAATTTTCGACAGCGATGCCAACTCATAATACAAATTTTACATTCGATAGTAGATTTTCGATAGCCAGCGAATATCGATTGTCGAATGCAGCTCATAATAGGGGCCTATGGTAAAGTTCATATATATAGGCACAAGCCCGCAACGTTTCAAGCACTGGAAACTAATATTGAAGAATTTATAAGTGAGATACCGGCCGATATGTTGGAGAGAGTATGCCAAAATTGTAACCAGCGTATGAACCGTTTGAGGCATGGCCGTGGTCTATATCTATATGAACATTTTGAAACAATAAAATATATACAGGCATGTGATGGAAATCGAAATCGAAAACGAATCAGTTTTGGAAATACATTTTAATGCCTTTTGAATCTAATTTTTAAAATTTTAGCTTTAAGATTCTCTTTAGTAGCCTAATATCTTTATATTTTATGTGATAAAAGTTTTTCAATACAGAAATATTACGAAAAAATTGACTTCTAAAACTCAGTCGTTTTCGTTTTCGATTTCCATCACATGCCTTATAGATCGTTCTATCGACTCAAATGAAATCTTTCATACATTTCTCTAAATTTTATGAGTTTTTTTTTAATCACATCCGAAAGCTCTTAAAAACTCACTTTTTAGAAACTCTATTGCTTAGAAGTGACTGTGTTGTATGGTTTCACAGTGAACAAAATAATAAACATTAGGGTGGCCTTTTTTAGCTTTGTCTCAATTTTCAAAAATTCTAGAATTGCACGCTTCATTTAAAAAGCAAAACGCTAAACATTTTAATAAAAGCGGTTAAGCAATGTTGCTGAAATTGTACACTTTTGGTGTTAAAAAGGCAGAGAACAACTTTAGACCTGTGAAGAATAAAAAAGTATTAAATATCTTCCACCCTAATGTACAAGCACGTAGACTCTCATAGTAGTTGTTGCTGCGGCGGAAACCTAAAAATGAAAACTTTCATTTAAAGTATCCTGTTGGGTTTCGAAAACAAATAAAGAACCAAACAGTAACTAAATAAAACGCAACGGACATTGTAAGTCATGTTTAGCCATGTTTATTTGTTTGTATGTTGCTGGTTTAGAATTTTATTTTTAAAGTGTAAGAAATACTGTGTAGAATTTTGTTTTAATATTTCTTATTTTCTAAAAAGTCTGCAGAAAGTTGTCTTTGTGTGTGTGTGTGTGTTTTTTATGTGTTTCTTGTGAACAGTTGTTTTCCATTTGCGTGTTTGGTATTTACAAATCGCTTTTATTAATATAAAGTTGCTGGTAATGCTAGTAGAACGTATATGTATATGCCTACAATAAGAAATATCAAGACAGTTTTTGTGTTTAAATGCCGTAGAACTGTTTAGTTATGGCTGGGTAGCATTTAATGAACACTTCACTTAAGATTAAATAGATAGAATATTTTTTGTTTTCAAATTTAAATTAAACTCATTTCATTTCTATATAATACCCTTTATGTAAAACAAGAATTCCAAAAATCATATATGTATGTAAGTCTCTACTTTGATGACCATTAGCCACGTACTCAGTGCTACAACATACATTGTAATTAATTATAGTTTACTACAACAATTAAGCAATTACTGTTGCTTAGTTGTTGCTTTAATGTTTAATATTGTTCTCGTTACAAACATTTCCTTTTTTCCCAAAAAAGAAATTTAAGAAATTAAAGCGCATGGGAAAGGAGGCCATTGTATGAACGATTTTATGTCAACAAGCCATAATAGGCTACTTTATTGACCGTAACAAGGCCATCGTTTGCTTTGACGATAAATGAGTTCAAACACAAGTTCAGAATGAAATTCACACCGCAATAAGCAAGTGCTTGTAAAGTTTCAATCACAAAGCCAGAAGTTTGTGAACTTAAGTGTTACAAAAATATAAACTTAGGTGGATGTTTTGGCATTTCAAGATCATTAAAAAGTTAAAAAAATTAAAGGTTTCTACATTTCACTCACTTGTAATAACAATGTGTAACTGTTGGCAGTGGATTTTGGCCTGGAGCAAACATTTTTTTTTTCTTGGACCAGCACTCAGGGGACGACCTCTATTTATGCAATGCATTGTGTTGCACAATATTACTTCGAAACCGAGTCTGGTTGTATAATGACTGTTACTAGTGCTCTATATCGCAGCATGTACCTATACAAAGTTCTTTACGCTATGATTGAAACATTTTGTTGTGGTCCCCGAAACAATTCAATTAAATTTTGCATGAGCCATTTGCTGATTGGTTACTCTCTCGTTTCGCTGATCAGCATAGAGCTTTAGATCTTATGATTAAACACCATTAGATTTAATTTTAAATCTATTACATTTCCACACAACATTTCAGTACTAGTAGCTAAAAAAAAATCCCGGGATTTTTCGGTAAGTATAATTGGTTTTTATTTGGCATTTTTGACATAAACATATACAAAATATCTACACTTAACATAAATCAATGCTTCTTTAGCATTTTAAGGGAAAATAAAAGAGATCTACTGACAGCTTCAATATTAAATCACTAATTGAAACATAAACAGAAACATTTCAAAATAATTTACAAGGTCATCAACAACAAATTAAATTTTACAAAAGTATGTCAAAGAAATATAGGTGAAAGATTTTAAATTAATTTTAGATTGTCAAACTCGAACTATGTATTTGCTGTAATGTAATGTGTCTAAGGTTTTTGGAAATGGAAATTTCTATAAAAAAAAAGCTTTAATTGACTTAAAAGCTTAACAGATGACATATGAAGAATTTGTTTTACTTAAACAAATACTCGTAGTTGTCATTTTAAATCCGATTAAATTGACACATAAAGCCCTTTCTCGCAATGTTATGAATCTCTTTCAATGTTGTACTTTTATTTATGTTCAAAGAGATATTAAAAAGTGTTTGCATATTAAGCAAAACCAAGAATGAATGACGATTTACTCAACACTTTAAATTCTTTTGAAAAAACAAAAAATTTAAGAATAAAGTTGATAAAAAGATAGAAATGTTATTAATTAAAAGCTGGAATAACTGGAAAATATTTATATGCTCTCTTAGAATAAGGTCGCGTTTTCACTATATTGTCAAGATGTCATTTTTGTTGCCAAATTGTTGGCAATTGTATGAAAATGGCGTCATCTATGATCATGATTGCAAACATAGATAACACCATATGACAACCCGTTTTCATACAATTGCCAACAATTTGGGCAATTTGACAACAAAAATAACATAGTGAAAACCAAACATAAGTTTAAAATAACTTCCAAAGAACAACAAAACTCTCTTAATGATTTGCTGTAAGAAACATAAATAAATAATGTACGTGAAGACAAATTTGAAATTTTACTCCCTAGACACAAACCATTTGTTAACAGAGTCAGGTTTCAAAATCTGATATATAACTTTACTAATGATATTTGAACACAAAAACAGTCCGAAAAAATTCAAAAAAAAATCAGCATTTATGAAAAATGTCTCAGAAAATTAAAATAAGTAAAAATATTACACTAAAAACATTTTTTTATAAAGATTTTACGAAAAAATCCCTTTAAAAGTAAAAAGGACTTTGGTCCTTTTCTCACAATATTTTGAGAGTGGGCGGAAAATAGTATTGGGAGCGATTCCTGGTATGCCTTATACTCAGAAGTTCTAACAGTTTGTTTTTTTTTTTTTTTTTAACATTGTCGCTGGTTAATAGTTAACATGACGCTGTTAACACAAATGGTTTGTGTCTAGGGAGTTAAATTTTACATTTCTCTTCACGCACATAAATAAATATTATAAATTATAGCTAATAATCTACTGGAAATAATCAATCTCTTAGTCCTAGTTTACACGAAGCAATTTTTGTAAGCTTAGCTGATTAACTTTCAGACATCGGAGTGAGGGAAAGATAAGACGAGTATGCATTAGATTGTACTAGCAATTTTTGTACTTGTTACATACGAATGCGAGAGTAACATATATGTGTATACAGATGTGTGTATAAGCACACTCAAATAAAAATACGATTGATTTATGCCATTGTATTGTGCTGTGTAAACACTGAAGGAATTTTAAGGAAATAATTACATAATTTTTTTCAATAAGAATTGAGTTGTGTAAATTGGGACTTATTTTCAAAAAATCAACGGATATGTTATGATTTTTAGTAAAAACAACAACAATAAGCCAAATTTTTTCAAACCCACTCTGCTTCCACAGGCACTTTTAAGTTTGTGATAAATCTTTTATCAATCTTTATATCTTATATTTTTGCAGTAGGGTATTGAGAGAAAAGTTCCTCTAGATGTATTTAAGCAAGATGCCTGTTACTATTTCACAGATTTTTTCTGCTACCAGTTTAATAATACTACTTGTACAGACTAAAATACTTATGACAATGTCTTTTATTTTGTCATAAATTTCTAGAGGATAGAGAACTATATTGCATTTTTCTTCGAATCATAGTTTAAGCTTTTGATAGAAGTGGTCTCATTTTATGACAAACACAAGTCCAGTTGTCAAGCATGACATTTAGTTTGAGTGTATTTATTTGACATATGACAAAGAAAAGGCAGAAAGATATTTTATAACAATCATGTTTTTTAGATTATATTTCTTCCCTGAAGATGATCAACAAAGTTGGTCGAAATATTGGAAACTAATCAAAGATAATAACAATTAAAAACAATCAAGAGTTTTTATATTTTTTAAAAAAACAGAGACCTCAAGGAGAATTAATAAAGTAAAAAGATTTTTTAACAATTTAACACAATTATTTAATTAAAACAATTGACTAAAAAAGAAAAACTCATAAATGTACCTCAAAAAAGTTTACGTACACAAAAGAGATCAAGAAATATGTTTTTAAAATGCACAATTTGTTTACGGGTTAATACTTTGTGGGTCCTACCTTGGCGATTATTACAGCTTCTAGACGTCTACGTATACTTCTGATAAGGTTTTGGGTTTCTGTGTCTGTTTTTTTAGACCACTCAGCCAATAACGCGTTTTTCAGACTCTTCTTGGCTGTTTTCTGAGCCGCCTTTCTAGCGTATCCCAAATATGTATGTTCAATTAGGTTGATATCTGGTGATTTTGGGGGTGTATGCAATTGTTTGCAGTTCTATAATAGCCATTCACGGACAAGATACGATGTGTGTTTTGGGTCATTGTCGTGTTGGAAGTAAAAGCTGTGAACCTCAAGCTCCAATTTTTCCACACTGCGATGCAATAAATAAAAATGCTTATCCATTTTATCTGTTATAAATTCCAGATTTCCGGCTCCAGATGCGGTCATACATCCCCAAACCATTACGTTTTCACCGCCATGTTTAACTGTTGGTAAAAATTATTTTCTTTCAGTTCGTCATTAACTTTTCTCCATATTTTTCCTGCACCGTCTGACCCAAAAACATTAAATTTAGATTCATTGCTAAATACTACATTTTCCCAGAACGAATCCGTCTTTTCTAAGTGCAAGTGAGCAAAATCCAATTTCTTTTTTTGGTTTACTTTAGATATAAAAGGTTTACGTTGTGGCACTCGTCCATGATATCCAGCACCGTACAATGTGTTCCTTATTGTTTGTGGATTTATTTCCTTTTTGATGGTCTGCGATATGTCTTGTGCTTACTTTACTGCAAAAATTTTTAGATTTTTTCGTACAGTGGCAATAACTTGGCGTTCATAAAATCGCGCTTTTGGTCTACCTGGTCGATGCTTTTTTTCAAATTACCGTTGTTTTTGTACGAATTTGTTGTTCTTTGTACACTAGAATGAGGTTTTCCAATTATTTTAGCTATTTCTCGAAAATATTTTCTAAATGCTAAAATTTCTAAAATTTTTGTTTGCAACTTTAGGAGAAAACTGATCTTTATCAACAAAAATTAAAACAATTACTACAAGTTTATTCTGTTTTAATAAAAAAGTGTAAAGCAAAACTAAAAAATTATTGTTATAAACGTTAAAATTATGTTTTATTAAGTAAAGCTAGTGATCTGTACGTAAACTTTGTTGAGGTACATTAATGAGTTTTTAATTTTTAGTCAATTGTTTTCCTTAAATATCCAAAAAATATTGAATAACTTTAAGTTAAAAATTTTAATAAATTAATAAAATTTGATTTTCTTTTTTTTTCTAATAATAATTCTAAGATATTTATATGAATTTGTTGTGTATCGTACTTAAACTTTATTGATTGACTGCATCTGAAATGCTTTCTAGAACATAGTGGAATTAGTATCGAAGCTTTTAGAATGTGGAAGGACTTGCAATTTTTCCCGCTGGGTAGATCTATAACAATATTACACATGAAATTACCAACTCGTTTATCTATATTTTTTGAAGGAAAGGCAGCAGTTTAATGCAAAGTGTTTAAAACATACATATGTATGTATATTTCTAGAATGGATTCGTACGAATGCGCAAATTAAAGCAATTTAACATTTTCTAAATAATATTACGACAACACAAAACTTTTAAATTTCAAAGCATCAATATTCCAACTCTGCTAATTAGTTTAATTAAAGGCTTTTGAATAAAATCGTCATCATCTGCAGCATTTTTGTTCATCACTATTAATAATTTATACCTTTTATTCGACATATTTTTCAAATGCAATCCACTTAATACAAGAAACTAAAAATCAAACAAAATAATTTTAAAGGAGAAACTAAAAAATAAAAAGTTTGAAACAAAAATATGCTAAAAATTAACATACACATTGCAGATGTACAAGTACGAGGTCTGATCAAAAAATAATCGTTATTTTAAATTTTTTCAAAAAGTATTTATTTATTCATCAATAACTATCTTGTTCCCTTCAAAGTAATCCCCCTTTAGATATAATACATTTATGCCAGCGTTTTTTTCCAATCCTCGAAACACTTCCAAAACGCGCTTCTTGGTATCGCCAACAGCTCCTGTTTCTATTCTCCTTTTATCTCCTCAATCGTAGCAAAACGCTTTCCATTCATCGGTGTCTTCTGTTTTGATACGAGGAAAAAGTCAGCGGGACCAAGTCCGGTGAATACGGTGGTTGGGGTATGATAATGGTTTTGTTTTTGGCCAAATACTCACGCACAAGCATCGATGTGTGAGCTGGTGCATTATCATGGTGCAAAATCCATGATTGGTTTTTCCACAATTCTGTGCGTTTCTGACGAATTGCTTTGCGCAAACGGCGCATAACTTCAAGGTAGTATTCATTATTGACCGTACGACCTTGTGGCAAGAATTCATCATGCACATTTGACCGAACTTGACGTGCTTTTTCGGTCTTGGCTCTTCTGGACGTTTCCATTGGGATGATTGGGCTTTGGTTTCAATGTCATAGCCATACACCCATGATTCGTCACCAGTTATGACATTTTTGAGGAAATCTGGATCGTTGTTGACGATGTTCAACAGTTCCTGAGCGATGTCCATTCGACGACATAGTAGACTCGCCAAACGCCACAGTCAACATTTCAAATGTCTTTAAGCATTTAATTTAATTTTTTACACAAAACTTAATACAGTTTCTTTGATCCATTTTTTCGAATAGTAAAAAATCGAAGAGCACACCAAAACAAGACTAACCTTTTTATCTGTCAAAAACAAACTGACAATGCAAAATGGCTGATATTACAGACATGTGTACCAACATAACAGAAAGAGAAATGCGAAAATTGAACATACGTAACTCACGAAATTTGCAAATAACGGTTATTTTTTGATCAGACCTCGTATATGTTTATAAATGTGTGAATAGGATACATACTTTAGTCAAAAACACATGATGCAAATGCCATGATAACCACTTACAAAATGTTATTATTTTTTCCTTTCTTGTTTGTATGATGAAAGTACAAACTTTTTGTTTCCTATTCATACTCGTATTTCCCTTACACTCGCTAAAGAAATATTGCTTTTATTTTATTCTATTTATTTTTTTTTTAAATAATATAAAGATGTTAACAAGTTTTCTGGTTTTTTTTTTCTAAAAACAACCACAAGAGCATCTTTTTGTTGAACCAAGTTGTGTCTATTTTTATTTGTTTCTTCTTTTGTTAAATTTGTACATTTAAAGGTTTGTTAATAACTAATGTTAAAGTTCAGGGCCATTAAATGGAATGAATTTTAGTTTTTATTATTATACGCAAAACTACTTACAGTATGAGATGGTCATATTTAGAAAATACTGCAACTAAATATGTACGAGAAATATAAAAGCAGAAATTTAAACAACACAGTTTTGTAAGGCTGTCTTATAACTCAAACGTAATTATTAAACATTATTTATTTTTTGTAAAATGATTGAAATAATAAAAGTAAAAAAAAACTGATTAATATTTTATTAAAACTAAAAATATGGTGATTTAAATGTTTGGGTTATATGGCGGTGCTATCAAAACTTCATGTGGCCTATTATTCCTTCCAGAGTAACATGCTGTGAAAATTTCAGGAAGATCGGTCCAAGGGTTTCGCCTCCTATTAAGCACAAACATACAGACAGACATTAATTTTTATGTGTATAGAAGATTTGCCATGTGTTGTAAGGGTACGGTCCCTTAGTTAATTTTGTTTAATTTTATTTTTAAAATAAATTTCTAGTACAAGAAAACATTTGCAATTTTATTTGCATTCGTTTCTTTATCATTTTTTTTAACACACAACTCAAAATATTATGGACACTTTTTCCTTATAATTTTTTAAAAATCATTATTAAAACTGAAAATTTGGAAGACCTTTAACAATCGAAAGCATTTTAGGAATATAAATGTTAAAAATTATCCATTTCGTGAAAAACATATAAATGGTCTAATGTTGTCAGAACTTTTGTTTTATAAAATGTTTTCTACTAAACCGATTTTGACGATATGCTGACATACAGTGTGAGTTAATGTATACAAATCAACCATAAGTAGACTGCTAAAAAAAATCCCAGACTTTGACTCGACAAAAGCTGTTGCCTGTACCAAGGCTATTTCTCCGCCACAAAACTGCTAGACTTAAACTCGCTAAAAGAAGCTTTGTTAATAGTTGCACTACTTAAACATACAATATTTGTTTAAGGTGATTTTTTTCGATTAGAAGACAGTTTTTTTTTTCAAAAATACATATTTTTTCAAAATCATTTTATTTTTATTAAATAATTTTTAAGCTTGAGGTCACTTTTTGTTTTTTATAAAATATTTTTTATTTTTATATATAATTAACTCGATACTTCGATTTCCTTTGGAAATATTCTTCAGGAGTTATTTTAATATTATAACAAATAAAAAAATCATTTTATTCAAATTCCAAAATTATTTCGATTAAATTCGATTAATGTAGTCTCATTTGGGACTCTTTGGGCTACCCTCTCTGTATAGTGGGTTACGTGTGCAATTCTAAAGTTTTTCAAATTCCTCTAAAGAACTTCATCCTAAAAGTTACTTTTTGCAAAAAATTTCAAATAATATGACTGTTAAGTGTTTAACAGTATGTTAATGTTGACTGTAACATTATAAATGTTAAAGATTTTATATTCACACACATGAATCTTTGATGGTTTGTGAAAATTTTTGTGAAAACATCCCAGCATACCATTCTAGGAGCGCTCCGAAAAAGGAGTCAGAAAAGAGCTCAACTAAAGAGCATTTTCGGAGCGAAAAAAAATTTGCTTGTTACTGTCCTGAGTCGGCAGTATGACTCAGGAATTCCACTTAATTATGTGTGTACCACAGCGTTGTTGTCCTGTTATTTGTGCTTTGAACAAAAAAACATAGCTGTACCACACAAGAATGCTAAAAACAAGATTACACAGAGCCCAAGAAAAACCTCATAAAAGACTCTTTTCTGACATTATATAAAGCTCTTTCTGACGGACCATTTTCGAATGTAATGACCCTCTTTTCTGAAGGTTTTCGAAGCAATTATGATTGTTTTTTGGGCTCATAAAGAGCGTTAACGCTCCGAAAAAGGTGTCAGAAAAGACTCTTTTCGGACTCATATGGCTTGCTGGGATTATGCTTAATTTGGTGTTGCCAAGAACCAAAATTAATTCTAATTACACAAAATTACTAGATGGGAAATAAGTGTCATTTTTAGAAAATATTAATGAAAAGCAATTTATTTTTCAACAAGACAACGCACCTATACATGCATATGTAAGTTAAATTAAGTCGTCAAACAAATGGATAATTTATTGTCTTTGAAAAATATTTATGTACTTGAATGGTCTATACTTGATATTTACATCTGATACTTGATATTTACATCTACATTAGCTGATGATACTGCAATATTAGATTAAAACACCTTGAAGTACACCCAAACCCATTAGCCCGCAACATATTACACAAATACTGGCTATATTCGACTAAGAAGGATCTGAGCCCAAGCCAAGAAGGAATAATGCCTACTTAACATACATTCGGCACTGGGTGGGGTAATAATTAAAATTTTTTAGCTATAAGATTTAAAATACTTATTGTAAGTTCGTTTTCAATGACTATACAATAAATAAACAAAAGTACAAAAAAAAATTTAATGACCCGCATGTTCTGAACCACATTGAGAACATTTGGAGAATATAAAGACGTCGCCAATTAATGCTGACAAGCGACAATATGAAAGCATATATAACCTAAAAGAAGCTGTTATAAAATTTTGAAGATAAAAGAACAAATCTGGTGAATAGTATGCCTGATGGAATTTTTTGTTGATTCCAAAAAAAAAGTGGCCTAACATTTTATTAAAGTCTAAATTTTTTGTGAATATTGATATTCAAAGTTATTTTCATATCAGTGTATTTATAGTTATGAAACACTAATTAATTTCTTCATAAATAATAAAATCGAAATAATGATTTTCATTTTTTTTTTTTTTTTTCGTTTTACATACATATACATGTAGGTTAAAGAAGAAAGAGAATAGTATTTTATGCAATGCAGTGTAACTTTGTGGTTTGTTTAATTAATAGTTTTGAGTTTACATACAGACAGACAAATAGTTTATTCCATTATATGTATTTCCAACTAGTTTGGATTCTTCAACTCCGCTTTCAATAACAATTAAATTATAAGTTCTACTCATTTTAGTTCATATAAAATATGAAACCCTAACACACTCTCTCTTCCCATCTCTGGCATTTTTGTAAAATGATCATTGTTAATTAGGAACATATTTAGCAAAACAATAAGAATACTTAAACAAAAAATAAAGTAAAAATTAAAACTTACCCAATTAGTTGAGAGAAAAATGGCACAACTATGGAAAACGGTGTCAATTATGTCAATTTATGCAGAAATGTTTCTAAAAAAAAAAAAAAAAAAAAATATACATGTATAAAAATAAATATTTGAATCTACAAATAAATAAGTTTGTTTGCAGTATCATTAACAACTTATAACTATGTAGGAGTAGTGCTTTGAAATTCATATAGAAACAAATACAAATACAAGTACATACATATAATATTATTTCCTTTATTTTTAGCATTCCAACATACTTTAGTTATAATTAGTGTTGCCAGCAGCTGGCAAAAAATGTTGCTAAATAGGCTTAAAAACAATGCCAGAAAAAGTTAACATTAAGTAATACAATTAAAAAGCACTTCAAGTATAAAACATGTAACATTGTTACTATTAACGACTTTGTTAGTAAATACATATATGTATGTATGCACATTTTTTTATGTATGTATGTATAAAAGTAAAATATATGAATATGAATGAATATTTATTTATGACTTTAAATTTAAGACCAATCTGATAACACAATATTTATGAAATATGGAAATATTGAAATTTTTCTAATTTCTTCATAAATATTGTTATTTTTTCTACCCTACATCACAATTGTGGGGACAGTATATTAGATTTGTGCTGATGCTTGTAACATACCAGGGATGATAAATGAGAAAACCAATATCGTACCAACGAACTTTTAAAATCGTACTTTTTCGATCCCAATAGTATTAAATAATTTTTTTATAATTTTTTTTTAAATTTTATTTTAATAAACAAAAACTTAATACAACAATAAAACAAAAGGTACTTTCTTAAATTCATTGGTACATGTAAAGTAAAGATAACAAAAAATAAATACATAAATACATGTTCATTAATTATACATATGTAGATAATTATGGTCATATAAAATATAAGGTACATTAGAATAAATGAGATCAAATCTATACATTTTTTGATAACAAACCAGTTGTAACAACAAGAGTTTTATTTTAGTACCACTTGCAAAAAAAAAACTAAGACGACGCCTTCATACTGCAAAAACTGTATTGAAGTTTTTTCTAGTCGTTTAAAAAAATTAAGCGCGTGCCATGTATTTTAACAAGATGATTGCTACTCAAACTGCATAAACTTTACAATTGCTCTCTTTTTTTATATGTATATGAAGTTTAAAAACAACAAGGAAACATCAGTTGAATACTAAAAACCAACTGCTATTTATTCCCAATGAACAAGTGCAAAATTCTATTCACAATATTCATTCAGTAAATAAGCGTTGCCATTTTATATCAATTAAAAATATGTTTGCGTTTGAAAAATTTGGAAATAGTTCCAAATGAGCCACAGGGGTACCAACGTACTTTTTAGTTTTAAATTGTACCAAAAAAAGTACAATTGTACCAACTTTATCAACCGTGATACATAGCAATCGACTCAGAATCATTTTCTGAGTCGATTTAACGATTTTCTGGCTGTCCATATAAAGTTTGTGCTCAGTGTACAGGTCTCAAGAGATTTTGTTAAAATTTGGTACCAGATTTCTTTTGTCCCCAGGACACTTGGAATTGAAACTGGCTGAAATCGGTCGATTATTTCATCTAGCCCCCATACAAATGTCCTCCCGAAATAGGAATATATCGGTCATAAATATTTTAATTATGCAAGCATTGAAACAAATTTCACCACAAATGAGTGGTAAATGCAACCAAATCAAGCCTACAATTGTTTTGCAGATCGATATATAATTGATCATAGCTCCCATATAAGGCCCACTTCCAAAAAGAGTATAACTCTCTGTTATCCAACATTACACCTAATTCTGTTTTTACACGATAATTGGTTCCAGGAAAATTTGTATGCGAAATAGGTGATTGGTTCCTTATCTCTAAAAGCTATTGAGATAAGTGAAAAACAAGGATTTTTTAAGAACAACTAATCAGGTTTATTATATTAAATCACATACATATACAATGTGTATTTACACAAGCATATGTATTAAAGAAAAAGAAAGGTATGCACTCTAAGCTTAAAAAATGTAAAACAAGTAAGAAAGTATAGTCGGTCAAACCCGACCATATAATACCCTACACTCAGTATATAAATGCAACAGCTTTTCAGAAAAGGGCGCTATATGAAAGATATGTCCTATTATAAATATGGTTAAACTTTATCGCGATATAAATACTTTTAAAAGCTTTATGGAGGTCAAAGTGAATTACGGGGACGGTCTTATATGGGAGATTCGAGGAGCTAATTAGTTCACGTATTTACATACATTCATATACATATGTATGTAATAACTTTCCATGGCATGATTAATAATTTTCCATGACTTTATTAGAAACTTCCGTAACAATTAAGGAAGCTGTGTTTCTGTTCGTTCCATATTCATTACTGTCACAGATGCACTCGAGGTATAATTCCCTAACTCAACGTGTTCATTACAGTAGTAAATGTAAGTTTAATA
The DNA here is from genome assembly GCA_916048285.2 of Bellardia pandia. Lineage (NCBI taxonomy): Eukaryota > Metazoa > Arthropoda > Insecta > Diptera > Calliphoridae > Bellardia > Bellardia pandia. The sequence continues at coordinate 49,323,722 of OU696529.1, forward strand.
TTTGTTGACTTAAAATAAAAAATAACCTTTAACAAGCTGTTCAAAAATTAAAAAAGAGGCTAAAAGATAAATAAAAAAGCTTGGCTCAAAAAAGCTAAACTGGCAACACTGTTTATAATTAATTATGCATCCGTAAAGATAATATTAGTTAAGCATAAAGAAACAAAATCTATAGAAAGTCATACCTAAATATACACTAGGTTGGCGCTTATTGTGAACTTTTCCGATTTTTGATTATCACTAGAAGAAAAATTGTTCTCCATTGTCTAAAAACAAATTGCTGAAATTTAAAGTACATTTTGTTATAGCTGTCTAATTATACATTTTTAATTTAATTAAAAAAGCAAGTAAACAAAATTTCAAGAAATTAAAAGTACAGACAAATCTCTTTATAAATTCACATGTGGTAAACACTTTTTGCAAATTATCCAACAAAAAACACATTATAATAACTAATAAGAAAACTTGCAACAGCCATTAACAACAGTATTCTAGCAAGGATAAAAAGTAGCTATTCTGCGCGAGTAATAGCTAAACAACTTAAAGTCAATCAGTGGTCATAATTGTCCAAAAAAGGCAAAAAGCTACTAACGAATGCAGACGCAAGTCTTATGATAAAACAAAAGAAAAGAGACAAGTGTTTAACAGCAAATGATGCTTCTATAGCAGAAGGCAAACCCGTTAGTCGGGGGACAGCATGACGAGCCCATCGCGATATTGGTTACAACTCATCAGTAAAAAAGTGAAAACCTTCATTTTCGATAAAAAAAAAAAAAAAAATGTTGAGGCACGGTTAATGTGTGACAGCGAGCACAGAAATCGGACAGTAGGTGACTTGAAAAATGTAATCAGGTCAGTTGAATCCAAATTTAATTGTTTCTAATTCGAACGTAAACAATATTGCTGACGCCGAACAGCCTCTATGTATTCAAAGACACCATGTCGAGGAAACAATGAAGCACGATGGGAGAAACGTCATGATATGGGGTAGTTGTTTTGCAAAGAATCGAAGGAATAACGAGAAGAGAAGACTATATATGTATTTTGTAGTAACTTTGCAGTTTAATGGTGACACAATATAATTCCTTTTTGTGCATTGGGGAACAAAATCCATTTGAGACAATGCAAATTAACTCCAACCCAATTGGAGGAGCTTTGGCAGCAGGTTCAGAGCAAATGAGAGAGCAGTCCAATCCAAATAAGTAAATTAATTGAAAAATTGGTGAAACAAAATATTAAAAATACTATCATTCCCTAAAATTTTTGAATAATGCAAAATTGAGTACATGAGCGTTGCTTTCGTTTTGTATGTCTGTTTTTCATAGCAATTGATACTTTTAGCCTTAATTTCAAATTTATTTTGTTAAATATTAAACCTAAAACTAATGACAAAAAACAGTTTTTGATTTTCTCTATTAGTTCTATTGTTATGCAATAACAAGTGCACTAAGTAAGTACCACTGTAGGGGCTGTAAATAATGCCTGAATTCAAGTCGAGATACTTTTTTCAATAGCCTTTTTTTGACAGATCACGTGTTAGTCGTGTCATGCTGTCATATTATTTCTGTTTAGTAGTGTTTGGCATTTCATAATGGAAAGACTTACGCCTGAAGAACATTTACAAATCGTTCAATTTTATTACGAAAATTCACGTTCTGTGAGGAATGTGTTTCGTGGACTTCGCTCAACTTATGGTCAACATAATCGGCCTACTGAGCGTACTAATCGCAACACCATCACCTAGACTTTTTCGATGGTGGTTGTTCGGGACTAGTGGCATCGCATTCATCGCCGAACAACCACCATCGAAAAATTCTAGGCAATATTTATTAAAATAAATAAAAATAAATAAATAAAATAAAAATAGAAAATTATAAAAATGTTTACTTAATTTTTTTAGTAGTTTATGGCCAGAAGTCTGGAGTTATTGGGAAAAATTTATAAAAAAAGGCGATAAATGACACTTTTTCGAATAAAAACAAAAATGGGATACCTTCACTTAATTGTAAATAAATAAATAAATAAATAAATAAATAAATTCTTAATTTTTCTAAATTTGTTTCATCAAAATCGTTACGTTTTTGCCAAAATGTTACAACTAAGCGAAAAACATCAAGATAAGGAAAACATTTAAAAGGTCATAAAAAAAACTGACACATACGAACGCCAAACCCTTTGAGGGTTTTACTATACTGACCTAGTACCATCACCCTGACTTGGAATTTCTCACCCCCCAGATTGGCTGTTGTACTGTGTTATTGAATAATATTCGACCGAATAGACCACGTCCAGTGGAATCGTCGGTCCATATTTCTTTAAAAATGATGCCGGTGCGAACGTAAATGTCAATGGCGACTATTATTGTGCCATGATAATGGACTATTTGATGCCTGAATTGAAGCTCGTGATCTCGGCGATATTTGCTTTCACCAAGACGGACTTATTGAGAGAACACTTCGGTGAGCACATAATTTCACGTTTTGGGCCGGTCGATTGGCCACCAAGATCGTGTGATATCACACCATTAGACTTTTTCCTGTTTGGATATGTAAAGTCTAAAGTTTATGCGGCCAAACCCGCTTCGATTCAGGCCTTGGAGGAAAACATCATGCGTGTCATTCGCCAGTTACCAGTCGAAATGCTCGAACGAGCCATCGAAAATTGGACGCAACATTTGATAGACATAATCTTAAAAAAATAAATGCCAAATAATGTTCTTTCAAATGATAATAAACATTCTTTGTGTTTTTTTTTTAAGACCAGCGGCCATTTCACTAAATTCTCATGCCTAGAACATCAAGTGCATGATATGTCGTGCGTTAAGTCTTAGGTGCATGAACATTTTCTATTTCGCACCACCTCATTTAGAGATTATCACAAGATCTTGGTTAAGCGTATCTTTAATGTTCTAACTCATTTCGTCAATCACATAAACGCTCGCTCTATAGTTTACTGAATATAAATGGCAAATGTTACTATCAGCTGCAAAATAATAGATAGGGTGTGGAAGTTTGACGTAGAATGTCATTTGTAATGTAAAAAAAAAACATTTATAGTTAAATGAAATACAACTGTTCTTAAATTATTTTTTTTTTTCAACATATATTTTGTATAAATATTGATACTTTGCAAATTTTAAAATTGGAATAATATGTGCAACCTCCAAAGATTTTACGATTTTGTTGAAATTTTCATTTAGAGAAAAATTCAGCAACGAAAATTTAGAAAGTGCAAATTAAGTGTCGCCCTAATTAATATATGTACATATCGTCACCTACAATGCCCAAAGACGTAACCGTCATTATTATCATTTTACAGAAGAAGCAAAAAACGTGATAAAATGAAAACTGTTTAATTGAAAATCGCGATTTCTTCACATCTTCTCGTAAGATAGACGACAAACTTATTTCTTATTTATTGTATTTTAGCCTTGTGTTCCAGATTCAATCAAAAAACGAATTTTAACTTTTTGAGGGTTACGTCTATGGACATTTCAGGTGACGATATGTATATACACTTTCATATGTTTAATGTATCTATGCCTGAGAAATACATAACCATGTGAATATATTAATAATAATTTTATTATAAATAGTTTTGGTTTTATTCCGATGGATGATGATGATACCGGATTGTCACTATATTTTATATGAAACATAATGTGTGTGAAGATAAATTTGAAATTTAACTCCCTAGACACAAACCATTTACGTTAACAGAGTCATGTTAAATATTTAGCAGAGACAATGTTAAAGTTTCAAAATTCGATATATAAATGTATTAATGATATTTTAACACAAAAACAGACCGAAAAAAATCAAAAAAATCAGTATCTATAAAAAATGTCTCAGAAAATTTAAATAAGTAAAAATATTACACTAAAAAAAATTTTTTATAAAGATTTTTGGAAAACATAACTTTTGAAATTTGAAAAAGGACTTTGCTCCTTTTCTCACAATTCTTTGAGAGTGGGCGGAAAAAAAGTATTGGGAGCGATTCCTGGTATGGTCTAAATTATTTAATTTTTCCTTAAACTTAAGTTGTATTTAAAAATACGGTTACATTTTTTCAGTCTCAAATTAAGTTTGGTATTTAATTATGATAAAAGTATGGTAGCACTATTAAATGTCAAAAAAATATAAACAACTTCTTCATTTAACAGCTGATTTACTATTTAGTTTACAAATTGTTGTAAACTAAAGGGACAAAAGCTCCATCATTCATATTCTCTTCATATAAATTCATTGTTTTAGTTGATATTAGTTGATATTGATAATAATAAGCACAATGTTTTTATTTGCGGCGAGTTTATTTATTGAATATTTTTTATCAAATAATAAAAAAATAACTTCAATGCATAATTTTCCTAATTTGCAGAACTGTCAAAATCATATGGTAGTATGAAAAACTTAAGTTGTATTTAAATGGATGTAGTCAGTGATTTAAGTTATATTTAAATATGATCTATAAAAATGAATTTGGTATTTAAACAGAACTTAAGTTTAAACACACTTTAATTTTTAAGTTAAAAACTAGCCATAAGTGCCATGGATACATAGTAAAGGGTTGCAAATGTTGTCTTGAATGCCACTTAAGACATTTTATTTTTTAGCAAATACTTCAATGCACTTACTTCTTGTTTTGCATGACACACACAATGTGTGCCAACAACAATAATAAACAACGAGAGAACATAGCTGATGAGTAACAAGTTGAACACATGTATACAAAAAAATTTTTGTTGTATTGTTATTGTGTGCGCTCGCTTAGATTTTTTATATGGTGCAGTGTACAATAATCAGATTTTTACATTACTATCATATACACTACAGCATAGTCTTTAGTGTAGACAGAAAACCAAATGTTTAAAAATCAAAGGCGTAATACAATTTTTAAATAAAAATTTTAACAAACAAACTTTATTTTTTTTGTTGTATTGTTATTGTGTGCTCTCGCTTAGATTTTTTATATGGTGCAGTGTACAATAATCAGATTTTTACATTACTGTCATATACACTGCAGCATAGTCTTCACTGTTGACAAACAACCAAGTGGTTTTGCGCAGACCTTTAATACATAGTCATTCAAACGAGTTCTCACAGTGCGTATGATTAATATTTATACATATATGCATATATTTATATTGCAACAATATGTTCAAATATTGCTTATACGCATGATGAACTATTAAAATAAAAACAAACAAAATGAAAGCCACTTTATACATTTTTCACAATTTCAATGCATGAATGAGAAAATTCAATTAAATTTGAGCAGATAAATATAAAATTCTTTAATCTATCTTGGTGTGTGATCATAAAAATTATTGGAAACTTAATTGAGTTTTGTTTTTTTTTTTAATCTGTTTTCCCAATATGTTTTCATTTATAAATTATTGTTCGATTGGAACAAATGACAGTGTCTGGTATTAAAAATACAAAAAAGAAATAAACTCATGATTTGCTCATCAACTAATGTTCTGGCAAAAACATACATTATTTAAAGTGACATAATAATGTATGATTCTAAAACAAACAAAAGCTATCCCAGTAAAAATAATTCGTGTTTTTTGAAGCACTTAAGAGAAAAAGCGCATAATTGAGCGCTTCAATAAAAGCGCATAATTGAGCGCTTCAATAAAAGCGCTCTTTTGAAGCAGTAAATGCTTACGAATAAAATATACAAAAAATATGTTTTTTTAGTGCTGACAACGAAGAAGGTTTTAAAGCGAAAAGCAAAAATGAAATTATAGCCTACAGATTTACGTATGACAACGAAAGTCAATTACAAAACGAATATCGCGCTTCTCAGTTACTACGAATATTTCTTAAGCAAAAACATTCAGATAGAATTAAAAAACACTTTAGGAAGGTGCTTTATTTGCATGTTTGATTAGGTTAAAAGAAGCGCTTATTGCCAGCAGAAAGTAGTCCTCCCAACCGGGAACACCTCATACAAAAATCATGCATTCCATTAGCAAGTTTGAAGCGATTTGAGGTATGAATTCATACATAAAACCTGCTCCTTTTGGAGCACATTTTTACTGGGACTGTATAAATATTCGACTCACACATATACATACACTATAACTTAGACTGAAGACATTTGTATAAATAATATTTTAAATTTGTACAATTCTCAAAACCATGTTTAATATAACACAGATTTTAGCTTTCTAAAAATCAATATATGAACTGAATTTCCTTCATTTCGTATTATTATAAATACATCCCATCAATCCCCAGCTACAGTATATCGATACGAAATAACAAACAAATCAACTAACATTTAATTTTAATTGTTAAACAATTTTGGGTGGTACAATTTCATTAAACCAACTCATCAATCACAATTAATCAACGGTGAAATAAACTGAAATGTATGGAACAAAATAAAACAACTGACATACTTAAATTAATCAGTTTACTTGTTTTTCTCGTTTTCTTTGCCAAGCAAATGGAAAAAACAAAATTAAATAAAAACAACTAAGGGTTTATATTCGGCTGTGCCGAATCATATATACCCACCACCAAATCAACTATTATGGAGATTTATAAGCGATTTATGAGCATTTAAGTGATTTGCGGAACTCGACTTTATATGGGGACTATGGTTTAATATGGACCGATCATTATGAAATTTGTTACCATGATTTAAATGTATATTTTGATTATTCTTGTAGAATTTGAACATGATAGTCATTTTTACAAAACATTTACATATGTTCATTTAAGTGATTTTCGGAAGTGCTGTTTGTATGATCTTTGGGAAAATTATGGACCGATGCAAAGAAAATATTGTTTTGATTTTACTTTGCATGAGACTTATTATTGCATAATTTTGTTTAGATAAGGCTTTTCTATAAACATTTATGGCGGTATGGGGGCTATGAGAAATCGTGGACTGATTCCTACCATTTTCAACCGGACTTGTCCTTCTACAACTAAATTAAAGTATGCAAAACTTCATGTTCTACAAGAATAAATTTCCAAATAGGAAAACATTTATTCTACAAGAATAAATCAGGCATGTGATGGAAAACGAAATCAAACGCGAATCAGTTTTGGAAATACATTTTAATGCATTTATAATCTAATTTTTCAAATTTTTGTTTTAAGATTCTCTTTAGTAGCCCAATATCTTTATATTTTATGTGATAAAAGCTTTTCAATACAGAAATATTACGAAAAAATTTACTTCTAAAGCCTAGTACTCTGTTCAAAATTTCAAGTGGAATGTTGTCAAAATACATGTTAAAAAAATTCACATGAAATTTTCATGAAAAAATGTTGCAGAATTAGTAATCTCATTCTCATTCATTTTTGTGAGAAACATATGAAATGTGTCAGACAACATTATTTTTTCACAGCGAAATAATTAAAGTGGCAATTGTTTCACGTGGAATTTTAAATAACAATTAACTGTCATCCAAAACAACAATATCTATTACGTGTTGTGCTTAGTGCTGGCAAAGTATTGCGTAATGGGTACCGAGTATCAAGTATTTGCCCTTTATTTTGGATACTCAATACTCAAAAGTACTTACCTCGATACTTTCTGAGTTGTATTTTTAAGCAAGTTGAGTGGGTAAAAGAGGGCATAAAAATCCATCACTGTATAAAAAGACAACAACATGTAAGTCCTGTTTCACACTCATCAGTTCTGACTCGTCAAGTCAATTATTTTTCAATGAGAAGGAAAAAGATAAAAAATAATATTCTCTTTCCTTCTCATTGAAAAATACTTGACTTGACGAGTCAGAATTGATGAGTGTGAAACAGGACTAAGCTACAAAATTCATTAATTTTCCAAAGAATTTATTTTAATTATTTCTTAAGTTGTTGTTAACGTTGAATTAAAAGTTAGCTTTACATTTATTTTTGACTTAATAATAAAAAGACATACAAAACCAATAATAGTTGAAGATCTATTTTTATTTTTTGAAGAAACTACTTCAATTTGCGTTACAATTTCAAAAAATCCGTTAAAAGTATCGAGTAGTATTGAGTATTCAAATGAAAAGTATTTTATATTATTGATTAATGAAAAGTAGTAGAATTTGCCAGCACTAGTTGGGCTGCTGCTCTAGCGGCCAGTAATATGTATTTGTTTATTCACTTTTATTTAACGATTTCGATTCAACACAGATTTTTAAATATTTTAACTTTTATTTATTTTCGATTTAAATTCACAAAATATGTGTTTTGTTTACAAAAGTACATTAGCTAAACGTCAAATTTTCCGTATGTAATAATTAATGTTGCTCAACATTTTTCCCAAATTTGAACAGAGTACTAGGCTTAAAACTCAATCGTTTTCGTTTTCGATTTCCATCACATGCCTGAATGTCAAAATAGGAAAACGCAAAGGGCTGGCCCTTTCCAATACATTATGGTAATTGACAATATCATGGCAAAAGTCGCATCAAAGCATACATATATTATCTGACGATTAAATTAATATTTCGAAGTCTAAGTCAATGCAGAGCACATTTGTCTTCTGTCATATAGATTCAAGAATATACAAGTAGCAGCGACTAGTATGTGCCGAGTATTAAAAATTGGACACAACAAACCAGATATGGTCAACTCAGCACTTTGTGAAAATTAATACATGCATATCAGAGAACAGAAAGATACCATTCACATTTGCTAACCATTCGCATATTCATTGCTTTTGCATTGCTTTTACTCGACAATAATAAAAATGTGCATTGCTGTTTGTTTACTCATTCCTTATTACTGTTTGCTATTTTACATTCGCTTTATGTTATGCCGCTATACATCAACCAACGAAATAATTCAATGACACATGAAAAAACTAAAATCATTCACACCATTCGTCCAGTATTCGTTGCTTTCAGTGAATGAAAACATAAAGAAAGAGCAAAAACAATACAAAACCTAATGAGAAATTAAATATTTCTTGGTTGCTGCTTTATGTGCGATTTGTTGACAGTAAACTAGTAAAGTTTGATATTTTTTGTTAGTATGTACAACTTATACAATCAGCATTGAAACCATTCATACCAATCGTTAAACATTCGTACCAATCGTTAAGTATTTGTTGCTTTTGGGAGTATGCGTTTACATTTGTACAAGACATGCAATGCAAGCATCATTTTTCGTTACACTCCGTTTTGTGAATAATGGCATTTATTGCTTTACGGAATTGATTTATGTTGTCAACATGAGGTTCGTTTTTTGTGATTGTATTCAAAATCTAAAATTAACCAATCAATCCGTTCTCTGATACATATCTATACGCCCCAAAAATAAAATTTTCAACCATTTCGTTAAATCTATTGTTGTACGGCTGTGAATCTGGGAATGCTAATCGCTGCAATTTTAATGCTGAAAAAGTATTCAGTAAACCTCGCCCTAGCAGAAACATACAAACCTTTGGGCGGAAATCAAACCAAAATCAGAAAGTACTCATGGCGATGGATCAGCACATGCTTCGAACATTGTATACTGTGCTTAACTAAAGCGTAATCCATTTCGAGGTTCCCTACTTTTGTAAAGAAAAAAATACAGTAAATTCAAATTTAATGGGGAATGTTGATTGTCGTTTGAAAGAACATTCTTTGGCATTTATTTTTATAAGATTATATCTATCAAATGTTGGCCGTTGCTACGTAGCAGGTGGTATATTCGTTGGGTACAATTTTCGATGACTCAATCGACTGGTAACTGGCGAATGACACAAGTGATGTTTCCCTCCAAGGTCAGAATCGAAGCGGGTTTGTCCGCAGAAACTTTAGACTCTACATATCCCCACAGGAAAAAGTCTAACGGTGTGATATCAAACGATCTTGGTGGCCAATCGACCGGCCCAAAACGTGAAATTATGTGTTTACCAAAGTGTTCTCTCAATTTCCTCACAGAACGTGAATTTTCGTAATAAAGTTGAACGATTTGTACACGTTGTTCAGGCGTAAGTCTTTCCATTATGAAATGCCAAACAATACTAAACAAAAATAACATGACAGCATGACACGACTCACACGTGATCTGTCAAAAAAAAGGCTATTGAAAATAGAAGTTTTCGAAAATTTCCATACAGTTCTGGCCAACAATAAGCCAGATCAACTATCATAAATAGTTTTCAATTTGTTTCTAATTAAAAATAACGGATATGGCGCGAGAAAAAAATACAAACTTTTAGTTTTGCTTGAAATATTGAGAATTGTTTTAAGGGTCACATTAATATCTAAACATACCTACATGCATGTGTGAACAACCATGTAGTCTTTTGTTACACGGGGATGTTTAAATTACCGTATGTTGTAGCCATATTTACTTAAGTTTTCCCAGAAAACACCAAACAAATAATATTTAAAAAAACCCACAGAAAAAATTGTTAACATGCATCATTACACAATTTGTAGGAAACAATGAAGAACAGGCAGTTGAATGCCAAACAACAGAAACTGTAGCAGCAGAAACAACTGCAAAAAATGGCAAAAAAAAAAAAACAATAACAAATAATACTGCAAACATTTTTATATAAACAAAATAACCCAGCAGTTTTACGAAATGCTTAAAGTTATATTTAGTAATGTTTCATAATAGCTTGTTTGACTCTAATTTATGTTTGTTTAATATTACATGTATGTGCTCTATTTTAGGCAAAAATTAAGTGAATTGGTTACTTAATACATCCCAGGTAATCAAACAGGAAGTCAGTTGTCACTTTCATGTATCTAAGTAATCTAGTGTATTATTAGTTTAAATATAAATATTTGTTCGTATTCTTCGACGTTTTTAACCACAAGCTCTAATATATTGAAGTATTAATTGTCACGTAATGTATTTTAGTAATCTTAAGTTTAGTTTGTTTAAATTTTAAGGATAATATGGTATGGTGGATGCACTGTATCAATGATGTGATAATTTCGAGTGTTGAATTAAATTTATAGAATAGAAGTAACTTGGAAAATGATTTTGTATAATACTTTAGCGACTAGGTATTTTATCAACGCCAAGTAATTCGGAGTGGGTCAATCGTATTTGATTAATCCTTAATTTAAATGTTTTAAATAATATAATAAATTGTTCACATTATATTTTGAATTTGAAAGTACTGAATGCAAAAGTTAAAAAACTTAAATAAAGGATTTAAATACGAGTATATTAAATAACTCGTCACCTAGTTAATTATATAACCATTGGTGACCCTAAATGATACATACCCCACAACAATTGGGAAGTGAAAAAATCCATACACAACAAATTTAAGTTGAATGTATACGAGTATGTACGAGTATGTATGTACTTCTGCACAATCTTATACACTCGCGCAAATATTCTGCAGTAGCCCAATTCGCCTCTCTTTTTTTATGGTTTTCTATTATCGAAATGTTGCTTCAACGCAAGAAAAGGAAATCGTTTTTGCACCGAATCAATACTTGTGATGAAAAATGAATCCACTACGATAACCCGACACGTAAGAGATCGTATGTGAAGGTGGGCCAACCAGCCAAATCGACAGCAAAGCCAAATATCCAAGGCGCTAAGGTGATACTCAGTATGTATGGGTGTCCCAACTAGAACGCAATTTTTAAATGACTTATGCAGCAATTGAATTGTTTCTCTGGCTGTATGACATGTGGCGCCGTCTTGTTGAAACCACATGGCCTCCACATTCATTTCTTCAATTCTAGGCAAGAAAAAACTGGTTATCATTTCACGATACCGAACACCATTGACTGTTTGCGCTTGACCTGCCTCATTTTCATAAAAAAAGGTCCAATGATTCCTCCAGCCCAAAAACAACACCACACAGTGACACGTTGAGGATGCATTTGCTTCTCGTAAATCACTCGAGGATTTTCCTCACCCCAAATGCGACAATTCTGCCTATTGACGAAGCCATCAAGATGGAAATGGGCCTCGTCACTGAAGATGAATTTATCAGTAAAATCAGCATTTTCATGTTGTCTCTCCAATACCCAATTAACGAACTCCCTTCATGGTCCATGGTGCATGGTCAGCTGGCTTCAGTTCCTGAGTCAATTGAACTTTGTATGCATGAAGATGCAAATCTTTCGTCAAAATTCGCTACATAGTGGATTTGGAGACACCAGCTTGCTGAGCTCGGTGTCGAATTGAGGTGGATGGAATTTGAGCGACATCATCACATACAGCTGCGCCAAATTTAAAAATTGAGTTCTAGTTGGGACACCATTTATTTGGTGGGAATAAAAGGGTTCTATTTATTATGAGCTGCTAAAATCTGGCCAGACCATAGTAGAGAGAACATGTACCGAATATAACAGATTCATTTTTTTTTTTTTGGCATCGAACCCACTAGTGCACTATCGTCTAGTTTATTGGGGCACTTAAGTGAGCAAGAGTAATATGAGCTAGACATGAAAGCGTAATCATGATTTCGCTCTACCACATTTTACAATACATGTTTAAAACCATTGAGAAATATGTGGTTAAAGTTGTGCCTCGTCTGCCTTGTACCATCCGACTACTATTTGTTTCGATCATTGCATATCACTTCACCTCGAAACGCTTCAATTTGAAAACATGGTTTCCAAAATTTGATAAATTTGTTCTTGGTCCTTAAAAAAATGAATAGAAAAACCACTTTATAAAACACCGTGAAAAGTCCTTATAATAGCGATTTAACACCTTAATAGCGGACTGTTCTCAGATTATTTATAAGCTTTAAAATATTAGACCAAAATAGTTACATAACAAAAATTGTTACATCTACAAATTTGGGAAAAAAAATTTTACTGCAGAAACGAAGCATTTAGCAATCACGTCTTGTTCATTTTTTATCGCATGTTGGCAAAAATGTAAAACAATTAATACTGACACTTCAATTTCTTAGTTATAAATTTGACAGAAGCCCACATTCATTCCAAATGTTCATAATAGTAGCGTTAAAGCATGGCAGGGAGATTGTGTGTTACTGATTCAAGCTATTTTTGCTTTGTGTGTGGTGAATATTTGGTTGAAAAAAAAGGATATTACTTTGGTTTTGCTGTCAAAAACTTGGACAAACTGTGGACACCCACAATGTTTTGCAATAGTTGCAGAACTATTTTATACAAATGGTTAAATGGCAAGAAGATCTGTTTAGATTTTTCAATTCAAAAAAAATTTTTTTTTTTTTAAAATTTCATATGCTAACATCAATGAAGGTATATTTGTGGGCCCTCAGATCAGAAAACTATTGAATGATAACAATTTTTCACAATGATTATCGGAAAAAGAATATGCAGCCTAGAAAACTTTCAAGAGCCACGTGAAAAGTTTGCTTGGAAACAATAAAAGTGAAAACTACAGACAAATTGTTGCTGATTTATTGAAAAATTAGCACGAATTATGCGCACGAATGTGACTCAAAATGCATTTTCTGCATTCGCATTTGGATTTTTTTCCACAACAAGGGAAGCGAGCTCACTAAGACTTAATGAAAATTGACAGAAATTATCAAGGACTTTGGGATAAAAGCATGCTAGGAGACTATTGCTGGTGAAACCGAACCAACAAATTGATGTTTGAATAAACTAATGATTTTTTATGTAAAAACGAATAAAAACATTTTGTTTTATAACTCGAAAACCTGAAGTGATAGAGAAAACCCAATTAAAGATTCGACTTCAACCCACCAAATTCCACTAGGAAAGATTTTAGGTTGCCCCAGTCCAAAACCTTGTTGGCTAGTGTAATTTACAATTTAAGCAAATTAATAAAAAATTACAAACATAAAATAAAGAAAATGTTTAAACTAAATTTAATAGAAACCAGCAATGATTTTAAAACTAATGGCCAACAAACATTTACAAGACCAAAGTAAATAGCTAGAAGATATTCTACACTTATATTCAAAGCTTTTTCTTGATTTCTTTGTATTCAATCAAGGACTTCTACGTTATAGCCCCATTAATATTTAAAAGCATTTGATTGTCCCTCTCAACCATTTAGCACAAAAGAAAATTATTTTATTTTCTTTTGTTTTCAAATAAAAACCTCTTTTCAACATCAAAAAAAAATAAAAATAAAAATAAAAAAACATAGTAAACATTTATTTCAATTTCCCCCTGGCATTGAGTCGTTTTCAATATTTAACCAAAATACTTCAAGGAAAACATGATGCTTAAGATTTTGAAAACAAAAGCAAACAAAAAAATCTGTATTAATATTAAAACACTTTTTGGCAGGACGATGAACATGAGAAACTATTAATTTTATTTAAAAGTCATTTAACTAGAAAACTTCTACTGGTTTAAGGAAGTAGACCAGGACCTGCACACTTGTCAACACCTATACATGCGACAAATTCACACACGCACATACTTTCTACCAACACATACATATGTATGCTGTGCTGATAGTTTTTTTTTTATTTTTTATTTTTGTTTTGACATACACCATCTGTAACAAAAAAAAAATCTTGCAAATAAAACATCGTACTGCCAGGATAAATATCCACATAAATAAATTCCCAGCACATAAATGTTTAAGTACTTGTTTGAAATAAAGGTCTATTTATGATGACAGAAAAATTGGCAAAAAAGTTTTTTATTTTTTCGATTAAATTGTCATAATCTGGAAGAATATATCGTCACCTACAATGCCCAAAGACGTAACCCTCATTATCATAATTTTACAGGAGAAGCTAAAAACGTTATAAAATGAAAACTGTTTAATTGAAAATCGCAATTTCTTCACATCTTGTCTTAAGATAGACGACAAACTTATTTCTTATTTATTGTATTTTAGTTTGTGTTCCAGATTCAATCAAAAAACGAATTTTAATTTTTTGAGGGTTACGTCTTTGGGCATTTCAGGTGACGATATATGTATGTTAACTGTTAGGAAAAGTAATAATGAATATGAATGTATTTTCATATTTAGTAGAACAGCAAAAGCTGTCATTTCCCACAAATAAATATTAATTACAATGATACTTCACAGTTTATACTTTGCCGTTTTAACTTTTCATTTATTTGCAGACAATTAATTAGGAATAACAATTACAAAAAGGAAAGTTGTCTGCAACACTGATTTGATACTACGGGAAAGCACCAGCGAAGTATGCTTTACTATAACTATTTACTGGGTTGTCCTTTCAAATAATGAAACTTATTTGTGCTGATTATCGAAGGTCGGCCTTATATGGGAGCTATGACCAACTATGAACCGATCTACACAAAATTTATAGGTGGGAGTAGGTTTCATATACAAATTATTTGTCGGAAAATCAGTAAAATAAAACATTTATGACCACTATATCCCTATTTCGGTAGGAAATTTGTATGGTGGCTAGATGAAATAATGGACCGATTTCAATCAAATTCAATACCAATCGTTCTTGGGCCGAACTAAATTATCATACTAAATTGTATGGAAATAACTTTAAAATTGCAGCCTGTACTCTGCGCACAAGATTTATATGGACAACCAGACAGCCGGTCAACCAAATGAACATACATTGTTTACTCGACACAGATCCTGAGTCGATCGGTATACTTTAAGGTGAGTGTTAGACTAATATTTTTTGGCGTTACAAACATCAGTACAAACCTAACATACCCAGCCCACTACCGTGGTGTAGGGTAAAGAAGGTGTGATATCAGACGATCTAGCCGGATATTTGACTGGTCAGGGGGTTACTCTCTATTGCGATGCGATAAGCGTACAAATTGATACTCTTACGCATCGAATTTGCTTTCGCATCGCATCGCAATAGAGAGCAACCCCCCTGGAATTGTTGCTCAAAGTGCTCGAAAAATATTTCTTACAGAACTGTAATTTTTCTTTAGAATTTCATGAAATTAAGCAGCTAATTGGACATACAGATCTTTCGATTTAACGCCACTGGATTATTTTTTGTGAATATTCATACATATGTAAAAAATAGAGTCAATACAGAGTAGGGATGCCAATTCTGACTGTACTACTTTTCGGGATTAACAAATCCAAAGTCATCAACAAATATTTAAATTTTAAAACGTTTGTCGCAGAAATAAAGATGAAAGATTGGATTGCCAAACTCGAACGCACTATTTATTTTTATTTTTTTTTTCTTTTTTTTTTTAAGAGAAGCAACACTCAGGCAATTAATATGTCTATATATTAATTAACTAATTGTGTTTATTTCTTTAGAAATGGATAGGTAGAAGAGGTGGTGAAAGTAGAGAAAAGCTTTTCATATGACAACACTGCAATTGCGCGTTTTTAATAGTACAGTGTTACAGCGCCTCTGGTGGTGAGTAGGCGCATTGATCAAAGTTTAATTTATAGCCATTATTTTACGTCGGTGTCGTTTAAATGCTATACCGCCGAAGGAGGGCGCTGTGATAAATATTAGTTATGATAGGATAGAAAAATAATAATTATCAGAAACTGATGTTGTTTGAGTGGCAGCGGCTGGCAAACGAACCCAGGCCACAAATAACAACTCATGTTTACTGATCAAACGCGCTAATCAATTAAGCTGCAGCACCTCTGAATTATTTTTTCATGTTCAAAATCGCAGTAATATGAATCTCTTTTGATGTTGCCCTTTTATTTGTGCTCAAAGAGATATCAAAAAGTGATCTGGTGAAATTCCTTCTTAAAAGAAACCAAAAAAACACTTTAAATTTTTTTTAAAAAACATAAAATTGAAGAGTGACTTTGATAATGAGATTGAAATGTCTGTTATTAGAAATGAATTAAAAACGTTGATTGCGAAACGAATGAAATAATGAATGTAATTCAAATATGTAAAAGCCTCCCACAACACCTAATAATGCCTGTAATAATATGGAATACAATATTGAATAAGAATTATTTGTTTCGGAGATTGAGAAAGAATTGTTTATGCAATCAGAATACAAGAATTTGCTAACAATTTTGTCTGCAAACGATGTAAAAGATGTTTTTCGTCAGCTTTATATATTGGTAATAGCGTGTTCAGATATGTACCTTAATTGCGATAATCGCAATTAACGCCATTATTGAGCTCAATATTCCATATAAAATCTCAATTAATTATTGCGCAATAAGTACGAAATTGTTATAATATTGAGTAAGATTTCGAATGCAACACTGTTCACAACTGTGTTTAGTGAACAAAATTGTATAAAATGGCAAATGTCAACAAAGGAAATCATTAAAAAGTCAATGTGAAGGTAAGTTTGTTTACATAGAAACACAACAACCATTTAGAGTATTTTTTGTATTGTTTTCCAGCTGTCAAATGATTATTGAGTAAGCTGAAAATTGCGTATGCCTTAACACTTAAAATAATATTGTCAATTAACCGAATATTGACTCAATAAAGTTTCATATCTGAACACGCTATAAGAAAATTAAATCAAGATTCTCTTTACTAAGATACCTTAACATTTTAAGAAGTTTTATCGTTCAATAATAGTCTGTTGCTTTTAAAATAATATAGAAATTAAAGGCTAAATGACATTATTTTTGTCAATCTAACATTTCAATATAATGTTATTATGTTTTTTATTTATTAATGGTTTATAAACTTTTAATCAATTTAAAATTTTAATTTTCAAACACATTTATATTTAACACAAGTATCTTTTTTAAATAAATTGTTATTATTTACAAACTAATTTGTTTTAATATGAAACAAAACTCCCGAAATCCCGATACCGGCATTAATTTATGAAATCTCGAATACCGGGATTTGAACAACCAGTCCCCTATGGCATCCCTAATACTAGCCGTATATTTCTAAAATTGGATAAGAAACAAATTAAAAATGAGAAATTTAATAAACAAATGATTTCATTGATTTAAGCTCGTTCAACAAAAATTTACATCATTGGAGAGTTTATGTCTCCTTTTGGGATGTTTTTTTTTTTTTATTTCTCCATACAATTTCAGAGCAGTCTACTAAAACACCGTGTGTGCCTGCGAAAGAGCCTGTCACTGTGTTATTTTTATAAAAAAAAAGGTTTTTCATGAAAGTCATTTGTGCAAAAGACTAGAGCACAAAAAATATACATATGTATGAGACATGAAATTAAAAGGAAAAAGCATAAAACAAAGCAAAGATGGCAAAAGGTACGTGAACTTTGTTTTAAACAAATCAACATATACAAACAAAAACAACAGAATAAAGAATTCTATTGAATGGATGAATGAATGAATGAGTGAATGAATTCCTTTATTGAAATGAACAACATAAAAACATAAAAACGTACCACGTAAAAAGAAATAATGGTAACGGCGTTAGTGTAGAAACACAAATATGAAATTATTTTGAAATCTAACAATCAATCTCTAAACATTATTTCTTCTTATAATATTTAAAGCAAAACTTAAATTTTCTTTTTTAATTTACTATGATTTCAACAATTTTAAATAGAAGAAAAAAATATGGATAAACTGTGATCACTTGCATATATACTGGATACCAGTTGATTTGACGGCCAGAAGACTGGCTCTGAACACTGCCGTAAGGCTAGACAGAATAGGCGCTCGAAAGCATGTAAATTATGGGCATGCTAGCATAATTAGGGAAACAAATTGTCTTCCTGATAAAATTGATTACTGCACTCCTAGACCCTTCTTCTGGAGGAACTTTAATTACTCCATTTCGGATAATGAGGTACCAGAAGAAATTCTACCTCTCAATACTATGAGCTTATTTGTCTACACGGATGGCTCCAAAAAAGGGGAGAGTCTACATTCAAGAATTTTGAATAAGAATGATATTCAGAATTCCAAATTAATGTAGCATTCTACAATCCTAGATATCGGCTATAAAAAGAGCAGCCCACTGGATCAGTTATAACAGGATATCGGGCAGGGATATTCGTATATATACCGATAGCCAGGCTGCAATTAAGTCTCTAACTGGTGTATACACTACATTGACCTTGGTCCAGGAATGCCGCACATCCTTAAATAGGATGGCGAGACATTCAACAGTGTCACTCGTATGGGTGCGTGGACATTGAGACATAACAGGGAACCTGGTTGCTGATAACTTAGCAAAGACTGGTTCCATGCTACCTGATGATAACATTGATCATCTATGTGGTATTCCACTAACAGTATGCAAGCAACGTATTGAGAAATTTTACTGTGGGCAAACGAACACACCTGTGTAATTACACGACTTATTTGGCCTAGGCTAAATAAAGAACGGACGTTATATATGCTGAAATTACAGCGGTCACAATTAAGCGATTTGGTGTCAATAATCACCAGACACTACAAATTCGGCAATCATGCCAGAAGAGTAGGACTCCCTTACAATGATTTCTGTAGGAGTTGTAATGATGAAGAAGAGGAGGAGACAATACCTCATCTTCTATGTCATTGTACGGCAATGGACACCATGCGTAACACCCTTTTGGTACAACCGTACTTCAATGACCTATCTGAAATATCAGACTTGAAATTAGATCGTATCAACGCTTTCATTAGAAATAGCAATTGGTTGTTATGAATGACATCGGATCCCTTCACTTGACAGGGAACTACTGGCTATTTAGGTGGCTCGGAGTTTTTACTCCATCTTTTTCTCTAAACTTCTGGATCCGACATCTTCATCTTCTCTTGATATCTCGTTCTCTTTCTACCACCTATCCACATACAATCTCTTTCTACCTCTATAATATCTATCCCCTTTCCATTTTCTTCCAACAACTGATTCATTGAAGGGAACGTTTGGTAACCGCAAGTGTGTAACCGCAACCGTGAATTGGCCTCCAAGATCGTGCGATTTAATACCGCTTGCCTATTTGCTGTGGGGATATGTGAAGTCGCAAGTCTGCGCCGATTAGCCCCAAACGATTGACCGAGTCAGTCATATGCCAGAAATCATATTAAAATTATATTAAATGTACATATATTAATTATACCAGAAAATTATCTTTCGAATAAAGTAAACTCCATGTCAATTTATTAAATCATCTTTTCAATTTCAAAGTTCTATACATCTAAAAAAAACACCCTATACTATTTGTCATTAAAAATCTATTTTTATATAGAATTCTAACTGAAACTGAAACGTTTTCTGCCTCTTATTATACCCCACCACTCTTCTGTAATGATTTGGCCTGATTTAGCTTTCTGTCATTATTCAAAAATGTCGGAAAACTGAATCACTAAATAAATACTTAGAAAATGTGGACGCAACTCCACAATTGGATTACTCATTATGGCGAGCCAATAAACGTCTTAAAAAACCTGCCATATGTAGGCCCCCCTTGAGAAATTTATCAAAAATAAAAAAAAAAATAATAATAATAAAAAAAAAAAATAATAATAAAAAAAAAAATAATAATAAAAAAAAAAATAATAAAAAACAAAATAAAAAAAAAAATAAAAAAGTGATGTTTGGGCAAGAAATGATACTGAAAAAGCAAATCTGTTTATTAATCATTTGAAAAAAAGTATTTACCCTAAACACATTAAATTAAACAATTGACTTGTCTATGACATGTTCCCGTTTTCTCGGGAAATTAAAAAATTTCCTCCGGGAATTCTTGGACCACAAACCCATTAGACCGCAACATATTAAAAAAAAAATAGTGGCTTTATTCGACTAAGAAGAAGGGATACAGCGGATCTGACCGTAATAAAAGAAGAAAAAATGACAACTTAATGCATATAAATAGCAATAAATAAACAATTTTCGTCCAACACTGACTGGATTAAATAATTAAAATTCCGTAGATCGTTTTTAATGAAGATACAATAAATAAATGCAAAATATAAGCACCTAATTTTAATTTTCTTTAGCTTCGGTCAATTAACCAATATTGGGATATTGTCAAAGGAATGCAAGAAGCTCAAATTTATTTAAATGCTGCGATTAATTTTAAGTAATAAATAAGGCATGAAGGGCGATCTACTTGAATTAATCTGTAGCCTTCCCTGTAGTCAAATTTTTGTTTGCTGCTAAAATTAACAATGATATTTTCTTTTAAAATTAATTAATGTATTTACGAAAACACATCCTTTATTAAACTTAATAAGAGAACAAAGCACTAACTACAACAAACAAAACAAGAAAAAATATTAATACATATTAAAAAGTCACGAGCAGGACAAATGTTTGCCATTAGCCCAACTCGAACACACAAGAGAAGCTTGCAAACACTTACACTAAAATTAGAAAACCCTGCAGCCAGAGCAACTACTTTTAGGGTAACGAATTTGGTAGAGAGGTGCAGTTACCCCCGAAAATATGTTTGATCAATAAATTAAATGTTTTTTAGTCAATCCCTCAGACACAATATGTTGCGGTGATTTTATTGAAAGATAATTAAATGAAGATATATACAAGATTTATTCAAGTAGTGAAAAGTTCCTAATGGCTCTTTAAAAACTGCAGGGCATAACTCATACAAACTTACATTTATTTACCCACAACCATTCATACGTATGAATAAGCATCTTCATTAAAATCCATTAATTATTAATTTATCGTCTAATTCTAGGGGTAAAAAGTCACTGAACCTAAGTTTGCTTCATTTTTTTAACTTGTATAATAAACTTTAAACAGATTAGTAAGTAATGGTCCCCCAGCACTAGATTGGTAAAATAACTATATAATTTACTATACTTTCTCGTTAGCACCAGCGTGGGGTGAGAAGGTCCCTGAAGACCTTTTTCATTTTCAAACTGATATTAGTACTTGATGGTCCATGAAAAGTATACCCCACCCCCATATGTATTCCAAGGTAATTTTAGCTAGATTCGTCTAAGAAGAGTTCAAGGCAATCTGAACAATAGTTTAGTTTCTATTGAGATTTAAAAGTGTTTAGTATGGAAACGTGTGAAAGGAAACATAATAACTTTGCAGTTCCATTTTAAATTTTTATTACCTGCTTTATGTTTGAACACATCACAAACGTGTTCTATAAAATTTAATTACTTTTTGTTTTTTTAATAAGAAATAAATTAAATAATTAATTAAAAATTAAATACAAATTTCATTTACATCCATTAAACATTTATAGTTATTAAATAATAATAAAGCAAAAAAAAAAATGGGGTTTTCATATATAATTCCCCACAAATAGAAATAGGTCCATATGGACCTTGTACATCGTATAACGGCACAGGATGACTCAACTAGCGGAGGATTAAGCAGTCTTTGAAGATCTGTTGACTTCAGTTCATATGGTAAACAGTTTAACTGCTGCTCGCAATAATTAAGTAAGAACAACTGAAGTTACTTAAGATAAAAACCGTATTCAGAAGATCCACCAGCTGTTATAAATCCCGCATTTTTAAGTTAAACATCCAATATAAAAACCTGTTAGCCGATACACAGAAAGCCACTTGTCAAATAAACCGACAATATACAATTACTAAAGTTAACCAGTATCCGGTTTCGGTGTTTGAATACTCTAGTCATAATAAAGACACCAAAAAGTTTAATGAAAAATTTACCTCAAAACAATTTTCAAAGTATACAACACTTTAAAAAAATCTATAATTTCTCTCTGAAGACCTTCTCAGCCCACGCTGGTGTTAACGATAGCACGTATGTGAAGCCGAATCTATCTACATCTACAGTCAAATATCCATGCCACTATGGTAATGCATTAATATTCAGCCAAAAAATTAACCGAAACTTTTTCAACAAAATTTTTAGTTTAAAATTCGATTCGAATAACATTTTACCATTTTCCAAACTGAAACCGAATATACGATTGAAATGTAAAATCTTAAAAAGAATTCGCATTCAAGACATTGCATTGTCTGACTTAAAGGATTGTTCACATAAAATCCGGTCGCATAAATATTTTAATATTTATTTAAGAAACAAATGTAGCATAGTTTTTAACCATCAATTGATAATCATTTATTAGCATTTAAGAATTATATTATAAAAATCCGTGATCTTGTTTTAATGGATCGCTTTAACTGTTGCGAAACATTTCGCTCCATAATTGATAATTGCCACGGACACCAAGATAAATCAGCTGTTGATTAATAACAGATAGCTTAACTGGGACAAAACTGTACTTGAAAACCGGTGACGTCTAATAAGAGACAGCAAACATTTATGCAGACATTAATATAAAATATTAATAGCTAAAGATGTGACAAAAGGCGTGCTCTAAAGACCACAACTGACAAATTTATAAATTTGTATATATTCATATACTATGAGCGTCAATATAAAGTAAACACTTAATATTTTTTAAAAAATTGTTTTATTATATACTACAAGTACAAATTTAAAACAAAATATATTGCATAATTCATAAGTAACTTAAGCAAAATACAACTCATTAACAAAAACTAGAAATATGAGAAACATAAAAATTTTATTAACCCCCTGGCCCACGATGTCGAACGATAACGTTCGCTTAGATAAGACTTAAGACACAAACTTGATTGTGGAATAAACATACTTGATTGAGTAAAAAATAGATACGATAAAAAGTTTGTGTCTTAAGTCTTATCTAAGCGAACGTTATCGTTCGACATCGTGGGCCAGGGGGTAAATTTCAACAAAAAGTTACCGATTTTTAGCGTCAAATTAAAATTATGTTAAACATTGTATTAACCGAGCATTCGATTTATTAGGAAAAAATTTTTTCGACCTTATTTTGAACGAATACCGAAACATACGTGTAGATTGTCCAATTTAATAGGTGATATGCGTATTTAATATAATTAAAAGAATACAGAAATTTATATTTTATTGTAAAATATTTCAGAATACGGCAAAAACTGTTCCTTTAAAAAAATTGTCAATTCAAGATGAAAAAACAAGATTTATGGAGTCGTGTCACAAAATTAAAATAAATAATTCTGTTGAAAATTAATGGTATATTTTAAAAGTTTCGGGTTGTTTCCGGGTAGGCCAAATTTCGATTTTTTTTGCCGATAATTAGTGTCGGTTCGGTTTCGCCGTGAAAAAAACGATTTCGTTCGGACTCTACTTGTTTATAGCCCTTTTGCCTTTATCACAGCTGACAATATTCTAGACGAATGTTTTTAGTAAAATCAGGCGAAATTCTTTACATGCATGCTGTATGTATTACAAGCCTTTAGGTTATCATTACAAGAAATATTTCTTTGACCAATTTTTTTATCCAGATATTCCCACAGGTTCTCAATTGGATTGAAGTCTGGGGACTGCGAAGGATGATGTAATGTTTTTGGACAATGATTTCACACTTTCACAATTTTGGAGGTATGCTTAGAATCATTGTCTGTTGGAAAATCCTAAAATACACTAGCGACTACATTGTTTTTTAAAATGTCGAGATAATTTTCCTTTTTTATTGTAGATTCTATAAATGTAAGATAACCGACTCCTGCTGCCTTAATACAAACCCAGACCTTTACTGAGCCGCCGCCAGTAATGCTTTTGCTAACATATTTATTACTAAAGACTTCGTTTTTGATTTGCCATATTTTTGGCATGTTTTGACCACAAATATCTCAAACTTACTTTAAGTGGTGAAAAGCTGAGGGGTATATTACGTTTGTCATTCCGTTTGTAATACATCGAAATATTGGTCGTAGAGCCAAAAAGTCTATATCTTCTGGGTCCTTATAAGATTCTAAGACGATCTAGCCATGTCCGTCCGCCGGATGAAATCACGAAAGAACTTCGAAAAAAAAGACAGAATAATGAAATTTTTACCAAATATTCTTTGATATTACGAAATGTTTGGTATTGAAAATGGTCCAGTAAGAATCGAGTTATAGATCAAAGTTTCAGACTACCTCTTCAAATATAATGCAGATTATATCATGGATTTTTGCACACTTTATTTTTATTATAGAAGGATAAGTCATGTTGAATATGGGCGGCATCGGTCCACGATTTCCTATAGCCACATTACAAATGTTTTCCCGGAATATGGCTATATTGTACATAAATGCCTATAGATAAGCTGTATCCATACAAAATTCTACAATAATAATTTTCATGGAAAGTAAAATCTCAAAACGATATTTTGTTTGCATCGGTGCAAAATTTTTACATAGCCCCATACAAAAACCACTTCCGAAAATCACTGAAATTAACATAAATCTTTTATAAAAACAACTAGCAAGTCGAAATTTAACACAAGCTATCCGTATACATATCTAAATTGTTGATCGGTCCATATTTGACCATAGCCCTCATATAAAGTCGATTTCCAAAAACAACCACAGACTATACAGGGGTGACAATTTTCACGTTTAAAAAAGCCAAAATCAGTTTCCTAGGGCTTTTTGGTACCTAATTTATTTTTTGTTATACGCTGCAAAAATGTAAAGAAAGTGTCAACTCTTGATTATAACTGGAATATGCATAAAACTCTTATAAATGTCGTTATTGAAGCAAACCTAGAATAAATAGAAATTACGGTACAATATTTTATGAAGTTCGCGCCCTAATAGGTGATTTGGTAGTGGGTATATAAGATTCGGCACAGCCGAATATAAACTCTTACTTGTTTTAATTCAAGCGTTCAGTCTAGTTGTTCTTACTTGGCACTCTACCATCTAGGCCATTTTGATGCAAAGATCTTCCAATCGTACTTGCGTGTTTACAGGTTTTGCAAGAAATTTACGTAACATTTTCAGCTATTTTTACAGCAGAAGATGTTTGCTCTTACTTAAGTTCTTACTTCAGTTTTTGTAAGACGCTTTGCTCGTTTTGGCCCAGTTAATGTGTTTGGTATACGTGTTTATATTATTTCTTTATTGTACAGTGATGCCTTCCAATGATCTTAACAATTTCACGTACATAGGTATTAACCTTTTCTATGTAAATTTGTTATGATTTGCCGAGTCTCAATCTAATGCTTGTCTTCCCATTGTAAATTGTTAACTAGTTTACGTTACAACTTAATATCTTTTAATGATAAATTATGAAACTTGCAATTATTTTGAACGACACTTTACCGTTATACTTTCAAACATAGAAACAATTCAAAGAATTGCCACTAGTTTTGAATCGCGGGGGTTTTTGGAAAAGGATTGTGTCACTGTTTACTGTATTTTCTTTAGGTCGGCAGACCCTCGTTGCACTTCAACATCAAGTTCTGATATCGGATTAAAGTCTGTTTCAAGGCAATTTTTTTCGAAATACTATGACTTAATTTTAACAAACAGAATATTTAACCTAAATCGGCATGTCTAACTAATCATTTCATCCTGTTGCTATCAAAAATATTAATTTCGATTTATTACCCCAAAAAATTACTAACATTTAATATATTAACGCATTCTGAATAAATTTTAGAAAAGTATTTGATGAGCTTTAAAACTAGTAATATTTTTTTTTTTTTTTTTTTTTTTTTTTTTTTTTTTTTTTTACATTTATTATTTATTGAATCTTCCTTGATAGGAATTTACAATTAGTATTAAAAACTTAACCTAAGGATAATAAAATTGCTTCTGTCAATACAGGTACAACTATTAGTGCTCAAAAAAAAAAAAAAAATTAACCAATTAAATCAGCGGTTTCTCTTCTCTTAAGGCGTCTATGACCCTCAAATGAAAGCAAATCTCTTGCAAGAGGATTAGGGTGAGTTGGAAGTTTATGTAAGTAATTACTGGTAGCTTTTCTGATCTCCTCTTTAATTGTGAGGATATTGAGATCCTTATGGATGTTACTATTTTTTATAAACCATGGAGCACACGTTATTTGCCGCAAAAGTTTAGATTGTCTTCTTTGTAGTTTTTCAATGTTTGATGGTGAGGCTGTGCCCCAAATCTGGATGCCGTATAGCCATATAGGCTTTAATATTGCCTTATATATTAGTACCTTTAACTCTAAATTTAGAGCTGACCTCTGTCCTACTAGCCAATAAAGTTGGGCGGATTTTAACTTTATTTGACTGATTTTTGCCGCAATATGATGGGACCATGTTAGGCGGCGGTCCAGGTGAATACCAAGATATTTAACATGATTTTGTTGAGGAATTCTTATATTGTTTATCAAAACATGTGGGCACGTGTCCCTCCTGAGAGTAAAAGTTATGTGCACGCACTTGGCAGCATTGACCTTTATCTTCCATTTGTTCAACCATGCTTCCAGCACATTTATATGCTCTTGGACAAATTCGGATGCAACAATTGGGTTTTTATTGATGCTTATAATTGCTGTATCATCCGCAAAGGTAGACGTATGTGTTAATGTGCTTGTGGGCATATCTGCTGTAAAGAGAATGTAAAGGAATGGACCTAGTATACTTCCTTGCGGAACACCAGCGTGAATTCTCTTGGTCGAAGACGTATCATCCTTAGATCTTATCCGAAAAGATCTATTTGTTAAGTAGCTTTTTAGTAATTTGTGTGTACTCTCAGGGAGACATCTTGTAATTTTGAACAACAAACCGTCGTGCCAAACCTTGTCAAATGCTTGAGAAATGTCAATAAAGAGTGCAGAACAATACTGTTTGTTCTCGAAAGCCCCTCGAATCAAGTTTGTTATTCTATGTACTTGCTCCACTGTACTGTGCTTCCTCCTAAAACCAAATTGGTGATTGGGAATAATAGCACTGATGTCATTTTGTGATACTAGGCTATCAAGAAACATTTTTTTCGAATAGTTTCGAAAGTATGGGCAGCAAACTTATTGGGCGGTAAGAAGTTACTTGGGTTAAGTCCTTACCCGGCTTGGGAATCATTTTAATGTCCGATAATTTCCATGCCGATGGAAATATACCGATGCGCAACAGGGAATTAAAAATAAATAAGATAATGCGCATAGCAGACATTGGGAGATTAATAATCATTGTAGCGGTAATTTTATCATTACCTGGTGCTTTTTGTGTCTTCAGACCTTTGACTGCTGCTCTAACATTTGAAAGTCTAAATTTCATTGGTTGTTGAACTATTTCGCTAATAGGTGATAGGTTGACAGAAGATGTAGAAACATTAGGAGTAAAAAAAAAAATTTAACCTTTGACCCAAAATTTAAACTTTAAACCTTAAATTCTACAAATTAATTTCAAATCAACAATTTCCCAGTTGAATCTTAAATTTAAAAAGGAAATACTTCAACAACTTTAGCCACAAATCAACATTAAACTTCCTATAAATAAAACAGTTTATAAACAAAAAAAAAAAAAAAACAAGTAAAAAAGTATAGTCGGTCAAGCCCGACCATGTAATACCCTACACCCAGTATATGTATAAAAATTTTTTCAGAAAAGGGCGTTATATAGGATATATAATCTATTGTGGACCGATCATCCAAAAATGTATAGCCATGATTTCTGTGGATATAAATATTATATATGTTAAACTTTATCTCGATATAAATACTTTTAAAAGATTTATGGAGGTTAAAGTGAATTACGTAGAGGGTCTTATATGGAAGCTACGACTAATTATGGACCGATCACAATAA
Source organism: Bellardia pandia (assembly GCA_916048285.2). Taxonomy (NCBI): domain Eukaryota; kingdom Metazoa; phylum Arthropoda; class Insecta; order Diptera; family Calliphoridae; genus Bellardia; species Bellardia pandia. Next base: position 49,352,039 of record OU696529.1, read on the forward strand.
AATTGTACCGTATTATTTTTAGACATATGAAATATATTTGCGTTCAATATTATTTAGATGCCAACATTTTCGAGGGAGTTATGCTCTTTAAAGTGATTTTCGGGAGTGGGCCTTATATGGGAGCTACGACTAATTATGGACCGATCTGCACAAAATGTGTAAATCTGATTTGGCTTCATTTACCACTCATTTGTGGTGAAATTTGTTTGGATACTTGCATAATTCAAATATTTATGATCTTGAAACCCTAATTTCGGGAGGACATTGGTATGGGGGCCAGGTGAAATAATGAACCGATTTCCACCAGTTTCAATCCCATCCGTCCTTGGGCCGAAAAAATTTCACGTACCAAATCTTATCAAAATATCTTCAAAATTGCTACCTGTACTCTGCGACAAGCCAGCCAGCTAGCCAGACGGACGGGCGGACATCGTTAAATCGACTCAGGAAGTGATTTTGAGTCGATCGGTATACTTTAAGGTGGGTGTTGCACCAATAGTTCTGGGCGTTACCAACATTAGCACAAATCCAATATACCCTCCACACTATGGTGCTGTAGGGTATAAAAATAAAAAAAGAAAAAAAGAAAAAAAAAAACAAAGACTTGTCTATACACTTAAATAGCAGAAAAGTTCGGTCTTTAAAGCTTTTATTAATATTGACATGAATTTTCTTCTATTTATTTATATTGTTTTTTGTTCATTTAGTCTTTAGACAAAACAGTACAATGCCCTCTTCAAACATCAAACATGATTACAACATTCTATGTTTCACTACACGCTTGACTAACACAAATTGGTCATCACTGTCTAAAGACATGGCAAAAATACTCGCATTCCTACTAAATATTTTTGTTGCGAGTATTAGTTAGTATCTACGTTTACATGTTTTTAAAGGATGGTCAACAATTTCTATTATTTTTTTTCTCCTGTGTCTTGTTGTTTTTTCATTTCGTTGCCATATCCTCGGTATTTATCCTTGGCCGTACATACAAATATACGAGTATATTTATGTATTTAAACGGAAAATTTAATGCTTATTTAGATACAGAGTGACAGGTCACAGGGATTACATAAAGAAATTTAATTAATAATCAGTGAAAAACGAAAATGCTATTACGGTTACTAAAGCACAATGTCAGATGAAGGGCTGAAACGTAATCGGCTCTTCTTTATTTGAAAACATAATTAAATATGCTTAAATAATTCTTAACTAAATTTAATTCTCAAGTTGTTTATTGGCTGTTTAGTATCATATATATCATAAAAGACAGCTATAACTAAAATACAACTGGCAAGTATTTTTAATAAGTGTAGCTAATATTATGTTATTATAAAGTATTTTGGGTACCTGTTGATTACTGTTGACTTTGAATCTTTTTTTCTATTTTCAGAGGTGGACTTGTTTAACATCAATTCACTGCATGCTCTTCAGACATGAGCATGACCTGAATTATATCTCAAAATTTATGTAAGAGTTAAAAAAGAAACTAAAATTATTGGGTGTATAACTTAAAAAGGCGTAACTCTTTAAAATTTCTAGCTTTTATTTTGAAACATTTGTACAATTCAAAGTACGAGTATTGGCCATTGTTAGCTATGACCTTGTCTCAGCTTTCGGATAGAAATATATATATAACGAATTAAATCAATTTCGGATACCGTGTTCTGAAGCTTAACGTATCCCAGAGAGAGCCTTCTGCATCGATAGAAAAAATACTAGGAGGACGGGACTAGGTCTGAACTATAAGGCGGTTGAGGCAAAACTTTCCACTCAATTCTTTCTAAATAGTTTTTAACTGATACAATATTACGCTTTCATGTCTGGCCGTATGTTCTGGGGAGTTCTTCGGTCATTGCTCGCTTCAGCTAATAGATTGAATCCGTCAATATTTGGTCTTCCAACTTTTTTGTCTTTCGTTTCAAAATAACCACTTCTGAACCGCACAAACCATCTCTCGCACGTTGAAGGCGATGAATATTGAGTATTTGAGTATTTTTGATAATTTCTTGGGTGTCGCGCATTTTGAAGAAATAATTACCGTTTCAGCATAATTGCAACAAATGAACGTTGAATCGCGCTCCATATTTGAAAGTCTCCAATTGCACATATAATTTAAAGTTTGTTGACTCGCAAAAACGTGACCTGTCGCAACAACACAAAATTCGATTGCTTAATTTGTTTACAATAAACACTCCTCTTATTACATTGTATATAAGTTACAATGTTTTATGTATTAATTTTTCTTGTTTCTTCAAATACACTACAGTTGCCATAAAAAGTAAAAACAGTCCATAATCGTAGGATTTGCAAATTTAATACTCAGTCTGGCAAATCTGAGTTTAAATTTTATATTTCAACAAAAGAAATTGTTGCTTTTGCTATTAATTTTATTAGTTAAAAAAAAAAACGTAAAAGTTGTTTCTAAGTTATACTTTATTTTGCTATGACACAACAGTAAAAGCGTCTTCTCAGCGATACATATATTGTTATTGCCTCTATAATCACAACACACACTCATAGCGACTGACAGAGTACTTAGACCAATATTTGAAACTTAATTATGCCCGGTTACTCTCTATAGCGCTAGTGGATTAGGAAATTATTTAGCACTCATGCACATATTCTAGACATTCTTGTATATATACACATAAACATTTGAGTTATTTTAACCCAAATATCCGCTTACATTGCCCAATAAGCCATTTAATACGTTAGTTAAACACATAAATAGACACATAGACATACAGTGCATGACAAAAATATTTGGACTACTGATTTAACTGTTTGGTGTAAAATAAGAAAATCCAAAAAAAAAAATGTTAAATATTAATTGTATCCTTCACAATCATAGTGCAGAGTACGAGGGCGGTTCGGAAAATTCTTAGCCTAATGCTTGGTTTTCACTATGTAATTTTTGTTGTCGAATTATCAACAGTTATGAAACGACGCTTAAAATCTATTTTATTTTCTTAAAACGATCCAAACAAGCTTGAGAAATTTTCATTCTTATGCGTTTTTGGCCGACTGTTAACAAATGCGGCACCCATTTTGCAGAAAGCTTTTTCATCTGTAGTTCTTCATGCAAAATTAAATGGACTCGATATTTTACGATGTCCATGATATTCGCTATTTCATGCTCTTTTATTCGTCAATCATTTAATACCATATCATGCACTTTGGTTACAATTTCTGTTGTCGTTGCTGTTTTTGGACGTCCACTCATGGTTCATCCGCAATGCTTGTACGACCACGTTTAAATTTAGCAACCCAATTTTTTACTGTTGCATATGAAGGAGCACTTTCACCTAACACATTCACCATATCATTAAAAATTTCTTGTCCTGATAAACATTTTTGATCATTAAATATGACACCACAAATTTCTAATTTTTCCATTGTAAAAAAATCCCGGATGCGTCTTTTTTGAACACCTGTTTCTATAAGAAGAAGTTGACAGATCGAAAAGAAATTTAACATGTGTTCAGAGCACAGATGGAAGTTTCCAAAACACTTAACGTTTTTCTGTTTATTCTGCGCTTTCTGTTCTAGGCTAAGAAGTTTTCGAACCGCCCTCGTATATGGGATTTCTGCTGATGTTTGTAACGGCCATATATATTGGTGCAACACCTACTTTAAGCTCTTTATGGGTCGAGTTAATAATGTTCGTCTTATTATATTATATATATTAGACATCATCAATCTGTATCAAAAATGTTGCAATTTTTTGAGAATTTTCTCATTTTACGCAATTGTTATTATCAATTACAAAAAAGAACTAAAATAATAAAAATTAGTAGTCAAATAGTTTTGTTATACACTGTACATATATAAGAATCTCATATGTATACACATACATCCAGCACAGTAGTCAAAAATACACATAAAAAACATGATGGACCTCACATGAAACGTGCATAAGCTTGTTAGGAAGAGAGAGAAGGGGGGAGGTTATAATGGGTTTAGAATGACCAAGTAAACGGCTGGCGGAAACTGTGAAAGTCTGTGTAAGACATAGCCAGAAATAATATCAACATGTATAAATGTAGGTAAGACGTAGTTAAAATATTTTGGGTTTGTTTTTTTTTAACTTAAATTAAAGAATTTCAATTCAAGACAAGTACGGGCTAAAAAAGGATAAAAGCAACAGTAACCAATAAATATATTTAAAAGAACATTAACAAACATAAATGAAAAACCGTTTAGCAATTTCGTTTCCTTTAAAACAAAAAAAAATGGAGCCCTCAAAACAAAAGTTCCAGCTGAGCTTAAAACCAGGCAACTGCTTTTACTAGAATTAAATTTAATTGTATTATTAAAAAAATTAATAAAGGATCTATTTTTAGTTCCCACCCTTCATCACACCAAAAAAAAGGTTAAGGAAAAGAAGGGCAAGATAAATGAATAAAGTTTAAAAATTGTTTATGAAAACGACAAATATAAAGGTTGCAACTCCTTTTTCATGTTTGTCTTACACTTGCTGTTTTGCTTTTTTCTCATTATCCCTGGGCAAAATTCCAGGATTTATGGTAAATCATTAAATGTAAAAGACAAGAATTAAACAACAAAGAAATTTATGAATAGCAAAAAAAGCAAAAAAGTTACCAAAAGTCTAAGAAAATTAAGTATTCATGTAGAAACTCGTAACGAACTTCAGCAATGCTAATGCAGTAACAAAAACTGGGTAAAAAAGGATAAGCTATTGTTGTGGTATTAAATTTATGTTGTTCTGTGATTTGTCAGAAAAAGAAAAGACCGAAAAACGATATTGTACCATTTTATGGAAAATAATGGAAAATCAATATATGAAAGGGTTTCCCAAAATTAAGGCAAGCTTTTAGAATTTTCTAATTTAATGAGTGATTGTGGTATTGTTGACGTATATTGTGCCTTTGATTTTAAATAATATACAAAAAATAAATCCAATGATGTTAAATTACACGATCTAGGGGCACAATTCTGATCACCGAAACGCGAGTGGGCATGACTAAAAAATGTCTCATATTGTTGTCCGCCAACAATATTATAATAAACTGTCAGAGAGAACTTTGTTATCTTGTTGCGTTATCGAGCACCATTAACCAGGCTCATTTTCGAAGCAGTGTAAACCAGTGCTGCTTCCAGACCAGTTTTTTTGGGTCCTCAATAAAACCCACAACAAGAAAAATATATCCGTCCCTATTAACGGTCTTAAAATGCAACCAAATTTCTGTTCAAACTATTTAAACACAGTAGTAAAATATTGCGTTTAAAATTCATGAAAAGTCTTTAAAGACCACAGTGCAAGAAGTAGTTATGTACTATTGAATATTTGTATAGCCTCCAGCAAAAAGATCGAAATAAAAAAAAACAAGTAACCCCCTGGCCCACGATGTCGAACGATAACGTTCGCTTAGATAAGACGTAAGACACAAACTTGATTGTGGAATAAACAAACTTGATTGAGTAAAAAATAGATACGATAAAAAGTTAGTGTCTTAAGTCTTATCTAAGCGAACGTTATCGTTCGACATTGTGGGCCAGGGGGTAAGAGTTTATATTCGGATGTGCCGATTCTTATATACCCACTACCAAATCAACTATTATGGAGATTTATAAGAGATTTATGCGCATTTAAGAGATTTTCCGAAATGGACTTTATATAAAGACTATGGTGAAATATGGAAGGATCATCATAATATTTGGTACCACGATTTAAAAGTACATATGTATATTTTTCTTATTTTTGTCGAATTTCAACTTGATAGTCATTTTTACAAAAGATTTATGTGCATTTAAGTGATTTTCGGAAGTGGTTTTTGTATGGGGCTATGCCAAATTTTTCGACCGATGCAAACAAAATATTTCTTTGAGATTTCACTTATTTTTTCACTTTCAACTTATTCTTATTCTTTTATTTTTTTAACATTGAATTTGAATAGGAAAAATGTTAAAAGGGGAAAAATTTCATGTGGAATTTTTATTCTCGATAGGGGTGATTTTTGCAGAATTTATGTATAATAAAGCCACATTCCGGGAAGACATTTGTATAAGGGCTATGAGAAATCATGAACCAATTCCTACCATTTTCAACTGGACTTGGCCCTCTATAATAAAATTAAAGTGTGCGAAATTTCATGATATTATCTGCATTATATTTGCAGAAAACAGCAAAACAAATATCTGAAAAATATCGAGAAAGTCTGAAACTTTGATCTATAACTCGGATCCTACTGGACTTGTTCTATGTCTTTTTTTCGAAACTCTATAGTGATTTCAACAGACATAATCTTATAAGGATCCAGAATATATAGACTTTTTGGATCGACGACCTTTACTGCGATGTGTTACAAACAGAATGACAAACGTAATCACCACCATCTTTTTGATGGTGGGTATAAAAAAAAGCGCGCACGTAAAACTTGCAAACCATAATATTGTATAATATATAATAATAATATAGTAGTACAATAATGTGTTCATGTTTTTGTTTTTTTTTTCTAAGAAACATTTCAAAGACGATCTCATCATGTCCATCTATCAGTTGAAGGCTCTACAGGGCGTAGAAGGAAAGATATAGTTGAATAACATTTTCCTAATCTAAGAAACAGAAAATATTTTAGAAGGAAATGTTCGCCCCCTTGCTATTTGTCTATTGAATGCACTTTGGGTGCAAGGGGGAAGGTACTAGCTGGGTTAAATTTCCCCCCAAATAATTTGTGTTGATCAGAAAAGTTTGGTTTGGAAAGTAGATAAAATCGGTTCAGCCAAACAAAATTTGAGAATAAAATGTCTGACCGTCCGACATTTCTAAACAATTAAAGCACAATAGGTAAAAATTTTGCACAGATAGCTTGGCACAATAGCTGATTTATGTGTCCAAAAATTTACATTAGATTAAACTGGCATTTTAGAAATCCGAAAAATTTACATTAGATTAAACTGGAATTTTAGAAATCCGAAAAATGTAGTCTCATTTAGGACCCTTTGGACTACCATTCCTATATAGTGGGATACGTGTGCAACGCGATATTTGTCCAAAAATTTACATTAGATTAAACTGGAATTTTAGAAAGCCGAAAAATGTAGTCTCATTTAGGACCCTTTGGACTACCCTTTCTATATAGTGGGATACGTGTGCAACTCGATATTTGTCCAAATTATTCTAGAGAATTTCATCCTAAAAGTTACTTTTTTCAAAAATTCAAGTAAATATGACTGTTAGGTGTTTAACAGTGGTCTGTTGACTGTAACATTATCAATGTTAGGAAATGTGGTTTTTGTCTGTGCTAGTTAAATTCGAATTCATCTTTACACACATCATTTTGACAGCACATGATGTGAGTTGAGAAAGACAATTGATTATACGATTCCAAATCAAAAAAGGGATCAAGGCCGGTGTCAAACCAACGACAAGGGATGGTTGCAAATCGGCAACGTATCAAATTGACATGGTGAGTTACTTTGTTTGCTGGCTGTATAAACTTAATCAAATTGGGTAAACTAGATAAATGTTTTATATAAAATGCTCAAAAATCAATTTAAAGGCTAAAGAAAGTAATTTTCACTTTCTTTTAAAGCAATAAATTTACTTTAACAAACATTTCTGCAGCAATTTAAACATTTAAGAGCAATAATTTACTTCAAACTTTGTTGTTGCTCGTAAGAAAAACTTTTGTTTTGTATGTAGCCGTACACGTAAACAGCTGTTTGTTCAGTCGTTCCATTATAAGCTGTACAAGATTAATGAATACGGATTAAAAAGCAAAAAACAGCTAAAATAAAAGTGGAGAAAAAAAGCAGAAAAAAGAAAAATATTTATGTTAACAACAGCTTGTAGACGATTTTCTTTCTGTAATTTATTTTTAACAATCCTTTGTCAAAAACAGTAGAAGAATGAGAAGAAAAGTTAGCAAAACTTCGACAAAGAAGCATGAAGGTAGACTGAAAAATGTTTTATTAAATTATACAAGGTTTTTAAACAAGAACTTTGTTTTTTTTTTTTTTTTTTTCAAAACAGAATTTAAAACCATTCAAATGTTTAATGTATTAGAAAAAGTTTTAACAATTATACTCGTACATGAGATCGGAGAGATGTCCGCCGTAACCACGCCTACATAATTTTCAATTACATTTTGTCAAAATGAACTTAATCGATTTGATTGGCTCTGTTTAGCCTTATATCATCTTTAATATAGCCCCATAATTTACAGCAGAATTTCGTTAAACTCTTTGTTTCGGTGGCTATGAAGCATTTGGCACCGGCCTGTTGAAACCACTTGTCAGCGGTATCCATATTATCAATAATAGCCATAAATTTAGTTGTTAACATCTCAGCATGAGCCGAATGTTAGAATAAAAAATGGTCTAGTCACGCCTCCAGACCACATACAGCACTTTACAATGACACGTTTAGCATGCAAAGGCTTTTCAGCAATTGGACTTGGATTGGAGATGAAAAATTCATCTTTGGGCGTATGCACGCGTACTGTGAATCCATTAACGCCTTTCTTAATGCTCGAAAAACATGCCTTTTCGTTCTGCCCTCATAAATTGAAACAAACAAATTATAGTTAATGAAGACATCAATTGGCCGGCTACTTGTTAAAAGCCAGCATCATTTTTCACTGAGAACTAAAATCTTTAAATTTACTCGCCCCATAAAACTAAATCTTTTCGGACGGCATTTAATAAAGAGATTCTCTCAAACGTAGACACATCTGTACACACACAGGCAGACACCACAACAAGACGAAATGGCATTTGAAAGCAACAATGAATGCTCTAATGCCCACACAAATCCTTAACCTCATATTAGAGATTTGGACACACACGCATAACCAGCGGCCAACACACACATAGATAATGATAAATGAGTGGAAACTTTTAAGGACAACTAATTACGTCCACATTTTAATTGAGAATTTATTTCATTGTTTTCCGTTTGTATTAAACAGTTTTAAAGGAATACCTTACCCATCAGACAGACCTACTATAATAGTGACAAACTGCCCCACACCCCCTGGTTCATTAGCCTCTAGTGCTCACAGCCATTCCTGCTGTTCATATTACAATTACACTTAACGTCCTTGCGGAAACAATAACAGCAGAGGATCACTGCTGGAGTACGCATAAAACAAAATTGTTTATCAACTGAAAATCTGGTGCTGAGTTGTTGTTTATGTTTTTTTATGAAAACTTACAAAAACAGTAACAGTAACAACAACAACAACAAAAAGTGCAAACATAACATTACAAAAACAAGCAAGAGATTATATTCGGCTGTGCTGCATCTTATGTACCCACCACCAAATACCAGTAGTGTGATCTATAAATACTTGAAACTAATTTTTGTTACATTTTGTCTCGGTAACGATAATTGTACTGGTTATTTTATTTTGCGGGTCACTTTCAATTATTATAAGGGCGATTGGTGTAAAACCGCAATGTACTCAATAACAACATTTACAAAGAATTTTATAAATATTCCAGTTATTCCACTAATTATACGAAGGTGTCAAGAGCAGTGATGGCACGATTAATCGAAAAACTAGTAATAATCGATTATTTTTCTTTAATTAACGATTTAATTGTATCGTGAATTCTCTTTCGATTAATTGAGTTAATCGATTATTCCAAAAAATAATCGATAGACATCCAGGAACAAACAAAAAATAGAAAAAGAGAAGAGGAACAAACGCATGGTTGAGCGTTTTTCGTGACAGCCAGATGAATTTCGGAAAAAATCGTTAAAATCCCAATAAAAAAGAAAAAAAACGTCAAAATGACGATAAATCGTAAAATCTGGCAGCTATATAACCCTTTTCTCCCCGCATTTTGTTTTGTATAATTATTACAAACGTTGTCGTTGTTTACTATAGGCTGACAACAAATCATTAACCCCCTGGCCCACGATGTCGAACGATAACGTTCGCTTAGATAAGACTTAAGACACAAACTTGATTGTGGAATAAACAAACTTGATTGAGTAGAAAATAGATACGATAAAAAGTTTGTGTCTTAAGTCTTATCTAAGCGAACGTTATCGTTCGACATCGTGGGCCAGGGGGTAAAATTGAATGTTTATCTCCATTGGCAAGTAACTTCAAAACAAAAATTTTGAACCAGTTTCAACGTCGCTTTGTGGAAATGGAACATTCATTTCTACTGGTAGCATTAACATTGCTAGACCCAAGATTTAAAAAAATTAATTTTGAAGATCCCTTAGCTTTATCAACAGTCATGACTCATGAGACATCTAAGAAATGAAATGGCAGAAATTGATCATATAGATGACAGCATTGGGAGCGGCAGTGAAACCTCTTCTGTTGGTGAAGTGGAATTTGATTTATGGGCTCACCATAAATCTTTAGCCCACAAACGAAGAAGAAAGAACAATGACTCAACAGTTCCTCAAGATGAACTAAGCTTCTTTCTCAATGCTCCAGGGGGGTTACTCTCTATTGCGATGCGAAAGCAAATGCGATGCGATAAGCGTACATTTTGTATGGTTATCGCATCGCATTTGCTTTCACATCGCAATAGAGAGTAACCCCCCAGTACTAGAATTATAGCGCAACGTAATAGATGCATGGGAAGAAATGAAATCGGTCTACCTTAAGCTGTACTCTATTGCACAAAAATATTGCTTTTTGATTGGTACATCTGTACCACCAGAGCGGCTTTTTTCCAAAGCAGGTGCAATAGTATCGCAAAAACGGAACATATGAACTACGAATCGGCTATCAAAACTGCTATTTTTGAATTCTGTGCTAAATAAATGATTTTTTGTTTTAATAAGTAATAATAATTTTTTTATTTATGATAATTTTAAATTTTACCTACAAATATCGATTAATCGATTAAATCTTTCCAATTAATTGCAATCAATTATTTTTTCTTTTCGATTAATCATATAATCCATTAATCGATTATTCTTTTTTTTTTTTTGCCATCACTAGTCAAGAGGCGGAAGATAATCACAGTTTATTTTTAGCTCTATCTTTCAGAACTGCCCTTTGTTTATATTTTTGACACACAATAAATTAGTTACCAAAAAGCCCTAAGAAACTGATTTTGGTTTTTTCAAACGTCAAAATTGTCTCCTCTGTATGTTCTGTGGTTATTCTCGGAAGTGAACGTTGTGTACGAGTCCTTGGCAAATTATGGATTAATTTTCACAAAAGCCATCTATATAAAATTTCGGTTCGATATGGATGTTTATGTAGGTTAATGAGTTTTTCGGAAGTAGTCCTCATAAGGAAGCTATGACCTATGTATTATGGGTCGTTCATTATGAAATTCTGTACTACAATTTATATGTATATGTCAATTATTTGTAATGATGTTTGTAAGAGATTTATGAGTTTTTTCGAAATGGACTTTATATGGGGCTACGGACAAATATCGACCGATGATCATGAAATTCTGTACTACGATTTATATATACACATATATATTTGGGTGAATTATTTGTGTTGAATTTCAACTTGATATCGATTTATATAAGAAATTTATGCGGATTTAAGTGATTTTTCAAGTGGACTTAATATGTGGACGATCGGAATAAAATTGGATAAAATTGGAGGTGATTGCTTTTTATTATTTGTAAGTTTTTATTATTCTACTTGATCGTTACATTGTGGTTATTTCTTATATCTATTTACAAATGATTACTTAAAACTACGGGTTGCCAACTTAGCGGTTATAATTGTATTATTAACCATTAATCCTATTAATCCTATCTTTTTTTTACCTTAACTTAACATGGTTAGACCATCAACTCCATAATCCCTACCAAATCTTAATGGTGGCTTCACTAAACGAAAATTTCTTGTAACAATTTGTCCTTCAACCTGACCTACCAATGTCTGAACCACAGGTTTCAGGTGGAACTTCCAAAGTGTTGTCACTTATCCCTGCTGAAACTTTGACTTTTTCCTTATTTGCAACATTTTCGGCGGAAAACTTCCTAGCCAACCTACAAACTCTTCCTCACATTATAATTCACTAGCATTGAAATCTGTCTGAAACAATTCGTCTGAAACAATTATCAAAGTTATCCCTAACTATATACGATCTGCCTTTGTGTGCTGATACGATTCTGCCATTACACCATTCCTTCTCATTTGTTTCTAAATAAAACTAATTCACCCTCCTGTAATGCCGACAAGTGCCTAGCGTTCATGTCCTGATAAAACTTCTGTCTTCTTTTTTCTCTATCCTATGCCGGACTTCCCGCTCATCTATGATGTTGGATTTCAGAAGCGAAACCGATACTGCCAACTTTGTCTTCAAAACGCATATCGGCCAACGTCCTCGTATTATATTCCAGCTATCGATACTGAAATCGATCCTCGTGTGATTCTCTCTGAGGGCGTGTTTATATGGGTCTATAGGCAAATATGGACCGATTATCGTGAAATTTTGTACAACGATTTATATGAATACTTGATATACCTTTGTTAATTGAAGATTTGGGGCTATGGTCAAAATATGGACCGATGCAAACAAAATATAGTCTTGAGATTTCTCGTTGCATGAATCTTATTTTTGCAGAACTTTCTATGGATACGGCTTTTATATGGGGGCTATGAGAAATCATGAACCAATTCCTACCAGTTTCAACGGAACTTGTTCCTCTATATTAAAAATAAAGTGTACTAAATTTCATGATATTATCTGCATTTGAATAAAATTGTAAAAAATATATGAAAAATATCGAGGTTGTCTGAAACTTTGGTCTATAACTCGGATCCTACTGGACCAATTTTATACATTTTCAATACCAAACATTTCGGTGGATCAAAGAATGTTTGGTTAAAAGTTCATTTTTCCATGTCTTTTTTTTTTTGAAGTTCTATCGTTCCTTCAACAGACGGACATGGCTAGATCGTCTTAGAATCTTATAAGGACCCGGAATATATAGACTTTTTGGTTCTACGAGCAATATTTCGTTACAAACAGAAAGACAAACTTAATATGCCCCTCATATTTTTGATGGTGGGTAATAATAAACACAAGGACAACAATGACAACATCAAGCTTCAATGAACAATGAATTTAATTCTATCTTTTCACTCAATGGAGTGGACAAGAGAGCATTGGAAAGATGAATTCACTTGAGAAAAAAATAACACAATGAGCAAAGGAGGCAACAAAAAAAAACAAACAAATAAACAAACAAACTTAATGAATTTAATTATCCCTGCACGATGCTGCTGCCTTTGTATTATGGCCAAAAACTAAATGGCAGGAATATAAAGTTTTACAGGACACCTGTCATTTTTTTTTAAAGAGAAGTAACACTCAGGCTATTAATATGCCTATGTATACTTCCGTTACTTTCTTTGGAAAGGTGATAGTTGAAGAAGTAAAGGTGGCTTTTTATATCACAACTCTGCAATTGCGCATTTTGTTTGTTTTTAGTGCAGCATTGCAGCGCCTCTGGTGGTGAGTAGGCGCATTATTTTTTAAAGCTTGATTTTATAGCCTTTATTTAATTATTTCACTTCGGTGGCGTTTAAATGTTATACCTCCGAAGGAGGGCGCTGTGATAAATAGTTATGATGGGTAGAAAGAAAACTAATAATTATCATCACCCTACATCACCCTTTTTTAAAGAGCAGTAGCTCATTATTGTCTTAAAGAGTCTAAATTGCAGCGAAAATATATTTTAAATATTTTTAAATATGCTTATAGTTTTTCGAAATTAAAGAAGAAGAATAACCGTGATCACTTATATTGTATAAGTCGTTCTGAATATGGATAGGCTTAAACTTCTATTTCCCCCCAAAAACGATTTTTATATGGAATTATGAAATACTGCCAAAGTGATTAAGGCCAATATTAAAACACATAAATATTAGTTTTAATTCTAACAAAATATATAGTGACAGAAATATAAGTGATCATAGATTGGGGTTCGTTTTTTGAGTAAGATTTGCTTTATTTTCTATTATAAACTTAGGTGTTCATGTATTGATATTTATTTTTCTAGTAAACTCTCTACACAGCGTTACTGACCATTAAGATTTTTATATTGGGTTTATAACAAATATTTAGATTTTATTTTGAAACATTTGTACAATATAATTTTTTTCAAATTATTAAGCATTTCCTACCATTCGGGCCACATATGGATTCCGCTCTTATTAGGAGACTATAAACGAATCAAGCTAATTTCGTATACCCTATTTTGAAGTGAATTGTATTCCAGAGAGAGCGTTTGATGGAAATAAATAGCAGTCATCAACCATTTCTATCTAAATTCTTTTAAAAGGTATGACCGAGCAACATGTGGCCGATCGTTGTCATGCTAGAATATTACAGTCCTAATTTTGTAAAACCCAACCCCAAAATTTTCTAAGCGTTGCGTTAAATTAAATTTTGCAAATCACGGCGTTCAAGCAAGTGATTGTTTGCGTTGTAACAGCTGATTCTTACGTTGTTGTTAATACAACTGTTTGATATTGTGTATTTTGCAAAACGCAACTCAATTTGAATTGTTGATAGCTGAAATGAAAAAGCAACCAGATGTGGTACATGGAATGCCTAATTTTGGCAGCTGAAAGGCAACTGTTGATAATGTTTGGGAAGCTACGTCGAAACTCCTGAATGCAATTGTTCATTCGAAAGTTTATCTGAATTTGTTTAAAAGTCAATTTAAAATATTATAAATCTCCACAGTATTATTTTACTTATTCATTATTCGTTTAATTCAGGATGTTAGTAGAGCACAGTTGGACGCTTGAAAAATCTTCATCATCCAAAGTAGAAGACTTATGGATATGTGTGAATATTTGTTTATACCCCTTAGTATCTTTGTATTTATAGTTATTTGCTTTAAAAGATTTTTCTTTACAATTTGCAATATTTTCTTGATAAATAACCAAACAAAATTATTGAACAGCTGATAGGTTTGTAGCATTGCCAATGCAAAATGAGTGTACATAAAGCAATTTTTTATTTTAAATTTCAGTATCAACATTTACAATGGCAACATTAACCACGCAATGATTTGACAGTATTGTAACAACGTAATATTTCGGCGTTCGCTAAGCGCAATGACGCAGTGATTTACAAAATTTCATACTTTTGGTGATGCGTTCGCAAAAGCGTAGGTGATGCGTTAAAAGCAAGTGATTTACAAAATTACGGTCTACGTTTACATGTCTGGCCACATATTCTATTCGTTTTTTGGCCAATGCTTACTTCAAGCGAATCAGTTACATTCGTTTAACTTCCTTTAATGGTCTAGCTAGATTTGAGCAGCTTAAAGTAGATTTGGTGGGACTCTTTTGGTCCCACCAAATACAGAGCATTACCTTACCGCTATAGAGATCACATGTGATTTTCTACGCTTCGGGTTACCGTAATAGATCAATTTTTGATGGCAAGTATTAAATAGGTGCAAAAATTATTTCGTTTTAAAACGTTTAAGCAGCATTTCGGAAATGCATAATCGTCTTTCAAGGTCTCTCGGCTTGAATTCATATGGCACCAAATTGCGCCGCTTTTAGATGAATACTGCTGCTCACAAACGTTTGGATATTGCTGGTTGAGTAGCTACCAATGATTTTTCAACTTTTGTTGAGTTTGAAAACATTCTTCAAGGAGTAGTGCCTCTAATTCTTGCAACCTTTTTGGCTAGCCTTTGTCTTCCGTGCCAAAATTGCCACTTCTGAATCACTTCTTTCGCACGCGTTTCTCGCACATTCTGGCGGTGTGCTTCTTAAATTAAATAATAAATGCAAAACTTGCTTTATTTGATGCTTTATTGGCATTAAATTCAACATTTTAGAAGCAAAAAAAAAATTAGTTTTTGACACTATAATGTTTAATAACTAAGTGAGAAAAATGGCAGATATATACCCTTCAAAATGACGTATAAGTTACTGGAGACAAAACACCCGCATTTTTAAGTTAAACACCCAATATTATTTAACATTAGTTTTGTTTTAACTTCTTTAAAAAGTTATTGGCAGCTTAAGATTTTTGAATTTTCCATGTAAACAGATCGAGCTATAAATTGCAAGCTTTTGTAACGGCTTAGTGCCCCTTCTTAAAAAAAAAACTTATTTTTCCGAATTAAACGCCTTTTAAAAGGCCAAACCAAATTCGTTGTCACCATCTGAAAATTATTTCTCCTATTAATGAACTTAATATGGAGCCTCATCTATTCCTCCTGTTTAACAACAACTATGAATATTCAAAGTAAATACAAATACATATTCAAACTGTTTGTTGTTTAGTTGTCCTTATTGTTGTTTGTATTTGGCTTCATGCTGCTGTCGAAGTCGATGTCGAAGTCATTGTTGTTAAGAGACTATCCCAATTTAATTAGTCGCCAAACCAGTGAAATTCTTAATTACCAAACTTTAATATTACAGTCCCTCTGTAAGTCATTCACTATATCAAAGTTTATATTGGTCCCTACAAGACCAATCTTGCTGTGGCACTCACTTTAATATAATTTTTGTTTCTTTGTTTCTTTCTGGGCCCAACAAAAGGAAGAGAAAGTTGTTTGTGTGTATATATTTAAGGCAGTGTGTTTTGGTAGAGTTTTAACAGCAGCATTCATTTCAATAATTTTACCCTGACCTCAATTGTGTGTGTGTGTGTGTGTGTGTCTGTGTATTTGAGCAGCAGTATGTACATACATACATATGTGTTAATATCCTTGTTGACTTTGTTGTAGCGCAATCTACTTACAATTTATATTGTGTTAAGTAAGTGAAACGAGAAAATATTTGTAGCATCAATACCAACGAGTGAGTAAATGATGTTGATGTGTATTTGGACTGGTGGGAACAAACAAGAGTGCAAGTAGTTAACTTTAAATATCAGAATGTATCTTTGTTGCACTAATTAAGTAGAATACAAACATATTTCTAATAACCTTTACCCCAAAAATACTGCTGTCGAAATACAGCTACCGTTGTTTTACATGTAAATAAGTTGCCGGGATTGCAATAGTTCGTTAGATACAGATTTTCTACAACTTTTCCCGAGCGATCCCACTATGCAATGTCTGTGTGTACTTCGAGCAACATATTAGTTTGTAACATCGAACATTTTTGTCAACTGAAGTAGATCGCCTAGATCATGTAATAATATCACATATTATGTGATTTTGATAATATCTGTTTATTTGTATACTCACTCCACCACCACAAGGGGTATATGACGGTATATTACATTTGTAATTTCGTGTGAAACTTTGTAAATATTCATCTGAGACCAAACATAGTATATATATTGAGTACACCTAGGGCATATAAAATTACCGAAATTTGCTTTTACCGGTAAACGGTAAATTTTTTATTTAAAAACCGGTTTATCGGTAATTTACCGGTAATTCTGTTTAATTTTAAGTTTATCAGTAACGAGTAAAATAAATGCTTAAAATTGTGTAAAGAGAAATATATATTGTTATATATTAAAGTAATAAAACGTTTAATGCATTGTTCAACAAAGTTATTTAAAATAAATGTAATTATTAATAAAACAAAATAAGAATGTTAAAATATATTATATCATTAAGAGAAAATTTTAATTTTTGAATAGATCTGCGTGTTATTAAAATATGCTCGCAATAGGCAAATGGTGTCAATTGTATTGTCATTAAGGCTGGTTCTAATTTTTGTGCAAATTAACCCTGCTGCAGAAAAAGCTCTTTCTGATTCCACACTCGTCGGCTTTACTGTCAAGAGGTGGTTGAACGCTATCGTCAGATATTTTCCACGATTTTGTTCTTTTTCAAGGAGTGCGATTTCTTTTTTTATTACTTTTGTTAAAATCGTGGTATTGGTTACGTTGGAAATTTTATTCAATTTTATTTTATTTTGATTTTTAATGGCCAATTGTAGCCTGTCTTTCATTGTTAACTGGGTTGATTCAGGGATTTCTTCTACATCATCAGAAGACTCGTTTGAATCATTTGTCGAGTTACATTCATTACTCATGTTCAATATAGAACGAGGCGTCACAATAGTTTGTGTCAATGAAGGTTTATGTAGTTTTAACCTAATAATAAAAAAAAAATATTTCTTAAAATATAACATTTTATATTTAAATTTAACTTCAACTGGAATGAAATATTTATCAACAATTACCGAAATTGCCGGTATTTTTCTTTTAAATTTACCGGTAAATTCGGTAATCAATACGACCGGTAAAACCGGAAAACCGGTTAAGCGTTTACCGGTAATGTAACCCCTAAGTACACCAATACCTCGCGTTGTGTCGTTTCGTTAAGTTTTTTTTTCGAAGTTGCGTCGCTGTTTAATTAGTACCAATTTGCACTGTGCTTGATTTTCGAGGTTGAATTGCTTTGGGTTCGAGTCTTTTGTACTATAATGGGTGTTTTCAAAGTATAAATGCCGGCACTTAAAAACGCCACTGGCAAGATGAGGCAGATGTATGCCTTTATTTGAGGCAGGTTAATAAAATATCTGTTAAGCAGCAGGCAATTGGTAGAACCAGAGTTATGGACCAAAATGTGAGGCAACCTTCAATAAAATTTGATATTTTTTATCAATTTTTTTGCAATTTTTTTAACCCTTCCTCTAACACGTGAGTCTGACCAGACCATTTTCAATTAACAATTATCAATTTAACAATTAGTTGGAGACTTGAAATTTGAGGTACCTTTCAACAATTTAGTTCACACTTATTCGAATATTTTACTGCACATAACACATTTATTACACATGGTTCTGGTCAGACACATCTACATATATACAGGTATGTGATGGAAATCGAAAACGAAAACGAGTGAGTTTTAGAAGTTAATTTTTTCGTAGTATTTCTATATTGAAACAGTTTTATCCCACAAAATATAAAGATAATTTGCTATTAAAGAGAATCTGAAAACAAAAATTATAAAACTTTGATTAGAAATACTTTAAAATGGACTCACTCGTTTTCGTTTTTGATTTCCATCACATACCTGTATATATTTTGTATGGTAAATGCCGTTTTTAATTATTTTATATCCAGTTATCTATTATTATTTATTTATATCAATTAAACAAGGTTAGATTAATTTAATTTGGAAAAAAAACAATAAACATACTCCATCTAGTTAATTCATAATGTACAAGTTTTATCGAAACTGTCGTTACACTTTTCACGACCTCTGCTTTATATTTGTGTTGATGATAATGAAAGTTGCGATTACCCTTTTAACATATGAATAATTATTCATAATTTATTTAAAAATATACATATGTACATATACATAGTTACATTATTCACATTTAATTAAAAAATTGTTTTTTTTTTCGAATTAAGTAAACTAAGTGGGGCTGGCTAGACTCATGCGTTACGCATGTGAAAATCAAAATATGTGTAAGAAGGATGGTGAAATATATTACATATAATACCATGAAATTTGTATACGTTATTTTTATGATAAAAGAAGAAAGTGTGAGAATACTAGTAAGAATCGGTACATGATTTCTTATAGGCGCCATGCAAAAGTCTTCCTGAATTATAGCTCAACGATACATAAATGCCTATAAAATTGGAATATCAATACAAGATTCAGCAAAAATATGTTTCATGTAAAAATAAATCGCAAATCGCAATTTGTTTTAGGTTTGTTCATGTTTGACCATAGACCACATATAAAGTCCACTTCCAAAATTCCACTTAAATGCATTTAAATCTGATAAATAATCTGTTTATTTAATATAAATAATCTATTTATGATTTATGTTTAATTTGGTTTGTCATTTCAACTTTGAAATGGAATAAAACAAAAACAAGTAAAAAAGTATAGTCGGTCAAGCCCGACAATATAATACCCTACACCCAGTATATGTAGAAAACAGTTTTTCAGAAATGCGCGTTATATGGGAGATATTACCTATTTTGGACCGATCATCCAAAAATTTAGTGTCATGATGTCTGTGAATATAGAGTAAATATTATGTATGTGTGTTAGACTTTATCTCGATATAAATACTTTTAAAAGATTTATGGAGCTTAAAGTCAATTACGGAGAGGGTCTTATATAGGAGTTTCGACTAATTATGGACCGACCATTATAAAATTAGGTGTCATTATTTCTGTATATAAGAAACTTATTTGTGTCGAATTTTATTTGATTACCAACATTTTTAAGAAATTTATGACCGTTAAAGAGATTTTCGGAAGTGGGAGCTACGACTAAGTATGGACCGATCATAATAAAATTGTACCGTATTATTTGTATATGTATGAAATATATTTGTGTTAAATATTATTTGGATACCAACATTTTTAAGAAATTTATGACCGTTAAATAGATTTTCGGAAGTGGGCCTTATATGGGAGCTATGATAAATTATGGACCGATCTTCACAAAATTTGTTGGTGTGATTTGTCTTCATTTAATACTTATTTGTGGTAAAATTTGTTTGGATACTTGCATAATTCAAACATTTATGATCGTTAAGCTCCTATTTCGGGAGGACATTTGTATGGGAGCCAGGTGAAATAATGGACCGATTTCCACCAGTTTCAATCCCATCCATCCTTGGGCCGAAAAAATATCACGTACCAAATTTTATTGAAATATCTTCAAAATTGCATGGACAGCCAGCCAGACGGACGGACGGATATCGTTAAATCGACTCAGAAAGTGTTGGACCAATATTTCTGGGCGTTACAAACATCAGCACAAATCCAATATACCCTACCCACTATTGTGGTGTAGGGTATAATGATTTTTTATTAAATTCACATGAAATTTACTTTATTAGAAAGATAATCTTCTGGCAATAACATTTAATATGACATATGACTGACTCGAACGTAGTGTTATCTGGAGGTAAAAATTCCAACATTTGTGGCCTTATATCACCAATAATAAATTGTCCTCCAAGTGGTCAATCGCTTCGGGCTTATTGCCGTAAACTAGCGGCTTCCAATATAAATCCCTTGATAGCTGACAAAAAGGCCACCAATTAAAATAGTGCTGCCAACTTAAAGTTCTATACATCTAAAAAAAAACACCCTATATTTTATTTTGATTCAATGAAAAACCTCTAAACGAATCACGTTTTATCGCATAAATTTTTGTATAAATTATTGCATTATTCATGTACTTTCCATTATTTTTATTAAATGGGATTATTGGGCAAAGGTTGAAACAAAATTTTAAATAACATTGATTGCCAGTTTTTGAGATATTCGATATTTTATTTTATAATAATTAATTCTGTTGTGCCTTAGTTTGGTCAATGATACATATGTATGATGCTGCTCGTTGTTACTCCGACTGGCGGGCTGGCTGGCAGTCTAAATGCTGTTTTTTTTTTACAACAATAAGAAATACCGCATATCCTTATTTAACCTAAAAATTTTCCTTCATTTCCGTTTAAACATTTATGCAGCATACTTTACTTTATTACAGCGGCGGCTGCTGTAAACTAAAAAAACAAAACCCAAATTGTGTTCTTTCTATCCAAATGTCTCTACTGCCGACTTGGCTTATGGCTGTTCGATGGCTCTACTTCTATTCATACTTCCTTCCTCTGTTCAGCAAATAAAACACCAACAACAACAACAAAATCATCTATAATAATAGTTCACCACTTATGTCGGCCATTTGTGTTAAATTGATGACTTAACCATGGATGTACTGGCTGTTCCTAAAACATCCCTATTGGGGTGCTCAATGTGCCTGCCGTACGTTTGGCATCCTATCCACAATTGTAACATGTAACCGGCGAATATTTCAAGTGAGTTTTTTTTTGTGTTTTTCGTTTTTGATTTATTAAATTTCATTTTCTATGCTGGGGGGTTACTCTCTATTGCGATGCGAAAGCAAATGCGATGCGATAATCATACAAAATGTACGCTTAACTCAGTGTAGAGCCAGAGAATTAAGAACAAATAAAAAGTAAAACAGGGGGGTTACACTCTATTGCGATGCGAAAGCAAATGCGATGCGATAAGCGTACATTTTGTATGATTATCGCATCGCATTTGCTTTCGCATCGCAATAGAGAGTAACCCCCCTGTTTTACTTTTTATTTGTTCTTAATTCTCTGGCTCTACACTGAGTTAGGCAAGGAGTGAATAAAGTGGCTTCAATAACTTTTATAGTGGCACATTCATCACAAATCGTTCGTTGGCTGAATGTACAAGTTGAATGTATTTGCACTTAAAGTTACACTTACACACGTTCGTACATGCTGGCCAAAACTTTTTGCCAACAACCATATTTTATAATTTTCCCTTTATTTCATTGTTTAACTTGTCTGTGATTGCGAAATTGCTGTTACTTCAGAATTAGGCCAGAACAAAGAACTCGACAAGAAATTATACATGCAAACCATACAAGTCCCAAAAAATTTAACGAATTTGGAAAATGATAAAGAACCACACACTCAGGACAGACACTCAAGCTGAAGAGGTAGAGGCTCTACAAGCGGTAATTGCAATTAAAAAGAAATTACTATAGAACTACTAGATTGATGAGATACTTCTGAGAGGGTGAGCAAGAAGTTTTATTGAAGAACTGACTGTTAGGAAGACTTGATTTAATGTGGTATTTGCCAGCCATAAAAATAACAAAAAAAAAAACTTTGAATTTAATTAAAATAATCATCTTTACAGATTTTATAAACTGCGCTTTTTAGAATTGTAATCATTTTACACAAATAATAAATTATTCATAGAAAACGTTGCTGATTTTATTGTAATTGTTTTACAATTAGCATGCATTCTCTATAGTACTAGTAACAAATTAACAGTGGGAAACATAAACAGTTTTAGAAAAACAAATTAGAGTGTTATATTCAGCTGTGCCGTATCTTAAATACCCTGCACCTAAATAAAGGGTGCTTTTTTTAGATGTACGAGTACAGCAATACCTCACTTTACGTCGGGGTTACGTTCCAAAAAAACACGACACAAAGTGAATTAAGATTTTCTATAGCAAACCATGTAAAGATCGAAAATAGGTTCCAGGATTACGAAGATACTAAGTCGTCGACTTTCTTTCACAAAAACTTGGTACAATGTTTGCTGAACAACTTTTTTTTAACGTTAAATAAATTTCCTTGTAGCAATTGTCTGTAGCCTTTACTTTTTATGTCGTCAAATTAGCTTTTTGCTCTTGTCTGAAATACCATTTTATTTAATGGTATTCCCTGCGCAACTTGATTTTTAATTCAAATAGAAAGCTAGGACTCCATTTCGATCATTAAAGCACTTCTAGTACGGGTCATGGTTGTAGCATCTAATTGCGTGTTCAGATATGCAACTTTTTTTGAGTCAATATTCGGTTAATTGACAATATTATTTTAAGTGTTCAGGAATACGCAATTTTCAGCTTACTCAATAATCATTTGACAGCTGGAAAACAATACAAAAATACTCTAAATGGTTGTTGTGTTTCTATGTAAACAAACGTATCTTCACATTGATTTTTTAATGGTTTCTTTTGTTTTCTTTTGTTGACATTTGCCATTTTATACAATTTTGTTCACTATACACAGTTGTGAACAGTGTTGCATGCGAAATCTTACTCAATATTATAACAATTTCGTACTTATTGCGCAATAATTAATTGAGATTTTATATGGAATATTAAGCTCAATAATGGCGTTAATTGCGATTATCGCAATTAAGGTGCATATCTGAAGACGCTATAATGATGTTGCAGATTTTGCAAAAATTTTAAAAAATGAAAGACTCGAATCCAAAACAGCGCAGCCTCAAAAATCTTATGACGCACAGTGAAAATTTAAGCAGCGACGCAACTTCGAAAAAAAAGCTAAACGAAACGACGCAAAGCGAGGTATTGGTGTATAGACTTTAAGTTGGCAAAACTTTTTTAACCGGCGGCCATTTTGTCAGCTGTCAAGTAATTTAGGTTTAGTTTGGTTTACCATTGCAACATTAATAGACTGACCCAACATTAATAGATAGACCCTAACAACGCTTCCAAATTATACAAATTCTTTCAAAATGAATCATGGTTCTGTTCGAAATACGTATCGCACACTACCTTCATTTTACGGTCAACATAATCGTCAATCAGAGCAATTAATTCGATTAACTATGGAACGTTTTCGCACCACGTATACTTTAAATGATAACACACATCCAGAGAGACGTCGTACAGTACATACAAAGGAAGTCAATGCTTCTGTAGAGCGTAGCATAGAGGAAGACCCGAATCAGTCTATCCACCAACGTGTACAGGAATAAGATATGTGTCCATCCCCTTTATGGAAGATTTTGCAGAAAGATCTTGGTTTGCGTGCTTACAACATCAAACTCGTGCAAGAATTGAAGCCACACGATCACCTAAGAAGGCGTCGATTCGGTGAATGAGCCCAAAACAAGATTGCCGTTGATCCCGCTGTTCATAAGCGAATTTTGTTTAGCGCTGAAGCTCACTTTTGGTTGAATGGATACGTTAATAAACAAAACTGCCATAATTGGAGTGATGATAATCCTCAAGTATATGTTGAGACAACGTTAGACCCAGAAAAACTGCATATTTGTTGTGCTGTATGAAATGGTGGTACAATTGGTACGTATTTCTTTAAAAACGAAGCTGGCCAGAACGTTACAGTAAACAGTGAATGTTATAGTTAGGGCCATGATTACAGACTTTTTTCGTTCATTAATTGAACAAGCGTGATGTACAGGAGTTGTGGTTTCAATTAGACAGCGCAACATATCACACAGCTGGTGCCACAATTGATTTAATGAAGGAAACATTTGTTAATCGCATTTAATTGGCCTCCAAAATCGTGCGATTTAACGCCGTTTGACTATTATCTGTGGGGATATGTACAGTCGCCGATAAGCCCAAAACGATTGACCACTTGGAAGACAACATTCGCCGCGTTATTGCCGATAAACGGCCATAAATGTTGGAAATCTGGACCTCCATATTAGACTACGTCCGAGCCAGTCATATGTCAGAAGTCTTATTTAAATTATAATGCCAAAAGATTATCTTTCGCATAAAGTAAATTTCATGCCAATTTAAAATAATCATCTTTATTTTATACCATTTCAAAGTTCTATACATCTAAAAGAAACACCCTATATAAGTAGCTAACAGAGCCACTCATCTACACATATTAACTGAAAACCTTTAATTAATTTTAAAATTCAAAAAAGTCACCTTCAAAAAAATCTTTAAATAAAAAATAATAATAATTTAATTTATATGCTAACCTGGTGTCCACCACTGTATATAGTAGGTAGGTGTAATAGTTGTGTTTACTTTAAAACATAACGCTGGTTTAACATGTAAAGGCTCTAAGTCCATATTTTACAATATTACAGGAGAGACAAAAAACAATCAAACTTTTTTTTGAATAAACATTTTTGAAATCTGTAAATGCAATTTGTTTTTGTATTTTTTTTTGTTTTTATTTGCGTAAAGGCAAAATGAAAAAATAAGTATTTGCCAAGATAAAAGCTTTTTTTGGACTTAGAGCCTTTTCTGTTGCTTAGTTTGTATGTTTACATCAGAGGTCGGCATCCTATAGCACAATAGTGCAGAGAGCACTTCACACATACGCTTAATCTCTTTCATTCAGTCGTCATTGAGACAGCAATGTGTGCACATGCGGCGGATGCTTTTATATTTTTTTCAGAAATACTTCCCAACAAACATTTCAAATTAATAATAAATTACGAAAAATATTTTATGATTGATAATGCATTTGGTAACATGCATGTAATCAGCTTTTGAAGTATTAGAAGTTCCGTTTGTATATCAATCTCGTTGTTAATTTCTTATATGTTACGGAAAATACATTGTGAGTGTATGTTTCCTATCTAAGTTGTTTTGTATAATTTATATAATTATGTTTATGTTTGCTGGGTAGTTTTCTCACACACACAACCTCATTTTACGCTTTGCCGACCTCTGGTTTACATGGACTTAGATCTTTTTCTTAAAACTTGTCTCTACTTATATTTCTTACTTACTACAATGAAAGTGTACTTTTGTTGCTTTTTTATTGTTGTTATTTAAAAAGCTAATAATATGTAAATAGTTACAGTTTGTTTTGATTATTGTAAAAAAAAGAAACAGAATTTATTCTCAAAATATGAATAACAATGTAATTTCAATTTCGATATTTGTAAATACTTGTACATAATGAAAACCAAAATGATTCAGTCTTATTTCATTGTTGTTATAAAAAGTAATATTAATTTAAATTTTTAATGGATTTAAAAGTAAAATATTTTTATTCGTATGGCAAATCGTCATAAAATTTATCTATGGTGTTTTGTAGGCAAAGTGGATTTTAGGTATTCAGGCATGTGATGGAAATCGAAATCGAAAACGAATCAGTTTTGGAAATACATTTTAATGCATTTATAATCTAATTTTTAAAATTTTTGTTTTAAGATTCTCTTTAGTAGCCCAATATATTTATGTTTTCTGTGATAAAAGTTTTTCATTCGTTTTCGATTTCCATCACATGCCTGATTGTAAGTCTTCGAACTTTCTAGTCTTTATTTTTCTTCTTTCTTGATGAAGTTGGTGTAAATCCGACCACTCTAGTGCGACTATATTTTCATTTATTTTTTGGTGGAGATTTTTCCTTTCATCAGGAAATTTAAGTTTGAAATTAATTTCACCATTTAGTGTGTATTCTATTCCTCAAATGTCCGTCACTTTGGAATCGCCTTTTCCATGGCCAGGGCGAATATTTTTACAAAATTGTAATTTGTTAAATCTTTAAAAAAAAAAAAATGAATGATCCAAATAAGTAACATCATGACGATTAATGCCATGACTGGCAATGGTGTTGATCAGAGATCAGTTATGAGTACTGAAAAAGTGAGTATACTTGAATCACGACTTATAATTTGTTATACTTATACGTACGCATACTTGTCTCAATATCATCAAACCAATATTCATCTTCAAAGTTTGAAGTACTCATTATATTCAGACTTAATCTCACGTATGATGTTGTTTATTTAGACTCTCCTTAACTCAATGTACGTAGACGATAAAAAAATAAGTATGACTCGCATACACTCATGCGAGTTTCGTTCATTTTTACAGTGCGCTTATAAAAATTATATAAAATAATAAATGTTATATTTTCCGCAATATGTTTTCCTATAAACTTACTTGTATGTTTTTATATTTCTTTTTTACTTAGTTTGTATAAATACCTAACGGATTTAGCTGAAATGTTTTTCAATGACTTAACTGAGTTGAATACTTTATGAGTATGTGAGTATTTTTCTTAAAATGTAAATCTAAATACCGTTGTTTATGAATCAAACATATTGGGAATGGTATGAGCTCGAGGTCGGCGTAATACTCATACTTATATCCACTTGCATTTATAAGTCAACGTTGTTGTGAGTTTGAGTAACTCAGAGTAGTTGAATTTCAATGATGTAAAACCACTTATACTTAAAATGTTGTGAGCAGTTGTGAATCGTAAAAAAACGATTTATTGCCAATCTCTGGTGTTGATACTCAAAACAACGAGAGTGTAGCCAATGAGAAATAATATTAAGTCAATTGGTTGGACTCTCAGACTATTTCGCGCGAAACAGTTGATATTTCAACATTGGAAGAAGTGAGATATTACACAAATATGTGATAAATTGGATGTATTTTTACTTATTGAACACAACTGCATCAAAATCCCAAATTCTAAAAAGTGGACTTAGAGCCTTTACATGTTAAGCCAGCGATAAATTTTTTATTTCATTAAACTATTAATTAACAAACATTGCAAACATTGAACATTTCCTATTGAAATTAAGTTTAATTCATTTTATTAAAAATATACTGAAATTCAACAAATCTTTAAATTTTCTGATTGAAAATTTAACTGAAATCTTACCAATTACTATTAAAAACTTATTTCGTTCAAATAAATTATTAATTGTTGTTATTTAGTTTCAATTAATTATTATATTGATCTAATTAAAAAGTTAAGTATAAAATTAAATTTTCGAATTAAATATTCGATGAATTGATATTTTAAAAATATTTATATTAAACTTTGAATTGCTAGTATTTTTAAAATTTATTTAAATTAATTCGTAATATAAGGCAATTCATTAATCACTACTAGGAATTTTTTACTTGAAATCCATTCCGAATGATTTGTAATTTATATACTGGAAAAAGCTTCCAACACCCAAAAACAAATTTATTAATAACTTATTATTAATTCTTAATTTTCATACGTTTAGCTGATCTCACAACTTATGTTTTTAAAAAGAAACCAAATTATAGCATTCAAGCAGATGAACCAACAAATCAAAATTTTTATTTAATCAATTCAATCGACTTTCCCCGCATTATGAATTGCTGCATAATCTATTTTTCAATGCCGTTTAGTATTATTTTGACTTATTAAAAATGCGTTGTCCTAATTAAATTTCCATTCTTTGTCTGGCTAAAAACGAATAATGATTACAAATTTATTGCCAAAATGCAAACAAAAACTAATTTTTACCCTAAAACTTTGCAATTAATTCAATATTATTGCAACAAACAATTCACAATCTATTCAAAATTCAAAAACGAAAAGCTGCTACAAAGACAGGCAAGCATACAAGTCTAAAGTAGAGACGAAATTCGTAACAATTTCTAATATTGATATTAATGATTTTCACATTAATACGCGTAAGTACATGAACATTGCACTCATTTGCAGGAAAACTGTCATAACTGAAAATGTTTATGTGTAGTTGAAAACTTATTTCAATAAAAACTAATAAAGCGATTTTAACAAAATTTGTAACGAAATATTTACGACATTTTTCAGGGGTAAATTTTTATAAAAAAAGTGATCTTTAAGAGCTTTCGAATTTTATTTAAAAAAACACATTAAATTTAGAAATATATAATTCAATGTTTAAATATGATTTCATGTAAATGTTGACCGCGGCTACGCCTCAAATGGTTTATACGCTGGGTCCAATTTTGGCATATTCTCTCAAACATATTGGCTGCTAAAGGCGTTAAATTGCCCCAAACATAAATTAAACTGTTCGCCAAACTCGCCTCTCAATTGGGCCATTGTTTCGTGTGCTGTGTAACATGTGGTATCGTCATGTCAGCTAAATACAGATCTTTCATTTTGGGCAAACAGAAAATTGTGATCATCGCACGGTAGCGTTCGCCATTTACAGTGACGTTCCTGCCATCGTCGTCTGTAAAAAAGTACAGTCTACTGATACCACCGGTCCATAATCCGCACCAAAAAGTGAATTTTTGGGAATGCATTGGCAATTTTAGCGTTTCTGCAAATATCAGTTGATATATTTGCACAAACGTGTCTTTTAAAATATTTGCACAAACATATCAACGTTTTGTTTGTGTGTGTTTGCTCTGCTTGTAACTTTAAAACAAACATTACTGTAATATTAATTTAATTGCATGAGTTAAACAATTTTTGCAAATTATCCAACATAAATCAAATTATAATAGGTAGGAAGGCCGGTGTGAGTTGCCTCACACCTTCACCCAGACACCAATACGGTCCATTGCGAAAAATTATAATAAACAATGAAGAAACTAACAAGAACCATTCAGAACAATATTCTATCAATATTGTGCCTTAACGCGAGTAATAGCTAAACAGCTAAGACAATCAGTGGTCAAAATTGTCCAACAGGTTGTATTGTTACCAAACCACAAATCAGTGGTCTCAAAAAACTATTAACGAATGCGGAATGAAAATCCGCATACATCTACATATCAGCAAAATACGAAAACCTGCTTTGTCGGTAAAAAAAAATGTTAAGTTTCGGTTAAAGTTTGCAGAGAGCACAGAAATTGGATAATAGATGACTGGAAACGTGTAATCTGGTCAGACGAATCCAATATTACTGGCTTTGTACTGCCTAGACAATTCAAAGACACCATTTAAAGGAAACAATAAAGCAGGGTGGGAGGAACGTCATGATTCATTAAATGGTGGCACCCCGCACTACTACAAAGAATCGAAGGAATAATGCATATATTCTAAACTCATCTACTCTCTCCAGCTGGATGGTGCCCCAAAGCACACTATCAAAATCATGAAAGAATTGCTAAGCGAGTATAATTTCCATTTGGTGCAGTGGCCAGCAAAATGTAACGCGATCTCAATACGATTAAGAATTTATGTTCAATCGTGAAAAGGCATTTGGGACAAGACTAATTAATTCTGAACCATTTGGAGAAGCTTTGGCAGCAGATTCAGCGCGAATGCAAGAGTATTCCAAAGGAATTAATTGAAAAATTGCTTTAGTTCAAAGGGCTTTGAACTAAATGTTAAAAATATCTATTATCATTCTCTCAAGTTTTTGTATTGTGTAAAATTGTTTTCGTTTGTATTTTTTCTTAAAAGTTGAAACTTTTAGTTTTGATTTATAAAATATTTTGTTAGACAAAATGAAAAAAATTTTTAATTTCTATTATTAGTTTTATTTTTATGCAATAACAAGAGCACAAAGTACTAACATGTACTCATTTGTGCTTCCCACTGTGCATGACTGAAAACACTGTCTGTGATGATAAATAAGATAAATTGTGTGCATAAGACCTGATGCATTATTATACATATATTTTTTTATATATTTTATTTTTGAGTTATGACAGCCTTTTCGCAAATAATCAATATACTTATATAAGAACGTGTATATCAGTATTCTGCTCACATCTATTGATAGACTATACTTGACTGATGTCTGAATGATGAGCTGGTTGGTTTTACAAATCAAATGAAAAAGTGTATGATGTAAACAGTTTCAGTACTTTTTATTTCTACGACTTATTCATACATACAAGAATAACCGTATTTACTCTCAAAGAATGGCAAGTATATTTGGTTTATAATAATGTTTGTAACCTCATGCTCTCTCTTAAAAACAGAGATAATTTTGTGAACATAATCTTACTAGAAAACCAGTAACAAAATATTCGTTAAAGCCGAAAATGTATCCGTACTTTATAGAATAGACATACTTATATTCAAAGTAGTTTTATTGGAAAATAAGATTTGTTTTTTTTTTTTTTTTTTTTTTTTGGAAATTTTATGATTTTTCATGTTACAATCTGTTGATTGGTTTGATGATGATGCTGCTGCTCCATTTGATGTTTGCGATAAAATGCACATTGAACATTGAGTCTATTACTTACATCGTAAACTTTCTTTTGCTACTTTTAGTCTGCTTCACTTTATTACAGTATTCTTGGATAATTTTTTCCTGCAGTCACTTTATTTGCAGGTTTATTTGTTTTCAAGTTTTAAAGGCTGCATTGATTTGGTTAGAAAACAAAAAACTTAATCATCTGATTAAATTGTTGAGTAATTTGGTTAAACCGAATAATGAGATATTTCGGAGACTTTTTGCTAATCAACAAGAACAAAATCTAACAATTCTGAAAAAATTATCACAAAAGTTTTCAATATACAATATATCTTTATATTATATAATTTATAATTTCTGATTTTATTAGCATTACACACATTATTATGCACTTTTATGACTTTTATCAGTGATGATCGTGGAAGGTCCAAAGACTTAACAATGAATATGGTTAGAATTTTGGCTAACTATAAAAGAGGTTTTAAAATTGTACACATAAATGCACAAAGTTTAAATAATAAATTGGATGAATTTAAAATTGTTTTTGAGAACTCTGGTATTGATGTTATTTGTGTTTCGGAAACATGGCTGTTAACATCAACCCCAGATAATAATATATGTCCCAATGGGTACAAGGTATTTAGAGATGATAGAGGAAGTCATGGTGGCGGTGTGGCCATTTTTACTAAGAATAGCATTTCTTGCAAAATATGCAACAAGTCATCTTTGACATACAGTACAACTGAG
Organism: Bellardia pandia; assembly: GCA_916048285.2. Classification (NCBI taxonomy): domain Eukaryota; kingdom Metazoa; phylum Arthropoda; class Insecta; order Diptera; family Calliphoridae; genus Bellardia; species Bellardia pandia. Next base: position 49,383,857 of record OU696529.1, read on the forward strand.
CAAGCGGTTGAGTTTATATTTATCGAAATTTCTTCATTTGGCAAAAAGATGCTGGTAGGTTGTGTTTATAGGCCAAATAAGAGAATACCATTAACTGTTTTGTATTCAACACTAGAAACTCTCGCCACAGTGTATAATGATATAGTCATTACTGGTGATTTTAATTCAAACGTATTAGTGGAGACGACGCTCCATGATAATATGTTATCGGTTGGTCTTTTTCCAGTCAACATGATTAATCCAACGCACCATACATCCACAGCAAGCACGCTGATTGATCTTTTCTTTGTGTCCAATACTACGAATATAGTTCTGTATGATCAAATATCTGCTCCGTGTTTTTCTAAACATGACCTAATATTCCTAACTTATAACTTTCAAATCCAACAAATTGAACAGTGTTTCAGTTATCGTGACTTTAAGAATCTAGATCTTAATATTTTATATGAATATTGTTCCCATATTGCCTGGAATGATATCTATTTTATGTACACCGTTGATGAACAATCTTCATTTCTGGAACACAATATTCAATATCTTTTCGATCAAACAGTACCACTAAAATATAAAAAAACAGTACATACTCAAAAACCATGGTTTTCAAATTCTGTTAAGAATGCAATACAATTGAGGGACTTAGCATATGCCAGGTGGAAAAGATTTAAAACTCCTGAACTAAAATTACAATATTCCAATGCCAGGAAAAATGTAAATAAACATATTAAACAGGCAAAAACTGAATATTATTCCAACCGCTTTGACTCAGCAATCAATTCTCAAAAAACTTGGAATATCATTCGCGAAATAGGAATTGGCAATACTAATAATCGTACAGAGTGTAATGTGGATGCAAACATGCTTAACAGAACTTTCACTGCCATACCTGTAGTACAGGCAAATCCCACTTTTTTTAATTTTTCCTCAAGCTCGCCAAATACAAATACTGGAATAATTAGTGAACATTTCCAATTTTCGTGCGTTACCCAATATGACGTTATTTCAACAAGCTCTTTGATTAAATCAAATGCAGTAGGAATTGACGACATACACCCATAAGTAACATTCTACCGTATGTTACTTATCTATTTAATACTATTATAATGTCAAGTACGTATCCGTTAAACTGGAAACACGCAAAAATTATACCATCACCTAAATCGAATGGAGAATATAGACCGATAGCTATCTTGTGTTTTCTATCGAAGGTTTTAGAGAAGCTCTTGTATAAACAAATGATGGAATATATTGATACTCATAGTTTACTTTCCAGCACGCAATCGGGTCTTCGTCAGAATCACAGCTGCGTTACGGCTCTTGTGGAGGTTAGCGAAAATATACGTCAAGGATTAGATGAAGGTAGTATGAATTTTTTAGTACTTCTAGACCATTCTAAGGCGTTCGATACGGTAGACCATGACATACTCATTAAAAAACTGTACCACTTTTTTCGGTTTAGCGACACTTCTGCTAAACTTATATATTCGTATCTTACGAACCGCACACAATCGGTGTTTGTGAACAATACATGGTCAAATAGCGTATCCCTTAATAGAGGAGTACCTCAAGGTTCTATTTTAGGACCACTCTTATTTTCATTATATATAAATGATTTGCCAAACCAACTCTCTAAATGCAACATCCATTTATACGCAGATGACGTGCAACTTACTCTAAGTAGCTCTGTTCAAAATATAGCTTCAGGAATATCATCTCTAAATGAGGATTTAAACAAAATTTACCTCTGGGCTTGCGCAAATGGACTCTGTTTGAATCCACACAAATCTAAATGTATTGTGATATGTAAAAGGAGCTTAAATCGTTACATTTCTGAAGATATTGTTTTAAATGGCGAAAAAATTGAAATTGTTAATTCAGCGAAAAATCTCGGTATAATCTTCAATAGCAATCTGACATGGACTGATCATATAAACTCACTGGTTGGTCAAACATACATAAAGTTACGAGCTCTCTGGTCTACACAATATTTTACACCAATAAGAATAAGAACCTTACTAGCCAAGACGTATCTGATTCCTTCTCTAATTTATGGGTGCGAGTTGTTTGGAGGCTGTGATTCAAGTAGTAAAAGTAAGCTTAATATATTGTTTAACAACATAATAAGATATGTGTATGGATTGAGAAGGTTTGATCATGTTTCTGCTGTTTCCAATAAACTTTACGGAGTTTCACTTGATAGCCTATTAAAAATTCGTATTCTTGTATTCTTACACAAAATAATAAATACTCAAACCCCCAAATATATATTTGAAAAAATACGTTTCTTCCAATCGTCTCGAAATCGAAATATTATAATACCTCGACATCAATACCTAGTGTCTGAATGGCACTTTTATGTACATGCCGCTCGTCTTTGGAACAATCTTCCACGAAATCAACAAATAAATAGTAATGCTAATAGTTTCAGAAATTTTTTATTTAACTTTTTCACGTAAGATGTTATCAATATAGGTTTTTCTGTAACTAATTTGTTTATACTCATAATAAAATTGTTTATAACGTAATGCGTTCCTGTACTATAAATATAAGACTTAGTCTTGTTGTACAGGAAATGAAAAAAATTCAATAAATAAATAAATAAATAAAATAAATAAATACATAGGTGTAAATAAAAACTTACAAAAAGAGACCGAAAATAACAGGTCCACTTTAATTTTAATGGTTAATTGTCACCATTTAGCATCACCATTTAAAAATCATTTTGTCTTTTAAATCACTGAGAGAGAGAGAGAGAGAGTGATTTATATAAGAACAATTTAGGTTACTGGTTAACAGAAACAGAAATAATCAAATTGAGTTATTTATAATTTTATTTTTTCGTCAAGGTCACGTTGAGTACCTTATATGTATAACGAACAAAAAATATTTTTTGGTCTCAGTTTAACGAACAAATAAAATAAACATTTTATATACATAAATAAAAAAAACTAATTTTACTTATTTTAGAACTGCAGTAAAAAACTCCAGCAGTAGAAAAAACTATACCGTTATTTTAGTTCTCTTTTGTGACCACTAAAGCTAGATTTACACGATTGAAATTTTCTTCAACATTGCTCTTCAAAATGCTTCAAACTCGTCTAAACAGCAAAAATTCTTCAAAACTTCTTTATTTAATAACTAATAATAACTATTAAATAAATAAATTTTAAAGAATTTTTGCTGTTTACACGAGTTTAAAGTATTTTGAAGAGTAATTTTGAAGAAAATTTCAATCGTGTAAATCTAGCTTAAATAACATATTTTTGAACTCGTTTATTTATTTAAAAAAACTTTTCTAATTTAGTCCAAAGCACAAGAAATATTTAGTTTTAATTTATTTTATGCTGTTTGATCTTGCAAAACTCTTGTAAGAGTAAACAACGTCAAACAAATATGTGCCAACGCAAGTGGTTTTTTGACTGAAAATGTCACCGTACCTTTATAGCCTGTTTATAGATCACGAAAGATAAGCGAACGTTAGATAAGACTTAAGACACAAACTTGATTGTGGAATAAACAAACTTGATTGAGTTAAAAATATATACGATAAAACGTTTGTGTCTTAAGTCTTATATAACGTTCGCTTATCTTTCGTGATCTATAAACAGGCTGTTAGTATTGTACTCGTATGTTATTTTGTTGCGTAAACATTAAAATGGGAAGAAGTAAAACATTTTTTTTGAAAGAGAAAATAAAAAAAATATAAAAATTGTGGATGATTATCGGAGAGGTTTGCGAGTAAAAGATTTGTGTAAAAAGTATGAATTGACAATAATTTTATAATCAAAGCCATTAAGTCAGGCGAATTTCCGAGTATGGAAAATGAACTTTTGTCTTGGTTCCAAAGTCAAAGCAAGTCGTTTACGCCAGTCTCTAGTGAAACTTTGCAGTTTAAAGCAAAAGAACTTTAAAGCAGCTGTATGCTGGAGAATTTAATACATTTTTTTTTTATTTTACATGCCAAAGTGATACGAATTGTTTCTTTTTAATTTTTTTTAGATTTAGTAATGAAATAAATAATTAAAAAACATTATAACTTTAGCATTTTGGAATAAAACTTTATCGCGGGGATGTTTTAAGTAAGTACTGTGTTTAACGAACTTTTCAATTTAACGAACCAGGCTGACAATATATAGATTCGTTAAATCGCGAAACTACTGTATTTTAGTAATAGTTTTTATAAAATCAACAAAATTTTCTTCAGCCATTATATTAATTAAAAAGTTGGAAGAATAAATTTTTTTTTTCAGATTTTTGAATCAGCTGCTTGCTACGTAGCTGACGTTTTAGTCTACTGTGGCGAATGTGTTTAATGCTTCAGGTTATAACTTTTATTTTATTTTTTTAAATATAATTGGCAAAAGTGCATTTAATGCAAATCAACGAAGCTAAATATAAAATTAGCTGTTTTGTTGCTTTGTCGAACTTTGACCAATAGCTTTAGTTCATATTCAACATATTAGCGCAATTCACAATCTTGTGCAGACGGTATTGCATCATTGCATTTTTTGCAATAAGGTTTAGCATATTTTTGCTCTTGCTGTGTACGAGTATTTTGACCATTATAAAATTAGTTGTCATGATTTCTGTAAATATGTAACTTATTTGTGTTCAATTTTATTTGGATATTAACTTTATTAAAAGATTTATGATTGTTAAAGTGATTTTGGGAAGTGGGCCATATATAGGAACCATGGTCAATTATGGACCGATCATCACAAAATTGAGCCAAATGATTTTTGTATATATGGCACAGGCTTATGTTGAATATGATTGATATGGATACCAAGATTTTTAAGAAAGTTATGCTCTTTAAAGTGATATTCTTTACTGTACACTTGTTATACTCTTTAAAACCCTATTTCGGGAGGACATTTGTATGGGGACTAGGTGAATTAATGGACCGATTTCAAACAGTTCTGCCCGTTCTTGGGACAAAAAAATATTATGTGCGAAATTTTATCGAAATATCTTCAAAATTGCGACCTGTACGCACAAGATTTACATGGCCAGCCAGCCAGACGGGCGGATAAACGGACATAGTTAAATCGACTCAGAAAGTGATTATGAGTCGATTGATATATTTTAAAATATGGTTGTTGGACTAGTATTTTTTTGCGTTACAATCATCAGTACACATCCAATATACTATGATGGTGTAGGGTATAATTTGTATATAATTTTAATGAAAACAAAAAGATTCAACAATTACTTTAATACATAATACATTATTCTAAATTAAAAATCATAAGCAATAAACAAAGTTAAAATCACGATTTTCTGTATTGTGGCCATATTTAGAACTATGATATCATGTCGCACAGCATTATTTAAGAAAAAATAAGGTTTACTCGGCTCTGTGAGCCCCAAATACAACAAGTTTTTGAATTAACAAAGCCATCAAGATGACAAACTGTTTAATAATGATGTTGCTCAACTATGAAAATTCTTATTTTTACACAATGTATTCATAAAAAATTGGAGTTTAACTATGTAACAGAAGTTTACATTTCTCGGCATATCGTTTTTCTAATTCACATCCCTAGTGAATTTAAAACAATTTATGCTAAATCATTCTGCACTTTGCACATTTTTGCACACATAACTATTTTGCAGCTGTTTTTTTTTTTTTTTTGTAAAATTAAGTTGGTCTTTTAATTTCCTTCTTTATTGAATCTAAAAAAAACAAATTCATACACATACGTACATAAATAAACTTTTATTATGACATATTTTTCTTATAAAAAAAATGTTTACCCACACATATGTATATTAGGGTGGCCCCAAAATAAAGTTGCGGATGTTCCCGACTAATATGAAAATTTGATTCATTTTAAGACTACGTTTCTCAATTTTTTTGTCCTGGGGTCAATATTTGGTGAGCTGGCTCAAAGGATAAAAATAATCTTTTTAGAGGTTTTTTGATTTTTTCACATTTCTTACAAAGGAACTATATTTTAACTATTTATTTAAGTAAATTCTATGTAAAAATAAAAAAAAAAACTAAAATTTTATCTGAAATTTTCAAAATTTTTGAATTTAAATTTTTTTTTTTTTTAATTTTTGATAACCCATTGAATGCGCCTCTCAAATACCTTTCATATGATACAAAATTTACATATAGTTCCTTTTGAAGAAATGTAAAAAAAATCAAAAAACCTCTAAAAAGGACATTTTTATACTTTGATCCAGCTCACCAAATATTGACCCCAGGACAATAAAAATTGAGAAACTTAGTCTTAAAATGAATTAAATTTTCATATTAGTCGGGAACATCGATACCTTATTTTTTCTCCATAAAAACGGGGCCACCCTAATGTATATAAATATATATATGTATATGAATCTGTGAGAATCTGTGTGAGTGTGTTTGTTTTTGTATCCAATTCCACTAAAAATGAAAAAGGAAGCGAAACTCATAAAAATACATCCACTTGCTGTTTTTACTATTATTTTCTTTTTGTTTTGTGTTTTTTTCCTCTCAGCTCGTTTCGCGGGTTACTGGTCCTTTATGAACTTCTGTTAAAATACCCATGCTTGCTTGTAGCGTATATGTGTTTGTGCACTTACACTCACAAGCTTACACTACATACACCGCCCCGTACACATATGGAAATTAAAAGCGAGTATTTAAAGGTGCAAGATTTAAGCAAAAACCAAATAAATAGGTCGGATAGAAATTGCATTTTTTACCTTCAACTTTATTTTTTTTTTTCTGTATGGATTTTTTTTATTGTTTTTCGTTTTGTAGTTGTTGTTTTTTGTTTGCCCTATGCTCGCATGGAAATAAAAAGAAAAAGTTTCCTGTTTCGTTAAATCGTTTTTGTGTTTGATACAATTTTTTTTTAAGTCGAGATACAGTGGTATAGAATAAATCTTGCGAGACGGTCGATTGATAGACTATGGTCTATGTAACGCCATCGTAGCTAACTCTCCAACATATCATTACAGACGCGTGATTGGTGGTCTTTTTCAATTCTGGGGATGAGTTGGTATGCTTGTCTGGATGAAACGATGGTTCTGTTTATTGAAGATTTTCTCGTCAGTAAACAGAATTTACCTGTGACTGGTCTTCGCGTACCGGCTGAGTAACGCATTTAGATTTTTCGCTTCCTTATTTTTTTCAATGCGGCCGTGAGCAGGTGTCCTGTGTGTCACTTTTACGCGCTGATTCCCAAATCCTCTTTGAAAATGCGATTTTTGCGAAACTCACATTTCCTGCTACATGTTTGAGACAAATTTGTTTTGTAAGTCGAGATACAGTGGAATAGACTGAATCATGCGAGCTTCGGCAAATTAGAGTATATTAGGGGTAGTATAACTTAAAAATGCAGGATTTATAACAAATGGGATATTTTTTGTTATTTTAAAGGGCAGATATCTGTTGTTTATTTCATCGGTTTTAATATGTAAGAGGTGATTTTTGCGGTTCAGAAGTCAAAAAAGTTTGAAGACCAAGTATTGGAAGCATTAGTCCAAGTTTGTTGTCAAACTCACAACCAGAGACAGTAACGATGATAAAACTTAAAGTGGATTCACCCATTTGTTATGAACAAAAATTTTGTACGGAGAAAAAATTTTTACTGAGAGTTTTTTTGGCCCTAGAAAATCGACTTGTATATTTTCACTTAATAATTAAAATGGAATATAAAAGCTGTAAGAAACAACCGATTTTAAGCAAATAAGTAATATAGAACAATAAAGAAACTAAAGCCAATATGGCCTGATTAAAATTTTTAGAGAAATGGCACACTGAAATGCATTTTCTACCCTGCCATTTGTCTAGAAAAATATAGTTTCTTCGAGTTATTAATTAAAAATATGAACTCAAGCCAAATGAAAAATTTTCTCTAATAATTTATTCAAATGTCTAATTCTGCACTACTGTGCGCTTTCCTGTGTTCTTTCAGCTGTACTTAGCTACATACATGTATTTTTTTATTAAGTAAGCTTTTTTCTGTTACCGTTATTATTTGAATTAAAAATGCAAAGCTTTTTATTTTTCATCTGCTAAAAGCTCTAACAGTACAGATATTTTTGTATTTATTACTCGTGAATTCATTGCAAATCATCTTATCTACAAATAATTATTATCTCATTTTAAAAACGTTTATCAGTATTTACAATATAATAGTTAAAGTTATTGATACGAGAAAGTTAAGACTCGTTGCTAATGTACTATAATGTGGTTTTATGTTTGCTCATGGTTCATTAGAAAAATTCTGTTATACAAAAAATACCTATGCAACTGAAAAGAGCACAGTGCACAGTGGTCGCAAAAATCAATATTTTTGATATAAGTACAAGAGAATTAAAAAATCTACAAATAAAAATCAAAATCATCAAAATCGGTTTAGAATTAAAAAATATTGGGAATTTATTTTTATAGCAGTTTAAAAATTGTTAATATGAAAATTTTTAAATGAAAATCGATATTAAAACTAATAGTGCATTTACACCTACGCCATAAACTAGTTATAAGTTGTTTATGGTGATAAACTAGTTTGAAAAACTTGTTTATCCATACAAATCAAAAACAGGTTTTGTAACTAGCTTTTGAGATAAACTAGTTACAAACAACCAGTTTCTGCTAATGCAACTCTGTTTTTTCAACATTTTTCTGGCAACGCTGGACACATTTGACATTTGCTCAAAAATAAAAAAAGTTTTCTTTAAAAAAGAAACCGTAATTGAATTTTATTCATCCTGGATGAAAAATACAAATATAAAATTTTTTTTTCATAACAACGTCCATATTTTTATTAAATTTTTAATATTAAAGTCAGCTGTTTTATGACTTGTAAAAGATAAACCACTTAACTGTTAAAAATGCTGATGTAAACGGTATGGTTTATGAAAGTAGCTTATGATCATAAACTAGTTTGAAAATTACAAGTGTAAATGCACTATAATCTAGCAATTCAAAAACAGATTTTAAAAAATTGATTTGTCCTTGCATGGTAACAAATCAGTATTTGTTGAAATGTGTGAAATTTTACACGTGCGCTGGAGTCGAAATTTCTTTATATCTTTGTCTCTGCAGCTTCTTCAGAAAGCTCTCCTCTCGATACCAGTGCATGTTCAATAACATCTGAAGCATCAGTGATGCCAACTTTTGAGACTCAAAACGCGTAAACGTTTTTGAAAAAAAGGCTAAATTGAAAAAAATCCATATAAAGCCACATCCAATTTTATTTTTTTCGCGTTTTAAGTGACTAAAATCGGGCTAATCTAGCCCGAAAAGGGCTAAGTTGGCATCTCTGTGAAGCATGAATTAAAATTTTTTGGACTGTGGGGGGCAGATAATACCACGAATATTTATTTGTCAGCTCCTTAGCAGTGTCCAGCGCATATTTTCCATTTTAACTATCAACAATGCCGTTGTGGCTTCTTTTTTCGCCAAAGAAAAATTTTAGTAGTATTTTATACTAAATGAATATGTTTGTACATATATACAGTTATGTGAAAAATAATAAGGACAGTTGTATTCACCGTCTTTGGTGTATATAAATTCATGTAAAATTTAAGATAGTTATTTTGCAAATCCTGTTACAATTTGTGTTTCTTTTATTTTTTCGTTTTATAACAAATTAGTTTCTTTGTGCGCGGTTTCTGCTGTGCAAAATAATAAGGACAAGTTTTCGTTTGGTAAAAATACAAAAATAAAAATTAAAAAAAGTTTTTTTTTTTTGTAAGTAAAACAAATTCATAGCTTCACATAAATTGTTAAATAAATTGCATTATATAACTTTTTAGGCAAATGTGGTTAGTAATACGAAATAAAAAATTATCCATTTATCATTTAAATGAATAAAAACTGATTTAAACATTGGCGTTGACATATCAGATATTCGAAAAATACCAATCGGCAAGGAAGTTAGAGCCCGTAGTGCAAGAAAAGTGCAATTGTTATCCAAAAAGGATATAAAACAAAGATTAGAGTTTGCCTAAAGAAAAATGGTATAACATTCTGTGGTCCGATGAAACAAAAATAAAATTGTTTCTGATAGAGGTGTCCACCATGTAAGAAGATCTATCCATCAAGAATTCAATCCAAAATATACTTTAAAGACGGCCAAATATGGTGGTGGTAACATCATGAAATGGGGGTCATTCTCTTATTATGGTGTGGGTCCTCTATATCGTATCCAGAATATAATGCAATCGGCTGATTACAATGAAATTTTGAAAAATACAATGCGAAATACGAAGAAAATATGCCACTCAAATGGGTCTTCCAGCCGGATAATGACCCAAAGCATACCCCAAAGTACACTTCTTTGGTTCCAGGACAACAAAATCAATGTTTTAAAATGGCCAGCACAGTCCTTTGATTTGAACCCAATAGAAAATTTGTGGAAAGATGTTAAAAGGGCAATCAGGGGGAAGTGTTCTTTAAATTGCGACGAGCTTTGGAATATTATACAGGTTGCGTGGAACGCAATACCGCTATATGTTTGTCAAAATTTGGCCGACTCAAAGCCTAGAAGATGATCCGCAACAAAGTACTAAGGCTTTATGCAACAATATTCAGTATAAATATATATTTAGTTTTACTTAAGTTAGCTATAGTTTTAAAATTTCATAAAGTGTCCCTATTTTTTTCACACGTTAAACTATATGAATTCATACAAAATCACAAAAAAAAAATCAAAATATATTATGGGAATAGCAAAAATTTTGTTATTAATCTTTTTTCTACCGTTTAAGAAAAAATAAATCGTTTAAACAAGAAAGAATTTTCGACTTTTTTATTCGGTTGTAAATAAAATGTAAGTTGTACTAGATGGGCACTGTCCCTATTATTTTTTACGTATTTACGTGTATTTACTTACATCGTATTATTAAAGTTATTATAAAATAAAGGGTGTCCCAACTAGATCGCAACATTAAAAATGGTGTTCGGTATCGTGAAATGATAACCAGTTTTTTCTTGCCTAGAATTGAAGAAATTAATGTGTAGGGCATGTGGTTTCAACAAGACGGCGCCACATGTCATACAGCCAGAGAAACAATTCAATTGCTGCATCAGTCATTTCCCGGCCGTGTTATTTCGCGTTTTGGAGACCAGAATTGGTCGCCTAGATCGTGCGATTAAACACCTTTAGATTTTTTTCTTTGGGGTTTTTTAAAGTCGATGGTTTACGCGAATAAGCCGACGACGACTCAAGCCTTAAAAGAGGAAATTGGACGCTGCATTAATGAAATACCGCAGCATTTATGCAAAAAGGTCATTGAAAATTTCACTAAAAGATCGCGTGTCTGCCAGCAAAGCCGCGGCGGCCATCTGCACGATATCTTGTTCCATACATAACCTCATTCTGTCTACTTTACGATATAATAAAGTTTCACGATTTTTTTTTAATATCTGTGTTTTATTTAAAATTTAAAAATTGCGTTCTAGTTGGGACACCCTTTATTAAATTAATTGAATAATTTTGTTTTGTAATAATATTTTAATTCAACTTTTAAAACTAAAGCTATGTATAGATGGTCGTCAGATATTACAACGTTGTCTGATCTAGCAATGTGCTAGCAATGTACTGACATTGAAAAATTGTTAGCAAAAGGTAAATTGTAAGTTCAGACGACTGTATGAAAACTAACAATTTCATTGGCACACAATTGTTACACAATGTGTAACAGAAATTGTTTTTCCAAAATGTTATTAATGCACACTTGTTTGTTTCTTTATGTACATATATCTACAGAGTTGCATTTAGAAATAATTTCTATGACAATGGCAGATGCATAAACTTTGCACATATGACAATGAAAGGTGTTTGACAATTGTTTTAAAACAATGACAATGACAAAAATTTTTGTTTACATGATTGTTAGATGTCTGACAATATTTTTTCAGTATAGAAAATGCTTTGTCTTACAACGTTGGAAGACAAAAATTTTAAGATCACACGGTTGTTAGACATTTTCTGAACATTTTTCGGACAACGTTGTAATATCTGACGCCAAGAAATGAAGGCGTTAAATTTGACAACGCAAGTGATAAAAAATCCAGCGCTGCGCTTTAAAAAATACACAATTTCAAACAGTTGTATTAACAACAACATAAGAATCAGCTGTTACAACGCAAACAATTACTTGCTTGAACGCCGTGATTTGCAAAATGTACATTAACGAAACGCTTAGAAAATTGTGGCGTTTTACAAAATTAGGGCCTTAAAGTTTCTAGGCCTTTGGAGTACTTGGAATGAAACCAGAATAGAAATAAAAAACTTTTTAAGTATATTTCTAAAATCAATGTCTAAGCTATAAATTATAGTGATATTTTAAAATAAAAATTTTACATTATTAACGCAACTTTATGAGTTAAATCTTTCTAATTTGGTCTAATTTCTTCGCTAAGCACTGTGTAGTACATTTACCAAGTGTTTTCATCAACAAAAACCGGTATAATTAAAAAAAGCGTTTCGAATTGCCAACAAGGATGTTTGCTAAAAAGCTTACAGGAACCTATTTAAAAGCTTTTAAGAGTATTTAAGCTTCTAACACAAGGTCTACAAATTTAAGAGTTTAAGAGACACATAAAGAGCCAATATAAAAAGAGCAACTGCAAACATACACACACACACACACACACACTTAGCAATTTGAAAATCTTTTACTACATTTCAAACAAATTTCGTAAGTAGAGCGAAGGGAGATGGGATTTATATTTCTTACGGTACATTGCTAAACAGCTCTAAGCTTCAAATCAGTATTGCGGTAAACGGAAAATTGAGCAAACGTTTGTTTCGCTTACGGTAGAAAATTGTCACGTTACAAAAGGCCAACAAAAAAAAGAATACCGCAAATTCTGGTCTGAAAATTGAAGCAAAAAAAAAAATTTTTTTCTTTGTCAAGTGAAACTGAAAACAGAAAAGTGTACATATATGCAGAGTTATCACAGTGAAAAAGAATATGAAAAATATTGGTGGTAGCTGTATTATTATACCTACAGTAGGTATATATGCGTAATACAACAGCAGCAGCAATTACCCAAAAAAAAAAAAAAAGAATACCAGGAAAAATCATTTGCCATAAATTATCAAAAAGCGTGTTTGAATGAAGTGTGATGGCAGCAGAATTTTTAAAATTAATTTCAAATTCTATAGTGATTAAATGAAATTAAAACAATATTAAGATTATTTATTTAGATTAAATTGAAAAAAGCTGAGTTTTAAACATGAAAACAAAACAAATTGTTGATAGTGAGTAAATTCTTTTAAAACAATCTTAGAATTTAATAATTATGAAAAAGTTTTTAATTATAAATTTAGCAAAACAAAACAAATAAGAAAGTATAGTTTCGGTCAAGCCCTATCATATAATATCATACACCCTACCCTATGTGTGTAAAAACAGATTTTTAGATATAAGCTCTATATAGGAGCTATGACCTTTTATGGACCGATCATCCAAAAAAATTTATAGATATTAAAGTGATTTTCGAAGGCGATCTTATATGGGAGCTATGGACCGAGCGTTATAAAATTAGTTGTCATGATTTCTGTATGTATGAAACTTATTTATGTTTAATTTTTTTTGGATATTAAGATTATTAAGAGATTTATGGTTGTTTAATGGCTAAATTCACAGTCTTTAGTTAGCTAATGACAAAGGCTTAACTAATGATTCTTTATTCGAGAATTTGGCCATAAGTGATTTTGAGAAGTGGGCTTTATATGGGAGTTATGATTAATATTGGATCACTAAATTGGGTCGAATGATTTTTTGTATATATAAAATAGACTTATGTTGAATATGATTTGGATACCAACATTTTTAAGAGAGTTAGGTTTCATTTACAATGTATTTCTGGATAAATTTGTTGGGATACGTGCATAAATCAAACATTTATGACTGATAAGCCAATATTATGGGAGGACATTTGTATGTGGGCTAGGTGAAATAATAGACCGATTTTAACCAGTTGCAATCGCAAACGTCCTTGAGCAAAAAAAAAAATATCATGCATCAAATTTTACCGAAATATCTTCAAAATTGCGACCTGTACTATGCGCACAAATTTTTGAGCGTTACAAACATCAGAAGAAATCCAATGCCCTCTATGGTTGCGTAGGGTAAAAAAAACATATACAAAGAAAAAACACGTGAATTTCTGATAAAGCTGATGAAAACAATGATGTGATTAAACAAACAATGCTTTTCAAAGAAAGAGAAAGAAAATTCTATAAAGAAATTTTAAAAGAAAATTGGAATAAATTGTTATCGTTTTTATCTCAGTTTTAAGATAATTTATAAAACAAAAATTGTTTAAATGATAGTAAACGGCATTTTAACTAAATATATTCAGGCATAAGTATTTCCATTATGAAATGACAAACTATACTAAACAAAAATAACATGACAGCATGACACAACTCACACGTGTTCTGTCAAAAAAGGCTATTGGAAAAAGTATCTCTACTTAAATCACCTGTTATTCACCGAAATTTGACCGTTTTCAAAATCACTATGGCGATTTTATAGCAAATTGTTGAAAACTGCATAATAAGAATAAATAGCAGTTGTACTTTTGTTTTTCCAGTATTGTTCTTTGTTTATCATAAAATGTAATTATAGTTATGAAACACTAATAAACCATCATTGCACAATTTCTCTCGTGGTCTCCCAAATTTTGCATAAAAAGAGATCATTAAATAAACTCTTAAAAAAACTTTACACTTTACACGTTTTAAAAAAACTGTTTGTATCTTTACAATAAATAACACACATACATAAATATATCTCTGACTGATTTTAAAATCTGGAACACTATCGGAAAATCTGAATCTTGATGCCAGTGCCATTTACATGACATAGATCTCTAAAACTTATCAAACTGACTTTGGCAATCTAGACTTTAGTATTGAGTACTATATTAGCAAAACAGTCAACTCGAATAGTCATATATATATATTTATGACTCTCACAATCAAGATATCCATCAAGCACTTTATGCCGTTAACAGTGCTAGGGTCTCAAATCAAAAATTATCTACTGCTCTTTACGATGTCTCGATATGGTGGCAAATCCTGGCAACGGTTTTCTCTGGTTAAGGCTTTGATTTAAACTAGAGAGCCCTTGATAATATGATTTAGGGTTACAAGTATTCTTGTAATCTCAGAAAGCCTGTGCCTATCATCGTATGACATAAGGTTTGAAGTTTATCATCTCTGAAGGAACAAGCCCGGGACGTATTAAATTTAATAGGTGGTATTATTGATACCGCACGGAAAAGAAAACTAAGCGGAAAGAAATATCGATCGATATGTAAAAGGTAATTATTCATTCCTGCGGCATGTCACACTATTTTCTGTGTAGAGATGATACCGCAAAAAAGGAAAAATACCGCAGCAACGGAATGAATAATTTCAAATTATGATTCCGCAAAAAAAAATTCTTCACCAATCGCTGAACGGAATGAATAATTCGACCCAATGTGTCATAGCAAATGGCGCACCTGGGCTGAGTCAGAGTTTGTACACTACTGAGGGTCAATGTATTGGCTCAGACAAGCTACTTAAAGAAAATTTTAGAACATTTTGGTTATTGTTTAATAGACATTAAGGCCTTAAATACCAACCGCACGTACTGAGTAGTGCGTTTTATAAGATTTTTTAGACCCCAATGGCGTCATGGTTATTGTTTACCGATTTCGGTGAAATATTTAGTATAAATTTCCAAGCTATTGAGTAATAATGAATAATTGCCTTGATTAAACTGAGCAATTGAGCTTAAAACAAAAATTTTGACATAGTTTCCCAGATACCCAAAAATTATGAGAGATTTTAACAAAAAAAATTGGGCTATATTAAGCTTGTCGTTCCGTTTGATACACATTATCATAGAGCCCAAAATTGTATATACTCGCGGTCTCCAGCCGCGAGGGAAAGAGTTTGGTTCTATGATTCTTCTACCCGGAATATTGCCCTATGTTACATATAAATATGGAAGAGCAGTATCCTTATCAAATTCGGCAAAAAGAAATAACAAAAAGATATTTTTTTCGGTTCGGTTCATAATTAACCAGAGCACCATATGAGGTACTTTTTAATTATAGTTATTTCGCACAGTGGTGCCTTGTCCTTGTCCTTGTGCAATTGAAACAATCGAAAAAAATAAATGTTTTCTTTTTTTAAATGTTCTTGAAGACTGTTCTCATTTTAATTAAAATACGTAAATATTATGAAATTTGGTTGAAACCAAATAACAACATTAACACTGTTTTCATAACATTTAGATAATTTTTGTAAACAAAAAATTATAAATTTGATTCAGAATTACAGAATAAGTGATAATTGTAAACAATAATAGCAACAGAACTAAAACCGCAAGAGTAAATAAATAATATGTAAATAAATACAAACACAAACAACAACAGAAACCTATTCTAAAAAAATACTTCTTATAATCTATTAAATTGGTATAACAAAAGCATGAATAAAAAAAACACAACAACAATAAACATTATAAAACACAAAGTAGCAACAACTACATACCTACCCCCTCCCATATCAGGCGTACTGCCTGATGTGCAAAAGGGCGGCACAGTTTTGTGAATAATTTGTATAGGTATAGACATGTTGTGAAGATTTGCAATTAAAATCCATTTAAAATTCGAATATTTAAAACTGAAATAGACTATTTTAGTAGAATTTGTTTGTGGGAATCGGAAAAATACAGCCTACCAAATGATAACTCTAGAACAAACATTATAGCGTAGACAGACGACACAGTTAATTTGCATTAACAGTCTTAATTCAAATTAACTCGTGAATTATCCCATCTTAATGCGCATTAATAGCGTAGACAGACGACACAGTTAATTTGCATTAGGAGTCTTAAATCAAATTATCCCCATCTTGATGCGCATTAGGTTAGACGTAAATGCACAAAATCAAACTGAATTTATACTGCATTTAGCTATTTCAATATGGCAACATCGTCGAAAATCAATAATATGTTATCAAATTGTTTACTATTCTAAAAGAACAAGAAGACAATTGTAAAATTAATATAATAAAAATAGATTTCCACAAATGCCTTTTTCTTATTTCAGAGTGTCCCACTGCGGTTCCCACATGTAGCAACGCGTTCAGGTTGATGGTTGCTAGTGCATGAACAATTTTTGCATTATGGAGCAGTTTCAGCAAAAGTAATTTCAGCTTTTTTTTTTCAAATAAATACTGATTTTTCACCAAATGCCAAACAAATTTTTTCATAATTAAACAGTTGTTTACAAACAAACAGCTGTTTACTAAATACAGTTTAAATGCAGAAAAATCTTAATTCAAATTAGTGAGATTTAAATGCACATTAACTCTGTCGTCTGTCTACGGTATTATAGGGAAATGGCATAAACGGACAACTTTATTTTTGGAGTCCACCTAATGTACGTCACAGGGTATCCAATTGAATAATCGAACAATTTTTTACGAATAATTATTCGAGGAATTTCAAAATTAACATTTTCGAATAACGAATACATAATACGGTTAATTTCATGAGAATAATAGAATTTTTTTTTTAATTTTATTGAGACTTTTTTTTTCAAGAATAATTGTAGTTTAAAAAAAAATACATATTAAAGTAACATTTAAGATTATAATGTAATGTCTTAAAATAATTGTGTAAGTGAATATACAGTACCAAACTTGACAATAAATGTATAAAATCTTTTGTGAAAAATTTAATGTAAATGCCCTTGCTCCCGAGGCTAACAGTGTCGTGAGAGTATATCTCATAGTAGAATAAACTTAAAACTAATACTAAAAAAAGAAAAAAAAAGAAAAAAAAAACAAACAAAAAAATAATAAAAAAATGAACTTCAAATATATTTTTAACCCCTGTGAGATCCAGGAAGAGTTTTTTAAAAAAAATCCGGTGAAGAAATAGCCATATTGATAACATTATTTTCATTTTGTCATCCAAGAGGAGACATATTAGTCCAATTGTATCCCCTTTGAGAATCAATTACATCCTTTATAATGTCATTATCATGAAAATGTAATCTATTAATATATTTTCTAATTATATCAATTACATAACAGCTTAATTTGACATTTGAGAATCTTTTAATTCTTGAAACAATATTCTTACCAATGCATGATCGTAAGACTTTCCTTTCAAAAATTTCAAATTTATTTATTAGGGTGGGAGAAATATGGAACCAAACTGGAAATCCGTATAACAATACAGGCCTTAAACATGTTTTATAAATTAATAATTTTGTCCTAATTGATAATGATCTATGAGTCAAAATTCTTCCAAAACATTCCTTTATTTTATAGACTTTATTTAACATTAATTTACCATGGTCATTGAATTTAAATAGCTTATTAAAATAAATATCAAGGTATTTAAATTTATCTTTGAAAGGTATTTCAACACCATTTAAACTAATTTTTAATTTTTTACTCTCTGGGACAACATAGTATGCACATCTACCAGAAGCATTTCTGAATAATAGAATAAAACGAATAAATATTATTGTGTTAATTTTTCGTTTCTTATTAAAATGTTTCATAATTTTATAATTAGCCAAGTTAGAGTGCTATATTCGGCTGTGTCGAATCTTAAATACCCTCCACCTAAATATAATAGCGCAATTCACAATATTGTGCATTTGAGATTGCAAATATATGTATGCTACCAACTGTGCATGATTTTTTCAATTTATTTTGCACTGCGTATACTATAAGATACAAAATTTCCAGTTGATTTTATCAATCAAACAAATTCTCAAAAAAGAATATGTCCAATAAAAGCTTTAAGCAACAGTTGGTTACAAATTTTGTTTAAATATAAACATTTTTTGTATTGAAACCTTAATTTAGATATGTCCTACTATTAACCTATAAAATTAAGTTTAAATTATTAAAAACCAAAATTATCTCAACAAATCTTTTACAAATTATTTTATTAACATTTGTATACAGTTTTTATTTAAAAGTTTAAAGAAATAAATGTTAATATTTAATATAGTTAAACTAATATGTATTAAAAAAAAAATCTATAGTTTAAAATTCTTTAAAAATTCTACTTAAAAAAATTAACATAAATATTTTTAATTTAAAATTTGTACTTAAAGGTTTAATAGTAATGTACAACATATTGTAGTTTTAAAGAAGCATTTTATGGTTTCCTTTAGCTGAAAATTTTTCAATAACTTTATTAGGGCATATTTCTTCTTCGTGATGAATATTCATCATTGTTAACCCGTTAAGTCTTTCTTCCGACGTTGTTGATCTTAAATATGTTTTTATGCGGCGAAGTGTTGAAAATTACCTTTCTGCTGTAGCGTTACTAACTGGCATTGTGATAAATATTTTTAGTATTTTGTGGAGATTCAAAAAAAAAATTTAATTTGGTTTTGGGGGGGGAAGGAAATTTATATTGTTTGAAAGACAATTTTACGACCAACATAATTTATGTTAAATATTTTGAAATGTTGTCTAATTTTCACCATTTTTAATTGATTTAATTACCAATTCTTACCATAATTTACAGAGTCTGTCTGATGTTCATAATAATCTTGAGTGTAACTTAACAAACAGTGTATAAAAAAGGGGTACAATTCGGTTTTAGTGATTTTGCTCAAAAAAAACTTCATCAAATAGGGCTTTTAGAGGAGATGCCAACAAAAACAAAATTTATTGGCGGTTACGCCTATTTTCGAGGGGGCGGGCCCTTAAAATTGAAAATATATAGGCCTATATCTCGGGAACTACAGGGTGTCTGATAATTTGTAATACATTAAATAAAAGGTATTAAAAATACCTTTCCAACGATATATATCATGTTTATAAAATATGGACCGAAATGAACATCACTGGTTTAAATCAGTGATGTTCAGCCCATACAACAATTGTTTGAAAAATTTACACACATTTGTTATGCTCTTTTAAAAACTTTCATTCAGTCGTCGTTGAGCAAGCGATGAGAACACATGCGACGGAATATCGTCATTTTATTCAGAAATTTGTTAAGCATTGTTGTTGCTTCTTGTTGATCGAAGCACAGCAAACACACGCGAATTAATTACAATTGAAGACAAAAAATAAAAAACTGTTTTAGATAGACTTATTTTTGTTTTTTATCAAAAGTTCTAAAATTGGTTTTCGATATTGATAATTGTTATTTACGGTCCCTGATATTGTTTCTTAAGGTGTTTATATTTGGAAAAAATTCTTTACTTTTTTCTGATTTTAAGCGTTCGACAATATGCTTGCTGTGCAAAATCTCTCACAAATACATCTACATTTTAATTTTGAACACCACTGGTCTAAATAAACAACATCATACATGAAATTAAGTCTGAATATAATGAGTACTTCAAACTTTAAAGATGAGTAGTAGTGGTATGATGATATTGAGACAAGTATGAATACGTATAAGTATAACAAATTATAAGTCATGATTCAAGTATACTCACTTTTTCAGTACTCATAACTGATCTCTGTTGTGAACACAATTTTGAGCAAAGAAAATGCCAAAAGACAAATTTTTTTTAAAACATAATATACGAGTATGAATATTTTACAAAGTTAAAACATATCACAGAATTTTCAGCAATATCCATTATTAAAATGTTTTGTTTATTAATTTTTTCTTGTTTTAAATTTGCAATCAGTTTATGATTTGCGTGTTACGGGTTGGTTATATTTTTTAAACTAAAAATATAAATTTTTATGTTGAGATACATATTTTATCTTTTGGCAACAGTTAAAATTTCATACAACATTCGAGAAACATATGTAAAAATATCGTAGATGTTGTACAAAATATTTATATAGAAATTATTAACAACATTTGTACAACTATTGTAATATCAGACGACGTACAACTCATACGACACTACAACATCACTTGTGAATTAAGCAAATAAATAATAGAAAAAGAATCATAGCAGATCACTTTGGTTTCTATATACTTAGCTAGACGTCGCTTCTTAAATAAATGAGTGTCATTCTTATAACCTAAATAAGGTGGGATTACATTGATTATGTTAACTTGGGAATAGACAAAGTATGTATATAAGGGATGTTATTGAAGCTTGTTATAGACGATACTACTTTATGTATGACTAGATGTAGGGAAAAATTGTCATTTTACTTTATTCAAACATTTCTAATTATTCGAATAATTAGATTAATTTAAAATATGTAAGCGAATTATACGAACAAGTTAAAACACCCATACGAATTATTTGTTTTATTCGAACGAAAATAAAAGCCCACTGTTTGGATACCCTAATACGTAAACTCATATATTTATATATATTTCCACATTTTTCTCAAACATTATTCACACAAAATCCAGCCGCATATTTATTTTAATATTTATGTAACAAAAAATGCTAAGAAAGTATAGTCGGTCAAGTCCGAGCATAAGCATATAAGATCCTACACTGACTATATGAGCAAAACTATTTTTTAGAAATGAAAGCGATATGGAAATTACATATCAAAACCCCTTCTGGTACAAATATATTCCGACAAAATAAAGGAATGAAAAAAAACGTGTTTCAAAAAATTGTCTGTAGTGCAGCCGAATTTTATGTGGACAAAATGTTTTACTATTAGAAAAACATTAATCTCCCACTCGTACCCATGCTCATGCAAAACAAACATTTGTACTGCCAAAGTAAACAAAAAAAAACCATCATACAGACAACCACTTACACCAATAGTCAATATTTATCGTATTAAGAATAGCAGTGATGCCCAATAGAAATAGTGAATTTTTAAAAATTACGATTTAGCATTTAATCTAACAATTCTCAATCAATTAATGGAATACAATTTTTAAGTCATTATCTCTTCTAATGTTGCGGTAACTGTGTGCGTGTCATGTTATTGCCAGTATTTCATACCTTGGGAACAGTGTGACCAGATCTTAAAAAGCTAAGCGGCTAAATCAGTTGAAAAATAAGCTAAAATATAATAAAACTTGTTTTAAAATGCCAAAAAAAAAAAAAAATGTGCTAAATTTTTTAAAATACTTTCTTGAAATAATTTTTTACCATCTGAGATACGTATAATTAAAAAATAAACTTTTTATATAAATAATACAACTTTGAACTCGAAAATAAATTTAATTAAGGTTCTCTTCATGAGTCGGACCCAAAAGCTAATTCAGTTGTTAAATATTTTTTGAGTAATTTTCATACAAATTTTCATAATTTTTTTTACTAGGCCTTAATTAAGTCTTCTTTGTGCCAATGTTTGTAACGCCCAAAAATATTAATCAGAAACACTTTCTGATTCGATTTAATAACTGTCCACGCAAAGCATAGTTCGCAATTTTGACCATATTTCTATTGTTGAAATTGATACATTATCTCCATGCAAATGTCCTCTCGAAATAGGGCTTTATCGGTCATAAATGTGTGATTTATAATGTATCCAAATAAATTTTGCCACAAATAAGTTGTATATGAAACCTAATCACACCTACAAGATCTTGGGCAGATCGAAACCGAGTGCAACGAAAATTATATCAGAGATTTTATGAATCTGTGAAAAAAGTTTTTTTTTATTTCTTAAAATGGCAAAATTGTTTCTTGCATTGAACAGTTTTAATGGTTGGAAATTTTTAATAACTCAAAAATCTTTCAACCATTTGTTAGCATAATTTTAAGACCAGATCAGTGGTCGAAAGTCTAAGCCACCAGGGGCTGAATACGATTGGTTATTAATAGGGATGCCAAACGGCACTAGTTTTTCAGATCCCGGGATTCAGGATTTGTAATGTAATGTAAATTCCAGCATACCCAGATTTTTCGGGATTTCGGGATTTTTGTTTCATACTAAAATCAATTGGTTTTTATTAATAATAAAAACCATTTATTACAAAAAAGTAACTTATCTTTAAAAATGTTTAAAAACAAATAAATATTTTCTGCCCTCACAGCTATATAATAATATTAATTAATAAATTAATTTGTATATCAATTTAAAAGCAATAGTATATTATCGTTCGATCTTAAAAAAACTTCTTGAAAATATTAAGGTATCTGAAGCAAAGAGAAACTAGATTTAATTTTGCTACCTATATATGTGACTGACGGAAAACATCGTTTGGGGTAAAATTGTTAGCAAATTGTTGTATGCTGTAGACCGTTTTTGTATTTCTCGCATAGTAAAATTTTCCGCATGACATTAGTGAATTTTAACAAACACAGTATAAATTGAAACAAAAAAAATGGTTTTTCTCACACAAGTGTTTCTGTAACTTTATTTTGCGAGAAATATGAGGTCTGATCAAAAAATAACCGTCATTTTAAATTTTTTCAAAAAGTATTTATTCATCAATAACTATCTTGTTCCCTTCAAAGTAATCCCCCTCAGATATAATAAACTTATGCCAGCGTTTTTTCCAATCCTCGAAACACTTCTGAAACGCGCTTTTTGGTATCGCCAACAGCCCCTGCTACGATCTTTCTTTTATTTCCTCAATCGTAGCAAAACGCTTTCCTTTCATCGGTGTCTTCAGTTTTGGGAAGTCAAGTCCGGTGAATACGATGGTCGAGGCATGATAACGGTTTTATTTTTGACCAAAAACTTTTCAACAATTCTGTGCGTTTCTGGCGAATTGCTTAGCGCAAACGGCGCATAACTTCAAGGTAGTACGACCTTGTTGCATGAATTCATGATGCACCACGCCATTGCAGTCGTAGAAAACAGTGAGCAAAACCTTCACATTTGACCGAACTTGACGTGCTTTTTCGGTCTTGGCTCTTCTGGACGTTTCCGTTGGGATGATTGGGCTTTGGTTTCAATGTCATGATTCTTCACCAGTTATACCCTTTTTGGGGAAATCTGGATCGTCGTTGACGATGTTCCACAGCTCCTGAGCGATGTTTTTGCTCAAAATTTAGCAATTTTGGAACAATCTTCGCTGCCGCACGTTTCATGCCTAAAACATCCGTAAAAATTGCTTGGCATGAGCCGAACGATATGCCAATATCTGATTGCATATCATAAGAGACATTATTAGGTGTTACGGGGTGCTTTTACATATTTCAATTGCATTCATTATTTCATTCGTTTCGCAATCGAAGCAATAATTTCTAATAACAAACATTTCTATCTCATTGTCAAATTCACTCTTCAATTTTTTTTTTTTTTTAAGTTTCAAAGTTTTGAGTATATCATCCTTCCTTCTTGGTTTATTTTAGGAAAAGATTTCACCATTTCATTGCTTAATATGCAATCATTTTTTGATATCTCTGTGAGCTTAAATAGCAAAAACGGCAGAGATTTATATCGCTGTGACAAAGTGCTTCTTCATCTGTTACTTTAACCAGATTTAAAATGACAACTATTTGTTTAAGTAAAACAAATTCTTGATCTGCCATCAATTCAAGTTTTTTTAAAGGAATTTTAAATTTTAAAAACCGTGGACACATGAAATTCTGCGTTAGAATTTATCAAACCAAAAATAATTTTAATTCTTTTATCTTTATTTCTTCATCATAATTTTAACAAATATGTATGTATGTATTAGTTTTCGGGATTTATAAACCCCGAAAGTCGGGATTTGAAAACTCATGATCGAGATTTCGGCATTGGCATCCCTAGTTATTAACTTGCTACAAAGTTGATAAAACTAATCAAATGCAAAATAAAAATCACAATAAATAGCCAGTCACATTGCTACCGAGCAAGGCAGTACATTATTATTCCTGTTCTCCATATGCCGATCACTGCAATGTGCTTTATAATATAAAACAAACGCACTTACCCATTATTTCCATTCCACATTGACAAACTGCAAATAGAAAAAATATATGTTTAATTTTTTAAATTTTATGTTTAACAAATTCAGTGGGAATCAGAAATGAGTATCGTTGGTCTCATGTAGAAAGGCCCTAACTCGCTATTTTTCGAAATTTGTTTTTTTTTCGATTCCAATGCATTTAACGCAAATACACCTCCTCACAAAAATTTATTGCAATAGTGTAAAAAATAACGCTTTTATAAGCAGTTGTACAAAAATATTTACATGTTGAATATTAAAGTTTCTCTTATGTTTTTACCTTCTGCTGTAAAGTTTCAAATATGCGAGTTAGGGCCTTTCTAAATGAGACCATCGGTATGTACATGTTAGTACTTTGTGCACTTGTTAGTGAATAAGAATAAAACTAATAATAAAAATTAGAATATGTTTCTTTTTTAGGTTTAATGCTAAACAAAATAATTTATAAATCAAAACTAAAAGCATCAAGTTCTAAAATAAACAAACAATACGTATGTATGTACATGATAGCATTTTTAGTATTTAGTTCGTAAAACAATTTTTACGCATTTTGACATACTCTCCACAAATTATTCAATTAATTATTTTGTATTGCTCTCTCATTCGCGCTGAAGCCGCTGCCAAAGCTCGTCCAAAGGGATTACAGTCAATTGTCTCTTCACAATTAACCACAAATTCTCAATCTGCAGTGCCACCATGTAAAACAAGCAGCCCCATATCATGAAGTTTCTCCCACTGTACTTCATTGTATCCTTTACACGGTTTGAATTGCT
This sequence comes from Bellardia pandia, assembly GCA_916048285.2. Taxonomy (NCBI): domain Eukaryota; kingdom Metazoa; phylum Arthropoda; class Insecta; order Diptera; family Calliphoridae; genus Bellardia; species Bellardia pandia. Next base: position 49,409,395 of record OU696529.1, read on the forward strand.
AGATTACACGTGAATTGACCAGATTACACGTGATCTACTGCACAGTTTATGTGCTCTCTGGCAATGTTTAACAGTGTCCTAACATTTTTTATCGATAGAATTTCATTAATACGGGCTCCTATTTGCTGTCCCTCGACTAACGGGGTGGGTTGCCTATTGCTATAGAAGCAGCTTTTGATGTTAAACACTAGTCTCTATTCTTTTGTTTCATCATGAGACGTGCGTCCACATTCGTTAATATATTTTTACGACCTTGTGATTTGTGGTTTGGCAACTATTGAAATCCCTTTTGGACTGTTATGACCAGCGTTGTTAACTTGGTGCGTATCTCACCATTTTTGTGCCTTTTTAAATTTTTTGTGCGGACCATTCCTTAGTTGCGCGGTGCTTTGATGGCACCAAAGCAAATTCAACACAAATTTTTGTTTCAGTGTAAGACAAAATCTTTGCATAATAAAATACACCTGTTTCAATACCGTTTCATTCAACAGTGCAAAATATTTGTTTGCAATCAAGTTTACAGACCACAATTAGAACAACATATATTGATGTTTAAGACGTACCAAATCATATGCACAGAGTAAAACGATATTCTTATTAGATATACATACTCTGTATTATAAAGGGTGTCCCAACTAGAACGCAATTTTTAAATTTTAAATAAAACACAGATATTTAAAAAACAATCGTGAAACTTTATTATATCGTAAAGCAGACAGAATGAGGTTATGTATGGAACAAGATATCGTGCAGATGGCCGCCGCGGCTTTGCTGGCACACACGCGATCTTTTAATGAAATTTTCAATGACCTTTTTGCATAAATGCTGCGGTATTTCATTAATGCAGCGTCAAATTTCCTCTTTTAAGGCTTGAGTCGTCGTCGGCTTATTCGCGTAAACCATCGACTTTAAAAAATCCCAAAGAAAAAAATCTAAAGGTGTTAAATCGCACGATCTAGGCGGCCAATTCTGGTCTCCAAAATGCGAAATAATACGACCGGGAAATGACTGATGCATTTTCTCTGGCTGTATGACATGTGGCGCCGTCTTGTTGAAACCACATGCCCTCCGCATTAATTTCTTCAATTCTAGGCAAGAAAAAACTGGTTATCATTTCACGATACCGAACACCATTGACACCATTGCGTTCTAGTTGGGACACCCTTTATGAAGAAAAAGATATTTGTAATTAAATGAAATTTGCTGTCCCTTTTTGATTTTCATAGTACAGTATGACCTCGATTACTGCAACTAATAAAAACCAAGGCAGTTGCAAGAACCGCGGTTGTTGCATTGACCGAGTCACACTTATATAAACACTGCTTTAAGTATTTATATACAATCAATATTATAAAACACAAAACATTACATACAAACATACACATTCTTATGTGCAAAATATGAGTAATGTGTCATTTGCTCTAGTTTTAAAAGAAGCCAGAAATTTTAGACTGTTTTTTGGTACTAGAAATATGTTTCTGCACTGCAGTTTCGCGAAGATCTGGAAGAAGCAAATTTTCTTTTAAGCCGATTTTATACTTAAAGGCAACATTTATTCATCAGTCTTCAAATAATGATAAAGTAAACCACTGTTGGAGGCGCATTTTTGTCTAGTTTTTAAAAAATTTCACTTTTTTCTTTAATTGTAAGCTTAACTCTTTTATTAAACACTTGCATCTTTATGTTTAAAAAGAAGAACTCTTCGCAAAGACAATCATTTCTATTTGTATATTCTGAGAAAAAGCAGTAAAAAATAGTTAAGAAAAAAACAAACAACCTGACGGCAAAATTTAAAAGTTGCGTTTACTGCGTCACAAATTTTTGCCAAGTTTCATACACTGAGTCTATAATGTAAATATTTTAGTTGTTGCAATAATCGAGGAGTTGCGCTCATCGAGGGTTGCAGTAACCGAGGTCATACTGTAATTGTTTTTGTAGTAAAAGTTGCTGTCGAGTCATTGTTCGTTTTTTATATAAAGTGCTGTAAAACTAAAAGTAAATAATACTTTTGTTCATTAAAAGAGATATTTTAAGTTACTTATTTATTTTCAATAAAAAAATTTTAAACTTGGTGCGTTTTTTTTTTCTCCATTTTGGTGCGTTTTCAAAATTTCAAAGTTGACAACAATGCTTATGACCACAGATTGACTAACTTTAGGTCATTGCTAGAATATTGTGTTCAAAGGCTCTTGACACTTTCTGCATGATTTATTATAATTTGTGTTCTAATTATACATGCATTAAATGACAAAAAAAAAAAAAAACATTTTGAAATTGTCTTTATTAGTTATATTTTTATGCAATAAAAAATGCACAAGTCACAAACATGTAGTCATTTATGCTGCCCACTGTATATCCAATTTTGATCGAGACACATATTTATGTAGATCACTTCCTTTTCCCTATTCAAAAAATATATTTATAAAATTGTTCTAATTCGTTTATTATTACGATTTGATTATTGAAAAAAATCGATTTCACTTCCAAGCGCAATTCTATGACATGGCTGATAGTAGCACTAATTTAGCCACTAAAATATGACTCCAAAAAGGTTTAAAGTACTCTCTTTGTATCATGATTATGCTATGCATTCACTCAAATAAAGGCCAATTATTTTCTGGCTTTTTGTTCAAGTTTTTATTAAAATTTTCTTGTTTATTTTTGAAATTACATGTATAAATACAAACAAACAAAAGTTTGACATAACGAACTTGGCTAAAAAAAAAAGCTGGCTTTGCAATACCACCTTCATGGTGTAACTATACAATGTGAGTGCAGTAGCACAGCTGACTGACTTTGTTAACAATTTACTTATTTCAAAATTAATACTTTTTCAAGTGTTTTTGACAGTAGTACATTATTTTACACAAACAAAATGCCTCTTGTTTCTATATTGTGTTGTATTTGTTGGCTTGTAATTTCACCATGAGCTGAACAATTCGTAAATGTTGTCAAACGAGTTGTCAGACAATACTACATAAAAATAAGATGACTGTATGACAAAAGTCACGAGAGCTCTCTAACGGAAGTAAAAAACCCCTCTAACTGAATCACTGCAACTAAAACCAAATTTATGTTAACACTTTATTTTGGATAAGCATTACTTAAAGACCGTTGTTTATGAATCAAACATATTGGGAATGGTATGAGCTCGAAGTCGGCGTAGTACTCATACTTATATCCACTTGCATTTATAAGTCAACGTTGTTGTGAGTTTGAGTAACTCAGAGTAGTTAAATTGCAATGATGTAAAACCACTTATACTTAAAATGTTATGAGTAGTTGTGAATCGTAAAAAAACGATTCATTGCCGATCTCTGATACATACATATGTATGTATCTTTAATAATTTTTAAGTGAAGTCATATTATTAAACGCATGAGATAAATAAAAATTTAAATGATTTGCCCGGTTTTGACACAATTTTTAGTAGGCAATTAACCAGGATTTACTGTAATCTTAATTTCCATAATTTTCATATGCAATCCCATAACGTATTTAAATGTATAAATAGTGGAGTCGATATACCAATGCCCAGAGGTCTTTTGAAAACAGTCTACCTGAACCCCCAAATATTTTACGAATAACTCTCGAAGTATCTAGACATAGTTGTTAACCAATTACCTTTTGAAGAAGTCTAACTTCACACCAAACAGTTATAAAATTTTGTTTCAATGATTAGTTGTTTGAACTCCAATAGAATAACTACATTGCAACCATCAATCAAATTGGCACAACCACACAAGTCTGTCCCCAACTTTATCGCCACTCACTGACGGCGTGTGCACAGCCAGTATCAATAATAAAGTAAATATTTAGTTCTTTAACATTTTTAATTGCGTGGGATTTCAATATTTATTGATGGGTTTAAATCAATTGTCTCGCCATGTGATGGGTACGTTTCAGACAACATGCCGACATAATGTTATATACATAAATATTAAAAACCAACGACAGCCATAGCAATAATAATGAAATTTCAGGCAACTTTTTAAATGAAAAAACTTTTAAAACAAGTTAATGCGTATTTACATAAATCCATCATCTAAGATTCAAGACGTTGACATTGACACTTGTGATAAAAGAGAAGTTAAAGTATGTACACATTCCAAAATGTTGTAAGTACAACATACATACTCGTAGATATTTATTTACACACATACACTCGCATCTCATGCATATATGAACCCATAAAATTGTTGAAAGAAAATCTGTAATGGTTAAAACGGTGTCTCTGAGGGTCATGTTTATGCAAAGAAAATGGTTTTATTGACATTACCCTGTCGGACTTTGAGTTAAGTTAAAACTAACTAATGGTCAATCCAAATTAAGTCACAAGCGACTCAAAAGCTAACTCATTTCATTTTCCTATTCAGTTTTTCCACGCATTGTCATCAAAATGAGTCAGTCAGTACTCACTCACTCTGTATAAGTTTCAGCTAACCACAAGCTAGCTCATTATGAGTTAGCTTGTGGCACATAAAGTAAGGGGCACTATAAGCTAGCTATAAACTAACTAACTAATGATTAGGTTAAAAAACTATTTAAAATTAAAAATTATTCAAATTCATATTAATTGTTTATTATTATTTTTTATTTTCCTTAAAAAGATGTAAATTGTTTTAAATTAAATTGTTTTAGTTTTATAAAACTTGTCACATCCACCTCAAATTACTTGATAAACTGAATAAAAATGTATTTACAGTTTTAACTGTAATGATCATGAAGAAAAAAAAAGTAAGAAGTTGTTTTTTCTTCTTTTGTTCTTTGCATTTTACTCTCTTTAATGATTGTTTAATTCTGCACCAGCTTTGAGTGAGCCAATGATTAGTTTAATACTTATCGAGAAGAAGCCAAATGTTTTAAAAAAACAAATAGTTCATCTCTGCATCATTTTTGAGTTACTTCAGAAGTCAGTTGTAAATGAGCTAGCAATAAGTTAACTTTATTTTGAGTTAGCTCACAAAAATCCGACAGGGTATTGTCATTTTTTTACTGCTGATATCATCATTTTTTTATTGCTTTCTTTCTTTTTATCTTTCATTAATTCACTGTTGTGATATTTGTAGTATGTATTCATTTTGCATTAGTATGTGTGTTTGTGTGCAAATAAATAAGAATCACTTACAATTTTATTAGCAAACTTTTAGGATGAATATTTTTTTCTTTGCTTGCTCGTTTGTTTTGTTTGTTCTCATGCCCCTCGTAGTGTCAAATTTCACACAAAGCTTATAATTGGAAAATTATTAAATATCTTTGTTTGGGGTCTTGTGATATATGTAGTATGTACATATGTTAAACTTGTTTAGGAATTTCAAATTTTAAGTTGTTACATGACAAGTTACATGACCAAATTTATACTTTTGTTTGACATTGGAGAGAGGCAGTTTTAAAGGATAAGTATGCAAGAGAGTAATCAGGTGTTTAATAATTTATAGAAAATTCAAGTGTTTAAAAGTTAAGTAGATAAAAACTGTATTTAAGTACATTTTGACAGCTGACAGTTTTGAACAATATGTCAAAAATAATAAATGTTTGGTGGTCAAAGTGGTTTTGCTAATCAGCAAAATTGTCACCTTTAAAATTCATACATCCCACATGTGCTTTTCAAGAGACACGTGCAGACATTTTCTTGATAATAAGGCTGTTCAATCAGTGACTGTTGCTCGATAATGCAAGTTCTTTCCGCCTAAATTGGAGGATATTGATGTCATACACATGTCATTTCATTATAATGATCTGAAGTGGGCCACTAAATTATGATTCAATAAGCAATCAACAGTCAAAAGTAAGAGAAATTAAATTTCCTATTTCATTCATTTGTGGCATTAGCAATAGAAGTAGAAATATAAAAAAAAATTACAACTAGCTGTAACAGCAAAATGATAATACAACCGGCAATACTTGTTATTTATAGTAAATAAACCAGCTTATCCCTAAAATTAAAGAAAAATTAGCAAACTACACTTCAGATTGCACAGGGATTAAATTTCCCAAATCGGAAAAAAAAATTTGTTGGCCATATTGTCTATACCTGGGGCGGGGTTAACGTAACCCTTTGCAAAATAATTAAATTATATGCTGCTCTCACATACTTGAGGTGCCCAACTTTGGGGGTCACTGATTCCCACCCTAACAGTCTGTCAAACAAATTTGTGCTGAAACAAGTAAGAAAGTATATTCAATCAAGCCCGCAAATATAATACTCTACAACCAATATATGTATGTATTTGTAAAAATAGTTTTTCAGAAATGGGCGCTCTATGGAAGCCGATTTTGCAAAAATTTAGCCCGTAAACTTCTTTTCAACTTGATCCAAGAATGTATATAATAAATCGGAAGGCCCTCCGACAAGTCCGTACAAAAAAAAAAACCACAGTAGACTGCAGTGTTTTTGAGGGAAACCCCACAGGTAGCCATATGCAATAAAAATTATAGTTCTGTAAAATTTAGCACGACTACTTTTTCAGTTGACTGAAACTAAATTTTTCAATGTGCACTGGGATGACAAATTGTTTCCGGACTTGCAAGGCAGCAATAAAAAAGTGGATCGACTTTCTGTCTATCTCAAATGTAGATGTTACATTTATAAATTGCAATTAAAAGAATTGTGTTGTGCTAAATTCGGAGTGTCAATGTTCGCTCTGCCATGTTGCAGAGAAAATACCAATTAAAGTTCAATTAGTGATCAAGTCCTTTTGCTTAGCGCAACTAAAGGAAAAGCAACCTAGAGACGACTATAGAGTTTCTTGAAATAATTTTATTGTTCCTTGGTGAAAATATTCCAAATTATCGTTTTAGACTGCGCGATATAACCGATTACCAGCCAGCCTAAGCACTAAGGACTAGTCCTTCAGAGGCACTGAACACTATATGGCATCTTATGCCAATTGACCTTCATATAATGGCCACTTCTGCCTGCAGCGCAGCGAGGCTTCAAGCGTCCGGTTGTTGGAGATCGAAAATATATGGCCACGCGGGGTTTCTTGGCCAGTTGCCTTCAAACGTTCTCCAACCATCTGACTATATTACTCCATGCACGGATTTTGATAGGATATTCAAGGTCTTAATTCCCTTCAGGAGTGAGTGGAATAGGGGTAATATCGTGCACAAATATGACACTAAGATATACACAGACGGTTCTAAGATGAGCTGCGGTATTGGTTCTGGGGTCTTCTGTGACGAACCTGGGGTAGGCATTTCGTATCGTCTTTCGAATGAGTGTAGTGTTTTCCAGGCGGAAATTTTTGCAATCATGGCAGCGTGTAATACATTATACGATCATAACATTAGCGGCAATATAGGTATTTTTGTCGACAGTCAGGCGGCACTCATCTCACTGAATGCCTACACAATTTCATCTTCACTAGTTAGGCAATGTAGGAATTCTCTGTCAAGGCTAGGTCGTCTATCTGATATTACTTTGGTCTGGGTGCCTGCGCATAGGAACGAACCATTACGGCAATGAACGGGCAGACGAACTAGCCAGAACGGGATCTGCTTTAGATATCTCCGATGTGGTCTCAGTAGCAATTCCACTGTGGACTATCAAAGGTATCAACTTCAGACATTTTCTTACAAAGGCTGAGTATAGATGGCGTAATTTAGACACATGTAGGATAGCCAAGTTGATGGAGGTGGGGGCATCTTTTAACGAGAACCGTACTATGCAACTGATAACCCGTAATATGAAGAATATATCACGGTTGCTGGCAGTATTAACGGGACACTGGACGTTAGGCAAGCACGCTAATCGCCTGGGACTCCCTTTTAACGACTCTTCTTAAGTGTTCGCAAGTAGTGAACTACCACGTAAACCAACCAACCAGCCAGCCAGACGAACGGACAGACATTGTTAAATCGACTGGAAAGTAATTCTGATTATATTTAAAAACACTTTTAAAAATGTTGGTATCCAAATAATATGTTTCATATACGAGTATAGACAAATCATTCGATCTAATTTTATGGTAATCGGTGCATTATTATTCATAGCTCCCATTTCTGAAAAAACTGTTTTTACACATACGAGTATACTGAGTGTATGGTCGGGCTTGACCGACTATACTTTCTTACTTGTTTTTTCTGTTTTATTTGTTGTTGCTATTTGTCTTTAGCTTTTTATGTATTTGTATCTATAATTTGATTACAAACTCAAACACACATGCAAATTATGGGTCTCCATTAAATAGCGGGAGTAAAAAAAATGCTCACAGTCATGCCGATACAAAGCCAATAAAATAAATAAAAACAACAGAATTAAAGGCTTTAACCTATGAAAATAGCCAAAATACAATAATAACAATAAAACAGACAGACGCACAGTCAGACTGGCAGAAAAATACCAAATCACATCTGTTGAATTTATGCAGAAACAAAAACCACAACAATATCCATAGACATTATTGTCAACCAAAGCCATTCTCATTATCATTTAACAAGAAAATCCGCATATAAAATAATATCAGCTCCCTCTTTTTGGGGTTTTACTACCAGGCAGTGGGAAAAAGCCAACAGAGGGGTATATTTCACAAAAAGTTACATTTTTTGCAATATATTTACATATATCACAATAATCATTAATTTAGAAACGTAATCCAATCCAAAAAACAAATATAAATCAAATGAGCTGGAAATAAATTTTAGAAAATTAAATATGTACTCGCATGTATGCAAAATTTGCATTGTATTATTAAGCGTTAAACGGCTGAAAGGAATTCGAAATGAGCTACATTTTCAGTTTGTTTAAAGATTTTAAATTCCGAAAAAGTTAAATGAGTGTTAAATTGCAATCAAGAATTTGTGGGTGTTTACAAGTTTAATTTTCTATATACAGCGGGGAGCACAAATGAGTATACGTTTGTGCCTTGTCTATTAAAGAAAATTAAATAATTTTATTTTGTCATTTCTTTTAGCTTTGATGCTAAACAAAGTAAATTACAATACAAAATAATAATTTGCTAGCAATAATATCTAGTAAATTCATTTTTGCACAAGTGTGTCTTTTGAAATATTTGCACAAAAATATCACAATTTGCCGTTAGATTTGTACGTCTTTGCTCTGCTTATGACTTAGAAAAGCATTATTTTAATATTAATTTAATTGCATGTGGTAAACACTTTTTGCAAATTATACAACACAAATTATCTTTACATTCTAAAGAAACAATCAAGAGCTATTGACAACAATATACGAGAGCAATATCTAAACAGCTTAATGTAAGTCTATTAGTTTTCAAAAGAGTCTAGAAAAATGCGTTATATTGTAGCAGAAGACTATTGACGTATGCGGACGCACGTCTCATGGCACCAAAAGATTTTGCTATATCAATATAAACACCCGTTAGACGATGGACAGCAAGACGAGCCCTTTGACATTAAAGAAATTTAATAGTAGATGAACAGTATTTAACGGTAATCTGGTAAGACGAATCTAAATTTAATCGTTTTCAATCCGAAGATAAACAATATTGCTGACGTCGAACAGCCCAGAGAATTCAAAGACACCATGTAAATGTAACAATGAAGCACCGTACGTGGAACGTCATGATATGGGGTTGCTTTACTTGGTGGCACCTCGTACCACTGCAAAAAAAAATCAAAGGAATAATGAGAAAAGAAGACTATCCGCTTATTTTGCAAACTCATCTTCCCGATTTTGTAGATAAGAGCGTCTATCAAGTAGATGAAGTTTCTTTTTAGCTGGATGGTAACGCAAAGCGCACTTTCAAAATTTTAAAACAATGACTTCGCGCCATTTTCTCAAAGATGTATAGGTTTTAAATCCGCGAATTTTGAGAGTTACTCCTTAACATGGAATCTTGAATGTGTGTTTGGAATCGTTGTCCCGAACGAATTACCATAGGTGAGGTATTTCTTTTATGGCATAAGGTATCATTTGATTTTGCAATATATCTACGTAATCATTTGGCACATTTGACCATCTGAACCAGATGAAGAAAAACAAGCTTATATCATTAACAAACCTGGGGTGAAATTCTTTATTTTGTGGCCTTCAAACCAAGGTTTTGCATTCAGAACCAAACTAATTTTGTCAGTTATTATTAAATTTGTTATAATTTGTTAAAAAAAAATTTTAAAATTGGGAAGAAAAAAACCCTGACGAAGGCACTCAAGGAAGTGCCGAAATATTGGTTTTAAAATAAACGTTAAAAAGTTTTTATATTTAAAAGAAAGACCTTAAGCTTGAAAAATTAGTAATAATTGAAATAATAAAGGTCGATAAAAATACATATTCAAACTAATTTATCTTCGTTTCTTCTGATCAAAACCCATTTCCTAATTTTTCATGTGTAGATGTTTCTTAGCAAACCATAATCTTTATTTAGCATTATGTTTGCTTAATAAAGGTATATTCTTGTTATTACGGGTTTTTAAACCAGCTTTTTGACGTTTAAAAATAATTGTGCGACAAATAACAGATGTACATTAATCAATTATGAGTTCGTCAGATGACCAAAATGAGTTTATTTTGCTATTACGTATTAAACACTGATCAAACCGTGTCGTTGCTTTTCTTTTGCTGGCTCTTTTACTTTTCTGTGAATTGCTTGAAAAAAATGTATTGCAATTTTCCTCATAATTGTATCTTGTTTTCAAAGCTTTAATAAAATTACATGTTGAAATACATTACATTTTTACAGTTTTAGCAAGACTTATTGTTAACATTTGGCAATTTAAAACATAAGCGAACATTGAAAAATATATTCAACTATAGAATCTATTATTTCCCTGTTGAAATAAAATTCAATTACCTATGTCTTAAATAGCAAACTGAAAATATATTTCTTCTAATTTTCGCCGAGCAAATTAACATTTTCCATAAAATTTAGACAATTATCTTATGACCTTTAAAGAGATCAATAGAAAGGTCATCACTATAGATTTACCATAAGATCGTCAGTAGAATTAACAAAGTGATGCGTTTTTAAATTACAGTTTTCTTCTTATCATCATTGATAATGTACATACAGTGGCTCACAGCTTATTTTATGCAGGCACGTATGGGTTTCGAAAACTTGAAACAAAAACTGGCAATTATACGATGTAACATTTGGTGTGATAGCCTTTATTATCTATAACAGATTTAAGCGGATTTGACAGATAGATGAGAAATATTCGACCACTCCGTCAGTGATGCTTTCTTAAATTGTTTTTGTTAAAAATTTTGTGTTTCCTTAAGCTGATTTCTAAAATTAGCCATAAGCTTTCGATAGCATTAAGGTCTGGCGACTGTGGATATTTCTGCGCCTTCCAACAAGATGTCCTTCAGAATCGAAAGGTACTTAAACTTCTTCATGGTTGTTTCAACAAGTGTTAAATTCCCAGTACCTGCAGCTGACATACAGAGGCCCAAACCATTATACTGCCACCACCATGCTTCTCTGTTGCCTTTAGCTTTTCTTTGTTGAGTTCTGTATATGATTTCTTGCAAACACACGAACGACATGCCATCTGAAGCGAATATGTTAAATTTAGATTTATCGGCGAAGATGATCGAATTCCAATATGCAGATTCTTTGCAAACATATTCCTTTGGCAAAGTTAAGCCTGCACTGTCTGTTTTGCGGGTTTATAAACGGTTACTTGCATGCAACTCGGCCATTAAAATCATGTTGGCGCAAGACACGACAAACAGTTTCATCGCAACATTGTTTGCCCAGGCCAGCTTCAACTTTTGTGTCGTTCATCATGCTTATTGAGAATTTTATTTGGTGCCTTTCTGCCTTTGTTAACGTACAGATTTTCATGAATGAAACTATTTTTTGCTGTGAGTGGCTATTTTGTAAATGGTTCAAAATCAATTCTCGTTGTTTAATCGTTGTACGCAGACTCATTTCAAATCTTTCAAATTGACACTTAACGTTACAAAATCAGACAACAATTCAACAGAAAATATTTATGGAAGTAAAAAAGAAAAACGAACAACGCTGCATTGAGCTATCGGTACAGTAGAAATTGACGGGATAAAATAAGCTGTGACGTAAAAAAAACGAACATTTTTCTTATATTATTGGTAGTATTTGCACAAATTTACAGTTTTGCAATAAATATTTTTTGTTTGTTAGACTTTAGCATTTTTTCTTTTAAATGACACTAATTTATATTTTAATGTGTTGAAAACAAAACACTGCACCGCATAAAACAAGCTGTGAGCCAATGTACACACATATTTATTACCATTCTTTGTTACGTTCAATGCCATTGTGCGTTGATTCAACTCGTTTAATAATACTTTTCTGTTTAACGCAAATATCTATTCATTGTAACATTTGTTAAACATAAATTATTTTATTATATGCATACAATGTACGTAGTTTTATATATTGTGTTTTAAACACTGACATATAATGTATGTTTCGCACTCTCACTCTCCCTTTCTCTTTCTCCATCTCACTATACCACCCCAACCCACCAATTGAACTATAAATATTTGATTTTATTATTAGTTTTATTACAACGAATACTGTTTGTACTTTCTCTGTACAGGTGTGACATTACTCAACTTTATGACAACAAATATATGTATGTACATAGGTACAGGATGGCGCATTTGCATTGGCTGACAATTAGAGATTTACAATATATAGATTTACAAGGTACCAACCTTTACCAAACTCTTTTAGTGAATCTTTTTGGTACTTTTTGATATCAAAATGTATAACAAGTATCCGTAGGACTAGTATTAGTTTAATTTCGCTTGACAGTCATTTTTCAAACTCATCTTTGAAAACTATCCATTTTAACAAAAAATTAATAGTAGAATTCCACTGAATATTAGTCGAAACAATTTGAAGAAAATCATATTAAAAAACCAGATTACTGGTAAGTCATGGTAAACTGTCAATGCAACCAATAGATTTCTCCCCATGTTCAAGATGAAAAAACAAAATACAATTGAGAACAATAAATTCATTCGAATATTCCATTATTTCGCTGAACTCGATCATCTCCTGGCAGAAAAAAGAAGAGTTAGAAGAGAGTGGCAAATTCATAGGTCTCCTCAACTGAAAGCTAGGCTACGAGAATGCAGAGATATACTAAGAAATTTCTTAGAAATCCAAAGAACGGCCTCATTTAGATCTTACTTGGAGGGTCTTGATAGTACCCCACAATCTGACTATTCGCTATGGAAGGCGGCACGAGGTTTAAAAAGACCAGTTAGAGGAAAGCCTCCTCTGCGAAATCCGACTGGAGACTGGGCTAGAAATGATTCCGAGAAAGGGACTTTATTTGTTAACCATTTGAGAAATGTGTTTACTATAAACAACTCAATTAATGCATCTGATTTGGCTCCACTCGTTATTAGACCTCCTGTACCTCTAAGACTTAGCTTTAATGATGTTCAAAGCGCTATTGGTACTCTGAATCTTAAAAAAGCTCCAGGTATGGATAAAATCAGCAACAAAATGCTTGTGGAGTTACCTCGTGTAGCTAGAAGAATCATCCTCTTTATTTTCAATGCTATTTTACGCCTAGAATACTATCCTGCAGATTGGAAGGTATCTATGATTACCATGATTCCTAAGCCAGGGAAGGACCCCACTAAAGTAGAGTCATATAGGCCAATTAGCCTACTGCCCACAATTTCTAAACTGTTCGAAAAATTGTTAATGACTAAGTTGACTCCAATTCTGAATGACACTGAATGTATTCCAAATCATCAATTCGGATTCAGAGCTAAACACAGTACCATCGAACAAACTCACAGATTGGTAAATGTGATAAGAGGGTCGTTTGAAGATAAAAAATACTGCTCCGCCCTTTTCATTGATGTGTCCCAAGCGTTCGACAAAGTTTGGCATGACGGTTTAATGCACAAAATTAAATTAACTCTGCCTGCTAACACCCATAAACTCATGGAAAGTTATTTATACGGTCGCAAATTTAAAATCAAAGAAGGCAATTTTTTAAGTACCGCTCAGCCAATTGAATCAGGTGTGCCACAGGGTAGCATACTGGGCCCTACTTTATATTTGATTTATGCCTCCGACATGCCGTCAGACCCCAAAATCCACACGTCAACTTTTGCAGACGATACAGCCTTTGTCAGCGTCCATAAGGACCACCAAGTTGCATCACAGAATTTGCAGAATTATGTTTATAAACTAGAGAATTGGCTAGAGCTTTGGAAAATCAGGGTAAATGAACAAAAATGTATTCATATCACTTTCACATTGCGAAAAGATACCTGCTCGTCCATCAGAATAAATAATCAAATTATTCCTCAACATAATGAAGTCAAATACCTCGGCATTCACCTCGACCGCCGTTTAACTTGGAAGTCTCATATTGAAGCGAAACTTACTCAGATGAGATTAAAAGCAGTGCAACTTAATTGGCTAATTGGCAGAAATTCTTCATTAAAGTTGGATTGCAAACTATTGTTGTACAATGCAATACTAAAGCCAATCTGGTGTTATGGAATTCAATTATGGGGTACTGCCTCAGCATCAAACATTGAAAAAATTCAAAGGGGTCAAAATAAAATTCTACGTATTATTACTGCAGCTCCATGGTATGTTAAAAATTCTCGAATCCACAAAGATCTAGGCGTGCCATTAGTAAACGTCGAATTTACAAAATATGCGTCAAAGTACGTCAGCAAACTTGAACAACATCCAAACCCACTTGCACGAGACATCCTTAACTTTAGTGGCCACAATCGGTTGAGAAGGAGGGATACCCTTGCTTTAACTCAAGCGCAAAACAGATGACTTGATCAGTTGATATGAAATTTTTGTAGTATCATAAAAATTTTTTGTCTAGCACTGGCTGGGCTTATTATTTTATTTTTAGTATTAAGATTTGAAAACTTATTGTTAGTTCATAATATGAAGATTCAATAAATAACTAAAAGCTAAAAAAAAAAAAAAAAAAAAAAAAAAAAAAAAAAAAAAAAAAAAAAAAAAAATTCGAATATTCCAGGAAAAAATTATTTTTGTTCGAATGAATAAAGATTTTCAGTTTCGTAGAAGTTTATTGTCAAACTACCAATCAAAAAAAAAAAAAAAAAAAAAAAAAAAAAAAAATACGGGTACTCATGATATTGCTTAAAATTGTCGTTTGTGCAATTTTTCGGCAAACTTGTGAGACTTGTTTCATGCAGCCTCTTTTTTAGTTTGTGAGAACGTCAATATAAAACTAAATAAAATAAAATGAACTTAAAATTTTTGTTTTCAAAAAAGATATTTATTTTTTAAACTGGCTAAAGAAAGTCAAAATACTAAATTACTCAGATTATTTGAAGATGTTACCGTTTGTGGTATGTTAACACTTGAGTTTGTTGGTAAAAATGATGGTAGGCATAAATCCTTTTGTATAGTTATGTCACTATGTTACTTTTCTTTTTTGGTTGTTTATACATAGATTATCAACGTAAGGTGGAAAAGGAGATTTTGGAGGATTTCACTTGTGTTCTTGCAGCTGGAGAATATTTTAGCTATGCAATGACATTCATATAAAAACTTAATATTTTGTTCAAAGCCCTTTATTTCGTAAAACACTTTTTGCACGTTTTGGTATACTCTCCACCCATTTTTCAATTAATTCATTTGGATGTGTGTGAAGATAAATTTAAATTTAACTTGAATTTTGATACACAAATCTTTATATATAATGTCTGAAATTATTTCAGAATAAGAAAAATAGTTATGATATGGAAAAAGACCACTGAATGGAACTATGATAGTGAGATATCTCGTCTTGGTTTTCAAATTGCTATAGAATCATCTTTTGGTGTTAAACAATTGTCTCTTTTCATTTGTGTTACCATGAGACGTGCGTCCGCATACGTCAGTAGTTTTTTGCTACCACTGATTTGAGGCTTGCGAACGATAGAACAACTTTTTAGACTCTTATGGCCACTGGTAGACTTACTTTAAGCTGGTTAGCTATTACTTGCTTAGAATAGCTACTTTTTGTAATTGCTGGAATATTGAGTTACTTTATTATTTTTATAATTTGATTTGTGTTGGATAATTTTCAAAAAGTGTTTACCGCAAGCAATTAAAATAATATCAAAAAAGTCATAAACAACGCAAATCCAACGATAAACTTTGATATTTCTGTACAAATATTTCAAAAGACACATTTGTGCAAATTTGAGTACATGCTGGTTTTCAAGCAGGATCAAGACACCCTACATGAGGAAATCCACTTTTCTGAACCAATTATCACAAAATTTGGTTCCATAATTTGTTTATATAAGAAGCTTGTTTGTGTACAGTTTTATTTGGTTTATTTATTTAATGGAAGCTATTGACTGATTTAATTTATTTTTATTGATGTAGAAGAAAATGTACGAATCCTATATGTTGCATACATTTCAATGTTTCAATGACTCATTTGGTATAACAATTGAATTTATGTACATTTATTTTATTGTTGCATTTAAAAAAAAAAAGTATTTTTCTATAGAAAATATTATAAATGAATTGTTAAACAGGATGTAAAAGACACAGTATCTTCTAGAAAAAGCAAATAAATAATAATACGTTTTATTGGAAATATTGGCAATGTATTTCCTAGAGAAAATTTTGTATATAACAGCATTTCCTATAAACTATAAATTACGCTAATCAGAAAACAAATACAATTTTCGTACACTTAAATTGAAGAAAGTACTACATATGTATTTGAATATTATTTCGATACCGAACAATTTCCCACCACTTGCTCATCCATGATACGAATACATTACACACTGGGACAAACATAATTACAACGAGTTGATAACAGCAATAGAAACAACAACATTTTACAAAATTAAAGTTATTCATTTTTATACATATAAATATACATATTAAATGTATTCATACGTACAAAATCGAAAAGAGAGTGCGTATGAGAGAAACCTGGTTTCATAGCACGCAACTAGGAATTAATTGAGGATGTTGTAATTCAATGAATTTAGTATCGGTTAACTAAGTTCAGTTTTTATGAAAATTCTATATTGCTTTTTTCATTATTTTCTCTTATATAATGAAAGATATTGACATAAAAATGGGCATAGCCTTTGGTCTTTATTAAGGTGCCAAAAAGCATGATAAATCTTGTAAATGCCTTGTGAGACACTAGTTCAAAGTCACAAAAATCTATGTTTTTATAATTCTTACCCTCTCCAAAACAAAATAAATTGTATATTGAACTAAATACCTGATTCCTGATATCAAACGAATACTGCATTAGCTTTCTAAGTAAACGGCTGATTGGACTCCTTTTCTATACGAACGATTTCTGGAATAACAAGTCAAATGAACAAAATGAAATGCCTTTGTACAAAATGAAGTATAAAATTCAGAAAAAAGTTTTTTTCTCAGTCGAATGAAAGATGTATCAAATTACAATCGACTTTGAGTGATTAACTTGCTTTTGAAATTGATGAACAAGTTATTAAACATTCTTTACTTCAATGCACAAAGCATTAAACCAAATTTGTTATCTTGAAATCATTACACGTTTACAGTCTAAATTTCCTTCAATATTTTCTCAAGAAAAATTGTTATCTTTATTATTCGACCACTTTACCTTGTTCCATCGCAAGGTCAATTTGGCTCGTATATCATTGTCTAGCTTTGATCTGTATCTACAGGGCACTGTAATTTTGGAACACATGCAAGAAGACTTGATCTACCGTACAATTTCTATAGGAGCTATCATAAAGAGGATGAAAGAGAATTAGTCATCTTCTTTGCCAATGCCTGGCCTTTTAAACAATGATGGATCGTGTACCATATCTATCATGCTTGGAGAACTTATTTTAATGTTTACCGCGACTACACTGTCATTCCGAAAGGTCCAATTTTCGATGATTCGTTCCAGCATTACTACCGCTAAATCGCGAATGACGACTTCTGACTTCACATAAGCTCAAGGAAAACAACCAGAGGTATGATATTACAAGTTCTTGATGATCTAGTCGTCCGTAGGAGAGTTGGTGGTCTACTCGTTCATAGGAGAGTAGATGGTCCATTTGTATATAGGAGAGTAGATGATCTACTCGTCCATAGGAGAATATATGGTCTATTTGTCCATAGGAGAGTAGATGGTATATTTGTACATAGGAGAGTAGATGCTCTACTCGTTCACAGGAGAGTATATGGTATATTTGTATATAGGAGAGTATATGATCTACTCGTCCATAGGAGAGTAGATGGTCTACTCGTCAATAGGAAAGTATTCGTCCAAGGGAGAGTCGATGGTTAACGGTTTATTATTCTTCTTTCACATGTTCAAACATTAATTTCTTTACGTTTTAGACCAGTGACATCGTAACGCTTTCTAGAGTTAAGTCTGTGGAACAATATTCTGAAGCTAAAGAATCTAAAGAGTATATCTAATCTAATCAAACCGATTGCAAAACCTACTTTAAAATAGAATATAGAAATTTAAAAAAAATATCCTCAATTGTTTCTCGGTATTTGTTTCAAATGTTTTAATATTAATTAAAACCACCGACGTAAGTATTAATTGAAGAACACTTACTTAAAAGTAGTTGCAAAAGTGCTTTTTTACAAGTTCGCAATACCAGTTTATTACTTTTTTAAAGAGAAGCTCTTTTTTGAGTAAGAAAACTCATGATCATATAAATTCATTTAACAATTTCAACTTATCGATGATGGCTTATTGGCACCTAATAACTAATAATTAGTCTCAAACATCTTCTTTATACTGATGTTGTTAAGCATTATTGCCTAATATTAAAAAAATTAAATTTTTTCTTAAATGGTCATTGTTAACTTTACATAACAAACATTGATAAACACATCTTTTGTAAACTAATTTTGTTAATATTTTAAAAGTAATTGTTGAGTGAATTTTTTATATGAATTTATATGTATATTGCCATTTAAAATTCTACGCTGGTTTGTCATCTATAAATAAAGAAAAAAGTGTCATTTTGAAAGAGTTGATAATTAGATAACCAAAATACCGCTCTTGACATTTATGCCAAAAAGAATTTTAATGCCAGAGTATTTAGTTAAATAAAAGCAATACTGAAAAAAATAAATAAAAATAACCCTTTTTGAAAATCTAAAAACTCGGTGTTTATAATCTACAGTGCAAGCCAGGGGCTTAATCCTCGTCAACAGTTCTTATATACATATATTTTTTAGGATATTTTTCAATACAAATTACTTCTTTTGTAGAAAATATTTCAATTGAAATAACTTAAAAATCACACTAAATTACAAACACATTTGTTTAGTGTTGCTATAAAAAATAGTAGCACTTTTACTTGCTTTGAATTGATTTGTAAACAAATATTTACACTAAAGAGAGTGATTGAGAGAGGGAGTATGTGAAAAAGAGATTTCAAAGCTTTACCTAGTTTAAGGTCGTTTTAGACGGTATGTGTGACGGTAGTGTACTTGTCAGTTGTACGATACATATGTAATCGTTCATGTCTGTCAAAATTGGCAATTTACAGGTAGTTTATAATTTTTGCTTCAACAAGTCGGCTTTTGGTTTCATGTGAAATAATAATAGAAGACAACAGCTGTTTTTGTTATGATTATTTTCGCGGAAGTAGTGTATTCTTGCAAAATTCTTGAGGGTGCTGTAGCTTAATTGGTCAGCGCATTTGATCATTAAGCATGAGTTGGTATTTGTAGCCCGGTTTCGATTCCCAGGCGCTGCCACTTAACATCAGTTTCTGATAATTATGAGTTTCTATCCTATCATAACTAATATCTATCACAGCGTCCTCCTTTGGTGGTATAGCATAGAAACGCCACTGAAGTAAAAAAATTAAATAATAACTATAAAATCAAGATTTAACATTAATGCGCCTACTCACCATCAGAGGCGCTGCAATTCTGTGCTAACAAACATAATGCGCAATTGCAGAGTTGTGATATAAAAAAGCTTTATTCTTTCACCACCTTTACTTCTTTAACATATCCCCTTTCCAAAGAAAGTAACTCAATTATATATAGGCTTATTAATTGCCTGAGTGTTACTTCTCTTTAAAAAAAATATATAGTTTGAAAAAATGGAATAAAAAAATTAAATTATTTGAACTTGCAGCATTACTGCAATTATAGCTTCTATAATATAAAAAAAATTAAGCAAGAGTTAATAAGAAAATGTGCCATATGGTGCCAAAAATTGTTGTATTTAAGTTAAATAAAAATTAATATGTATAAATACGTTTTTTTTAATAAATATTTCAATACAAATTTATTGTTTTGTTTAATACAATTTTTTTTTAAATATAAATTTGCTGAATCACAAACACTATGTTCTTGGCGCCATAAACAATTGACTTGCAAAACTGCTGGTTGCAGGTGTTTTGTCAGATGAAAATAGAACATGCTCTAATTGAAAATTGTACACTGTAAAATGCACATGTAAATTTATGTACATGCAAAATTAAGTTGGCAACTCCAAATGCAGTTCTCTTAAAAAAAAACTTTATATTATATTACTCTCTTTTAACATTATAGATATTTCGGCTTTGTAACAGAGAGAAGAATAATACAAAACCTCTGTATTTTTCTTGGACATCAACTCTATACATATGTACGTCACAAATAATTTTATTAGACTGCTTCCAATTTTCTAAAGCACTTTATAACATATTCCAGACAAAAGTTTGTGAAATTTTGATATACTTGCGAGCATTAAAATAAAGTAAACATATATGTAATATTGTTTAAAAAAATGTTTTATTATATATACTGCAAGTACGAATTCAAAACAAAACTTAAAACTTACGAACAAAAACTAGAAAAATAAGAAACATAAAAAAAGAACTCAATTTTAACGAAAACGCGTCATAATGAAGGTATTTAAAAATTATGTGAAACATAGTATTTAATATTTTGTTTGTAGTCCTTTATCACAGCTAACAATCTTGTAGACATAGAATCAACGAGTTTTTTTTTGTGAAAGCAGGCGAAATTTTATTCCATTCATCCGGTTATCCTTGCCAGAAATATTTCATTGCCTAATTTTTTTTGTTCAGATATACCAACAGGTGCTTAATTGGATTAAGATCTGGGGACAGCCAAGTATGATCTAAACTTTTTGGACAATGATTGAGCAACGAATCTTTCACAATTTTGGAGGTATGCTTAGGATTATTTTCCTGTTGGAAAATCCAATTCTGCGCTAATTGTAATTTTTCTACACTAGGAGCTACATTGTTTTTTCAATCTTTCTTTTTCATTGTGGATTCTATAAATGTAAGTTTACCGGCCCCCACTGCCGCCATACAACCCCAGACTTACTGAGTTGCCGACATGTTAACATGTCTGATGATGATGATCCTAATGTAAATCATGTAAATTACTTAATTAATAATCTTTCGATTATGTGAACTTCTCCATTTAATGGAAGGGCTCTGTTTGAATTAGTTTATATAACCAAGCGACTACTGTATTTATAAAAAGTACAAGATTTGGGGTAAAAATCAATTTACATATTTTCGCTATGAAAAATGACCCCAACATTTCATTTTAACCTTGGGGTGAGCCTAAAATTTGGCCCATTTTCGTTTTTTCTTTGGGGCAATTATTTACAGCGCCGTTAAAACTAGCAAAAATTTTGTTTAACGTTTTTGAAGATTTTATTTAGGACTAATTGAATAAATTGATTGAGACTGTAGGTTATTTGGTGGCTTCTTTAAAGCTGGATGCACAACAAAAAAAACGAAAGCAGTGACGGTAAAAGTTATCGGTTTTCTCAACAAGAACTTTGTTTTCCAACGGGGGCATGTTGCAATATCATAAAAGCTTTGGCATTTCAATTCTTGGCATATCCGCAGTAGAAACTTTGAAAATTGATATAATGAATTCGAATGAAAACCAAGAGCGATTGTTGTGCGCAATGTGGTATAGAGTCATGGCTGGGCCTTTTATTGGAAAATGCGGCTAGAAATCCGGTTACGGTGGGTAGATCACGCTATCGAGAAATGTTAACTACTACATTTTGGTCTTTTATTGATGATATGAATATCACTGACTTGTGATTTCAGCAGGACAGTGCCATAAGTCAGACAATCATCATTCCCACAAATTTCACTTAAATTTACAAAATTCAGCTGTTAATTGGCGGCCCTGTTAATGAGAGACCGTAAAAGCCTATCATGAAATCGCGCGGCCACATGTTGCAATAACTTTTAATAACTATTTTGAAAGAAGTGGTTGGAAGGTTTTGCCTCAACCGCCTTGTAGTGCAGACCCTGCGCCGTCCTACTGCTATTTCTTCGATCGATATAGAACGCTGTCTCTGGAATACGCTTCACTTCAGACCAGGGTATGCAATAAAGGGTGTTCCAACTAGAACGCAATTTTTAAATTTTAAATAAAACACAGATATTTAAAAAAAGTCGTGAAACTTTATTATATCGTAAAGTAGACAGGTTATGAAGTTATGTATGGAACAAGATATCGTGCAGATGGCCGCCGCGGCTTTGCTGGCACACACGCGATCTGTTAATGAAATTTTCAATGACCTTTTTGCATAAATGCTGCGGTATTTCATTAATGCAGAGTCTAATTTCCTCTTTTAAGGCTTGAGTCTTCGTCGGCTTATTCGCGTAAACCATCGACTTTAAAAAACCCCAAAGAAAAAAATCTAAAGGTGTTAAATCGCACGATCTAGTAGGCCAATTCTGGTCTCCAAAACACGAAATAACACGACCGGTAAATGACTGATGCAGCAATTGAATTGTTTCTCTGGCTGTATGACATGTGGCGCCGTCTTGTTGAAACCACATGCCCTCCACATTCATTTCTTCAATTCTAGGCAAGAAAAAACTGGTTATCATTTCACGATACCGAACACCATTGACACCATTGCGTTCTAGTTGGGGCACCCTTTAGAATTGATTCGGTCTTGGCCTCAAAAGATGAAAAGTTCTTTTGGCACGGAATCCAGATGGAAAAGGTTTCAATAATTTCATATTGTACAAATGTTTCAAAATAAAGCTGAAAATTTCTATAAATCCGTCATTATTAAGATATACACACCCAATAAGTGTTTTATTTAAAATTATAAAAGGACTAAATGAGACACCCTATATTATGTTTGTTTGTGTTTTTCAACATATAATTGACTATTGGTGAAACTTCAGAAAACTACCATCAAAAATATATGTAAATTACAGTCTACAGCTAAAATGTATTTCTCCATAAATTTATGCGTCAGCCTAACTCAGTATATGACTGCTTTAAACTATACTTTTGAGGGATACTGTTGTGCTGCAGTCGTTCTGCTTCGTGTATGAAATAACAAAACAAAGCAAAACTGTAAAGAATGAATAAAGCCAAGTTAATACGAGTAAAAAGGCATGCAGTGGATACGTTAACAACCACTACGAACAAAGCCACAACAAAAATACTTGTACATATTTTTTCGCGCTAGAGGTAAAGAATAATTCAAATGAATATGGAAATAATAACAAAACAAAGCAAATGTTTTTACGTTAAAATTCTCTTTCTTGGCTGTTCCTGCCACTGGGTTTATACGACTTCAGTCAGCGTGCTGCTGCTTATTACAGCAGCTATTGCCTCTTCTTTCTTCATGTTAAGTGGTTTCTTTTCTTCATGTGTATTCTATGTTTTACGTTACGTTTTATTTCATTTGTTGTTGCGTATCACACATTCAGATACATACACCTATATTCTCGCACACACAGTCAAATTGAGTAGGGGGCTTTGGTTTGGTTGGATTAGTATGAGTGAGCGACTATTCAATTCAATCTATTTAATGGTAAAACGAGTTTTCAAGTTAAGATTGTTTTGCTGTTGTTATTGCTGTTGCTGTTTTTATTATTGATGTATATGCAAGTATTTTATTGTTGTTGTCGTTGCTTTTTTATTTTATTTTTTTTTTTTCATTCGTATAGAAAAATATATTTTTCTACAACTATGATTATATCGTTGTTGTTAATGCTGATGTCAATAACACACTAAACAATTAAGAATGGAATTGAATATAGTGGTTAAATACATCATATTTCTAGGTTTGTGGTCCAATTTTTAGGGGGGAGAATTTATGTGGTACTTTTCTAAAATAAAATAAAAAAAATAAACCTGGTTTTTCAGGCCTTAACCGTTCCGAAATGAAAGGGTTTTTTTGAAGGAACAGTTTTTACAATTTTTATATTTTATTATTTATATTCAATGGTAGTAGATCATTTAAAAATCTTTCGAAATAACATCGAACCTACCATTCGATCGGTATCTTGTGATAACTCACTAAAATTAAACAGAGTGAGAGCTGAGGTTTCTAAGTTGATTTGTATTTGCAGACTAGTGGGCCACCTTGGACTTTGAAAATTAAAAAAAAAAACAAGAAAGTATAGTCGGTCAAACCCGACCATATAATACCCTACACCCAGTATATGTGTAAATTAATTTTTTCAGTATTGGGCGCTATATGGGAGACTTGACCTATTATTTACCGATCATCCAAAAATTTAGTGCCATGACTTCTGTGAATATAAATAGTATGTATGTTAATTTTTCACTCGTTATAAATACTTTTAAAATATTTATTACGGAGAGGGTCTTATATGGGAGTTTCGAGTAATTATGGACCGACATTATAAAATTTCTGTATAAATGAAAGTTATTAGCGTTGAATTTTATTTGAATACCAAAATTTTTAAGAGATTTATGGTCGTTAAAGTGATTTTCGAAAGTGGGCCTTATATAGGACCTACGACTAATTATGGACCGATCATCATGAAATTACACTATATCGCTGGCTAAACATGTAAAGACTCTAAGTCCACTTTTTTTAGAAATTGAGATTTTGATGCAGTTGTGTTCAATAAGTAAAAATACATCGATTACAACAAAAAAAAATACAGTTATCTCATTAGTTGTTGTTGTTTTGTAGTGATAAGTAAAGGCGCTAAGTCCAATTTATCACATCTTTGTGTAATATCTCACTTCTTCCAATGTTGAAATATCAACTGTTTCGCGCGGAATAGTCGGAGAGTCAAGTGGTTGGACATAATATTAGTTCTCATTGGCTACACTCTCGTTGTTTTGTGTATCAACACCAATGACACATGACATTAATCGTCATGATGTTACTTATTTGGATCATTCATTTTTTTAAAAAATTAAACAAATTACGATTTTGTAAAAATATTCGCCCTGGCCGTGGAAAAGGCGATTCCAAAGTGACGGACATTCGAGGAATACAATACAAACCAAATGGTGAAATTAATTTCAAACTTAAATTTCCTGATGAAAGGAAAAATCTCCACCAAAAAATAAATGAAAATATAGTCGCACTAGAGTGTTTAGATTTACACCAACTTCATCAAGAAAGAAGAAAAATAAAGACTAGAAAATTCGAAGACTTACAATATCTAAAATCGACTTTGCCTACAAAACACCATAAATTTTATAACGATTTGCCATACGAATAAAAATAGTCCATTAAAAATTTAAATTAATATTACTTTCTTATAACAGCTGAATACTGAATAATTTTTGTCTTCATTATGCTTTCAAGTCATCGAGTCATTTGTTAACTATTGCCTAATCCTCACGAACTGTTGTCTTTCGCGGTGGCTTCTTCCGATCTTTACATTAAGCAAATTTTGAGAACATCCAATTACTTCAGCTATTTTTGTTTGTTTTGTATCCTTTTGGTAAAGTTCCCAAATAACCTTTTTTTCTCAAGTGAGCAGTGCGATCCTCTTCCCATTTTGGTTGACAAAATTAATGA
Source organism: Bellardia pandia (assembly GCA_916048285.2). Lineage (NCBI taxonomy): Eukaryota > Metazoa > Arthropoda > Insecta > Diptera > Calliphoridae > Bellardia > Bellardia pandia. Next base: position 49,435,114 of record OU696529.1, read on the forward strand.
TAAGCAGTATCTTTGTTAAATTACACCAGAATTTATCAACGAAATTAGCATTAACTATTTTTGTTTAAAATCAAAATAACTGTGTGCTATTTCATTGTCCAACTTAATTTTTAACAAAATAAGACAAAATAAAGAACGTGCAAAAGTTAACAAGACATTTTCAATGAATTTTTGAATGAAAGCAGAATGGAGCAAAAGAATAGTATAGAATTCCATGTTATTATCATTCCATTTTTAAGTTTGTCATTCCGTTTGTAATTTCCACAATATACTTTTCCGACCCTATAAAGTATATATATTCTGGATCCTTATAGATAGCGGAGTCTATTAAGCCATGTCCGTCGGTCTGTCTGTCTGGATGTTGAAATCAATTTTCTGAAGTCCTCAGATATCTTCGGGATCCAAATCTTCAATAATTCTGTCAGACATGCTATCGTGAAGTTTGCTATTTAAAATCAGTAAAATCCGTCCATAAATAACGGAGATATGGGCAAAAATCCGAGACTACCTCTGAAAATTTCATCAAAAAAACTATCAAATAAAGTGTATTAATATTGTTACGAACAACTTTAACAACAGATGGCGTGTTTGTCGACATACAACTTGTTTAGCATTTGTTGTAGTTTTGATTTATAAACTGTTATAAACATAGCAATATGACAACATTGAGTTTTAACGATTTTGGCTGAATATTCTAGACACGAACATTCTAGACTTTCAGTCACGAACATTCTAGTATCTTAGTTTCGAACCTTCCAGAAATTATGATTGCTGTATAAATAGACTAACACGGCCAACCAAATGAATCAGTTTATTGTGAGTCATTGTTGTGTAAACATCAAAGTGTTTGAAAAATTTAAGTGTGTTCTTAAACCGTAATACAGGGTGGGCCAAGTTTGACTGAATGATTTGAACTCTATTGGCATATTGTAGCCGTTGTGGTGCATCCCTCGGCAATAATTCTTGGGTCAATTGAATTTTATATGGAAACATCTTCAGATCAACTTTTAGAATACGTCGTAGCGATGTTCTGGAGATGTTCAATTGAGTATTAAATTAAAAATGCAAAAGTTATAAGCATTTCAAATCAGTCAGTCCAAGTGTGTAAAAAGACAGTGTGTTCATTATACCCTACACCACCATAGTGGGGAGGGTATATTAGATTTGTGCATATGTTTGTAACGCCCAGAAATATTGGTCCACCACCAACCTTAAAGTATACCGATCTGCTCAGAATCACTTTCTGAGTCGATTTAACGATGTCCGTCCGTCCGTCCGTCCGTCCGGCTGGCTGGCTGTCCATGTAAAGCTTGTGCGCAGAGTACAGGTCGCAATTTTGAAGATATTTCGATAAAATTTGGTACGTGATATGTTTTTGGCCCAAGGATGGATGGGATTGAAACTGATGGAAATCGGTATTTCACCTGGCCCCCATACAAATGTTCTCTCGAAATTGGGGTTAACCGGTCATAAATCTTTGAATTATGCAAGTATGCACACAAAATTCACCAAAAATGAGTAATAAATGAAGCTAAATCACATCTACAAATTTCGTGAAGATCGGTTCATAATTAGTCGTAGCTCCCATATAAGGCCCACTTCCGAAAATCACTTTAAAGAGCATAACTCACTCAAAAATGTCGGTATCCAAATAATATTTAAGACAAATATATATTATATGTATACGAACAATACCGTACAATTTTATTGTGATCGGTCCATAATTAGTCGTAGCTCCCATATAAGGCCCACTTCCGAAAATCACCTTGAAGAGCATAACTCTCTCAAAAATGTCGGTATCCAAATAATATTGAACCCTAATATATTTCATATGCGTGCCAACAATACGGTACAATTTTATTATGATAGGTCCATAATTAGTCGTAGCTCCCATATAAGGCCCACTTCCGAAAATCACTTTAAAGAGCATAACTCTCTCAAAAATGTCGGTATCCAAATAATATTGAACCCTAATATATTTCATATGCATGCCAATAATACGGCACAATTTTATGATCGGTCCATGATTAGTCGTAGCTCCCATAAATGGCCCACTTCCGAAAATCACTTTAACGATCATAAATTTCTTAAGAATGTTCGTAATCAAATATAATTCGACACAAATAATATACAGAAATGATGACACCTAATTTTATAATGGTCGGTCCGTAATTAGTCGAAACTCCCATATAAGACCCTTCCCGTAATCAACTTTAACCTCCATAAATCTTTTAAAAGCATTTATATCGAGATAAAGTTTAACATACACAATATATATATTCACAGAAATCATGACACTAAATTTTTGGATGATCGGTCCATAATAGGTGATATCTCCCATATAGCCCACATTTCTGATTAACTGTTTTATACATATAGTGGGTGTCGGGCTTGACCGACTATACTTTCTTACTTGTTTTTAATTGTATTTGTGTACATTTAAATTTAAATTATTAATAAATAAAGACTCTTCAAACTACTTGACGCTTTTATTTTGCAATTAAAAGGAATCTGGTTTATTTAAAGGAAATAAACCACCGTTTTTAAAAGGTAAAAACGTAACAATATAATATATGTACATATATATGTATGCACATATGTATATAATATAATTATGCATCCACAACAAAGGTGAAGGGTAACAAAATGGGTTTCTCTTTCTTTCACGTATTAAACACTGATCATACTGTGTCACGATGTTTATGTCTTTTTTTTTTTTTTTGTTGAACAAATTTAATTAAAACAATATTTTACGAATAGTTCATTTTCTAAAAACATTGTTCAAATAGTACCTTTTGTAAACCTTTTGTAAAATTTTAAACCATTTGCGAAAACATATTTTAACAAATTCATAAGAATTTTGTTTCTATAGCTCAACAAATTAACACTTTTCAATTTCGATGCTCTTGGATTGACAACTCCTAACTAAAATTGTTTTTCCAAAATTATGAGATTACGATAGCAAATGATCTATCCATCATACAAATATTGTTTGGCATCATTATCTCATCAGGTTACAAAAATGATTATTAAATGTTACATATTTAACAACATTTCTCCTGCATCCCCCCCCCCCCCCTACTTATTTAAAAGCTTTCAAATGTTTTAATTTAATAATCAATTTGAACTGAATTGTTCACTGGGTAAACCGCTCAAAATACAGAAATTTAACATATCTATAGTTGTATGTGAGTGTGTTAATGTTATTAAAGTGTTAGTAGAACAACAAATGTTGTTGTAGCAGTTATAGTTGCAGTAGTGTTTGTGTGTAGCAGTTGGTATATGCGGCTTTGAAATATTACCAAGTAGACGTCATTTTAGTTAAACTTTAGATTTGTGAAAGAAAGGTTTACAAAAATTTCTTAAGAATTTAGTAAAAAAAAGAGAAAATGTATTTTTTATAAAACTGAAAACGTTGGAAAAAAATTAACACAAAAGAAAAAAAGTAAAAAAAAAAACAAAATTAAAGTTTTAAACAAAATTTCAAAAGTTTGAAACAAACAAAAAAAGCTTACGATTTTAAAACAAATGTCAAGGAATTATTTTCAATTAAGTGGTTTCATAAAGTTTGTATTTTAGCTGAAATATAAATAAAATCATACACTTAAGGTGAGTTCAACAGCAGCTACGAAAGAAGAAGTAAAACTGCAACTGTCAGAAAAATACAGTTTTATAATGATGATGATGATGATGATGATGATGATGATGATGATGATGATGATGATGCTGAAGAAGAGTTTTATTTTTTTAAACCGCAAAATAAACAACAAGTTTTCCATTTTATTTATGTTTTAATTTTGCTTTCTTCTTAATACAATGTTAAGATGATTTTTTGTTCTTCTTTGTGTTTTTTTTTTTTTGTTTTAATTCTTTCAACTCTTTAAGCCAATTATGTTCAGTTTTAAAGCCCTATGTCAGCTGAAAATACGAGGGTGTATTAACAGTTCAAAATGTATAGAAAATTGTATGTAGCTTCTTTTTGTAAATATGTAGGTAAATATTTGATTTAATTTATAATTTAAAAAATATCAATTGACCAGATGCATTCTTCTGCTTTCAATCGGGAAACTTCGTTAAATTGATTAAGAGTAGCTAATGAATACAGTATAATAAGATCAATAGTCCGGCTATCGACGATCGGCTAATTATTTGGAGTTGCAATGAGACTAATTCTTCGGCTCTCAGTCGACTGAATATATGTTTCATTGGCTAAGACGAGCTGAGCTATTGAGTAAAATCCAACACTATAAATTGCTTGATTCTTAGTCGAATAAATAAGAATTTTTGACCTAAACTTGATTGTCCTAATCATATTGTTGTTTTGTTTAAAATAGGGCTTTCAACAAGAACTTTGTTTTTCCAAATAAAACAAAGAATTTACATGAAAATTATTAAAAAAGAATTAGTGTAACTATACAAGGTGAGTGCAGTAGCACAACTGACTGCCTTTGTTTACAATTGATTTATGTCAAAAGTAATAATTTTTTAAGTATTTTTTACAATAGTATAATATTTTACACAAACAAAATGTCTGTTGTTTCTGTACTGTGTTGTATTTGTTGCCGCTTTGCACTCACCTTGTATATTACAATATGATAATTATATTTTACCGCTTTTGTTATTAAAATTATTAATTACATTTTGGCAAAATTTAAGTCTATTTAATTAATCACGTCGAAGATTTTTTATTTTAAGACTTTATAGACTAAATTTTTACCATAACCTCACCAAAAATAATCCAGTGATGTAAAATTGCATGATCAGGGAGGCCAATTAACAGCTGAATTTCGTGAAATTATGCGATCGGAAAATTTAGTTTGTGATAAATTTATTGCACCATATACGAATATGTAGATGTGGCCCAAAACAAGAGTTTTGAATCAATTCACCGAATCTACGTATGTAACAATTGTCAAAGTTTCTACTGCTGTTATGTCATTTGACCTTGGCATGTTGGCAGCATTATTCCCCGTGTCTTGCTTTCTGACAGGGCTAGATATAACGAAGCCGGTGCCATGAGCTTGCACGAGCCTTAAACTGAATAGAGTTTAATTGTTTACCCAATGAAACTCGAAGCGAACTAGAGTCTGTATCTATTAACAGTTTATCAGTCAAAAGCCCGTGGACTGGTTCCCTAATCTAACCATTAGGGTGTTTGTCCCTTAACTGATAATTGGTGAGGTTCTAGTAGTCACTGAATCAGCTTTCCAGTTTTACAACTAGCAACTATATTGTAAACACAAATTTTGTTTGGATTAATCAGCAAATACAAAAAACATCATGGTCAGAGTGTTCTTTTCCGCTTTTTAAACCTCAAGCTTATTTGCTATTAACTGTAAAGTTAGAAAATTCTCTTGACCTTTTACTTTAACTTTGAGTGTTACTCACCCTGCTATTTTTTGCATCCATTCCAAAGGTGTTGTCTCACTCAATCGTTTGATAAAAAAAATATACTTTGCTTGTGGCCCTCGTTACTCTATATAAGGATGAGCAGGAGTTTTTCCTTCTTAAAAAAGAGCACAACAAACGACTGTGCAGCTCAGTGATGGAAAATGGGTTTTTGTTTTTCGTACCAACTATATAAATAAAATGTACTTTTTAGACCTCCATGGTACCATTTTTAATATAATCATAAAACTTTACTACAAATTTACTTTATCGAAAATTCGATATATCTTATAGCAACATTATTGCGTTAATTGTCGCGATTATCTAAAAATATTCTTATTTATGAAGTATCGAGTCATTTGCGAAAAGTTAACCTTGGTAAATATATATTTCCAAAATAACTAGAATTATTATTGTAAGAATAAAACAAATAGAAGAGTTAACTTCTAACGATTTTGAAATCCTGATTAACTACATTTTAAGCTTTATAGCCTGTTCAGCCAACTCGAACGATAACGTTCGCTTAGATAAGACTTAAGACACAAACTTGATTGTGGAATAAACAAACTTGATTGAGTAAAAAAAATAGATACGATAAAAAGTTTGTGTCTTAAGTCTTATTTAAGCGAACGTTATCGCTGAACAGGCTATTAGTTTTAGAATTCAGCCTTAAAATCATTTAATGTAAATGAATATGTCAAAGACTCACATTGTTCGATAATTCAACCAAAAATTTATTGTAATAATCATCTTATAGATGCATATTTAAAGATCAAATTGATATCAGCTCCAAAATGTTCATGAAATTTAATAAAATCTCTTTTGCTTGCACTATTACACAAATAGTACCTTACATATATGATATACAGCCATCTCACAGAATTTAATTCCATTCGGAAGTGGAATTAATTCCATTTTTTGCTTCTATAGAAAAAGCAAAACGAAAAATTTGTACGGAATGAAACCAATTGTTCGTTTTACGTTTTCTTTGGAAGCAAAATACTGAAATAATTCCACTTCCGAACGGAATTAAATTCTGTGACATGGCTGATATTTATCTGTTTCATCTGAAATACAAAATTTTGATGCAACAGTATTTTGAAATTGTACCATATGACTCGTGGTAGTACCACGGTACCAAATGTGTTTAAAATGTATCAAAAAAAAAAAAAGTACAATTGTACCATGTTTGCCATCAGTGGTGCAGCTGTATACCTGGCTTTGAGTGGGTTGCTGCTGATTTAATCGTCTTTTTATAAACAATTTTCAGTGTTTGTTTGTATTTCCTTTTCAACATCCTTAGACTTTTCCTAAGAATTGTTAATACGCTTGTGTGTCAAAAAGGAAAAATACGTCATAAGTGTTGCTGAAGTTTACACTCTACAGCCTGTATTGTATGTATGTATGTACATATGTTTATTGTAGTTTTTATTTTTAATTTTTACACAAAAATTTCTAAATATTTTTTTACGGTTGGGTGCACCCAATACCACCATTAATTCAGTTTTCATTTCAAAATCTCTAAATATAACAAAAATTCTACTGTCGTTATTGTTTTTGTCATAAACATCATCATCTTCAGAGCATCCTAAATAAAGAATAGAAAAATCGTGAAAATTCGGTGTATGTATGTATGTGTGTGTGTTTCTTTTCCAATAAACTTGTGAATAATAAAGATCTAACAAACAAACAAGCAGCAAAAACAACAATTACTGCTACCACTTTGTAAATACATTCATTCATTTATACAGTCATGTGTTTGTATCTAGATATGTATTATTGGTATATCTCCACCATATAGCGTCTGCTTGTATGGCTCCAAACATTCTTTCATTCTTCATCATTCTTTTTTTTTTGGTTTTTCGCATACCCATATATTCATACATAAGTACATACATACATACATATATGTGTAAATAAACTCTTGGGAAGACAAAAAAAAAACGTTAAGAAAGAATGGAGGAAAAAACAAAGTTTTTTAGAAAGTTGTTTATGTGACTTGGCTAACATTATTTTTATTCTCCCTTTCTCTCTCTCTCTCTCACTCTCTCTCTGTGTGTCTTTATCAGGGTTGTCAGTTTTTTTTGAGCTTCGTCGCCAAAACGGATGTAAAAAATCGCCAAAATTCGCCAAAATCCGATTTTGTTCAGTTTTTAATTTTTTTTTATTATTTAAAAGAAATAAATTTTGTTTACACAAAAAAACCTAGTTCAATTTTTTAAGTCAAAAATCGCCAAAAATTAAGAAAAAACCAAAAAAATCGCCAAAAATATTTTTTTTTTTAGTTTTTGTTACATTTTTTTTTATTTAATTCATTAATTGTTACTTATTAAACAATATTTTAGTAAAACATATACACATTTATATCCGTTTTTGTATTTTTTACTATTTAAAAATTTTTAAAACTTTGTTAAAAGAGAGTTTTAAATTACATAAAAATGGAGATCATAAAGTTCGTAAACTTCATCCTCAGCGATTTCATTACTAGAGTCTTGACTTTTATACATAGTTGAGTTGAACTTTTTTATCATTTCATTAGTCGGTGTAAACGAATTGCAGCATAATTTGTTTACGTTCATATGATTAATTATTCTCAATAGAGCGTCTAAAAGCTCATATTGAATTTTATTACTTAGTCGAGTTTTTGTACAATTCATTATTGAAAAAAACCCTTTCAACGCAGACATTACTAGTTGGAACTATCAATATAGTAAGAACGGCCAAAGATATTTCCTTAAAATGCTACGTACCTGCTGTATCGTGATAATCAAACACTTTTGGCCAAAATTGAAGTAAATTTGTTGGAATTTCGTTATTAAATAATTATTTCAATTTATGAACGGAAGTTTTCTCTATTGAGTTTCATACACGCCTACTGCTACATTTGGATCCATAAATGGTCTTAATGTTTCTTGAACAACGCCAAATTTAGTTTGCGATAATGTATTCGCACACTTTGAAATAGAAAATTGTCCAAAAGCTTTAAAAAAGTTCATATTTTCTGGTAATCTGCTTATCATCTCTTTTAAAAGTTTTTTTAAATACACAAAAAAGTTTTCTTTAAGTACGATTATTTCTATTTCGCTCAATTTCGCATTTCTTAATTCTATTTCAAACTCTGCTCCAAAATCAATTGCATTTAGAGGCAAAAATGAATTTGAAGAATCAATAGCTGCATGTAAATCATTGAAAATTTTTTCATTGTTTTCAGTATTATATAAAACAGAAGGTTTGAAAACATAAGAAGTGTACAATACATTTGTTCATGCATGATTCCTGCATCCATGCTGTCCGATTGAAATTCCAAATTCAGATGATTCATTTCGTTGACAATTGGATTTATAAAAACCAAAAAAAGACGATTTTTTTCATCACATAATTCATTATAGATGTTTTGGTGAAAATCGCCAAGAAAATCGCTAGTGATATCAAAAATCGGCAAAAAATCGCCATGTCGCCAAACGAAAAATCTCGACGCCAAACACGTTTCAAAATCGCCACGTTTGGCGAGAAATCGCCATATCTGACAGCCCTGGTCTTTATTTGTAATTCTCTTTATTACAGCTTTATTTGTCAGCGATGTCAATTTGGTGCGTTTCGCATAATTGTTGGTGCTTTTTTAAACTTTTTTGTGCGAAACATTCCTTAGTTGGTGCGCGGTGCGCTTTTTTTTAATTCCGATGCGTTTTTTAATTTTCCGACAATGTGATGAAATCTTTATTTTTACTGATTTTTAATTGCAGTTTTTTAAAAATTCATTATTATGAAATCTATACGATGAAAAAGCACCCTATTAAATAAATGTATTTTAAATACGAATGTATGATAAATGAATACGTACTATGAAATACGTCACATGGAGGTTATTACTAAAGGTGAATAGGATGAAAATCTTTGTTTGAAAATAAAATTAACATTTTAAACATGGAAATAAAAATTCTTGTATAGCCTGATGGTTTGGTCTACTGAACTGTAGACGAACAAGCAGGGTTTGAGTCAAATAGAAGTATGTACTTAAAATAAAAAACAAAAATAATTTAAAAAAAATGTACTGAAATTAGCCCTATATTACCACTTAGTACTTCAGTTGCGAATAGCATATTGTGAATTAAAATTTGAGTGGTTAAATGCTTTTTTTATCTTTATTAATTCGTGTATTTTTTTTAAAGAGAAGTAACACTCAGGCAATTAATATGTATATATATAATTGTGTTTCTTTCTTTGGAAAGGGGATAGATTGAAGAAGTAAAGGTGGTGAAAGTATAAGAAAGCTTTATATCACAACTCTGCAATTGCGCATTATGTTTGTTTTAGTTCAGCATTGCAGCGCCTCTGGTGGTGAGTAGGCGCATTATTTTTTAAAGCTTGATTTTATAGCCTTTATTTAATTATTTTACTTCGGTGGCGTTTGAATGATATACCACCGAAGGCGGACGCTGTGATAAATATTAGTTAGTTATGATGGATAGAAAGAAAACTAATAATTATCAGAAACTGATGTTGTTTGAGTGTCAGCGGCTGGGAATCGAACCCTGGCTACAAATACCAACTCATGCTTAATGATCAAATGCGCTAACCAATTAAGCTACAGCACCCTCAAAAGGCTTTTACTATTAATCTCTGATCTCTTTTTAAATAGAATTTATAAAATTAAAAAAATGTAAAATTAAGTCATGCAAAAAATAAATTCTAATTTCTAAACATTTTTTTTTCCTTAAATGGCGCGTTTTTTTGTCCATTTTGGTGCGTTTTGATATTTCAAAGTTGACAACGCTGTTATTTGTAGTCGGATAATGCCAGATAACTTTTTGCAAAAAACCGAAATTTTCTTTTTAAACTACAAGGGGGTTTTTGTGTAATACGATTCGAAAAGAAAATCGTTTGAATTTGTATACTTTTTATATTGTATTTCGTAAGCTTTTGCTTTCGAATCGAAATACACAATAACCCCCCAGAGAACTGCAATATTTATTATTGATAAAATCTGTTTTTGGCCGTCTTTTTACTAAAGTAAAGTTTAGATATACTCGGCTGTGCCGTATCTTCAATACCCATCACCAATATTTAGTGTATCGATAGCGATATTTTTGTTATGCTCTCGCTAAGAGTAATCAGTTTTAATTTGGGTTTTAGATTTTACTACCTATTGTTAGGCCTAATACTATGTTTCCACGACGACTTGAATCACCTGTTTCGCCTTCTGAATCATGTTTATGAATCATGCTGTTTACATGACTAATAAACTTGATTCGATTTGACAGTTGTCTTTAATAAACAAACAGAATAAATAAAAACAGAATTTACAATTTGTGGAAAATAATTTTTTTTAATGGACAAACAAAAGTGAGTGGAAATTAGTTAGCTTATTTGAAAAAAAAACATACATACATTCGTACGTATTTACTTTCTTTACTTCCAACAACAAGAAAATAATTTGCTTTGTTTACAATAATATTAAATTTTTACAGCTAGTGCAGATAAACTTGCGATAAAAATTAGAGAAGAGTGCAATTTTTCGTGCTTCGCAAGTAGATTCAATATGAATCTACTTGATTCGCTCTTAAAATTTTGTATGGTGAAGCAAGTTGTTTCGCACATGATTGGGGTGTGAAGCATGAATAGAGAGCGAAGCATGTACCGTGGAAACATAGTATAAGAAAAAATAAATAAAAAAGTATGCAAAAAATATCGGTATTTATAACTATATATCTATTTAATAAATATATTATACTGTGAGCGACAAAATAAAGTCAACACCACATACTATTAAATGAAATGTTTAGTTATATTAATATAAATAATATTATATTATAGGTAGAAAATTATATTGCATTTTTATAAAGTTATTTAAGAATTCACAACAAAAAGAAACATAAACAAAACCGTATACAAATTTAATTGAATTATTGATAAAATATGTAGAACCATAAAGTAAACTGTGGCATCTTTCTTATTCAAAAAGCGCTGTCATTCCCCAAGTAGCAGACTCGGAAAATCATTATAAACTTGCATATGGTACATGGGTAACATAGAAAAAGTAAATCCATGCGTGAAATAAAAAAAAAATATAAACAAGTTCCAAACACAATAAATACCGTAAAAATTTTACCTAATGCAAAAAGACCAAACCAACATCAAGTGCTGTAAAAATAGCTGCAAATGTTACGAAAACTTCTGCAAAACCTGTAAGCGCGAGTACGATTAGAAGCTCTTAGCATCAAAATGGACTACTTGGTAGAGTGCCACCTAAGAAGGCCTTTAGATCAAAGAACAACCAAATCAAACGTTTGAATTTCGCAATAAATCTTTTCACCGATAAAAGTAAGTTTAAGATATTTGGTGTAGTAATAAATATGTTACCAAGACGGTAAAACATGGCGGCGGCTCAGTAATGATCTGGAGTTGTATGGCGGCATTATTAGCCGATAAACTTATATTTATAGAATACACAATGAAAAAGAAACTCGATATTTTAAAAAAACAATGTAGCCCCTAGTCTAGAAAAATTACAACTAGCACAGAATTGGATTTTCCAACAGGAAAGCATACCTCCAAAATTGTAAAAGAGTGATTTAGATCATCCTCCGCAGTGCATAGACTTCAATCCAATTGAGCACCTGTGGGAAAATCTGGACAAAACAATTAGGCAAAGATATGTTTCTTGCAAGAATGCATGGAAGAAAAGTTTGATTTCACTAAAATGCCCAGAACTACAAAGAAAAAAGTGCTTGCTGATCTAATCAGACCGCTAAAAAATTGTATTGTATGACAGATGGCGTATCTCATTTAGTAACTTAGGTACATGTCTGTCATTTTTGTGCCAACAAAACGTCAAGTTACTTCTTTAACTTAAAAAGTAATGCCGCTGAAGCACGCCAATAGCTCACCGCAGCCTTTGATGAAAGTGTTCCATCGATTTGAATGTGAGGGATATGGTTTATGCGCTTCAAATGTGGTGATTTTGACACGGATGACAAAGATCGCCCAGGCCAGCCAAAACTGTTTGAAGACCAAAAATTGGAGGCCTTACACCATAAGTATTGTTGTCAGACTCAACTAGAGCTTGCAAAATCATTGGCAGCTACTCAAACAGCATTTTCAAAATGTTTGTGTGCAGCAGGACTCTTACAAAAGCAGGAAAATTGGGTACTATATGAATTGAAGACGAGAAACCTTGAAAGACGATTTTATATAAAAGGAAATGGATCCATTATTATTTAAAGCTCGCCAACGATGGTAATACATGTATGTCATAATGACCAATACTGCAACGAACATAGACATTATGACACACATAGGATTCATGGACATAATGACACAATAAAATATCGCAAAATGTTTACGAGTATCACAAAGTCCATGCATTGATAATATCCGGAAAAATCTTTACATTTTTTACCTTTTTAAAGAGAACTCAAAATTTAATACGCACCAGAGTAAGCAGCTATTCATTCGAACGAAGGTCATCTTCTACTGAAAACCATATTATATATTTCAATATTTTTTCCATAATGAACACGATAGTACGTCCATGGAAATTATGACAATTTTGTATGCGACATAAAGTTCTTGGATATTATTTCTTTCTTGTAATTCATTATTTGATGTGCCTTGCCACTGTCTTCTTTTAAAAGATGAAGTCTTTAAAGCCTTTGGAGTAAAATTATACTTAAATATAATCAGTATTTTGGATGCCGTAAAAATCTTTTAGCATTTATATTTTTATTGCTAAAAATTCTGTTAGGTCTAAACTCCTCAACTAAACTTACAAAAGGACCAATCATATGGACCCAAGTGAGCTGTGCACTTTACGGCAGCCTGCTTACCTAACCTAACTCTCAATGAGTTATTCAATTCATTACTTGTAACTACTTTTTGTGATATTAATGTAATGATATATTTTTAAACGATTGTGGTAGGTACGTACTTCTCCCCCCCCCCATGTTAAAATAATGAATTAGAATGCTATTGTGTAAGTAGGTTTTAAAATGCCAGAATTTAACATTTTAATTAATTTCTGCTGGTTAGACAAAATATTTTTGTCAAACAAAAACCTAACAAAAGTTATGTTGCAACAACAATTGAAATACCTAGTGAAAAGATTAAGTAATTTAACATTAATTCTACAATCCCCAAAATACAATTAAAAACCCCCTTCATGTGGTAACACACTGACATGTCTCTGACAATCTCTTATGCTCTCGTTCGTTTTCTCTCTCTCTTCCCACCCCCCCCCCCCTTTTGAGACAACATTAACTTAATATGGTGTTAAATGAAATTGTTGCTGCTGCCATTTGTGCTGTTGTTATTGTTGTCATTCTTTTACTTCATTAAATAATTTTTCTGAATTGTTAAAAATATTTCTTAAGAATTTGTTGTTGTTTGCCTACTGGTATTTCAAAAAGGAACTGCTTTCCATTAACTATTGAAATGAGGAAATGGTTTGCCCAAATTGTTAAAGAAATGTTGTTTACAACGAAAAATTTATTTATAGGGTGTTTTTTTTAGACGTCTAAAACTTTAAGTTGGCAACACATTTTTTAACTGGCGGCTATTTTGTCAGCTGTTAAGTGTTGTTTAGTATTTATTTGGGTTTGGCATTTCAACATGAATAGACTGACGCCTGAACAACGCTTCCAAATGGTGCAAATTTATTTTGAAAAAAAAAAAAAAATCACGAGAAGGATGAATTTTTTAAATTGACCTGAAATTTTCTTTATTCGAAATTCTTCTGGCATTATAATTGAAATATGACTTTTTGCATATGACTGGCTCGGACGAAGTCTAATCTGACTTTTACAAACATTTGTGGCTGTATATCGGCAATAACGCGGCGAATGTTGGCCTCCAAGTGATCGATGGTTTCGGGCTTATCGGCGTAGATCAGCGACTTCGAACATAAATCACCTGACAACTGACAAAATGGCCGCCAGTTAAAATAGTGTTGCTAACTTAAAGTTTTATACATCTAAAACAAACACTCTGTATTACTACAGATTTTTATGTTTATTTAAATACGCAAGTAGGAATTATATTTTTTGTATTCAAAATAAAATCAGTATTTATGCAGCTGCTTTTTTAGGTATGATATTCAATTGATTTGTCTAGATACAAGTATGAGATACTCCAATACCCATAACAAATTCAGTATCTGTGTTGCTGTGTGTATATACTTATATACATATGTATGTATATGGGTATGACTAATAAAAAATTGTTTTGGGTTTTTCTGTGATTTTTTTTTTTTTGTTGTTCCTCATTGTCATATTGTTAAGGTATGGTCACACATGGTAAATATTTACTCAAAAAAGCGTAACCACTTGTTTTAGTACAAATATGTTTGACGTTGTTTACTCTTACAAGAGCTTTGCAAGATTAAACAGCATCAAATAAAATAAGACAAAAAGTTTTATTTTAGTTTTTTAATCAATAAACGAGTTCAAAAATGCATATTTTATTTAGTGGTTACGTGTTTTTCGGCAAATATTTGGCAAGTGTGATCATACCTGTAGTCAGGGCTGCCAGATGAATTTCGGAAATAATCGTCAAAATCCCGATAAAAAAGAAAAAAATCGTCATTTCGAATTTTAAAAATCGTCAAAAAATCGGAAAAATAAAAAGTCACTCTTTCTAATAGTATTTTGAAATCTTTATTAAAACGAAAACATAAAAATTAAATTTTATATAGTCTCTTGTACAATACATATCAAAATACGTAAATTTTAACTTTTTACATAACAAATCACAAAAAATTTTATGTTAAACACAACTTGTGTAATATTTAATATCTTAGTCCATTTTCACTTCTATAATTCTCACTCGTCAAGGCAAGTATTTTTGGAAGAGAAGGGAAATAAGAACAAAAGTGGTACAAACTTGACGGTACTGTCAATTTTCTTATTTCCTTTTGTTTTTTTCATGCATGTTGATTTACATTAAAAAGTACGAAAATTGAACTGACATGTTTGATGAAATGGCAAATTCAAAAGAGAATTGAACAAAAACTGGTCTGCTAAAACTGAATAGTGTGAAACAGTATTTTATAAATAAATTGTTGAATTCAGCATATTTTATTAATTCAGGTTAAATTACAATGTCAAAACAATTTATTTTATTAAGTTTTAAATAACATTTTGAGTATAGAATTCAACATATTTTCAAAGAATTCCGTATTTTTGTTATTTAAATTTATTCGGCTGAATATGCTTTCGACGTTTTGTTAAAATAGGAGAAGTTTTTGTAGAAGAATTTCCCCGTGGAAATTCAGAAATTGTTTCCTCTTAAAATTTTAGTTCATGCAATTCAGTATTTAAAATTGATTTTTATGTTTACACATAAATAAGTAATTTCGACTATCCTGTCTCAATATTATTTGCAATTATTTTACTTGAACTTAACAACAATAATTAAGAAAACACTACTATCACTTAGTTTTGTTTTTGAAATAGTTGTTGTCTCAAAAAAGAAAGAATTTGGTAACAAAAACATTAATAAAACTAACAATTTATAGAAAATTTTAATAATTCAGGAAATCGTCATTTTCAATGAAAAAATCGTCAAATCGTCATTTTGCTATTTTTGAAACCAAAAATCGTCAAAATGACGATAAATCGTCAAATCTGGCAGCTATGCCTGTAGTGTAGTTTTAGTTGTTGTTATTGTTATGTTAGATTAATTATTTAACTTTATCACAATTTCAAATGAAATCGCAAATCAAATACATATAAATTAAACTCTTTACGGGTAGAGTCAAAAAAAAAAACAGCAACAACGCCAATAACAATGAAGCAATTGTATTATTAATTGTCGATATTAGATTTTAAAGCCAAGCAAATAGTTTTAATATTTGTTTATAAAGTCTGTTACTTAAAGGAAAATTTATAAGCTATTTGCTGTTGTTGTTGTTGTTCTTGTTTGCTTATCCAGCAGGGGATTTCCAGATAATATCATCTGTCACCTACATAAATACTCTCATTTAGACTATGTCAAATACACACGCAAACTTACCGGGACACATACAAAATTCCTATTAAGTTACACAATTTACAAATTGTGTCAATTCCGTTTATTTAATAAAGTGTAGATAAGACATTTCTTTTGTTTCTTTCACTATTTTTTTTCATATCCATTTGATTTTACTTGCAAGTGACATTTAATTACATGTTTGATGAAGTTTTGTCTTAATTTTTACAACAACAATAAAAACTTGCGTCAGGAAGAAGCTGTTAACATAAATGTCTCGTCTATCAAACACATATTGAATTAAGTAGATGATCAAATTGTCACACAGATATTATTATCGTTTGGATTTAGTAAAAATGCTGTTAAAGTATTAAAAGAAAACTGAAAAGTTGGCAAAAGTTTTGACACTTTTTATAACGCATAAAATAGTCAATATTCCAACTTAATATTAATATTTGTACCTTTTTCTAACTGTTTAGTAAACAAAGTTAAAACAGGGGATAAATGTATGATGAATCTTTTAGAGAATTTTTTTATTTGTTTTTTGTTTTTATTGTTTGCAGATCACAGTTGACTGTTGTCATACTGCCAGCTTGTTTGTTTGTTAAGTATTCTTTGACAATTTCTTACAGAAAGTCTCACACGGCAACAACGTCTATATGAACTATTCAGCTGTACATATTAGGAAAATCGAAATCCCGATCCCGAAAATCCCGGGATATGTTTTAAAAAATCCCAGGATTTTTCGGGATTAATAAATCCCGAAAACTAGTATTTGTTTACAAAGTAATTAATGAAAATTTTAATTTTACAAAAGTATATCGAAGAAATAAAGGTGAAAGTATTTAAATTCATTTTGGATTGCCAAATTCGAACGCACTATTTGATGTGTCTACAGTTTTTGCAATTTAGAAAATCCTATATAAAAAGCTTTAATTGATTTGAAAGCTCAACAGATGATGAATTTGTTTTACTTAAACAAGTAGTCATTTTAAATCCGCTTAAAGTAGCAAACGAAGTCCTTTTTCGCAGTGATGTGAATATCTGCTGATGTTGCACTTTTATTTATGTGTTAAAAAGTGATCCTGTGAAATCTCTCCTTTAAAATAAACCAAGGAAGAAGGGTGATTTACTCAACACTTTTAAATTTTTGAAAAAAAAAAAAAAAAAAAAAAAATGAAGAGTAAATTTGATAATGAGATAGAAATGTTTGTTATTAGAAATGAATTAAAAAATCGTTGTTTGCAAAACGAATGAAATAATGAATGTAGCAAAAAAAAAAAAAAAACATGATGCAAATTGAAACGTCGCAAAGTGAATTAAGATTTTCTATGTAAAGATCGAAAATAGGTTCCAGGGTTACAAAAATTCTAAGTCGTCCGCTTTATTTTGCAAAATGTTGGTCTAATGTTTGGTGAACAGCTTTTTTTTCAACGTAAAATAAATTTCCTTGTAGCAATTGTCTGTAATACTACAACTAGCATTATCGTTGGATAATCCTTTACTCTCTTTGTCATCAAAAGCAAAAAGCTTTTGTCTTAGCTTTACTTAATAATATTCTTTTCCCATAGATTTTGATTTTCAATTCAATTAGAAAGCGATTACTCCATTTCGATCATCAAAGCACTTCTTGTATGGGTCATCGCATCTAATGATGTTGCAGATTTTGCAAAAATTTAAAAAAAAAATTAAAAACTCAAGCCCAAAACAACGCAATTTCGAAAATCTAACGACACACAGTGAAAATTAATGCTTATTAAGCAGCGAAGTAACTTCGAAAAAAAAACGCTAAACGAAACGACGCAAAGCGAGGTATTGGTGTAATTGAAATAAGTACAAGCCCCCAACAACACCTAATAATGTCTGTAAAAATGTGGAATAAAATATTGAATACGAATTATTTTTTTCGGAGGTTGAGAAAGGATTGTTTATGCAATCAAAATACAAGAATTTGCTAACAATTTTACCCACAAACAATGCAAACGATGTCCTTCGTCAGCCTTATATATTGGTAACAAAATTAAATCAAGATTCTGTTTACTATAGATATCTTAATATTTTTAAGAAGTTTTATCGTTCAATAATAGTCTGTTGCTTTTAAAGTAATATAGAAGTTAAAGGCTAAATGACATATTATATTTGTCAATCTAACATTTCAATATAATTTATAATTTCTTTTTTCAAGCAATAAGGTCACTTGAATTTTATATAAAAACTAGCTAAAACCCGGTGTGCTTCGCTACCCGTATCGTAATGAAATAAGGGTTTCAAATGTATACAAATTTTAACATTTACTTAATATTGTTGCTAGTCAGCGCATTGGTGTCCTAAATATTAATATTGATAGCTGATATAGCTTTCTTTATATATAATTTGTCATCATATCTATGGGAGGTGACACGCCCACTATTGATAGTCCGCCCATTCTTGTCCTAAATATTAATATTGATGGTAAAATAACTGTACCATATATCTTATTGTATACCATATATTTGATATTTTTTTTTAATTATCATAATATGGGAGGTGCCACGCCCCCTGTCGCTACTACTCCCATTTTTTCCGCAAATATTTAAATAAACAATGGAATTGCTCATGCAATAATTTGAGTACTATAGCTATTATAGTTTCCCAAGTATTTTTAAAATTAACTTTGTATGGGAGGTACCACGCCCACTTAAAAATTCAAAAACAAAAAGTTGCCTATAGCTCCTTCCAGACATACAGAAATATACTGTGAAAATTTCAAGCAAATCGGTTCAG
This sequence comes from Bellardia pandia, assembly GCA_916048285.2. Taxonomy (NCBI): domain Eukaryota; kingdom Metazoa; phylum Arthropoda; class Insecta; order Diptera; family Calliphoridae; genus Bellardia; species Bellardia pandia. The sequence goes on from OU696529.1 coordinate 49,454,227, forward strand.
CCGTTTAGCCGTCTATACCCAGTAAAAAATATATGGATTAATCCATAATCGAGCAATAAAGGAGTAATGACTTGTTCATCCATTTGGAGTAATAAGCGAGCTATCAAAACTTTTTTTGTTTTGTTGTCTATGCCTCGCTTAATACTCCAAATGGATCAATGAGGGATGTATCAGTTCGTTTTGGTTTTTTTTTTCTTTGACATAACTCTAAAATATTTTCGTTTTATATCAAAATCAGACAATTTTTTGCACGGAAAACTTTCTATATTCAGTGGGATTCGTTGCTATTTTTCATTGCTGTTAAAAAATCTCCTCAATTCCCTCAATTAATTTCCGGTGATGCCACTCAAATTCAAGAAAACGGGATTGCAAATTTCATTTCCGCCGTTGCTATTTTTCGAGGCTTTCTTGTTTTTGTAAAAAATAACCAAATTTGTATTTATGCTCTTTTAGGAGACAAAAATGATTACTCCCTTTATGCTCTTTTAGGAGACAAAAATAATTACTCCCTTTATGCTCTTTTAGGAGACAAAAACGATTACTCCCTTTATGTTCTTTTAGGAGACAAAAACGATTACTCCCTCTGTCGTCATTTTTAAGATCAAAGGGAGTACTCCATAAGGAGCTTAAAAGGAGTACTCGTGTCGGCGGACATGCTGTGTTAAAAATCCTATGAGGTTCGGAGTTTTATGGAGAAATCCATTACTTGCAAAGGAGCGCTCCAGGATTACTCTTTGGATGATCCTATTTTTTACTGGGTAGATCCCAAACTAATAATAATAAACATACATACATACATACACACAATCACTTTTATATACATATATATAAAAGATAGATTATAGATTATAAAATATTATATATTATAAAATATTGCAAAAGGTCAAATAAACGAACTAGATAATTTCAATATAATGTTATTATGTTTTTTATTTATTAAAAGTTTTTAAACTTTTAATCAATTTATAAATTATAGCTTTGAGGACAGAAAATGTTTGTTTTCAAACATATTTATATTTGGCATAAGTAACTTTTTTGAAATAAATAGTTTTTATCATGGTGTAATTATACAAGGTGAGTGCAAATCGGCAACAAATACAACACAATACAGAAACAACAAGCATTTTGTTTGTGTAAAATAATATGCTACTGTCAAAAACAATTGAAAAAGTATTACTTTCGACATAAGTAAATTGTCAACAAATTCAGTCAGCTGTGCTACTGCACTCACCTTGTATAGTTACACCATGGTTTTTATTATAAATAAACCAATTTGATTTAATATGACACAAAAATGCCGAAACCCCGGGATTTAAAAAACCAGTACCATTTGGTATTCCTAGTTTGCATCATCAACCTGCCGACCTCACTATTGCCAATTGAAAGATACGCGATCGAATAGATCACAACCAGTCTTTAGCGATTTTTAAGCAATGCTAGAAAGAATGATGGGAAATTCGACATTCCGAATAAAGCTTCTACAAAGTAGTCACGGTTAGCATTGAAATGAAATTATCTTTAAAATGTAAATGTCGTAGAGATTGTCTTTTCAGGTCATCATAAAGATTCAAACATCCAAGATATTTTTGTTTAAAATTAAAAAAATTAAAATTTAATTAAAATTTGAAACAAATCATCCTATATGTTTATGTTCACCTTAAATAGCCTATGTGAATAAGCCTCAGACTTTTGACAGCTCTTAAGAACTGTGTGAGAACTTATTGTGAAAAATTCTTGCTAAAGAGAAGACAAAAAATCAGTTTTATTTATACCAATATAAAGTAGAAATAATAGCATATGATGTCGGGCAAATGTCAACCTCTAGCACGTGGAACTGATGTCCGCTTTTTGCATAAATTTGTAAAACACATTTTGCAAAAACGCTCGTCTCGTCAATACAGAGTCTAATTTCATGTTTCAGGGCATCAGCTGAAACCAAAGATCACTGATGTCAACATTAGCCAATAGTAGCCTGTTTTTTTATTGCAACTTTCATTATTATACCCTTCAACTTCATGAGAAGAGTATACATATATAAGTTTGTCATTCCGTTTGTAATTTTCACAATATAATTTTCCGACCCTATTAAGCCATGTCTGTCTGTCTCTTGAAATCAATTTTCTGAAGTCCCCAGATATGTTCGGGATCCAAATCTTTAATAATTCTGTCAGACATGCTTCCGAGAAGTTTGCTATTTAAAATCAGCAAAATCCGTCCATAAATAACGGAGATATGAGCAAAAATCCGAGATAAGCTCTGAAAATGTCATCAAAAAAACTAAGTGTTAATATTGTTACGAATAATTTCATCAACAGATGGCATTGATCACACAAAGTGTATTAATATTGTTACGAACCAACTCATCGACAGATGTTTATCGACATAATTATGCATAATATAACTATGCATCCACAACAAAGGTGAAGGGTATATAAGATTCGGCATAGCCGAATATAGCCCTCTTATTTGTTTTTTAATTATTTTTCGGCAATGAAAGCGAGTTGTTCTCCCATGTAATGCTGCATTTTTAGTGACACTAAACTGTTGGTCGACAACAAATATTTTCTTGCTTTTGCTTGCTTGAAAGCTACTCGATTTTTAACTACCAAATATTTGCAGACTTAATTATTTTTCCTATTTTACATATTAAGTAATTATGCCAACATTTCTGTCATAAATTAACTAATAAATTTTCTTGTTATCTGCATAACATGTCCTAACAGCAATTTAATCAAATTAAAAATTTATTGCCCAAATGTATGTATGTGTGTATGTAAAATTCTAATATTTCGTCTCTGCTGGTAAATTAATTATTAACCATTTATAATTTTATATTCTTTGCAGAATAAGCTAAAGTAAATATTAACCAACATTGACGTCCAATATTACTCAAGAGTGGAGGAAACTAAAAGACATCAACAGCCAACTTAAATCTAGCCCAATACCCACCATACCATAAACACAAGCAGACAAAGAAAACCCCATTCTAATAACGCCAGTTAAAAAATACAAAACTCAAGAAATCAGCCAAAAATATACAAGAAAAAAACAAAGAAGAAATTTATGCCACCTAAGCAAAACAATTAAACACAAGCAATAAAGAAAAGAATAACTAAATAAGCAAATTTCAGCGGCAAAGAAAGAAAAGTGGTATTTTGTCTATTCGTTTGGAGAAAAATACAAACATTGCAACGAAGAAAAAATATTGTCTTGCTTCGTACCCAAAGGTATAAAAAGTTATTGCACTGGCGGCTCATTTCCATCATCACAATCAAACTACCCAACACCACCACCATCATCAACATCAACAACGTGCTGGCACTGGCGACATCGTTCCGAACAGCACAGTGCCCAACGTTATTATGGAGGGACCAGAGGTGACATTTCTCTTTCAATTTGGCAGCATACGTGATGCAGTTTCAGTAGCTGCCAACGTTTTAACATTGAAAACACTCAAGGATTTGGCATGTGAATTTATCAATACAAAGGTGAGTGAACAAGAGCAGCAGGGAATTGCTGAAGATTTACTACCAATACTGATAGTACATGACTATACCCTATGCTGATGACAATAATGATGATGACAATGTCAATGATAATGTTGTTGTTGTTTGGTTGTTTGTGTTGACATTTAAGTCATCAAAGTTTTTGCAAATATTTACATGTCCTCTTTCTGTGTAATAGTTTGTATATTTATTTACATACTCCACTTTAGTACATACGAGTATTTGCAAAAGTAGAAAAAGTTAATTAGTTAATCAACTATTACCACCCCTGTACAATGTTGTAGATGTGTTCTTTCTTTTTCTGTTTAAGGGTTTAATTTAACTCTGTACGAGTATTTACTTTTACTTACTCTTCATTCATTATGTGCTAGATATCCTTTACATGAATGGAATTTAAAGTAATAAGTAGTATTGAGTATGTATTAGTGTGTGAGATCCACACCAATGGTGAATTAGGTAAAAAAAAAAACCTTTATCTCGTCTACGAGTATGTAATAATTTAGAGGCATTCTATTCCTGTGTCTGATCTTATATCTAATGAATTTTTATTATTTAGGCCAGCCAGTGACGAAGAAAAATGTTTGACCATTGTTGATTGCATATAGATATTAAGTAGACATTCTTCCTTATTGTCTTCGGCTCAGATCCTTTGTATCCCTTCTTCTTAGTGCAATATAGACACTATTATTAAATATGTTGAGGGCTAAGGGGTTTAGGTGTACTTCAAGCTTTTTTAAGTGTTTTTCTTCATTTTTTGGATCTTAGTTTTTACCAAAGGCATGTTTAGGTCTTTATAAATATTCGAATTTTTTATATACCAGGGGGCAATTGTGATCATTCGTAGCAATTTGTTTTGGCGTCTTTAAATTCTGTCTACATTTGAAGCTGGGGCTGTTCCCCATAGCTGGATTCCAAAGGTTTTATGTTTGAGTTTTATGATTGAGTTGTAAAGCAAGAGTTTGCAATCTAAACTAAAGCTGGATTTACACAATTGAAATTTTCTTCAAAATTGCTCTTCAAAATGCTTCAAACTCGTGTAAACAGCAAAAGTTCTTCAAAATTTATTTATTTAATAGTTATTAATAGTTTAAACCCCTTATTTATTTAATAGTTATTAATAGTTATTAATTTTGAAGATCTTTTGCTGTTTACACGAGTTTGAAGCATTTTGAAGAGCAATTTTGAAGAAATTTTCAATCGTGTAAATCTAGCTTAAGCTTAGAGTTTCTGTTAATGAGCCAATTGATTTGGATTAATTTCAATTTCATTTGAGTCAATTTTGCATCTATATTGGATTTCCATGTAAGGCGACGATCGAGGTGTATACCGAGGTATTTAACTTCGGATTGTTGTTTTAGTGCTTGATTATTGATATAAATAGGAGAGCATGATTTTCTAAGCAATGTAAAAGTTATGTGTGTGCAGTTCTGCTCATTAACTTTTATCCTTCATTGCTTTAACCAGTTTCTAATTTAAATATCTGATTTTGTAGGTAGCGAGATGCTTCTTGAGGGGTTTCATGAACGCTTAGAATTGCATGCATCTCTTTAATCTTTAATATATTTTTCTAATGGTCATAAGTTTATTGCCTAAACTTTATTTTTTCATCTGAAAAACTTAAAAACGAATAACTTTTTTGATTTATACTGTCGAACTACTGATAATGTATACTGCTAAGCTTTTTAACAAATTGTCTAAAACAAAGGTTTTTCAAGCAGTTCGCAAGAAAGTAAAACCAGAAACAATGACACTATTTGATCGGTGTTTAATATTTTGGTCATCTGCAGAGTTCAAAATGCACCATTAGAAATAGGTTTCGGGAAGCTGGCTTGAAAGCCCATAGTCCTAGGAAACTATCTTTACTGAGCAAACCTAATGTTAAAAATAGGTTGTGTTTTGCGAAGAAATATCTACAGCGGCAAAATTGGAAACATGTGCTTTGGCCAGATGAAACGAAAATTAATTTGTTTGTTTTTGATGGTAAATACTTGGTTCGCAGACCAAATAATAAATAATTTGTGACTTGGTATACCCAAATAACCATGAAGGATCGTGTTTCTTTTTCATCTTCATAGAAAAATGTGCTCTGTAGATTATGTAAAATTATTCCAAAATCAAATGCTATCCTATGCCAGAGAAGGAATGCCGCTCCTTTGGAAATTCATGCATTCATTCCCAAGCACATTTCCAAGCTGATTATGACTTGTTTTAAACAAAACAAAGCCCATTTTATGGAATGGCCGTCACAATATCTAATATTTAAACCATGTTGTTTGGGGAAACAGTATTTCATCTTCTCTGTGAATGTCTGGCTCTTTAAAACTCTAGAATCAAACTTGTTAACAATCATATACTAAACAACCTAACAGAGACATCAAGTATTAGATGGTGCGATTTCATCGGATACCGGAACGCAACAAGTTGGATATAGTACCCATTATATACTAGCATCTGGAAAAGATCTAGTACTATCATCCGTTCAACGAGTGGTGTGGTAGTTTTCAAAACGGAATCAGGCAACCACGTAAACCAACCAACCCTGTGTGGGGAGCTCCAAAAAATAAAATAGCGACATGTAAACCTACAAACAAAAACGTTATGCGGGAAAAATCAAGAATGAATGTTATTATGACTTATGGTTTAAACAAAGCAGAGTTCATGTTATGAAATGATCGTCACAATCTTTTATATTTAAACCATGTTGAACATATTTGAAGAGTTCTAAATGCAAGAAGGATTGTAATTCTCTAAACAAAAATGTTTGAAATTTCAATATGTCGACTGGACAAGAATATGTCTTCAAATTTGCTTATGTATATTCTCCATATGGTCTTAAAATAATCCAAATAGTTCATGGAATAATGAGAAGCACAGGTTGAGATGTTCGTAGATATCATCTTTAAGTTCCCTTATTAATTTCCCGAAAGCTAAGTGTTAAACTGTCTTAGATAGATCAAATTTTGAACAATTTTTCCAGATACAACGTTTAGATTTGTTTGTATATTATACAGTACTTTGGTGGATATACTTTTTTGATGTCATGTGAAACTCAGAGCCCTTATTATATTTACACGTTCCCAAAACAAATTATGGAAACAAATGTTCATAACGGAATATTAGAAGTTAGTTGACATTAGTTTTCTTCTTTACACTGAAAGTAATGTGAAATGATGGATTTCCTTGACTTTCACAATCTAGCTTCAACGCGCTACATAATAAAATGACTTTCTCTAACAACTTTTTTAGACAACAGACTAAAAAAAATGCATATTTTCTAAATTGATTTCTTATCGCACATATTCAATCACTATTAAACTTATATACATACATATGAACAGGAAGGTGGATGCATATTTTACTCTTTATAATTGAGTGTTCTTATAAATGTTAAAAAACAAATATAGCACAAAAACCAAACGTGTTGTCCTGTTTAAAATATGTAAATATGAAAATATGTATAATTTCATGTCAGACGTAATTTTGTGTCATACATTTTGTTTACACAGCAGTTGTAACTGTAGCTGCCATTGCTGTTGCTATTACAGTGCAAGCTCGGTATTCGCGACTAATTAAAAACCAGGCCAGTCGCCAAAACTGAATTTTCGCGATAACAGAACCAAAAATTTTATTGAAAAATTGTATGTAATTTTTAAAATTAAAGTTGTTTTTATTGATATACATATTTAGTACATTTTAAAGATTGTTAAAACAATTGGAGATTTTGAGATGCTTTTTTGGCAAATTATTTTTTAAAATAACAGCTGAATCACGTAGTTCATATAGTAAAGTTGTCGGCTTATCATTTTCCAAAGCCCATTGTATGCATATGTTTATCGATGTTATACAATCGTCTACTTTAATTTTGAATTCTACTTGACCACTATCGTATAAATTTTCCGATTGCGTATCTGATAATTTTATATGCTCCTCATTACTTTCCACTTGAAATTCTTCTTGCATCCAGTTGTTTATGACAGCATTCGTGAAAATATATTCCGTACGAATTTGAGCTACAAGTGTACCAATAGTTGAAAGATCTTCGTTTTCTTCCTGAATTATATTTTGTAAAATATTTAAGGTCATGTTATCCTCTTCACTCCATTAACTACCGAATTCGAGCAAGGCGTTCCACGATTTTCGGATGTTGGACACTGATATTTTATCCCAGGACGTAGCTAGAATCTGAACTGCATTTTTGAGATTGAAGTTTTTTAGTTTGAGCTCCAAATTTGTTCCCTTCTCGCCAAGCAAGTGGGTGAGCAGTTGTTTTTATAATTTAATTTGACTAAGTTGATAAGGTTTTTATCTAACGGTTGAATAAGCGCAGTGCTTTTTGCGGAACACATTTTTAAGCCAAAAACTCTCGAACCTAAAAATTTTTAATTATGAAGAACTTACTTTTACTAATTGCTAAAAATTAACTTACGTCGGGAACAAATTCGTGATGGAACCAGTTCTTGAATATAAATGATGTCATCCAGGCGTTATTACTGGAGTTGTATATTACAGGATTGTTGAAAAAGCATTTAAAGACGCGTGGGTTTTTCGATTTTCCAACAACCAACAATTTCAGTTTGTCAGTGCCATTCGCATTTGAACAAGGCAAAAAAAGTTATTCACTCTTTACATATTTTTCTTCCGGGAACCGTTTTCTCATTGCATGTGACAAGAGTGTGATTTGGAAGCATCCTATAATATAAACCGGATTCGTCGGCATTGTAGATTTGGTTAAGAGTCAACCCATGCTCATCAACGTAATCTTTAAACTCTTGTACAAATGGATCAATAAGATGAGGTTTCGAATACAATTTCTCGCCCGTAATTTTTAAAAATCGAATTCCATGTCGACGCTTAAATTTCTTTAACCATTTTTCACTGGCATTTAAAACCTGAATTGGTTTTATAAATTTTGAAATACAAATGACTTTTCTCCCTTTGTTTTACAAACCTCTTGTAAAGCATTTTTCCATTCTTGGGTACTCAGCTTTCTTTAAGGTGCAGCGTTTGCCAGGGCCAGTTTCTGTTGTATGTACGAACTTTTTTAATCAACTTTCTTGCTTTATAATGCGGTAAATCGAATATTTATGCAACTTGTAATTCATGCAAATTGAATTTATGGAATTTTCACTTTTAAATTTTTTTTAAATATCTAATTTTTGAGAAATCGTTGGCTTTAAAATATGTTGAACTTTTCCCATATTAAGAAATGTATTTATACAACAAATGACATGAATAAACTGACAAAATTCACGATCAAAATCATCCAAAAAGGTTAAGAAACCAAAAGACGGGGATTCACCTTCTTTGGTTATAGACATTGTAATCAAATTTAAAAAAAAAAAATAGATAAAAGTCGCGAAAATAGAACCCGTTTTTCGTAAATTGTCGCGATTATAGAACTTGCAATTTAAAAAATCAAGCCGTCGCGATAACCGGGCCGTCGCAATAATGGGTAGTCGCGAATACCGAGCTTGTACTGTATCAAGCATCTAACATTATTGGACAGTTGGTTCGTTGCTTGACTACTGAATACATACATACTCGTACATATTTCAACAACATCCCACGAGAATTGATGACATACATATGTACATACCTTTTACATAAATATGTATATGGGGAATGATACAAGTATGACAGTAATGTATACTCGAATAAGGAATGATTAAAAAGAAAAAACAAAGTGTTAACGTTAACCAAATAAATTGTAGTTAGAAAACAACAACCTACAGAGGAGCAGAGTAAAAACAGAAATGAGGAGAAGTTGTGTGGGAAGGAGAGAGGGAAATGTTTAAGGTTCTTTCATGCAGATGGCAGAGAAAATCCCATTTGACAGAAGCCACGTGGGTTAAATAAATTTACAAATAAGTTAATAGTAGCTTAATCAAAAAGATTGCATAGTTGAGAGGGGGAAAACCAGGAGAATTTAGGGTTATCTAAACTATGTATAACAATTAACTGAGTAAGTGGTTAAGAGTGTTGTCAGTTGATTATAAACTTTTCATTTTACAAATGGTGTAATTATATCAGGTGAGTGCAAATCGGCAATATATACAACAAATACAGCAAGAACAGGAAATAAATAATAAATAAAATAAATTGTTAATCAACCTTTTTTTATCAATTTTCCAATGGGAATTTGTAACTTTTTTTCTTTTTCCCCTTAAAAAATATTCAAAAACTTTTTCACTTGACAAAATATTTTTTCATAATAGCGCACAACAAAAACTAAACAACTTTGCACTCACATGATCATGGTCTAACTATACAAGCGAAGTGCAGTAGCACAGCTGACTGACTTTGTTTACAATTTATTTATGTCAAAAGTAATAGTTTTTCAAGTGTTTTTGACAGTAGTACATTATTTTACACAAACAGAATGCCTGTTGTTTCTGTAGTGTGTTGTATTTGTTGCCGATTTGCAGTCACCTTGTATAGTTACACCATGCACCTGATATAATTTCACCATGATGTCACTTAAAGCAGGCTCTTTTAAATAATTTTAAATATATAACAATACAAATATTTCGAAATTGATCCTGATTAGAGTTTTTTTACCCGCAGTTTTTCGCTTTCCGGGAAAGCGGGAAAACTTTTTTTAATTTACCGGGATCCCGGGATCCCGCTCCATAGAAAAAATAAAACGTAAATTTGTCTTTATGAAAAATCTTTTATTAAAAAACGTGAGGGAAAAACAAGGTAAAAATACTTAAATACTACAAAAATTAGTTTTAATAGAAAGAGGAACTTGAATTATTACATTACGCTTTTAAATGGAAATGTAAATTTCTTATACTAGCTAAAAAAGAAACATAAACATAACAATTTATTTCATAAAAAAATAGTAAAAAAAAACAAATTCAGGTACTCAAGATATGAGATCAAAAAATTTTAAATTTAATTCATAAAATATATAATATATTTTAAATAACTATACTAAAATTTGAACGGCACTCAAAGCGTTTATTAAGTCGTCAGAAAGTCGATTTCTGATTTTATTTACAAATTGCCCGCTTTACTGAAAAAACTCGTTCAATATTTTGAGTTCTTAGACCGCTTCCTTCAACAAATTTTAACTACTTTTTTTAGTATAAAGAGCGAGTTGCCAGTTTTTGTATTTCCAGGGATCCCACAAAAAATCCCGGGAAATGGGATATTATAACAATTGAAATTTCCCATCCTGGGAATTCCCGAGAAAACCCCCTAATCCTGATATAAAATGAGCAAATCTTCTGGCAGCCACTCCAGACAAATTATATTTCCCTACAATTTCCATTTCGTCATCACCTCAAGAATCAATGGATTTGGAAATATTATTTTTTGGCCTGCATCTGCTGCATACCCATCTTTTATAAAATCAGTAAACTGGCTAATACAAAGGAAAACGTACAAAAGTGAAAGGTTATAAAGAGTAAACAGCACAACGGTGGAGATTAGATATCAATGTAGAGAAGAAAGAGTTTTGGTAGTAAAACTTGTGATTAGAGATATTTTTTTTTATTGCGTATGCAATAAAATGTACATATGTATGTATTTATGTTTATGTTTGTATGTATTTTATAAATAAAAACCGTAAATGGGTCTTGGTCAAAGCTAAGATATCGACAGCAAAATGACTGCAAAATTGTATATAAAAGAATGAATTAAATTGCATGATTCCGTATTATGGTAGTTTTTGTTAACCTATGGTAGTGTAAAAATTGTGTCTTTTGTCATACTTTCTTCATACAGATTGTTGTAAAATTAATAAACATGAAAATGAAACCGGGGAAAAATTCTGGTAAAAAGTTTGCTACTTTTTTAGAACATAATATTGGGTGTATAACTTAACACCAATACCTCCCTTTGCGTCGTTTCGTTTTGCATTTTTTTTTTTTTGAAGTTGCTGCTTAATTAGTTAATTAACCGAGTCTTTAATTTTTTTTTAACCGTACAAAAAGTGTTTTGATGTGCTTTCTATTTGAATTGAATATCAAGTTGCGCAGAGAATACCATTAAGTAAAATGGTATTTCAGACAAAAGCAAAAAGCTTATTTGATGGCATAAAAAGTAGAGAATACCTAACTTTGCTTTATATGGGGTTTTATTATTGCCGAATTTTTTATGGATACGACTTTTCTATAGACATTTATGTACCATAAAACCATATTCCGGGAAGACATTTGTAGGGGGACTATGAGAAATCGTGAACCGATTCCTAACATCTTCAACAGGACTTGTCCTTCTGTAATAAAAATAAATTTTATGATATTATCCGCAGAAAAAAAGATCTGTAAAATATCGAGGTAGTCTGAAACTTTGATCTATAGCTCAGATTCTACTGGACCGATTTTTACCATTTTCAATACCAAACATTTCGGTAGATCAAAGAATGTTTGGTAAAAATTTCATCGTTCTATGTCTTTTTTTTTCGAAGCTCTATCGTGATTTCGAGAGACGGAAGGACATGGCTAGATCGGCTTAGAATCTTATAAGGACCCAGAATATATAGACTTTTTGGTTCTACGACCAATATTTCAATGACAAACTTAATATGCCACCATTGGTGGTGGGTAGGAAAAAGTGTTACTGGGTACACAGGCTCCAATCACTTTTTAAAATTCTAATTTAACGCAGATTTATGTTTTAAATTCAGGAAATTGCTAAAATAAAAAGAAAATGAGTTTGACTTTATACCAAAACATTAAATAAATTATTTTCGAAATTCTCATCTGGTTAAAGATTTTATTGAAATTGGAAATCTTTAACGTTTCAACTAATACATGTGGGATGAGTTACATATAACCGCATACTTGAGTATTTGTGTTCTTACAACACTAATCCTATCTATGCTTTTATTGTAATTCGTTAATTGGTTCGCTAAGAAAATGACTAAGAATAAAAAAGACAGGCAGAACAGATTGAGAGTTAGAGTTAAACGGTTGAGTTGAAAAGTGATGTCGAGAAAATATAAAAACAAAGTGCACATTAGTTCTTTAAAAACATTTACATAAGTAAAAGAAAAGCTTTTGTAATTTTACTTTAAGTTATCATATGAATTAATAAACTGAATTACTATTTTAGAAAAAAAGAGAACATTAATTCATATGCGTGTAAATTGGCTAAATAAAAAGGTAAGAACCCTACAAAATTGGGGGCTCAACCGGGATTTCTTTCCAAAAAAATTTAAGCCAAAGTGAGTGACAATTAACAAAATGTAAAATCTTAATCAAAAGAAACATTAAAGTTTGTGTACATAAACGTTTGTAGTGCTATGAAAATAAAAATTGAATTTTGTTCGTAAAAACAAATACAATAAATTTTGCCGTTACATATGAACCAGAGACCTGCAACAAGTATGAACGAGCCGACTTATTCACTAACGTTGAATTTTAAGAACAATACAAAAAAGTATGATTCAATTTTATGCTTATTCACTTTTTATGCACACACAGAAAATTCAGCAACGAGTATAAATCATTTCCAACACTTGATTCGAACTGCAATGTTTGAAAACAAAAATTCTTGCTTATACACAGTTTGTTTTTTGCATGTCGGCTTTGTTGTGCATGATCTGATTGGAATTGAACTAAAAACACACGAGCCACTTATAAGTAAAAAGCGGCTGGCAGAAAAATATGAAAACATAAAAAATGTGCATTTACTACCTATTTAACATTATTTCGTCGAAAAGAAAACTTATTTGACAAAGCAATGATAAAATTTGTAATATGTACAATTTGTCAAATATATCTTTGCACAGCAAAAAAAATTAAAGAAAAAATGTAAAATGAGCTGCTTCATACATTTAACGACACAGTCGAACATTCATGTTCGCACAAAACAACAAATGAATAAAACACATGTTCGGCTAACAACACGTTGGCTTTGATGTAAAACGAGCTTCATACATTTAACGACACAGTCAGAATATTCATGTTCGCAAAAAACAACCAGTGAATAAAACTGAATGTTTGAAACGAACGGTTGCGTACACGAGCGTTTTGTGCATTTGAACAAAAACGATTAAATCATAAAAATCAATGTGCATGATTAAGTATACCCGAAAATTTAGTACTCGTTGCAGGTCTCTGATATGAACTACAATTGAGTGGCCTTGAAAATCAAGACGTTAGCTGTGTCAAAAAAAAAAAAAAACAACAATATAAGCAACTGAAAAGAATTTATGTGTACCAAAAGTTTAACGCAAAAAAAAAAAAAACAGTTACTTTACAAAATACAATATGCATTAACATTTGTATTTTTGTTTTAAAAAGATGAAAAAAACTGTGCCAATGAAAGAAAAAGAAAAGAAGAAAAGAGAGAATTAATAATTGCCGTGAATTTAAGAAGAATTTAAGAGAAGTAAATAGAGCGATCCATGCCGAGGACGCTTGAGGGATGAAGAAATTGAGTTTAAGAGTGCAAGTTGTCTATGTGTACATTCGAGTGAGGATTGCCGATTAATAGCAGAGAGCTGGAGACGTTAATTGCAGTCAAACATCATTATTATCAACAGAGAGAGAGAAGCTGCAACGCCTTGTAGAGTAAAGATAAGTGGTTGTAGTTTGTTGGTATTATTGTATGTAACATTGAGTTATAAAAAGATAGAAGGCTTTTTAATAGAGAGAAAAAATTTTGTGTAAAGTGGAAAATATTTAAGAGTAAATATTATAATCGAAGAGAACATTGGAATGTTAAAGTTTGATTTGAGTTGATTTGTTGTTTTATAATATTTTCAATATTTTTGTTTTCCATTCAGACATTAAGGTGGGGCAAAAAACTTTGGGTGAAATTGATATTTTGTTTTGATTTAAATTAAAGTTGATTAGAAGTTTTTATACAATATAATATTCTTTTGTATGTTTTTGCCTTACTTTTAAAGGGAGAATTTAATTGAAATTATTATTCTCTTAAATTTGAAAAAATATTTTAAAATATTTTACATTATTTTAAATTTAAATTATTGTGAATTTGTAAAACTTTTGTGCACTATCATGGAGTTAAGGGAAATTTTAGCTATGACAGTAGAAGACTTAAGAACAAACGCTGAGGACGCTGGACTGTCGTCTACTGGGTCTAAAACGGACTTACAAGAACGTCTCATTCGACATTTTTGCAATACTGACGCTACTGACGCTGGCTCTAATTTCGATGATGCAAATTCAGATTTGGTACGCAATATGGCAGGACGTTCTAGTTTTACCCTGAAAGATATTGAAAATTCGCTAACACGGTTTTCAGGGGAAGGTGCTCCTGATGTTGAATCGTGGATTCAGGAATTCGAAGACTGTTCGCACGTGGTGCAATGGAATGAGTTGCAATGTTACATATATGCTAAACAATTGTTGACGGGTGCAGCACGAATTTTTGTAAGAAGCCAAGCAGGCGTAAGAGATTGGGGCGCTCTTAAGAGAGTTTTAAAAGGAGAGTTCGGTACCAAGTTGTCATCCATTTCAGTCCATAAAATGTTGAAGAGTCGTAGAAAGAAGGCAGATGAGTCTTATAAACAATATTTATACACTCTAATGGAAATTGGCAGTTCCATACATTTGGATGAAATTAGTATTGTCGAATATTTCATTGAGGGCATAACCGATTCCAGAATAAATAAGTCCATTTTATACCAAGCGCGAAATATTTCAGAGCTGAAAGAAAAAATAATTGTTTACGAAAAAATTGGTGCACCTGCGAAATCGTTAAATTTCAAAGGCAGCAAAGAAGTGGTCTCAGATGTAAAGACCGAAGACACTGTAAAATGTTTTAAGTGTGGGGAAAAGGGCCACATTTCGAAAAATTGTCGTTCAGTAGACATAAAATGTTTCAAGTGTAAGGGATTTGGCCACAAGTCATTTGAGTGCGGCACAAAAAAGAAAGTCGAAAAATCTAAAGATGAGAATATTAAGGAAGAGGGAAAAGTTGTTCACACACTGACAGACGATGTATCTGCAGCTCCGAGACGAATCTTTAAAGATATTGAGGTGTTAGGAAGAACTGTCTTTGCTTTAGTCGATACTGGAAGCGATATAAGTTTACTCCGTTATGATACTCTTTTATTGTTAGGCGATGCAACTTTAGAATCTGGAACAAAAGTTCTCTCGGGTATTGGTGGCAAAACAATAACGACAATTGGTTGTCTTAAATGCCTAGTGAAAGTAGATAACCTTGAACTAGATATTGTTTTTTATGTTGCAAAAGAGGGTGATATTTTGTATTCAGCTATTATTGGAAATGACGTTTTAAATCAAGCTGATTTAATAATCGATGTGAGAGGTGCGACATTTAGAAGAAATTTTAAGCCCGTTAATATGTTTGAGATAAATTTCGACAACATAGATAATTCTATAGAGGAGACGTTAGTAACTTTCGATGAACGTTTGCCCATGTTGGACGTCAATCCAATTGCAGCAGCGCAAGATGAATTTCACGAAATAATTCACTCTATGTCTATAGATGAACAACTTTGCGATATTTTAGAACTGGATCATTTAAGTAAAGAGATGCGTGCCAAGATTGAGAATGCAATTAGTTCATACAGGCCAATCAAACCGGCAGAGTTTCCTATAAAAATGAAAATTGTACTGAAAGATGATATTCCAGTTGCCAGCCGCCCTAGAAGAACATCGTTCGTTGACCAGCAGAAAATTGACAAACAGGTCAGAGAATGGCTAGATGAGGGCATAGTGAAACCAAGCGTGTCTGAATATTCCTCACCAGTCGTGTTAGTTTCTAAAAAAGATGGTACATACAGACTATGCTGCGATTATCGGCGTCTTAATGAAAAAATTGTCCGCGATAACTTTCCAATGGCCCTTGTTGATGACGTCGTTCAGAGATTACAGGAGGGTAGAGTGTATACCACAATTGATTTAAGGAATGGTTTCTTCCATGTACCCATAGAGCAAGAATCACAAAAATATACGGCCTTCGTTACACATAATGGTCAATATGAGTTTAGTTTTGTGCCATTTGGTATCTCTAATTCCCCAGCCGTATTTTGCCGTTATATTTCTGCAGTTCTCCAAGAGTTGGTTAGAGACGGTACTGTGATAATTTATATGGACGATATCGTTATTCCATCAAAAGACGAGGAGGAGGGTCTTAAAAAATTGTATAAATTTTTAGAAGTCGCGTCGTCAAATGGCCTTGAGATAAAATGGAGCAAGTGCCAATTTTTGAGAAAAACAATTAAATTCTTGGGATATAGAATAGAGAATTCATCAATATATCCAACCGATGAGAAAATTTCTGCGATTAAAAACTTCCCCATTCCAACTAATGTGAAAGCATTGCAAAGATTTTTGGGACTTACGTCATTCTTTCGACGCTTTATACGAGAGTACGCATTGATCGCTAAACCATTGTCGGATCTTCTTCGTAAAAATGCTAAATTCAAGATGGGCGATAACGAACTACTTGCAGTTCAACAATTGAAAAGTGCACTTACGAGCGAATCGGTTCTAAGACTTTATAATCCTAAAGCCGAAACAGAAATTCACACAGATGCTAGTATGCATGGTTACGGAGCAGTACTTTTTCAGAGAGATTCAGAGGACATGCAGCTACACCCTGTTGAGTACATGAGCCGAAAGACGACACCAGCGGAGGAAAAGTACCATTCGTATGAGTTGGAGGTGCTAGCTATCGTAGAAGCGCTGAAAAAATGGAGAACGTACGTCATGGGTCTGAAATTTAAAATCGTAACTGATTGCAACGCGTTCGCAATGACCATGCGCAAAGAAGATGTTCCTGTTCGAGTTTCGCGTTGGGCACTTTTTCTTCAAGATTTTAATTACGTCATAGAGCACCGATCGGGTACGAAAATGAGACATGTAGACGCTCTCAGCCGTGTAGCGTGTCTGATGATACAAGATAGTCTACAACATCGCATAAAAGAAGCTCAAAAAAGTGACGATCGTATCAATGCTATTCGCAAGGTTTTGGAGATGAGCGAATATGAAGATTATTTCATCAAATATGATATAGTTCATAAAGATGCAGCTAAGGAACTGATAGCAATACCAGAGAACATGGAGAAAGAAATAATTGAAATGGCACATCGTCAAGGACACTTCGCAACAAAAAAGACGAAAGATTTGGTCGAAAAGCAATTTTTTATTCCAAAATTGGACGCTAAAGTAGATGCTGTTGTAAAAAGTTGCGTTGAGTGTATCATAACTGACTCAAAGGCGGGAAAGAAAGAAGGATTGCTTAACCCGATAGGCAAATCAGATAGGCCACTTCTAACGTACCATTTGGACCATGTCGGTCCAATGGATAATACAAAAAAGTTATACAATCACATTCTGGTGATTGTCGATGCATTTTCGAAATTCGTTTGGCTTCATCCTACGAAGAGTACAGGCAGCAAAGAAGTAGTGGATAAATTACAAAAACAAGCGGCTATTTTCGGAAATCCAGTTCGTGTTATCACCGACAGAGGTACAGCATTTACCTCGAACGAATTCGAAGAATACTGTAAAAGGGAAGATATTCAACACTTGTTAATCGCTACCGGAGTGCCAAGAGGAAACGGTCAAGTCGAGAGAGTACATCGTGTGGTCGTGCCTATGTTAGCCAAAATGTGCGCCGAGCAGCCGAACAACTGGTACCGATACGTGGATCGAGTTCAACAAATCCTGAATAACACCCCATCAAGAAGCACGCAGAATACCCCGTTTAAAATTTTAACAGGCATCGATATGAGAACAAAAGAAGATTTCGAGTTACAGAAAATGCTTGAGAAACTAGCAATTGAAGAGTTGCAAAATGAACGTGATCAAGTTCGTGAGGATGCCAAGGAAAATATTTTGAAAATACAAATGGAAAACAAGAAAACTTATGACAAAAACAGAATTGCCGCCAAGCAATATGAGTTGGGTGATTTAGTCGCAATACAACGTACTCAGTACGGTACAGGCTTGAAACTACGACCAAAGTTTTTGGGTCCATACAAAGTAGTCAGAAAATTGAACCATGAAAGATATGAGGTGGAAAAAGTTGGCGAATGTGAGGGTGCTAGAAGATGTCCAACCGTTGCTGAATTTATGAAGCCTTGGAATCCGACTTCGGGGTCGAAGTCAGCGTCAGGATAGCCGAATGTGGGATGAGTTACATATAACCGCATACTTGAGTATTTGTGTTCTTACAACACTAATCCTATCTATGCTTTTATTGTAATTCGTTAATTGGTTCGCTAAGAAAATGACTAAGAATAAAAAAGACAGGCAGAACAGATTGAGAGTTAGAGTTAAACGGTTGAGTTGAAAAGTGATGTCGAGAAAATATAAAAACAAAGTGCACATTAGTTCTTTAAAAACATTTACATAAGTAAAAGAAAAGCTTTTGTAATTTTACTTTAAGTTATCATATGAATTAATAAACTGAATTACTATTTTAGAAAAAAAGAGAACATTAATTCATATGCGTGTAAATTGGCTAAATAAAAAGGTAAGAACCCTACATACATATTAATAATTTGAAGTATTAAAGAAATTTTAACTCTAAACATGATTTCTAGTGTAACGATAAGTTCACTTGCCACAAAAAGAATTATTCTAGCAGTTTTATTTGAATCAGTAACTCACTTAGGTATCTATAATTAAAATACCGTCCATGTGTATTTGGCATTAATGGCTACAAAACAAATAAATTCAACGAAATTATATTTGCAAATAAAACAAACATCTAGGTATTTGGAATACACTCTAAAAAGAATGCAATTAAATTTATTAAATTATAAATTAATGACTTCGATAAACCACAATGAGTTTCGAGAAAACATTAAAATTCATTTGTTGCACCAACACACCCCCCTAAATAAGGACAAGAAGGAGCAAATGACGAAAAAAGACAGACAGACGGACAGACACTTTTTCATGAAATCTTTTTTTTTTATTGACCATCGCCGAGTAGTGAAAACGAATTAAGTTTTTTTTTTTTTTTTTTTGCTCCTGCCAGTTTGCACAATTCCTACTCGAATGCTAACGTAATTAGTGGAGCATATTAAATTTAATTGTTAAATAAATTAAAACGCATAATATTTTATTTTATTATTATTGCAGATACCCGACAGTGGTTTGACCTACCTCTCAGAACGTATATTGCTATTTCGTCATGATTACAACAGTCCTAATGTTTTGCACATCATCAATTCCGCCGGAGATGTGGTTGATGAAACTCTAGTGGAAATTGTTCTCACAGCAAGCCGTAAGTTGTAACAAAAAAATAATTTCAAACATAAAACTGAAAAAAACGTTTCTTTAATGATATTTTTTATGCGAAGAAAAGAAGAAAATACTGGAGATGAAAGAAATATTAAATACGAGGGTGGTATGAATAATTAATACCAAGGTTGGTAAAAAGTAAAAAAAACAAAAACTATCTACTGTAGATCTAGTTAGTATGATTTTAATAATTTATTTTACTATACAAAAATACATACACTCATTTTTGGAGATTGTTTTTCATCATTTTGTTTGCAGTTTTTCAATACCAAACTGCTTAGAATAATTATAAACATTTTTGTGTAAATCTCATTAATTTGCGTTGTGTATTTTGGACGTGAGTGTGTTTTACAAATACAGACCCACAGACGGAACTAGATAAATCAACTTGAAAATTCATAAAAATCAATAATCTGCATATCGTCACCTAAAATGCCCAAAGACGTAACCCTCATTACATATTATAATTTTACAGGAGAAGCAAAAAACGTTATTATAAAATGAAAACTGTTTAATTCTCTTGTAAAATTTTGATAATGAGGGTTACGACTTTGGGCATTTTAGGTGACGATATATATACTGTGTTGATACCCAGATGAACGAATATTTCTCTGTAAAAAAAGAAGACAAAGAATTTTATGTGCAATGTGAATTATTATTTAAAAAAACTAATAATTATTATACGCCCAAAAATATTAGTCCAACAAGAAAGTATACCGATCGACTTAGAAGCATTTTCTGAGTCGATTTAACGATTTCCGTCCATCTGGTTGATTGACCATGTAACCCTTGTGCGCAGAATACAGGTCGCAATTTTGAAGATATTTCGAAAAAATTTGATACCTGATATTTTTGGCCCAAGATCACTTGGGATTGAGACTGGTTAAAATTGGTCTATTATTCCTAGAATAGTCCCCATACAAATGTCCTCCCGAAATAGAGGTTTATCGGTAATAAATGTTTGATTTATGTATGTATTCCAACAAATGTTTCCAGAAATAGGTTGTACATGAAGCCTAATCTCATCAACAAATTTTGTGCAGATCGGTCCATAATTGACCATAGCTCCCATACAAGGTTCACTGCCGAAAAGCACTTAAAAATATTGGTATCTAAATTATATTCAACATAAGCCTGTTTCATATGCACAATTTTGTGATGATCGGTCCGTAATTAGTCATAGCTCCCATATAAGATCCCCCTCGAAAATCACTTTAACATCTATATAATGTTTACATCGACATAAAATTTATATGCACAAAAGTCATGCCACTACATTTTTGCATGATCGGCCCATAATAGGTCATTGCTCCTATATTGAGCCCATTTCTGAAAATCTATTTTTACGCATATACTAATTGTAGGGTATTAAATGGGCGGGCTTGGCCGACTATACTTTCTTATTTTGTTTTATTTTTAAGTATGTCTTACGGTGATTTAAGATTAATAAAAAATTATTTTTTATTTTATTTTTTCTCAAAAAAAAACAAAATATAATAGAGAAAATATTTATATGTGCATGGAATAATATTAACTATTATTAATAGAAAATAACTGCGTGAAATATGTAAAACCGTTGAAAGGCATCACTGTACAATAAAAACATAAAGACAAGTATACCAAACACAATGCCGTAGAAAATTTGACTGGTGCAAAACGACCAAAGCGTCTTACAAAACCTGAACTAAAAGCTATTATAAGAGAAGTAAGAGCAAACCCAACATCTAGTGTTGTAAAAATAGCTGAAACCTGTAAGCGCGAGTACGATTTGATGATCTTTGCTAACATGGTAGAGTGCCACGTAAGAAGACCTTAGACCTTTATATCAAAGAATAACTAAACCAAACCAAATGAGCCTCAATATTTTTGAAATAATATTCCTTTTTACCGATTAATATATTTAGAGTCAAAAGCCCCCGAAAAATATGGCGAAACTAGAACGAAGCCTTTAGTAATAAATATGTTACCAAGTCGAAAATACATGAGGCTCAGCAATAGTCTGTGGTTATATGCCGGCATCAGTGGTCGGTAATCTTACATTTATAGGTTCTACTCAATTATTGTCCGAAAGCTTTAGATCATCATTTGCATATGTATGGGCATATGTATGTGGACAAAAAAAAATTAGGCAATGCAATATTTTTTGCAAGGATAACCGAAAGTCAGTAATACAGGATGAATGGAACAAAATTTTGACTGATTTCTCTAAAAAAAAACGCGTTGATTCTATGTCTAGAAGATTGTTGGCTGTGATAAAGCCAAATGGACTACAAACAAAATATCGAATACAATGTTTTGCACAATCACTCCTATCGTGAATAAAAATTCCATATGAAATTTGTTCCCTTTTATTTTTTTAACATTGAATTTTAATTAATTTAAAAATGTGAAAAGGGAACAAATTTCATGTGGAATTTTTATTCACGATAGGGTTCACCCCTAATATATGTACCTGTTTACTTTATTTTTACACGAAAAAATCTGATACTTTTACGTTAAAATTATTTTTTATATTCCTTATTTTTCTAGTTATTGTTAATGAGTTATATTTTGCTCAAGCTACTTATGAATTATTCAATATACTATTTTGTTTTAAATACTTGTAGTATACATATATAATAAAATATTATTTTAAACAATATTAGGTGTTAACTTTATATTGACGCTCACAGTATTTAAAACCTCAAACCAGTTTTTATAACCCATACCACCATAGTGGAGAATGTGTATTAGATTAATACTGATGTTTGTAACTAACGCCTGCATTAAAGTATAGCAATCGGCAGAGAATCTTTTTCTGAGTCGATTAATTGCCCGTCCATCCGTCCGTCCTTCCGTACTGGCTGGTTATCCATATGCAACTTGTGCGCAAAATACAGATCGCAATATTGAAAATATTTCGATTATATGTAATATATAACCTAATCACACCTACAATAAATAATTGAACACAACTTCTAAAAATCACTTTAACAAGCACAAATATCAAAAAGTCAAAAAAATATATATATGGTGAATTTCACTTCAAGTGACCCAATTTTAAAAATCGATGTCTTCCGATTTGGATGAAATTTGCACCAAGGTTAGTACTATTGGATAGTAGGCCAGACACAAATTTTCAGTTCTATCAGTCCAGAAGTGCCGGAGTTAGAGAGGGTCAAAGTTGGACATTTTGGTCTATTTTGGTCATACAGGGTTTTTTTAAAATGAGTGTAACTTTTCAGCTATTGGTCGTAGCAAAAATTGTCCAAATGACTTTAGATAGCTATTTCTTCAATCATTCCAAAAAAAAATTTTTTTAATTTTTTTTTTAAATTATTTTTTTTTTCAATTTTTTCTCTCAAAAGAAAGCTTATACAATTTACTTTAAGGCCTTTATAATCGCTTAATGGTATGCGAGTGGGATATCTATCAAAAAAAAATATTTTTTTAACTCAAGAATAGGATTTTTCAATATTTGGCACATGTAACATTTTCATTTATATATTAATTTTGTTAAATTATTTATTATTATTATTCTTAGTTAGTATTATAAGTAATAAATAGGAAAAAAAAATGAAAATAGTGCATATGGTAAAAATTGAAACACTTTCTTCTTTTTAAGGAAAAATAAAAAAAACTCCATTTTGAAAAAAAAAAATTAAAAAATGGAGGAAAATGAAAATGATGCATGTGCCAAATATTGAAAAATCATATTCTTGAGTTAAAAAATAAATTATAAACTTGTATTTCATTAAAATCGAATTGAATGCAGTTATATAAATCATTTCCCAAATAAATGTATTTTGGTTGTGCTAAGTATATACTTAAAATATCAAGCAAAATTTCGGAACTTCGGCCAAATCGAGTCCAAACACAATTCAGTTTAACAGGCTGTGCAAAGTGGAAGAATTTGAAAAAGGGAAATAATTCTAAACGGCAAGAATCTACTAGTAGATTTCATAGCATGTATATAGTATAATCTTTGAAATCGGATATCGCAAACAAAGAATTGGGATCGTTTTTAATTTCTCACACTCCTGAAAGTGTGCCCCCTTTGAGGGTATCTGACACTAACCTTGGTGGGCTTATAAAGTCAAAATGAAGTCAAAACTTAATCTCGACTAGTCATGCAAAATGTTTTCACATTTATTTTCCTTTTTTCCATATTTCCCCACTGTACAGTGTAGCTATTCATCAGCTGCTATGAAAAGCTTTGCTGCATCAACTAATGAACACAAATTACTGCCTTATTGGCTTACAAATAATGAGTTTGCACATCGAATTGACCTCAATCTCAAGAGTTGTTTAATGTTTGTAGGGAAACTGACAAAAATCGAGTTCCAAAATTTAAAATGTTTTTGTATAAAAATCAATAAAAACGTGCCTAACAAAATGTAAATATGTATGTATGTATATTAATCACACACAATGATTTGGGGTAATTTTCACCTTCAAACTTTTCCAATTTTGACAAAATCTAACAAAAAATTTATTTTTTCAAAATGTTGTGTTGTTGTTTTTCATAAAAAATCTGAAATATTATTGTAAAAATTTCACTTTTGATCTCAAAAAAAAAAAAACAAAGATATTAATATTGTCCGGTTTAGACAAATATAAAATTCAAATTGCAGCCACCTTTAACTTCGTCCATGATTTCATGTTGACTCTTTCCACAGCCTAGTCATGGCCACCCTCGTAATGCGTATTTCCCCACACTGTTAGTTTCTAATTATTATGTTGTGTGTATGAAAGTAAATTAAAATTGTTTTATTTTTTTAACGTCTTTTCCTTTTAATTTCTTTGTTTCAGCGATTCTATATCCAACATCGGATATGCCAACATTAAAACCACACAACCTCAATGTGCACTCATACAAGGCGCCGACATTCTGTGATTTCTGTGGCGAAATGTTATTTGGTTTAGTGCGTCAAGGTCTTAAATGTGACGGTAAGTAAGCAATGGAACTAAAACTACCACAGCGAAACATAAACTTTAAAGATTATTTGCTTAAAATGTAATATTTAATGCATTTTTCTCTTAATTGCATTTCCAGGTTGCAGTCAGAACTATCATAAACGCTGTGTGATTAAAATACCCAATAATTGTAATCGCTCCAATGATCTGAATAATTCCTCCAAACGTTCCTCCCTGCTGCAGCCACCCAGAAGTCCTTCGGGCGGTTCAACACAATCACTCATTTCGAATGACGATCAGCATGCCAAAAATGATTCGGGGAGTTCTCTGGTAAAACGGATGTCTGATCTTATGAGTGATAAATTAAGAATTAATTGAGATTCCAATAACAAAATAACCAAACAATTCTACACACATTATGACAGAGTCTATAGAAATTGTGTAGGATTGTATTTTTTTCATAGTAACTAATTTTGAATTAATGTGGTGTTGGGGTTTTTTTTTCTTTTTAGTATATAACGAATCTCTTATATATTTAGTATATAACTCAAACCATTTTTAGCTCGAATAGCTAGCTAGCTTTGCTTTAAAGTTTAAGTGATTACCCTTAATATTTTGTTCTTAAGATCTGGTTTTTTTTAATCAAAACTTTTTATTTAAATTCTTCTTTTAAATGTTCTCAATTGTTTCTTTTTTGCAATTTTTGTCTTGTGTTAAATTTTTAATCTGTATAGTATTCGTATTATTGATTTCTTTTTTTATTTTGTATGTTTTTTTTTGTAAAATTTGACTTAAAATTTTTATTTTAATAAAAACTTTTAATTTTGATACAAATTTTGTATGTGGACTTTTTTTAATTTTTGTGTGTCTAATTTATTTTCGTTTTTAAACCAGATCTTTACAAAATATGAGAGTTGTAGGAATATGTACTCGTAATTAATTGAGAAATTGATTTCAGTTTTGAAAGAAGCTGAATTCAAACATTTAGGTGGTGAAACGTATATCTTTGAATGTAAAACTTAGTAAAGATTCTAATTATTTTATTCTAAATATTTTATTTTAAGTTAGGTTGTCATTTGATAAAATACCTTTACCGAACTAAGCCAAAATATGTTCCTATGGTGTTACTATATTCTGGAATTTATTTGTTAATAGCCAGTGATCATGTTGACTTCTTTGAGAATAAAACAAAGTAATAATTAGACTGATTATAACACCTTACCTATCTCAACAATTTCAGTTTGTCGAAACAAGAGATAACAGTCCAACAAATGAGACAAATCTGCATTGCCATAAAAACCTTCAAAAATCATAAAGAAATTAATATCCCTGCAGAATTACTAAAAGCACTTTCATTCATAGACAGATCGATTTTGGTTATCAGTATTACTCCCGGATGAAATTATTGAAAGGAAATTACCGAATTGACGTGTTACAAATTGGACCTATTTAATATACACTTTTACCTCACTTTGCGTCGGGGTTACGTTTCAAAAAACACGACGCAAATTGAAACTTCGCAAAGTGAATTAAGATTTTCTTTAGCAAACCATGTAAAGATCGAAGATAGGTTCTAGGGTCATGAAAATACTAAGTCGTCGACTTTCTTTCACAAAATTGTGGTCCAACGTAGCATATGTCTAGCACTAATATTATCGTTGGGTAATGCTTAACTTTTTATGTCATCAAATCAGCTTTTTGCTTTTGTGTGTAATACCATTTTACTTACATTTTACAATCCAAATAGAAAGTAAATATAAACGCATTCCTTGCACGGAACACATAACAACGCAACCTCGAAAATCTAACGACGCACAGTAAAAATTAATAATAATTAACAGCGATGAAAAGAATGCAAAACGAAACGACGCAAAGCGAGGTATTGGTGTACAGTGAAAAGAATATACTAGATGAGAAATAGATGAGATTTTCATTGATTACAGAAATAAAGTTACTCTCTTTTCAAACACATTATGTAGGTTTCTTTGCTCTCACATTCCGAGATGATATTTGTCAATTTGTTTTAAGTACAATCGGAAGAATAAAAAAGTATCTTAAAGTTCATCTTGTCCCCACTCTGAAAAATTTCCCTTTGGTGGTGCCAGCGGAAAAAAGTAGCAGGACTATTACTTAACATAGCCGCATTAATTTGATATAAAAAAGGACATTCATGATACTTTAATAATTACGATACTTGCTTGCAAGTTAATGTATCATAATAATGACATACACTCACTGGGTTAGGTTAGGTTAGGTTAGGTAATGTAAGGTTAGATTGAGTAAGGGGTAAAGTCCTTTACTGTTCCGGGTGTCCTTTTTAAAAGGTAAATTTAGAAGAAAAGAGTAGTAATTCCAATCCAGCATGTTGTGCGCTTTTAATAAATTGTTATTCTCCACATTCATACAACTAAAAAAGTAATGTTGATTAGGTCAGGAACTTAGTCGCTACTATCGGGTTTTTCAATAAGAGCGCTAAAAAAGTTTTTTTAAATAAAACAAAAACGGTTTTGGATATCAATTAAATTCTTTATTCCTGTGAAATTACGTTCGATGCCATTGTGTATGGAACTCGATTTCTTTTGCATGGCCACCACGGGCACGCTTGCAGAAGTCCAGACGCTGAACCCAATTTTCGACGGTCTTCAAGAATAAGTCGGCCGATACTGCTGCAATTTCACATTCGATATTTGTACGAAGTTCATCAATCGTCGCTGGCTTGTTGGCATAGACCATAGACTTGAGGTATCCCCACAGGAAATAGTCTAACGGCGTCAAATCGCACGACCTAGAGGGCCAATCGACTGGACCATTTCGTGAGATAACACGTTCTCCAAACTTGCTTTCCAATAAATTTATTGTGACATTCGCTGAGTACCTTGTGGCGCCGTCCTGTTAGGATCACATGTCCTTCAAGTCCATAATATACAATTGGGGCCAAAAATATTCTGTTAGCATTGAACGGTAGCGATTCCCATTTACAGTAACGTGCCGGTCTTGATCATCAAGGTAGAAGTACGGCCGAATGACGCCGCCGGCTCATAAACCGCACCAAACCGTAATTTTTTCGGAATGCAATAATGACTCATGGAGTACGTGTGGATTGATGTCTGACCAATAACGCATATTTTGCTTATTGACGAAGCCATTAAGCCAGAAATGAACCTCATCGCTAGAGATGATTTTTCGATGAAAATCCGAATCATTTTCAAGTTGTTGCTCAGCTCAATTCACGAACATACGACGCTTCTGGTGGTCAAGCGGCTTCAGTTCTTGCGTCAATTTGATCTTGTAAGGATGTAGGCCGAGATCTTTTCGCAAAATTCACCATAACGACGTCACAGAGATGCCCAACGCTTGAGAACGACGTGTGAAAGACACATTTGGGCTTTCTTCAACTGAATCCTCAGCGGCAGCAATATACTCGACACTTCGGGCACTTCTTTGTCTCAATGGCTCGGGAGTATTTTGTACTGTGCCTGTTGATTCAAATTTTTCCACTAGTCGCTCAATTGTATATCTTTCCATCATGAAATGGCAAACCTTACTGAAGAGAAATGTCAAAAGAGCGGCAAAAAATACGGCGACGTTTGCTGACACTATCGGTCTACTTTTGTAGCGTCCCTGTTAAAAATCGTTTTATATACAGTGGTGGTCATATAATTAAAGCATTCATCAGAACAGTAACTTATTCAATTGAGTTTCTATTTATTAAAAGATAACAAAAATTGTTTTCATTACTTAATTCTAAGCCTGGCCGCTTTTAGTTGCGCCCCTCAAAACGGGATCATAAATCTATGAAAATAAAAAAAAAAATAATGGGGTTGCTCAAAATAATTAAAACATTCACCACTTTTTTATTATTTCTAATGATTTTCCACTTTTCGTCAAATAGTTATAAATTTACTTTTAATATTTTGTTGGATAGGCCTTATTTGTTATCACGTGAAGTTATCTGTTGGGCATACTTTCCACCAAATGCCTGCAAAGTGAAATGGGTAAAGCTTTCCATTTCTTTCCCGAAATTCATCTTAATTTTTCTTGTTTTTTCTTCCAAACTGTTCTTAACTTTGTTCCACAAATTCTCAATTGCATTCAATTCAGGAGACTGTTCGGGCCATTTTAAAACATTTATGTATATGTTTTGCTCCTCTAAACAATGTGAAGTGTATTTGTGATAATTGTCTTGCATAAAATTCCATAGTAACGTCAAATTTTCTACAGCGAATGGTCATTGTATTTTCTAATATATTTTTATATCCATGTTTTGTTCCATTTGTGAAGAAATTCTGCCTATGTGCCCAATGCCGTGCCAAGAAAACACATCCCAAAGCATTACATTATCGCTGCCGTGTTTAATTATTTTTATGGTATAATTTGGATGATTCTGCTGATTAATCGGACGCCATTCATACCGTTTTCCATCAGATCCCCAGCGGCAAAACTTTGTTTCATCACTCCAAACTTCAATCCCATGCGATGACTGCACTTCAACCTATATTTGCGTGGAAGTTTTAAATGGATCAGCTTGAGAAAATCCTTTTATAATTTGATTATCTCTTTTGTTTGTTTTTCGCTGTTTGGGAGCTCTTGCAACATTTGTTGTTATCCCACATGTATTCAAATGATAGGTGGAGTTGTATACATTTCCTCAGGAGCAACCAGACAATTAGAAATTTGTAATACGAGGTTTTTAGGTTAGGTTTAGGTTATTATTTCTTTATTATTCGGAACAAGTTGGTGCTTTACCCATACCTAACAATGTAAAACTTTATAATCACATGGGTTTTATATTTGTAAAATGTAGTGGAAGTGAAATTTTCATTAAGTTTGTGTTCTATATTTTGTGAAAATGATTTAAAAAGTAAAATATCAATTTTAGTTTGGTTCATCGTAGTATACGTTTCACTCGTTTTCTAGAAAGCCGAGAAAATATATATGTGGATTTAAAAACGAATTCAGTTTCACTTCATAGTGGAATATTGAACATATGCGAATTGCTCGACTGTGGAATTTTGCCAGTTTCTGACATATTCATTTGTTGTTCATTCTTTAAGTCCTTTCCTAACTAAACATTGGGAAGGTTTTGACATTTTTCAGGGTGATGGTATTTATGCAGGACGCCATAATGGCAAATATTTACTCAAAAAAGCGTAACCACTTGTTTTAACACAAATTTGTTTGACGTTGTTTACTCTTAGAAGAGTTTTGCAAGATCAAACAGCTTCAAATAAAATAAAACTTAATATTTGTTGCATCCTGTCCTGTAAACGAAGTTTTTTTTTTAATAAATAAATGAGTTCAAATATATTTTATTTAGTGGTTACGTCTTTTTAGGCAAATATTTGTCAAGTGTGACCGTACCGCAGTTTTAGTAACAATTTATCTAATTTGTGCATTTTAAAACAATCCCCATTTAATACACTTAACACGTAACACTAAAGGTGGATTCACCCATTCGTTCTGAACAAAATATTTTTTCGGACAAAGTTTTTTCATATAAATATTTTCTCTCTCTCTCTTAAAAAGAGAGGCGTCAAACTTCTTATGAAAAAAACTTTGTCCGAACAAATATTTTGTTCAGAACGAATAGGTGGATCCACCTTAACTAAATATTTTTGTTAGTGTTTATGTGACTTGTGCAAGCTTGTAACCATGGTGTAACTATAAAAGGTGAGTGCAGTAGCACAGCTGACTGATTTTGTTTACAATTTACTTACGTAAAAAGTAATACTTTTTTTAAGTATTTTTGACAGTAGTACATTATTTTACACCAACAAAATGCCTGTTGTTTCTGTATTGTGTTGTATTTGTTGCCGATTGGCACTCACCTTGTATAGTTACACCATGCTTGTAACAGATTATAATTTAGTTGGCACATTTATTTCGAACAATTTTCAATAATAATAAAAGCAAAATAAAAAATCGAATCTCTATTTTCTATAGATTCAAATGTGTTTCTACCAATATATTAAAAAAAAATTACAACCTTCATTGTTTGCTTTCTTTTTAACACTCCCTGTTTTATGCCCTTTCAGAATGTGCCAATTTACCATAGAAGTCATCAACGTTCTTCCTCGGCCGGTAGTCGAAATGGCCAACTTATACCCAATACAGGCATTGTATGTGCCACAACATCTGCCTATCAAAATATACGCATTCCACATACATTTATGGTGCACACCTACGGTATACCGACGGTCTGCCAACATTGTAAAAAATTACTGAAAGGCCTTTTCAAACAGGGTCTACAATGCCGTGATTGCCAATATAATACACATAAGAAATGCATGGATAAAGTACCACAAGACTGTACCGGTGAGAGACAATTGAGTCAGGGTGATTACAATGAATCGCAGTACACGCCCACACACGCACAACAAAAAGATCGTGATAATTTCTTTAAGGAAGAGTTTGATGATAGTGATTTCGATGATAATGCCTCAAATGATTACACTAACACTAGAACAAGTTATGCTGCCAATAATATTATGGCGGTTAAACCGAGTCGAATGGGTAATCTAATGGGCTCTAAAACCACCACAAATGCTCATAATTCGCCACCCGAATTGGTTAATGGTCTGGTGGCCAAGGACGGCGAACGTGCGTCGTACAGTAGAGATTCGAGATGTGTTGCCGAGGGACAATCTGTCGATGGACAATCAGAACAATCAAGTTCTTCATCATCACCTAGTGCCAATATACCCCTAATGCGTATCGTGCAATCAGTTAAACACACCAAGAAACGTGGTGGTCAAGCCATTAAAGAGGGCTGGCTGGTACATTTCACCAGCTTAGATAACACGGTGAAGCGTTATTTCTGGCGTCTGGATTCAAAGACCATTACACTGTTCATCTCGGAACAGGGTAGTAAATATCACAAGGAAATCCCTTTGGCCGATATACAGGTCATAGAGACCAACAATGACGTAAAGTTGAATAAAAATTATTGTTTTGAAATCCGTACTGCTAACGTAAGCTACTTCGTCGGTCAAGATCCTTTGGCGGGCGTAAGGGAGGAGCAAGCTGTCCGTTTACCACCACCCGATAGTGGTATCGGTACGGATATATCTAAAAGTTGGGAAACATCAATTAAGCAAGCCTACATGCATGTAACCAATACACGTGAGTATGATTTGCTGGCATTTATTAAACGATATTTAAATTTAATGTGTATTTATAGAATGTTGTGAATCCGAGGACAATATCCAAGATATGGGTCAATTGTATCAAATATTCCCCGATGAAGTTTTAGGCTCTGGCCAGTTTGGTGTAGTTTATGGTGGTGTTCATAAGAAAACTAAGAGGGAAGTAGCCATTAAGGTCATTGATAAATTACGATTTCCTACCAAACAAGAAGCTCAATTAAAGAATGAAGTTGCCATATTACAGGTAAGAAACTTTATAATTATCTAGTTCATACTTTTAAAATGTTTCTACAATTATCGTCTATGGAAGAGGACTCAATCAAGTTTTCCTTAATGCCGCGTATGCCTGGGTTTGACTTTTTCTAAAACCTATCCCACTGTGACAAACACACACATTGGCAATATAGATTCTTTAATGAATATCTCTTCGAAGCATTAGTGATAGAGTTTACCAAGTTTACTACTTAAGAGGAACAAGGCAAAACATTAACACAATAGATGATACAACCTTCTTCATCTTCTTCATAATGACAAATTCTACATTGGTCGTTGAAGTCTTGTGTTGATACCAGTAGCCCTATCTGATTGGAACAAAGTCTAATAAGTTGGTGGGTTGGTTTACGTGGTTGCCTGCTGCATGCATGCAAGTATTCAAGTGAAATCTTTTGGTTCCGTTTTGAAAAAGAGCACACCATGCGTTGAAATAAATGATAAGATATATCCAGCATGTTGTGTTCAGGATGAAATTGCACCATCTAACTTGATGTCACCGCTAGAACGTGACTGTTGAAAAATTCATAGAAAAGATGTTTCCTCCTTCTAACAGTCATGGCAACTGCGGCAGTGATGCTTACCAATCGCTCAATGACCGTTTAGCACCACTATGATTGAAAGTAATGTCTAAAGACAGTTGAGCCATTTAAAGCTGATCCTTCTTTGGCTA
The DNA here is from genome assembly GCA_916048285.2 of Bellardia pandia. Lineage (NCBI taxonomy): Eukaryota > Metazoa > Arthropoda > Insecta > Diptera > Calliphoridae > Bellardia > Bellardia pandia. Next base: position 49,486,922 of record OU696529.1, read on the forward strand.
GTTCGTCCGCCTGCTCATTTTCGTAGTAATGACAGTTAAACGACCCAGCCTATACAGTTCTTCTTTACATTGCCTGATTAAAATAGATGTTGTAGTATGGTATTTAAATAACATAACTGTCGTCTGCTTGTCGACAAAAATGGCAAGGCTGCCGCAAATATTTATTTCATATAAAATTCTACATGCTTCCTTAATCGCTAGTATCTCAGCCTAATAAAATACACTATTTCTATCTAGGAGTCGTATCGAGACTTTAAACTGAGTTCATCACAGAACACACTGGAACCAACGCCACAGCAATCAGAGGTTTCACCGCATTGCTTGTGGATGGCCATTGATAACTATTGGAGTTAGGTGCAGAATAGTATTCAGAGCTTCTGAAGGACTAGTGCGTTGTGCACCTGTAATACCAATGTAGGTGGATCTCTGAATTCTGTATAGTTGGTCTACGACATATTTCCTTTAAGTCAAATATCTAAATCCGCCCCGATATGTCTACATCACAATAGCCTAAGACCCGATGTCACCTCCGGCGTAAATGGTGGACATGGCGGTTGCTCTGAGTGGATGTAATGGCTGTTTGTAATCATACTTGAATTCTCAGACCACGGGAAGCCCAAATTGTGTTTATTTTCGTTCAAATTAAAATGGACATTGTCGCATGAAAACCTGTATTTTAGAAATTACATCCACTATTTTGTCGATGGTTTTAAATCATCAGATAAAATCTTGGCTTTTAACACACCAAATGCTTTAAGAAGTTTTACAAAACCGGATATTCTATCTAATCAGATCATGTTGCATCATCTGTTTTTATGGGCGGTGTAAATATTAAGGAATCAGACGCTCTTGACGTTCTAGGCATGAGAATCCAGTGTGATGTCCGCTGGACCAAACACATTTTTCAACTGTCAAAAGAAGCGCTCAAGTGCCTTGGTTTTTTAAAACGGTGTAGAAAATACTTCACTCCACTATTTACACTACCTATATTCGTCCGAAAATGGAATACAACTCTCATGTATGGGCCGGTGCTTCGAAGTCTATTTTGGAGTTACTCGACCGCGTACAGGAGAGGGCGAAGATGCTTATCGGTGACAGTAGGGTATCCAACTCTATTGATTCATTGGAGCATCGTCGCAATGTGGGTTGTGTTTCACTGTTCTATCGATACTATAATGGAATGTGTTCTGCTGAAATTAGGGAACTTGTTCCTGAAACACGCAGTTTTTTACGTAATACACGTTCTTCAGTCAGGGCTCATCCTTTTGTGGTCGACTGGACAGTGGATCGCACAAATTCGTTCTTTAGCCGTACTGTCCGTATGTGGAACAAACTCCCAGCAGAAGTATTCCCTGCCATTTTCAATATAGGAAAATTCAAGTCAAATGTTCACAAACACTACTTCCGCTACCCTCCCTCCCATAACCTATTTTCCTAGTTCCAACACAATGCATTGCATAAGTAGGGGTCATCCCCTGAGTGCTGGTGCAAGAAAAAAAAAATCCGGAAGTTTTTATAACTGTGTTATCGTAATTAATTGTTAAACTTTTCAATTGTCTGTAATTATGCGAAATCCTTTTAAAAGCTTTTTAAAAACTTTAGCTTCACATTTAATGAGAAGTATTAATATTTTTAACCTTTAGGCATTGATTCCTTATATAAAGTTAAGTTTATTTTTGGTACCTGTACCAAACATAATTCCCTTATTTTCTTTTCAGAACATTTCACATTGTGGCGTTGTAAATCTTGAGCGTATGTTCGAAACACCTGAAAGAATATTTGTGGTCATGGAGAAACTCAAGGGTGATATGTTGGAAATGATACTCTCCCATGAAAGAGGACGCCTAAGCGAAAGAGTAACAAAATTTCTCATCACACAAATACTCATTGCTCTCAAGCATCTGCACAGTCAAAATATAGTGCATTGTGATCTAAAGCCCGAAAATGTGCTGCTGTCATCAGATGCCGAATTTCCACAAGTCAAACTGTGTGATTTTGGTTATGCGCGCATTATAGGAGAAAAATCCTTTAGAAGATCGGTGGTGGGAACGCCAGCCTATTTGGGTAAGTGAAATTATTAATACAAAAAAAACTGTTATAAAATAAATTATTTATAACATGATATTATGTTTGTCCTTTAGCCCCCGAAGTTTTGCGCAATAAAGGCTATAATCGTTCTTTGGATATGTGGAGTGTGGGTGTGATTATCTATGTGAGTCTAAGTGGTACTTTCCCTTTCAATGAGGAGGAGGACATAAATGATCAAATACAAAATGCCGCCTTCATGTACCCGCCAAATCCCTGGAAGGAAATATCATCGAATGGTAGGAAATTTCATTTAATCATTGAAAATATAGAAAAATAAGTTTAGTTTCATATATATTTATTTAAAGCCATTGATTTGATCAATAATTTGCTGCAAGTGAAACAACGAAAACGTTATACGGTCGACAAAAGTCTGCAGCATTATTGGTTGCAGGACAAACAAACCTATCGTGATTTGCGCACATTAGAAGCTCAAGTGGGTACACGCTATTTAACGCACGAGGCTGACGATATGAGATGGGCTAGTACTGGTGATATGTGACCTGTTAACGGTCAAACTACAAATGCTGTTACCAATACCACCCCACCAGAATCACAGCTAACACAGCCACAACAAATCTCAGAAACACCTCAACTAGCAGAACAAACAAAACAACAGGAAGTGCCACAAAAAACGCTACAGCCAACTAAAACGGAACATTTGGAACGCCGTAAAACCAGTCTGCCACAATTAGAGACCATAGAGACATGTGGTTGTCGTAGTCTGCCGGGTAAACCAAAAGTTGAGGCTATTGGTGATAAAGCTTTAAAATGGATGCGCTCTCATTTGTGTCGCCACATTAAGTGATGGTTTCTAATGTTTTCAACTTTTCACTCTCTCTTTGCTTAAGTGTTTAAATGTGTATTTGTATGTGAAACTGTAACTAACTTACAACCAACCCAAAAACAACGATCAAAACTTGTATATGAAAACTCTTTTAACATTAGGCTTTACAAATATTGCTATTGTATTTTTTGAATTCTCTTTCTATCATTGTGTCATAAGATTTTTACTCTATCTCTAACTTTATCTCTCCCCTCTATATTTTAACAAAGTACCTAATATAAAAAAGAAATTCTGTTTATATTTCTACAAAATTACATAAATTGCCTAAAGACATGTAATTAATAAGAATATGTTTAATAATTAATAACTATTTTTGAATAAAAATTTAAGTATAAGAAAAGCTTCGAACAATACTGTGCTAATCGAAATAAACAAAACAATTTTTTTTTTGCTCTGAATGAATGAACAAATTTATTAATATTATTATTATAATTAATTATACATAAACAATTATAATTACAAATAAATACATACTACATATATTGTTGATAATCTTTACAATATACAAACTAAATATAACATACAATACAAACGAGTGCTAATATAATTTATATTAATTACTTATTGTATAATTTTGAACAAAAAAAATCTTATTGCAAAACTAAGAGGGCCATTACTAATGCCCATGAATATTTTCTGAATAAAGTTATAAAAGACAAACAACAAAACTTAACAAAGAAATAAAAAAATTTCAATTCAAAAAATATTTTTCTTATTTAAACAGAATAAGGGGAAGGTGTATTTGAAACCAAAATTATCCAGAGCATAAAATAATTAATTTAAAAGATTTATTTTTTATTATTTATTTATTGAATCTGCCTTTACTTCATGGGCCTTACAATAAGTATTCAAATCTTATACCTATACCTTAAAAACTATTTGCTCTCAGTCACTATGGCTCTAATGTGGACAATTGAATCCTAAATTACTAGGCTGGCAAATCAGCCTTGTTTCTTTTTGAGTTGTAGTACGCAATCTCTCAAGCGGGTTCGGATAATTTTGCAACTTTAAGATAAATCTCACGAATTTTTCTGAATTCAACTTTAACGAATAGCACTTCTAAATCTCTATGGATTTTTTCATTCCTTATATACTATGATGATCCCGTCATGGTCATAAGAATTGTCGATTGGGTCCTCTGTATAAGATCAATACTGGTATTACTTGCAGTTCCCCATAATTAAATTTCATATGCCCAAATTAGTTTTAAAACAGTCTTATACAGGATGACTTTACGATCAGGGCTTAACTTAGAAGCCTCTTGGCTTCTATGTGGCGATGCCAGGTAAGATATATATCCATATGTATGCCAAGTTATGTGACATACTCAGACTCTGGGATATTCACATTGTTTAATAAAATAGGTGGACAATTTCCTCTCCTAAGCGTAAACATAAAAACACAAAGATAATATTTTTAAATCGACATGATTTTCAAAATAAATTTGAACAATTTGGAAGCGTTGTTCAGGCTTCAGTCTATTCATGCTAAATTGCCCAACCAGCTGATCAAATGGCCGCCAGTTAAAAAAGTGTTGGCAACTTAAAGTTCTATACATCTAAAAAAAACACCCTATACTAGGGTATCCAAATTATTTGACATTTTCATTGTTCGAATAAAACGAATAATTCGAATAAGTAATTGTAACTTGTTCAAATAATTCGATTATACATACATATAAAATTAATCAAATTATTCAAATTAAATGTTCTAAATAAAGTGAAATGAAAAGTTTGTCTCTTCATCAAGAGTATTATCGTCTAAATCCACCTTTAATAACATCACTTACTTATATCAACTTGAAGAACATTTGCTTTGTCTATTTGAACATAATCATTATCATCAATGTCATCCTCAGTATTACTTTCTTCAACACCCCATCAAGCATGACTTTCGGTTAGGTTCTAAGGATGGCACTGTCTTTTATCTTGAACAAAAAATTCGTTTAAAGGACCAGTTTTTACAGAATGTTTTCATATATTTTATTAACTTGAAAATACGTGATTTCCTAATATATGACCTTTTCCCATCTTTTGGGCGCCAAAAGAACTGCTCATCTTAGGAGAAAGAAGGAAGCCAATTTTGTATAGCCTGTTTTAAAGTGAAACTTATCCCATAGAGATAGAGAGCCATCTGTATCGGTCGAATCAAATAGTAGTCGGACGTGGCAAGGACTGAACTATAAGACGGGTGAAGAAAAACTTTCCCTCAGCTTCTTTCTAAATAGTTTTAACAGTTATTGCAACATCATTTTGCCGAGAGTTGTCATGATGGAATATTTTAGGCTTTCATGTCAGCTAATGCTCGCTTCAAACAAATCATTTAAATTCGTTAAAGATTTCCTGTGATGGTCTGGCCAAATTACAGCAGCTCATAATAGATGGGACCCATCAACAACAGAGCATTACCATGGCTTTGGTATGGATTCGGCTGGTTGGCCGAGCTTCACATACGATTCCTTATGCTTCGGGTTATCGCAATGGTTCCATTTTTCATCGCAACTAATGATTTGGTGCAAAAAATATTTCCTATGCAACGTTTCGGACATGCAAAATCGTCTTTCAAGGTCTTTCGGCTTTAGTTCATATTTTCCTGCCATTGGATGCATTCTACTTATCGCAAACGCTTTGAAATTGCTGCTTAAGTATGTACATCTCAATGAATTTGCAAGCTTTCGTTGAGATTGACAGCAATCTTTATTTAGAAATGCCTCTTGTCTTTAAACTTTTAGGCTGGCCTGAGCGATCTTTGACTTTCGTTTTTTTGCACATATAGTGGGCGTCGGCTTGACCGACTATACTTTCTTACTTGTTTTAGTTTATTGTAATTGATTCTAATACAATATTTTTAAAATTATTAAATTCTAATTATTTATATTATTTCAGCTTATTCTCAACCAACTTGCAAGTAATAATTTTTTAATTCGTATTTCATCCTATACTCTAAACCAAAACTAGAAAATAGAAATTTGCTTTATGCCAGAAAAAATTTTAGAACTTGTTTGAAAATTACCAGTTCCCGAACGGCTATAAGAAGAAGGCCAAAGGTCTTAGAACTTGTTCTAACACATATTATTGTCATTCTTAAGCAATAGTGTTTTATTTAGATAAATTCTATAAACAAAACAAACTTGTTTCGAAAGAACTTTATGAAATTAACAATGAATATTTTATTAAAAATTGTTCAAACAGGATCACCATAAAGAGCATTTATAAAATCGTATATAACAAAAGTTCAATAGATTTAACTAACACACAATAATCAAGCTAAATAATCATTCGAACTTTTTATGTATTTAATATAGGTATAATTATAGAAACGATAACATTAACAGTTTCTCGGAATAAAATTTTGAACAAATAACCGTGGAAAGAAATAGATATATACCAGATTTTGTTCTGTGTGTACATATCAGAGATCGGCAATGAATCGTTTTTTTACGATTCACAACTACTCATAACATTTTAAGTATAAGTGGTTTTACATCATTGAAATTTAACTACTCTGAGTTACTAAAACTCACAACAACGTTGACTTATAAATGCGGGTGGATATAAGTATGAGTACAACGCCGACATCGAGTTCATACAATTCCCAGTATGTTTGATTCATAAACCACATTTTAAGAAAAATACTCACATACTCATAAAGTATTCAACTCAGTTAAGTCATTGAAAAAAAAAAATTCAGCATATTCCGTTAGGTATTTATACAAAATAAGTAAAAAAGAAATATAAAAACATACAAGTAAGTTTATAGGAAAACATATTGCGGAAAATATAAAATTTATTATTTTATATAATTTTTATAAGCGGACTGTAAAAATGAATGACACTCGCATGAGTGTATGCGAGTCATACTTATTTTTTTATCGTCTACGTACATTGAGTTAAGGAGAGTCTAAATAAACAACATCATACATGAGTATGAATATAATGAGTACTTCAAACTTTAAAGATGAGTAGTGGTTTGATGATATTGAGACAAGTATGAATACGTATAAGTATAACAAATTATAAGTCATGATTCAAGTCAGTGCTGCCAGTATTTTTGATTTGTCATCCCCAAAAATCCCCAAACTGATTTTTTTGATTCAAATTTTTTTTTGTAAAATTTTTATTTTATTTAAAAAATAACATATTTATTTAATAAAATTAATTGTTATCGATAGCTACATATATTAATATTCAAACTAATTCGATTTGTAATTATAAATCTTGTAAAGAAAAAATAACACATACAGAGTTTAGCATTTCAAGATCTTCAGAATCAAAATCTTGTGATTCATCAGCCTCAGAAATTGTGTTGTCCATATTGATTGTAATAAAAAGCTTTAGCATTTCAGCAGATGGATTAAATTTCTCACAACAAATTGAATTATTGTTAAAGTATGTGTTTATTCTGAGAAGTGCTTCTAATAATTCATATTTCTTTTTGTTACGTATTTTTGTTTTGGAAGTATTCATTATTGAAAAAACGCGTATATGTATATATATTTCAAACCTTTTGACCAATCTTCGCGTTCCCAAGAAACATCATGTTTTTTTTTTTTAATAAAATTAGAATTTGCAGCCATTTTAAACGGTGAAAAATATATTTTTTTTTAATATTTACATACTTCTTTATTAGAAACCATCCACTATAAATAATAACACACATTTTTAGACTTGTGCGTCTGTTTTAGCTCAAAAATCTTTCTTGATACCATCAGTTATAAAAAAATCCCCAAAAAATCCCGTAAAATTGTGTTGTCATCCCCAACAAATCCCCGGATCCCCAGGATGAAATTTTCATCCCAAATCACGAAAAAAAATCCTCAATTTGGGGATAAATCCCCTAAACTGGCAACGCTGATTCAAGTATACTCACTTTTTCAGTACTGTGGTACATATAAACGTAATATTTAATAATAAAATATTATTTGTTATTTGTTGTATTTTCAAATAAAAACTAAACAAGAGATTATATTCGAATCTTATATACCCACCACCAAACCACCTACTATGGAGATTTATAAGAGATTTATGCCCATTTAAGTGATTTTCGGAACTGGACCTTATATGGGGACTACGGTCAAATATGGACCGATCATCATGAAATTTGGTACGACGATATTTGGATTATGCTTCAACTTGATAGTAATTTATAAAAAAATATATGTTCATTTAAGTAATTTTCGTAAGTGGTCTTTGTATGGGGCGATGTCAAAATATTGTTTTGAGATTTCACTTTGCATGAAACTTATTATCGCAGAATTTTGTGTATATACGACTTTTCTATAGACATTTATGTCGCATAAAGCCATATTCCGGGAAGACATTTGTATGGGGGCTATGAGAAATCGTGGACCGATGCCGAACATATTCAACATGACTTGTCCTTCTATAATAAAAATAAAGTGTACAAAACAGCAACAAATATCTGTATTGTCTAACATATAAACGAGAACCTTTTCCACCAGATAAAATGATTTTACTTTCGCCCGTCCATAAAATATTTATTCATTTACTATTTACCATTTACTTCAAATAAATAATCGAAGTGCTATTATTTTTGCCGACACTGTATATATGTATGTTTTGTACAACACCTACGCCATTTTTACATATGTTTTTCGAATGTTGTATGAGAAAGTAAAAGTTTTGCCAAAATTTCTACGTATCTCAATAAAATAATTAACTTAATTTAGTTTATACAGCAAATAAACGGTAACACATTAATTATAAGCTTAACGCCAAATTGAAAACAAGAAAATATCATAGAAAAAAACTTTCTTGTTTACACTAAAGGTATAATGTTCGATAAGTAAGTAAGAATAAATAACAGATACAGTAGGGAACATGAGGTTAGCACACTTCATATGTGCTGTTTTCAAACTTATTTTTATTTTATATGATTATAATTATTAACTGTAACATGCTGTGATCTGTATGTCCTGTTATAATACCTCCACCCCGACAAGTGGTAAATAGGGGTATATATGGGTTTGTCATTCCGTTCGAAACTTTGTTAATATCCATCTGAGACCCGACAAAGTATATACATATAATCTTGATCTTTTTGAAATTCAAAGTCAATTGAGCTATGTCCGCCTGTCTTTAGTATTAGTATTAAAGATCAGAAAAATCGGTATAGTGGAACCAGAATTAATGGTCAAAATCTGAGACAATCTTCTTAAAAATTTTAAATTTTTTTTATACATTTCTTTGCAATTTTTTAAAATATATTGCAGATAACACCATGAACTTTTGTACACGTTATTTATATGATAAAAGCAGAAACTATGATGCAAATAGTACGAATCAGTCCATGATTTCTCATAGCCCGCATACAAATATCTTCCCGAAATATGGCTTGATAATGCAGAAATACCTATAAAATTGGAATGTCAATACAAAATTCAGCAAAAAAAAGTTTTATGTAAAAAGAATTCGCAAAACGAAATGTTGTTTAGTTCGGTCCATGTTTGACCATAGACCCCATATAAAGTTCACAAAATTCTAGGTTAAAATGCGACATTAATAATCCTAAAAATCCTGCTGGCTGGCCCATAATTGGGCATAGCTCCCATATAAGAACCACATCCGAAAAAGTCATTATGCTTCATATATATTTTATACATATCGGTACCGACTCAAAACTTTATATTGAAAAAAAAATCATACTACAGAATTTTGAAATTCCGAAAATCACTTCAATACTCACAAATCTCTTATAAATAACGGTACCGATTCAATATTTTACCTGGAGCATTTACATACATGCCAAAATCAAAATGCTGGATTTTGAGAATATCGGTCCATATTTGAATATTTCCCGCATACATAATGTCCTCTTGCGAAATTCACGTTAATACTAATATGTACTCGTATCTTAAAAATAACATGTTGAAATTCGACGTAAGATACCATATCCATACAATTCTTTGTACCAAATAACGCTATTGAGATGAAATTCAACCAAATAAAACTAAATGACATTAGTTAGTGGATACTGGATTTAAAAGATATAAAGTCCATAATTGGTTGAATTCTACTATGCCACCCATAAATCTCTTGTAAACAAAGTTATTGAGATCTAATTCAACTATTTTATACTCTGTTTCTCTTTTTTTTAAGACAGCTATTAATATGCCTATTATATATATAGAAGAAGTGAAGGTGGTGAGAGAAGAAAACTTTTTATATTACAACTCTGCAATTGGTATAAATAGACTAACAGGGCCAATCAAGTAAATCAGTTTATTGTTAGTCATTGTTGTGTAAACATCAAGTGTTCGAAAACTGTAATTTAAGTGTGGTGTAAAATAGTTTTTGTCTACATTTAAATAAATAAAGACTTGTTATATTTTCTTCCAACTACTTGACGCTTTTATTTTGCAATTAAAAGAAATCCGGTTTATTTAAAGGAAATAAACCGCCGTTTTTAAAAGGTAAAAACGTAATAATATAAAATACTTAAAAAATTTGCGCTAAGACTGAATAAAAAACACAAAATAAGGATATTCTAGTCCTCGATATTTGTCCAAATTTTTCTAGAGAATTTCATCCTAAAAGCTACATTTTTCAAAAATTCAAGTAAATATGAGTGTAACATTATCAATGTTAAGACTTATGGTTTTTGTCTGTGCTAGGTACACACACATACTTTAAGGAGAGTGTTAAACCAATATGTATGGGCGTTACAAACATCAGGACAAGTCCATACCCTATTGGGCACCCACTATGGTGATGTAGGGTATACAAATTATTGAATTATAAAAAATCAACAAACTTTAAATAGAGTGTTAAGTTTTCGACCACCTACGCATTATATGATTCAAAATAACCCAGCAAGCCATATGAGTCAAAAAAAAGTGTTTTTTCTGACACCTTTTTCGGAGCGTTAACGCTCTTTATGAGCCCAAAAAACAATCATAATTGCTCTGAAAACCTTCAGAAAAGAGGGTCATTACATTCGAAAATGGTCCGTCAGAAAGAGCTCTTAGATAATGTCAGAAAAGAGTCTTTTATAAGGGTTTTTGTGGGCTCTGTGTAATCTTGTTTTTATCATTCTTGTGTGGTACAGCTATGTTTTTTTTTTGTTCAAAGCACAAATAAAAGAACAACAACGCTTTGGTACACACATAATTAATTGGAATTCCTGAGTCATACTGCCGACTCAGGACAGTAGCAAGCAAATTTTTCTTTCGCTCCGAAAATGCTCTTTTGTTGGACTCTTTTCTGACTCCTTTTTCGGAGCGCTCCTAGAATGGTATGCTGGGAAGTTACTCAGATGACATTGTTGTATGTACATATAGTATATATATATTCTTAGTTTAAATTAAGTCATATTTAGTTGACTATATATTAAAATACTTTAATTCAAACTTATACCCGATTTTGCATTATTTATTTTCGATTTTTGGTATAAACTACATTCAACGCTGCTGGAAAACAAACCTTTAACACAATGTTATAACAAAAATGCAATATAAAGTATTTTAAATATTTGTTTATAATATATTTAAGTAGACATTAAAAATAATGGCAAGGTATGTATATAAAATAAAATAAAAAGAACACTTTAATTAAACTGTAATTTTAAGCTCTTATATTATTTGTAATCCAATCAATGTGGGCACCCACCCTGGTATACACTCCTGGCCAACCGGGCAATCCACATGGTTTTGGACCAAACGACACTACACCGGATAACACATAAACATCGCGATTATCCAGTCTCTCCTTTACCACCAAAGGACCACCAGAATCACCACCACAAGAGTCGACACCCTCTTCACCACCAGCACACATTTGTGTATCTTGCAAATAGATACGCTTTGTGGCATACTTTTGACGACATCTGTCAAAAGTCCAACCATCTACGGCAGCCTTCAACTTTAAAGCACTGGTGCCACCATCTTCAGTCGTTCCCCAGCCAGTAACATCCATTTTTATGTTTTCAAACGTTTTAGAGCGCATATGGGATTGAACGGGTAAGCACACGGGACTAACGAAATCGCTAAAAGTAACATAGCTATCGAGACGTATTAGAGCAATGTCATTTAAATTACTTGAAGCTTGACCATTGTAACTGGGATGGTATTTTATTTCTTCGATGCCGATATCTAAATGTGGAGCGGCACAATCTTTCTTGCCTTTTACGTCTATTTCACAGTCTGGATTAGTGGTACGATCCCATTCACCCAGACGTATGCCAGTGGCACGCCAGTCAGCGGGAATACCACGACCTGTAACACAATGGGCAGCTGTTACCACATAACGATTGTTAATCAAAGCTGCACCACAATGATGACCCTTATTGTTGCCGGCTAGTTGTAAAAATTTCATAAAATAATAGTTCATTGTTATGTCTGTTTCGAAAACCTAATAATTAATTACACTTACGTTTTGTGTATTCTATTAAAGCAGCCCAAGGGTATTCATCTATTTTCGTAGCACTGCCGCCATAAATACGATTGTCAAAAGAACGTCCACATTGACGAGTACTGGGCAATAGATGGGAATTATCGTTTGGTTGAGCCGGTGTGGTGGGTATGTTAAAACGACTTACACCATCGTAACGACAACAAACCAGTACAGAGTTACCTCTTTTACCACATTGACTCAGCTGCAGGTAACGTGTTTCCATTTGAGATCTTTGCATATTCTTCAATGTCTGCAATAGCGGAGGGCATTGTAGAATATCAACGCATGTTCCCTGATAACCATCCGGAGTTCCACAGTCGCCATTGGGAAATGCAACTGCTGTTAAAAAGTATTTATCTATTAGTTGGTCTTTAAGGTAAATTTAAACTTTAATGGTTAGTCTGAATTAATGTCATGGAGCTCTTAGTTATGAGTATGTGGAGTATTCTTCAGAACAGTCATTCTTAACCAGTAATATCATCTGCATTCACTTTGCCCAAATGTATTTATTTTACCTTTAGATTTTTATTAAAATAATTAGTTCCGAAATAAAGGATTCCCACTAAGGACTGATTGAATTTCGGATTTATACCTTCATGCTAAATAAGACCGCCCAAAAAAATCAACACCAGTGTAGGTAAATAAATCGTTCAAGATATCGCTGAAATTTAACACTGTGAAGGTGGTGAGAGAAGAAAACTTTTTATATTACAACTCTGCAATTGGTATAAATAGACTAACAGGGCCAATCAAGTAAATCAGTTTATTGTTAGTCATTGTTGTGTAAACATCAAGTGTTCGAAAACTGTAATTTAAGTGTGGTGTAAAATAGTTTTTGTCTACATTTAAATAAATAAAGACTTGTTATATTTTCTTCCAACTACTTGACGCTTTTATTTTGCAATTAAAAGAAATCCGGTTTATTTAAAGGAAATAAACCGCCGTTTTTAAAAGGTAAAAACGTAATAATATAAAATACTTAAAAAATTTGCGCTAAGACTGAATAAAAAACACAAAATAAGGATATTCTAGTCCTCGATATTTGTCCAAATTTTTCTAGAGAATTTCATCCTAAAAGCTACATTTTTCAAAAATTCAAGTAAATATGAGTGTAACATTATCAATGTTAAGACTTATGGTTTTTGTCTGTGCTAGGTACACACACATACTTTAAGGAGAGTGTTAAACCAATATGTATGGGCGTTACAAACATCAGGACAAGTCCATACCCTATTGGGCACCCACTATGGTGATGTAGGGTATACAAATTATTGAATTATAAAAAATCAACAAACTTTAAATAGAGTGTTAAGTTTTCGACCACCTACGCATTATATGATTCAAAATAACCCAGCAAGCCATATGAGTCAAAAAAAAGTGTTTTTTCTGACACCTTTTTCGGAGCGTTAACGCTCTTTATGAGCCCAAAAAACAATCATAATTGCTCTGAAAACCTTCAGAAAAGAGGGTCATTACATTCGAAAATGGTCCGTCAGAAAGAGCTCTTAGATAATGTCAGAAAAGAGTCTTTTATAAGGGTTTTTGTGGGCTCTGTGTAATCTTGTTTTTATCATTCTTGTGTGGTACAGCTATGTTTTTTTTTTGTTCAAAGCACAAATAAAAGAACAACAACGCTTTGGTACACACATAATTAATTGGAATTCCTGAGTCATACTGCCGACTCAGGACAGTAGCAAGCAAATTTTTCTTTCGCTCCGAAAATGCTCTTTTGTTGGACTCTTTTCTGACTCCTTTTTCGGAGCGCTCCTAGAATGGTATGCTGGGAAGTTACTCAGATGACATTGTTGTATGTACATATAGTATATATATATTCTTAGTTTAAATTAAGTCATATTTAGTTGACTATATATTAAAATACTTTAATTCAAACTTATACCCGATTTTGCATTATTTATTTTCGATTTTTGGTATAAACTACATTCAACGCTGCTGGAAAACAAACCTTTAACACAATGTTATAACAAAAATGCAATATAAAGTATTTTAAATATTTGTTTATAATATATTTAAGTAGACATTAAAAATAATGGCAAGGTATGTATATAAAATAAAATAAAAAGAACACTTTAATTAAACTGTAATTTTAAGCTCTTATATTATTTGTAATCCAATCAATGTGGGCACCCACCCTGGTATACACTCCTGGCCAACCGGGCAATCCACATGGTTTTGGACCAAACGACACTACACCGGATAACACATAAACATCGCGATTATCCAGTCTCTCCTTTACCACCAAAGGACCACCAGAATCACCACCACAAGAGTCGACACCCTCTTCACCACCAGCACACATTTGTGTATCTTGCAAATAGATACGCTTTGTGGCATACTTTTGACGACATCTGTCAAAAGTCCAACCATCTACGGCAGCCTTCAACTTTAAAGCACTGGTGCCACCATCTTCAGTCGTTCCCCAGCCAGTAACATCCATTTTTATGTTTTCAAACGTTTTAGAGCGCATATGGGATTGAACGGGTAAGCACACGGGACTAACGAAATCGCTAAAAGTAACATAGCTATCGAGACGTATTAGAGCAATGTCATTTAAATTACTTGAAGCTTGACCATTGTAACTGGGATGGTATTTTATTTCTTCGATGCCGATATCTAAATGTGGAGCGGCACAATCTTTCTTGCCTTTTACGTCTATTTCACAGTCTGGATTAGTGGTACGATCCCATTCACCCAGACGTATGCCAGTGGCACGCCAGTCAGCGGGAATACCACGACCTGTAACACAATGGGCAGCTGTTACCACATAACGATTGTTAATCAAAGCTGCACCACAATGATGACCCTTATTGTTGCCGGCTAGTTGTAAAAATTTCATAAAATAATAGTTCATTGTTATGTCTGTTTCGAAAACCTAATAATTAATTACACTTACGTTTTGTGTATTCTATTAAAGCAGCCCAAGGGTATTCATCTATTTTCGTAGCACTGCCGCCATAAATACGATTGTCAAAAGAACGTCCACATTGACGAGTACTGGGCAATAGATGGGAATTATCGTTTGGTTGAGCCGGTGTGGTGGGTATGTTAAAACGACTTACACCATCGTAACGACAACAAACCAGTACAGAGTTACCTCTTTTACCACATTGACTCAGCTGCAGGTAACGTGTTTCCATTTGAGATCTTTGCATATTCTTCAATGTCTGCAATAGCGGAGGGCATTGTAGAATATCAACGCATGTTCCCTGATAACCATCCGGAGTTCCACAGTCGCCATTGGGAAATGCAACTGCTGTTAAAAAGTATTTATCTATTAGTTGGTCTTTAAGGTAAATTTAAACTTTAATGGTTAGTCTGAATTAATGTCATGGAGCTCTTAGTTATGAGTATGTGGAGTATTCTTCAGAACAGTCATTCTTAACCAGTAATATCATCTGCATTCACTTTGCCCAAATGTATTTATTTTACCTTTAGATTTTTATTAAAATAATTAGTTCCGAAATAAAGGATTCCCACTAAGGACTGATTGAATTTCGGATTTATACCTTCATGCTAAATAAGACCGCCCAAAAAAATCAACACCAGTGTAGGTAAATAAATCGTTCAAGATATCGCTGAAATTTAACACTGACTAGTTGAAATTATTGTCTTTAGTTAAACAATAAAATCAGCTAAATTAGTCTTTAACGATCTAGGACCAAGTGTGGACTTTACAGCTATTGTCAAATATTTACAGAAGCAAATATCATTTATGATTTCCCTTATTTTTGCAGAATTTTGTCTAAATAATGCTTTTTTATGTACCATAGAACCATATTCCGGGAAGACATTTGTATGTTAGATATGATAATAAAAAAATGTTTGGGAAAATTTCATTGTTATAAGTCTTTGTTTCGAAGCTCCATTATGCCTTCAACACATTCACAGATGGACTGATCGTGGCTAGATTGTTTTAGAATCTTATTAGGACCCAGAATATACATACATATGTGTAGTATGTAGGTATATGTATTAACTGTATTAAATATTGTGTTAAAACAAGATATTGTTATAAATATTAAAAACTGGTAAAACCACTATTTAGTAACTGTATCTATTTGTTGTTGTTATAATATTTATACCAATAACTTGTTATATATACATATGGGAATATTCATGTACTAAAGAACTCAGCAATAATACATATTCTGTCACTCGTTAAGTAACGCTCAACCAGCCAAGTATAATTATAATTAACTCTATAATAATAAAATTATATTAAAATAAACTCCAAGTTTTATTTGAGTTTATTACAGTGGCGACGAGGATTAAAAATAATAAAAGCTTTTAAAGGAAATGGCTGCTGCAATCTTTGGAAAAGTTCCATATTTTGACCACAGTCAGAGCAATTGGGCAGTGTTTCAAAATCAGTTTGAACAATTTTTAATAGCCAATGAGATAAAGGATGATATTAAGAAAAAGGCTATCCTATTAACATCGTTGTGCGAAACGTCTTATATGCTGTTGGGGAACTTATTGAGTCCGGCAAAAATTGAGAATGCCGATACAAAATATAGTATGTGCTTGGAGGCAATGAAGAAAGATTTTAAGGCAGCTACATCTGGATTTGCCGAGCGCTTCAAATTTTATAGTGCAACAAAATTATCCACAGAAACCATAAATGAATGGGCAGTGCGTGTGAGGTCTCTAGCGGTGTGTTGTGAATTTGGTGCAAATTTAGACACTGCTATACGGGATAAGTTTGTGATGGGTTTGGAAAAGGGAGCAGCTCGAGATAAAATTTTCCTAGAAGGAGTGGATGTCACATTTGAAAGGGTGGTAGAAATTGCCAACAATGTGGAATATGCAAAGCATCAGTATGATACCGCACAGGTAAAAGAAGAAAACATCAATTTTATAAGCAGAAGAAACAAAAAAGAACAGCCGAAAAAGCAACAACAGTCCCAGAGTAAGTCAACGGTAGTTCAATGCAAAGTTTGCGGATTTAACAATCACAAGAGTGATAATTGTAAGTTCAAAAATTACAAATGTAATCAATGTAAGCAAAAAGGCCATTTAAAAAAAAATGTGTAAGTCACAAAATTTTAATTATATTGACAATGTTGATGTTAGTTTGTTTTCTATTGCTAGTGAGAACGATGGTCCAATCAAAATTAAAATTATTGTAAACAACAAATCGTTTGAAATGGAACTTGATACGGGCTCGGAAAATAACGTAATTTCTTCTGATTTTTATAAAAGTTTTTTCCAAAACTATAAACTTACAAAAATTGATGTGGTATTGAAGACGTATAATGGTGTGAATATAAATCCTATCGGTTCGTTCGAAGTTGAAGTTCTGTATAGAAACAAAAGCAAGGTAATTTCTATAATTGTAATTGAAAATGGTGGCCCGCCTTTGCTGGGAAGGAATTTTTTAAAAACATTCGACATTAAAGTTTGCAAATTAAATTATTCGGTACCCATGTCAAGCGCAGAACAAATTACTTATAAATTCAAGGATCTTTTTGATGGTAGGTTAGGACTCTTTAAAGGTGGTCAGGCAAGTTTGAAGATAAAAGAAGGTACAGTACCAAAATTTTTTAGGCCTAGACCGTTACCTTTGGCTATTAAAGACAAAGTTGAAAGAGAGATAGACAGCCTAGTAAAACTTAATATTTTAGAGCCTGTTAATTATTGTGAGTGGGGTACTCCTATTGTTCCTATTGTAAAAAAGAATGGAGGAATTAGAATTTGTGGAGATTTTAAGGTGACACTTAACCCGTATTTGAATATTGAAAAATATCCGTTGCCCAGAATTGAAGATATTTTCTCAAAACTGCACGGTGGGGAAGAATTTACTAAATTGGATCTAAGTATGGCTTATCAGCAAATTTCACTAGAAGAAGAATCTCGTAAATATACGACGATTTCAACGTCAAAAGGTCTTTTTCAATACACTAGACTAATTTATGGTCTAGCATCGGCACCAGCCATTTTTCAGAAAATAATGGATTCCCTGTTAGCCGGTCTAGATGGAGTCGTAGTATTTTTAGATGACATTTTGATAAGTGCTTCTAATAGAAAGTTACACGTAAAGCGAGTGGAACAAGTTCTTACTATTTTAAGTAATGCTGGGTTCCAGTTATCGCCAGAGAAGTGTGAATTTTTCTCAAAGAAAATACAATATTTAGGTCATGTAATTGACAAAAATGGATTACACATGAATCCTGAAAAAATTAGTGAAATTACTAATATTCCAAATCCCGAGAACGTGAAGGGACTTCAAGCGTTCCTAGGTGTTGTCAATTTTTACAGACGTTTTTTGCCAGATGTTTCAACGTTATTACATCCATTGCATAATTTGCTACGAAAAGATGCAAAGTTTGAATGGAACACAAGTTGTTCTGAGGCGGTTGAGCAGCTAAAAAAATTACTATTAGCTGATAATTGTTTAGCTCATTTCAATGCTGAATTTAGAACAAAATTAACAGTAGACGCCAGCCCAGTGGGTGTAGGTGCTGTTTTGTCTCAAATTGATGAGAACGGTGTAGAGAGACCGATAGAGTTTGCGTCAAGATCCTTAACGGATACAGAGAAAAGGTACTCACAGTTAGACCGTGAGGCAGTCGCTATTCTGTTTGGTGTCAAAAAATTTCATCATTACGTTTATGGTCGTCGTTTTACCTTAGTGACTGACAACAAACCACTGCATTATATTTTCAACCCTAAAAAAGGCATACCTCAAATGGCGTCTAGTCGTTTACAACGTATCGCTTTAGCATTATCAGGTTATCAGTTTGACATTTGTCATGTTAAGTCGAATAGCAATATTGCAGACTATTTTTCTAGATACCCCAATAATTCCAATTTTCATTTAGAAGAATTTCCAAATAACGTTTATATTAATTATTTGAGAAATATTCATGGTACACATACAATTTTAGATTTTAAAGCAATTGGAGATCAGACTGAAAAAGATATGGTGTTGCAAAAGGTTAAAAAGTTCACTGTTTCTGGTTGGCCTGAAAAATGTTCAGATCCTGAAGTCATGCCATTTTTTTTGAAACGAAATGAATTATCAGAAGAAGATAATTGTTTATTTTGGGGATATAGGATAATTATTCCGATGCAGTTGAGACTGGAGGTTTTAAAATTTTTTCACGCTTCCCACATGGGTATTGTAAAAATGAAGGCAATGGCACGAGAATGCTGTTGGTGGCCGGGACAGGCAAAAGATTTGGAAAATGTCGTTAAATCTTGTGAATCTTGTTTGATGACACGTCCGAGTCCATCGCAACAGGAATTGATTCCTTGGGACAGGCCAGATGAAATTTGGTCTAGAATACATATTGATTTTTTTGGTCCGTTCTTAAAACGATGGTGTTTGGTGGTTGTAGATAGTTCTAGTAAATGGGTGGAATGCGTGGATATGGGTACGAACACAACTAGTGACGCTGTAATAAATGTGTTACGCGAAATTTTTGCTCGTTTTGGATTACCAAAATATTTAGTTTCCGATAACGGAACATCTTTTGTTTCTAATAAATTTAAACAGTTTTTGTTAATGAACGGAATTGAACAAATAACCGCACCTGTTGGACACCCTTCGACTAATGGTCAAGCGGAAAATACGGTAAAAACAATTAAAAATGCATTAAAACGCACTTTAAATAACACACCAGTATCTGAATTCAATACCGCATTATGTCGCTTTTTGTTCGATTACAGAAACACCACACATTCAACCCTTGGAGTTTCTCCATCATTTTTGATGTTTAATAAGAGAAAATTACGAACCAGGTTCGATCTTATTAACCCAAAAAGGAAGGTAGAAAATGTAAGAATGCGTGATGTTAAAGAATTTGTTAAAAACAAACAGCAAAATCAAACAAAATATCATAAAGGCTCTAATAACACTACATTTAATGAAAATGATAATGTAATGGTTAAAGATTATTCGGTTCCGGGTAAAGTTGTATGGTCTAAAGGCGTTGTTTATAAAGTCCTTGGCAAACAAACGTATTTAGTGAAAATGAAATCAAATATAATATGGAAAAGGCATTCTAACCAAATGATCCCTTTCGTTAATGCAAATGAGTCGGATTATCCAACGACAATAACAGATCCATTTCAAAAAATTTGTTCAAATATCACAACTAAGAATGTTGAAAATGAAAATAAAGAACATGATTTTGTTAATGTATCTAACAGTAACGCAGCAAATGTATCAAATAATTGTCAAGATATCAGCAAAAATAACGTTGATAATAAATATAATCTAAGGCAAAGAAAACCAAAAAATTAAAAACATTTTGAAAAAAAATTGTTATAAAAAAAAAAAAAAAATAATTTCCTTAATTTTTTTAAATTTAAGATATGTATTTTATTTTTTTTTTTCTCATCCATAAACATTTGGTAAAAATGAATTAAATGAAACTATGTATTAAATGAAAATATATAATTTTTATGGATGAAGAAAGATATTATGAAGGGGGTATTGTAGTATGTAGGTATATGTATTAACTGTATTAAATATTGTGTTAAAACAAGATATTGTTATAAATATTAAAAACTGGTAAAACCACTATTTAGTAACTGTATCTATTTGTTGTTGTTATAATATTTATACCAATAACTTGTTATATATACATATGGGAATATTCATGTACTAAAGAACTCAGCAATAATACATATTCTGTCACTCGTTAAGTAACGCTCAACCAGCCAAGTATAATTATAATTAACTCTATAATAATAAAATTATATTAAAATAAACTCCAAGTTTTATTTGAGTTTATTACATATGTAAATACGTTTTGGTTCTATGACCAATATTTTGATGTGTTACAAACGTAAAATAAAGCTACAAAATAAAATTTGCTCATAATTCTTTATAATTCAATTTACGAATGAATTTTATTTTAATGTGATTAAATTTTAATTGAACATATACAGTATAAATTAATAAGAACGGTTACTCTTCATATTATTTTTAACTACGATGAACTAGTGATTCGTCAATGAAAACTTAGTCGCATTATGCCGAAGTACGGTGTGATTCAATTCTAAAAGTTGTATCGAAATTCGTTGTAGTTACTCGTAGATGTTTTAAATTTCTCCATTCTACATTTTGTAGGAATCAATGCGATCGTTATTTAGCACTTCCGACTTCTTAAGTCAAGAGCATTTCTCTTGACTTGGCAGAAATGCATTTGGTCATGAATGGTATGTTAAGCGTCGTCACTATACTAGACTGAGGAGGAGTGAATCTCATTGAAAGAGCAAAAGCAATACATGCTAGTATGTTTACCAGTGTTGCAATTTTAGAAATAAAGAAAAGCGTCTAGTGTATAGTAAAAACGGGTAAAAAGGGTAAAAAATTACAAAAAAAAAAGGGTAAAAAGCGCCAAAAAAAATTAACAAAAATTTTGGTATCGTATTGTTTTGCTTTGCAAATAACACCTTAAAAAAAGATTAAAATTGGCAATAAAACAAAGGGTACAAAAAAGAAGAAACTTAGAATATCAAAAAGCATGTTAAAATTTTTAAATAAATAATTAATTTTATTATCAATTCAGTTACCAGGAGTAAACAAAAAATTCAAATAAAATAACAATTCATAAAAAAAACAAAATATAAAGTTTTATAGAAAAACAATTTAATTTTCAAATACATCTGTTTCATAATCATCATCATCAGATTTAATGAAATATTCAGACCTTTTATAAGTTTGATTTGAATTAACTTTTAAGCAAACACTTGAAGGTAATTTTTAATTGCAACAACAAACTTTTGGCTTAGTTTAAAGAAAGTCGGTTTCTGATCTTTGGTTTAAAAAAATTCATTAAACTAAACGTTCTTTCGACTTCGGCATTTGAGTAAGGAAAAGAAAGTATACGAATAACAAAGTCAGCTAGTTCATGAAAAGAATTTTCTCCCAAATAATTTTTAAAATTGTAGACTTCAATCCAAAATTCATCAGTTCTTTCAATATTTTTCCATTTTTACAACGTTAGATTCTTTAGGGAAATTTCTATTTTGTTTATTTGAGACGAATCATCAATGAAGTTTTGTATGAAATCAATAATATCCGCTTCGCTATTTTTAAAAATATTGTCAACACTAAATAACGATATTTTTGAAGCAATATAAAATTTGAAGGAAATCTACGTCTTAGTTCGTGAGTATGTGATATTTTGTAAATTCTATTAAATTGTTCAATTATTTTATAATCTCTGCAAAACTTTTCGAAACGATAGCCAAGTTAACAAAATTCGTTAACGCTTTCATCTAAATTACCTTCTACATAATCAAAGTTTGTAATAATTTTAATCAGGTAATACAAATCGGTGTAAAGCTTGACATGGTCCGCATTGGCTGACTCGAAAGCTAGATTTAGTTTTTGGACTTCTTCCCAAACTGCACCAAAAAAATAAAAAAAGCGTCAAAAAATACCCTTTTTAGAAAAGGGTATTTGAAAAAAATAAAAGGGTAACGAGACAAAAAAGCGTCAAAATGGCAACACTGATGTTTACCAACAGAGAAGAACTCCTTTGCTCTCCATATGTGAAATTTTACAGTACGTCTAAAATTTGACAGAATATCTGTCAAGAATTGTATTTTTTTTTTGCTGACATACAAACTGTCTGTATAGAAATTTGAATCTGAAATAAAGGGATTTTTAACAAGAACTGTGATTTTCAACATGAAAGTTTTGGCATAAATGCATTCAAGAACAACCCGCAGATTATTTTTCTTTTTTTAATTCCAGATATATTTGCATCGAATGTGTAGAAGGATTCCCCTTTAGAATTACTTTCAAATTGTTAACATAATAATATTTTGAATTGATTTTAAAAAAAGTTAAACGCTCAATTATAAAATTTATCAATGTCAGAAAAATAACAAGAAATTGACGTTCTTAACAGGAATGTGTTACAAAAACAACGCATATTCTAAACAAGATTATAAAATAGAAAGAAGACGCTGCTACTTCATTGTATACCTAGGCAACAGAAGAGGGGGATGAGTGTGTACGAATACTTTAAGCTAAGCACGAGCAAACGTGATTGAACTTTTAAAATAAAACTGGAATATGACAATAACAATAACAACAACTGCAATAAAATGAAGTGATAAAGATGATGTCTGAGTTAAAACAGGTGTGCAGGTAATTTAAAGGCAGGGCTGGCAAGTTGAGGTTTAAAAAAGTAGTTTAACCTGTTCATAAATGAAATACATATGTACTTTGTGTGATTAAAAGTACTAACTAACTTATTTTAGTAGCTAATGAGTGAAAACAAAACTTATGTAGCAGAGAACGGATTGATTGGTTAATTTTAGATTTTGAATACAATCACAAAAAACGAACCTCATGTTGACAATATAAATCAATTCCGTAAAGCAATACATGCCATTATTAACAAAACGGAGTGTAACGAAAAATAATGCTTGCATTGCATGTCTTGTACAAATGTAAACGTATACTCCCAAAAGCAACGAATACTTAACGATTGGTACGAATGGTTAACGATTGGTATGAATGGTTTCAATGCTGATTATATAAGTTGAACATACTAACAAAAAATATCAAACTTTACTAGTTTACTGTCAACAAATCGCACATAAAGCAACAACCAAAAAATATTTATTTTCTCATTAGGTTTTGTATTGTTTTTGATCTTTCTTTATGTTTTCATTCACTGAAAGCAACGAATACTGGACGAATGGTGTGAATGTTTTTAGTTTTTTTTATGTGGCATTGAATTATTTCGTTGCTTGATGTATAACGGCATAACAAAAAGAGAATGTAAAATAGCAAACAGTAATAAGGAATGAGTAAACAAACAGCAATGCACATTTTTATTATTGTCGAGTAAAAGCAATACAAAAGCAATGAATTTGCGAATGGTTAGCAAATGTGAATGGTCTCTTTCTGTTCTCTGTTATGTAGTATATAAAACACAGTCTGGACAAATAATTTGAACTAGCTTACTTTCCCTTACGGACTTTAGAAGTCGACTTCCGACACTGTTAAAATAAATACATGATTGTTTTAAGTCCTGCTATCACTGAGTTGACAATCTTTGTAGTCGTGAGATTTCTATCTGAAATCTTTGCAGATTCTTTATTGCCTGAAAATCTCAGACTCAGGTCGTTCTGGAACGTAGCTCCATTGTTACAGTATATGCACGATTTGCAGGTTTTGTAAAAAATTAATCGTAGTCAAAATGTCAGTATGTCAATATGTTTTAATGTTTTTCTAATTAAATATGTCTATTCCTAACTAAACCTATAAATTTCACTATATTCAGCCATGTCACAGAACTCAATTCCGATCGAAAATGGTTTTGATTCCGTAAATTGTGTCTTTAGAAAACGAAAAACGATTTTTTTTTCCGGAATGAAACCACTTTAGATTTCTAAAGTGGAATTGTTATTTTTTTTATTTTATACTGAAAAAAACTCATACTACTAATTTATAATAACAATTAAATAATTAATTTTATTATTTCATTGTTGTTTTAACTATCTCATTGATATTTAAATAAAATGTTAAACATTTCACAGTTGGTGTCAGCAACAAGAAAACTTTTGTCGTTTTCAGATGCATCCCTTAAATTTCTTCTTCGTAGCTTTTCAACTGCGTTTTGATGTCTGTGTTCATTTAAAACAGCAACAATTTAAAATCCGGGCATTTTTGAAAAATTTTGTTCACTTTTATTTAAAATTTCTTTGTTAGCGCTCTTTCTGTTCGCTTTTGTTATACTTTTCATTACAAAAATCATATGTTTTTTGTTTTGGTTACACAATCTTACCATATTTAAGTTAAAAAACCGAGATTTAAAAATTGTTTGGGAATAAACAAAATGGATCGGAATCTAGAGAACGCAAAGTAAAAACAATCGATTTGCGAATACGGAATTGAAACCATTCCGATCGAATTCTGTGACATGCCTGTTTAATGAGCAATTTATTTCATCGGAGTATTCTGCATTTCTACTTTCACCGGGTTAGTCCATAAATCCATTGAGATGTCATGAGGTCCCTGACCACAATATGAGCATAAATAGTGAATGTAGCGGAATATGCGGCACTAGTTCGTTGCTTGATAATGATCTCGATAAAACAGCTAATTTGTTGAATATAAAATTCTTTAAAGTACCATTGTTAGTTAAGAATAAACCATTCCTATTTCCATCATTATGAGTAAGTTCAGCTAATTACACAGTAAAAACTTAACTTACAAATTAAGTTAAAAAGTAAGAGTGGGTTCACATGCTGCAATTTGTCGCCGCGACTCTGCTGACGTTCTCTTTTAGTGTCCCTTCTAAATGCATCGTCTGTTCACATGATGAAACCTTTGTTGCATCATTCTTGCGACATTTTGACATTAACCCCCTGGTCCACGATGTCGAACGATAACGTTCGCTTAGATAAGACTTAAGACACAAACTTTTTATCGTATCTATTTTTTACTCAATTAAGTTTGTTTATTCCACAACCAAGTTTGTGTCTTAAGTCTTATCTAAGCGAACATTATCGTTCGACATCGTGGGCCAGGGGGTAAATTGTTCATTTCCCTTATTACGCTCAAACGCAGATTTGTTCCCATATATAACCTAGTTACATTACAGGTACATTATACAGGTATTCATATTCCTGATATTTCACTATTAAATTTTTTGACCACATAGTATTTATTTATTTAAAATTAAAACAACAATTTGTTTTCTTTTAAATTTACAGTTATTTAT
This sequence comes from Bellardia pandia, assembly GCA_916048285.2. Taxonomy (NCBI): domain Eukaryota; kingdom Metazoa; phylum Arthropoda; class Insecta; order Diptera; family Calliphoridae; genus Bellardia; species Bellardia pandia. The sequence goes on from OU696529.1 coordinate 49,512,982, forward strand.
TCGCAGTGTTGCCAAAAATTTTCTGTAATCCTATAAAATGAAATTGTTGCGTGGTAACACTGCTGGTAAATGAAATCTAAATAATACAAGAGAAGAGAAAAGAAGAAATGCGACACTAGCTACCCTGTACTCTCCACTAGGTATTTCATCTATGAACTCGAGTCGCAGGAGAAAAGTCGCAGGTAAAAGTCGCAGCGTGTGAACTATCTCTCTAATAGGAAATTGTAGACCAGACTACTTACAAATCTACTAGAAAAGTACTTATTTTTGTTCGCGATTACCCAAAAGTTATTACTAATTTTATACTTATTTATTACACTGGTTTACAGCCAAAAAATACCAAGAACGCCACTTATCTAGATAAGTTAATTGGGACCTCCTGAACACGAAAAACGCTGTAATTTTTTTTTCTAAGTACCGTTTTTTAGATAACGGTACTTTTGTGTTTTTCGGTGTATGGTCCCATTCAAACCCTTGTGGAGCCCAACCGAAGAGCCCGATCGAGATGCTCTGTACGGTGACCAAGCATTTAATGAGTGTTAAGGTCCAGCTTATTTGGAGGCATGGGAAGCATTCCAGAACATCGTTCACAACTTTTTGGGAAACTACAGAAGTCCTGATTACGCAGAGAAGATCAATACATTACTGCAAAAATGCAATGCCATTGGTAAGCGTTGAGTGAAAACATGTATATCAAAAAGGCCGTTATGATTTAAAATTTATTCTTTTTAACCTTTAGGTTCAAATATGACACCTAAATTACACTTCTTATTTAGTCATTTGGATATTTTCCCCAGCAACTTGGGCTCCGAAAGTGATGAACAAGGTGAAAGATTTCACCAAGAAATGGAAGAAATCAAGAGACGTTACAAAGGCTGGTGGGACGAAGAAATGATGGCGGACTATTGTTGGTTCCTCATTCGCAAAGATACATCCGAAAAAAAACGTAAGAGTTCAAGTCGCTCGCCATTTTAATTTAAATTTTTTGAATTTACGCCGAATATAGTGTGTAAGCAATGAAGATGAAAATATTGTCGTTCCACAAAATCCTTAATAAAAACTATATTTTTCATCCGATTTTTTTCAAATTACGCTTAAAATGTTGGTAATTAAATAAACTATTTGGATAAAAAATAAAACATTCCAGATATTAACTGTAACGTAGAAAAAAAATTAAATAAAAAAGAAAAATTTTGAAAAAAACGTAAAAAATAGGCAAATTTCGAACTTTGAGGTGCCATAACTCAGCTATTTCTTATCAGATAGAAATTTGCAGCATATCGGCGGAAAAGGCATTCGATTACCTTTCCAACGATATGCCACTCATCTCGATCGGGCTCTTCGGTTGGGCTCCACAAGGGTTTGAATGGGACCATACACCGAAAAACACAAAAGTACCGTTATCTAAAAAACGGTACTTAGAAAAAAAATTACAGCGTTTTTCGTGTTCAGGAGGTCCCAATTAACTTATCTAGGCAAGTGGCGTTCTTGGTATTTTTCCAAATTAAAAATTTGTAAACCAGTGTTATAACGGGTTTTCCAATAGCTACTTGACAACTCTGAATTTAAATTGTGAACGCACTATTTCACTGATCATCTAATTGTTGCTTTCTTTTTTTTCAGTAAACTTAACATTTTCGTTATGGTAAAGTACACGAAGGAACAACGTTTGGAAATTATAAAAATGTACTACCGAAATTCGGAGTCGGTGACCGCAACTTTAAGAGCGTTAACTCCAATTTTCGGTCGTAATTCTCGCCCTAGTAGACAAGCAATAACAAGTTTAGTGCAAAAATTTGAGTCTACATATTCATTGTGTGATGCTGTCGTGCCAGTGAGACAACGGCCTGGTCGAAGTTCCGAAAATATCGCTGCCGTTCAGGCGTCCGTAGCAAACGATTCAAATCAGTCGATTCCGCGGCGTTCTCAAGAACTGGGCATCCCCAAGACCACTTTATGGCGAATTTTGCGTAAGGATCTGGGTTTACACCCATACAAGATTAAGCTGACTCAAGAATTGAAGCCGATGGACCATTTGAGTCGACGTACGTTCTCCGATTGGGCTCTGGAGAAGATGCACCAAGATGATGAATTTCATCGCAAAATCATCTTCAGTGACGAAGCTCATTTTTGGCTCAATGGGTTCGTCAATAAGCAAAATATGCGTTATTGGTCTGCTGAAAATCCACATGTGCTTCACGAATCACCACTTCATCCACAAAAAATTACTGTTTGGTGCGCTTTGCATGCCGGCGGCGTCATTGGGCCATATTTTTTCGTCGACAATAACGATCGTCACGTTACTGTGAATGGCGATCGTTATCGCGCAATGATTAGCGATTATTTTTGGCCCGAATTGGAACACATGGACTTGGATGACATGTGGTTTCAACAAGACGGTGCCACAAGCCACACAGCACACGTTAAAATCGATTTACTGAAGAGTAAGTTTGACGAGCGTGTTATCTCAAGAAATGGACCAGTCAATTGGCCGCCTCGTTCTTGCGATTTAACGCCTCTAGATTTTTTTCTTTGGGGCTACGTCAAATCATTGGTCTATGCCAACAAGCCGACAACGTTGGAAGAACTTAGAGCCAACATTGAACGCGAAATAGCGGCCGTTCCGGCCGAAATGTGTGACCGAGTCATCCAAAATTGGGTCCAACGAATCGACCACTGCCGACGTGGCCGCGGTGCCCATATGAACGAAGTCGAGTTCCATTCATAAATGTTTTGAATGTATTTCAAGTCGGTAATAAAGTTTTGGAAATATCTCAAACGGTTTGCGTTTTATTTAAAAAAAAAGTTGTCAAGTCCTTATTGGAAAACCCTTTACATACTTTTATTATAAAAATATGTAGTTGCAGACTAATTACAACAAAATGTTATAGAAGAAATAAACAAACTCAACAAGTAGTAAGGAAACTTATTGCAAACTGATACTAATAATGATTTATTTTCGTACCTTTAAATTTATTTATTTAAAGTAAATTTTTTTGGATTTCATAATTATGACATTTTTAATGTTTAAACTATTTACATAGAAAGTAATTCTTCAGCATATAATTGGAAATGCAAAAAATGTCTTTTAAATTAAGAATGTAAGTCCACTTTCACACACTTCAATTCTGACTCGTCAAAGGAAGTATTTTTGGATGAAGAGGGCAAAGATAATAAAAAGGGTACAAACTTGCCGGTACTAGTCAATTTTCTTCTTTTCTTTTATTTTTTTTTCATGCCTGTTGATTTGCATGAAAAAGTACGAAAATTGAATTGACGTGGTGTAAATGAAATGGCAAGTTCAAAAGAGAATTAAACAAAAACTGATCAGTAAAAACTGAAAATTGTGAAACAGGACGAAGTGAAGTTTTTGCTGGGTAGAGGTCTTTGATCTTTGTAGCGTATTTTGATCAAAATTTCTAAAACCAAAGCCTTTAAAAACTTGATGTGCAGTGGGAAATTCGTTACAGCCATTGCAAAATAAGAATACTGATAATTATAAGAAGCTGATATTTAGATGGCTGTCGAAAGAAACCATTTGTTTGACACTGTTTTTCAAATAATATTGTTTTTTTTTTATAAAGTTTAAAGTATAGGTACATAAAGTATAAAGACATACTTTCCATCTCTGGTTCATTCTTATTCTGGTTATTAATTGTTAGAAGTTAATTATAAATACAACTTTGACAGGATAAAATGTTTTTTTTAAAAAACGCCTTAAATAAATGTAAGAACAAAACCGATTATCACAATTTTATCACTTTAAAGTAGAAGTAGAAAAATTTTTAATAATTTCAAAAATTATTATAACTATATTTCCAGTTGTTCTTTTTAGTATAAAGACGAGATATTTTTAAATCAAATCTTGCTATTTTATACAAATTAATTTGGAAGCAATTTTTTTACTGTTTTTGAATTCGCTTAAGAATTATAAGAATCTTGGTAAATTTAGATTATATGGGTCCAACAAGAAGAAAGTTTTCTTTAAGACCATAAGTTTCATACTGCCACCGTTTTCCTCTATAAAGTTCTAGAGAACAAGTTCCCTTAACAAATATTTGCCTAGATATTTAAATCTACATTCCAGCAATTTAAATAGCAATTAAATGAAATACTTATTTAAAATCACATGACGTACAGTGACCCACTAGAAAACCAATTAGAATGGATATTTCTTGTATTACTCGAGTTAAGGACCAGAGAAGTTTAAATATCTGGCAATAGGTAATACTATGCTGTTCCATCTGTTCTCTTTTCTAGCGCATTTGTCAGTACGACCAAACAAATAGTTACAAGGTCTTCCTCACACATTCTTCAGTTTCTCGAATACTTTTGTAAACTGACATGATGTTATTTAAGGAATGTCACTTATTGAAGGCATCAGTCTAAATATCTCGTTAATGCAGAAAAGTAGACATTGATAAAATATTAGAATTGAAAATATTCTCTTAAAAAACTTTCCAATAACATGTTTGATTTCTTGCTTGATTGCGTTTGATTAATTGATCATTATGATTTCTTTCATCTCTGTTCAAACACTTTGCACGCATCATGCTTTCATTTGCATGCAAACGCTTTTCTTTTCTTTTACATTACATTACATTTCTTTTACTAGACATGCTAAACAAATTTTGTTTGTATTTTTATTTTCCTTTTTCTAATCTTAAATTTCTTTAATATTTTTAACCCCCAATGTCAGTGGGTCAATAATGTCCGCGTTGATAAGAAACGGTTCGTTTTCGAGTTTGTTTTCCATTATTTTAGTTTTGTTTGATTGTTTAACATTAATGTTATTGCTTTAAAACACACTCACTGCCTTGAGACAAAGAATCATTTACAAATAATACTGCTAAAATGCAAACGATTTTTAATAATTGCCCCACCATTATTTGTTTTTTTTTTTTTTTTTTGTTTGTATTTTTTGTTTTTTTACTAATTTGTCTGTTTTTAGTGTACAATACAAAACGTTGTTACTGAGACGAGATTAATATTAAAACTAAAATGAATTTCGTTCAACGGATTGTTTTTTATTAATTGATATTCTTCTTTTCTGTAAGTGAAAACAAAGAGAGATTCTCAGATTTATTTTCTTAATACACTTGGAAGCTTATGAAAGAGTATGAATTGTTTTTGCTATATTCTGTCAAGCTGGTTTTGCATGATACCCTAAGACCGGCACCAAATAAGAGACAACAATGTTGTTTAAGTTTTTAAATTATGATTTCGAAATAGAGATTTAAATAAAGTAGAATTTTTGGTAAAATAATTTTTTTTTAAATAAAAATTCCATAATTTCCCGACTGCTAGTAGAAACCATACCCCTCCCGCTGCCAGTGAGGAAACAAGGGAGAAATCCATTGTACGATCAGCAAGAAACCACAATTGTAATATACTAGATTCTTGCTGAAACGAAGAGGTATATTGTGGTAACATTTCTACAATTTCCTAGTTGTAGACAAATCAATTGAAGAAATTATCCTCCTTTCGTTGGAAAGTGACCCCCAAATGTAAATTATTCCCAAAAAAGGAGACAAAACTAAATGTTGTAATTAGTTTATTGCCTATAAAATCTTCTCAAGCATGTGGGAATGATTAAAACCGGGTTTTGATATGGTATCATATCAATGTAGATTTAGACCGGGCAAAACAATAACAAAAGTACAACAAATTCTGAAAAACACCGTCAAAGTTGAAATTGCTACATGCCACCTCTTTGTTGACTATTAAGCCGACTTTGACAGAACGATAAGAGAAAAACCATTTGAAATTATTTCTGAGTGTGGCCTTCCTTCAAAATTTGAGCGTCATTAAGAGATATAAGAAAAAAAACCCAACCATCACAATTTATCGTGCAATTTCTTCAAAATACTTAATACAACTTTTAGGACCGAACGTTATATGCTACATAGGCTTATACCTAGTGTGACCAACTGGCCCGGAAAATCCAGGACATGGCCCGGTTTTGGAACCATTGTCCCGGTGTCCCGGTGACATTCCCCGGATGGCCCGGTTTTTTTATTTTGAATTTAATTAAATAAAAAAATATGTAGACTTGAAAACAAAACAGTCTATTTCATTGAAATTTGACACAATAGCATCATATTTTAATGGAAATTATTTCATTTGAATGAGTCATTTTAAAATCAAAAATCAAAAAAGCAAGCCATATGAGTCCGAAAAGAGTCTTTTCTGACACCTTTTCTGGAGCGTTCATGCTCTTTATGAGCCCAAAAAACAATCATTATTGCTCCGAAAACCTTCAGAAAAGAGGGTCATTACATTCGGAAATGGTCCGTCAGAAAGAGCTCTTATATAATGTCAGAAAAAAAGTCTCTTATGAGGGTTTTTTGGGTTCTGAAAGAGCTCTTAGATAATGTCAGAAAAGAGTCATTGCAATTTTAAATACAACAAATTTAAAGGTCGCATTTATTATTTTTTTTAATTGTTTTTACTCGCTGCTGCACCGAATTGGAAAGATGTAGAAACAACGATCTAATTTATGGTTGAAGAGAATTGGTTAAAACCTGAAGACAACAATGTAGAATTGTTTGACGAGTTTGGTTACATATTGAAATTTATTACCCCAGAGAAAATTAGCGAATGGAATAAAAATAATCCTCCTACTAAGCCACGTTCTACTAAACCACATCAACGTTGGGTGGAATGTTTCAAACATTTTCAAAGTAACAATGTACCGTACACTCGCTTCGCGCGAATTATTAAATTTATATTTGGTTTGCCAGCAACATCTGCAAGTGTAGAGCGTATATTTTCGTTGATCGCAAAATTATGGACAAAAGAAACATCGCAACTCAAGCTAGATACTTTAAAACATATGCTATTTCTCAAATATAATTTAAAGTATTTGAAAGAATCCCCAACATTGCTGGAGCAAATTTCATCACAGGATAAATACGATTTTAAACAAAAAGCGACAGAAAATTAAATTCAAATTACTTATAACATTATAATTGTCTAAATTTAACTTGAATAATAAAGTTTTTTTCCCCATAAAAATGGCCCGGTTTTAAGTTTGAATGTTCCGGATTATAGTACTTTTTTCGAAAAATGTACCGGTTTCTCTCAAAATTGAGGTGGTCACACTACTTATACCAATAATATTGGTTGGCAACTTATGGATTCCGCGCTAAAAGGCCAAGATCAAATCAAACCAATTTCGGATATTTTGTTCTGTAGTGAAGCATATCGAAACAAAAAGTAGTCGGACAGGGCTAGGTCTGGACTATAAGGCGGGTGAAGAAAAGCTTCCTAACTCCGTCTTTCATAATAGTTTTTACCGGCTATTGCAATATGTGGCCAAGAGTTTTCATGATGGAATGATCGCTTGAAATGAATCAATTGCATTCGGTACAGGTTCCCTGTAATGTTATGGCCAGATTTCAAGAGTTTATGTTAGATTACACCCTTTTGCTCACATCAAATACACATACGATCGCTTACGCCTCGAGTTAACGTAATAGATCCATTTTTCATTGCAAACAATGATTCGGTGTAAAAATTATTTCCTTTTGTGGCATATAACCAGCATTTCGGACATGAAAATTACTCATTCAAGATCTTTTAGCTTCAATAATTTTGCAAGTTCTTGTTAAGTTTGACAACTTCAAACATTGTCTGGCCAGGGCGATCTTTCTTCCATGTCAAAATCGCCATTTCTAAACCGCACAAATCATCTCTGGCAAACCACCTCTCGTTAAACCCGATAGAACATAATCACCATAAGCAGCGGTGAGCAATCGCTGAGCTGCTTCAACGGCACTTTTTTTTCAAATTAAAGAATTAAAGCCAAACTTTCCGTAAATATTGCTTTGTTGGCACAAAATTCGTAATTTTTAAAGCAAAAAAAAAAAACTTTGTTGTTTACTCTATAATGTTCAATAACTAAGTGAGAATAAATGACTAAAGTTAAGGTACGGTCATACTTGGCAAATATATGCCAAAAAAGATGTAACCACTGAATAACATATATTTTAACTCGTTTATTTATTAAAAAAAAACTTTTCTTATTTAGTCCAAATCACAACAAATATTTAATTTTAATTTATTTTATACTGTTTGATCTTGCAAAACTCTTGTAAGAGTAAACAACGGCAAACAAATTTGGGTAAAACAAGTGGTTTCGCTTTTCAAAAAAACACACAATTTTTAGTCAATTTGTTGCGATTTCAGGTGTAATATCACGAAAAATAGGTAACGAATCGCCATATTTTTTCTTTGTATTGATTGATGTATTTATTAAATGTATAATGATAAAAAAAATTACCTGTTTGATTTGTGTTTCTCCTGGTAAATCACTTTTTAAAAACTATCCGTTTTTCACTATTTTTCAACTTTGACGGAAAATAAAAAAAATGTATATTTTTCTATATTTGCCATATTTGCAAAACCTGTTCTTTGATTATTTCTTTACATAATTCAAAAGGTTGTATCTGCCCTTACGTGCCCGTTTGACTTCTAGAGGTAAAAAAGGTTAAAAAGGCATGGTTGCAGAAATTGTATGGCGCACATTGGCGCCATTTGCGTTTTTTCGTTGCAGAAATCATATCTTTTGAACCGAAGAAGATAATTAAACAGCATATGATAGATAACTGTTCAGCCTTTGAAATGAACAGTCTACTTATGGGTTATCAAAGTTAAAAGTTTTATGGTAATGGATGAATATTTTACAGAAAATATATTTTTAATTTGTTGGGTAATAATTTAAAACATAAATCCCTAAAGAAAAAAAACAATCTAAAAATGTAAAAATAATTTTTTTAGTTACCATATGCTGTTTAAACTGTTCAATTATCTTATTCGGTTCAAAAGATATGATTTTTGCAACGAAAAAATTCAAATGGCGCCACTGTGCGACGCCATATTTTTTGCCGCTCTTTTGACATTTCTCTTCAGTAAGGTTTGCCATTTCATGATGGAAAGGTATACGAGCAAACAACGAGTCGAAATTATTAAAATTTACTACCGAAATTCGGAGTCAGTGGCCTCAACGTTAAGAGCGCTACGTCCAATTTATGGTCGTCATAATTGTCCTACCAGATCAACAATTGAGCGTCTAGTGAAAAAATTTTAATCCACAGGCACAGTACAAAATGTTTCCGTTCCAGTGAGACAAAGAAGTGTCCGTAGTGTCGAGAATATTGCTGCCGCTGAGGCTTCAGTTGAAGAAAGCCCAAATGTGTCTCTCACACGTCGTTCTCAACCGTTGGGATTCTCTGTGACGTCGTTATGGCGAATTTTGCGAAAAGATCTTGGCCTACATCCTTACAAGATCAAATTGACGCAAGAACTGAAGTCGCTTGACCACCACAAGCGTCGTATGTTCGTGAATTGGGCTGAGCAACAACTTGGTCAGACAGCAATCCACACGTACTCCATGATTTATTGCATTCCGAAAAAATTACGCTTTAGTGCGGTTTATGGGACGGCGGCGTCATTGGGCCGTACTTCTTCCGTGATGATCAAGACCGGCACGTTACTGTGAACAGTAATCGCTACCGTTCAATGATAACAGAATATTTTTGGACTTGGAGGACATGTGGTTCTAACAGGACGGCGCCACAAGCCACTCAGCGCATATCACAATCAATTTATTGGAAAGCAAGTTTGGAGAACGTGTTATCTCACGAAATGGTCCAGTCGATTGGCCTCCTCGGTCGTGCGATTTGACGCCGTTAGACTATTTCCTGTGGGGATACGTCAAGTTTATGGTATATGCCAACAAGCCAGCGACGATTGATGAACTTCGTACAAATATCGAACGTGAAATTGCAGCAGTATCGGCCGACTTATTCTTGAAAACCGTCGAAAATTGGGTTCAGCGTCTGGACTTTTGCAAGCGTGCCCGTGGTGGCCATGCAAAGGAAATATAGTTCCATACATAATGGCATCAAACGAACTTTCACAGGAATAAAGAATTATATTGATATCCAAACCGCAAACGTTTTTGTTTTATTTAAAAAAACTTTTCTCTCGCTCTTATTGAAAAACGCGATATTTGCCAAATGTGATCGTAGCTTTACTAAAGATAAAAACCGTGTTCAAAAGAATCCCTATGAATCCCGCATTTTTAAGTTATACGCCTAATAATAATTAAGTCATTATTTGACTATTTCTAAATAATTCATTGAAAAGTTTGTTTGTATTTGATGGGATAGTTTGGAAATTGGTCAAATGATACAGAAAGACAGTGAATATTTTACTTCACTTTGAATGGCCTTAAAAAACTACTTTACAATGACTTCTATTGTAGCAAGTAAATGTATGAATTTTTTTCTTTAATTAAAAACAATATCAATGAAATGAAAATATGTATATACACAAAACTAAAATTTTTTTAAGCATTTTATAGCACAAATTTAATTTGTAACACACGTTGCCCGACCTAACAATAGTTCTTAGCGTCCGCAGTATAAATTTATAAACAAATCATGCCGATAAATGGCAATCAATAAATTACTACAACACTCAATCATCAACTAACAATTGAAAAACCACCTACTCAAAAATAAATTTGTTTACTAAATTTTAGACAAATGTTTATTTTTACAATAAAACATAATATGAGCCCAACGATCTCCAGTTATTACAGTCGCTTTCATAAAATTTGGCTAAATCTAAACAAACAAAGACATATATAATTTATTTGATTATAATTTATTATTTAAACTTGTTTTTTTAAATCTCACATTCGAAATGAATGAATTTTGTCCACATGGAGTTAAGCAAACAACTACGTACATATGTACATGTAGAATTAAAAAAACAACTAAAATAACAAATAAAACAAAACTGTTAAACAATATAGATAATAATGTAGATACAATAAATTTTTAATGTCAACTGCATGCATGTGAAATTTTAAATTAAAACGAATTTTGTTAAAAACAATATAGAAATATTGTGAGTATTTGTTGAAGTGGTGATTGAAGTTTTGTCTACATATTGTAAACTGTGATACGAGTGCCATTAACGATCCTTCGAGCTGATATTGGGTGTATAACTTAACAATGCGGGATTCATAAAAGATGGCTTATCTTTTGAACATGGCTTTTGTCTTTAGTAACTTATATGTAAATTTAAAGGATACATATCTGTCATTTATTCCCACTCAGTTATTGAATATTATAGTGTAACAAATAAAGTTTTTGGCTTTGAAAATATCGAATTTTATGCCAAAAAGCGTCAAGAAGTTTTGTGTTACTTCTTTAATTTAAAAAAAAAGTATCGCTAAGGCACTTATGGTGAATGTGTTCAATCGGTTTCAACGTGCGTGAGATAGTTTGTGCTGTTCAGAAGTGGTGATTTTGGCACGGAAAACAACGAGTTTGAAGACCAAGAATTGAAGGCATTACTACATGAAGATTGTTGTCAAACTCAACAAAAGCTTGTAAAATCATTCAAACGGTTTGGATTTAACGGAAAATGGGTATGAAATGGGGATTTAGATTGAAAGCGAGAGATCTTAAGAGACGATTTTGTATGTCCGAAATTCTACTTAAGCGCTATAAAAGAAAATCACTTTTTCTCCGAATCATTACTTGCGACCAAAAGTGGATCCATTACGATAATCCGAAGCGACGGAGATCGTATGTGAAGCCTAGTCAATCGACGCGCAAGCTAAATTTCCATAGAGCTAAGTCAAGGTGGGACCAAAATTGTTCTATCTATTTTGAACTACACTCAATACGTTCCTGAGCAAAACGCATTAGAAAAAAACGCATAAAAAAGACACTATCTACATTGAATAAATATGGATAGGTTCTATAGCTCTCGAAAAGCGCGTAAAACCAAATAAATAACCAAAAAATCGTATAAAAAAATGATGTTACCCACCTAAAGGTGTTTGAAGAAAGGACATTTAAAACAAATTGAAATCACGAGTTCAAAATTAGTTTTTATTACACTTTTCTTAGAAATTAAATAATAATTATACCTAGTCATTATCTTCACTTGTTGACAATGCACGTGACCGTTTCTGAGCTGGTACGAAATCGCTATCATCGCTGCTGTAGCTAATCAACAATTCGGGTGATACTACTACTCCCTCATTAGACCCAGTGCTAATTTCAACGACTGGTGGTTTTGCTTCTTTGACAACAAAATCTGTTTTTAAACTTTGCGAAGATTTCGTGGTATGCGAATCTTTTTAGGGGAATCCCAGTTTTTTATGATTTTTAATTTTCTTTTAATTTATAATTTTTATTTTTTCTCGTATAATATACGGCTGTGGTTTAAGTCGATATCAGTGAAGTTTTTTGTGAGCTGTTTCCTGGTGTAATTTTAATGTGTTTTGTTTTTATTAGGTAAAGGTAAAAAATATCAAAAATTATTTTTTTTTTAAATTTATATTAAATTGAAATTAAATTTATTTTTCTAGAAATTTCTAAATTGATTTTATCCGATAGAAAAAAAAGATTCGCATACCACGAAATCTTCGCAAAGTTTAAAAACAGATTTTGTTATAAAAAGAAGCAAAACCACCAGTCGTTGAAATTAGCACTGGAAGGTGCGTTTTTTGTTTATGTTTTTTACTACGTAATGAATGTTTTGCATAAAGGTGAGGTTGCACTAGACGACTAACCTGTCAACTGCAAAATCTGATAAACTTTAAGTCTGCCACCGTTTAGCCCCTACACTATCAGACTTTTTTGGTAACTTCGATTATAATGCATGGTCGACAATTAAACTAGCAATTTTAACAAAAATTAAATATTCAAATTAAAATCGTATAAAAATTTTTGTACTAAAAAACCGCATAAGTTTAAAATCGCATTAAAAAAAAGTCGCATAAAAACAGAATTGAGTGTACTAAAACCTGGCCAGACCATCACAGGGAACCTATATCTGATTTGTTTAAAGCGAGCATTAGCCGAAAAATGCCCATAATATAAGGGCCAGACATTAAAGCCTAAACTAATCCATCATTTTTTGACTCTGTTTAGCTCTCACAACTACAAATGTTTACATATTGAACAAGTAATTTTCACTTGAACATTTCTATGATGATCTGAAGGAAATATTTGCTTTGATATTTTGTTGCTCTAATTGCAAATTAAGATTGTGTGTTTTAGACAGAAAAACACACAAATTCATTTCGTTGCATTAAAAACTCTTTCAAGCATAATTAACTAGTGACACACTTGTGCATTGCACTCTCACAAACTTTTTTCTAAACCCGTTAATTGTCATCTTAAAGCCGACAATTATTATTACAATAAAATAAATCAAATGTTTTATCTGCCTCTCAAATACTGTCTATGCGCGTCAGCTAATATCATTTTAAAATAAATTTTTAAACATTTAGTTGGCCAACAATCACTAAAGTGAAATGCAGTTATATTTAATGTTGTTATTATTTTCATTAAATATCTCCAAAATGTTAACACAAACAGCTAAAAACCAGACTAATGCTGTAGAAATTGAAGACACACCCAGTCCAGAGTGGATTAAGTATCAGCAGGAAAGATTTCAGAACACAGATAAGCTACCAGTGACATATCGGGAATCTGTAAGAAATATTCCCAAATATAAAGAGCCAGTAGTAGTAGTCAGTAATAAAGGCCATAGTAAAATGGAAACAACTTCCAGACATGAAACTTCTTATACCGAGGAAAATGAAGAAGATGAAAGTGATACTGTGGAGCATACGGAAGAATTTATGAAAGATTCTATGACAGGGAATGCTGTTGAATTTCCTTCTATACAAGGTTTTATAAAATTTATTAAATCTTTGCGACAAACTTGGATGAAAAATTCCCTGTTCCATATTGATGATAAAATCAAAAAGCTGCATCAACTTAAAGATACTTTATTGAAAACTATAGGTAAGATCATTGCATATTAGGAGAAGAGTATGTATGTATATTTACAGTGGATCACAGCTTATTTTATTCAGTGCGTCTTTTTTTTCAAAACTTCATAAAAAAAAACTCGCTGGAAACTAAAAAAGAAATTGGTGCCATTCGAAAGAATATGTTATAGTCCAACAAGCAAAAATAATATATACATTTTAATATATTAAAACTAAAAAAAATGCTCGTTTTATATGTTTCAAAAACTTCAAAATAATGTTTGCACAATACCCGATTTCGAAATCTGATCTTATACCCTGGTTCTCTGCAGTTTCCAACAAGTTGTCCTTCAGAATCTGAAGGTACTTAACTTGTCCAGTACCAGCAGCTGACATACAGGCCTGTTGTCTATGCTTCACTGTTACTTTTAGGTTTCCTTTGTTGAGTTCTGTATTTGGTTTCCGCCAAACGACATGACATCTGTACCAAATATGTCAAACTTAGATTCATAGGCGAAGATGGCCGAATTGCAGATTCATTGCAAACAAGTTCTTTGGCGAAATTTGTCCCATAGATCCAATTCTCGTTGTTCTATCGTTGTACAGAGACTCATTTGAATTATTTTAAATTGACAGTTGACGTTACGAAATTGGACAACAATTTAACAGAAAATATTGTTAGTCCCCTTTTACAGTTGAGAAATTGAAAGACAGACAGACGAAGTTTGTAGGCGATAGGAAGAGTGTGCGGTAGACCTCTACTGTACTGGACCAAGGCATATTGATTATAATAAATATGCCTTGGTCCAGTACAGTAGAGGTCTACCGCACACTCTTCCTCTTCAATACATCGCCTACAAACTTCGTCTGTCTGTCTTTCAATTTCTCAACTGTAAAAGGGGACTTAGAAGTAGAAAAAAGAAAAACTAACAACGCCGCATTGAGCTACAGGTACAATAGAAATTGGCTGCATAAAAAAACTGTGACGTTAAAAATCATCATTTCTTTGTTTTTTAGTTTTAATATATTAAAATGTACAATTTTGCAATAAATTATTTTTGTTAGAGAATTCAATTATTTCTGCTAAAGTTTCTGTTAGTTTTTTTGCTTTGAAAACAAAACAAAAAATGCACTGCATAAAATAAGCTGTGAGCCACTGTATATATTTTTCTAATATAATATTAAAATAAAGTTTCTGATTTTTGTATTTATTTCAGAACAAAAATTTATGGTTTTATGGCAAGACGACAATGATGATGATGAAATTGAGGACAATGTACATGAAATTAAAATTAGAGAATTCCGTGAAAATGAGCACAACAGGCATTTGCGTAGCAAACGTGGTATTTTAGATGAATCTAGTATAAATTTTCCTCCACATGCGGCATTAATGAGTATTAATTTTTTAACATTTGCAGTATTTTTAATCAAATTGGTATTGGTAGGTGGAGGCAAAAAAAATCAAGAGATCTTTTAATAATGTTCGATTTTTTCAATTACAGCAAGTGGTCAACATCATAAGATCTAAACATTATCAATTATCATCATTTAATATGAATACTGGAGCCATACGAAATGGTTAAAATAATGGCATGTTAAAAAATATATTACATACATATTTATTAATTAATAAAAATACATATCTTAAATAAAACAAGTAAGAGCTTATATTCGCCTGTGCCGAATCTTATATACCCACCACCAAATCACCTATTATAGGGCGAACCTCAAATACTAAAATATTGTACCATAATTTCTATTTATTTTAGGTTTATTTTAGTTGAATTTCACCTCAATAACGATATTTATAAGAATCATATTCCAGTTATAATCAATAATTTACACTTTGTTTATTTTTTTGCAGAGCTTGTACGGGAGCTTTGCCCAATTATGGACCAACTTTCACAAAAGTCAATAGCATAATTTCTACATACTAATAACTGATCTGTGTAAAATTTCGGTTCGCTATGGATGTTCATGTAGGATAATGAGTTTTCAGGAGTAGTCCTAATAAGGGAACTTTGACCTATTACGGGCCAATCATCATGAAATTCTGTACGACAATTATAAGAGATTTTTCAAAGTGAATGTTATGTCTGAACTACGGTCAAATATGGACCAATCATCATCATATTGAGATGGACGATTTTATATATGTATGGACTATTTGTGTTTAATTTCAACTTGATTTTGATAAAAGATTTGTGCGAATTTTAGTGATTTTCGGAAGTGGACTTAATCTTGGGGCTACGGTCAAATATGGACCGATTATAATGAAATTGAGTACGGCGATTTATATCTGGTTACTTGTATTGAATTTCGAGTTCTTAGTGGTTTTTATAAAAGAACATATGTAATTTCATTGAAGTGATTTTCGGAAGTAGTTTTTGGGCTACGTTAAAATTTTGGGCCGATGCAAACTAAATATTGTTGTGAGATTTCATTTTGCATGGAACTTATTTTTGCAGAATTTTGTATGGATATGTTTTTTCTATAGACATTTATGTACCATAAAGCCAGAAATCGTTGACCGATTCCCATCATTTTCAACAGGACTTTTCTTTGTAAAATAAAAATAAAGTGTGCAATATTTCATGATATTATCTGCATTATATTAAAATAAAATAGCAAAAAATATCTGAAAGATATCGAGGTAGTCTGAAACTTTGATCTATAACTCAGATTCTACTGGACAGATTTTTCTCATTTTCAATACCAAACATTTTGGTGGAGCAAAGACTGTTAGGTAAGAATTTCATTATTCACGCACAATATGGCTTCGAGACATAGTATGTTAGATAGACCGACGGACATGGCTAGATCGTCTTAGAATCTTATAAGAACCTGTTTATGTTTAGTTCTACGACCATTATTTTGATGTGTTACAAACGGAATGACAAACGTAGCTATAAAAATGTTAGTATGTACTACAATTTTTTTTTTCATGAAAAGGTTAAAAATCTATTACAGAACCACTAATAAAATGTATTTATTTACTTAATTTAAAGCTCTTCTTACGAGTATATAGTCAATTATATTAAAATCTTAGTTATTACGAAGTAATTTGACACTTTAAGATCTAAGAAAAAGTTTATTTGTGTAAAATTTTATATAAAAAGAATAACAATCAAATACTTTCAAACAAAACTTGAAATTAAAATTCCAACGGTTTCCTACCCTTAGAGGCCCTTTAGACGATGCAATTGATGTTTCTTGACGAACGATGGAGATAAGCAAGAGGGGTAGAAAAAGTTGCACGACTTTCGTTTGTCATGCAATTTTTTGACATTTCCTTTTATCTTCGTTTGTGTTTTACTTATTTTGTTTTATTCTTATTCTGACTTTGAAGTGTGCGTTATAAAAATTAATGCGCAAGAACATTTTCAATTACTTCTTCTGTATTAAAATCTTCCATTTTTTATATTTTTTTTAAATTTTTGTACCTATATTGCATTTATGTATATTATATTTACATACATACATACATACATATATTTTAAAATTTTGTTTTCTTTGTTGCGAATGAAAAACTAAAGAGGAATGTGTAATTAAACGTCCAAAACTTTCATGATTTGTTGCACGTAAAATTGCATCGTGTAAAGGGCCTCTTACATAAGCAACAAGACATTGTTATCGATAACTGCAAACACTACACTAACACACTACTTTTAAATACAACCCTGCTATACTTGACACTTCTGCTTTCAATGCTTTGATTTTGTTATTGGTAGTTTTTTTATTTCACGTGTTGACTTTTTCTTAATTTAAAGCAAATTTTTATGAATAATAAACATTTTATATTAATTTGAACTATAAAACATAAATATGAAAGAAAAGGTAGAAATTGATAAAGTATATAACCGTAAAAAGAATGGTGTGGTGCCCACATTGAGTAAGTTGTCTGCCAAATTAAATGATTTAAAACCCCATCATACTAAAACAAGTAATTTTTATTTCCAGTGAAATTCCAAAATGGTAGATTAACTGCATTTACCAAACAAAATACACATTTCTGCCGCTTAAGAAGTCACCAAGACAAAAATAAATTGGGTGCCTTGCTGGTGGCCAATGGACAAACTTACCATGGTCTGATAAATGATACGGAGGCTAGTGAATTGACGGATACGTACATTTGCGTTCGTAATAAAGTCACAAATAAGGTAAGATATAGCGGCTGCTTAAAATCTTAATATGTAAATTTTGTGTTGTTTCAATAATACAAACATTTGTGCATTTTTAGAAATCACTGAATAATATTGATATTATCAGTGTAAGAAGTGTAATTCAATATAAATCCAAAAGTTTAATACCTAAATGAACATTATAAAAAATGTAAAAATTGCAACTTCAAATGAATTCCTTTCTTGGAATTTTTACATGTTAATTATTTTAATAGTTATTTAATAATTTTAATACATATTAGTTATTTTATAGAACCAATATCGTACTGTCGATGGATCGTTAAATACGACTCTGGAGGTATTTTCCCACAATATAATTGAAAAAAATTACTAGGCCGTTCGCTAATGCTTCTTAACTTTTAATATGTACCTATGTATGTATGTTACTACCTATTTAATATGGGCATAAAGTACATATGCGTATCGAAATGCTCAAATGTGGCCTTTCAAATCTTCTCACAATTGCAGATTAGTACAGGAATTATATATATTTTTTTTTTTCACAAAAAAATATAAAATTGTAACCATAATAATTTTTTAAACGTTTTTCTAATATCTAAGTACAGGTTGTTTGAGCATCAAATGATCTAATGTTGCGTTTTCAAACTCTTTACAATAAAAGAGTTGAGTAAAAATTACTTTTTGAACGTTTCTATCTAGCAATTGCAACGAAACTTTATTTGCTAAACCAAAAATCATTTAAATTCTTATTCTTTCTTATTTTAAAATATTTAAGTTTCTATTACCTATAAATCTACTTTCTTACCTTCTTTACAGATGACAATCATCCCCATAGACCAGGTAACTCTTAAAAACAGCATATATCAGGATATCGATCAAATACAACGTGAAGGCCTCTCAGATCATGTCAGCAAAATGACGCTGCTTAAGAAATTTGGTGGTCGCAAGGCATCACGTTACATTAACGATCAGGAAAAAATGCGCATGGATATAAAAATAGTACAAGATGAATTAAAAGCCACCGTTGATGAGGCCGGCATAGAACCAAACGAAGTAGAGAAGAAAGTAGATAATGCCGCATATTTTGATAAGATACGGCCACTCATTAATACCGAAGCAAAACAATTGAGTGAAGTTTATGACATAGGAGAGGTAGTGCCTACTGAGCTATTGAATCGTTTGGATGAAGAAGCTAAAACTGTTTACCAAACACAAATTGATCAATTACCGTAAGTTTTATAAGGAAAAACCTTAAATATAAAATAATTTAATAATGTGTTTTTTCATAAATTTTAGCATTCAATCTGAATTCTTAAAGAAGCATATAGAAACTATACAACAATCACCGGCTGACAATGAAAGTTTATTGCGTATAAAATTAATTATTTACATGGACTCTTTGTTGAAGCTAATTAAGTCTCGTGTCAGATCTTTGAAAAAGGCCGAACTATCGGAAATTTCCGAGAAGGTGGAGAATAATGTGCGTGATCGCTTTTCGGATCCAAATGCTAGTTTTAGGTGAGTTTAAGATGCATGTGTTTTGTGTGAAAAGTTTTCTAACAAAATATTATTTTTAATTTTCAGTGGTTCACGTACTGCTTTCTCTACCGAAAAAGCTTTATGTCATTTTATAGTTTTATCTTTATTGGTCAATGATAAATATCAAATTGATGGTGCCGTATTGTCACAAGAATTAAATGCTCCCCGTTCAAAAGTTTTTAAATACGCTCATATTGTCCAAGCTTTACCGAAGTCAAGGACCTCTATTTTATGTTTGAAATTACCTAGGGATGTACCGCCATTACCCACAAATTTTGGAAAAAGAAAAAGGGACTAATATGTTTTCATATTTTCCAATTAATCACCTGGGTCCCATATTTATAAAATGAAGTGGAAGTAAAATTTTCATAAGTGTATTTTGTAAAAGTTATTTTCAGTTTGATACATCGTAAACTTAAAGTTTCACTCGTTTTCTAGAACGATGTGAAATGATCTATGTGGAATTGAAAACGATTTCAGTTTCACTTTGTAGTGGAATATAGAACCCAGGCGAATATGTAAAATTTAAGATGATGAAAAAGTTGAACAAACTTAATAAAATTATGTTTTTAAAAAATGAATGTATTTAATTAATTTATAAATCCTTATGACCGTCAGTTTGTTTAGGGAATAATAAAACTATTTGTTACATTATGTTACAGGATATACTAAATAAAATGTTGTCGAATATAATTAACGCAAAATAAAAATTCAACTTCGTTGAAAACAACATAAAATAGAAAGTATTTCCAAATTAGAAATGTTAATTTATTGTCCAAAAATAAAAACATTTTTAAACACAAACCACCCACGCAATAGTTACCTATCCCAACCAAATGCAAACTTTTCTATAAAATGTTTATAATACATAAATTAAAGCCCCTATTGCCGTTCTCAACTCAACTAAGTTTGGTCGTCTGTCAGTCAACCCGACTTTAACTCTACATTAACTCTACTACATTTAAGTTGTGAATGGCAATACCGATTTATGAAAGACGACCAAATTATTAAAAAAGTTGTGAACCGCAATAGGGGCATTAGTTTAGGACCTATCACAACAATTACCAAACAACCCTCTTAACAAGGCTTTAAAATAAATGCCGGTATAATCAAACATATTCAGCATTGATAAAAAAAAGGAAAAAATCACGCACTCACCTCTGAATGTGTTAAATTATGCTAATTTCTGTTTCGCCACCACCAAAACACTGCTGACTGCTGCCTGTCTTCTCGTGCATATTGATCAAATTGCAACACAAGTTACTAAGATACAATATTCAGCACAAAAATGGAAGTCAAGGTCAATCACACACGAGTACAGCTAATTAAATTACACTACACACATTTATGTTTTTATTTTCATTCATAATTTATTAAAATAGTATTTAGATTTTGTATTCTTTCTTTTGTTTAAATAAAAACAATTTTAATTAAAAATAAAAATGTAATTATTAAGAAATATGTATGCAAATTAATCAAAGCAAAAAAGGGAATTGGAAACAAATAAAATTTTCGCAATTTGTTTCTACTTCTCTACTGTTTTATGTTAATTACAAAAATATTTTTGCTTTTTTACGAGATATTATTTTATTAATAAACTACTTTTTATATATTTTTGCAATTTTCATATTTATTAAAATTATTTTTATAATTAAAAACACTTCACTTGCAAGTTTTGGTAAAAAAAAAAATTGCCACTACTACTCAAATTTGAAGTTTTAACTAGTTGCATTTTGCGACATTTTGTTTTTTGTTCTTGTTTTGCATTTAAGAGAATAACGGTAAATTTTTTTGCAATATTGTTGCTTTTTTGTTTTGCCTTGATCTTGTCATTTTGTTTTGATAAGTTTTATTTTTGTCTCTAAAGAATGGCTTTGATATTAATTTATTTATTTATTATTATTTATAATTTATTAACAGTAAATTTTATTTATAAATTGGAATACTACTCAAGAGTCTTCTCCTTTCCCTCCCCTTTAAGAAAATATTAGAAAAAAACAAAAGAAAAGTCTAAAATTAAAAATTAAGAAAATAAAAATGTTTGTTTTTACAAAAACAATAAACAATTAATTGTTGTAGTGCAGCTGCCTGCGAATTTTCTTTTGTTTTTCTTTTCTTGCTATAACCATGTTTTATGATATTTCTTTTGTTTGTTTTCTTTTTATAACGAATGCCTCAATTAAATTGTATTTTTGTATAAAAAAAAAGAAACTTAAAAATATGTATAAAACTAGGTATGTCGTACCCATATGTTTGGACCGGACTCTCTACGTACATTTGCTCCTTTTTCTAAATTTACTTCCGCAGCTGGAAAAATTAAACGGCCAAACCGAATACGGAAACAATACAATACATGGTTTTGTTCTCCCAACGCACTGTACAACTGCCATCTGTATCGTTGTTCCAATAGCACGAGGAGGCTGTATGCAAACCGGCACCATTCTTTTGCATTATCATCGAGGTCACTATGTATTTGTAGGGTTTTTGTTCCTTGGTCAACATGCTTAGACAGTTCTCCACCACCTGTCCCGTCCAATTGTTTACCTTGTCGTGCTGGTAGGCGTTGCCACCGATGGTGGATTCTATAGCTTCCTTTATGATTTTGCTTACATCATCTACAATAAATTGATTCTCTTCGCGTGAATCATCCATGTTTGCCTTTCGATTTTTCTGGTTTCTTTTATACACTAATTAAATCACAATTTATTAAATCACTGCAATTTCTTTGCTTTGCAAATTTGCTAGCTTAGTTTTTCCTTTTTTTAGTACACGTTATTATTTATGGAAAAAAATTTAGCAACAGAAAATTCCGGAATATGTGTTTGTGAAAACTTCTTGTGTTTTTTTTTTTTGCTTGGCTGCTGCTGGCGTTACAATTTTTTGTCTCTGTTGTCAGTTTCGTTTTCTTCTTCGTTTGGATTTGTCAATTTTATAGCATATTGCAGAGTTGCATTTTTAGAGGTATAAAACTATTATAGTGTTTATTCGACATTTTTTAACAAAATGTTGGAAATATTTTATGATTACCTTTCACCAGGATTACAATAAATTCAATTCTACAAAAAAAGTATATACTTTTTAAAATAACAAATTTGAAAATGAGAAATAAAACAATATGTCTTACACAAATTCGTTTATAACTCCCCTTATGTATGGTGCTTTGTGGATTTCAACAATTTTTGAAGTATGTACCCTTTTGTTCTCCAATTTATAGAAGCAAAATAAAATATTATTTTTGCAGAATTAATGTCTTAAGGTACAGATACACGGTTGTCAGATCTTACAACGTTGTCTGAAAATTTTTCAGAAAATGTCTAACCATCGTGTGAACTTAAAATTCTTGTCTTCCAACGTTGTAAGAAAAAGCATTGACAATTTATCTTTTGCTAACAATTTTTCAATGTCAGTACATTGCTAGATCTGACAACCTATACATCTATACATATATATGTAACTTTAGTTTGGTGGTTCATATAAAGAGTTTTTCAATAAGAACATTGTAAACATAAAACAAGTAAGAGTGATATATTCGGCTATGCCGAATCTTATATACCCTTCACCTTTGTTGTGGATGCATAATTATATTATATACATACATACATATCGATGGTCTCATGTAGAAAGGCCCTAACTCGCATATTTGAAACTTTACAGGAGAAGGTAAAAACATAATAGAAACTGTAATATTCAACATGTAACTTTTTTTGTACAACTGCTTATAAAAGCGTTATTTTTTACACTATTGCAATAAATTTTTGTGAGGAGGTGTATTTGCGTTAAATGCATTGGAATCGCAAAAAAAAACTAATTTCGAAAAAATGGCGAGTTAGGGCCTTTCTACATGAGACCAACGATATATACATATGTATATTATATTGTTACGTTTTTACCTTTTAAAAACACTGGTTTATTTCCTTTAAATAAACCGAGTTCTTTTTAATTGCAAAATAAAAGCGTCAAGTAGTTTGAAGAAAATATAACAGGTCTTTATTTATTTAAATGTACACAAACACAATTAAAAATGTCTTTTTACACACTTATATTACGGTTTAAGAACACACTTAAAGTTTTCGAACACTTTGATGTTAAACACGCCATCTGTTGATGAATTTGTTCGTAACAATATTAATACACTTTGTGTGATCAGCGCCATCAGTTGATGAGTTTGTTCGCAACAATATTAATACACTTTGTTTTATCAACGCCATCTGTAATTAGTCGTAGATCCCATATGAGGCCCACTTCCGAAAATCACTTTAACGACCATAAATTTCTTAAAAATAAAATTCAACACAAATAAGTTTCATATATACAGAAATGATGCCACCTAATTTTATAATGGTCGGCCCATAATTAGTCGAAACTCCCATATAAGACCCTCTTCGTAATTCACTTTAACCTCTATAAATATTTTAAAAGTATTTATATCAAGATAAAGTTTAATATTTATAATATTTATATTCACACAAATCATGACACTAAATTTTTGAATGATTGGCCCATAATAAGTAATATCTCCAACATAGCGCCCATTTTCGAAAAATTGTTTTATACATATACTGGGTGTAGGGTATTATATGGTCGGTCTTGACCGACGACACTTTCTTCCTTCTTTTATATTACATATAACTGAATGTATGTATCTTATGAATATAACTTAAGTTTTCGATCTTCCAAAAGTTAGTTTTATTCCATTGGGCATTGGGCACACTTAGAGTTTTATCAATTATATATTAATAATCATGACAATCTTAATCTATGTTCGTTTTCAAATGCAAATGAAACAAAACTTTTAGCAATTATTTGTTTCATTTGTCGGCCATTTAAAAGTAATTGGAATGTTATACAGATTCTAATTATTTTATGTACAACGATTCCTAAAACAGAAAATTCAAACAATTATTTTAAATTTATAATCGTAATACTTTTTTATTGAGATTTTTTAAAGTTTTTTAACTTTTTTTAATATTTTTTTTATATTTTATATCACACATAAAAGGAAATGTTAGGAAATAAGTTGTTAAGTTTTCTTATAATATAAAAATTATAAAAGAGAAGTATAACTACTACATATTAAAAAAATATATATTTAAACAAGCGAGTAGGGAAAAAGATAAAAATTTACATATTACAGATTTAAATACATATATTTAAAATGTAATAGTTATTATTTATATATATTTTTTTTATTACAAATAATTTTACTAGAAAAAGTTACAATTATACTCTGAATAACTGAGTGTTAAAGGCAAAATAAGAGCCTCTATGTCCAAAAAGTTTTATACAAATAATAATAAAACAAAAATTAAGCTTTAAAAGTTTTATGAGGATAAAAGTATTTACGTTTTGAATTTCATAAAAAAAACTGCTTAAACAACTGTCTTAAAGATTAAATAACAGTAAAAAGTGTGTGTATTTTTGCTACAATTGTATCTATTAAAAAAACTATTCGTAAAAAGAATACTTTCTTTTCATTATTAGAAGATAAAGGCAATTGTTTTCAAACAACTAGAATATGTTGTTTCAAACAAATGCCTTAAATAGGTATATCACATAAAAAGTTTATATTAAAAAAATTATTTGTACAAAAAAAAATTAAATTTCAAACAAAATACACACACACCTTTTTTTGAAAACGTTTTTTTCGTTCAATACTGACAGCAAAGTTAAGCGAAAATTTAATTACAGGGTTGATTTTTTCTAAAAACTTAATGAAGAGGCGTATAATTATTGATATTTTGGCTCTAAAAGCGTAAAATATTGCAATGTTTTTTATAAGTTTTTATATATTTTTTTTTTTAATTTTTCATATATCATGCATTTTTTGCGTAAGTTTTTTACGCTTGAATTTTTTTATTTTTTTTTTTTTTTTTGGTTTTTGTAAGTGTTAACTTGTTGTCAGTTAGTTAGTTGATTTTTTAATATTTTAAGCATTTTCAATAAATCTGTTTTTTGGTTGCCTGGCAACAAGTGTTAAATTCCTTACAATATTTCATATTTTTAATATTTTTTTGTTTGGTTTTTCAGCTTGTTTTCTTAAAATGTGTGTGTGATTAGTTAAACAGCTTTTTAGAAAACCAGGAGATCGTTTTCACTATTTAAATGAGAATATTCAAGATACTTTTTTCTTCATCATCTAATATTTGTTCAATAGTCTGCTTCTGTGCTTGTCTGGTTTATGAAGAACCCAAATCAATAATTAAGTGACTTTGTGGTATAAATTCAGCTGCCAAAGGATTCAGTAAGGAATTGCTTACATTGCAATCACTAACTGCTAAGGAGGAGAGAGCTGCTCTTAGTTCTTCGTTTTTAACTTTGTCCCATTCGTTTAGTTGTTCTTCCAGTTCATCGTCTAGCATGGCGTCTATACATTCTTTCATGAGTTCCTCATCCTCAAGTCGTTGTAATTCCTAGAAGAAAAACATAGACAATCTCATGAATAGCGCCAAGTTTTTTTTTTTGCATTGAAGGTCTTTTTATAGTTACATTTTATACTCACAATTTTATCAAACTCTTCCTCATTTTCCATCCACAAATACTCGGAGAAATCCTGATCTAATTCATCTAATTCATTGTCGGATTCCTCTTCAATTATATACTGCTCAAATTGGTCTGACCAGTCACTGGAGGGTACTTTCATAATCATGTTGATGATTGGTTTTTATTAGTTGTATTAACAATTAAACGTGGTTAAAATGAAACTGTAACAGTAAAAATATTAAATATTTTCTTAAGAAAACAATAAATTAAAAAATTAATAAATATTTTTTGGGTATACAATCAACCGGTTTCATTCAACCTACAGATAATTTTTAACAACTACGCAGAAGAGGATTAATTTTGATGTACAATTTTTTACTACACCTTTTTTCTGTTATTACTTGTGTTGTTGAATTTTTCGATATTATTATTGTTGTTTGTTTAAATTTTTGTTTTATTAGTTTGTCTACCTTTTCAGTGAATTGCAAGAAAAAGTTGAAGCACTATAAACAAATAAAATATAAAAGATTGAACTGAAATTCTATTTATAAATTTGTACAAATATCATGATGACCTGCGCATAAACACATAAACAAAATGTATCAGTAGACGTGTGTATGGGAGAGATGAAATAACTCTTCTGTATATATAAAAGTGATTGTGTCTGTATGTATGTATGTTTATTATTATTAGTTTGGGATCTATAGACGGCTAAACGGCTGAACCGATTTGTTTGAAATTTTCACAGTATATTTCTGCATGTCTGGAAGGAGCTATAGTCTACTTTTTTTTTTAATTTTAAGTGGGCGTGGTACCTACCATACAAAGTTAATTTTAAAAATCAAATACTTGGGAATCTATAATAGCTATAGTACTCAAATTATTGCATGAGCAATTCCATTGTTTATTTAAATATTTGCGGAAAAAATGGGAGTAGTAGCGACAGGAGGCGTGGCACCTCCCATATGATGATAATTAAAAAAAAAAAAAATCAAATATATGGTATACAATAAAATATATGGTACGGTTATTCTACCATCAATATTAATATTTAGGACAAGTCCGCCCATGACTATCAATAGTGGGCGTGGCACCTCCCATAGATATGATGACAATGTTAAAATTTGTATACATTTGAAACCCTTATCTATATATAAAAGTGAATATATAAAAGTAAATGTGTGTTTGTTTGTTTGTATATTGTAAATCATAATAAGATAATGTAATAAGATTTAATTTAGAAGGAAAACTGTAGGTTTTAATAACTTAATAATTATATTTATTTAACTCTAAACTTTTTATTTCATTACGATACGGGTAGCGAAGCACACCGGGTTTTAGCTAGTATCATATAAAGAAGAAAAAACAAAAACAAATATGCACAAAGAAAAATATAAAAACATAAACAAGTCTATCATTGCACATATTTTGTTATTTGTTTATAAACAAATAATAAATAAAACGGTATATTTGATAAGAATTCAGAAATACGCAATTTTTTAAGAAAAAAAATAAAAAATAACTATGTATTTAGAAATGGTTTTTGTTAAATTGATCGTTTTTGTAAAAATTCAGTTTATTTCTTAAACCTTTTGCGAACCAGTTCTAGTGGAGGTTTCTATATCAAGTTGAAAATTTTGGCTCTAATAGTTGAATAGGTATTTGCATTATAAAATAAAATATATCTTCCTGAGATTTAACGATGTCCGTCCGTCCGACATATTTTTGGTTGGGTTTTCACTCCCAATATCTAAGACTTTGACATATTTTTGGTTGGTTTTTCACTCCCAATATCTAAGACTTACTTTCATCGGTGAAACAAATATTATTACAAACATTTTGAGACTCGTTTATGTACATATATATATACCTATATATTTATTTTTTTGAGAAATTCAAAAGTTTGGTTTGATATAAAGCGCTTCACTCTACCGTGTAGGCCATTTTTATGCAAACATCTTCTAATCGTATTCGCTCTTACAGGTTTTCTAGAAGTTTTCGTAACATTTCAGCTATTTTTACAGCACTAGCTGTTGGTTTTGATCTTACTTCTCTTACTTTAGCTCTTACTTCAGTTTTTGTAAGAGACTTTGGTCGTTTTGCACCAGGCAAATTTTCTTCGGCATTGCATTTGTTATACTTTTTTATAATTGTCTTATTGTACAGTAGAGTGGTTCGAAAAAAAGTTGTGTCAGTCACCCTTAGGATTAACTATAATGTAAAAATAAAAATTAGTTTTCATTATTGTGGGTACGAACCGAGTTTTTAAAAATCATGACGAGAATTTGACGTGGTGGTAAAAAATGATTAAGGAGAGAAATGAACCCCTTACAGAGCCAAGAACACCGGTATACAAAATGTTTTGATTGGACTAAAAATAGCGACACAGTGAACAAATTACTAAGAGGGCGATATTTGAAGGCGTGGCAAAAAAATAATTTATGGAAATATTTTTACATTATCTTTAATCCTAGGAGGTGACTGACACAACTTTTATTTTTTGTATAGAAGACGAACCTGCCTTCTTTCTAGCCTTCCAATGCTTTTACCTATTTCAAGCACGGAATTACCATTTTCTATGTAAGTCTATTATGATTTGCCGAGTCTCAATTGATGTTTGTCTTTCCATTGTAAATTTTTCACTACTTAATGTACAACTTAATCTCTTTTAATAATAAATTCGGTAACTTGCAATAATTTTGAACGACATTTTACCGTTATACCTTTAAATAAAGAAAAATTAAAAGAATTGTAACTACTTTTGGAATGACGGGGATATTTTGGGATAAAAATTATACCACTGTTTACTATATTTTGACGTGTAAAAATTGGTATATTTTAACAATAAATCAATTAAATTTCTATACGCTTTTGTTTTTTTATTTTGTGAATTTAATTCTACTGAAATAATTATATAAAAATTATATACGTCATAGAATTTAATTCCGTTCGAAAGTGGAATTAATTTTGTATTTTGCTTCTATAGAAAAAGTAAAACGAAAAAGTTTTTCGGAATGAAACCTAGAAATGTTTAAAATTACAATTACACATAGCAAATTAAAAGTGGCTTCATTTCGAAAAAAAAATTTCGTTTTTTTTCTATAGAAACAAAATACGGAATTAATACCTGTGACTTGGCTGATAATCACCCCTATCGTGAATAAAAATTCCACATCAAATTTGTTCACATTTATTTTTTTAACATTGAATTTTAATAGGAAAAATGTGAAAAGGGAACAAATTTCATGTGGAATTTTTATTCACGATAGGGGTGAATATCGTCCCCTCAATATAACAATAGCGCATGTGCTCATACACTATTACTATACCCTTCACCGTCATGAGAAGGGTATATATAAGTTTGTCATTCCGTGTGCAATTTCCACAATATAATTTTCCGACCCTATAAAGTAAATATATTCTGGATCCTTATAGATAGCGGAGTCGATTAAGCCATGTCCGTCTGTCTGTTTAAATCAGTTTTCTGAAGTCCCCAGATATCTTCCGGATCCTAATCTTCAATTATTCGGTCAGACACGCTTTCGGGAAGTTTGCTATTTAAAATCAGCAAAATCGGTTAAGGCCAACCAGAGTTATGGACCAATATTTGAGACAACCTCCATAAAAATTTGATATTTTTTTGTCCATTTTATTGCAATATTTTGAAATATATTACCATGAAATTTTGTATACGTTGTTTGTATGATAAAAGAAGAAAGTGGAAAATAGTAAGAATCGGTCCATGATTTCTCATAGCCCTTATACAAATATATATATTCCCGAAATATGGCTTAATGATAAATAAATGCCTATAAAATTGGAATATCAAGACAAAATTCAGCAAAAATAAGTTTTATACAAAAAAAAAAAATCGCAAAACGAAATTTTTTTTAGTTCGGTCCATGTTTGACCATATACCCCATATAAAGTCCCCTTCCAAAATTCACTTAAATACGTATAAAACAGATATAAATACTGGTAAACGGCTAAAATTTGACATAAATAATCTTTATAGGCAAATAAATTATTGTACTAAATTTTATGGTGGTCGGCCCAGAATTGGTCATAGCTCCCATACAAGGACCACATCTGAAAGACATTTATCCCTATATATATTGTATAAATATCGGTACCGACTCAAAACTTTGCACAGATCATTTACATATATACAAAAAGCATCTCACAAAATTTTGTGAATTTCGGCCTATGTTTACCTGTATGCCCCATATAAAGCCCTCTTCCGAAAATCACTTTAATACTCATAAATCTCTTATAAATAAGGGTACCAATCCAAAATTTTACACGGATCATTTACATACATGCCTAAATCAAACTGCTGGATTTTGAGAATATCGGTCCATATTTGACTATATCCCCCACATAAGGTCCACTCTCGAAATCCGCGTTAATACTAATATATATCTTATATATACCGTTATGTTGAAATTCGACATAAAATATCTTCATATGCATGAAAATAACTGTTCCAAAATTTAAGAAGATCGGCCCATAATTTGTCATAGCTGCCATATAAGAACCATTTCCAAAAACAAATAAATTCAAAATAAAGTCAAAAAATATTAATTTCGAATTTAACCCATATTCGGTCCATATTTTATAATCATGATATATATCGTTGGAAAGGTATTTTTAATACCTTTTATATAATGTATTACAAATTATCAGACACCCAGTAGTTCCCGAGATATAGGCCTATATAATTTCAAATTTACGGGCCCGCTCCCTCGAAAATAGGCATGACCGCCAACAATTTTTTTTTGCTGGCATCTCCTCTAAAAACCATTTTTTTTTTTTTTTTTTTTTTTTGAGCAAAGTCACTAAAACCGAATTGTCTTTTTTATACTCTGTTTGTTAAATTACACTCAAGATTATTATGAACATCAGACAAACTCTGTAAATTATGATAAGAATTGGTAATTAAATCAATTAAAAATGGTGAAAATTAGACAAAATTTTAAAATATTTAACACAAATTATGTTGGTCGTAAAATTGTCTTTCAAACAATATATCAAATACTAATAAAATTTGCACAAAGACTGAATAGAAAACACAGAATAAGGATATTCTAGTCCTATAACCAGTGTAGTTTTTGTATTTCTTATTACGTTTAGGTGGAGGGTATTTAAGATTCGGCACAGCCGAATATAGCACTCTTACTTGTTTTTTTTATTGCATAGGTATTTAGAATCTCCATCATTGATTTAATGTCTGGTCAAAATTTCGTTAAATTCTACTTCCAAAAAGTGGGTCAAAAAGTCGTTGGACAAAAATAGTGTATAATTTCTTGTTCAAAATTATATTTCAATAAGTGTGTAAGCTCATATGCGCTATTTTACTTGAAATTGCCACTCTAAAGTTGTTAAAAGAATAATATGTAGTGTATACGCATTATACTCCAAATACAACGAAAACAATTATTATACAAGGAGGAATGGGATGAAGACTTGAAAGAACATAGTTGATATTGGAGGAACGCGAAAAACAAAAGAGGTGATCAACTTTTCGTTTACTGGAAAATACAATAGAGCTGCCAATTTGTAATCGATCTCCAAAATTTGTGCAAAAAAAATGTAATTTCTTGTGGCTCGCAGTCATTTTTTTTAACTTACAAGGTGGAAAGAAGCGAAATTATTTAGATGAGCCAGGTGTAGCAAAGGAAGAGAAAGAAGATGATTGAATTTCTAGTTAGTTTTGATTTACGCAATGTATACCTTAATTTGTCATAATTTTTTGTTTATAATGTGCCACTTTATTAACAAAACAATGAATTAATCACTGTTTTATAATGTTACAAATATATATTTTTGAGATCAAATATTTTAATAAAAATACTGTAAAATCTATATATACATATATAAAATTCAATGTATGTATGTATGTATGTAACGTATAGACTCCAAAACGGCTGAGCCGATTTTGATGAAATTTTCACAGCATGTTACTGTGACTCTGGAAGAAATAATAGGGTACTTTTTTTTACCACGCCCACTTTTACGCCCACTTTTTTAAAATATTGTAATTGAAGACCAAACCTTTGGACCGATATTTTTGAAATTTTTACAGCATTTAACTGGGACTCTGGTATGATTAATAGGGTACTTTTTTTTGGGCACGCCCATTTTTACGCCCACTTTTTAAAAATTATGTAATTGCTCCCATATAGTTTTTAACAGATTTACTTCAAATTGTATACACATTATATACTCCAGGCGAGGTAAAAATAAAGATTTCTTAAGCCACGCCCCTTTCACGCCCCTTTTCACACCAAATTTTTGAAAGTTTTATACTTTTTGTTCTCTATACAAATTTGTTCATTCCAACGTATTTTTTTTATTTGGTAGTATATTGCTCTTAATACTGTTAACGTCGCCATATAACTATGAACCACGCCTACTTCATCGTCCCCTTTTTTAATTCAGATACTTTCGTATACCACTAACAATGTTTGCTATACAAAATACTTTTTTTGTAATATGTACTTACCTAAAGTTTTATATACTTTTTAACTACATACATACATTTTTTTATTACCAAATCCCCATTTTTCGCCCCATTTCACCTTAAATTATATTGCTTTTAATCTATATATATATATATATAAATGAATGTGTGTCTGTATGTTTGTGCCTAATAGGAGGCCAAACCCTTGGACCAATCTGAAATTTTTACAGCATGTTACTGTGACTCTGGAAGGAATAATAGGCTATATGAAGTTTTGATTGCACAAACGGGGGTGGCACCGCCCATATAACCCACAAATTTAACCCGCCATATTTTGGGCATTTTTTGACGTACGTCGGTGATATTTGGTACATATGGTATTGGCATAATTAGGAATACGTACCAGGAGAAAAGTGAGTGGGACCACGCCCCTTTTTAGAAAAATTAAACATCGTAATATAGTCTTAACTACTGGACCGATCGTCATTAAATTTTCACAACAGAATATTCTTACGAAATAATAAATTCTTGGCTATGTAAGTGGACAAAGGGGCATGATCTCGCCTAAAGCATTGCAATAAATGCATTAAAATTAAATAAATAAATGTTTGTAAATATATAAATATATTGAATAAAAAGCGTACCTATATCATACAAAATAAAATAGTGTATCAGAAACATCATACGAATTCCTTAAAAATAAAATAGCCTATATGGAGGACTTGAGCTTTGAATGACATAATTATGGTCTTAAAGGATGGTTAGAATAAAAAAATTGGCCAATTTAAAGACAAGAAAAGGTATTATGTATTTGCCGAAAAATCCAAAAAAAAAAAATTTAAACTCTATTTTCTCAAAACCCAAAAAAAAAAAATTATACCCTATTGTTATATTGAGGGGACGATATTATTTATACAAAGATAGTGAATCTTTTCTTTGTGGTTTTGACTTTATTTTGATGCTCATTGTATACTTGTTAAAGATCCATAATATATCTTAGTAAATGCAGAACGTATTTTGCTTACATTGTAGGTATAAACTAAACAGTAAATAAACACCAGTTTTTGAATACAAAATGAAAAATTAAAACAATACTTCTTTTTATATTAATAACTTTCAGTTTAATTAGCTTAATAAAAATATGTTTAAAACAAATACGTGATATATTTTGTTAATTAACAACAAAAATAATAATAAAAACAACAACAACAATAGCAAAATACAAAAATAAAGCACAATGGACTTTAGCAACCTTGATGGTTGTATACAATAATCAAGGTGACATAAATTAAATAAATTGTTGAAATCGTAGTATTCCTATGATAGGTATAAAATTAAACAATTTAAATAAAATTTCATTAAAAAAACACGTAGGCAATATAAGTAATTGATAATACCTTTTATTAAAAACATTAATGTAAACATTTAATTTTAATTTGCCGTTAATGAATAATGCTACAAAGATAAAGAGGAACTAGTTATAAGTTTGTTAATAAAGAACCAAATGAAAGGTATTTTGTAAATTACAAATGCGGAAGGAAATAAAATGTACGAAATGCTTTTAAATATACCTACATATTTGTTTACATTATTTCCGGTATTTTAAGATGTGTTATAGAAATACATATGTACATATCCATACATATGAATGTACATATCGTTGGTCTCATGTAGAAAGACCCTAACTTGCTATTTTTTCGAAATTAGTTTTTTTTTGCGATTCCAATGCATTTAACGCAAATACACCTCCTCACAAAAATTTATTGCGAGTGTAAAAAATAACGCTTTTATAAGCAGTTGTACAAAAAAAGTTACATGTTGAATATTACAGTTTCTATTATGTTTTTACCTTCTCCTGTAAAGTTTCAAATATGCGAGTTAGGGCCTTTCTACATGAGACCATCGATATATACATACATATGTATAAATAGGGTTTGCTAAAATTTAAAGCAAACTAATATAACAGTTTTTTATATTAACCATCGTAGATTCAAAATTTAAAAAATTTTGAAATCACAAAACCTTTATTAAAGGTGATATTTACGATTTTAGCTGATGAATCAGTGCTTTAGGGGCTCCAATTATACAGCAAATACTAAACAAATTATAAATCAAATACTTCTGATCGCGAAATCCCTCAATGTTTTTGAGTAAAATTATTTAACGCAATTCTAGTAATTTCTAAATATCTTATTTTTCTTTATATTCTTAATTTTTTTTAACGTTTTGAACAAAATAAATAGTAGGTAGGTACATATAAATAGTATTTTTTAAATTTTTTACAATTAAAAGCACAAAAAGAATACAAAATGGAGTCTTGTTGTTTTTGTATATGTATTTTAAGTTTTTTGCACTTTAACAAAAAAAAAATGACATAAAAAATGTATGTATTTGACTTACAGTTTTATTTCTTTTTCTCTGGGTTTTCTTCTATAACTTTTAGCAATTAAATTTTTTTATACAAAATTATACGTTTTTTAAACGTACGTTTTTATATATACTGAAAATTTGCATACACTTAAAATTTCCAAATATTCAAATTGTTAAATTACACAAAATAATTTAGTTTGAATTTTTCTCTAAACGAAAATTCAATGAAATTAAAACACCAATAACAAAAAATTTGTATATCAACTGTCGGCGAAGGCAAAACAACAACGAATGAACTGAAAGTTGAAGAAAAATCAAAACAACAACAATAAGTTGTTTTGACAAAAGCAAAGCAGAAAATATAATAAAACAAAAAAGCAAAAATGTTGCCACCTGGTGAAGTCTCAGTGATGGTATGGGTACAAAAGGTGCAAAATCCCTCAAATATAAAAAAGGTGTTTTACATAATTGTTCATCAGTTATTTGATAAACCGGATCATTGAACTCTATAATCAAAAAACACTCTTGGTGCAATTCTTAAATAATTGTAAGTTTTTAATAATAATTTGTTTCTGCCTTATATCAGTACTAGCTAAACCCAGTGTGCTTCGCTACCCCCTCATTATAAAATAAAAACAAACATTTATTTATTTAATTTTAATGTATTTATTGCAATGCTTTAGGATATTTTTAGTTTGCCCATCAGGAGTATACACATATACACGGGATATTAACCTTGAACTTTGTTAACAGTCATCGCAAACGCTAATAGTGCATTTACACCTACGCCATAAACTAGTTATAAGTTGTTTATGGTGATAAACTAGTTTGAGAAAATTGTTTATCCATACAAATCAAAAACAGGTTTTGTAACTAGCTTTTGAGAAAAACTAGTTACAAACAACCAGTTTTTGCTAATGCAACTCTTTTTTTTTTCAACATTTTTCTGGCAACGCTGGACACATTTGACATTTGCTCAAAAATAAAAACAAACTTTTCATGCTGTAAATATACAAGGTGTGTGCAGTAGCCCAGCTGAATGACATTGTTTACAATTTACTTATTTACTTATGTCAAAAGCAATATTTTTTCAAGTATTTTTGACAGTAGTACATTATTTTACACAAATATAATGTCAGCTGTTTTATCATAAACTAGTTTTTTGAAAATTACAAGTGTAAATGCACTTTTCGGTATTCATTAATCCTGAAATTATTTAAATATTATTTCTTTTTCGGCACGAAATAAATAAAAACAAGAATTGACATAAAAATAAAAATCGCCAACACAATTTTTATAAGAAATAAATGAAATTTCTTTTGCAAGCGCGAGTTTTACCATTATATGACATATGTGTGTATTAACTTCTTATAGAAGTTGTTGTATTATAATACAATAAGAACCTACGTGTCCACGATGGTCAGATATTACAACGTTGTCATATCATATATTATAGACATTTTCTGCACATTTTTCGGACAACGTATACATATAAAAATATTTACTCAGTAACATTCGTAATTTGTAATACAACTGTGTATTTGTACCCATAAAAAACAACTTTGTTTATTTACGTTCTTTATAACGGAAGTGACAAAATAAAATAAAACAACTGAAATTTATCGAAAAAGTGTAAATATAAAATAAAAATTAATGAAAATAAGTGTTATAGTAGTAAATATATTTGCACATAGAAGTGAGTGTTTAAGTTTATGTTTTTAATATTTTAAAAAATAAAAGTATTTATGGAAAAAGAAATTGTGAACCTAACAAACGCATGTGGCAGCTAATGACGGTAAATTTTGTTTTAATATTGTATGTACATATTAATATATTTACTAAACAAAATAACTTAATTTCTTTCAGAAATAATAATCCCAATTGTAATTTTATG
This sequence comes from Bellardia pandia, assembly GCA_916048285.2. Taxonomy (NCBI): domain Eukaryota; kingdom Metazoa; phylum Arthropoda; class Insecta; order Diptera; family Calliphoridae; genus Bellardia; species Bellardia pandia. The sequence goes on from OU696529.1 coordinate 49,549,680, forward strand.
AATTTTAACATATTTGCTTGAAGAGGTAAGCTCTATTTATTTGTTTTGTATTTGTAAATGAAGTTGTTCAGCGACTTTGCTAAATCATAAGCTAAACTTTAATTATCAAATTCGAAATTTGTAAAAATTTATTATAATACATTAATAAAACACATATTACAATTTTTAAATGAACAACGTTTTATTTAAAATGAACCAGGAAAAATAATGAATTGATAAAATGCACTTAAATTTTACAAATTACATACTAGAAAGATAAAAATAAGGACAGTTTATTTGCATATTCTACATAATAAAAGATTAAACATCAATAGTTAAATATTAAAATTACACATTACACTTATTTAACTATATTAAATTTCAACCTCCGCAGTTGCGTCTGCGCTATTTATGTTATTTTTCGATTTGGTAACCTGTCCCCATGTTGCAAGTTTTGAACTGCCAAAGAAACCATAGGAAATAGCACCTAATAGATAGGAGGTTATTAAGGTAACCATTACCAAATTCCATTCATCTTTGTTGCCCTATAAAGTAGAATATTTTAAAAATGTTCAAAGTCCTAAAGATTTTTCTTGTTGTTCAGTACTTACATGATGTACTATATTTGATATTCCTGAAGGGGCCAAAAATCCACTGATCGTGGCAACACAATTGGCTAACCCCGATATTAAACCAGCATATGATGGTGCCACATACAACATACTCGGCCAATAGACACCGGAAAATGCCATATCCGTGGTGATACCAATGCATACAGTGAATAGGACAACCATCGTTCGTTGTTCCACATTGGAAAGTATTATGCAAAATAAAAAGAATATAGTGAAACAATTACCTGAAAAATAAAACAAATTTTTAACAAAAAATATAAAATGGGGTCTCTGATTTGAGAAATTCTAGATAGGTATTATGTTAATAATCTAAATATAACAGGCATCAGAATCCAATTATATGGTAAAGATGGGGTTTGAACTGTTCTATGCAATAAACTTACAAATTACATACGTAATGCGTCGATATCGTGTCAAATTTAAATTGGGCCTATTTTCTATACGACTGCAGGAAGTAATAGTAACAATCTTGGATATAAAGGCACCCACAAACGGTGCTGCAGAAATATAACCCAGCTGAAAATAAATTAAATAATTTGTAATACAATATTTTTAATATATGTACATACATATTGCACCCTAAATACAAAATGGACACAACTCAAAATACTAAAATTTTCAGGGACCAAATTACCGCATTCGATATCGAGTAAAATTTATCGTAATTTTCTTATTTGAGATTATGGCATACGATATCGAGCAAGAAATTTAGTACATTTTATCATAATTTCGATATCGAAATCATTTTTCGATACAATAGCTCATTCGATCACGAATGCGGTAATTTGGCCCCAGGAGAGACAAAAAAAATCATCGTGCACAAGCAACACACTTATAACTATGTTTCCACGACGACTTGAATCACCTGCTTCGCCTTCTGAATCATGCTGTTTACATGACTAATAAACTTGATTCGATTTGACAGTTGTCTTTAATAAACAAAAAGGATAAAAAAACAGAATTTACAATTTGTGGAAAATAATTTTTTTTAATGGACAAACAAAAGTGAGTGGAAATTAGTTAGCTTATTTGAAAAAAACATACATTCGTACGTATTTACTTTCTTTACTTCCAGAAACAGGAAAATAATTTGCTTTGTTTACAATAATATTAAATTTTTACAACTAGTGCAGATAAACTTGCGATAAAAATTAGAGAAGAGTGCAATTTTTCGTGCTTCGCATGTAGATTCAATATGAATCTACTTGATTCGCTCTTAAAATTTTGTATGGTGAAGTAAGTTGTTTCGCACTTGATTGGGGTGTGAAGCATGAATAGAGAGCGAAGCATGTACCGTGGAAATATAGTATCAGAATTAATTTATGGAAAAAAGTCAGTTTTGGAAAATTTTGAGTTGTGCCCCTTTTGTATTTAGGGTGCGATATATATAAATATGTATATATTAGACATTATAAATATGATTTTTTGTTATTTCCTTTTTAATTACATATGTTTTGAGTCATATTCTCAACAGCTATAAAAACTACCACTTACCATATCCAATGAAAAACTCATTGCCTCCTTAAAAAATCTCGGTATCAAGATAGTTAAAACCATAATGCCGTAAGTATGGCAAATATGTGTGAAAATAAATGCATACACTGGCACCGAAGTAAAAATCGACTTCCAGGGCATTCCTGTTGTAGATTTCTCCACATTACTTTCCTTTAGATATTCATACTCTTCTTTTGTTAAACGCGGATGATCCTCTAAGGTACTGTAAACTAACCACTGGCAGCAAATACCAAATAACAAAGAAACACTGCCTACAATATAGAAGGCCAATTCCCAGCCAAACTTACAAAGAAGACTGGATATGGGAAATACCAGTAAAGTTCCTACAGGAAAGCCACCATAGGCGAAAGACAGTAAAGTACTACGTTCGCTGGGATGGGCCCATATGGAGAATAGTTGATATAAAGCAGGATTGCCACAACCCTTAAATATATATCAGTTAATTTTATACTTAATTTGTTCAAATATGCGTTATTTTACGTTTTAACCTTACCGCTATTAGACCCTGTATTATACGTATTACCACTGCTTCTGTGTAGCTTCTGTGAGCAAAAAATGGTATCAGCATGAAGATCGCAGCTTGAGCTGTTAGGGAGTGCACAAACAATAGTTTACCTCCAAACCTGTCCGCCAATTGCCCTGCAAATGGTAGTGTCAGCGAGTAGCCATAGTAGAACATGCCCAGGAAATTAAATTGTTGAGATCGTGACCATAATATATTACCTGACTAAGAAAGAATTAAAATAACAAAATAGACGGAATTACTTAGGAGATGTTTTCTAAAATAAACTTTCTTCTCAATTATTGAGAGATTTTTCCATAGAAAACTTTCATCTCAAATGTTGAGAGAAACGTTTTCTATAGAAAACTTTCATCTCAATTATTGAGAGAGAAATTTTCCATAGAAAACTTTCATCTCAATTATTAAAAGAGAATTTTTCTAAAATAAACTTTCTTCTCAATTGTTGAGAAAGAAGTTTTCCATAGAAAACTTTCATCTCAATTATTGAGAGAGAAGTTTTCTATGAAAAACTATCATCTCAGTTATTAAAAGAGAAGTTTTCTAAAATAAACTTTCTTCCCAATTGTTGAGAGAGAAGTTTTCAAAGAAAACTTTCATCTTAAAAGTTGAGAGAAAATTGTCTATGGAAAACTATCATCATCAGAATTATTGAGAGAAAAATTTTCCATAGATCCCAATTATTTAGAGAGAAGTTTTCTATGAAAAACTATCATCTCAATTACTGAGAGAGAAGTTTTCTACCGCAAATATACCGAAAATATCTAGAAAATATGAAAATACTTTTTCCATATAACTCTAATTTCCAAGATTCAGTACGGAAAGGAAAGAGACGCATAATTTTTGAAACTTTAGTGTTTTCAACATTATTGTAAATGGTTAAGGTATTTTCATACACTAACAAAAGATATTATGTAAAAATTAATAAGGCTTCCATATTGATCGTTCATTTACTAGATATATATTCTTATTGTTGCGAAAGTTATTAGAGGTTGAAGAATTTGATCATGTGGGTGCAATTTACAGAAACATTTACAAATTGTTATGTTCCCAGCGGGAAAAATTGCAAGTGCTTCCATCTGTAGGCCTTGTAGAAGATCTGTTTACAGATTCGATACTCATTCCACTATGCCTTCTCTCAGAAGGTGTTCTAGAAGGAGTTCCAAATTCCATTTCAAAAGAAAGTAAACAAATCATTATTAAAATATCAAATATGAATGCTTTTGCATAATTACATTTTGTGGTGTAAAGTACGCGCGAAGCAGTAGTTCAGGTATAAAAATATGTACATGTAATTTTTTAATTAATTTAAAACCATTCTTTAAAGTCTTATGCTGAATTAATAAATAATATATTCCTTAATAAAATTATTTATTGAGTAGACCTTTAATTACGCCTTCTAGAATTTAAACGATTGTGCAAAGCGAAGTTCGTGTGACTGCAAAATAAGGCCTTTAGAAAGCATCCTTTTCCGCTGGGTTTTTATTAATAACTGAGACAAACATTTTATTTGTTCTTCTTTGAAAAAAGTTTTCATTGCTATGTAACAAATAAAAACAGCCAAATATAAACTTACTCTTTCAATTAATGTCTCGTTGCCGAAATCTATGGAACCACAAGTGCTATTTTCAGCATTAACACTGTAATCGATATCAATGGGACCATAAGTGCTATTTTCAGCATTAAAACTGTAATCGGTGGAATTTTCTACAGGCTGGGGCTTTACCATACACAAAATAATAAAATTTAGGGTATTTCTCAAACACAAATGAATGACCATGGCAAAAAAGGCGCAAATCGTGTAGACCAATCTGGCTGAACCCCATAAAGGGGGTTTTTCTTTAATTGCAGCCGTATCAACATTGCCATCGGAATTTGTGGTTATTTCATCCATTAAAAACAAAACAATCAAACTCAAACAATTAAAAACAACAGCATTAAAATGTTGAATAAACTTTGTTTGCAGAATTAGCAAACTTAAGCAAACACACACACACACACTGTAACATACAATACAATAAATTTTTGATTAAATTAAGTTTAAAGCTTTTGTTTTTAAATAATATTATTTTCTTTTTAATGATTTTTATTTATTACAATTTAATTTATTTAAATATTTGTTGTTTAATCTCTCAAATTCCCTGGCGCACTAAATGAAACTGAAACTACAGTAATTGACAGAAATTGAGAAAATACCGTATTTGTGTTTGTTGTTGTTGTTTTTGTATTTTGTATTTAATATTGATGAATTAAACCGTTACAACTGCAACAACAATAAATAAAACCACATAAATATTAGCAAAACTCGTGTAAGGCATATTAAAACAACACCTAATAAAAATATTGTTATTATTGTACATTTTTACATTTTAAACAAAAAGAAATTCAGTTTTGTCACGATTCTTAAATACCTATTTTTTGTTGTTCTTCTTACTGTTACTGCAATAACAAATGTTGTAACAAGTACTCAATTTTGTTTAATTTAGAACAAAAAGAAATAAAAAACAACCAAAATTTAACCTAAACAAGTAAGAAAGTATAGTCGGTCAAGCCCGACAACTTAATACCCTACACCCAGTATAATTATAAAACAATTTTTCAGAAATGGGCGTTATATGGGATATATAACCTATTGTGGACCGATCATCCAAAAATTTAGTGCCATGATGTCTGTGAATATAAATATTATATGTATGTGTTAAACTTTATCTCGATATAAATACTTTTTTTTCGCTGTTGTTAAGTAAGTGATAACAGATGTTGCTTAAAATAATTCAGTATATTAAGTTTGTAATTTGATTTGTAACAACCTATTAAAAATGTTGTCAAATTTCTCCATCTCCATGTTGCCTGAGATCATTATCTTATATTGATAAAAAAAATCAATTTCTTTATACAATAGTTTTATGAAAAATGTAGAACTGTTCAATTAATAATCTGATCAAAAACAAACTTTTTTCGAATATATGTATGTATATGCAACAAGTAAATTAATATAGATACTCCTAATAAATCTGTTATAAAACCTACAGTGATGGACATGTGGTTAGCACATTTCATTATGCTGTTTTGAAAACTATATTTCTTCTTTTTTCATACTTTCTTAGAGTGTGAAAATAAATTTACGTATTTTGTTAGTTTTTCGCTGTAAGTTTTTAGGAATTAATAAGGTTTGAAAATACTTTATTAAACAAAAGATTAAGGGTTATGAAATACTATTTAGATATGGCTAAAATAAATTGGTGCTCACTAGAATAGCGTAAGTTTATTCACTAAAAAAATTCTAGAGGGAGCAACATTGGCGGAATTACAAGTGTGTTTATTTTCTCGAGGAAGATGGTCTATAGCGCAAAATGTTACCCAGGCTGCAAGACGTAGAAAAAAATCCATAAAGATGACTTTTTAATTTACAAAGCTTCAGAGGTAATTCCATTTAAGAGCTCCAAGACAATTAAAAGAGATCTTTCAACAAAATTCGGCATTGACGTCTCCTCTAGAACTATAACAAAGATGCATTGTTCAATATTAGCCACATGTTTCCAAAAAGAACTTACAGTTGCCGATTTCTTTTGCCCATGAGCATTTAAAAAAACCAATAATTTTCTGGAAGAATATTCTCTTGAGCGATGAACCAAATGTTTGAGGTTCGGATCTAATGAAAAAAGATTTTTATAGCGTCCTCCAACCATGCACAACAACCCAAAGTATTCTTCTAAAACCATAAAGCACGGTGGTGAGAATGTGAAGATGTGGGCAGCGGTTTGTGACCATGATGTTGGTCCTATACATAAGATTGATGCACAAATGGATCGGAATGCTTATCAATGTATATTTTTAAACACAATAAATATGCACAACAACGATCCAAAACACACCTCACGCACTGTGAGCAGTTGCTTGGAGCATAATAATATTGATATATTTAAATTGTTTAAAAACGAAGATTTTTCAGGCAATCGACAGAAAAGTAAAACCAAAACCGAAAACGGCTTGATCAGTGTTTAATACGTAAAAAACAGCAGAAACCCATGGACATCTGAAGAGCTCAAAATTTGATTCATGCGCATCTGTTATTAAGGTACGGTCACATTTGGCAAATATTTACTCAAAAAACCGTAATCACTCGTTTACTCTAACAAGAGTTTTGCAAGATCAAACAGCATCAAATAAATTAAAACTAAATATTTGTTGAGCTTTGGCTTAAATAAAAAAAGTTTTTTTTAAATAAATAAATGAATTTAAGTATATATTATTTAGTGGTTACATCTTTTTCGGCAAATATTTGTCAAATGTGACCGTATCTTTAGCCGCACAATTAAATAGGCATTAGAAAGCTTGGATTAAAGGACCTTAGTTCGAGTAAGATTCCTTTGTAGAGCATTAAAAATAGGTATTGCTTTGCTAAGAAACATCTACATCGGGAAATTAGTGAAATGTACTTTGATTAGATGAATCGAATATACATATATTTGTTAATCAGATATACCCAAACGCAACCGTGAAGCATGGAGGAGGTTCGTTAATTATACGGTGTTGTTTTTCTTCATTTGGTTCAATTTACTTCTAAAAATTGTTAATTTATTTCGTTAATTTTCGACCAATACTGTAAATAAATACATAGTCATAACCAGTACATACTCGTATACTTCACAAATATCTAATCAACTGTAAAATATTGCTGCCAAGTGCAAAAGTCAGTTCAGTTTATGCATAGCGAACGCAGACAATACAATTGGATGATTCATTTAGAACTTAAACATTTATCTTAAATAAATAATTGGTTTCTGGAATCTCTATTATTGTCTGAAAGAACAAACTTTACCGTGACTACGCTGTTGGTTCTCCATTCGGATGACCTAATTTTTTTAAGTATTGCTATCAGTATCTTGCGAATTACCACTCTTTCCAGTATTGTCACCCGTATCACGCGTATTATGGCTTTGTCTGCACATAACCCCAAAGAAAAAATATGGAGGTGTGATATTATACGATCTGGGTGAACAGGTCACAGGCCCGGAATGTAAAATTAGCTGCTCATTAAAATGATTTCTCAATAAAGCCATTGAGCACAAAAAACATTTCCCACAGAACGCTGATTTTCTTAATACAACTGAACAATTTAGAGACGCAGTTGCGGTGTAAGCCTTTCCATGATGAACTGTTTAATAATAAATACTAAATAAAAACAAGATGGCAGTATGACAGTGCGAGATGATCTGTGAAGAAAATGTCTAAATAGATCACCTTATATTTCCTGCTGTGTGGTTGTATATTTTATAGCTGTGCAAAATCGCTCTAAAGATAATGAAAGTGATACATAACCAGCCATGCTCTAGTTCTCACACTTCATATAAAAGGGAACTGTCATTTAAACGTGACGTTGTCCAGCAGAATGATATTTAGCTGGAGGAACCATTTGCACGAATAATTGTGTGACATTTCTTTGTCCTCTCACAGTGTAACAAAAATATCTATAGTATTTAGAGTTCACTTTTGTCTTCCAATTGCCTCCTAAGATTTAAACGGATTAATATGTAAATACCTAATAATTGAATTTGTAACGGAACATTAATAATTTACACATGTTCTCACTACACATAAACAATAAATAGGAACGCAATTTAAACATTCAATAATAAATAAAAATATGTAGTTTTTTTTTATAAATGCATTTTTATTCGCGTATACGCATAATTGTATGAGTTGAAGTGCGAGTATGCTGATAATGATAACTAAATAAATAAATGTATATGTAAACAAATAAATAAATATAAAAATATGTATATGTATGTATGTAATAAAAATATAAACAAAATGAAAAGAAATCAAACTGATATATTGAATGCCTGCCTAAACACTTGTTTAAATATAACTCAAGACCTTGTATAAATTATTGCGAGTATAATTCAATTGTAATTTAAGATCATTTTATTACATTAGCTTCTAATTTTACTTATATGTACATACTCGTATATACTCGTAGGTACATACATATGTATACACTGGAGTCTAGAAAACAAAATAACATTTATTATGCTATTGTACTATCTTTAGCTTGTAAAAATATAATGTAATGCATTGTAAAAATAACAAAAAATATTTGATTATGAAACATCAAAAATGTAATGCAATTTTGTAAACAGTCAATATTGAGTAAGAGAACAACACTAAAGCTATGTGTCCATGATCGTCAGATATTACAACGTTGTCATATCTAGCAATGTGCTAGTAATGTACTGACATTGAAAAATTTTTAGCAAAAGGTAAATTGTCAGTTTAGACGACTGTAAGAAAACTAACAATTTCATTTGCACACAATTGGCACACAATGAATTTATCTGTCAACCGAAATTGTCAATTTACACGGTTGTCAGATTGTTGTGTGGCATTTTCAAATTAGTTTTGAAGCTCTGTGTGTGTGTTTAAAAATTTTATTAATGCACACTTTAATTTAATTCTTTAATTTTCTTCCACTTTTTTCAAAAATTTTATCAATGCACACTTGTTTGTTTATTATTTATGTATATACAGAGTTGCATTTAGAAATAATTTCTATGACAATTGGCAGATGCATAAACTTTGCACATAGGACAATGAAAAGTGTTTGACAATTGTCTTAAAACAATGATAATGACAGGATTGTTAGATGTCTGACAATATTTTTGTCTTCCAGTGTACTGAAAATGCTTTTTCTTACAACGTTGGAAGGCAAAAATTTTAAGTTTACACGGTTGTTAGACATTTTCTGAACATTTTTCGGACAATGTTGTAATATCTGACGATCGTGGACATATAGCTTAAAAGTGTGAGCAACAGCGTTGTCAACTTTGAAATTTCAAAACGCACCAAAATGGAGAAAAAAGCGCACCATATACAAAAAACGCACCAAGTTAAGAATTTTGTTTTTGTTTCAAATATTTATTGAATTAATTTAAAATTTCAAAACGCACCAAAATGGAGAAAAAACCGCACCATATACAAAAAAACGCACCAAGTTAAGAATTTTGTTTTTGTTTCAAATATTTATTGAATTAATTTAAAATTTCAAAACGCACCAAAATGGAGAAAAAACCGCACCATATACAAAAAAACGCACCAAGTTAAGAATTTTGTTTTTGTTTAAAATATTTATTGAATTAATTTAAAATTTTTTAATATCATAAATTCTATAAAAAACTTTTTATCAACGAATTAGTAAAAGTAAAATAGTAATAGCCTTTTTTTAATAAATGAAGATAAAATAAGTATTTAACCACTCAAAATTTAACTCACAATATGATATTCGGAACTAAAGTGTTAATTGGTAAAACAGCTAATTTGGTACTTTTGTTTATATATTTTTGTTTTCTAGTTAAAGTACTTCTATTTGATTTTAACCAATAAAATTTGTTAGGCTTCCACTGGTACTTTAACCCTGGTTGTTCATCTACAGTTCAGTAGACCAAACCATCAGGTTATACAATAATTTTTATTTACATGTTTAAAATGTTAATTTGATTTTCAAACAAAGATTTTTGAAGAATTTGATTTCAATTATCATACATTCGTATTTAAAACATTTTTTTCATCGTATAGATTTCATGAATTATGAATTATTAAAAAACTGCAATTAAAAATTAGTAAAAATAAAGATTTCATCACATTTTCGACAAAATTAAAAAACGCACCGAAATACACAAAAAAAAAAAAAATTTGCAGTGTTGCATGAAATGGTACTCAAACAGGTGTATTTAAATTAAAAAGCGCACCAAAATTAAAAAAAGCGCACTGCGCACTGCGCACCAACTAAAGAATTTTTCGCACCAAAAATTTAAAAAAGCACCAAAAATGGTGTGAAACGCACCAAGTTGACAACGCTGGTGAGCGATATTTAAGAAAGAGAGAAAATACAATTTTGACGGCATTAGAGCGTTAGTTATATTCGGCTAAAACGAATCTTATGTACCTTTCAACTAGGAATGCCAATTCCGTAATCCCGAATCCCGTATTTTTTAAATATTTGTTTACAAAGTCATCAACAAAAAATTAAATTTTAAAACGTTTGTTTAAGAAATAGAGGTGAAAGAATTAAAATTAATTTTGGATTGCCAAACTCGAACGCACTATTTGATGTGTCTGCAGTTTTTGGAATATGGAAATTCCTATATGAAATGCTTTAATTGACATAATCCTTCTTTATATGATTTTTTCTTTATTGGTAAAATTAATCAAGGTGATATAATTTTAATTCATGTTCAAAATTAAAGGAAAAGTGGTTAAAAAAATCTTAGTATATACATATTTATAGTATAAATTTAATTTAAAATATGTATAATGTTAGGTCATTAGCTTAATACTAAATACACCAATAACTCACTTTGCGTCGTTTCGTATTGCGTTTTTTTTTTTTCAAAGTTGTGTCGCTGCTTAATTAGTACTAATTTTCACTGTGCGTCGTTAGATTTACGAGGTTGCGTTGTTTTGGGTTCGAGTCTTTATTTTTTTTTTTGAAATTCTTGCAAAATCTGCAACATCATTAGATGCTAAAACGATGACCCGTACAAGAAGTGCTTTGATGATCGAAATGGAGTCCTCGCTTTCTATGTATTTGGATTGAAAATCAAGTTGTGCAGAGAATACCATTAAGTAAAATGGTATTTCACACAAAAGCAAAAATCTTATTTGATGACATAAAAAGTAAAGGATTATCCAACGATAATGCTAGTGGTAGTAATACAGACAAATGGTACAAGGAAATTTATTTTACGTTGAAAAAAAGTTGTTCAGCAAACATTGGAGCAATTTTTTTTGTGAAAGAAAGCCGACGACTTAGTCTTTTCGTATGGTTTGCTATAGAAAATCTTAATTCACTTTGTGTTGTTAAAACCTCAAGATGTGAAGAATTTGTTTTACTTAAACAAAGAGTTGTCATTTTAAATCTGGTTAAAGTAACAGACAAATCTCTTTGTCGTAGTGATATGAATCTCTGCTAATGTTGCCCTTTAATTTATGCTCAAAGAGATATCAAAAAGTGCTCTGGTAAAATTCCTCCTTAAAAGTAGTCAAAAAAGAGGATGATTTACTCAACGCTTTTAAATTTTTGAAAAAACCCAAAATTGAAGAGTGAATTTGATAATCAGATTGAAATGTCTGTTATTAGAAATTAATTAAAAACGTTGATTGCGAAACGAATGTAATAATGAATGTAATTGAAATATATAAAAGCCCATAACAACACCTAATATAGCCTCTAATAATATGGAATACAATATTGAATAAGAATTATTTGTTTCGGAGGTTGAGAAAGGATTGTTTATGCAATCAGAATACAAGAATTTGCTAACAATTTTGTCTGCAAACAATGTAAAAGATGTTTTTCGTCAGCTTCATATATTGGTAACAAAATTAAATAAAGCTTCTTTCTCTTTACTATAGATACCTTAATATTTTTTAAGAAGCTTTATCGATCGTTAGTATTCTGTTGCTTCTAAATTAATATAGTAATAAAAGGCGAAATTACATATTATTTTTGTCACTCTAACATTTCAATATAATGTTATTATGTTTTTTAATGGTTTATAAACTTTTAATCAATTTAAAATTTTTGCTTGCAAATATATTTATATTTAACATAAAAAACTTTTTAAGTAGTATATAAAAATAACAAACTTTTTTACAAATTCTTTTTAAAGAAACAGTGCTGTAGCTTAATTGGTTAGCGCATTTGATCATTAAGCATGAGTTGGTATGGTTCGATTCCCAGCCGCTACTACTCAAACAACATCAGTTTCTCATAATTATTAGTTTTCTTCTATCTATCATAAGTAATATGTATCACAGCGCCCTCCTTAGGTGGTATAGCATTGAAACACCGCCGAAGTAAAATAATTAAGTAAAGGCTATAAAATCAAGCATTAACATTAATGCGCCTACTCAAAACAAACATAATGAGCAATTGCAGAGTTGTGATATAAAAAGCTTTCTTCTTTCACCACCTTTACTTCTTTAACTATCCCCTTTCCAAAGAAAGTAACGCAAGTATATATAGGCATATTAATAGCCTAAGTGTTACTTATCTTTTAAAAAAAAATCGGTTGATATGGAATTTCATTACTTCTTGATTTTTTACACATAATGTGTTTGTTTTTATTTTTATATCCTGCTATTTTATTTTTTAGGCGTTTATGTCCGAGAATTGGCACGGTTACTTCATAATATAGACTTAACTAGCTCGCATGCGTGCTTGGTATTATTGTTCTGTAAGAATTCCCATAGAAAAGCATTACTTTCCTGGCATTTAACTTTGCAATATTATCATAGCGCACATTTTGCCATTTGTCAAATAATTTGGACAACAGATGAAGGCAAACAAACAACCCCATATCATTAATGAAGCTTCTCCATGTTTCACGGATTTTTTGGATATATCTGTGTTCAAATTCTTTATTTGTGGCCTTCGACTATAGGTTTTGCTGTCAGAACAGGGATGGAAATTAGCATTTTTGATTTTGTACCAAATATATAAATAAAATGTACTTTTTAGACCACCACGGTACAATTTTCAATATTTACTGCCGTATTTATAAAAAATTAAAGTAAATGTACTTTAAATAAATTTTGTATGAAAATTTTGTCTAAAAGCACACTTCAAGCCTACTTTATTTTTATAAATATGACAGCTATTAAATAATAATAAAACTTACCGCATATAATGAATGTTTAAACAATTTTATACTTGAAATAACGAATGAGCATTTTAACATTGACAATTATGTCGGGATATCAATGTCGGAATGTCTGATAAAATCGGAAATAAGCTTTCGTATTGATTCTCGCAAAAATAAAAACAAACAATTTTCAGAAATACAAAAAGGCTTTATAATGTTGAATTTATTGCAAAGATTTCTAAAAAAATCAGTAGATAAATTGTCATACCGAGATTATCATCTGCTAAAAAATAAAGCATTTGTTCACACTAAAAAACTAATGCTCCAGGAAGAAAGTTATCAAAGGATAGAGTTACAAATTTAATTAGCGGTAATGCATCTGAACCAAAAAAAAAATAACCTCTTCTACTTGGAAAGAGAAAGAAATAAAGCCCGTTTCGCTATAAAAGGTTTCCTGTAAATGATATTCATTCCAATAAATAATATTTAGAATAATTTATTGAACCTTTAGAATGTAATAATAATAATAATCATATGATAATAATAATGTTACACTGATTAAAATATATTAAAAATTAATCTCGATATAACGATTTTTTCGATATAACAAATGATCTAGTTATATGGAGTTAGTCATAGTTTAAATACACTTCTAAATCTATAAGAAAATTATTTTCGTTTTTTATTCTTATTTATGAAGTATCGGGTTATTTGTGAATAGTTAAGGAAATATAAATTTTTGAAATCCTGATTAACTAAACTTTAAGCTTTTGTTTTTTAGATTTTGCTCAAAATCATTTAACGTTACCTATTAATTTAAAGTCCTTTAAAGATCATATGTATATCAGTTCCAAAATGTTTATGAAATTTAATAAAATCATCTCTTCGGCATGCATTACTAAACAAATATTAACTTAAATCATATATTTATCTAATTCATCTAAAATAGTTAATTTTGATGTAGCACTATTTAGAAATTGTGCCAAATGACAACGGTGTCTAAATATAACAAAACAAGTACAATTGTACCATGTTTGCCAACCCTGCATCAGAACCAAACAAATTTATTTTCGTTTCATCTAATCATATAACATTTTCCCATTTTTTTCCGGTGTAAATATTTCTTAGCAGAAAACAATCTACTTTTAGCATTCTGTTTGTTTTGTACATGTAAATACTCTGTATGTGTATGAAACTGACAAAAAACACTGTCCACAATCAACGATTGTGGGCAAAAATGTTAGTTAGCAATTTGTTGTATGTCGATCTTACTCTCCGAAATAAATAATTATATTTCTAAAGGATTAAATAGGTTTTTGCCAATTTTCTCCTCCAAATAAATATTGTATAGGTATATGTATCTAGAAGTTTTGTTAAATATGTATGTAAAAAAAATCTTGAACACTTAAATACTTAATTAATAATTTAAATGAAGTGGTAAATATTATGGATAAATAAATGAAATGAAATATCAATTCTTAATATCTCTTTGAGCATTGGCACATTGGCAGAGATTCATATCATTCATATTTAAGTTAAACAAATTCTTCATCTGCCATCTGAAATCAATTAAAGCTTTTTTTTATAGGGATCTCTAATTACAAAAACCGTAGACACATCAAATATTGCGTTCGAGTATGGCAATCCAAAATTAATTTAAATTTTTTCAACTTTATTTTTTCGACATACTTTTGTAAAATTAAAATATTTATTGATGACTTTGTAAATAAATTTGAAATGTTACTGACATTTTCAATTACTGATTTAATGTGGAATCTGTCAGTAGATCTCTTTTATTTTCTCTTGTTAAAAATGATTAAGAATCATTGATTTATGTTAAGTGCAGGATGCTTTCAGTTTGTGTATGTCAGAAAATCAGATAAAACCCATAATACTTCCCTGGATTTTTTACACAAATACAAATGTACGGGTTTTATTAATACCGAAAAATCCCGGAATTTTCGCGATCGGTGTTTTCGGATTGATATCCCTACTAGTAACAAATGAATATAAATATATTTTGAGCTTTTCAGATAATCAATCTTTTGTTTTTACGTATTAAACACTGTCGTTAATCGCCTCCTGCTTTCTGCTTTTGTCACAGTTTTTACTTTTCTGTGAATTACTTTTTCCTTGTTTTCGAAGCATTAAAATAATTTATTTTTCATATAAAATGCTGTGCCTTGCAAGACAATTAATTATTAAGACGTTTCTGAACTAAAGACAATTAAAATCATAAACGAACGTAGAAAAATGGTTTTAGGTATTGATTATATTCTGTTCCTGCTAAAATCAAATTTAATAATGAATATTTTTTTTCATAAAATATTGGCAATTAATTATAGAGATTCATAGAGAGCCTATCAGTAGAGATACACCATAAGATCATCGGTAATTAATAAGTTGTTAGTTTTTCAAATTTTTCTTCACATTGTTCTTATTATTTTTTTAACTCTGCATGTACAAACATTTACATACATATCATCGTAAATTTAAATAAGTAGTAAGTTTTTGACATACATAATATAATTGTATAATACTGTAAAATATAAAGTAAAATGTATTTGATAAACGTTTAATTGATGCAGATACACTAAATTTAAATACTATGTATGTATTCGTATGTATGACATAAAAATATTGAGATAATGACAGTAAACTAAAACGTATTTAAAATAGAGTTGACATTTAACAACATTACTTATGGGCAGCGTTGTCAACTTGGTGCGTTTCGCACAATTTTTGGTGCTTTTTTAAAGTTTTGGTGCGAAAAATTCTTTAGTTGGTGGCCCCAAACCAACACAACTTGACAGTCAGAACTGATGAGTGTGAAACAGGGCTTTCTACAATAAAATACACCTGTTTGAGTACCATTTCATTCAACACTGCAAAATTTTTTTTGTGTATTTCGGTGCGTTTTTTAATTTTGTCGAAAATGTGATGAAATCTTTATTTTTACTAATTTTTATTTGCAGTTTTTTAATAATTCATAATTCATGAAATCTATACGATGAAAAAAATGTTTTAAATACGAATGTATGATAATTGAAATCAAATTCTTCAAAAATCTTTGTTTGAAAATCAAATTAACATTTTAAACATGTAAATAAAAATTATTGTATAACCTGATGGTTTGGTCTACTGAACTGTAGACGAACAACCAGGGTAATACTATGTTTCCACGACGACTTGAATCACCTGCTTCGCCTTCTGAATCATGCCATTTACATGACTAATAAACTTGATTCGATTTGACAGTTGTTTTTAATAAACAAACAGAATAAAAAATAAACAGAATTTACAATTTGTGGAAAATAATTTCTTTTAATGGACAAAAAAAGTGAGTGGAAAATAGTTAGCTTATTTGAAAAAAACATACATTCGTACGTATTTACTTTCTTTACTTCCAGCAACAAGAAAATAATTTGCTTTGTTTATAATAATATTAAATTTTTACAACTAGTGCAGATAAACTTGCGATAAAAATTAGAGAAGAGTGCAATTTTTCGTGCTTCGCAAGTAGATTCAATATCAATCTACTTGATTCGCTCTTCAAATTTTGTATGGTGAAGCAAGTTGTTTCGCACATGATTGGGGTGTGAAGCATGAATAGAGTTCGCTCTCTATGTACCTTGGAAACATAGTATAAGAGTACCAGTAGAATCCTAACAAATTTTATTGGAAAAAATCAAATAGAAGTACTTTAACTAGAAAACAAAAATATATAAAAAAAAGTACCAAATATGTACTGAAATTAGCTGTTTTGCCAATTAGTACTTTAGTTCCGAATATCATATTGTGAGTTAAATTTTGAGTGGTTAAAAGCTTATTTTATCTTTATTAGCTCATTTATTAAAAAAAAGGCTTTTACTATTATTACTTTTACTAATAATCGTTGATAAAAAGTTTTTTATAGAATTTATGATATTAAAAAATTTCAAATTAATTCAATAAATATTTGAAACAAAAACGAAATTCTTAACTTGGTGAGCTTTTTTCTCCATTTTGGTGCGTTTTGAAATTTCAAAGTTGACAAAGCTGCTTATGGTGGTATGAAAAAGTGAGAAAGTCAGAAAGAGAGGGCGAAAGGAAGACAAATAAAAACAACTGCACATACACACACACACTCTGGCTCTGATACAATCCTATTGACCTATACGTTGGCATTTAATTAAAGGTGTCACAAAAAACAATTTCATATTTATAGAAGAATCCCTTTTAATGTGACTATGTATTGGTTTCATAAAGTCAAGTGGGTCTATTACGTTATTACTATGATGCAACTCACAACAATATTAATTCGAATTTTAAAGTACGTATGTATATTTGTTAAATAATTGTCATTGTTCCAATATTCTATAGAATTTTTAAATTTTAATTTCATATTATTGAGCTAATGTGTTGGGATATGAAATTTTTGTACAAACTTATCAATTTATCTACATTTTTTTAATATTAAATTCATATTACACATAGTTAATGTGGCATATGTTTACGTCGGTAACATGTGGGTGGGATGTGCTTCACGAAATTTATTTTCAAATTTCATTTCGTATGGTTACGCTATATTTGGACATTCCTCTAAGATTTATAAATAATAATATGTATTATATTCCCAATTGTTTGCTTCAGCTACATAGCTATTAGCATAGATAAAAACAAAAAAAAAAACCATAAAACCATTCCAAAACAATTAAGAAAGCAAAGTCGGTCAAGACCGAATATATAATATCCTACACCCAGTAAATGTGTAAAAACAGATGTTCAGAAATGGGCTCTTAATAGGAGCTATGACCTATTATGGACCGATCATCCAAAAATGTAAAATGTGGCATGACTCTTGTGCATATAAATATTCTTTGTGTTAAATTTTATCTCGATGTAAACCGACCGTTATCAAATTAGTTGCTATGATTTCTGTATATATGAAACTTATTTGTGTTGAATTTTATTTGGATACTAACATTATTACCAGATTTATGGTTGTTAAAGTGATTTTGGGAATTGGGCCTTATATGGGAGCTATGACTAATTATGGGCTGATAATAACAAAATTGGACCAAATGATTTTTATATATATGAAATATGCTTGTGTTGAATATTATTTGGATATCAATATTTTTAAGTGATTTTCGACAGCGGGCCTTATATGGTTGCTATGGTTAATTATGGAGGGATCTGCACAAAATTTGTTGATGAGATTAAGCTTCATTTACAACTTATTTCTGGAGAAATTTGTTGTGATATGTGTATAAATCTAACATTTACCGATAAACCCCTAATTCGGGAGGATATTTGTCGGGAGGCCAGGTGAAATAATGGATCGATTTCAACCAGTTTCAATCCCAAGCGTCCTTGGGCCGAAAAAGTATTATGTACCAAATTTTATCGAAATATCTTTAAAATTGCGACCTGTACTCTGTGCACAAGGTTGGCATGGACAGCCAGCCAACCAAACGGACGGACGGGCATCGTTAAATCGACTCAGAAAATGATGTAGGGTAAAAAAAACTAATTCTCGGGCTTTATTTAAAAGTTTTTATTTGAATTTAATATATTCATTGTTCAATTATGATGAAATTTATTTATAATAGTATTCATGCAAGCTTTGAATGATTTAATATTTGTTAATTCAAAACTAATCCAAATTGAATTGTTCTTCATTGTAATGGGATTTTTATGTAAGGCGACGATCGAGATGTATACCGAGGTATTTAACTTGGAATTGTTGTATTATTGATTGATTATTGATATAAATAGGAGAGCATGATTCTCTACGCAATGTAAAAGTTATGTGTGTGCATTTCTGCTCATTAATATTTATCCTTCATTGCTTTAACCAGTTTTCTAATTCAGGTATCTGATTTTGTAGGTAGCGAGATGCTTCTTGAGGGTTTTCATGAATACTTAGAATAGCAGTATCATCAGCAAATGTAGATGTGTAAGTACGATTGTTTGTTGGCATATCAGATGTGTATACATATCAAGTATAAGAAGGGTCCCAGGTTGCTTCCTTGAGGTACTTCTGCTTCAATAGGTTGTGCGGAGCTTAAGAAATGTCCTTCTTTAAGCTTAAATGTTCGACCAGTTAAGTAGCCTTCCAATAGCTTATGTATGTTTTTAGGGTAAATTTAGTTTCAACTTGTATATTAGACATCATTTCACACTTTATCAAACGCTTGAGAAATGTGAATAAAAAGAGCGGAACAGTATTGTTTTCTTCAAATGTTTTTTTGATGATATTGGCAAGTCTATTATGGGTTTGTTCGATAGTATGTACTGTGTTTTATTCTAAATCCAAATTGATGATTCGGAATATAAATATTGTGAAAATAAAATTATCGTTTTAAATATGGAAATAAAAATTCTCGTGTAGCCTGATAGTTTGGTCTACTGAACTACTGAACAAATTTTATTGAAAAAAATCAAATAGAAATACGTGCTTAAAATAGAAAACAAAAATAATTAAAAAAAAGTACCAAATATATCCTAAAATTAGCCATTTTTTTTTTACCAATTAGTACTTCAGTTCCGAATAGCATATTGTGAGTTAAATTTTGAGTGGTTAAATGCTTATTTGATTTTTATTAGCTCGTTTATTTAAAAAAAGGCTTTTACTATTAATCGTTGGTCGCTTTTTAAAAAGTTTTATATAGAATTTATGACATTAAAAAAAAATTGTTTAGTTTATTTTTTTTATTTTTGTTAAGTTTTATTTTTTTTTTCTAAAAATACTGAACTGTGGAAGACAGTTTTATTGTTATATTTATAATACAAAAATATTATATTTTTTATAACAAATTAATGCAATAAATATTTTAAATAAAAAATAAATTCCAAATTTGGTGCGTTTTTTTTTCATTTTGGTGCGTTTTGAAATTTAATGTTGACAACGTGTATTTGGGTTAGCTAGAAAGTAGTGTGCCCCTTAATACATATCACATGGAGGCTCCAAATAACTTTACCATTCGCTCCTACATTTACTAAATAAAAACAAAATTAAATTATGTCATTCACTCACTTTAGTCATCAAAAAATTTAGTGAGACAGCCGGCTAGTGTGACAGTTTCTAAAAATAGATATCATGTAAAAACCAGCATATGGCTGATAATATTTACAATATTTTTGTTTTGTTTTATTTATTTATTATTTTTTCTGTTGTTGTTGTTGTTTTTGTTGTGTTTATTTTCGTTTTGTTTTATTATTAAATGAAATATGAAATTTTAATTGTTTTGTACAGGGTGACCTGTATTGTATACAGTTTCTTATTTATTTATTTTATGGTTTTTATTTGGTCTCTTTTATACTCGTATTTTATAAGTCCTTGCTGTATTAAAAAATTTATTGTGTGTGTTTATAAATAATACAATAAATTATTAAATATTGTTTAAACGTAAGGAAATAAATACTTTTATTTGGACATACATACGTAGGGTGACCTTGAAATTTCTAATAGATAGTTTTAGATGAATATGAAGAAACTTAGTTAAGAAACTTATTAGATATGTTAAGAATCTGAAAGTGCTGAGATCAGGATCTTATCGGGCTTAAGATATTCCAGTACAACCTAATGGGGGTTTCTTACCGTGCTAAAGGAATCTGGCCTTGACATTAGGTCAAGTAATGGGGAGTTGTCCATAAACCTAGTTATATACGCTAATCTCGGATTCTAGTTGCCTTCTCCAGGTGTTAGCTGGTCTACCTCTTCTTCTGCTGATTATGATGATGATATTTGCCTGCTCGCACATAACTTTACCGACATGTCAGCCAAACTAGACCAGATATATCAGCTAGCATCTGGTGTTGGTCTTCATATTAATTTTGACAAAACTAAGGCTCTACGTGTCAATTCGACTAATCTCTCCAAGTTTCGAGTAAACAACATAGAACTCAAAGATGTCCAATCGTTTTGCTACCTAGGAAGTATCATATCAACAACAGGCGGCTCACGTGATGTTATTGCATTTCGCATAAGGAAAGCAAAACAGTCTTTTGGTGCATTACAAAGAGTATGGAAGTCACCACAAATACATATAAAAACCAAGCTTCGCATTTTCTCCTCTAATGTTCGCTCTATCCTGCTATATGAATGCGAGTCCTGGAACTCTACTGCAAGCGATATCCAATCCCTTCAAGTATTTGTTAATCGAACGTAGTTTCCAACAGAGACCTCTGGCAAAGAACAGGTGAAATACCGATTCGCATAGAAATTGCAAAGAGGAAATGGAGCTGGGTTGGCCATATTCTGAGAAGATGATATACCTAAGATGCCAATTGATTGGAACCCTCATAAACCTAGTTAGAGGAAGATTTTTCCCTATACGATTGTATTTGTATATCAATCTTACCGATAGAGCAAAATATTATGATCATGGACACAAATTAAAGCTTCAATTTCAATATCTTGAAACTGGTTCTGCAAGACAGTTTAAGGGTTCTAAACTAAGATTGCTTATGAGATTTTTCTGTATGCGACTCTGGAGAAAAACGCTTATCTGATTAAAATGTATGAAAAATCAAGTTATTAGTAATAGTAGTCATTAGACATTTTTTAATTTTAAATAAAACACTTAAAATAGAACTGGGTGTTGGAAGCTTTATTATTGACCGAAAAAATAATTGCATTGAAATGTGGGACGTGACTACGCCATTGTTTATTGCATGCATTTCTCACGGAGCGCTGATTTCGTAATACAATAAAATAATTGGGAGACGTTGTTGCGATGAACTGACAAACAATACTGTAGAATAGGTGATGAAGCACACCTACTCAGTAGATGTGGCAAATGTCAGCAAATAAAAAGGGATTGTGGCGCCCACTTCATGACTTTGACTTTGTTTTGCTTAAACCAATGCCTTTTTCTCTGGCATAGGTTAGCATTTGATTTTGCAGTATTTCTACATAATGTACAGCAAAATTAGATGAAGAAAGACAAACCCATTAATGAACTGAAAACCATGCTTCATAGTTTAAATTTCTTATTTTATGGCCTTAAAACGAAGGTTTTGTCTTCAGAAACAAACAAATTTATCTTCGATTCATCTGAACACAGCAAATTTTCTGAAATTTTTCGGTGTTAATATTCTGTTTGCTCAATAATGGTATCTTCCTCGGACTACCAGGATTTAATCGAGATTCCTGAATTGTAGTTGCACAATTAGAAATATGTAATTTGAATTTGAAATTTAAAATTTTTATTATAAAAAATTTTTATTTGGCTTAAGTTATTAATTTAAAAATTCAAAGAATACCATTGTAAAGTAATATTTTTAGACAATTTGCACATTGGAATGCATTTTCTGCCCTGCCATGGGCGTCATCAGCAATGTTTGTTGTCCATGATTTACTTGTAAACATCATCTATTTATCTCATCATTATTGAGAAATAGATTTCGGGAATTAATTATATTTTTTTACATGTTATGAGCTAAAACGAAATTTATATACGTTTACAATGTGTGTGTATTCTTATTATTATTACAAATTTTGTATTACTATAAATTTGTTGTTGTTTTTATTGCGGCGGCTTGGTTGACAATATCAGCAATGTAGGTTATTGTTGTCATTTCTCCTTTATGGTAGATGCTGTTTTTATACCCTACACCACCATAGTGGGGAGGGTATACTGGATTTATGCTGATGTTTGTAACGCCCAGAAATATTGGTTCAATACCCACCGATCGACTCAGAAGCACTTCCTGAGTCCATTTAATGATGTCCGTCCGTCCGTTCGTCCGTCTGGCTGGCTGGCTGTCCATGTAAAGCTTGTGCGCAGAGTACATGTCGCAATTTTGAAGATATTTCGATAAAATTTGGTACATAATACTTTTTCGGCCCAAGGACGGATGGGATTGAAACTGGTGGTAATCGGTCCATTATTTCACCTGGCCCACAAATTTCCTCCCGAAATTGGGGTTTACCGACCATAAATCTTTGAATTATGCAAGTATGCAAACGAATTTCACCACAAATGAGTAATAAATGAAGCTAAATCACATCTACAAATTTTGTCAAGATCGGTCCATAATTAGTCATAGCCTCCATATAAGGACCACTTTCGAAAATTACTTTAACGACCATAAATTTCTTAAAAATTTTGATATCCAAATAAAATTCTACACAAATAAGTTTCATATATGTATACAGAAATGATGACACCTAATTTTATAATGGTCGGTCCATAATTAGTCGGAACTCCCATATAAGACCCTCTACGTAATTCACTTTAACCTCCATAAATCTTTTAAAAGTATTTATATCGAGATATTCACAGAAATCATGACACTAAATTTTTGGATGATCGGTCCATAATAGGTCATATCTTCCATATAGCGCTCGTTTTTGAAAAACTGTTTTATACATATACTGGGTGAGGGTATTATATGGTGGGGCTTGACCAACTGTACTTTCTTACTTGTTTGCAACTACGAAAAACCGCAGATGGGATGACAACTTTTCACATCGTGCCTTGTGTGTTTTGTTAATTTTTCCATTAAGAAAAAACAAAACTCGAAAAAAAGTAATTAAAAAAAATTAAGTACACTTAATTTAAAATTAAGTATTTTTATTTTTTTTTTAATTTGGAGAAGATTTGTGATTATTTAGTATGGGTACCAATCACCCAGTTTCCAAAATATGTAGTAACAAATCCACTCTAGAATTAAAAAATTTTTTTTTTTTTCAAGTCCAAATTACTAAGATTCCAAGATTATTTCAGATATCCCACTACTACACTTCAAACAAATACTCCTTGGAGCTCCACTTCTATATATTGTAGTATTGGTACCATTCACCCAGTTTCCAAAATAGTAATAAAATCTCTCCGGAATTTGAAAAAAAAAATTCAAATTTTCACTCCACTGAAGTAATTTCAATCCCAAGATTATTTCAAATATCCCACTACTACACTTCGAACAAGTAAAAAGTAAGGGCCTCTACTTCTATATAGCGTAGTATGGGTACCATTTACTCAGTTTCCAAAATGGCCATAAATCCTCGTCAGATATATTACATTTTTCAAATCCAAATTACACAAATTGCAAGATTATTTTAGATGTCCTACTATTACTTTTAATCCAACAATTATTTTTTTGTATCTTATTTAGTTCTGAAATTATTTCAGATACATATTTCACATATATTTTCGTATTACAATTCAAATATATATTATGACTGTTAAGTGCTTAACAGTGCTCTGTTGACTGTAACATTATCAATGTTAAAAATTGTGGTTTTTGTCTGTGCTAGTTAAATTTGAATTTATCTTCACATGCATACCCGATGCACATAAATCAATTTTTAGCTCTTCTGATGATCAAATTGGTTGGCTTTTGTTTTTACGTATTAAACACTGATGAAATCATGTTGTTGTTTTTCGCTTCCTGCCTCTTGTCTCTGTGAATTAAATTGGTAAAACCCTTGTTTTACAACAATCCATAAAAATGTGGGTCATTAAAAAGATTTATAGAAAGTATGTCTATTTAAGAAAGTACCAGTGTGTTTTGCATAAAAAAAAAACTTTGCTGAATCACAAAAAAGAGGAAACAATAAAATTTCGTTTATTACTACTTGGGATTACTACTAACTGTGTCTACGTACAGACTACGAGTTAGTTGTAATCTTGATTATTATAAATAATATTTATCATACGTCCAGATACTAATTATTTATTTCCGTACTTTTTCCAGCAATGTCACATTCATACACTTACTGTGTCCATGAGTTTGTATTGGTCATTTGATTCATTTGTGGTTTTTCTAGATAGTTAGTTGGCCAACTCTAATCGCCAGTAGTTAATTATTTAATGGAATAGTAAAAAAACCGACCATTATAATTTTTTAGTTTTATTTTTAAACTTTGCAAACGTACGAACAAACTGTCTGGCTGAGAGAATGGACAGGATCCCTACAGCTATAATAGTTATCTTTATGTCCTGTTGTTATATATAAAGTAGTTAGTATAATGCAAAGTAAAGCTTCTGAATTACTTACAGCCAAAGCAAAAACAAAGTAATGTGTAATGAATTTGTCAATGCGCCACTAGTTATTACCCTGTACTGCTGGAAAGCACTTAATAAACATTAAATTCATTTGTGTGTAGTCAACATTTGCCGATTTTAATCTATTGAATATTTTATATTTCTCAATATATTTCTGTACAACTTGAACTGAGGGTTGCAATCGAAAAACATGTCTCGACTCTATCGATTGCAGAATATGCAATATTTATCCATGCATTGAAATAAATTATGATAATAATATAGCCGTTTGTGGACAATTTCTTTATGTAAATAGTTTGAATTAATGGGCAGTCTAGAAATAAAATTGCATTTGAAATTCACTTCAATGAAAATTATATTATTTATAATGATTAATTACTTATTTTAGTTTAATTCAAATATTACACATTGTGCACTTATGTTTTTTTTTTTTGTTACCAACAAAAATTTTAAATTGACGTCAATTGCATTTGTAATGAAAACTATTAATAGATATAATTAATTTTATTTATTCGCTCACTAATAGTTACAGAGCAGTAAACCGAAAAGCGGATAAAGATTTTAACATTTTAAATACAATATAGTTGAATAAAAACTAAAGAACATTGATGGCATAGTCAATAATAAAACAGAAGTTAACATGTTATTGAAAAAGGCAAGGCAGAATGCATAACATTCAACAGCGAAAATTATAATTGGAATGGATAATTGAAACTGGGCAAAGTTGAAAAGATATATAGATAGAATTAAGTTTGAAAGATTCTGAAACAATTCCAGAAAAAAAGTACCTAATAATTTTGCATACAAACATTTATATGGTTCCCCCGATTTGGTTAATTTTACATTTTCTATTACTAGAAAATATCAGTGGTAAATTTTCAATTATTAGATTGAATGAATTTAAATCTTGTAGGTTAGCTATAGTTATTAGAAATAAATATTTGTGATAAGTCCCAATTTACACGAAGTAATTCTTTAAGTTAAAGGTGCTATCAGACGGGATGTATTTTACATATGTACTGTCACTTTTCTTACCCATATTTAATTCCGTATGTATGTCAAAATTTCCATTTTACATACGATTCATAATTTTTGCTATCACACCTGCTTATGTTTTTCCGTATGACATAACCTATAAATGTAAACAAAAGCTGCCTTTTTAACGTTTATAAATTTCAAGAATTGCTTCTTTTGGCCAATCTAACTGCAATAAATATAATAAACATAATTTAATTTATTAAAAATCGAAAAATCCTTTTTCCTTAATTTTTCTTTCCAATATATTTTTTCAAACAATTTTGTTTCAAAACCAATCAGCTGTTTTGTTTATGTTTGTCACAGGAACACAGCGTGTTCTAATCGAAAAAATTACATATGTATTTCCACATGAATTTTACACATGCAAAGTTTCATATGTATCACACGATGTGTACAACTTTTACAGATGGAAAATTTGACAGTACATATGTAAAATACATCCCGTCTGATAGCACCTTAAGCTGATTACCATTTAGATTTAAATGGGCGCACTATGGTTTTTCCGTTTATTTTGGCATAACCTCTAATTTTAAAACTATTGAATTGAAATTTTGTTTGTGTACATTTTTTATGCTTCCAAAATGACCTACAAAGTTTCATATGATTTGGTGCACTATTTCATATAGCTGTTATATAGCCGATCTGACCGATTTGCCCCAACTTTTTTGTTTATGAAGTTATTCAATTGAAATATGGTTTGTATACATTTTTTTATGCTCCCAAGATGACCTACCAAGTTCCATATGATTTGGTGCACTATTTCATATAGCTGCTATATAACCAAATCTGGCCATCATGCAACTAGGTTTTTGACGTTTCCATTAAAAATATTATTTTTAAATTTTCTATTTAATTTGATGAAAAGAAAAAAAATTATACAAATTCAAATTTCAGTATTCATCTCCTATTGTGGCAGCATGTATGAGTAAGGGAGCTAAGTTGTTATTCTCCTCTGAGAGTTCCGCGGCTAATTTTTTTTTTTTGACGAGGACCAGCGCTTTTGTAATCAGATTTTGGGCGACCCACTTTATTTGCTAATGCATAATGACCAGTGATTTTTATGAATATGCTTTTTGGCAAGCCATTTTGAGTACTTTCCCTTAAATCTTTCCAGAGTTAAATTACACTTCAGCAAGTGTTTATATTTATATAATTGACGAAGGCTTTCAGTTTTTCATTTATTGACTTAATGTTCTCGTTATTTAAATGCTTTTGAGCAATGCTTTCTAATATGTATGTGCTGTTGTACGGCGTCTCCTGAGGGATTGTTGTTGCTCCAAATGTCAACCAGCTCAGCACAACTAAACACATATTGTACTAGAAAAATTTAATTTTTTCGAAAACGTGTGGATTCGGACAAAAAAGATTAGTTTCTTATTAATCTGCACACTTTGGTTAATAACTTCTTATTAACAATTTTTTGCAACCCTTTGCCATGCAAAAGTACTGATCCACGAAACACAACTTCACTTGTTAAGCTCATTCTAAAAATACACATAAACAAAACACAGTACAATTGGACAAAAACACATAAAAACCACACAAACATTAGTAAACTATAGTTTTACATACCTATACAATCGTTTTCCATATTAATCCTTTTCATTTTTGTGCAAACTTTCGCCAGAACAAACAATCAAAGTTGCAAAATTTTCCCCGCCAATTTCACACAAAACGTCTGGTACATAATTAGCTGACTTTAACAGCACGCAAACAGAATAGTGTTGCTCCACATGTTAAAGTTAAATATGTTTTTATCTAACTAGGGTGTTTAAAAATTAAAAATCAACAAAATTTTAAAATACTTAACAAAAAAAAATTGACTTTATGCAAAAAAAAAACGAAAAAAACCATTGTGCGGCGTGAGGCGAAGACAAGTACAGACTTGATTGTACTAGCAACTCGTGCAAACAAATGTGTGTATACTCTCAAATAAAAATACGAGTGATTTAAGCAATAAAATTGTGCTTTGTGAACACCGAAGAAATTTCAAATTTGTATCAATAATTTTAATAAAAATTGTTTCGTGTGAATTGGGGCATTTCGGACATGCAAAATCGTCTTTGAACGTATCTAGGCTTCATTTCATATGGTATCCATTGGATACTATCCAATTTCTCTTCTTTTGTATTTGATTTTGCAACCTCTTGTTGAGTTTGACATTATGGAGTATACCTATAATTCTTGCTCTTCAAACTTTTATGGCTGACACTTCTAAACCGCACACATCATATATCGGACATTGAGACGGGTGGAACACATTCACTGGTAAAGATTTTAAATCAGGGCTTAACTTATTTGCAAAAATTTCCATAGCAGCATCATTTCTGCTCAGGCAGCACTTGATTTTGCAATATTTCTACTTAATACATATGTAGATGAAGATGAACAAAGGTTAATAAGGCTAACCCAATATCGCTAACTAAACTTTTACCATGCTTCAAAGTTTTTTTTTAAGTCAAATTCTATGTTTCGTGACCTTTAAAGAAAGTGTCATCAAAACCAAACAAATCTATGTTCTCTACATCTGATCAAAACACTTTTCTACAATTTCTCCAGTTTTCCCATACAACATATACTCCATGTTTCAAAACAACACAACCAATTTTTAACATTCTGTTTGCTCAATAAAGGTATCTTGCTCGAACTGCAAGCCTTTAATCCAGCTCCCTGAAGCCCATTTCTAACTGTACGACTAGTAACGGATGTACATAAGTCAATTTTGAGTTAACTAACTTCTATAATTCTGTTAAATGTTCAAATTTTACCTTGACGAACTGTGTTGTTAAAGTTAAGAAGAACAGCAGAAGTAAACAACAGTTGTTCAAAACAAAACAAATAATACAAAATCAACAGCAAAAACAAAAACAAAAATAAACGTTTGTAAGTAAACCCTCTATGGAAATGGTCAACGTAAAGCTAAATAATCATTCATCCAGATGTCAGTAATGATTGACCAGTTGTCATATTCATATTTCACACGAAACACACATTTTTATAAATAGATAAAGAAGGCATACACAAATACTATAAAATATATACATATGTATGTACATTTAGATATATCCCATCTAAATGTCCTTTGAGTATAAACATTTTTTATAGACTACATGCCTTTTTTTATTACGTTTTGTTTTTTTTTCTTTTTATTCGAATATAAAAACAAATTACAACTGCCGTTATATGTTTGCGCACATCCATAGACAGTTTTGTTGTAATTAATTATAGGAAAGTAGTATTTAATTGAAAAGTACCTATAAGTACGTACAGATAAGTACGTACATATATTAGGTACTTACGTTATATCGTTATTATAGAGAGCAACAAATGTTCTATGTCTATTTGTATGAAAAAGTTGCTGTTAATTAATAAATCTTTTATTTAAAATGTGTGTTCTTGTGTTTAAAGGCTGCAATTAATTCAATTGAATTAAATTTTCGGAAGCCCAAAAGCAGCATAATAGTGGGGAGGGTTGAAATCAGTCCTCTTGAAAAATAACTTTATAAGTTTTTGATTTATAAACTTGTCCAAACAACGTACAAACTTATCAATATAAGGCACACATTCGATATCCCAGAAATTTAATAGTTTTTCTCAAAAATTGGCACTTGCTCCATTTTGTCTCAAGGCCGTTTGACGACGCGACTTTTAAAAATTTACACAAGACCCTCCTCTTCGTCTTTGGATATAATAACAATATGGTCCATATAAATTATTACAGTACCATCTCTAAACAAGTGTTGAAGAACTGCAGAAATATAACGGCAAAATACGGCTGGAGAATTAAGCTAGATTTACACGATTGAAATCTTCTTCAAAATTGCTCTTCAAAATGCTTCAAACTCGTGTAAACAGCAAAATTTCTTCAAAATTTATTTAAATTTAGTTACTAATAGTTATTAAATAAATAAATTTTGAAGAAATTTTGCTGTTTACACAAGTTGGAAGCATTTTGAAGAGCAATTTTGAAGAAAATTTCAATCGTGTAAATCTAGCTTTAGAGATACCGAATGGCATAAAACTAAACTAATATTGGCCATTATGTGTAACGAATGCAGTATACTTTGGTGATTCTTGCTTTATAGTTACATGGAAGAAACCATTCCCCAAATCAATTGTGGTATACACTCAACCCTCCTGTGGTCTCTGAACGACGTCGTCCACAAGAGCCATTGGAAAGTTATCGCGAACATTTTTTTCATCCCTTTTATCGTTTTTAGATAAAATCATGTAGCCATTCTCTGACTTGTTTGTCAATTTTCTGCTGGTCCGGTTCTGCGGTTTGATTGGGCACAACCAAATATATAAGCTTTTACTTGTTTTATATTACAATTAGAAACTTTGGAAATACAATTGGAAATTGTGTAGTCCTATTAGTCGGTATAAATTTTGACATATTAATCCAGTAGTAGGTAAGTTTTCTGAACAAAATATAGTAGTGGTTTCAAAATAATAAAAAAAATCAGAAATATTAAACCTTTTAACATCGCTGGTATAATTTGTAAAGAAATTTTCTGATTGATTTAAAAATCTGTTCTGTTCTGTTTTGTTTCAATTACAATACAATTTAGCCAATTTGTTTATATGAATCTTTGTACAGATGTTTGTATACATGTAACTGAATAGTAGTAATATTTGTTAATATGTACATTTGTATATTTTAGGTATTAAAGTAATTTTTCCATGACAGTGGGTTTAATATTGACAGGATGGGGTTTTGTTATTGTATGAGTGTGTGTCTGTGGAACGTATTGTCCCCAGATAGTTATTCGCTTGATAGCCAGGTTGGTTGTTGTTTGTTGCCCAGTATGTTTCTTTATTATGACTGCTTGTGGTCACTTTAATTGACAATTGAAAAGAAATATAAAAGAAACAATAAAACTGTATTTGTAAGACAACAAGGGTTTTAGAATACCGTACACGAAAATAATATTTATTGAAAATAATAATCAATTCAGAAATTAGTAAGGATGATGAATTAATCTGATATAATCTTCAAAGACCCAAACACTTTGTTTTTCATCATTCCTAAACGATTTCAAAATGTAGTATTTATTACAAGTTTTCCTTTGCTAAGCTACCTAAGTAGGGTGTTACCTGTGCCATTGCATAGTGATTATAGTTTCATGAATTAGAAGGGAAATAAATAACAAAATATAAGTGCTTATAGTCTAGGTTTCTCCTAGACTT
This sequence comes from Bellardia pandia, assembly GCA_916048285.2. Classification (NCBI taxonomy): domain Eukaryota; kingdom Metazoa; phylum Arthropoda; class Insecta; order Diptera; family Calliphoridae; genus Bellardia; species Bellardia pandia. The sequence goes on from OU696529.1 coordinate 49,581,199, forward strand.
TTGACCCAATTTAAAAGCTAATAAACAAACTAACAAAAATAGAAAAAAAAATAAAAAAAAAAATAGAAAAATAAAATAAAAAGAACTTGAAATTAACAAGGGACGTACGTAGTAATGAAATATGTTTCAAACATTTAAATGAATATCAAAAATTTTTCAATTAAATACTCTGTGTATTCAAATTTTAACAACCCGTAATAATGATTCAAAATAATTCTTTCTCACATTGATGGTATGACCAATATTGTACATATTGATTAACAAAACTAAAAGGTTTTCTAATTTGTCTTTCTAAATAACAAAATGCAAAAAAATTAACAAAATTAAAGGGTGCTTTTTGCATGAAAGGACTTACAAACGAACAAAACTTGAAATTTATTGAATTTTCTTATTGACGAAAGTGCATTGTGCACTTATTCCATTTTATTTTTAGCTCGTATTTGGTGTGAATTGCCATTGCATACCGAAAAATATACTGTTTGGTGGGGATTATGATCAGGTGCCATCATTGGAATGTACTTTTTCAAAAAATGACGAAGGCATAACGATTTCATAAATTTCTCTAAATTGTATGTGCTTGTTTTAAAATCAAATCTGAAAGCTCTTAAAAAATCACTCTTTACAAAGAGTGGAAAATTATTGGATGTATAAATTTGAAATATGTAATATTTTTTTGAATTTTTTAGCTTTTATTTTATTTAAATTTATCCATTATTCATTCTAAATAGTTCTTAACAAGTATTGCAACATGTGGCCGATCGTTATTATGATGCAATATTACGCTTTCATATTTGGGCCAATGCTCGCTCTAAACGTATCAGTCGCATTCATTATTATTGCAAGATTTCAGCAGTTAATAAAAGGATTATTTTTTTTGTTCCACCAAATACAGAGCATTACATCAGCGCCTTAAATATTTAGCTTTGGCGACGATTTGCCTGAATGACCAGGCTTCACATAAGATCTCTTACGCTTTGGGTTATTATAATCCATAAATATTTCTTTTAGTTTTATTTTCCTTTTATATCGTTTAAACGTCTTTCACTTTGTTGGCACAAAATCGACACGTGGTTTCCCGCTACGTGCCAGAATTTAAGTAGAATCTTTTGATTCCATTTTAAAACGAATGCGCTTATTACGAAAGTAAAAAAGTTACTAAATACAAAAATAGCCTTCAAAATATCCGCACTCTATTAAGAATTCGCATTTTAAAGTTACCCTATAAATTAAAATAATGAATTAATTAAAATAATGGCTAGCAGGCACCGCAGTGATGTAGAGGTTAGAACTCAAAGAATTCTGATGAAAGATGATGGTGATTCTTGAAACATGTAAATTCAACCCAGGTTCGATCCCCAGCTCAGCCAAGAAAAATTATCAATAAAATTTTAATAAGATTTCATGTTGTAAAAACAATTCGTACCTTCAGTAAAAATAACAATTTAATGAAAATTAAATTTAATGAACTCAAGCCTAACTAAATATGATCAAAAATTTAAAAATTTAACAGTTCAACTAAAAATAATAATAATTGTTCTTAATAATGAAAAATGTTATTTTTAAAATTTTGAAAATACAAATAACAAAAAATCAAGTACCTACACCCAGAGAAAAAATTAACACATACGTGTTCGATTTGACACCATACGGTGTCAAAAGTGTATCAACCCCGTATGTGCACAAATCGCTGTCAATATTGTAACAAAGAATTGACAACAAATGTTGTCAATTTTATATTGCGTAGTTGTCGATTTGACACCGCATCGTTGTCGCTTTGATACCGTTCATTGTCTGTTTCTTTTCTGAATCCACCCCAAATAAATAAAAATTATATTATTTTTATACGCTCCACCCCCAAGAGTGGCGAATGAGGGTATATTACGTTTGTCATTCCGTGTGAAACTTTTTTAATATTCATGTGAGACCCAACAAAGTACATATATATTATCTTGCTCCTTATGAAATTCTAAGTCGATTTAGTCATGTCCGTCTGTCTGTCTGTGTAAAAACTCTCAAGTCCAAACTATACAATTTAACTAAACGAAATTTCCAGAAAAATATTTTTTATTTTGCAGGTAACTTTGGTATTAAAAATCAGTAAAATCGGTTTAGGCCAACCAGAGTTATGGAGTTATGATATTTTTTGTCCATTTTATTGCAATATTTTGAATACCATGAAATTTTGTATACGTTGTTTTTATGATAAAAGAAGAGAGTCTGTGGTAAATAGTAAGAATCGGTCCATGATTTCTCATAGCCCCCATACAAAAATCTTCCCGAAATATTGCTCAATTATACATAAATGCCTATAAAATTGGAATATCAAGACAAAATTCAGCAAAAATAAGTTTTGTGCAAAAATAAATCGCAAAACGATTTTTTTTTTAGTTCGGTCCATGTTTGACCACAGACCCCATATAAAGTCCACTTCCAAAATTCACTTAAATACGTATAAAACAGATATAAATACTGGTAAACGGCTAAAATTTGACATAAATACTCTTTATAGGCAAATAAATTGTTGTACTAAATGTTATGGTGGTCGGCCTAGAATTGGTCATAGCTCCCATACAAGGACCACATCTGAAAAAGACATTTATCCCTATATATATTGTATAAATATCGGAACCGACTCAAAACGTTGCTCGTATCATTTACATATATACAAAAAACATCCCACAAAATTTTGTGAATTTCGGCCTATTTTTAACCGTATGCCCTATATAAAGCCCTCTTCCGAAAATCACTTTAATAGTCATAAATCTCTTATAAATAAGGGTACCAATCAGGGCTGCCAGATGAATTTCGGAAAAAATCGTCAAAATCCCGATAAAAAAAGAAAAAAATCGTCATTTCGAATTTTAAAAATCGTCAAAAAAATCGGAAAAATAAAAAGTCACTATTTCTAATAGTATTTTGAAATTTTTATTTAAACGAAAACATAAAAATTCAATTTTATATAGTCTCTTGTACAATACATATCAAAATACGTAAATTTTAACTTTTTACATAACAAATCACAAAAAATTTTATGTTAAACACAACTTGTGTAATATTTTTATAATATCTTAGTCCGTTTTCACTTCTATAATTCTGACGCGTCAAGGCAAGTATTTTTGGATGAGAAGGGAAATAAGAACAAAAGGGGTACAAACTTGACGGTAATGTCAATTTTCTTATTTCCTTTTATTTTTTTCATGCATGTTGATTTACATTAAAAAGTACGAAAATTCATTTGACGTATGTAAATGAAATGGCAAGTTCAAAAGAGAATTAAACAAAAAGTAGTGAGCTAAAACTGACGAGTGGGAAACAAGACTACAGTATTTTATAAATAAATATCGAAATTTAGCATATTTGATTAATTCAGGTTAAATTAGAATGTCAAGACAATTTATTTTATTAAGTTTTAAATATCATTTTGAGTATACGAGTACAGGTACTTACATATTTTCAAAGAATTCCGTATTTTTGTTATTTAAATTTATTCGGCTGAATATGCTTTCGACATTTTGTTAAAATAGGAGAAGTTTTTGTAGAAGAATTTCCCTGTGGAAATTCAGAAATTGTTTCCTCTTAAAATTTTAGTTCATGGAATTCAGTATTTAAAATTGATTTTTATGTTTACAAATAAATAAGTAATTTCGACTATCCTGTCTCAATATTATTTGGAATTATTTTACTTGAACTTAACAACAATAATTAAGAAAACACTACTATCACTTTGTTTTGTTTTTGAAATAGTTGTTGTCACAAAGAAAGAGAGAATTTGGTAACAAAAACATTAATAAAACTAACAAATGATAGAAATTTTTAATAATTCAGAAAATCGTCACTTTCAATGAAAAAATCGTCAAATCGTCATTTCGCTATTTTTGAAACCAAAAATCGTCAAAATGACGATAAATCGTCAAATCTGGCAGCTATGGTACCAATCCAAAATTTACACGGATCATTTACATACATGCCTAAATCAAACTGCTGTATTTTGAGAATATCGGTCCATATTTGACTATATCCCCCACATATGGTCCACTACCGAAATCCACTAATATATACAAGGTGGCGCAAAAGTAATCCTCCTATTGTTCATGAACGAAATCGTTTATACATACATATTTACAAATTAAGACGAAGTGATAGTAGTATTTGTACTACAACTATCTCAAAACAAAGTGCATAATGTGTTTATTGTCGTATTATTAACGTTGACTATCTTATAGTCTGAATCTTAAAATGATTGATACAGTTAGATTAATAAGTTCTATAGTTATAAAAGTTTTTGGCAAAAAGCAAAAAAAAAAAAAAAACAACATAACTATGTATTAAAATGATGAGTTAAATAGTTATCATGCAATTATTGCCATTATTTATTTGTCATCATAAAAAATAAATGTTTTTATTCTAGTTTGTTTTTATTTTCCCACAAATCGCTGTAAATGGGAAATTAAATTGAGTATTTTGCTGACTTTTACAGTATTAAGTAACACTCTATTTAGTTATACATATATGTATGTATACATATATGTATATACCTACATATATTTTCTATATATTTGTATTAGTAAACAAATAAGTAGTTACAATAATAATAACAACCAAAACTAATTGCAAATATACTTGTAAATTTACACAGACCTCAAAAACAAAATAAAAAATAAAAAATTTATGTAAATGTGTGCTGTTTCCTTCTCAATTGTTGAATCTACAACTTGTGTTGAAATAGTTGAAATGAAGAAAAGGAAAAAAAAGAAAAACCGCCTGTTGTTAGTGTTGAATTTGGTAATAAGCATTATACGAGGACTAAAACAACAGCAGCAATCGTAGTAAAGAGACTACGAGTACTTAACAGGAACGAGTTAAAAAACTCACAAAAACTTGTAAAAATAACAACAATAATAATAAATACTAATATAATGCAAAACTGAGCCGGTCAAACTGCGGTCCATCATATTTAACCAAAAATGAGTTTGTACTGGAAATGTACAGTACAAAAATGATTTTGTACCTTCCATAAAAGTGTTAATCTCAAGGACGTTCGATTACGAATCTATTTTATTTCGATAGCCTTCTATGCATTAATTCGTATCTCCTACAACCTCCCACAATGCTGAAATAATTCATAATATCTATTATTATCCCTAATTGAGTGAATTAAAATGTACACTAATCTACCACATAGGTACTATTTTCTACATCTTTAGTAATTAAATTTCAATATTTATGCCATTATACAGTACATGACAAAAGTTAAAATATGTATTTTTTATAATAGATATTAAGAATAACAATAATTTAATAATAATAGAGTTTAACAGTTTCAATTATTGATCAAAATAGCTAATAAAAATCAGTAGAATTTTAACTAAAAAGGAAATATAGAACACAGCCATCAAATTTTAAACAACACGTTTAACGAATTTAATATATAGTAAGTAGGGTATTATAGGAATATTGGTTTATTTTTTAAAGTTAATAAAAAATTTCAATATTAAGTGAATAACTCATTATGCTACATTTAAATCTTTAAAATTAAGTGTAGAATAAAATAAATCATGCGGTTTAATTTAAGACTAAATCAATATTTAACTTACGTTTATTTGATTCATCGAAGTCAGCAGGCACCAATTAACAGATGACTTGCAAAGTTATATAAAAATTTCAATTCAACCACGAAATATGTATATGTATAACACATTTAACTTTATAATAAAGCATGATCCATTTCGACGTTCCACATTAAAAAAAAAAAACCCAGAACATTCAAATTTAATGGGGAATGTATTATTATTTGAAAGAGCATTCTTTGGCATTTATTTTTTGAAGATTATGAAATGTTGGCCGTTGCTATGTCGTAGATGGTCTATCCGTTGATGAATGCTAGGTTTCAAAATAGGTGAATGGGTGTTGCGAATAGTACACTCAGTAGGCCAATTATGTTGACCATAAGTTGAGCAAAGTGCACGAAACACATTCCTCACAGAACGTGAATTTTCGTAATAAAGTTGAACGGTTTGTTGTTCAGGCGTAAGTCTTTCCATTATGAAATGCCATACAATACTAAACAAAAATAACATGACAGCATGACACGACGCACACGTGATCTGTCAAAAAAGGCTTTTGAAAAAAATTATCTCTACTTGAATCACCCTTTATAATCCGTAAGCAAAGTTTTAGTTTGTGATGTAGTTATTAGTGTCGTAGAATTACGTGTAGAGTCTCATACAGGTGTGTTTAAGTTTTAAATAAGGTAACTGGGCTTAGTTAGTTAATAAACAAAATTATTACAAAAAAATTAAAGAAATTTAAAGTATAAAAATAGATTCATTCAAAATTAAGAATTAAAATAATTAATAAATGTCAAACAAAATTTAAATTTTAAGTATCGACACAGAGATTAATGGAATTGAGAAATTTTAAAATTTGAAATTCGTTATTTAGGGTTTAGTGTCACCATGCAATAATATAATTTAAAATTCTTCCAATTGTAAGTATTTTAGGCAAATAAAACTTTGGTTTCAAATATAGGTATTTTTTTATTAGATTAGATTTGAACAATTTGATCCTTAAATTGCCCAAACGATCTCCCAGATTTCATAATTGTTTAGGTATGATTGGAAACTTAATCTTCGTAGATCAATAAACTTTATAGACCATTATAAATTATTTAGCTGATGAGTTTTTTTTCAATCAATTACAAGCATGTGTTTTTTATAAAAATTTGCAAATTGCAATTTCAAATTAACTGCGAAAACCATATCACACTAATAAAAAAATAGTGTCCTTAATTCTCCTTAGGAATTTTTTTTATAAAATTATTTCAAAGCTATCCACATATGTAGGTAAATTTAAAATGTTTAAAAATAAAGGAAACGAAAGTTTAATACACCAAAAAATATTTTAATAAACTAATATATAATTTCCATATTTCATTACACGATTTCATAAAATTTGTCGCTGTAAAAGCTACATTTCGTATAAATCCTTTTATGACCGCTATTAAGAATTTTCTCGATAAAATTGCCAGATTTGGGCTTCTGCCTATGCATGTTAAAGATTAGACTTTATGATGTGCTAAGTGGTCTGAAGGGATAATTGAACTATTTTTGTTGGTATTTTGACAGAAAATGCGGTTAAAATGGATCACGATATAGAGAGATGTTAACAACTATATTTTTTGGCCGATATGTCACTGACACATAGTCCCTAAAACATCTAAACAATAAATTTATTGCAATTTAAACTTCCCGAGTTCACAAATTTTAGCTATTAATTGATCAAGCGATTTAAAACCACTGAATTACTTTTGTGGGCTCATGTTAAGCCTATACAGATCCAATCAAATCGATTATAGTCTTAAAACTTTTAAAATAATGAAATATTTTCGTTTTCAATTTAAGGTTGTTCACCTGTGTTCACAACAAACGTGAGTATGATAAAATGAACCCTTGCTTCCTTTAGCAAAATACCCCGATATGAGTACAAGAAAACAGTTCTATGTAAAAAAAAAAATTGTTGCTTTATTAAACTATATACACAAACATCGTACATACTAATCGGTATGCATGTATGTATGTATCAGGTAGTTCTGGGTGAGTGTTTCAAAATAGTTACTTATAGTTAGTTCGTTATATATAACAAAGAGATCTGGCTGATAGCTTGTACAAAGTTGGCAATACATGCGATCCACATACCCAGTTACCATATTTGCTTCCTAACTGATTATTTGAGTAACTTCATAGACACGTACAAATGTCCTAACATTAGTCAGTTTAAAAGACATCTCCTAGCTACAAAGAGACAGTCTAATAGGTGCCTATTATGAGCAAAATTCTATTTTCGACTCTGGTCGAAAATGCTTATCGAACGAATTTTAATTTGGTGTGATGGTGCACATTCGATGAAAAAACGCTATTGTGAAAATCACTCTTTTTGGGTTATTCACAATAGTACATTTCTATCAGCTGGCGTTAGTTATATTTGTTTACAAATTCTTAAAGAAAAATAAATTAAATTTGAAATTACCACCAAGGAATTATGGTTTGATGATTCGTCTGATGGCCAGAAGCAGAAAAAGGCTAAAGGATACTTCCGACATTTTGCAAACCGATTCTACCACTTGAGTATATTATTTAATGAGGTTTTGAGAAGAATATTATAAATTTAATTTACAGATTTATTAATAATGTTCGACTCTGTAAAGAGGCATTTGTGGACTTGCTGTCCATTACTGATGAACTGCTGCAGTAATGCTCAAAGGGCAGAACAATCCCAAGCATATTAAAATTGACAATAGTTTCTCTAATCTTCCTCCATGAGATAAACGAGCTTCTCCAATTGCTGTTTTGTACTTAGGATCTTAGACCTGTATTATCAAAATTAATTTACAAGTAGTATTTGGTTTACCAAAAAAAAAAAAAAACAAATACATTTTTAATAAATTTTGCATAGTTTTAAACACCGTCGATAAAAAATTCCACGGTACATGATTCGCTCTCTATTCATGCTTCACACCCCAATCATGTCACACCGTATTCTTTTGTATCACTTGCAACAAAGCCACTATTATAAAGCCTTTTTGTATTTCTATGGCTTTGATTGTCAAAACAATTCAATTATATGAAATATTTTATGTTTTTCCTTTTGTCGAGCAATCAATACCAAAGCTCCATTTCCAATGGAGTTCGGCTATTTTTTGAGACATTAATATCCTGATATAAATGTCAATATTAACAAGTAAGAAAGTATAGTCGGTCAAGCCCGACCGTATAATACCCTTTACGCAGTATATGTATAAAAGAGTTTTTCAGAAATGGGCGATATATGGGAGATATTACCTATTATGGACCAAAAGTTTAGTGCCATGACTTCCGTGAATATAAATATTATATGTGTTAAACTTTATCGCGATATAAATACTATTAAAGGACTTATGAAGGTTAAAGTGAATTACGTAGAGGGTATTATATAGGAGTTTCGACTAATTATGCACCGACCATTATCAAATTAGGTTTCATTATTTCTGTATTTATGAAGCCTATTCGTGTTGAAGATTATTTGGATAACAAAAATTTTTAAGAGATTTATGGTCGTTGAAGTGATTTTCGGAAGAGGGCCTTATATGGGAGCTACAACAAATTATGGATCGATCTTCACAAAGTTTGTAGATGTGATTTGGCTTCATTTATTACTCATTTAGTAAAATTTGTTTGAATATTTGCATATTACAAACATTTATAATCGTTAAACTCCTATTTCGGGAGGACATTTGTATCGGACCAGGTGAAAAAATGGACCGATTTTCCACTATTATGGTGTAGGGTATAAAAATCGAATACAAAATTGTTTAAATATTCGTTATACATATAAGGTAATGTTACAATTTTCGAATTTTTATTAAAGTGGCTTTGTGTTTAAGTTATATTATTATTTAACAAATATTAAAATTGTTGGTACAAAATCTAAAAAGCAATTCTCCATCCCTGCTCCAGATAACTGTAGTTAACTATCTCTTGCTCACATAAGTGCGTGTCAAATGATTAAAAAATATATAAATTGGAGTTAGACAAGTGCTCGCTTATTGTTGAAAATTGTTGTCTATAAGGGGCATGTTGACAACTTGTAAACTGCTGGGCATGCTTCAGAGAAAAAACTAACGTACAACGAAATACACGAAAGCCCAATTGTTATTGTTGTATAAATACGAATACTACAAACATGCTAACAGATAGTCACTTACATACTAACAAATATTCGTATAGAAAACTGTAGATATGGTAAAGATTTTTCGATATAAAAAAAATTAAGGTAAAAACAACAAAATATAGACTGAAATGTAAAGTATGTGAATGTCCGAAAAAACGACCGACCAAATAGTAGAGAGATAGATTTTGTTGGCAGTTTGATATGTAAGGGTTGGTTGGCATGGATGAATGGGTAAGGAGTAAATAAATATAATAGTTAAGGTGTATTGGTAGTCGTGTTAGTAATCGTAATAGATTGTCGAGTAGAATGCCGCTATCAAGCGAATATTGTTTGGCGACATATCAGTCGCTCTTAATGACTTTTTCGAACAGGATGGTAGTTTTCAAATAAAACGTTTAAAGTGCGCGCGGTTAAAATAAAATAAATTAAAAGAACAAATATGAAGGCAATTCTTGAACTCAAGTTTTAAGTAAAAATATTTAAAGTAAATATAAAAAGCAATACAAATTTAAACAAATTAAATATATTTAATAAATTAAAACACAAAGAAGCAGATTTATAAATGAAAAAGTTTAAAGGAATAATGCCCCACCCTCATATTGAAAAGCTCTAAAAAAAGTTTTTTAAACTACAAAAAAATTTCAAGTGGTTAAATATATTTTGTTATTTCCAAAACGCCATTAATTACAACTAAAATCTATTTAAGTAGCTTTTTGTGTGTGTTTCTTAAATATTGTTTTTGTTAATTTTTGGAAAATTTAATGAGTATCGATTGAATAATATGAAAGAACAACAACAGCATTTATTACTACAATAAAACTAACAACTTTAACTAAAATACAATGAGCCTCTAGTGAATGTGTGTCTGTGTGAGTTCGTGAGTGTATGAAGAACATCCACTATATAAAAAGGAAAATATAGTAATATAATAGAGGAAACGGAAGTGTAGGTATTTTATCTCTACAATATGTGTATTGTATATGTAAATACTTATACCAACTAACGAAAACTTACCTGCATGCTAAAAAAGCAGAATGTAGCAAAAGAAAAGAAATAAAAAAAGGAAACAACATGTAACATGTTTTCACCATGAGTGCCTGCATTTGGAATTTTTACAAAAAATACAATATGCTAAAATTGAGCAACATCAACTTACACCCATATTTTATTTTTTACTTTGTACTTGTATTTTTTGTTTATTTAAGAGCACATAGAAAATGATTGTTAAAAAAATAATTATATAATTGAAAGGAAAGAATGTTTTAAGAAAATATGTATTTAAAAATTCTGTATTTGGTTTTAAAGTAAATCTCAACTTCAATGAGGCCCTTAACAAATATCTTCAGAACAAAAATATATTGGGTGTATGCTTTAAAATTAACAGATGACGTAGCGATTTATGCGGGAAGTTTTGTTTTACTTCACAATGATTGCTCTCCGAAGCTTATGGTGAATGTTAGTTTCAATATGCGAGCGAAGTGGTATGTGCCTAGTTTTGATTTTGGCACAATAAGTTTAAAGTCCAAGAATTATGGTCTCCATGAAGATTGTTGCCAAACTCAACATTAGCTTGCAAAGTCAAGCTTTATGGTGCTCAGGTAATGCTCTGTATTTGTTGGGACCAATACGGTCCTATCTGTTATGAGCTGCTGAAATCAGTCTAGGCCACCGCACGGAATCTGCACCAAATGCAAAGGATTAATTTGAAGCGAGCATTGGACGAAAAACGCCTACAATATGAGTCAATACATGAAATCGTAATATGGTATCATAATATTCTATAGTTGGGAAATTTTTTCTCGCCTTCCTATAGACCAGGAAAGATATTTGTTCAATTAACAAGTGATTTTTTAGTGTCGTATGAGTTGTACGTCGTCTGATATGACAATAGTTGTACAGTGTTGTTAATAATTTCTATATAAATATTTTGTACAGGGCCTATGACATTTTTACATACATATGATTTTCAAAATGTTGTATGAAAGTTTAACTGTTGCCAAGAGGTAAAATATGTATCTCAACATAAAGATTACTCAAATTAGTTTAAAATAATAACCACACCGTTACACTCAAATCATAAACATATTGACAAATTTAAAATAAGAAAATAAAATCAATAAACAAAATATTTTATTAATAGATATTGTTGAAAAAAATCCAGGTTTGTTTTAATTTTGGAAAATATTCATGTTTTATGTGTTGTATATACATATGTGTTTGAAGTATGTTTCTTTTGTCATTTTGAAGGTTTGACAACAGAAACGTACGACTTCGGTAAAAATTGTATTCACAATCAGATATGTATGTAGTTGTATCATACAAAGTACAACATAAAACGTCAATTGTGTATTGAACAATTATTATTATTGAAATCATTGGTTCTACTCAACATTTTCATCAAATTGGGTTATTTGTTCATATATTAAATAAAATCTTTATTTGATTCGATAGAACGATCTATTCAATATTTAAAGATGATTTCATGTAAATGTTGACCGCTGCTACGCGTCAAATGGTTCATATACTGAGTTTAATTTTATCATATTCTCTCAAACATATCGGTCGGTATCTCACGAACAAATTCTTCAATATTAGCTTCCAGTACGTCAACCGTTGCGGGCTTGTCCCTGTAGATAAGCGCCCTAGCATAGCCCCACAAAAAATAGTCTAAAGGCCCCAAACATGAAATAAACTGCCAAAAACAACAGTCTTGTCAAAAAGAAAGTTGCTAAGAAATCACCCTTTATATTTACATAGTCTTATTATTTTATACTTACATGTTCGTATAATCAATTTGTAAGTTTACTTCATTAAATATTAAGTATACGTAGACACATGTTAATTTTATTATTTACATATGCATATTAAAAAGATTTTAAAATATGCTTATAGGGTGTTCAGACATGTATTTTTAATTAAGTCAATTATTGGTTAATTAAAAAGTGCTCAATATTGCTAATTCAATTAGCGTTTGACAGCAGCTGACAAAAAAGAATACAATTACAGTGCACTCGGGAAAACGCCAACGCAAGTTTACGTCAACATCCCAAAACGTCAACCTTTTTTTTTCAAATCCTACTCTAAAATTTTGTGAAATAAGTAGAGAGAAGGCTCTTTTCCAAATGTTGGAAAGAAAAAAACAGCAGAAAAAAATAACAGATTTTTTTTAATTTGTTAAACGTCAATACCCGCGGTGTTAATTAGTTGACGTTTTCCCTAGTGCACTGTATTTGGTTGTAATATTATAATTTTCAGCCTAAAAATATTCTTTATTAATTTAAAAGCGAATCAACTGCCATTTTAGTTATTACTTGTCACAGGGTTGTATTTTTAATTTTAACAATTATTAGAACAATTATCTCTTAATGAAGCAATTATCTTAATTGAAATTTTGTATGGATAATTGAATTCAATTAGGCGTTAATTAAAAAATTTAAATTAAAAATGCATGTGTGAATACCATATTAAACTAGATACTGGTCCGATTTAAACTTAAAAAAAATATTAAATTAAATTTTGATTTCTTCGACCTTTTTTTTTTGATAAAATAAAAAGTTTTTTCGAGCTCGAGGCCAGTTATTTGTAAAAAATGTATATATTATTTATTAAATTATTTTTTCCAATATTTCGATATCCTTCGGATATCATTATCAAGACTGTAGTAACAATATAAGAAAAAACACAAATGTACGAAATATATTAAAAACGACTGTGTTTTAAATAAAAATAATAAAAACAAAAACATAATAACAACAAAAAAGGACAAAAAGGAAAAAACAAAACACTTACAATGAGTTACAATTATATTTTTAAGAGACGTATTATTGTCCCCACATTCAATAAAGAACTAATTTAACTATTTACTTTTCTTTTTTATTATTTGTCTATAGCTATTGGCGCAGTTTTCTGTGTCTGTTTTATAATTCATTCTCTTCTCTTTTGGTATGTTAATTATATGGAGCATGCCCAAAGTATACCGTTTATTATATATATCCTCTCTTTGTAAAATCTCCACATTTTCCAGGTTTGGTTTATGATGTCTCTCTGCACAATGGGATGTGAGTGCAGTTTTTTGTGTTGATGTTTTATTAATGTTTTTAAAATCTGATTTATGCCCAGCTATACGTGTCCTAAGCTTATTTTTTGTAGTACTGACATAAACTTGATCGCATATGTCCTGGTCATTTCCTGTGCAACTAATCTTATATATTACGTTATTGTTGTCTAATTTGTCAAGTTTACATTTGGTGTTTGAGAAAAGTTGTTTTAATGTATTCGTCGATGTGTGTGCAATCATAAATTTGTCCTTATTATAAATTTCAGAATTCTTTATTATTTCTGCGATAAGTGGTTTATATATTGTCATTGATTTATATATTTTCGTATCCTCTTTATGTTCCCTAGGTGGGGTTTTCCATAGTTTTCAATTAAAGTATTTCTTATATTTTCAGGGAAAGAGTTTCTTTTAAGAATACATTTAATTTTTTCTTTATTGTGAGAATGGAATGATTCATCGCTAATGGAAAAAACCCTGTTAATTAGATTGTTGGCTGTATTCATTATAATCTTCTTTGGTTGACAAGAATGGAAATTTACAATTCTCCCTGAAGCCGTCGGTTTTTGGTACCAGTCTATTTTAATTCTATTTCCGCTTCTTATGACCAGGGTATCTAAGTATGGGAGTTTTCCATTTACCTCCTCCTACATTGTAAATTTAATGTTTTTGTGAAATGTGTTCAGTTGTTCTAAGGTCTTTTTTATTGCACTTATCTTTATAACTTTAAATAAATCGTCTACATATTTCGTCAATAATTTAGGTTTTTCGTTTAGATTCTTCATACATGTTCCAAGGAGGTCCTCCATCACTATATCTGATACTATACGTGATGCCGGTGAACTCATTGGCAGTCCTTTGCATTGGATGTATACTTTGTCGTTGTACTTAAAATATCTGTTGTCCTTGATACAAAATCTTAGAAAAAAGTGACACGTATAGCTGGACATAAATCAGATTTTAAAAACATTAATAAAACATCAACACAAAAAACTGCACTCACATCCCATTGTGCAGAGAGACATCATAAACCAAACCTGGAAAATGTGGAGATTTTACAAAGAGAGGATAAATATTTATAATAAACGGTCAAGAATGATAAAATAAAGATTACGCCAACGCGCGTAAAATTTTAAAATGTGCTGCGCATTTTGGCCCTGTGACATCACACATTCTGTGTTTCTATTGGCAAATTTTTTCTCACTTGTTTTTTTACTCATATTTTGCTTGCATTTGCTCACTGCACTCTTCATGTATATATTTTTTGTGGTTTTTTTTTTTGTTTGTTTTTCTTTTTTAAACAGATTTTATTTTAGAACTCTCAGAGATTTCAATTGCAAGGTTGCCAACTATCACATAAGACATACATTTTTCGCAAGAAATTTTAATTCTAACACATGTAACATTATTGGTAACCCTTAGAATGGCCATTCTACGTCACATAACGGGAAATCATGCGCATGGCGTAATCTTTATTTTATCATTCTTGATAAACGGTATACTTTGGGCATGCTCCATATAATTAACATACCAAAGGAGAAGAGAATGAATTATAAAACAGACACAGAAAACTGCGCCAATAGCTATAGACATATAATAAAAAAGAAAAGTAAATAGTTAAATTAGTTCATTATTGAATGTGGGGACAATAATACGTCTCTTAAAAATATAATTGTAACTCATTGTAAGTGTTTTGTTTTTTCCTTTTTGTTCTTTTTTGTTGTTATTATATTTTTGTTTTTTATTATTTTTATTTAAAACACATTCGTTTTTAATATATTTCGTACATTTGTGTTTTTTCTTATATTGTTACTACAGCCTTGATAATGATATCCGAAGGATATCAAAATATTGGATATTTTACAAATAATTGGCCTCGAGCTCGAAAAAGCTTTTTATTCTTAAAAAAAAATATTTCAAAATGTTTTGTAAAAACTTATTGTAATTTTGCGGAAATTGTTAATTTGCTCGAAAAAAAATAATAAAAAAAATTTTAAATTTTGTTTTTAAGACATTACTGAAATTTCAAAAGGACAATCAATCAATTGCTTGTGTTAGTAATAGGTTTCGTACATCGTACACTTTATATGAGAATAAATTATTTTAAAGCTTCAAAAAAAATGTGAAATTGTAATACTAATGGATTGTTCCAAAAGAAAGTTACTCAAGCAATTCACAGAAAAGTAAAACCCCAAACAAGAAACTGCAGAGAAGTAGGCGAAAAACAACGAAATAATTTGAAAACCTAATCTAACCTTGGAAGATGGCAAAATCTTCTTTCGAAGGCCACAAAATTAATAATTTGACTACAGGTGTACTCAAAAATCTTCGAAGCGTTGAGGAGTATCGTATAATCCAATATGATCATAACATGGCCATACATGGTCATATTATGAGCTAATTATATTATAGTTTAAAGTAATCATATTCTGATCCAAAGTATCACATTGTGTCGATTTAGTTTATTTATTGCACTCTAGAAACAAAATGCTCGCAGACTATGAGTATTTTATTGTAGTTTATTGTTTAGATAGCAAGAAGTATTTGCAAAATTAAATATGTAACATAGCCAAAGAAGAAATGCCATGCCGTATTTATGCAGGACAATAATTCCAAACACTCAACCCAACTAGTTAAGTCTTGGTTTAAGGAAACCAAAGTCCATGTTTTGGAGTGGCCTTCACAAATTCTAGTCTTAAACACTATTTACAAATTTTGAGATTCTTTCCAAAATTTGTATCACATTTACGATATTTTCATCTAAATAACGATATATTTTAGACCTTCACAAAATCCAATAGTAAAATTTTTACTATTGGTCAAATTTCAGTTCGATATCGATATTTAGAAAATATTTACTTTGGTTAATATGTTTTCTGGAAGTGATGCCTATCAAGGAGCTATAACCATTTATGGGCCGATCACAATAAAATTCATTACTATGATTTCTAAATACATGTAGAATTTTTGTGTCGAATTTCAACTTGATAGTGTTGTGGAGCTATTGTCAAATAGTTCAAATTTCAACTTTTTTTTTTTTTTTATTATAACATTTTATTATTTATTGAATCTGCCGTATTTCCTTAGGCCTAACGATAAGTATTCAAATCTTAAAACTAAAATAAATCTAATTACTCTGTGTTAGAGATAGAGATAGTGATTTGTATAAGAGATTTATGAACATTTAAATTAATTTCGGAAGAGGACTTCATATGGTGGCTATGTTCAAATATAGACTGATGCAAACGAAATTTCGTTTAATGAATTTTCTAATCATGAAATATGTTTTTGCTGAATTTTGTATGAATACTGCTTTTCCAGGAAGGCATTTGTAGGGGGTAAAGTTCTATAAGAAATCATGGTCCGCTTCTAATAATTTTCAACAGAACTTGTCCTTGTGTAATAGAAATATAGTGTGAAAAATTTCATGATATTATCTGCATTATATTTGAATAAAATAGCAATATCTAAAAAATATATTATCTGAATCTTTGGTCTATAACTCGGACATGGCTAGAACATTTTAGAGTCTTATTAGGACCCAAAATATATACATATGTATACGTTTTTGGTTCTACGTCCAAAATTTCGACGTGTTACAAATGGAATAACAGGTGTAAGTCCCAATTCACACGAAGCAATTCTTTAAGCTCACCTGATTACCATTTAGACATCGGGGTGACGGAAAAATAAGACGAGTACTTGATTGTACTAGCAATTCTTGTTACTCTCTTATTTGTATTACATATGTGTATAAAAATGTGTATATACTCATAAAACAACGAGCGATTTAACCAATTATATTGTGCTGTGTAAACATCGAAGAAATTTCAAAGAAAAAATTGTATCAATCTTTTCAATTAATATTACTTCGTGTAAATTGGGACTAAAGATGTGTTAAAAATGGATAATGGTTTAACTAATTATGAATATAATGCAAGGCATAAAGGTTGATTGTATGAAGTTATAAATAATTCTGAAGAAAATAAAATAAATGTTTTTCATTGCCGGACTGAAATACTTTAATTTGGGAATATGGAGACATTTTAGGCATATTTTATGATTTGTTGTTAAAAAGTTGAATGAAATACAAATACTATTTTGAATTACATTTTTTCACCATTAAATTTGTTAAACCTTATCTGATTTCGGACAAATTTAAATATTTAGATTTTTCGAAAAAAATTTAATAACACCAGTTAAGGATCACTCTAGTGTAGACTTTAACTCATATTTTAATATTATATGATTTATTTTCTAGTAAAGGAGTTTTTACAACCGTAAAAATGTGGATAAAAGTTACCAACGTAAACTATAAGTACAAACATACTTACATACAAAACATTTTGTGCATCTAAGAATTTTCAAACGAATCATGTAAATAATTTATTCAAATCTAAAAAATAACTAAAGAAAAGTTAAAAATACTCGTACAAGGAATTCCATAAAAAATACATAAAAACAAAAATCGAAAACTAAAACTGAAACCGTTCAAAAAGTAAAACGAAATTATTTAAATAAATTATAAATAGAAATAAAAAAGAAAAACTATTTTCAAGTTTAACATAAAATCACAAAATTTAAGGAAGTTAAAGGATTTTCTAAAAAAAATAAAAAAACCAACAACAAAATTCACTCTTTAAGGATTAACGAGAAACAACATTTTATTGGGATTTAAGAAAGGTACGTATAACAACAACTAATCTCAACAAAAAACAAGTAAAAAAGTTTAGTCGGTCAAGCCCGACCATATAATACTCTACACCCAGTATATGTATAAAACAGTTTTTCAGAAATGGGCACTATGATGTATTATGAACCGATCAACCAAAAATTTTGTGGCATGACTTCTGTAAATATAGATATTATGTATGCTCAATTTTATCCCAATATAAATACTTTTAAAGGACTTATGGAGGTTAAAGTGAATTACGGAAAGGGTATTATATGGGAGTTTCGACTAATTATGGACAGACCATTATAAAATTAGGTATCATAATTTCTGTATATATGAAACATATTCGTGTTGAATATTATTTGGATACCAACATTTTTAAGAGAGTTGTTATGTTCTTTAAAACAATTTTCGAAAGTGGAGCTATGATGAATTATGGACCGATCTGCACAAAATTTGTAGGTGTGATTTGGCTTCATTTACCATTTATTTGTACTTGCATTATTCAAACATTTATGATCGTTAAACTCCTATTTCGGGGGGGGGGGCATTTGTATGGGGGCCAGGTGCAATAATGGGCCGATTTCCACCAGTTTTAATCCCATCCGTCCTTGGGCCGAAACATATCAGGTACCAAATTTTATTAAAATATCTTTAAAATATGCGCACAAGTTTTACATGGACAGCCAGCCAGCCAGACAGACAGACGGTCTGTGGATATCGTTAAAGGCAGAACTAGTCTTTACTTTCTGTTCCGTTCCGAATCAGCTGACTTGATTATTCTGTGTGTTGTCTGTTTACCTAAAACAGCTGATACGTTTATACGGAAAATCTAACTATAGACATTTAACAACAGAACGACACGGAACAGAACAGCAACAGAAAGTAAAGACTAATGATGCCTTTAATCGACTCAGGAAGTGATTCTGAGTCGATTGGTAGACTTTAATGTGGGTATTGCACCAATATTTATGGGCGTTACAAACATAAGCAACATAAAAAAAAACAAAATCAATTATTATCAGCTTTAAATGAAAGCATTGTTGGGGTGATTTTGTGTTGTCTTCAGCAGCAGTATTAATTACACAAAATATATAAAATCAAATTACTGTAATAATTTACCAGTCATGAAGTGTTGGATTTAAATGATGTAGAAACACACATAAACTGAAAACAAAAACCTCTAATTAAAAATATATTTAACATTACCAGTTACAAAATTCTGTTGAATTTGTAGACAGCAGACAGACATTGTGAACTATATTAAAAAAAAAGAACTGTAACATAAATACATTTCAATATCGAATGTTTAATGCCTACAAATACAAATACTCAGCCAACTACTCGTAAGTACTACTAGATACAGAAAACTAACTATTGTTTATATATAGATAATACAAACAATCAGCCAGCCGCTTAGTTATTCCCCTACTTTTTTATCCACCCAGTTAATTGTTTAATCGCATTTATTTTTTGTATGTATTTCTAGTGTTTCTGTATGTATGTAATATTCACCTTTACTTGGTATTGAAATAATTAGGCGTTACTTATATTTTACTTTATGTTAGTTTGGCTACTTTATTAGTGGGTTGACCTATTTTTATGCTTGATATGTGTGTCAAGTTGAATTGGCTCCAGGTTATTCAAGGCTATTGTAGCATGTTTTTTTAAAGGGAAAATTATTAAAAGACATAAAACATAAAATGATCATAAAAAATTGCTAAATTTTGTACGAACATCGTGACAGCATTTGATAAATACGAGTAAAGCTATGTGTCCACGATCGTCAGATATTACAACGTTGTCATATGTAGCAGCATTTGATAAATACGAGTAAGAACGAATTTTGCATTAAATATATTCTTGAATTTTATTTAAAATAGCACAGTGCTTTAGAAACATTTAAATTTTAAAATATTTCGGTATTTCGGAAGCTTACAGATATCGTAACGAGCTGGATTTTTTTTTTAAATTTTGATCGATCTTTTTTGGGGGTTTTTAAATATGACGGACCAAAAGAGGGTCGAAAAAAATTCTAAAATATCAGCTATATTTGTGATAAAATCCTAATTAAAACTAAAAAATTGCAAGCAATTATCTCTTTCCTATAAAAGGTTACACGCATTCAAAGTTGAAGCATGTAAAATTGTCCATATTTTTTAGGTTTTTTCCCCGAAGAAGTCCCTTTATTTTTTTCTTTTATAGAAAAACATTTTCTTTGGAACTATATATAATTTATATACGATCCGGAAAGAGAACTTAATGCAAATAAAATTTGACTAATTTTAGCGGATATAGCCCTCCCCATCCCTTATCAAACTTGGCCAATTTTGAAAAAAAAAAAGTTAAGTTTAAGCAAAAAATTCTAAAAACGAAAAGCACCGATCCTCTAAAAAGTTCCATATTTGCAAAGCCCTATACATATGTACTTAAATACACAGAAAGTTTTGTTTATTAGTCCCCGTTTACACAGTCGAACATTTGGAAGAAAAACATTTAGCTTGTTAGAAAATTACGGGTGGGGAAGTGAGAATCAATTTTGTGTTCGGTACTCGGTGATCATGCTTTGTTGAAATTTTCTTTGCTGGAATTTACTACAAATTATTACACAGCACGAATAAGAGAAATGACAAAAAAGCAAATAATAATGAAATGTGTCTGACAACATTGTTCGACAGTGTGACCGCGAATGGAAAAACAAAAGAGAATTCCAGATGTTTTTCTTCCAAATGTTCGACTGTGTAAACGGGGACTAATACGGTAAACAATGTCACAGTAGGCATTTTTATAAAAAAAATTAAAATTTTTGAACACATTTTCCCGTTTTAGGAATTCCGCTATTTGAAAATAAAAAATAGCAAAAATTATAAAGCCATTGCATTAAGAACATTTGGATATATTTATATAAATTTTAACAACATAAAATTAAAAAATTAAAATTTTACATTAATTTAAATTTTATACTTTTCTTCGAGGAAAATCATCCGAAAAAAATTTTAAAATCAATTCATTTCTCTAAATTATCAATCTTCATTTAAGCTATTCACCAATATCAAATATTTATACCAGAAACTTATATTTACACAAATGAAAAATGTTCCGGGAGTGTCAATATAAAGTAAACACTTAAACATATCGCACCCTAAATACAAAAGGGTCACAACTAAAATAATAACATTTTCAGGAGAGACAAAAAACTGTTTATTTACAAGCAACACACTTAACATAAAAATAAACATAACTGTATTTTTCCAGTTGAAGAAGATAGTGATGTGAAAGAAATGTTTGCAGTAGTTAGACATGTGTACTCGGAATTAATTTATGGAAAAAAGTCAGTTTCGAAAATTTTAAGTTGTGACCTATTTGTATTTAGGGTGCGATATGTTTTCTTTTATATACTACAAGTACAAATTTAATACAAAATATATTGCATAATTCATAAGCAACTTAAGCATAATATTGACAAAAACAAGAAAAATAAGGAACATTGAAATTTAATTAAATTTTAACGGAAAAGTACCAGAATTTAGCCTCAAAATATGGTTAACATTGTATTTAATATTTTGTTTGTAGTCCTTTTGCCTTTACCACCGCTGACAATCTTCTAGACATAGTATCAACGAATTTTTTAGTAAAATCAAGCGAAATTTTGTTCCAGTCATCCTGTGTTACTGTCTTTAGATTGTCCTTGCAAGAAATATTTCTTTGCTTATTTTTTTTTGTCCAGATATTTCCACATGTGCTCATTTGGATTTAGGTCTGAGCACATTCTAGAGGATGATCTGAAGTTTTTATACAATGACTAAGCAACCACTCTTTCACAATTTTGGTAGTATGCTTAGGATCATGGTTCTGTTCGATCCAATGCTGCGCCAGTCTATATTAGGATCTAATGTCGTGATAATCTTCCCTTTTCATTGTGAATTCTATAAATGTAAGATTACCGACCCCTAATGTCGCCATACAACCCCAGACGGTGACCGAGCAGCCGCCATGTTTTATCGTCTTGTTAAGCTTTTCTTTTAATAATATGTGGTGTTCATTCAATTTCATTCAATTTTGTAAAACTGTGTTAATTGATTAATACAATTTGTATAAAATGTTTCAAAGTTTATTTTCATGAAAAGTTAAATAACTCAGTCAATTACATATATATTTTTAAACCCAAATATGCGTTGTAATCGTAAATAAACGTACTTTTTAAATGAATTCAATAACATTATAGTTTCTTAATAAAACAATGTATTAAAACTTCACCAAAGTTGAAATTTTTTTCAAAAATCTACAAAATTTGTGTTTGCTTGACAATAACATTAAAATTTCTCAAGTTTTCTTACCATACCATTCGGAAGATCTCAGTTTCTTCTTTCCAAATCTAGCAATAAATTGAAAATCTGATTATTATCAACAAAATTACAGGCTTATAAGTACGCAAAGGTTCAAAACCCGGTTTTTTAACCGTAAAACCGTATTTTGGGGGTGTCCGGCATATTTCACTATTGGAATATTCTTTTATTCGACAAGCCCTACAAGAAAAATAATATCCGGTCCCAGGTTTTTCTATTTCATTCAATTTTGTATCACTGTGTTATTTGTTCCAATACTGTTAAGTGTCTAAACGACTTAATAGAGTATGACCTCCACAGAATGCTCGATTAAATGTAAAATATGTGTAATCTAAAATAAATTTCTATTAAAAAAAAAAAACAGAAAGTAAATGATTTGATTTAAACTGAAATTTTATAGCCAGTTATTATTGTAAATTAAAAAAAAATTAACTTAAATTGGTATAAAGTGTATATAGAATAATCTACAGGTTGGTCGACCATAACACTTTTTACACTAAGGAAATTGCAAACAAAATGACTATATAAATAAATTCGTTATTACAATATTTGTGTTGTTGTTGAACTGAGTGAGAACAGAGACAGCAAAATAGTATTTAGAGTTATATACCTGTGTATATATACATACATACATACATATGTATTTATAAATGTATATAATATGTACATATCTACATCCACGCTAATTAACAAACTAACAGTATAATATGAACAGCCATAGATGTAAATGAGTGTCCTATAAATGTATATGTAAATATATTATAAGTATGTATAGGTGTGTATGTATTAGCTTATGTAAAAATATTCATACCTATTGCTTATTTGCAATAAGACCGTTATAACTATATTTTGGCGATTTATAAGGTGCACAATACAAATTGTTGTCCTTATTAAACTATTAAAATATATTTGCCAAATTTTTAAAATAATGTTTATAACTAACCTATGTATACATAATTTTTTTTTTTTTTTTGAGAATTTGACTAAAACTATTAAAAATGTTTTTTTTTTTCTTATGACACATTGGTGCCAAAGTATTCAAAGAATTGCATATGTTTTTTTACATGGCTACACATACGATTTTGTTGGCCCATCGTATATATTTATCTACATATACACAATCAAAGATCTGATGTAAGCTTTCAACAACGGAAACACATTTGTTGTCATTGTAGTTTTTTTTGTATATTAGAAGTTTGGACTAATATTAAAAAAGTAATAAAAAAATATCGCGTGCTCTAACACATATGTACTTAAATATATATATACATATTTATACATTTGTGTATATTTAAAATAATTTGTATGCATATTAAGGTGGCTCAACTGGATGTGTTGCCATATAACGTCTGGCCAAAAATAGCAGATTTTTATTTTAAAATTTAGGACTCTCATATGGAGTATTCAACAAATTAACTTTTTTAGAAAACTTGTTTTCGGATACAGTTTTAGCTGAAAACATAGTTATCTGGTTTTTCATTCTATGCGGTAATATTTGGGGTTTTCTTTATTACACCCTACACCACCATAAGCATTAAATACATTCGTCACAGCAGGCTACCATCTACAATATCTTAAAAATAAAATACACACCTTTATATGTGCTGTCGTCCAAATAATCCTTCACTTATAAACGTGTGTATTTTATTATACCCTACACCACAATAGTGGGGATTTGTGCTGATGTTTGTAACGCCCAGAAATATTAGTCCAACAGCCACCTTAAAGTATACCGATCGACTCAGAATCACTTTCTGAGTCGATTTAACGATGTCCGTCCGTCCGTCTGGCTGGCTGTCCATGTAAAGCTTGTGCGCAGAGTACAGGTCGCAATTTTGAAAGTATTGTGATAAAATTTGGTAAGTGATATTTTTTCGGATTGAAACTGGAAATCGGTCCATTATTTCACCTGGCTCCCATACAAATGTCTTCCCGTAATTGGGGTTTACTGATCATAAATGTTTGAATTATGTAAGTATCCAAACAAATTTCATCACAAATGCGTGGTAAATGAAGCCAAATCACACCAACGAATTTCATGCAGATCGGTACATAATTAGTGGCTCCCATATAAGGCCCACTTCCGAAAATCACTTTAAAGAGCATAACTCTCTCAAAAATCTTGGTATCCAAATAATATTTAACGCAAATATATTTCATATATATATACAACTAATACGGTTCAATTTTATTATGATCGGTACATAATTAGTCGAAACTCCCATATAAGACCCTCTCCGTAATTCAATTTAAGCTCCATAAATCTTTTAAAAGTATTTATATCGTGATAAAGATACACAATATTTATATTCATAGAAATCATGACACTAAATTTTTGGATGATCGGTCCATAATAGGTTATATCTCCCATATAACGCCCATTTCTGAAAAAGTGTTTTATACATATACTGGGTGTAGATTATTATATGGTCGGGCTTGACCGACTATACTTTCTTACTTGTTTGTTAATGCTTTTTGTTAATAAATTTGTTGCATGTAAACTATTTAAATATAAAAATCTCTTTATGAGTAAGTCCCCGTTTACATAGTCGAACATTTAGAAGAAAAACATCTGGAATTCTCTTTTGTTTTTTCATTCGCGGTCACACTGTCGAACAATGTTGTCAAACACATTTCATTATTATTTGCTTTTTGTCATTTCTCTTATTCGTGCTGTGTAATAATTTGTAGTAAATTCCAGCAAAGGAAATGTCAATAAAGCATGATCACCGAGTACTGAACACAAAATTGATTCTCTCTTCCCCACCCGTAATTTTCTTCCAATCTAAATGTTTTTCTTTCAAATGTTCGACTGTGTAAACGGGAACTAACATAAAACAAAATATAAAATTTTACAGTTTCCACTTTCCAGCCCAATTTCGTCAAGTAACACAGCTGGAATATGATATGAAACTATTCTATTATTAAAACATGGAATTTTTTTCATCATAAAAATTGATAATTATCAATATTTTCTTTTTTGATCCTGGTTGACCATTTGAAGGAAATGATCTTATGAATTATTTAAAACTAAAGCATTAACTTTTTTACAACCAATGTCGGATCTTTAAAGAATGTGTACACGATTTTTAAGGTTTTGATTTCCACTTGTACAAATCTATTCCGATTGATTAAATTCTTTAACATAATATATTATTACAAAAATAAAAACGATTGTGTTGCCAACATATTAAAAAAAGCTTCTGTAATGAGAACTGATTTTATATGAACATGCTTTGGTAACCACGGATTTTGTTTGAACTAGAGCCGTTACATATAATAAAAGGATGTATATGCCGATTTGTTTTATAACAAAATCCATTTTAGTCTTATAAATATTTCGCGCTGCGTATTACACTTTGAAATAGTTTTTTATATTAACCTAAAACTTACGTAAAACATACAAGTATACGTTGAAGTATATGCGTGTTAATAGTGTAAGGAAGGAGGTTGGATAGCAAACATTTTCGAAATACTATGTAAAAAGTATACAAATTTGTAACGAGTTACGAGTTAACCCCCAGGTTTTTTAGTAATCATTTTTAGTTGTGTCCTTTAGGCAATAAAATATATTAAAAAATAACAAAACAAAATGTTTACGTTATAAAACAAATGAATTCTTTTTTTAATTACTTAACACATATTACGTTTTTAATGTCTTAAGACCGCAAACGAAAAGTCAGAACTTTTAAAACAAAATTTAAAATTTTTTTTTTTGACTCAACTTAGAGTTTTAACTTTTATTTGAACTTGGAAAAATATTTCTTGTTTAAAATAAATTTATTCAAAAAACAAGTAAGAAAGTATAGTCGGTCAAGCCCGACCATATAATAATCTACACCCAGTATATAAATTAAACAGTTTTTAAGAAATGGGCGCTATGTTGGAGATATTACCTATTATGGACCGATCATCCAAACATTTAGTGCCATGACTTCCGTGAATATAAATATTGTGTATGTTATACTTTATCTCGATATAAATACTTTTGAAAGATTTATGAAGCTTAAATTGAATTACGAGAGGATCTTTTATGGGAGTTTCGATTAATTATGAACCGAACATTATACCTGCATAATTCAAACATTTATGATCGATAAAATTTCGAGAGTACATTTGTATGGGGGCCAAGTGAAATAATGGACGGATTTCCACCAGTTTCAATGCCATCCGTTCTTGGGCCGAAAAAGTAGCAAATTTTATCGAAATACCTTCAAAATTGCGACCTTTACTCTGCGCACAAGCTTTACATGGACAGCCAGCCAGCCAGACGGACGGACATCGTTAAATCGATACAGGAAGTGATTCTGAATATTTATGGGCGTTACAAACATCAGCACAAATCCAATATACCCTCCACACCATTGTGGTGTAGGGTATAAAAAACCTTTTCTATAGAAAATACTGGTGTACACACCAACTTTTCTATGCACAGCCACAGCACGCGACATAATAACCCAATTGAGAGGCGAGTTCGGTGAATAGTTTATTTCCCGTTTGGGGCCGGTCCATTGGCCGCCTATATCGTTTTTATCGAACTCATTTGAACTATGTTTTGTGAGGCTTATATCTACAGGCATATATCTCTAGGCAAGCCAGCAACTGTTGACGCACTGGAAGCTAATATTGAAGAATTTATCCGTGAGGTACCGGCCGATATGTTGAAGAGAGTATGCCAAAATTGGGCCCAGCATATGAACTATTTGAGGCGTAGCCGCGGTCAAAATTTACATGAAATCATCTTTAAGCATTAAAATATATAAATCGTTCTTTTGACTTATATAAATATTCAAACATACTACATATCTCTAAATTGTATAAGTCAACAACCGAGCTGATTTGTTTAATAAAATATGGATTTGTAAGTTCCAATTTACACGAAGTAATTTTTATTGAAAAGATTGAGGAGCAATTCCATATGAAAACGATCAAAATTGGCAAATTTTTGGACGACCCCTCTCCGATTTTAAAATAAATAGTCTCAATCGATTGCCCAGCAAAAAAATAATGTACCTACATTTTTTTTTATAGTGACTGGTTTAGTGGTGGTGTACACCACTGTCTGTGACAAAATTGAAGAATTCTTCATAAGGGACCTCATTGAAAATTGTTTTAAAAAAAAAACTACTAAAGCGATCGCAACGAGTGATAGCTCGTTGGAAAGGTATTGAATCAGGCTTTAATTGAAAAATAAAATTTTCCTAATTTTTCTTAGAAATTTACCTTTAAATTTTCCCATGAAAATTAAATTTTCCGATTTTCCACAGAAGCTCCTAAATTTTCCAGTTAATTTTTTTTTTGATTCCTCATAATTTTTGCTTTAAGAATCAGCAATAAAAAAATGGGCCCCGACTCCTTGTTTGGACAGGAGAAGAGCATTTAAGAGACCACCTTGTTAAAAATACATTTTAAAAATTATTTTACAGTTAAAAATACATTTATGAAGAAAAAATCTTTCTTATTTTGCTGCTTATACTTAATTACAATATTTATTAAAAATTTCAATTGTCTTGGCATCATTATAAAATTAAACTAGTTTTAAATTTAGCACGTCGGCAGACGAAGAGTACCGCTTTACATTAATTTATTTTTCAATTAAAGCCTGATTCAATACCGATCGCTTTAGTAGTTTTTTTTTAAAACAATTTTCAATGAGGTCCCTTATGAAGAATTCTTCAATTTTGTCACAGACAGTGGTGTACACCACCACTAAACCAGTCACTATAAAAAAAAAAAAAAATTTAGGTACATTATTTTTTGCTGGGCAATCGATTGAGACTCTTTATTTTAAAATCGGAGAGGGGTCGTCCAAAAGGTGATCGCTTTCATATGGAATTGCTCTGAGACAATATTTTCCTTGCAATTTCTTCGGTGTTTACACAGCACAATTTTATTGCTTAAATTGCTTGTGTTTTTATTTGAGAGTATACACACATTCGTGTAATACGAATAAGAGAGTAACCCCTATGTCTAAAAGGTAATCAACTTAACTTAAAGAATTGCTTCGTGTAAATTGGGACTAACTATTACTTTTCTGCCTCAAAGCAACTAAACAAGTCAAATTTGGGAATGTTATATCAAGTACATTCTGGTGTTCATCAAGGTAGCCACCTGGGTACAATTTTGTTCACCCTATTCATCAATGATTTTCCTGGTATTTTGCATTCTAAAGTACTGATGTATGCCGATGATGCTAAACATTTTAACTCTTTCAATGATACAAATGTACATAGTTTACAAACTGCCAACTTTTGCAATTTTTCTCAATGGTGCAGATTTAATTTATTGTAGTTAAATATTAAGAAATGCAGACACAAATAATTTTTTAGACACAATCCGATTGAGACTTCTTATTATATTGATACTGTTATTTTAAATAAAGTTCAAACTATATGGGATCTTGGCATACTGTTGGATCATAGGCCTGATTTTCGCGATCACATCTCTATAATGGTAAATAAAGCCAATGGTGTACTTAATTCATGAAGCGCTGGTCGAAGGAATTTTTAGATCCTTATATTACAAAACGTTTATATCATTCTCTTGTTCGACCAATTCTTGAGTATGGATCAATTGTTTGGGATCCTTGTTATTCAATTCATATCAATAGTATTGAATCGGTACAAAAACAATTTTAAATTTTCTGTATCCGTGGTCTTGGTTGGAATTCTTATGTCTTGCCACCGCACAGTGGCGCCATTTGAGTTTTTTCGTTGCAAAAATCATATCTTTTGAACCGAATAAGATAATTAAACAGTTTAAACAGCATATGATAGATAACTGTTTAGCCTATGAAATGAGCGTTTGGAAAGGGTGATACGCTTTGTAGGGATCTACTTATGGGTTATCAAAGTTAAAATTAGTAGAAAAATCAATTTTATGGTAACTAAAAAAAAAATATTTTTACATTTTTAGATTGTTTTTATTTTTTTTTTTCTTTAGGGTTTTATATTTTAAATTATTACCCAACAAATTAAAAAAAAAATAATTTTTTTTTTAAATTTATTTTTTCAATTTTCTGTAAAATATTCATCCATCACCTGAAATCGCAACAAATTGACTAAAAATTGTGTGTTTTTTTGAAAACCTAAAGTCGGTCAACTTTGAACGGTTATATCTTCTAAACTAAAAATGTGATATTTTAAGAGTGGCATATTTTAATCGTTTCCTATAACATGGGTTTATTCAAAACTTCGTCGGCGCTAATGAAAATTTTGATTTTTGCAACCTCGTTTGCTCTACGGGCGCCACTGTGCACCGTATCAAAGTAGACTTGCTTTGATAAAATTGCTAACTCTAAATAGTCGACGATTGATGCTGAGCGTTTTATTTGTTTTGGGCATAATTCGTGGTGATGTTGATTCGGAGTTCTGAACTCTTAGCCGTTCTGTATATGCTAATAATGATTCTTTTCGTCGTACATGTGTTAACTTTAATAAATGATATCACCTTATGGACATATCTGAGAGTAATGACGCACTGAAGAGAAATCTTACTTTATACCTAAATTGTTGAACTAATTATTTATACATATATATTACTGTTTTTGTCATTTATATTTAGTCAGTAAGGATGTAAAATCTATTGACCTAAATAAATAAATAAAAATGAACAAGTTTACATGATCGTACTTTTTGCTCATACTTTTCATTTCATATCTTCAACCTGTTTTCATAATTTTATTTAAATATCAAAATTTCTCAGACTATAGATAGATTTATTTGCTGTCCGATCATGTTGTATTTAAAAAATGATTTTTAAGAGGTTTCGAATTTGATTTAAAAAACACATACAATTTAGAGATATGTTTGAAATATTTATTTAAGTCAAAAGAACGATTTATATATTTTAATATCCTTCTTAATAAATTATCAATGTACATACGAGTATGGTACAAGGTTTATTGTAATTAATAAGAAGTTGCAATTTTTCGTTTATTATTTTCTTTATTTTTTTAACTGTTCATTAACAAATCAGCCCTGAAGTATACCACAAACATGCACATTATTAATACGAGTTTTGATAAATAAATTCAGTTGGAATATACTGTACACACCCAGTAAAAAATGTGCTCCAAAAGGAGCAGGTTTTATGTATGAATTCATACCTCAAATCGCTTCAAACCTGCTGATGGGATGCATGATTTTTGTATGAGGTGTTCCCGGTTTGGAGGACTACTTTCTGCTGACAATAAGCGCTTTATTTTAACATAATCAAACATGCAAATAAAGCACTTTCCTAAAATGTATTTTTAATTCTATCTGAATGTTTTTGCTTAAGAAAAATTCATAGTAACTGAGAAGCGCGATATTCGTTTTGTAATTGACTTTCGTTGCCACACGTAAATCTGTAGGCTATAATTTCATTTTTGTTTTTCGCTTTAAAACCTTCTTCGTTGTCAGCACTAAAAAAGCATATTTTTTGTATATTTTATTCGTAAGCATTTACTGCTTGAAAAGAGCGCTTTTATTGAAGCGCTCGATTATGCGGTTTTTCTCTTAAAAAAAAAAACGATTTTTTTTGCTGGGTATCTATCTACCCGTTAAAATATAACTCTAAACTTTAGAATTAGAATTAATATTGGGTAACCATGAAAATTGTTATACTCTTTTTATTATAATATATAAATGTTTCCGATATTCATTGCTAAACTACTTACAATACGTATGAATATACTAAAATAGAATAATTCTACATTAATCTCATTCATTTGTGTTGTATAGGTAGATTTATAACGTGAGAGTGTTTTATGCAGATAGAAATACTAAAGGTAAGGTCATAACACATGACAAATATTTGACGCCAAACGTGTTTTCTTTCTTAATGAAATTTACAATAAGTATTCAAATCTTAATCCTAATTGTTATTTATTAGATATTACCAATGTAATAACTAATTTACTGTATTCAAATCTTAATATTCTAAATAAAGAATAAAAATTATTAGGAGAGCCTTTTCGCTAGGCTCAAAGTGTCGCTTCTTTTTAACCTCTGGTGACCTTCGAAATGTAGTAGATTCCGGGCGAAATTGTTGAGGTGGACTATTAGTTTACCTATATATTTGAGTGCATGCTTTTTAATTTCCTCCTGAATAGTGGGGACATTTAGATATCTGTGGATTGTGTCATTGACGACTTGTCGTAATATCCTAGACTTTCTTCTCTGTAATTTTTGGATATTTGATGCGAATGCCATGGCCCATAATTGGATGCCATATGTCCATATTGGTTTTATAATAGACTTATTTATATAAGAGAATTTTATTGTCTAGAGATAAATTTGAGCTTCGACATAAGATTCAATGTAATTGAGCCGCTTTAAGTTTCATAGCCGTTATCTTTGCTTCAATATGACGAGACCAAGTCAAGCGTCGGTCTAAATAAATTCCTACATATTTAACTTGATTTTCCACCGGAATAGTGGTGTTCTTTATTTTTACTGCTGGGCATGATTTTCTTCTGAGCGTGAAGGTTAGATGACCACATTTAGCCGGGTTAGCCTTTATTCTCCATCTTTCCAGCCAGACCTCTAGTGTTGGGATGCAACTCCTGGGTCATGAACTACACTAACAAATGCGGTGTCATCCGCAAACGTAGAAGTATATGTATTCGGGTTTGTTGGCATATCTGATGTATATTTATGTACAATAACGGCCCTAATATGCTGCCATGCGGGAGACCAACAGATATTTTCTTTTCTCACCATAAATGTTCTGTCTGTCAAATAGCTCTCCAGAATTTTGTGGGTGTTTTGGGGAAGTATTTGTGTTATTTTGATGAGTAGCCCATAATGCCAAACATTGTCAAATGCCTGAGAAATGTCAATATACAAGGCTGAACAGTATTTCTTTTTTTTCGAAAGCCGATCTGATCACAGTAACAATTCTATGAACTTGTTCGATTGTATCATGTGTTGATCGGAAACCAAACTGATGATTCGGGATAGGGAGTTCAAAAGGTATATTTTTCAAACAGCTTCGATAAAAAATAAATAACAAACGACGTAATTTGACTAGCGTCTTTTCCTGGCTTGAGAATCATGATGATTGTGGACCTCCTGGAAGTAGCCAATTCGTGTCATTGCGTTAAATATGAGTCCTATAACGTATATAACAGTTTAATAAAATATATTTAGTACAATTATTTTATTAATCTCAAAAGCTTATTTATTTAGGACTAGTCACAACAAATGTTAAGTTTTAGTTTATTTGATGCTGTTTGACGTCAAACAAGACGTGGTTACGCTTTTTTGAGTAAATACTTGCCATGTGGTAGGACCATAAATCAATAAGCAATTTTTTCAGCAAAAATATATTTGAATCTTGTAAGAGCAAACAACATTAAACCATGAAAATATTAAATTTAAAAGGCCAAAATTTATAAGGTTATCCTATAAGTAACAATAACAATATAATCATGAATAAGAAACAAACTTTCAAGCGATTTTATAGTGATTTTTAAGAATATTAGTATGTGTCTTTTATATATTTTTTATTGTTCTTGTCCATAGTCATTATTATTTTATGATTTTATATTAAATGAGAAATTGGACAGGTGTTCAACGAAAAAACAAACGAATTTATATACATGCATACTAACTAAAACCCGGTGTGCTTCACTACCCACATCGTAATGAAATAAAATTGAAGAGTTAAAAAATCATTTATTTTGTAATTATTATCCACACTTTTTCTTACAGATTAGTGTTTATTTCATCTTGTGAAAGGCAAGATAAAATAAGATAAACCACTTTATTGCAATTTTGTTCACGGCGCAATTTCAATTGCTCTATCTCTATATATTAAAATTCAAACTAATGTATTTTAGATGATATTCAAATTTGTATGGGCTGATTCACGTCCATTTTTACAAAATCAACAACTTATGCTTGCAATATAGATTTTTATTATACATATTGTTACTAATATGAAATTAAAAGATTTTTCCACGATATAATAATTTTAGTCTTTACTTCAAGCATGCAAAAGTTGGTACAATTGTACTTTTTTAAACACTATATGAGAGTCAAAAGGACAATAGCACCCCAATGACTAATTTAGCACTATTTAAAATTTGTCCCTATATTATTACAATATATGTACTTTTTGGTCAAAGGTATCAGAAATGAAAAATAAACTAATGTTTACTGATAATTCAAGAACTGCTGAAGAAATATTAACCATTCCACATTTATCTGCAAATGTGGAGGATATTTTCGTATCAAAATATAATAAGTACCAAAGAGAGGAACAGACTGTTTGTTTCGACTGTCTCCAATCTAATCCAAACAAAGGATTTGCTAAAGTCATCTAATTCGTGCTGGTACAATTTCGAAATGAGTAAGAATTTCTTAATAATGTTTTTATATTCAAATCTCAACAACTAATAGTCTTTATGTACCTTTTGAAAATAAAAAATTAATATTAATTGTTAAGTTTATCTACATACGAATGAATTTTATTGTGCTTTTTTTATTAATTGTGAAGTTTTTTACACACATATATACATACATATATACTAATGAATTGTTATGTACGTTTTTAGTTAATTTTTAATAAAAAAATATTAAAAAAATAAGAAAAAAATTTAGTACAATTGGGCTGAAAAATGTACACTTTTTTCTTGAAATTTAGTACAATTTCTAAAATCTTATTTTGCATCCCCGATTTACTGTAATGTGGAGTACCACTCATGCTTTTGATAGTTTACCCAATTTTTATCCAAATATTCGTATAGACATCAAAGTTGCTTTTACAAAATTTGAAAAGTCTAATTTAAGATAATCTAATTTACTTTATATGGGTGATTCCATTTCAGTCGGACCCCCGACTATTTTCGTCCTAAATATTCATATTGACACTAAAGTTAATCGCACAAAATTTAATGACTCTAGATGTTATATTTTCCCAGATTTTTAGCATTTACATTATGTTAGGGGGACCAAGGGGGGACGACTCTAGCTGTAGCAGTTTCCGAGATATATGACTGTTAATACTTATTCGCCTACTTGAAATTTTAAGACAAAATGTGTGGCCTATGTTTTCTCTCAGGCACACAGGATTTATGCTTTCGGAAAATATTTAAGCTTTCTGAATATGTTGTGAGAACTTTATTTTTACTAATTTAAAATTTTAAGCATACAATGAAAAAGTACCTCATTAACTGCATTTTAAATACAAATGTATGATATACATATTGTTACGAAATTATCACCAGGGTTCTACATTTGGAAAATGAAGTGGAAGTGAAATATCCATTAAGTTTGTGTTCTACATTTTGGGAAAATGATTTGAAAAGTAAAATATCAATTTCAGTTTGGTTCAACGTAGAATAAAAGTTTCTCTTTTTCTAGAACGCTGTGAAATTTTCCATGTGAAATTGAAAACGATTTTAGTTTCACTTTGTAGTAGAATATAGAATCCAGGCGTATATGTCAATTTAAATTTAACGGTTTGTAACATACATCATATTTATCGAAATGCAACATGATTATCAACATTTGCATTAGTAGAAGTTTCTATATCTTTGTTGATAACACGCAGTGTGGTAACATTAAGTTTTATCGGCCATAGAAAGAAACTTTCGATTGTCTTCTTCAGATGCCGTTGGAAATTACTAGAAGATGACGCTATTGTTTAAAAGGAACAAAAAAAAAAAGTACAAAAAATATTTCTGCTCTCTACTCGTATTGATTTTAGCTGAATTCTTTTAAAACTTTATTACTAAGCTTATTTTTTTAGAAGATATAAAGTGTAACAGAATGTTCTCGGGTATCATTTTTATCGTTTTTAACGTCTAGAATTTCAAATTTCCAAAAACTACCAGACACCTGTCCTTTGATTTTTATACCCTACACCACAATAGGAGGGGACCAATATTTTTGGGCGTTACAAACATCAGCACAAATCCAATAGGGTATATTGGATATATTGTAACGCCCAAAAATATTGGTCCAACACTCACCTTAAAGTATACCGATCGACTCAGAATCGATCTAGGTGTAGGGTATTATATGGTCGTGATTGACCGACTATACTTTATTATTTGTTTAATTAAAGGTAGACACTCTTTAATTTTTTACTCTAGCTTTATTGGTTTTGTAGTTATACGGTTACAATTTTGACCTCTTTTCGCCCGTTTTATCCCACATCTCTTTAAAAATCTCTTCTTATTTTGATCTAGTAGATCAAAAGGGAATCCAATACCCGAATTTAAAATTTCTAGTTTTAGCGGTTTGTCAGTCAGTCACGTTACTCTTTAAATATATATACATACATACAATATTATACAAATACGAGCTCTGATCATGTCTGTTATATATGCTGGTAATATCAGCCATTTTGGATTGTCAGTTTGTTTTTGAAAGGTTAGTCGTGTTTTGGTGTGCTCTTAGATTTTTTACTATTAGAAAAACTGGATCGAAGAAACTGTATTAAGTTTTGTGCAAAAAATTCAATTAAATGCGCAAGGACATTTGAAATGTTGACTGTGGCATTTGGCGAGTCTACTATGAGCTAAACACAAGTTCAATTGTGGTATAACCGGATTAAGGAAGGCCGAAAAGATGTCAATGACGATGCTCGTCCTGGTTGCCCGAGCACGTCAACAACCGATGAAAACATTGAAGCAAAATGATTTCGGATAATCGTCAAATCAGTATCAGGAAGGTTTGTGATGATGTTGGCATATCGTTCGGCTCATGCCAAGCTATTTTTACGAATATTTTAGGCATGAAACGTGCGGCAGCGAAGATTGTTTCAAAATTGCTAAATTTTGAGCATAAACAACGTCGCATGGACATCGCTCAGGAGCTGTTGAACATCGACGTTCCAGATTTCCTCAAAAAGGTCATAACTGGTGACTATTCATTCATGTATGGGTATGACATTGAAACCAAAGCCCAATCATCCCAATGGAAACGTCCAGTAGAGCCAAGACCGAAAAAATCACGTCAAGTTCGGTCATATATGAAGGTTTTGCCCTCTGTTTTCTTCTACTACAATGGCGTGGTGCATGATGAATTCTTGCGACAAGGTCGTACGGTCAATAAGGAATACTACCTTGAAGTTATGCGCCATTTGTGCGAAGCAATTCGTCAGAAACGCACAGAATTGTGGAAAAACCAATCATGGATTTTGCACCATGATAAGGCACCAACTCACACATCGATGCTTGTGCGTGAGTTTTTGGCCAAAAACAAAAATGCCTGAACCACCGTATTCACCGGAGTTGGTCCCTGCTGATTTTACTTCTTCCCAAAACTGAAAACACCGCTGAAAGGAAAGCGTATTGCTACGATTGAGGAGATAAAAGAAAAATCGAATGGCGATACCAAAAAGCGCGTTTCAGAAGTGTTTCGAGGATTGGAAAAAACGCTGGCATAAGTGTATTTTATCTGGGGGGATTACTTTGAAAGTGACAAGATAGTTATTGATGAATAAATAAATACTTGAAATTGAAAATAACGCGTATTTTTTGATCAGACCTCGTACATACAATATTATACAAATACTCGTATATTGTTAGTATCTACATCTGCATACAATATTTCAACATTTTTTTTTGTCACTTTACTACGCCTGAAAACCACCTGCAATTTATTTGTAAAAATACAATAAACCGGCGATAAGAAATTCAGTAGAATTAAACCACTAAACAGTCAGCCAGAAAGTCAAAATTTTCGTTTACTTATCGTAATCAATACTCCGAATGTAAAGCGAATATAGAACATATTTGGAAATTAAAGCAGATAACTATAAAGTATTTAGCGTTTAGAGTAGATAAGATTTGATTAGAAATCAAATACTCGTATGAACTACAGCACTATGATTTTCATTCAAATTCGCTAATAGTCAATCAGTCAAAATCAGTTGCAATTCAAACATTGTTACAGACAATTTGAAATTTCGTTAACTAAATAAATAGTCGAGTGATTGATTAACTAGCTCTAAATAGTTATATTTTATTTTTCTCAAACAAAGAGAAACAATGAAAATATTAAATATTTTAACATTTACATGTCTGCTTGTAACAGGTACTAATTGTTTGTACAAAAACCCAAAAACATTTTTTGTTAAAAAAAAAAAACCAAAAGGGTTATTTTGAGACTGGAAAATGTTCAAGTGTAATTACCATAATATTGTAACTAAAATACGTGTGTGCATTTTTAATTAAGTGGCCAATGCAGCTCTAATAAATTCTTTTTCTAATAATGAAATAAAAAAACATGTCTTACAACAAAATATGTATAGCGCTAGTATTAATAAAAGCATATTTATTAAAATAATAGTGGGTATTAAAACGAATTGTGAAGTTACCCTAAATGCAAACATTTTAACAATTAATCAAATTTAAAGTTATAAAACAGCTGAATTAATATCTTAAATTTTGTAATATGCAATTAACAAAACCATTAAGCAATAATCTATTTTGTTCGTGATGTCCAGTTACCTACGTATTTAATAGTTTTATATTTTAAATTTAATTCGGCTTATTCTGTTGTCTTTAAGACAATTTTAAAGCAACTTTTTGAATTCAATTTCAAAAATTGCAATAAAACCTAAAACTTTTTTAAGACCGGTTTGCGTTTATATCCCATTCTCTTTGAGACCAATTCAAGACATATATTGTAGGCTTGTCCCAACATATGTCAATTGGGCCATTGTTTCGAGTGCTGTGTACTACACATGTGGCACTGTCTTATTTTAACCACATGTCAGCCAAGTCCAGCTCTTCCATTTTGAGCTAAAAAAAAAAATTGTAATTAGCTTACGGTAACGTTCGCCATTTACAGTAACGTTCCTGCCTTCGTCGTCTTTGAAAAAATACAATGATGCCACCTGCCCATAATCTACATCAAACAGTGCGTTTTTGGGGATGTATTGAAAGTTCTTGCAATGTTTCTGGCTGTTCTCCACAGTGAATACGACAGTTTTCTTTGTTTACGAATTCATTCAACCAGAAATGTGATTCATTATAGACCAGGGGCTTCCAAAAATTTTTTGGTTGTGTATTAGTGAGTACCAGAGAGTAATAAAATTGAGAGAATTCATTTATTTAAAGCCGCAGAAAAATGTTAGTAATATACATATTTTTTAATTTGCTATGTATGTTACCAAAAGCATTTTTGACCGCACAATATTTTTTGAGTGTCATCATCTGTTAACCTGAAAAAAATAACACAGCATCCGCTACACATGTGCACTTGTCGAAGTCACATCGACGACTGAATTGAAGAGCATACAAATATGTCTTATGGCGTTTTCTTTTCTGGCAAAAATGTTACACGTTTTTCCCATTTCGCATCTTTTTTAATTTTTTTGTGTTCTTTTCTGAAGAAATGTCAACACTGCTAAAGTGTAGTGTGTTCTTTTCTATAAATGTCGCACAATAAATTTAAAAAATGGTGCACCTTTCACACTCTGTATTTTTAGAGGGGGAGAATCGCACGATAAAACAGCTGACCAGTGATGCCAACTTTTGGGACTCAAAACGCGTAAACATTTTTGAAAAAAGAGCTAAATGAAAAAAAACATCCAATTTTCTTTTTTTTTCGCGTTTTGAGTGACTAAAATCCGGCTAAATCTAGCCCGAAAAGGGCTAAGTTGAAATCGCTGCAGCTGACATTTGATTTATTTATGAATGTGTATTTGTGTTAAGAAACAAAAAAGATATATACAAAATGCAAAATATTATTAGTAGTGGTAGGCACAATTGTGCTATGAAATGGAAGCCCCTGGTTTAGACCAAACTAAATATACTTATCAGTAACATGATATGCAGTCTTTCCGAAAAGAAAGTTTTTAAAAAAACACCCTTTAAAAGTTAATTTAGTTAATTTTTGTGTGAAAATTTAGATGTAGTTTTTTCATAATTTTCAATATTCAAATTCTTATGGCTATATTCTATATATTGGAAATATTCTATATATAGGAACTGTTTAATGGACATAGTGGAAGTTACTACAGCTTTGTATAGACGGTTATCAGATCTTACAACGTTGGCTGAAAAATATTCAGAAAATGTTTAACAACCGTGTGAACTTAAAATTTTTGTCTTCCAACGTTGTAAGAAAAAGCATAGACAATTTACCTTTTGCAAACAATTTTTCAATGTAAGTACATTGCTAGCACATTGCTAGATCTGATAACATTGTATGATCTGACAACCGTCTATAGATATGTTTAGTCCTAATTAACACGAAAAAAATAGTTGATTAAAATTTCTTTTATTTTTAAACAGAACAATTTTTTTCTTTAATTAGTCGTATTTTTATTTCAGTTAGAGTAGACACACATTTGTATTAAGCTAAGTATAGACGGTCGTCAGATATTACAACGTTGTCCGAAAAATGTCTAACAACCGTGTGAACTTAAAATTTTTGTGTTCCAACGTTGTAAGAAAAAGCATTTTCAGTACATTGGAAGACAAAAATATTATCAGGCATCTAACAATCGTGTAAACACACAATTTTTTCATTGTCATTGTTTTAAGACAATTGTCAAACACTTTTCATTGTCATATGTGCAAAGTTTATGCATCTGCCAATGGCAGCATTGTCATAGAAATTATTTCTAAATGCAACTCTGTATATACATAAATAAACAAACAAGTGTGCATTAATAACATTTTGGAAAAACAATTTCGGTTGACAGATAAATTGTAATATCTGACGATCGTCTATACATAGCTGTACTCTCTCATTCCTATGTAACAAGTACAAGAATTGCTAGTACAATTGAGTAGTCGTCTCATCTTCCCCACATCATCGGAGTGTCTAAAAGGTAAGAAATTTTGCTGCAATATTTTCGTCGTGTAAATGGGGACTAACAAAATAACAAAATCCTAAAAAAACTAAATTGGTTTTGTAACAAATTTTACAAATTGAACATTAGTGCGAACAACAAAGTTTTTTCTTTTTTTGACTCGAAAAATGACGAATTATGGGCCAACAAAACGTCAAATGCGGGAAGTTTGCTTTTTTTAAAAAGGACAAAGATTTCAACAATCACCAACTGCGAAGCTTTGTGGCTTATCTGCAGAAAACACCCAGAGTCTTTGGCGGGAATCAAACCCGCAACACTCTGACTGATAGTCCGGCACACTATCGCCTAGTCTTTTAGGACACTCATCGGGGCTTTACTTCTTTAAGTCTATTGATTGATGATTTTGACACCAAAGACAAAGATCGCCCAGCTGGAGTCAACCAAAAGCTGGGAATTGGGTATCAGGCATGAAAGAGTAGATTTTTGTAAAAAAAATTATTAACCTAAAAAAGAATCGAGAATTAAATTTGTTTTTTCTAAGACCTCAACCATTACCATTAGGTAAAGTTTTGCCTCACCTATTTTATAGTCCAGACCTTTTCCCAACCGGGTACTATTTCTTTGGATCAACACAGAACACTTTCTCTGAGATAAGTTTCACTTGAGAAATTAGCTTCTTCGTACTTGGCCTCAAAATATTGGTAGTTCTTTTCGAGCATAATCCATAAGTATCCAGAAAGATGAGAGAAAGTCATAGCTGTCAATGGAAAATACTTTGAATTTATATTGCACAAATGTTTCAAAATGCAAAAGCAAAAATTTCAAAAAATTCCTCAATTATATTAATAATAAAATCGAGAATTAAATTTGTTTCTTCTAAGACTTCAACTAAATATTATACAGTTTTTACAGACCCTGTTCTGTAAGGAACATATATTAAATATTTGTTGTCATTGCTGCTTTTAAATAATGACAGAGAGTTAAAAAGAGTTATAATTGGCCAAAACTTTCCGATGAGTAGGTGTTGGGTGACTAATACGAAATATACACCGAACGAAGTTTATGACAGAATAACGATAGCTAAGTCTATAAATTAAATAAATTTCTCACCTTATAAAAATCCATAGTTCAATTGTTACTTCCTCCTTTACACCACAAAATTATACACCGTGCAACCAACAATTACTTGTGATTATTTTATCAATTTATCATGTAATCGAAATGATAAAAACAAAACAATACAAGCAAGTATTTATTTTTATAATTTTTGTATTTGTATTCACTCTCAACTAAAATGTTAGATCAGTTGAACAATGAAATTGTTATTAATAGCTAGTTTTAATAAATTAGAAATTTAAACTATGACCCTATGGTGAAATAATATGAGGTGAGTGCAGGTGTGTCAAAAGTAATACTTTCTCAAGTGTTTTTGACAGTAGTACATTATTTTACACAAACAAAATGCCTGTTGTTTCTGTATTGTGTTGTATTTGTTGGCGATTGCACTCACCATGTAAGGCCCCTATATATTTTTGGTGTAAGATGTAAAATTTTTGTGAGAAAGGTTCCCGCTTTGAACTGTCAAATATACTCACAAATAAAAGCACAGTTTGATACATATAAATTTAAAATCAAAAAATATTAAATACTATTATTATTATTAACAATCATTAAAGTCATTTTTTAATAATGACAAAATATTTTATATAGCCGACGGTTGTTTTTGCCGCAGTCGTTGAAAATATTACAATTTTAGCAAGTTTTGTTCGCCGTTAACGATATTTGTGAGTAGCGGTTTCAAACACTGAAGTCTCACATCGGCTTTTTGAGTTGTATATTATGACATTTCTAACGTAACGTAGTAATCCCTTTTGAAAGTTTTCATCATGAGCAGCGTTGCCATTTGTCAAGTTTTCCCTTTTTTTGTAAGTTTTTTAAGATGCGAAAAAGTTTTCAAGTTTTATTCTAAAAAAAAGTTTTTTGGAAATTTATAATTTATTTATAAGTTTAATTTAGTTTATAAAACAAATTATTTTCACCATTAACAAAACAATGCTTTTTTACTATGCTGCACTGCGTTAGTAATTTAACGATATTATACCTTTTTAATCCATTTTTACTGCAACAATGTTTAATTTAGTATTACCCCGTCTTAAGTACAATAAATGTCATATAAATATTTCTAAAATATTAACAGTTTACAACACAAATATACTCTTTATTTTGTACATACGAGTACATATCGTCCCCTCAATATAACAATAGCGTATAATTTGTTTGGGGTTTTGAGAAAGGAGATAGATAGAAATGGTCGGAATGAAACTATTTCTCAAATAATCGTGTATATTATTATAACCTATTTTATAAGTTAAAGTTTTCATAAATTGTATTTTTTTCTACAGGCTAAAATGGAGTATAATGCGTATACACTATTATTCTTTTAACAACTTTGGAGTGACATTTCAAGTAAAATAGCGCATATGAGCTTACACACTTATTGAAGGA
The DNA here is from genome assembly GCA_916048285.2 of Bellardia pandia. Lineage (NCBI taxonomy): Eukaryota > Metazoa > Arthropoda > Insecta > Diptera > Calliphoridae > Bellardia > Bellardia pandia. The sequence goes on from OU696529.1 coordinate 49,624,247, forward strand.
ACATTTTGAACAAGAAATTATACACTATTTTTTCCAACGATATTTTGACCCACTTTTTGGAAGTAGAATTTAACGAAATTTTGACCAGACATAAAATCAATGATGGATATTTGAAATATGAAATAAAAATATAATAGCGTATAAGCACATACGCTATTGTTATATTGAGGGGACGAAATATATATGGAGTTGGACAGTTAGGAGTACTCAAGTAAATATGTAAAAATAAAAGTTGTTTTGTTTTCAATAAAATTGGGTTTTGAAATTTAACTATGTACTTAAAAAAGTTTTTTTTTCCAAAAAAAAAAGTTTTTTTTTAGAAATAAAAAGTTTTCTTAAAAAAATATATGGCAACGCTGATCATGAGTTAAAAACACATACATATGTACAGAGTAATCTAATGGTGTTTTCTTTTCTGAAATAAAATGTTACACAGTTATTATGTACATTTTTATAATGTTTACCCCACATTTTAAAGATGTCGCATTTTTAATGGTCAGAATAGAACATAAAATGACAACAGTGTAACACCTTTTTTTCATGTACAGCTGTTTTTGTTTTTTTTTTGTTAAAAAAGAAGAAGCAGATAGCTCCCTGGTAAGATCGCTTGAAGTAAGACAATGAATATTTATCAAAAACACCAATGGCACCTTCCCGACTAATACGCAAATTCTTAAAGTATAAAAATTATATATATAGACATACATTACATATATACATAAGAAGTAGGAAATTTGACATACATCAACTTCAGAGTATTCATAATTACGTTCTCTACAAAGCCTTTCACTTTTCCATAATCATATAAAATATTTTATCATCATCAGATAATGAAGATGAATTCAACAAGTCATCCAAAATTTTTTTTCAGCATATAAAAAAGTAGTAATATTTTCCATTTTGTATATTTTTTTTGTTTCTTAACACAAATACACATTCATAAACAAAACAAATGTCAGTTGTAGCGAAGCCAACTTAGCCCTTTTCGGGCTAGATTTAGCCGGATTTTAGTCACTCAAAACGCAAAAAAAAAAAGAAAATTGGATGTGGTTTTATATTTATTATTTTCCATTTAGCCTTTTTTCAAAAATGTTTACGCGTTTTGAGTCTCAAAAGTTGGCATCACTGGTCAGCTGTTTTATCGTGCGATTCTCCCCCTCTAAAAATTCAGAGTGTGAAAGGTGCACCATTTTTTTAATTTATAGTGTGACATTTATAGAAAAGAACACACTACACTTTAGCAGTGTTGATATTTTTTCAGAAAAGAACACAAAAAAATTAAAAAAGATGCGAAATGGGAAAAACGTGTAACATTTTTGCCAGAAAAGAAAACGCCATAAGTAATACAAGTTTATAACTAAAACCTATACAGGTAGAATATTATTAGAAAAGGGTTTTTATTACTAACTAACAAATAACATTTACAATTAAAAGTTAATATATGTATGTATAGTATGTATATGAAATAGTATATGTAGTTGTTGTCGCTGTGCTTTATTTGTTATTTTAACATTAACATGTTAAATACAATGACACACCAAAACAAAAAAGGACAATTCAATTTTCAATTCAAAAAAAAAAAACGAACAACAAAAAGTTCACAAAAATATTGTTCTTGTTGTTTTCAAGGTCAAGTGCCTTAATTTTTCTATTTGTTATATTTACTATTTTTATTTTCGGTATTGTTTGTTATTTTTTTCCTTGACCAACGACTTTGAATATATATTTAGTTGTTACATCCCTGCCAACATTTTCTATTGCGGAAGTGACTCAGAAGTGACGCTAAGAAGTTGAAACTCATCTTCTGCGATACCATTTTCTGATCGTAGAAGTGTCTTCCGTATTGAGAAGTTGTACCCCCCGGAAGTAACTTCCAGAGGTCACTTCAGCGTAACTTCAAGAAGTCACTTCAGCGTAACTTCCAGAAGTTATTTTCTTCGCCTCTCTTTTGCTTTTGATTTTTGTTTGCCTTTACAGATAATACACTCATATTGATTATGGGATAACAAATATGTAAAAACTACAACAATAACAATAACAAATCGAAACCACACTTTACCACTGACCGACCAGAGCAAATGACAAAATAAAACTAATTTCGATGATGTCGAAAATTTTTTTTTTGCATTCTTTTCATTTCATTTATAACGGGACATGTCATTTTCGGCTGGTGTTGTAAACAACAATCTTCCCAACATCGTCTGGATGACTAAAAGACGAATGCAATGTAAATTGTTATTGTTATCTTCCAATTAACGTCTGGAAGTGAGTAAGACGTAACGCCTTTGACGATGGACGATGAAAGAAACTTCCAATTGCTGGCAGGGATTGTTCATTTTGTATACAGACATACATACGAGTACATACATACATATACGAATATTGTATTTTTTTTTTTTTTTTGTTAATGTATTTCTTAAACAGTTTGTTTTATTTCCATTTCCACTATTTTCTGAATATTTCTTGAATTTAAGAGCACCTGGTTTGAGTAGAGTGCTGTACTTTGGCTGTGGGAGCAGCTACTGAGCACCAAGATTATGTTTAAGTGTTGTGCTCCAGTCTTAATGATTGTAAATAAATTTGCTTTTGTTTTGTGTGTGTATTTTTTTCTTCATTACAAGTGTTTTCACTGTCATAAAATATAAAGTTTAAAATATTCGTATTTTATTTATTAACAGCAATTTTTCTGAAAGCAAAAAGAAAAATAAAGACATTGGGAATCAGCAAGTTGGTAATGAAATTTTATTATTTTTTTCATTCAAAAAGAAAATAGTACAATTTAATGACTGAAAACAGTGGATGGTACGAAATTTTACTGTAATTATAATTTATTTTTTTTTTTGGTATTTAATATAAAATTTAAGTGGAATAGTTATTGATGCTCCGAAATTCTACTTTGATGATAATGATATTAGTAAAAATTTAATAAAAACATTTTTGATATAAATCTGCCATTTTTAACTGACTGAACCAATTGACATGCAATTCACTTAAGGTAAGGTCACATTTGGCAAATATTTACTGGTTTTAGTACAAATTTTTTTGACGTTGTTTACTCTTACAAGAGTTTTGCAAGATCATCAAATAAATTAAAATTAAATATTTATTGTCCTTTGGTCTAAATAAGAAAAGTTTTTTTAATACATAAACAAAATCAAATATATGTTATTTAGTGGTTACGTCTTTCTCGGCAAATATTTGCCAAGTGTGACCTTACCTTTAGCCATAGCAGAGTAGAGTTTAATTGTTGACAAAGTATCCTACAAGAACGTAGCTCAAGTTAGGGCACGTCCTCTATTTTGCATTTGAATACACAAATATTTTATATAGTGTATTCTATGTATGTAGACTTGAAACAAATTTGTTTTACATTTTGTAACGATAACGATGTCTACACGATCGCCATAAAATATTTAACTGTATTAAAGTTTTCTGGTGAATTTCGTCTCAATAACGATTATTTTATAGTTTTTTGTTTCTATACCATTTATTCTCGGAAATGATCCTGACCTTTACAAAATCCAATAGCAAAATTTTTACTTTCATTTAACTGATCTGTGTAAAATTTCGGTTTGATATCGATATTTATAAGATATTTACTTAGGTTAATGTGTTTTTCGGAAGTGGTCCCCATATGGTAGCCAAATATATGTAGTTTATATAAATAGTTTATATAAATATATGGATTTTTTGTGTCAAATTTCAATTTGATAATAATGATTATAAGAAAGTTAGGTGATTTTAGGAAACTTTATATGGGAGCTATACTTCAATAAGGACCGATCGTCATAAAATTCTTTACGCTGATTTATATATACGTATATATTGATTGTTTGTGTCGAATTTCAACTTGATAGCGATTTTAATTACAGATTAATGAGCATTAAGTGGAAGTGGACTTTATATGGGACCTAGAGTCAAATATGGGCTGATGCATGCAAAATATATTTATCCCTTAGCATGAAAATTATTTTTTCTAAATTTTGTATAAATATGGAATTATAAGAAATCATCGACCGATTTTTACAATTTTCAACAGGACTTGTTCTTCTATAATAAAAATAAAGTATGCAAAATATCATGCTATTATCTGGATTATATTTAAAGGAAATAGCAAAAAATATCTGAAAAAGATCGAGGTTGTCTAAAACTTTGGTCCATAACTCGCCCCCTACTGGACCGATGTTTCCCATTTTCAATACCAAACACGTTTGGTTAATATTTTATTGTTCTAAGTCTTTTTCGCGTGGCTCTATTGTGACAGACGGACGGACTATATTATATACACCTAATTATGTTTTTACACGGTAATTGGTTCCAGGAAACTTCGCGTAAAACAAAGCCGTGTAAAAAAGACAAGGTGATTGGTTGCTTATTGAAATTAGTGAAAAACAAGGATTTTTTAAGAACAACTATTCAGGTTTATAATATTAAACCACATATACAATAGCGCAATTCCCAATCTTGTGTAAATGGTCTTGCATTATTGCAAGTAGACAGTAGCATGTGTATTTCTGTATATTTTATTAGTATCGAGCAAAAATATTTTGTAAATGCAATGATGCAAGACCATTTACACAAGATTGTGAATTGCGCTAATGTGTTTATACACAAGCATAGTTATTAAATAAAAAAAAGATATACACTCTAATACTATGTTTCCACGACTACTTGAATCACCTGCTTCGCTGTCTGTATCAAGTTTAAGAATCATGCTGTTTACATGACTAATAAACTTGATTCGATTTGACAGTTGTTTTTAATAAACAAACAGAATAAAAAAAAACAGAATTTACAATTTGTGGAAAATAATTTTTCTTAATGGACAAACAAAAGTGAGTGGAAATTAGTTAGCTTATTTGAAAAAAACATACATTCGTACGTATTTACTTTCTTTACTTCCAGCAACAAGAAAATAATTTGCTTTGTTTACAATAATATTAAATTTTTACAACTAGTGCAGGTAAACTTGCGATAAAAATTAGAGAAGAGTGCAATTTTTCGTTCTTCGCAAGTAGATTCAATATGAATCAAAAGTGTCTTAATAAGCTTATAACATTTTTATATTTTTCAGAAATAAAGAACGACTAAAATTTAAATAATTTTTCTTTAACGAAACTTGAGATTCCAAAACGGCCAAAGGTTTTAGATAGTGGACTTTATAGACAGATTAAAAAAAATGCGAAAAGTTGTTGTTTTTTACTATTTGCAGGATTTGCTTTTCATAAATTTGCTATAAAATATGGCAACGAACAAACGTTTTATTGGGATAGATATTGAATTTGTGTTAAAATATTAAAATCTTTACACCGGTTGCCAACGATAGCAATAATGGACGGGAGTGCTTTTTGGGTTTTTGTGTAACTGAAATATTTCATGATTTCTCATCTAGTGGCCCTACCTTAGTTTGAATTAGTGCTTCCAGAAACAGACAATTCTTCGCCTTATTTTACTGATTTTTTACCATTTTTTAAGCTAGATACTGTGAGAAGCTGTATTGCTGGTAAAATATTAACTTGATATAAATTTATATAGCAAATTAACAGTTAATGGTTTTTAAATTTTTGAAATAAATTTGAATTTTTCTAAAGTTATTTTTTATGCAGTCTGTAAAAGGCGATCAATATTATCCAAACTAAATGGCAAACAGTTTATTGACATCAGAACATACTCTTTAAAAAAGATGTCTGCTACTTTTTTAAAATGTATATAAAGTTTTTTTTTACAAAATTCCCTAGCTAATCTTCATGTGAAACAAATGACTATAATGTACATATTATTCGTGCAGAGGTTGAAACGTAATTGTTATCACTCATTTTCAATAATCGCGTTTAATTTCATATAATAAACAATTAAACACCTGGTCTTGAAAAACACAAAAGTCATGAAAAAAGTTACATTTTAACAAAAAAAAAAAAACTACTGATAACAGATACGAACATTTCATGATATAAATAAATAACAAAACTAAACTAAACTGCCGCCTGAAAACATAGGCAATTAACCAGAAACTAAATATCTAAAATATGATTGGAAATATTTTATTAACTAATGATTAATCACTGCAAATAAAACACGAAATAATTATTAAGTAAATAAATTTGAGCCAAAAAAACCCCCTAACCAACAACCATCGTATAATATATATTATTATTCTAATTCAGTTTCTAAGCAATTCTGTTAATGTTTTATTTATTGTTTTTTCAGGCAGCAGTGCAGTCTACTGGCCATGTGATACACATGACGATTGTACGGCCAAATACTCATCATGCTCATCGGCGACTGGTGAATGCAAATGCACGGATTTCGATATTGTGTTTTCCAGTGATTTTACGACATGTCTGAAGACGTCACTGATTGGTGACCAATGCGAAGAAAGTATTCAATGTAATCTTATGCCAACGGGAGCCAAGTGTAAATCGGGGGTCTGTGATTGTGCCGATGGCGAAACATATGTGCGCGGACGTTGTCGGACATTAAATGGTCTCAATCAACATTGTGATACAGATTTGGATTGTTATTTTGGTTATGATCGCGACTCGGTAAAGTGTAAGGAAAATATTTGTACATGTGCCAATGGATATTATCATAGACATGGCAATATATGCCGACGTAAATCAATGGGTGAGTGTTCTTAAGTTAATAAGTTTTTGCAAGCATTTGGTTCCGATTTCTTTATAACATTGCTTCAGTTCTGTGTTTGAATCATTTACTCACAATTGTTAACTGATTCTAAGTGTTAGACCACAAACATCTTAATAACAAATATTAAAAACTAATTTTCTGTAAGAGCCATCCCTAAATACTGGCGGTAAGAGGCACGTTTTTTACGCTGAGCGTTAACGCGGATACCCCATCCCTAAACAAAAGCGACAACGTTATGTCAAAACGATAAAAACAGGGTTATTAAACAAATAAATAAAACGACCCTGTTTATTGTAACAGCTGGACATTGTTGTTTTATTTTTCTTTTTTTTGTTTTCTTTTGCAACTAACTTCACTGTGAAAATTGGATTTTCCAATAGCTAAGCGTTGCCGCCGCGTTGTTTCGGTATGCTCCATACAAAATGTATGAGCATGAGAAATTGTGACAGTTAAAAAACGCTTGCCGCCAGTATTTAGGGATGTCTCTAATAGTGTGTTCTTTTCTATAAATGTCGCACAATAAATTTAAAAAATGGTGCACCTTTCACACTCTGTATTTTTAGAGGGGGAGAATCGCACGATAAAACAACTGACTAGTGATGCCAACTTTTGAGACTCAAAACGCGTAAAAATTTCTGAAAAAAGGGCTAAATGGAAAAAAATCCATATAAAACCACATCCAATTTTCTTTTTTTTCGCGTTTTGAGTGACTAAAATCCGGCTAAATCTAGCCCGAAAAGGGCTAAGTTGGCATTGCTGCAGCTGACATTTGTTTTGTTTATGAATGTGTATTTGTGTTAAGAAACAAAAAAAAAAATATACAAAATGGAAAATATTTTTTATGTGCTAAAAAAATTTTGGATGACTTGTTGGATTCATCTTCATCATCAGATGATGAAAAAATATTTTATATGATTATGGAAAGAAATCCACAACCGTGAGTGAAAGACTTGGTAAAGAACGTAATTAATGAATACTCTGAAGTTGATGTATGTCAAATTTCATAGGACAATATCTCCTACTTCTTATATATGTAATGTATGTTTATATACATATATAATTTTTATATTTGAGAAGAAGTATTAGTCGGGAAAGTGCCATAGGTCATTTTGATAAATATTCATTGTGTTATTTCAAGCGATCTTACCAGGGAGCTATCTGCTTCTTCTTTTTTAACAAAAAAACAAAAACAGCTGTACATGAAAAAAAAATGTTACACTGTTGTAATTTTATGTTCTATTCTGACCATTAAAAATGCGACTTCTTTAAAATGTGGGGTAAACATTATAAAAATGTACATAATAAAGGTGTAACATTTTATTTCAGAAAAGAAAACACCATAAGACATACATACAGTGGTGGCCATCTAATTAGAAACGACTTTTCATTATATATATATATATATATTTGTTCATATATTTTATAAATTTAGTTCAACATATTAAAACTAATAACTAGAAATAGTAAAGTAACAAATTATTATTAAGTTTAAAATAAAAAAAATTCATAGCATCAAAACTATTTTAAGGAAAATTAACTTAATTATCAAAAAAGCAATATCAAATTGGTCACATAATTAGAAACTAAAAAAATATATTCAAAAAACCGTAGCAAGGCTTAACAAAACGGACTTATCCTTTAATATTTTATTGGATAACCCTTGTTTTTGACAACATTCGCCAGTCTTTTTGGTAAACTCTTAGTTAAATGTTGGCATGTTTGCAGAGATAGGTTTTTCCAGCTTTCTTGCACCAACTTAAAGAATTCATGGATTTTTGTCCTTTAGGTCTCTTTTTACAATTGCCCATAATTTTTCAATTGGGTTAATATCAGGACTTTGGGGTGGCCAGTCAAGAATATCAATATTTTGATCCAAAAGCCAACACTTCACTAACCGTGAAGTGTGCTTTGGGTCATTATCGTGCTGGAAAATGTATTGGACGGTTTCATTACATTTTCCAGAATGTTTTTATATCGGACCCACACCACGCCAAGAAAAGACACCCGAGACCATAATTGACCCGCCATCGTGTTGCACTGTCTTAACAGTGTACCTGGGGTCTAAGGCTTTATTTGGAGGACGTCTAACATACAATTTTCCATTAGAATGGAGCAAGTTAAACTTCGTCGCTCTAGAGAACTTTATTCCAGTGGATCTTTCCTTAACATTTCGCTTGCAACCACTTCATGATATTTTTTTTTGAGACATGATGTTTTTTTGTGCAATACACCCACGATGTCCTGACTCATTTAAGCGTCTTCTTATTGCCCGTTGTGTATATTTTAGAGCTTAGTTGCTGAACCATTTCAGCCTTTATTTTGCGCGAAGATAAGACAAATAACTCTATCTTCTGCTAAAGTGGTCTTTCGTGTCCTAGTTTTCCTAGCTGGGGTTGCAAACTCCTTTGTATTTTTGTACAAGTGAATTGCACCAAATACAATTTTCTTTTTTGAGCCAGAAAACTTTTGTGCAATAGCCGACATTGAAAGTTGTTCATGTTTTTTTTTTTTAAAGAGAATTAACACTCAGACAATTAATATGCCTTTATATACTTGCGTCACTTTCTTTGGAAAGGGGATAGTTGAAGAAGTAAAGGTGGTGAAAGAAGAAAGCTTTTTATATCACAACTCTGCAATTGCGCATTATGTTTGTTTTTAGTGCAGAATTGCAGCGCCTCTGATGGTGAGTAGGCGCATTAATGTTAAAGCTTGATTTTATAGCCTTTATTTAATTATTTTACTTCGGTGGTGTTTCAATGCTATACCACCGAAGGAGGGCGCTGTGATAAATATTAGTTATGATAGATAGAAGAAAACTAACAATTATCAGAAACTGATGTTGTTTGAGTGGTAGCGGCTGGGAATCGAACCCAGGCCACAAATACCAACTCATGCTTAATGATCAAATGCGCTAACAAATTAAGCTACAGCACCTCTTAACACTGCACAATTAACCGTCTCATTTCTGGAGTACATTACTTGTTTTTGCCCATTTTCTAAACGAACCCGTATCAAAATTATTACTAGTTAATCCATTGTTTAACAAATTATGATCACTTTGTCACTAATATTTAGAAAAGTTGAAGAAAAAAAGCGCGCGATTCTTATTACGTGACCAGCAAAAAAAAAAAAACGGTGGCATGTCATAACGTCCAATGTCATAATGTCCATGGACGTTATGACACACCAATAGGTGTCAAAACGTCCATAGACTTTATGACACATATTGGTGTGACATAACGTCCACATATGGAGTGTCATAAAGTCCATGGATGTAGCGACACTTTTAGTTATGCCATAATGCCCATGGACATTATGACACGTTATGGTGTGTCATAAAGTCCACAATAATTAAAAATCAAATGTTTCAAGTAAAATATAAGTGAATTTTTGACTACCGTTAGAAATTTAAAGTTTTACCGATGCAATGGCATACTATTTTAGTATGTAAGTGGTTTTTATAAAGTGCACAAGTAGATGTAAAAAGAAAAATAATATGGAAAGTTTGAAATATAATTATGAATTTGTGAGTGGATTTCGGAAAAATTCCAAGTTGTTATTGTTAACCGATGAAAAGCAGGTGTTTCGCCAAAAACACATGTATCGTGAATACACCCGATATGGGTGCTATATCAATAATTGTAGTGTAACAGTTGCCCTTAGAAAGGATGGAGTCTGTGAGCAACTAAGCTTGGATTATCATCATAATCATTCACCTCCCGAAGACTTAATAAATAAATTTAAAATGATTAATAACGTGAAAAAAGAATGCGGCGTTAAGTCAGCATATAAAAGAAAAGGAGTCCGAGAAATTTTTGATGAAGAGTGTATGAAGGACAAAGACTTGTCTTCTACAGTATCTTTTCCAAAAATGAGGAGGCAATTATATAGAATACGAAGTAATGGAATGCCAAAAAATCCCAGCACATCTCTTGAAATCAAGCAGATGTTTGAAGAAGTTGAATTTTTTCAAGAATTTGGGATTTCCAAACATATTAACAAGCCTTTTTATCGGGATACTATAATAGAAGATGACTTTTCCTACTCTATTTTAATATCGCCAACAATTGCAGATATAATCCAGAAAAAACCAAAGGGTCGTCGATATTTAATAGATGGAACCTTCAAAACAGTTCCCAATTGTGGTTTCAAGCAGCTTCTCGTGGTTCACTTTTACTATATGGAACATGTAAGTTCTCAAATTATACATTATTATTTTTTTTTTTTTAATATCTTAATCATAAAATCTTCTGTGTCTTTGTAGACTTTTCCGTTCATTTACGTTTTGATGTCAAACAAAACTAGACAAATATATGAACATTTGTTTCAATTTATTAATAGCAATTTCTTTCAGTTCGAGGCTTTAGCATTTCATATAGATTATGAAATAGCTTTAAGAAAAGCTCTACAATACGTATTTCCCACAGCAGCATTAAAAGGCTGTTGGTTCCATTATTGCCAAGCTCTGACACGTAAATGTCAAAAAATAAAAAAATTTCGAAACTTTATTAAAACAAACAACGACTCTAAAAATTGGTACCGAAAAATATTAAGCCTACCCTTAGTAAGCCCAGAACAAATTGAGGAAATGTTTTTAAGTTTAAAAAACGAGATATTGGACTTTCCAAAAAACCGACAAGAATGCTTCAACATTTTTATGAAATATTTTGAGAATCAATGGATGGCGAAGGTAAGTGTATTTTTTATAGTTATAATTTTTTAGTAATTCGTAAGTGAAACAAATACCAAGAAAAAAAGAGAGATGAAAGCGAAATGTCTTCCCGGAGACACTAAAGTTAAGTATTGAAATCTGACTTCTCATACTAAAGTTTTTCTGCGTGGCGGCCTGCGGCCGCGCTTAAGGGTTTTCTCCTCCAGTAGGACGCGGCAGGTGGCTTCGCTGAATAAAGTTTTCCTGCGTGCGTCACAAAAATAAAAAAATGTCTTTTCCTGGAAACACTAAAGTTAAGTATTTCCACGCAGAAAAACTTTAGTATGCGAAGCCACTTGTCAATACTTGACTTTAGTGTTTCCAGGAAAAGACATTTTTTTATTTTTGTGACGCACGCAGGAAAACTTTATTCAGCGAAGCCACCTGCCGCGTCCTACTGGAGGAGAAAACCCTTAAGCGCGGCCGCAGGCCGCCACGCAGAAAAACTTTAGTAAGAATGCTTACACCAGAATGTTTACACCATGCATAACAATATTCTGAAAAAATATTCTGAATAATTGGGAAATAAGGCCATTATGGCTTTATCTCCCATTTAATTGAGCAATAAAGCCATCATGGCCTTATTTCGCATGATTTTAAAGCACCCCCCCCCCTTCGAATTTCGTTTTCATCTCTCTTTTTTCCTGCTATTTATTTCAATTATAAATTACCAAAAAAGTAATAATAAAACAAGTTTTTGGGTTACAAAATTTTGATTTATTTCATCATTATAATAGTATTTATTTACATTGATATTTAGTTTCAACTACTCTTCATAAATAATAAGAAAATCTCCATTGATGTTTTATAGATCACACCTTGCGGATTTTCTGTTCATTTGGAGCCCATTAGAACCACAAGTGCTTTAGAAGGCTTTAATTCAAAACTTTCCCGGAGCATTGAAAAGCATGGGCAATTTCATAAATTCTTCGACGCTATCCGTAATGAAGATTTCCATCAGTCAGTTTCTTTAAGTAAAATAGTTGCGGGTGCTTTATCTGTTTTGCCCAAAAAACGTAAAAGGCAAACGGATAAGGATAGCAAAATTCAACACCTAACCCAGCAATTACACAGGGGAGAAATCTCTTTATGCGATTTTTTTAATTTCGTTACAAATAAAGAAAACCACATTGTAGAATGTGATGAACTTCTGGAGGAAAATGGAGAAGAAGAAACAGAGTCAGATGATAATGTGGAAAGCCAAGTCAATTTCAGCCAAATGACGGAAGTTTTAAAATGCATTATTTGCCTTGCAGAACCAAGAAATATTTTATTGATGCCATGCAAGCACTTTAAAATCTGTTCCAGCTGCTTCCAGCATTTAGATAAAAAATCTAAAGAAAACAGTTCACCTTTGCTTTGTCCTTATTGTAGACAAATCGTAGAAAGTAATTTAAATATATTTCAATAAAGAGTATTTGAAAAAACTATATGAGTATATTTATTTATTTTTTTATTTTCAAAAGTCTGGACGATATGACATATTTTAAAGTGACATAATATCCAAAAAAATTGTGGCGTATCGTCCATGGACTTTATGTCATTTTGAAATAGTCATAAAGTCCATGGACGTTATGACACCTTTTAGTGCGACATAACGTCCATGGACATTATGACATTTTGAAATAGTCATAAAGTCCATGGACGTTATGACACCTTTTAGTGCGACATAACGTCCATGGACATTATGACATTGGACGTTATGACATGCCACCTTTTTTAATTTAACTTAGAACTCAACGTGTTGTACATCAACAACAATATTGATTGTTTACTCAGAGAATAACGGTAAACACAATTTACAGTGTGGGTCTTTAAAGAAGCTACACAATGATCTTATACGATCGATTTAATAGTTATTGAATTTTTCTTATTTGAAACGATTTCTAAAAGCATAAAATATCATATATTTATATTTATATCTTCTATATATTTTCAGAAATTGATGATGTTTGTGTTGTTGACACTGACTGCGAGAATTTAGGTGAAAATGTGAAATGTAAAAGTTTGAAATGTCAATATGTCAATGAAATTAAATCTAAAGTTAACAACAACAACAACAATGACCATACAAATATAAACAACAACATAACTAGTAGTAATAATAATAACAACAATAATATAATTAATACCAGAACAAAAAGACAAACTTCCACGCCAACTGAAACCGCTTCGAATCTCTCAAAATCTTCAGCCAGTGAAAGTGATTTTTTTGTTGTCACCAAATTGGCCAATGGTCTGAGTACCACATCAAGTAACAACAACGACAGCAATAAACATAACAACAATAACACTTTTAGCGATACTGATGCTGAAGACATCAATACGGAATCGAAACAGGAATCAGTTACATCAGCCGCCGCAAACAAAGAACAACAAAAGAGTCGGGACATTGCCGTACAGACAAGTATCGATGGTTATGAATTGAAAGTATTGACACCGAAAGTGAAAAATGTTGGCACAATCACCACAACAGCATCGAACAGTTCTAGCAGTCGTAGGCCCTCAAAACAACAACAAAGACAAAGACGTCGTCCAACCGTATTTCGTTTTAATGATGATGAAAAAACTATATCAACTGTGTCGAACACTGATGACGATGATGAGAATCAAGAATGTTAGTTTTTGAAAAGCAAAATTATCATCTCTACAACTAGGGAGAATTTTAATTACATAATTTATTGTTTACTTTATTTAGACGGCCATGAATGTAACATTAGCGGATTACCCTGCACAGGCCTTCCTCATTCCATATGTTCCAATAGAGTTTGCTTGTGCCGACCAGGTTACTATCAAAGAAATAGGAAATGTTTTGCCGGTAAGTAAATGAAAAACAAAACATAAATATAATGTTTCGATAGTGTAATCATTAGAGGGAAATGACAGACATGGATGTGTCATTATAACATTCCATCAGCATTAGATAGTGAAATTTACAACTTTTTGTCAGGTCACTGAACTAAGCTAACAAGCGGCATAGGCAGACAATTGTTTACATACATATCTACATATTTATGTACGTATATTTAATTCATTTTTATCAGCAGACAGCATATACAGTGATGGACATAAGGTTAGCACACTTCATATATGCTATGTTCAAAAGTATTTTTCTTTCATATCATTATAATTATTAACTGCAATTTTTTCCACTGGTGTACCTTATGGCATGATCAGTATGTTCTGTTATTTATTATTACATTCCTTCTTACGAGTAATTAATAGGCAATTTGAGTGGACGATAATTTAGAACGTGTAAGTTAATTTTGTTAGTTGTCAGGTTGTTCACCAGATGAACTCTAGAGGAGAACCATTGGCGAGGTTGCAAGTATTTTTATTTGCTCAAGGCAGAAGGTCTGCAACGCATTAGGCCATAGAGAATCTATTGGGACATATTATTATTCCACACAGGCTCGAAGAGGTAGAAAAACAAATCGTAAAGATGACTCATTATTTATAGAGCCCCAGTGACAGACCCATTCAAAGGAGATCTTTCAACAAAATTCGGTATTAACGTCTTCTCTAGACTTATAAGATTAAATGTTACAAAAAATAAGTTACATCCGGGACGTATTTATTTTGCCCAGGAGCATTTAGAACAACCAATTATTTTCTGTAAGAATATCCTCTAGAGCGATGAATGAAATTTGGAAGGTTCGGATCTGATGAAAAAAGATGTGTATAGCGTCCTTCATACATGCAGTACAATCCAAAGTATACTTCACGGTGGTGCCAATGTGATGGTGTGGGCCACGTTTTCTAGGCATGGTGTTGTTCGATGTAAGAATGGATCAGGATGCTTATCAAAGTACACTTTTAAAAACAATGATTCCATACGACCTAAAACGCAATGTGATGAGTTGTTTGTAGCAGAATAAGATTAAATTTCCAGCCCATTGATTTATATAACGACAGTAAGACCCAAAAATTTGGCTGATTGGTAGAAGCAAATCAAAAATGCTTGGTATGCAATTTCAAAAGTTTTTTTTGTTTCTCTTATAAGAACAACATGCTAATTAATGCTAAATTACTGTTTTTAGTGTATAGTTGTATTCTGGAAAGAGTAGCGTAAGATTGACAATTAACACATAAAAGGTTTTAACAAATAACGAACAACAGCAAATATTTGCATTAATTGTCATCAGATACCAAGTGTGCTAACCTCGTGTCCACCATTGTAATTACAAAAGCCATCTCCAGACATTCAGAAAATTCAGTATGTGATATTTTTTCATTCAACAATAATTGTTGGGTCACTTACACTTATTTCTTGAAAAGAAAAACACCCTAATAAAAAACAAATATATATTTATTCTCCAAAATATCCATCGATCCAGATCAATATACATTTGCTTACGTTCGAAACAAATTCTCGAAGCTATAATTAATAGTTCTGTCTGAAGTAAATTTACTTCACAGAATATATAATTGGACTTTTGATGCATTACTCCAAACAGTAACATTGTTATCATCGTGCTCTCTGTGTTTTAGTTGTAAAAATAGTTGACCTCAATTCTATTTTCGATATGACAGTACATTAAATTATTCATCAATTTAATGTTTCGATCACTCAAAACTTTGAGTTGTCGGCAGCGAAGATTCAGTAGTCTATTGCGTATCCCAAAAGTTCTTTGATGGTATCTGTGGCATTTCTTGTCTCAATATTTCCAAGTCAACAAAGTTTTCCAACTCAAGTTGAATTGGTCACTAAAAAAAACATAATTATAAATTAGATTTTTTTCCATCTACTCTATAATTTGAGTACAATTAAATAAAAACTACAGAGAATAAATAAAATTAGGAAATCATACTTTCTTCGTTATATTCCTAAGTCGTCGATTCCAGTTTAAAACTTTGAAAACAATCACTTTTGCTCGAACCATTTTAAGTACTAAGTAATAAACAGGCAGAGATTAATATGAGACTGTTCCAAAAAAAAAAACTCTTCATTAAGAAAACAGAAAACTGTAATGTATAAAACTTTTGTTTTCCAGAATTGGGCGAGATAGCAGAAAGTTCGGATGAGTGTGAAAATCAATTTAATGCCGAAACAAAAAAATGTATTTGCCAAAAGAATTATTATTATGACTTCAATCTAAGACAATGTCGTAAACGTAAGTAAACCAAGCGGTATTAAAAATAAATTTCCTGAGATTATTTCAATTATTGTTAATATGTATCTTGATTTGTTTTACAGCCATACAATTTAATTTATCCTGTACCGGAGATAATCAGTGCAGTCCATTTGGTGCTGCTTATTGTCAATCTCAAGTACCAAGACGGTGTACGTGCAAAGAATATGCCGAATACGATAATATCTTGCAGATGTGTGCTTATAAAACGGGCTTGGGCTCTGAGTGTGAAAGCGATGATGGTTGTCCTGTCGATCATTCGATGTGTTCGAATCGTAATTGTGTATGCCAGCCGCATTATATAAGAAAGGGTGATGAATGTCTGCCAGGTAAAAAATTTTCAGAGTCAGAGTCAAAATATAGTATACAGCACGCTTTTTCATCTATGAAGCAAAATATTTTTATTAATATTTTAGTAATTGTTCAAGCTTAAGAAAATAAAATTAAAAATTACTAAAATATTAATAAAAAAAGGTCAAATAAACTATAATAAGAAATATAAAATATTTTTATTATAATAAGAAATATATATCGATGGCTTAATATAAAAAAGGCCTAATTCGATTTTTTGTTACTTTTACAGGCGAAAGAAAAATCCGTAAAATTTTAGATACAACAAATATTTTATAAAAAAAGCAACGCATTTTATTTCTCATTTAAAATTTTTTTTATTTTTGTTTTAAAGATAGAAATTTTTTTCATTGATTTTTTTTTTAATTGAGTTAGTCCTTTTTTATATTAAGCCATCGATATGTAAGTTGGAATCAACTTGAAATTTAATTTAAGGTTTAATGTTGCCTTTTTTTAAATTTTTAAAATTAAAATTGATTTCATGTAAATTTTGTGGGAAGAAGAAATACATACATAACCAACCAACCAACCTGAGAAAAACAATCAATAATTAGTTAACAGTTGAAAGACTGTAACACCCTATTTTATATCATCAAAATCCAAAAATTAAAAGTTATTATTTTGTTGGTTCAGCTTAATTCAGATTTTAATGGAATTTACAAGAGATTCAGTCACATATTTAGTAATCTTGCCCCAATCTTCCGTTCTGTTCGAAGTTCTCCTTTGAATGAAATGCTTCTTTTTTTGATGTTCCTGTCTAAAAATTTCCCACAGGGGCTTAAGGTCTGGAGACCGTGAAGGTGATTTCAATTGCTTAGGCACGTTGTACAATAGCCACTCCTTGACAATTCTGGCGGCGTGTTTTGGGTCTTTGTCTTGCTGAAAGCCCCGTAGCTCTTCAAGATCAAAATTTTCAGCACTTACTTTAAAATTTTCCTTTTAAATTTGGAAGTAGTCTCGGCTATCATTATACTTTCAATGAATACAAAATTACATTTTTCCGCAGCTTACATACAACGCCAAGTCATCAAAGACCCACCGTCGTGTTTTACTGTAGAATTTGTGGAAACAGCTCAAAAATCTCAAATTTATTCTCATCGCTAAATTTTACATTATTTCATAAAGATTGCGGAGAGGTTAAGTAAGCTTTTGCAAAGTCTTTGCGCCATATTCATAAAAAAATAAAGAAGGTTTGAATTGCGCTTTTAAACAAAATTTTCATACAAAATTTTCTTAAAGTACATTTGAAGTCTACTTTAATTTTTTCTGAATAAGACAATTTATGTTTAGTACAGTTTACTGCAGAAATATACGGGTTTTTTAGGCATTTCCATGAAGTCCATGGCCATTTAGCCGTCTTCTAATTGTTGTTGCACTTACTGGGTCACCGCATGGTCACGGTATGGTCACACATGGCAATTATTCAATCAAAAAAGCGTAACCACTTGTTTGACGTTGTTTACTCTTACAAGAGTTTTGCAAGATTAAACAGCATTAAATAAATTAAAACTAAGTATTTGTTGTGCTTTGGCCTAAATAAGAAAAGTTTTTTTAAAAGAAATAAACGAGTTGAAATATATGTTATTTAGTGGCTAGGTCTTTTTCGGCAAATATTTGCCAAGTGTGACCATACCTTTTGAAATGTCTTTAGCTATTTTGACTTTAAAATTTTCTTTGCTTTTCTGACTATTTGGCGCACTTCAGTATCATTTAGAGAGCATGGGCGACCGGTATGTTTTGCAGTTTTGGTGTTTCCTTGAGTTTACTCTTTCAATAACTTTTTGAACAGTTGACTGGCTTTTTCGTTGCTTCGATGCAACTCTATTAAATCTCCAATCTCAATCTTCTTTAAATAATTTCCTAACTCTTTACTTAAAAATTTGTTACTAATTTTATTTATAATTGCGTTAAAAATCTGCTTAATGTACGATCTACTTATAACGGTAATTATTTTATTATATTTTAACGTTCTGTATACTAAATATTGACTGCATTTTTAGGAGCATTTTCTCTTTTGTTAGATACAACTTTTATGACAAATCTTTCAGTAAGAGCAAAAGATAAATGTTTAATAAAAGTTAGCCTATAACTTTATTATATAATAACATAAAAATATAGACTTCTCTTAAAGATATTATTCTTCACAGAAATTATTGTTCGCTGTATACTAAATTTTGACTCTGACTGTACTTATATAAACTGAATTAAGTTCACCTTCATAAAAGTTGACAACTTCTTGGTTAAAACTTAGTTTTTTTTTCTTTTTTAACACTTTAAATTGCAATCTCTTTAAATTTCTTTAACAGGCATTGGTGCTGAGTGTTTGGAAGCCGATGAGTGCGTGGTAGATAATTCACAGTGTGCAACAACTTCTGCTTCCAATGTCACTCAAGATGATTCCAAATCCTGTCAATGTCGCAAAGGTTTTGTACATTTCAAAGATGAGTGTATTAAAGAAGGTATTGCATCTTAAGAAAAATTGTTAATAAATTATTATACCATATACTATGATTTTGCATTAATTATATAGCTGAGAGCATTGAGGAGGAATGCATTGAGAACGAACAATGTAAACCTTTGTTGGCCACCTGTGTTGACAATAAATGTTCCTGCAGCGATAAACAACATTTCCAGAATGGTCATTGTGAAACTAGAAAAGGTTTGTTTATTATTATTATTATCGTTTGTGATTTAAGGTTTCCTTTTAATGTTATATTTTATTATAATTTATTTTAAAGCTCTTAATGATGGTTGCTCGACCGCCAGTGAGTGTTATGTGGAGAAGGGAGCTGAAAATGTTGAATGCCGTAATTCTGTGTGCCAGTGTAAATTTGGTTATAAAAGCGATACCGAACGTCGGTCTTGTGTTGCAAGCAATAAGAAAAGTGAGTTTTAATTATTTAAATTATTTATTAAACCTAGTGGCCATATTATTGTTTTTCTCAACAATTACCACTATTCTGTCTAAAATTGTATTAAAATTCCCTGAAAATCCCACATTGGCGGTTTCAATGATAGCAAAAACATTAAGGCTACCAAAAACAATTGCAAATAATATTACTAAGTGATAGAATTAAGTTTTAAGCACAGATTGTAAACAAAATGTAGGCAAAAATATTATTAAAAGAACCAGGAGTTTTAAAAGGAAAGAAGCAAAATCCGTCCTCTCCGGCATTGACCGCACAAAAAATGCAACACCAGTGTAATTGATCATGCAATTGAATATCTAAATCGTAGTAAAAAGCAGAATGGTGTTGTTGAAAAACGGTCACGCATTCAACACGACAAAGTTTTAACAAAATTTTACAAGGATGATGAAATTTTTATCTCATACAGCTGCTGGAACCAAACATCCAAATAGAAACAAGGTTTTTAAAGTGCTAGCCGGTAGCACTTGGGGTATGGCTAACGAAACCTTGCTTGCCACCTACAAGATGATTAGTCGGTAAGTGGTTAACTATGCTGCTCCAGTATGATAACCTTGAGTTTTGAGGGTTACCCAGTGGTGTAGAGCTGTTAAAATGTAGCAAGGACCGTCACAGGCTGCCTTCAAATAATCTTTGAATACCACCATCACGAGAAAATGAAGGTTCTACCGGTCAAGGAACACAACGTCTTGTTGGTGAAACAGTTCCTTGTTGTTGGGATGTCAGCGTAGAAGACATACAAACTTCCATATCACACAGCTGAAGGCTTCCCCGAGGCATGTCAGGCGGGAACTACATATATACGGGGATAGCATTTAGAGGTATGTGCAGGATCCATTTAATAACATCTTTGAATGAGACGTCGCAGACATCGAGAAAACTTTACCGCGTAAAATAAGTGTCGTTTTGGCACAACTAAGATCGGGATGGAGCAATAGTCTTAATGCCTTCTGATCCCGCATAGACCGTGCCGTTCTTAATATATTTCCAGTATATAGTCAGGGTCCTAATGACACCCTCCACATATTCAACTGTCCAGCCAGTCCTACTTCACTATGTTTGTTTGATGCATCAATTGGAACTATTCCTTGCACTGGATCTGGCTGAACCCTCTGATTAAGTTTTGTTAACTTTTTACTGCTACAACAACAACAACCAAACATTTTATGATTTGATCGAATCTAAAACATAAATATACAATACAAAAATCTATACCTATAATTGTTATTTTTTGTTATATTTATTGTTAAGCTCTGAAGAGCAACAAGTTTGTCACCACTTCATCTATAAGTTTAAATACATATTTATATAATAGAATGCCTGCAGAAACGTTAGCTACCACTTGTTAGACTCTTCAGTATTGATTTAGCTTTACTGTATTATTAAAAAGCAGCAATCAATTAATATCATTGAAATCAGTTCAGTGTAATAGAAAAATATATAAAAATATATTATCCCCAGCTTCGTGCAATATTGGGCCAATGGAAATTGGAATAAGCATGCAGTGCAGGTGGATTTACATAGTGTCTAATACGATCCATCAAAATCAAACTGAATTTTTAGAGAATGGAATTTATTTTAGTTTTTCTTAATTAATAATAAACGATTATCAATTTGTGTTTCAAAATTTGTCAACAGTCACGGAAATTTAAAAATTAATAAATTTTATTATATTTGTATTTTATTATAATTTATGATTTTATACATAATAAAAATTGTATTTTGTTAAAATTTTATATTTATAACTAACAAGAAATATTCCCTATTTACAGATTCTTCCGGGAGGCCAAGTGCTCTTAAAATAATAACATTCATGTTGATAGGTTCAGCATTTCTCATTACTAGTGCCGCTATAAAACAAGCATATTATTAATTTATACGAAATCCTTTAGACACAAAAACACATTGTCATAAGACTAGAATAGCGCCAAGCAAACAATTGATTACATTACAAAACCAAACAAATGCAAATACAACAAAACTGCTAAAACAAATTATTTAAAACTTCAGAAAAAATTCTTACAATCATTAAAAAAAAACCACCACAACAATAACAAGAAATTGTATTTAGTCCCATACTTTTAATAATATATAACCAGAAAGCAAACTGTTAAATCTATTTTATTTCTAAATTATAAGCACTCAAATAATATTTATTTTAAATTTAAAATTCACTCTGTTTCACATAAAAAAACAAAGTAGAAAATTATTACAAAATTGTAGAAAACAAATTCAGACAGTCATTTTACTTAAAGCAATATTTATTGTAACTAAAAGATAATTAATTAATCTTATTGATATATAGGTTCTAAACTGTATTAATTGTACAAACATAACAGATTAAATTGAAGCTTATTTAACAAAAAAAAAAAAAACTTAAAAAAAAACAGAAATCAACATACAACTGAAAACTCTATTGTAATAAAAACAAATTCTAACTTTAATTATTAATAAGAAAACACAAAAATTTAGTTCAAAATTGTCTAGTGTTTAGTTTTTAAATCTTTAATGCAAACAAATGAAATGAAATCGAGTTAATTAGTAGTGTATTAGTTAATAATTTTTTATGCATAAGTATTTAGTTATTTATATTATACTTTTTTTCGAAGTTATTAAATATAAAACAAATAAATTTTAAATGAAAAGGTGTTTTTTTCTTGTTTTTATAAAATTCTGTCGTAGCTGTTGTTTTGGTATCAAGACATTTATTTCAATTTATCCGTTTCTCACAGAATGATGTAAATGTCGACTAATTGCAATTCACTAACATTTAAAATCTCGACGGTATTTGAAAATTTTTACGGACTTACTTTTTGCTGTATTTTTTTTTATATCCAACAAATAATTTTGGCCACAGCATGTTCAAATTTACGGCTGAAATTTGGCTAAAATTCAATACAGGCATTAGAGATTTTATTTAAATTAAATTTAAAATTTTTAAAAATCTTTTTATTTTATTAATTCGGCTTGAGGTCTCTTTTATTCAAAATATAAAAACTCTTGTTCGTTTTTCATTTTTGTTAACTATTACATAGTTTTGTTTTTGAAATATTTCATGTTAAGAAATATTAAGAAGATTTATTATTATTAAATGAGAAAAATAATTGTTGTCTCAAAAAAGAGCGAATTTGGTAACAAAAACATTAATAAAAGAAAAAACAAATGATTGGAAATTTTAATAATTCGTCACTTTCAATGAAAAAATCGTCAAATCGTCGCTTTGCTATTTTTGAAACAAAAAATCGTCAAAATGACGATAAATCGTCACATCTGGCATCTATGCACACAACACACAAACTGAAAACGCAAAATAAATTTTTGGTTGTCTACAAAATTTTGTTTTACTACCAGACGCACAGAATCTCAAAAAAACAACAAGCAACTTTCTGCATTTTTTTTTGCAAAAAATTCACAGCATACTTTTTGGCACTAAAAAGTATTTGAGTCTGCCTGTTGCCAAAATGCGGCATAGGATAATTCAAATACTTTTTCACGCCTGAGAGTATGTAAAGGAAGTTTTTTTTTTAAAGTATTTTTAGCGAGTTGCTGCTTTTTTGCTTTTCTACTAGCCTGGTGTTTGGTGAATTATTTTGAGGTATTTAAAAAAAGTAAAAACCTGTGTGGGTGAACGAACAGAGAAAAAAAACAAACAAACCAAAAAACAGAATAATTATTTCTTTACGTAAAATCTTATTTTAACTAATTAATTATTTTATAATCTAAGAATTAAATTAATTTATTAATATTTGTTTACTTTTGTCTACTAACTAACATTATATATACACTATGGCATCACATGAGAGTGGCTGGAGCGATTTGGCTGATTTTTATTTATTCGATTCGCAATTCTCAGGAGATGGGGCGGTCAGCTAGTAATAAATAAATGCATTTTTATAAAATATGTATTTTTTATGTGATTTGTCAAGGATTTCGAAAATGAAATAAATACATATGTATGTAGATTGTCATATGTTTGGAATCTAAGTGAGAACTAGCAGTTATCCAGTATATTATGGTTTAATTCTCCAAATTTTATAGTGGCAATTGGTAGTAAATATTAAACAAAGAACTCATAGATGCAGGCTGTTATAGTAGATTCATTCTATAATGAAAAAGAAAATAAAAAGTAATTAGAAAATGTTTAAAAATTACTTATATGTATATATATATGTAGTAATAGTAAAATCAGATCAAAAATATAGAGATATAGTTCACAAAACCTATTCTGACTTTGAAAAAGTATCAGTTTTGAAAACAGAAACAAATCCCCACTATGGTGGTGTAAAAATTAATTTTTTGGCTTCATTTTTATTTATAGGCTATAACAATATTAAAAACAGCCCTATTGTAATCTGTTAGACATACTCAATTAATTAAACTATAGTATCAATGATTTTTTACAATATCCCAAAACATCATTATAAAATCATAATTTACGTGATTTTATATATCCAAAATCAGTTTCAGGACACAAAATTCTTAAAAAATCACTGTTAGTTTTTTATAATTCGATTCTTTTGAAATTATAGCATATCAGCTTTTTGGCATTATAATAAAACTTTTATACAAATTTGAAATGTTTTCGTTATAATTTCTGTAGTTTTTGTGCAATTCTCTAAAATAATTACATTTGAGGCTGTAGTTATTTGAATTATTAATTACGAAAATAACTCGAAAAATTTCAAAATCTTCAAAGTATGGGTAGTTATGTACATACATAGGTATATTACTTATTATGATCCAAATTTCAAAAATTATGTACCAATTGAATAAATTTTAGATTAATTTTATTTTACAATAAATAAGTGCATATATTAAATATATTAGCGTTAAGAATACCAAAAATAGAAACTATAAACAAGTATTTCTCCTATTCCGGTTGCTCCTCATCCGATGATTCGGTGCCATCAGATTGTTCTGATGATTGATAAGAACATGCATTTTTTAAGCGTAAATATTTTACGCTCATTAAATATATATTTTCATTGGCATCTTGGACAGCATTGCTTAAATCGTTGTTATTTTGAAGAGACTCTTGCTAGATATGAAAATAATTTAAAATAATAATTTTAAACTATTTGTTTTTTAAACTTTATAATACTACCAATAGTTTTGTGCGCTGCTGCAGTAAATCTTTTACATCATGCAACTCCCTTATCATGGCATTACGTTCCATGGCATGATAGTCACGTTGCAAACGACACTCTTCTTCCAACTCTTGATTCAAACGCTTCAAATGATACATTTCCGTTAGCATGTGATTTTGTTTATCCATTATTGTCTTTACCAAACTCTCTAGATTTTCGATGGTTATACGAGCTTCTTCAAGGTTTTTGTTTAGCAGCCAATTTTCTGCACGTGCAGCCGCCAGTTCGGTAGCCGATACATCGGAATTGATTAAAGTTTCAGTGCTGTAAATACAATTTCTTAAGTGAAAAGTTTTACATCCTTGCATTACCAGAAATTGTGTATACTTGTTTTCATAATTTTCTGCCGATATGCCATCAGTTTCTGTGATAGAATCTGCTGTTTTCTCTCGTTCGTTGGTATGAACAAAATATTGACAAATGCACGACATTTTTGTTTGAAAATAAAATAAATAATAGATATTGAAATACAAGTTGTTAATAGTGTTGAAAAGTGCTTTAATATTTCACAAAACAACTTATTAACTTTTCACTTTGCACTTATGTAAATTGTTCGTCGAACTATTAAATTTGATAAGTAATAAGTTGAAATTGATAAGTGTGATTTGAAATTATTTTTTTAATTTTTATATTCTCTTTGCAATTTCTGTTCCACGTACGAAAAGTGTAATTTGCAAAGATTTTACAAATAATTTTTTTGTTTCGTTCCACAAAAAATGTTAATTATATTTTTACAAAGCAAAATAAGTATTAAAATAGCTTAAGTATTTTACAAAATTGTATAATTCTATTAAAAAGCTTTTAGGGGTAACCATTTTGGGATCATTTGTTACTAAAAAATAAATTATATTTTATATGTAGAAACAAAAGAAACATTCTAAGTTCGTCATAGATTGAGCCATGTCCGTTTGTCTGTTTGTCCGTCTGTCTGTCTGTCTATGTAAAACACTCTTACGTCCAAAGAACACAACCGAATTCAACAAAGTTTACAAAAAACCGCTTATAGTTCTACTAAGCAGTTTGGAATTGAAAATCAGCAAAAACGGTAAAGTAGAACAATAGTTATGGACCAAAATGTGAGACAACCTCCATAAAAATTTGATATTTTTTAAACATCTTTCTTGTTATATTTTTAAATATATTGCAGATAATACCATGAAATTTTGTATATGTTGTTTTTATGATAAAAGAAGAAAATGTTAGGAAAAAAGTAAGAATAGGTCCATAATTTCTCATAGCCCCCATACACAAATCTTCCCGAAATACTGCTCAATTATGCATAAATGTCTTTAAAATTGGAATATCAATACAAAATTCAACAGGAATAAGTTTCATGCAAAAAGAAATCGTAAAACGAATTTTGTTTTAGTTCGGTTCCTGTTTGATCATAGACCCCATGTAAAGTCCACTTCTAAAATTCCCTTAAATGCTTATAAAACTGACACAAATAATGTTAAACGGCTAAAATTTTACAATAATAATCCTTATAGGTAAATAAATCGTTATACCAAATTTTATGGTGGTCGGCCCATAATTGGTCATACCTTCCATACAAGGACCACATCCAAAAAAGCCATTTATCTTTTTATATATCGTATAAATATTGGCGCCGACTCAAAATTTTGCACAGATCATTTACATATATGCAAAAATCATCCCACAAAATTTTATGAATTTCGGCCCATTCTTAACCGTATGCCCCATATAAAGCCCTATTCCGAAAATTAATACTCATCAATTTCTTGTAAATAACGGTACCGATCCAAAATTTTACACGGATCATTTACATATGTACATGCCAAAATCAAACTGCTGGATTTTGAGAATACCGGTCCTTATTTGACTATATACCCCATATAAGGTCCACTTCCGTAATCTACGTTAATACTAATATATATCTTAAATATACCGTTATTATGTTGAAATTCGACGTGAAATATTTTCAAATGCATAAAAATCACTGTTCCAAAATTTAAGAAAATCGGCTTATAGCTGCCATATAAGAACCATTTCCGAAAAACAAATAAACCCACAAAAATGTCTAATAAATATCGATATCGAACCAACTTTTATATAGACCGGTAATTTTAATCCAGAAATAATACTAATATCGGTTATACGGCAATTATACTGCTGGATTTTGTAGCTGTCAGTCAATAATTGGCAATAGCTCCCGAATTAAGTCCACTTCCGTGCATGCTAAACAACCATATAGCTCTTGTAAATAACGTTGACTTGAAATTCAACCAAAATAAGCCTCAAATGCTTAGAAACCACATTAGTGGATACTGGATTTAGAAGCTATCAGTCCATAACTGGTCCACTACTAATAATAAACACGGTGACCACGTTTTGTTTTAGTTTTTAATGTTTTAGACAGCGTTTCAACTGTTGCCTATAAATTAGCAAAACAACACAAATTTCTGCTTAGCTTATGGTGTGGATTCCTACATTAAACTACATTTAAGCAAATGAAACAACAATATCTTATTTCAACATGTACATGTAACAACATGTATAATAATTTCCAGTCCAGTATTGACCAACAATACATTTAGCCAAGAAAATGAAAGAGAAACATGTTCTCAAATATCTTATGTGCGCCCACAACAACCCACTATATATGTATATATAGTAGGTAGTTTTTAAAGGGGGGCTAGAGTTTTGGAATTTGCTAATGAATATAAATGTTACAAGAAAGGAAAGAGTAAGAGAGTACATAAACAATAAAACAAAAACTCCTTGTGAAATTCATGACGGTATATTAACACGCAATCTATGACTTCATCAACATCAATGATTGGTTGTTTGTTTGTTTATTTTTCTAGTTTCTTTACATTCGCTCTTTAGGGTACTGTGTAACATTTTAAATATTGAGGTTTCCAAAGTTGTTGTTTAATTGTGTTTTTGGCGCTAAATGTAAAACAAAAAAAATCAAAACAAATTTTTATACATACAACACACACACAGTTATATACTTACATACAAACAGAGAAACATGAATAACGGTGAAATTGAGAATGCTTATAAACTACATTATGCTATAAACACAACTGGGACGAATGACGAATTTTTGGTTGCGAATATTCGTCGCCAAAAATAAACAAGTAAGAAAGTATATACGGGAGTTTCGACTAATTATGGACCTATCATAATAAAATTGTACCGTATTATTTATATACATATGAAATATAATTACGTTCAATATTATTTGGATACCAACATTTTTGAGAGAGTTATGCTCTTTAAAGTGATTTTCGGAAGTGGGTCATATATGGGAGCTACGAGTAATTATGGATTTGTAGATATGATTTGGCTTCATTCACCACTCATTTGTGGTGAAATTTTTTTGGATACTTGCATAATTCAAACATTTATGATTTTAAACACTAATTTCGGGAGGACATTTGTATGGGGGCCAGGTGAAATAATGGACCGATATCCACCAGTTTCCATCCCATTCGTCCTTGGGCCGAAAAATTTTTAAATTTTATCGAAATATATTCTAAATTGCTACCTGTACTCTGCGCACAAGCTTTACATGGACAGCCAGCCAGCCAGCGAGACGGACGGGCATTCCATTAAGCCTCAGTTAGCCGACTGTAATGGAATATTACTGCAACAGTAAGAAACAGCTGATGGATATTGTTATATGTAAAGTAATGCAAATGGTTATGGAGATGTAAAGTAACGCAACTCCGTAATGTATGAATCTGTAATAGAATTTCCTTAAATTTTTACGTCATTACACTACATTCCGTTACAGTCGGCTAACTGAGGCTTTATTCTTTCGTCGTTATTGTTATCGTTGTGATAGGCGAAGTTCGTCGCTCGTCCTAGTTGTGTTTCTAGCATTAATAAGGTATAAAACATGTTCTTCATTATCTCCTTTTTGCGACTTTATTTAATTTAAGAAATGACTAAATTATCCTAATCATAATATGCTAGTACATACATCTTGTATTCGATGATAAACTTTTTTGAATTATATCTTTATATACATACTTATGTATGTATGTATTTATCAAGACAGATGATTTTCAATGACATTTATAATACGTTTATATTATACATATACACAAGGTGAATTTAAATACTAGGTGATAGCGTAGCGCCAGCTGATTATTCATGGTGAATTTGAAAATGCCAAAAAGTTATATAAAAAAAAAACTTTTTGACAGTGACGAAAGTTTTTCATATAAAAAAATGCCTGTTGTTCTTGCCTTGTTGTAATTGTTGTAGCAATGCGGTCACCTGGTATTTAATTTCACCATGCATATACATATGTAAAACAAAACTTTTGTTGCGATTAAGGTTTCTGCCGAATAAATTAAATTATTTTTATTTATTTTTAAATAAATATTTCTAAGGCCCAATTTAAATGAGACATTAAATTCATGAATAAAATTCAAGAATTTTTTTATTGTTATCTAGCGTGATTGAAAAGAAAGAGGGGTAAAAAACGACACGACTTCTGTTTTCAATAATTTATTTTATTTTCTTTTGCTTTTACTTTTTTTTTATTTTTTTTCTTTTTCAAAGCGAAAAATGACAACATAAATATTATAATAGATATAATATTAAATTTTTTCAGACATTGTACAATTATTTTATTTTTCTATTTTGTTCTACACAAATTACAATTTAAAATACGAATGAACAAATAAATATACTCAGCGGGAAAAATTGCAAGTGCTTCCATTAGTTAACCTGTTTACACATTCTAAAAAATTCGATGCTCTTTCCACTATGCTTTTTCTCAGAACGTGTTCTAGAAGACGTTTCATACGCATTCAACATTGCGCTTGAAAAGAATGTCAACAATCATGACTTAAAAACCAAACACGAACATTTTAGCATTTTTGCGGCTAAATTTATTTTACTTAGATTTAGATGCAAAATTTTACATTTAGCATAAGTATTTTATTTAGCTTTTTATAATAATATGTTTAGCATTTTTAGCCTTTTAAATTTTAAGAAATACTTTGATTTATATTCTGTTGAAAATAGCTTGAAAATAAATAAGGTACATAATTGACCATAGCTCCAATATAAGCTCCACTGCCGAAAATCACTTTAAAGAGCTTAACTCTCTTAAAAATGATTTATATACCCAAAAATCATAAGGCCTACTTCCCAAAATTACTTTAACGATCATAAATCTCTTAACAATGTTGGTATGCAAATAAAGTTGAACATAAATAAGTTTCATATATATAGAAACCATAACAAATAGTTTTATAGCCGTCTGTTTTAAATAAGTTAAAGCTCCCATATAAGATTCCTTTCGAAAATCACCTTAACGTCTATAAATATTTTAAAAGTGTATATGTATACATATATATCGAGATAAAATTAAATACAAACAATATTTTTATGCGCTGACGTCATGCCACTACATTTTTGGTTTATCGGTCCATAATAGGTCAAAGCTCCCATATAGAGTATATTTCTGAAAAACTGTTTTTACACATATACTGGGTGTAGGGTATTATATGGTCGGGCTTGAACAACTATACATTCTTACTTGTTTTTAATCTGATTTAGCCGCTGGACTTTTTAAGATCTGGTCACACTAAACACAAATAGTTCTTAAATTATTTATGTATATCTTCACTTCAACAACAAACATTAATAATAAAAATTAATAAAGAGCACGTCTATAAATTTAGTGTTTTATAAAAGTTTCTTGCATGTGATTTTTTTAATTGATTTATAAACTTTGTTTTATTTAAAACCTTTTCTTTTACTTTCCTTAATGAAATTATTAATTTAGCAGATATTTAATTACGCCTTCTTTGGGGCATTACTTGGTAGACCTTCCAATTTTCAATCTCAAGTAGGCCTTTTATATAAACATATACTAAATATCTCACTTGTTTGTTGTCTATCTACATGAATGCCCCTGCTATTTACTTTTACGTTGTAATAAATTCGTGTTTCTTCTTTAAAAACACTGCATACTACAATTTTTCAAACACAAACTCCAACCGAACGAACAACACAATAATGTATTTTGGCCACACTTATTATTAATCACTACACAAGACGTCTGAAAACTGATGATTAATAAAAGTAATTGTTAAAACTCAACCTCACAGCTAGCCACAAGATAGCCCTTTATTTCCCTTTTAAATTTTAATGACGCCATTCATGAGTGGCCACCACAATTGTGACGTCAAAAATACACACTCAACTCAACTTGAAAATCTGTATTTATTTCAATGACCAATATACGACATTTTAAGTTTTGTGGACTCAAAATGTAACTTGTTATTGTATATTGATTGTCTTAGCATGCAATCCTTTAAATTTGTCCACGAACTCATCCTTCAGAATGTTTTATGCTGTTGTTGTTGTAAATTTTTTTTTATATTTTTCGTTTGCATTGACGTTGTTAAAGTTAAATCACAGATTATATTATGGAACAACGAAATACTTAATAGTTTGGATGAATAT
Organism: Bellardia pandia; assembly: GCA_916048285.2. Lineage (NCBI taxonomy): Eukaryota > Metazoa > Arthropoda > Insecta > Diptera > Calliphoridae > Bellardia > Bellardia pandia. Next base: position 49,655,619 of record OU696529.1, read on the forward strand.
AAGGTAACTGTCGTGACATTTGTTCCTGTTTAATCGATCGCGTGCTGTGTGAAAGATTTTAATTTTACTCTCTTTATGAAAGAAGTCATGTTAAGTCTATTTGAAATGCAGTTTGGTAAGATATCGTTCTAATATAAAGGGTGATGCATTTAGACTTTTTTAATTTTATAGAATACTAGCTAAAACCCGGTGTGCTTCGCTACCCGTATTTTTTAAAATTAACTTTGTATGGGAGGTACCACGCCCACTTAAAATTTCCAAATAAAAAGTAGCCTATAGCTCCTTCCAGACATACAGAAATATACTGTGAAAATTTCAAGCAAATCGGTTCAGCCGTTTAGCCGTCTATAGACTTCAAACTAATAATAATAAACATAACGACACACATTCACTTTTATATATATAGAATATGTATACTTAAAATAGAACTCATGTTCTTGCGACAATCATATTATTTGTTTGACATTTACTTTTTAAAAATACTTACATTCAAATGTTGGCCGAATCTGTAGATGTTCCATTTGGAAGGTAAATTGTTAGTCGATTACTCTTTTCAGCATAGCTACTGATATCTCGCGAATTACAATAGTAATATGTATTAGCTAGCAAATCGTGAATTGTAGCATTTTGACCGAAATTTTTGACTACATATTAGTCAGAGGTATGATCTAGGCGGTCAGTTTACCGGTCCGCAAAGCGATATTAGTGAAGGTCAATGATGCAGCTGAATAACTTTGAATCGGTGTTGCTGAATAAAAACATCACAGTATGCCAACAGTCACGCATGATCTGTAAAAAAAAGACGTCTAAATGGATCATTATATATACTCGTAAGTCAATGGCAAAACGTTCCATAATTCTAAAGTGTCATAACAAAATACTGAGGGCTTATTCTGTATTGCGATGCGAAAATAAATACTACCCGAAAATACATAAAAGCAAACAGTTGCTACTCTCTATTGCGAAAAGTATTTTTTTAATCGCATTTGTAATGCGAAAAGCTGGCAAGTTGGAATTCTTAACTGCGAAAACAATGTCAAAAATAGCAACATTCATTAGATGGCAAAACAGCATTCGCAAAGCACTTATTGTTGTGGTGCATAATAGATTGTTTGCTTTTAATAATTAAATTTCATCCAGGGACACAAACAATAAGACCACCAAGACGCGTCAATTTTAAATAGGTATTTAACCTAAAATTTTTTATAAAGCTGAAAAATATAAAAATGTATATGTATACCTATAGTGCAACAGAATCCATTTTTGCGAATAACACAATTTTTCTTGTTTTTTTTTTTTTTTGTAAATTAAAGTACATATATGAGTATATTTTTAATAGTTAAAACCAGCAATTTTTTTAACTTGTAAAACTTGTCACAAACCAAATAAATTTGACGTTTATTTACATATTTACTTTGGAACAGTGTTGTCACATACTGAAATTAATTTCGATTGCGAATGCGAAAGTCTTATACTCTGTTTCCACGGTACATGCTTCGCTCTCTATTCATGCTTCACACCCCAATCATGTGCGAAACAACTTGCTTCACCATACAAAATTTTAAGAGCGAATCAAGTAGATTCATATTGAATCAACTTGCGAAGCACGAAAAATTGCACTCTTCTCTAATTTTTATCGCAAGTTTATCTGCACTAGCTGTAAAAATTTAATATTATTGTAAACAAAGCAAACTATTTTCTTGTTGCTGGAAGTAAAGAAAGTAAATACGTACGAATGTATGTTTTTTTCAAATAAGCTAACTATTTTCCACTCACATTAAAAAAAATTATTTTCCACAAATTGTAAATTCTGTTTATTTTTTATTCCGTTTGTTTATTAAAGACAACTGTCAAATCGAATCACGTTTATTAGTCATGTAAACAGCATGATTCATAAACATGATTCAGAAGGCGAAGCAGGTGATTCAAGTCGTCGTGGAAACATAGTATTACAGAATACCAAATACCTTTCGGATCGCAATTCATTTGCGTATCGCTATGACTTTCGCATCGCAATACAGAATAAGCCCCATGAATTACACCTAAAATAACAACATCATTACAGCTGTTTGAGTTTGGTTTTTCTTGGACTTTTTATTAAAAATTTAAAGGTATGAAATTGTTTACAATATTTTATTTCTATTCATAGGTTTTTAATATGTTTGTGTTTATGTGTATTTAATATAAATTTAACAACAATACACTCAATTAAATATTTTATATTATTTATTTTATTTAGAGAAATTTTAACATTGAAGTGAATTATTTATTGCAACTTTTAATATTTTGTTTTAAATAAACTATAATGAAGAAAAACTAAAAGCATATTTATTGCTAAAACTTACACAAATGAATGAATTTTGATTGTATTCGTGATTTGATTTAAAAGATAAGATTATTTAGTTATGTTAATACAATATATAGTTTGTTATTATTATTTATTAAGTTTTTGTTATGTTACTTATATTTTTATTAATATATTAGGTGTCATAAAAATCAGTTTCAAAATGCAATGTAGTTTCATCTAGACAAAAGCTTTTAAAACTAATTCAAACACATTGAAGACAGCAGGCAGCACGACTGCAGGTTGTTGTCCATGCTAATTTTTTCGTCGCTGTCCAATTAAACTAATTTCTATATTTGTTGGCGATAAAATAAAAAAAAGTGTTGACCATATAGCAAAATGTGTAAAGCAAATTAAATAAAATAAAATAAAAAGCAAAATACAAAATTAAAATGTTATGATCATTTATGCATCAAGAGTTGTTAAATGTATCAATAATCAGGTATATTCGAGAATACGAGCTTCATTTCTTCGTCGTCGTAAGTTCACTTTTGACATTTCGTATTCGACATATTCTAAAATACGAGTGAAGATTATCGTTTGCAGTTATCGATTTTTTGTAATCTCTTATGGAAAACATAAACATTCAATACAGAAACATTGAATATAAACATTAAAATACACAGAAAAATTTAAAAACAAAAATATAATTTAAAAATAAAAATTGAGATGTATTCGATTGCATTTTTAATTAATGCACAACCTGAATATCTTAGAGGAGTAATTAAAAATTTAAGAAATAACACGCGGGATATATTTAAAATGAATGATGCCAGTTATGTATGCTTATTACAAATTTAAAATCACCTCTTCTAATACCAAAAGAAGTTTTAGGAAAAAATTTAGAATCAACAAAGAGGCATTTAAATATATTTTATCTGAATTGGAAGACAATATCAAACAGCAACCACGGCTTGGAAATTACCAACATGGAGTTGGCAAGGACTGTCATCTTAATATTTCCCATTCAACTTTTTCAAAACTTCTGTCTGAAGTATTAGTATAATGGATGAGTCTCAAAATGGATGAAGAAGAAGAAGCCCGAATGTACTTCTTTCGAAATCATGGCTATTGATGACCATGGCTCTGAACTGTTGCGGTGATGTTTGTTTTTTAGAATTGGACAAAGAAACAGAATTAACTTTCATTGTATGTTTCTTATACATGTACATATACTGACATTAGGGGCCAATCGCAAAATTTATAGCATTTTCTGATAGGAGGATTACTTTTGCGCCACCTTGTATTTACTTACATTTGAAGCATACGCTTGTTATTTATTTTTCAGTTATGTAGGTACATATTTTATTTTTACGCGCTAAATCAAGCGTCGAACAAAATTATGTAGATGTGTGGTGAACAAGTATTTTAGAATGCATACAAAACGAACAAAAACATATGCATTCTGTTTGCACATCTTTTGCTTTCTGGTACTCACATCGCTAACGTATTTTAGAATAACAAAAAGAGAATTAAACGCGTATTTGTGGTGAAAGTGACTTCCCGAATAGACCTGAATATTATATTATATTATATTAATAATATTATATTTTATATTAATAAAAATGACTAAAGTTTATTAGCATGTCTGGAATCATGTACATCTGTCTTTCATGTTTTATAAATAAAACTCTACTTTAAAAAATGAAAGCCTCAAGTGGCACCACTGGAATATAAACCGATTACTACAACACCTGTTTATATTTTCATTGTTTTGTTTGATTAAATTTTATATTTTATTGTTTAAGATTTATTATTTTTAATGTTTTTATTTACTTTTTTGTTGTATTTTAGTAATAGCTTCTACAAAATCAACAAAATTCTCTTCAGACATTATGTTATTTACAAAATTCGAAGAACAAATTTATTTTTTTATTAAAACATCAGATTTCTTGATTAGCTGCTGTCGTTTTCAAAATAACTAAACAACGGCATTTGCACTCGTGTAGCCTGATGTCTCGAATGTGTTTAATGCTTTACAAGCCGTATAGATTTTATGAAATTGCTATTGGTATACCTTACTTAAGTTTTTTTACTAGTAAATTGATCGAATATAAAATTAAAACACAACTGCCCTCCCTTGATTTTTCTATAATTTGCTTGAGATGTTTCTTTTCTGTTTGAAAATTTCAATGAATGTTTTGATTTTCACCTACTTACATAAAGTGGTGGACATAAGATTAGAACATACAGCTGTTTTGAAAAGTATTTTTCTTTAATATGATTTATAATTAAAACTGTAATTTGTGTCCATTGGTGTGATCAGTATGTCCTGTTATTTATTATTGCATTATTTCCTAATACTTTTTTTTATTTGTGGTTAATTGTAATTAATAGGCTGGACAATACTTTAGAACGTAAAACTAAATTTATATATTTTGTTAGTTTGTCGCTGTAAGTTTTTAGGAATTAATAAGTTCTGAAAATATTTTATAAAACATAAAATTAAGAGTCATGAAACATTATTTAGACATGGTTAAAACAAAGTGGTGCGCAAAGGAACAGCGTAAGGTTATTCACCTGATGAACTCTAGAAGAGAATCATTGGCGAGATTGCAAGTATTGTAATTTTCTTAATCAAGATGTTCTATAATGCATTAGTACATATTCGTACCTATTGGTCTTATAAAAATGTTACACAGACTCCAAGACGCAGAAAAATAACCAGCATAGATGACTCTTTAATTTACAAAACTTCAGTGCAAGCCTCATTTAAGAGGTCCAACGCAATTAAAATAGATCGTTCAACAATATTTGGTACTGACATCTCATCTAGAACTAAAAGCAAAAGACTCAATGCAAAATACTTGCATGGTTGCATTGTTCAGCATAAGTCACATGTTTCAAACAAGAACTTACAGTTATGTAGCAGCTGTTATTAAAAACAAAGAATATCATACTAAATATTAGAATTTAATGGAAATTTTGTGTTTTGTTTATCTTATGACAATAAAATTTTTATTTAATTCTAAATTACTGTCTAGGGTTTTTTGGGTAGTTTTATTCGGGAGAGAAAACCACCGAAACGCAACAAATTTATAATACTTATAAAACAAAAGTAAAAGTGGCGTGATCCTAGGCTGACATGTACGAGTAACACGTTTGAAAAATAAAAGGTTTTAAAAAATAACGGACAGAAAATATTTGCTTTAATTGACAACAGATATCAAGTGTGCTGACCTTGTGTCCACCACTGTATAAAATGTTTTTTATACACACATTCCATTTGTAATACATACATCGAAATATTATTCATAGAGCCACAAATTTACATACATATGTATATTAAAAGCCCTTATAAAATTCTAAGACGAAGGCGCGATAGAGAAGAAGAAGGAAAGACTTTGGAGAATGAAAATTGCCCAAAATAGTATTAGTGGTTTAGAAATGTTTGATATTGAAAAGGGTCCAACCAAATATTTTAGAACAAAATGTCTTGAAAAAGATTTTGTGTACAATTTACCGGAAATTATCTACTTAAATGAATTGTCACTGTAGACAATAAGTGATAAATCATTAATTTAAATTTTTATTATAAATTTTGGTAGTAAATTTTATATTTTTTAATTAAGAAATTTTATAGAGCTTATTAAGTATAATAAGTTTATCTATGAACACCATTTTACTTGGTAACGTTTTAGCAGTATTTTTTTCAGAAATGCCTGTTGTTGTAGAAATATCATTAACTCTCTGCAAACTAAATTAGTTTCAATATTATTATTTAATAGTTAGCGACCAATTTCGTTAGATTAAGATAATAACATCAGGAGTTAAATTGTGCTTAACTAAAAGCTAAGGAATGTTTTAAGGGCTGCACTATTTCAGCTTGATATTGTAAATTATTTACTTATTTATTTTACACCTTTTTTTTATTTCTGTGACTTTAGATTTAAAAGCAATACAATTAGCTGAAATGTGTTATTTTTATTTGGCCGAGAAAGCAATAATATAGCTCCTATTTATATCAGAGTATGTATATTCCCTATTATTTGAAGATGATTGATTTTTTGAGACATTCTTTATAATTTTATATAACTTTCAATGTTAAATCTTGGTTGTCCCTTTCATTTTATTTTATTTCATTTTTCGTTATATAAGGTAGTTAATGTTAAACATTTAGCTATCTTAAAAATGTTGGTATCCAAATAAAATTCCATGCAAATAAATTTCACATATACAGATATCACAGCACCTAATTTTATAACGGCCGGTACATTATTAGTAAAAGCTCTCATAAAAGATACCTTTCAAAAATCGAGATAAAATTTAGCACAAAAAATATTTATTAGTGAATGATCGGTCCAAATTATGTCATAGTTACCATATAGCGCTGGTTTCTGAAAAACAGCTTTTACACATATACTCAGTGTAGCGTATTATACGGTCGGACTTGACCGACTATACTTTCTCAAAATTTAACTACTTGTGAATTGGGATTTATTTTGAAAATCATAACATTCATTATTTTAATATACGGGGGTTGCACCTAAATTTCAATACTTAATACTATTGTACTTTACAACAAACTTTTGTATTAGTGAATATTTTGCATAAACAATTATTTGCACAAATTAGTTCTAAAAATGAATGTGAAATATTAAATCTAAACGACAAATTTATATGTATGTATATATATACATATATATTTTTTTTTTCTAAATATACCTAAAATAACACGTATTTTCATTAAAAGCCAAATATATTTATATACATATATGCATGTATGTAGGTACACGAGTACATATATGTATAAATGTAAAGCTAATGATTGCTAAAAGTGTATGTTAGTTAAGTTACACTAATTATTAAAATTTACAAGCTAATAGAAAAATGTTTATTTAAATATGTGTGTGTGTATGTATGTACGCATTTATTATTTTTTTGCTAAAACTATTTTATTTTTATGTATTCATGATTGATAATTGACAAAAATTTCTAAACTATTTTCATATAATTTCATTTTGTTTTTAATGGGAATAGAAAAAAAACTGTGCTTTTACACTACACTGCACTACACTACATACAAATGAAATACATATATAAGGGGAAAATAAAACAAAATATATCAGCAGCTATTTGTTTTAGAAATAACTCTTTAAGCTGACATAAATAGCAAATGGCATCACGACTGTCAAAAGTGGTATAACAAGGTTTGCCGCTGAAATTAAAAAGTTTTAATAAATGAATGGCTTTATTATTGTGTTTATTTGTACTTACCACCGCTACATATGTCATGTACTAAATCTTCGAAATAACCGTTTTCATTATCGCATAAACAAATTTTAGTTTTTGTTGACATAAACTTGGCAACACCAATAGTACGATTCGAATTTTCATATTGACATACCAGACCATCTTCGCAGTCATTGCTACTGACGCATTTGTGACGCAGACCTGCAAGGATTTGAAATATATAAATTAAAACAGGAAGTGAGTAGAGGGAAATAATAATAAAGTTATTATTGTTAAATTAACATACTATAGGTATTAATTTAATTAAGCAATAAAATAGCTTTTTTTTATTACCTTCTCTTCATTGTGAAAGTAAGGGCTAAGGAAATTATCATTCTATTAGCCCATTTTAAAATTTAATTGTTTTATATAAATATAACACCAAATATACATATGTATATAAGTTAATGATTGCGATGATTGCGAAAATACGGTAATTAAATTTTGAATACTGTTACTAATGATACTCGTTGATGAAACGTATAAAAAAGGATATTTGTTTCCTTTTTAGCCTCAAAATACTGTCAGGTCTAGACCCCCCTGGGTAGTGTTAAGGTTAAGGTTAATATTGTAATAAAAAAATATAAACGCTATATTTGTTAATGCAAAATACTAATCGTGCTTAAGGAATTTTGTTGTACTATTCATTAAACATGAAATCATAAAATGAAATATTGCAAGGACCTTTTGTAAATACATACTCCTATGCAAGTACAGGCCATTGACAAGGTGTTTGGTTATAATTAATGCACATACATACATACATATTACAAATAAAATATACGTATACGTAATAATACTTAAAAACACTTTTCAACAAATCAACAAACGCATTTAAAAAATTAACAAGCTATAAACAATAAACAATTTCTTTCATAAATGTTGTATGTGTATACGAACATTTTCTCATAAGAAAATATTATTACGTATACGCATTGATATTTCATATACATATTATTTAACTAACACGGGGATAAAATGGGAATTACGATTTCTTTTGATATTAATTGTATTTTTTAAACACACAAACATATACTAGAAATCTAATTCTTTACCAGCACTTTAATTAATTCAATTTGAGTTTAATTTACAAAAACCATAATTCCATATTAATTTTATGTACTTAATTAATGAGCGCATTCATTTCAAAAATAGTTTTCAATAAATTTACTATTTATGTATATAAAAATATAAGACTTTTATTATAAAATTACATACTTATATAAACTTAAATCCAATCATACTACAAAATTGCGTTACTTTCTTTGGAAAGGGGATAGATTGAAGAAGTAAAGGTGGTGAAAGTAGAAAAAATCTTTATATCACAACTCTGCAATTGCGCATTATGTTTGTTTTAGTGCAGTATTGCAGCGCCTCTGGTGGTGAGTAGGCGCATTATATTTAAAGCTTGATTTTATAGCCTTTATTTAATTATTTTACTTCGGTGACGTTTTTCAAAACTTTTGTTTTTTTATATATTCGTTCGAGTGCTGAGTAATGAAAATCACAATATTTAGCATTATTGTGGGTACGAACCGAGTTTTTAAAATTCTTGACTAGAATTTGACGTGGTAGTAAAAAATGATAAGGGAAAGAAAAGTGACCCTCACAGAGCCATGAACACCGGTATACAAAATGTTATGACCGGACTAAAAGTAGCGACACAGTAAACAAAGTACTAAAAGGGCGGTATTAGTAGGCTAGGCAAAAAATAAATAAAAAAAATGATTTATGGAATTGTTTTTACTTTATCTTTATTCCTAGGTGGTGACTGTCACAACAAACGATGACAAACGATACCAGGTGACCTTGTGCATAAATCGCAAACAGAGAGAAAGCTAAAATGTTATTCGCGGAAACCAGGAACTTCAAAAGTGGTATTTTGACTAGGAAAACAAAGATGACCGCGACTGGGAGGCATTCTTCTATAAAGTTTGTTTTCAAAGTGGTTTTTATAAGGGATTTATGGACATTTAAGTGATTTTCGGAACTGGACTTTATATGGGGGCTACGGTCAAATATGGACCGATTATCATCATATTGAGATGTATGATTTTTCAAATTTAAACTTGATAGTGATTTTTATAAAGGATTTATGAACATTTAAGTGATTTTCGGATCTGAACGTTCATGAAATCTGGTACGACGATTTGAATATTTTGATTACGCTTGTCGAATTTCAACTTGATAGTAATTTTTACAAAAGATTTATGTTCATTTAAGTGAATTTCGGAAGTGGTCTTTAATGGAACCGAGCCAAACAAAATATTGTTTTGAGATTCCACTTTGCATGAAACTTATTATTTATTTATTTATGAATTTGCTTATCCTACACAACAAGATATAAATCTTATAATTACAGTGAAGAAATTATATTTGTTTAAAACTTATTATTGCGGAATTTTGTTTTGTTTAGATACATTTATGTCCCATAAAGCCATATTCCGGGAAGACATTTGTAGGGGGGCTATGATAAATCATGGGCCAATTCCTACCATTTCCAACCCAAGTGAACAAAATTTCATGATATTATATGCATTATATTTGAAGAAAAATCAGCAAAAAATATCTGAAAAATAACGAGGTATTCTGAAATTTTGGTCTATAAAATGACCACGACTTGGAAGTATTTTTCAATATTTTTATTTATTTTCAAACTCAACATGTCCTTGGAAAATCATGGAAAGCATGATTTATCCAATAGCAGGGAAATTGCGTACCATATGAAATATATGTAATTATTTTTTTAAAAATGGATCCTTTACGATAACCCAAAGCTTAAGAGATCGTATTTGATAACCAGCCGAGTAGACACCAAAGCCAAAGGTAATTCTCTGTATTTCGTTGGATCATAAGGGGTCTGATACATTTAAAGCGAGCATTGCCGAAAAATATCCACAATATGCACCAGACATGAAGGCATAATATTTCATCATGACAACGCTCGGTCGCATGTTATAATAATTGTTAAAACTATTTAGAAAGAAGTGGTTGGTGACACATATGAAATAAATTTTTTTACAAAAGCTACCTATTTTTTCCTATTAAAGGGACGGGTATATAATATGCCGCACAGCCTAATTGTTTTTTGTGGAAGTATATTTTTAGTTACTTATTATTCTAAAAAGTGACTTGCAATTACTGCCTAATACCTAATGGAATTCACATTTATTTTTAACTTTATCAAAGTAATGGTTTTCTAACTCCATATTTGTAAGCGCTTTTTGCATTGACACACTGATTTCATAAATAAATAGCAATGAATATTTAATGCATAAAGACATACATAGGTACATTAAATAATTCTATGCATATTTGCTTATTAGAGCACGGTGTAAACTAAAATTAGAACAGTTTTAAACTTCAACCTCATTTGACAAAACTGTATTCTGGTATTTTTATTTTATATACTACATATTATATTTGCAAAAATAAACAAACGCCTTGACAACATGTTGCATTGTTTAATTATCATTTACAACATTTAATGCCTTTTTAGTACACTTAACAAAATCATCATAAAATTCTCTATTACCTCAATAATGATGGGATTTTCTATTAATTTGTAATGCATGTCATTGAAGAGTTTATATGAATAAAAACAACTACACTTTAATCGATTACTCTACACAATTTTCAAAATCAACAAATGTCAAAGATACATATTTATATATATAATATATATATAAATATATAAATAATTATAAATACATATGTGTAAAAATCAACAAATGTCAAAGATATACCGTATTTATATTGCAAGAAATAAATACAAATAGAACATAAAATTATGACCTGGGGCCAAATTACCGCATTCGATATCGTGTAAAATTGATCGTAATTTTCTTATTTGAGATTATGGCATTCGATATCGAGCAAGAAATTCGATACGATCACGAATGCGGTAATTTGGCCCCTGTTTTAGCCCACAACAAAGGCAGCTTTCGGATTTGATTAAAAAAAATCACATACAAAAATATGAAATGAAAATATAAGAAATATATGAAATATTTATTTGAGTCGATAGAATGATCTATATAATTTAATGTTTAAAGATGCTTTCATGTTATACTATGTTTCCACGACGTCTTGAAACACCTGCTTCGCTCTCTGAATCATGTTTATGAATCTTGCTGTTTACATGACCAAAAAACTTGATTCGATTTGACAGTTGTTTTTAATAAACAAACAGAATAAAAAAACAGAATTTATAATTTGTGGAAAATAATTTTTTTAATGGACAAACAAAAGTGAGAGGAAATTAGTTAGCTTATTTGAAAAAAAAAAACACATTCGTACGTATTTACTTTCTTTACTTCCAGCAACAAGAAAATAGTTTGCTTTGTTTACAATAATATTAAATTTTTACAGCTAGTGCAGATAAACTTGCGATAAAAATTAGAGAAGAGTGCAATTTTTCGTGCTTCGCAAGTTGATTCAATATGAATCTACTTGATTCGCTCTTAAAATTTTGTATGGTGAAGCAAGTTGTTTCGCACATGATTAGGGTGTGAAGCATGAATAGAGAGCAAAGCATGTGCCGTGGAAACATAGTATTACTGTTGAATGCGGCTACGACTCAAAGGTTTCATAGGCTGGGTCCAATTTTCGCAAACTTTCTCCAACATATCTGTCGGTATCCCACTAATAAATTATTCATCTTATTCACTTCTTATAAGCCTTAACATAGCCCCACAAAAAATAATCTAAAGGCGTTAAATCGCATGATCTAGGCGGCCGGTCAATTTGGCCTCTCAGTTGGGTTATTGTTTCGCGTGATGTGTTATATATGGTATCTGTCGTCTTGTTTAAGCCACATGTCTGTCAAGTCCAGCTCTTTCATTTAGGGTAAACAAAATTTACAGTAACGTTCCTGCCTTTGTCGTCTTTTTACAATGCAATAATGCCACTGCCTCATAATCCATACAAAACTGTGCATTTTTCGGGATGCATTAATAGTTCTTGCAATTCTTTTGGCTGATCTTCACACCAAACACGACAATTTTACTTGTTTACGTATCCATTCAACCAGAAATGAGCTTCGTCACTGAACACAAATTTCCGATAAAAAAAAGTGAATTTTCATGCAACTTTGCCAGCGCCCATTCACCAAAAGTTAGCCGTTGTGGTAGGTCATGTAGCTTAAATTCTTGCACTAGCTGTATTTTAAAAGGCTTTAGACCCAAATTCTTCCGCAAATTTTTCCAATTGCTGCGATCAACAGTGTTGTTACGGATAAAGTTGCGATATTTTCCTCTGTACCCACTCTAATTTAATCACAAGATCAACTGATCAAAAGTTAAAAAAGTTCACGATGCACTTTGTTAACCGATCATGAATATTGATAATAAAATTCAGTAATCTGCAAAAGAGGTTCGTTTGTAAGTTGATGCATGGTTAAATTATAGACCACATTGAACATGTTTAACAGTAAAATGGTACATGAAAACAGCTAAGCTGCCACAAGAAAGTTGCTAAAAAAAAAACATCCTTTAGAAAACAAACAAACAGAGGACTTATGTGCGTTCCACTATCGTGTTCGAATCTGACACGGATTTTCTTGTAAGTTCGTGTAAGCCCAATTGTTCTTGCTAATTTCTCACCGTGCGTCATTATCACTTCCCTTTAAGATTTTTTAGCATCTACATATATAAATACATACATACATACATATATGTACTCGTTTGTAAGGTCTTCTAAAATGTTTTTATTATTTATTTATAATGTATACGAAAGGGCCATAAATGCAACTGCATAAAAGTTATGTTATATTTAAGTATTTAAATAATGAAACTACTGCACTGATGCTACTGCACATAATTAGTGCATTTCTGAAGAACATAATAAACAAAATCATTGTAATTTCACAACTTTACGTAGTTTAACAGCTGAACTAGATTTCTATTATATAGTATGTAGTACATACGAGTACATTATGCCTTAAGCAAATACAAAATTGTATATTTTGTTTTATTAAACAACGATTCTGCGTATTGTGGACTTACCCTTTAATACATCTGCACATAGGCCATTATTTGGTGGTGAATCATCACCGCACAAACATCGCAGCTTAAAATCATCCGCATCTTTTACACAACTTGCTCTTTCTATCGCTGCACAGTCGTCATGTGTGTTGCATTCACGTCCTTTGACTGTAAATAAAATAATTTTAAAAATTTAACTAATATAGGTATACAATTGTTTAGATACAATTTGAAAAATAATTTAAAAACTTTTGTTTATACTTTGATAACTAATGATTTTCAATAAATATTTTATTTAAAAAAACAGACACAAATATATTTAAATATAATTTATGGAGCTTAAGGTCAGATTTACAAAGTTTTTAAAATTGTATTTTATTTCCAGTTTTCAAATAAGTTGCGTTACAAAGTAGTAGATTAAAATACTAATTTAATGACTATTTATATGTTCCCTCCGTTAGGTAAGTCATCCGAAGTACAAGGTCAACGGGACCTATTTTTATTTATTTGTATGGAATTTTATATGAAAACGCCATTTTTTTTTTGTTTTGCTTTATTAATTTTTACTAATTACTGTATTTAATTTTCAATTAATTAAAATAATTAAAATTCTTATAAATATCGTTACTGAAATGAAATTCAACTAAAATAAACCCAAAATAAATAGAAATTACGGTACAATATTTTATAAAGTTCGTTCCATTATAGGTGTTTTGGCGGTGGGTATATAAGATTCGGTACAGCCGAATATATAATATTATTTATATTATTATAATTAAACTTTTCTTTAAATAGAATATTGTTATTAAATAATTGCAAATCATTATCAAGCAGTAGCTGGATAGTGGTTAAAGTATTAAGAATTTAAGCAAAAAAAAAGTATGCTCTAAATAAATTGATAGCATAATTAGAAATTACATATGTATGATTCAAAATATTTAAGTATTTGATGTGGTTTAACGCATGGGTTAATTTTATTTAAATATTCTATTAATACGTTGCTGACCTCATTAAAAGTTATCATTTAAAACAATCGATCGCGTTATTTAAAAACATTTCATGCAGTATTAATTAAAATAGTATAATAATTAAAAAGATTCAAATTGAACAATTCTTTCTATTTACATACATACAATGCAATTAAATAATGAATTAAAACTGCAATTCTTGAATATAAAAAATCTTTGTTTGTATTTTGTGATATTGCACAGTGGGACATTATTTAGTCATTACTTTTTAAATTAATTTGCATCAAGTAGTTGAAATAACCTATTTGCTATCATAGGCTATTTATTAATAAAGTGTTTGAGTTGTGTTAGATAGATATGGTTCTAAACCCAAATATTAATAATTATTAAAACAATTAAAAAAAGGGATTGCTTGTCATGTTATTTATTTATAGGTATATAACAGTAGTATTGTTAATCAACTTGAAAAACTAAGTGCTAAAATGTTCTACAGAAGAACAAATAAGTTCTAAATTTTTTCAATGTAACAATACAATTTTTATTTCAAATGTTACATATATAAATTATAGTTTTTTCTAATTTTGTTCATAACAATTGTTGACTTGTTTTAAGAGATTACATTACATATATTAATTCAAAAATTTCCGTATTCATTTACTTACCACACCGAAAGAAATTTAGTTGAAATATTAGTAAAAGTTATTTTTTATTTCTCCAAAAGTATTTTTTGGAGTAAAATAGTAAAAAAATTTTCGAGAAAAAAAATTTTTTTCAAGCAAATTATGCTAAAAAGCATTTAGAATAATTTTTAAAAATTTCAATGCATTTTCGAGAAACAAAATGCTAAATCTAGCACTGAAAGTGCTAAAATGGCAACACTGTTGTTAATAATTTGTAAATGCCTTAAAAAATGTATAAGGAGTATAACGATTTATTAATTAAAGGTTATAAGTGACAAAATTGTAAGTAAATAAACACAACCTGTCGAAATTGAATATCCTATATAGGTATTTATGTTTGTAAGTTTTGTCAAATTACTCCTAGATTATTTGATGCCCACCACACTAGAGTAGTTGTGTTCTTTTCTTCGCATATTAATAATGACAATGTTTACATTGTAATCGAATACAAATCAAAGGAACACCAAAATAATGTTTGTTAACTAGTCAATAAACGTAGATATATGTACTTACATATAATTTGAATCAAATTAATCACACAAAATATTTATTTAATCAATTTATTTTAATAATATGTATTATTAATAAAACAATCAGGGAGCACTTTGGATTTGTATGTTTTTTTTAACTAAGTCTTTACTTTTTATCTACTAGTAATGGGGATGGATATAATTGAACTGAAAATACAAACTAAAATGATTTGAATTATCGACAGCCAAATGATATCACGTCTATTCTGAAACTCATTAGCATTAATAAATAATAAATATTTTCAATAAATATTTAAATTAATATTTCAATTCTAATTAACAAGCACAAACTGCGAAGATTTTTGGCTTATCTGCAGAAAACAGAGTCTTTGGTGGGAATCGAACCCGCAACTAGGCACACTATCGCCTAGTATATCGGGGTACCCAACCAGTCAATCAATCTGTTAAGAAAAAATTGGATTCAACCGGGATTTGAACCCGGGACCTCTCGCACCCAAAGCGATAATCATACCCCTAGACCATTGAGCCTCTTGGCAGATGCTGCCTCTTAAACACTTTTTATTTTTTTGTTTACACAATTTCATGAATTAATACCAATATTTGTTTTATCTTCTACTGAATATTTATTAATCCAAATGTTTGTCATTTAAAAACAATAGTCTGCTATCTTAAATATGGCATCTTGGTATATGTTGCCAATTAGAGAAAATATTTTCTGTTGTTCGTTATTTTTAAAATTTTTATTTTCGTGTTACATTTCACCCTAAGATTACTCTACTCCACTTTTTTGTTTTATTAATTTGTTGCATTTCAGTGATTTCATTCCAGAATACCACAAAAAAACTCTAGACAGTAATTTATCACTAAATAAAAATGTAATTCCTATAAAAGTAACAAAAACTAAAAACTTGATTAAAAAAATAAATCGTAATATTTAGTAGGATGCCCGTTGTTTTTAATAACAGCTGCACACCTCCAGGGTTCTCTCTCCACCAAAGCCATACAGCGCTCTTTTGTAATTACGTATATACCAAGTATTTTGGATTTCATTTCACAAATCGGTTAATTTCGTGGCTCTTACTGTCATTATAGTATGTTGTTCCACATCATATTATAGGTCCTCAATTGGATTGAGGTCCGGAGTTTGGGCTGGCCATTTCAACACATCAATTTTATTCTGCTCCGATCAACTGTTCACAGTTCGTGAGGTGTGTTTTGGATCTTTGTTGTACATAAAACGCCAACTAAAGGCATATTGCCCTTAGCATATGGAATCATTGTATTTAAAAGTATACTTTAATCCATAATTGCAACGATCTTATCTATAGGACCAACACCATCCTCAGAAAACGCTGCCATCACCATCATATTCGCACCACAGTGCTTAATGTTTTTAGAAGTAAACTTTGGGTTATTCTTATTATGAATTTACAGTCTTCTTAACTGAATTTATTAATGTTTGTTTGCAGGTATACTTATATTTTTTTGGAATAAGTTGTCTTTTTATCGCACAACTTATTCTGCTTTATATAATATTTTTTTCTCTTTTAACAGCTTGCTAATTGTAATTTCAATTGCGCCTTACGACATCTGCTCGAAATGTTCTTCATAATTTAGTGGATCTCTTTAAAATTTTCCTAAGTACCACATGATTACTTTCCTCCTTTTTTCACACGTTTTACCCGACTAAATATGCATATGGGTCAATTTCAAAAATAACGTACACAACGAGTTTTTTTTTGCTTATTTTTAAAGTTTTTTCAATTCGCCTGTAAGAGTGGCCAATTTATGTAGAAATTGACGAAGTATCCGGTGGTACTTTTAGGCTCTCAAAAAAATCAATATTTTTGGATTTTTTTTAGGTTTTCTACGATTGCTATCTTGAGCGTCATACACCAAATATGTATAAAAAATCGCTAAAAATGCAAATATATTTGAAATTCAAACTTACTACGATGTTCTTTTCTTTCTCAAGAATAACTTTTGCGAAAATCACCTTTTCGATTATAAACATAAAATCACGATTCACCTTGTTTTTTATTTTTTTTTTAAAGTGACTAGTTATTTTAAAATTTTAAGATGAAAATATGTAAATTTGTTTAAAAAAAAAGACTTGAACTTAACAATGTATTTAAAAAAATTCAATTATAAGCGTTTTAAGGGGAAAAAACTAAGTATGACGCTCAAGATATTTTTTGACGATCAAGAGATTTTTTTGCACGTAAACAAGAAATAATGCCAAATTTAAAGTTTAACGAAAAAATTTTATTCTTTTACAAAAAGTAAATAAAAAAAAACAAAAATTCTTCAAAAAACAAAAATTTTCATACAAAACTAAACATGTACATATTCTTTGATGTATTTAACAAAAATGGAAAAAAGAAAGTAATTCTTGAAGAAACTTATACACATATGTAAATATTTGACACAAAACAATAACTTAACTTAATTTAATTTATAAATTTTCATTCGACTTCTTATTCTGAATCTGCATAAACTTCATGAAATGACAAGCGGCTTTGGTTTTTTTTTCATTCTCATTAATTTTTACCAATTTCGAATTAAGTTTGTGGCAAAAACAGAATCAGTCAGTAACAATAAAAATTAAACTCAAATATACCACGATTATACCTTTCTTTCTTTTATATTTGTCATTACGCGCTTTATCGACCTTTATTTTCTCTCGATATCTCCGTGCTCCTTCAGCCGCCGTTAATTTTGTTGTTTTACTCTTAAACATTAAAAAATAAAATCAAAATTAAGCATTTTAAGCTATGAAGCAATATACTTCAAAAATGATGCTCATGAAATATTTGCCTATTTTGGTTTTTTTTCGTAGGCAATTTATTTCTCAAATTCACAAATTATAAAAAAATGAGTTGAAACCATGTAAACAATGATTGTCAACTTAAATTTTTTACATTTAATATATTCACTTTTAAAAAAATTAGCTTGACGCTCATGAAATTTTATGGTGCCCTTACCATGGTGCTCACAAAAACTACGCAAATGCACACTTTTTTTAATAGATTTTTTTTCGCTTTACCACTTTTGTAATAATTAAAGTTTGTACTTTCCTTACGTTATTTACTTTATTTAAACTTGAAATTGAAAACTAGTAATATTACTTGAATTATAAAAAATTGACGCTCAATGCAAATTGTGGGGACAACCTTTCTTTGCAACGCTTAATTCGCACTAATTAAATTTTGACAACTATAACAAATCAAAACACAAGAAAGAAACACAATAATTCGAAAACTGTTATTAACCGTTGCATATTTATTTTTTTCTCGATTTTATTTTATTTTGTTCACTAAAAATACTAATGGGGGACACATGCTTTTGTATGGAAGCAGTCAGAAGGAGAAACAAAATACCATTCTAAATAAATGAACCATATTAAAATAATAAAAACATTTGTTTTAAAAGGGTACACTTACGATAGCGGACGAGACATAATTTCAAAAACAAAATAATTTGTTTGGTATGGTATATGCAGTCATGGTCTATAGTTAAAATCAATTAATTTTGATTGGAATTAAAATTTTTATCCACTTGGTTAAAAAGATATTGATAACTAACAATGATTTTGGTATCACAATGCGACATGAAAAATTTACCATTAATCGAGTTCAGTTCAATCTCTTATATTAGTGTTGTACTTTTCATTTAAACTTTCTGTGGATATTTTTGTTTACTTGTATGTTGCGATTATCTGCAAAATAATGGATAGGGATGGAAGTTTGACAAAGAAGGTCATTTAGAAAGATAAGAAATAAAGTAGGAGAAAATCGGAGCCTTGCCTGATTTAATCTTAAACTGAGCTGAACTTATCGTCTGATGAGATCCCATCTATAAAAACTCGTATAGTGTGATTTCTGAGAAAGCTCTATAGAAATCAATAAAATAAAAGTGCACCATATCAGACCCTATCGAATGCCTCTACACAGAAAAAAAATCATTTGTATTTTTCAATTAAACCTTTAATTGATTTTAAAATAATTTGCAATTAAAATTTTAATTGATTCAATTACTTTTTCTGATTTTTCTTATATTTTCAATTAAATCTGAAATTTTGTTTAATTGATACTATCATTTTGTTTACAAGTCCGATTTCAATTAAACTTGTAATTGATTCCACAAATATTTATTTGAAACTCATTTTTATTTTTTTCTGTATAGAGCCAACATTTTACTTTCGCCAAAACAATGAATGGAACGGCATAATTTTTCCAATAAGAAGGCGAATAAGTCTCCCATAGAGAATCCTCTACAAAATCCGTACTGGTGCCGGCAAAACCAATTGTTAGATTCCAGATATTCGACAAGATGTTAATTAACCATAATTTTAATAACTTTATAAAGTTCAGAGCAAATTGCTATTGGGCAATAATTTTCAGGGTTGGTAGCCTATCCCTGTTTAAGGATCGGCGATAGTATCCCTTTAAAACATAGGAAATTCACTGGCATGGTATAAAGTGCCGAAAATGTTAGCTAATGGACGAGGTAACGTCGAAGAACTTTGCGCCATATAAATTCTGCATCACGAATATTTGCCTTGATAACTTTATTAATGGTAAGACTTTGTTTATTTTTCTAACGGCACAAGAAAACATTTTTTGTTGGATTTTTTAAAACCATTATAATTTTATTTAATTTTTTTTTACTTAATTTGAAAATTTTTTTTTTAATATTTTCAATTGCAAATAGAGCTGAGAAAAACATTTTGATACCATTCCACATTCACTACTTTTGACCCACTGTTTATATATAGCCTTTAAATAAATAATGATCAGACAATTTATGTATTATTTTTATAAACTAACAATGACAAACAAAACAAGAATTAGCGAAAATTATTGCACACTCTTTTCACACTTTCTAATGTGCAAGAATTTAACACATTCAATTATTATTAACCACTTTTATTTTTTATATTTTAAAACATTTAGCCAGTCATGGCTGTTCACAAAACGCCTAATTTTTTGGTTTTAAAAAAATAAAAGAAACAAAAAGAAAACATCAATAATGTTGAAGGTAAAAAAGAAAGAAAATAATAAAGTTCATTCTACGGCATACGCACTGGAAGTAAGACTTTGACTTACCAATCGGACCGGGTGTGGGTTGTGGATTATTGCTGGATTTGCCAAATGTGGTTAAAGCTGTTGAACTGACCCCAAATAAAATAATGAAAACGCCAAATAACATGGTCAAACTGCCACATTGCGTAAAACGTTTAAGGGGTTGCATTTTGAATGGTTTATTATTTCAGAGACACTTTTATTAGTTATTAGTTTTTTATATGTATAATTAACACTTTTAATAATGTTTTTCTTGCTTTTAGAATTGAATTATTTAAATACTTTTAATTTTTTATATTGAAAAAAACTCTTACATATTCAAACTTTAGTGTTTACTTTTCTACTTTTTTAAATAATTTTATAACTTAATATGATTTTTTGTGTATGAGTAGGCTTTTAGTTCTTTATTGTATTTTGTTTTTTTTTTTTGTTGTATTAAAAGGCTAAAAGAAAAATTAACTACAACGACCTTCTTGCTTGAACGCTCTAATAGTAAGTGAATTATATTCAAATCATTTCAAAGCTTAAGTTTAGTTTTTCTTTACATTTTATTTGCTGCGCGAGTACCTTCAACTGTTTTATATTTTTAATGATGGGTCCTCTTAGAAGAGGCCTTAGTCAAATACAATAATAACAAAAACGAAGTCTTTGTATTTAGTGCCTAAAAGTATGCAAAATATAAATACTAGTATAATTAGTAAGGCTAATGTAGTGGATTTTTTGTACGGAAAATGTTGTTTAAGTTATTCTATAAAACTAAAGATTGTTTTATTTTATTAATGAAAAATGTCTCGGCCTACTATTACATACATCCTAAATTCAGGATTACACATGCCTAGCATTGTTTTTAATCTAATGTTTTCTAGGCACATTATTCTACAGCTTGTAGAATTATTTTACAAAGTAAAAAGATTTTTTTCAAAAATATCAAATGTAATCCGAACCGCTCTTCTCGAAATTCCAAACAGGTTCATAAAAACACTGCTATTTTATTTCTAAATAGTTGACATCACTTCTTACAGTACAAGTCAAAAGTGAGAATTAGTGTGAGAGAAAAACAAATACTACAAGAGTAAAATCAAACACTCAAAATAAACACCTTAAGATTTAGTTGCCTAACAACAATAACAACAACAACTACTACTACTAAAACAACAATAAAAAACAAAAACGAAATTTTCTCCATGTTCACCATGTTTAAAAGGCCATATTTTTGTAAAAAACCTACTACATGTCCACTCTAAAGGCGATTTGCTACTCAGACAAACACACAAAACTTGTACTTTTCGAAAAGTTAGTTACATATATACACAGTGTACTAAATACTAGTTTAACATACTAACCCCCATTTTCACCAATTTCGGTTATAATTTAACTATTACATACTTTAACTGCCAGTTAGTCAGTTTTCTTTTTCATTTAATTTAGTTAAAATTTAACTCACAAATTTATTAAAAAAGTTTGAGTTAAACTTAATGAAACAAATTTCTACAGTTAGATCTTTACTGGAAGAAACAAAAGAATATTTTGGACAGTTTTGAAATTGTTTTTATTTCTAGCAAAAGACTATTAGTGTTTTAACATGTAAATGTTATAAAATATTTAGAAATGTTATGTAAGGCCTTTCCAAGACTGTTCTGGTACAAATTACTAAACACCCAACCTCCTGAATTTAGAGAAGATCGATTTTACAAAATTTGTTTGCTAATGTGAGAACTATTGCAGCTATTTAATCTTTTAAAAATCTATATTAAAAAATCATCTATGGATGTATGTATGAGAACAGCTATTAACTGACGGTAACCAACTCTACACAGAAAAAAATAAAAATGAGTTTCAATTAAAATATTTGTGGAATCAATTAAAAATTTAATTGAAATCGGACCTGTAAACAAAATAATAGTATCAATTAAAAACAAATTTGAGATTTAATTGAAAATATCAGAAAAAGTAATTGAATCAATTAAAATTTTAATTGAAAATTATTTTAAAATCAATTAAAGGTTTAATTGAAAAAAAATTATTTTTTTTCTGTGTATTATTATCAAAGACGAATTTGAACTTCATGTGAAACTAAAGACTAAAGATGAATTGTATTTCATTATAAACAAATTTTATAAAGGATTGAGGAGTCATATACATAGATACAAATGTAAGTCCTGTTTCACACTCCTCAGTTTTAGCTGACCAGATTTTGTTTAATTCTCTTTTGAACTTGCCACTTCATTCACACACGTCAATTTAATTTTCGTACTTTTTAATGCAAATTAACATGCATGAAAAAAAATTTACTAGCACCGTAAAATTTGTACCCCTTTTATTCTGTTTTCCCTTCTCAACCAAAAATACTTGCCTTGACGATTCAGAATTGAAGAGTGTGAAAGCGGACTAATTAACATTCTGATGTACATACATACATTAATATTCAATATATCGTAACCGCTCATAAACTACAGAACTATACTTAACCAAGAATTAATCATAAAGAACTATGCATGTGTGTACATTCGCAATATTCTGTCCCAGCTATTAGGGTTACGGTGTTACGCATAACATTCTTATGTACATACATATGGACATACTCATTGGACTCACAGTCCAATTATGAAACTATCACAGCTTATACTTTTACCGGTATCTAGTTTATATATGGTGGATTCTATAATTTGTGTCATGCTGGAGCGCGCATATTTTTATGTTCTAATTATACCCTTCACCTTCATGAGAAGGGTATATATAAGTTTGTCATTCCGTTTGTAATTTCCACATTATAATTTTCCGACCCTATAAAGTATATATATTCTGGATCCTTATAGATAGCGGAGTCGAAAAAGCCATGTCCGTCTGTCTGTCTGTTAAAATCAGTTTTCTGAAGTCTCCAGATATCTTCGGGATCCAAATCTTCAATAATTCTGTCAGACATGCTTTCGAGAAGTTTGCTATTTAAAATCAGCAAAATCGGTTCAGGCCAACCAGAGTTATGGACCAATATGTGAGACAAAGTGTACGGAAAATAGTGAGAATCGGTCCATGATTTCTCATAGCCCCCATACAAAAAAAAATCTTCCCGAAATATTGCTCAATTATACATAAATGCCTATAAAATTGGAATATCAACACAAATTTCAGCAAAAATAAGTTTTATACAAAAATAAATCGCAAAACGAAATTTTTTTTAGTTCGGTTCATGTTTGACCATAGACCCCATATAAAGTCCACTTCCAAAATTCACTTAAATACGTATAAAACAGATATAAATAATGGTAAACGGCTAAAATTTGACATAAATAATCTTTATAGGCAAATAAATTGTTGTGCTAAATTTTATGGCTCCCATACAAGGACAACATCTGAAAAAGACATTTATCCCTATATATATTATATCGGTACCGACTCAAAACGTTGCACAGATCATTTATATATATACAAAAATCATCCCACAAAATTTTGTGAATTTCGGTCTATTTTTAACCGTATGCCCCATATAAAGCCCTCTTCCGAAAATCCCTTTAATACTCATAAATCTCTTATAAATAACGGTACCGATCCAAAATTTTACACGGATCATTTACCTGCATGCCTAAATCTAACTGCTGGATTTTGAGAATATCGGTCTATATTTGACTATATCCCCCACATAAGGCCCACTCTCGAAATCCACGTTAATACTAATATATATCTTATATATACCGTTATTATGTTGAAATTCGACATAAAATATCGTCATATGCATGAAAATAACTGTTCCAAAATTTAAGAAGATCAGCCCATAATTTGTCATAGCTGCCATATAAGAACCATTTCCTAAAAACAACTAAATTCGGGTCAAAAAATATTCTTTTCTGATTTAACACATATTCGGTCCATATTTTTAATACCTTTTATTTAATGTATTACTAATTACCAGACACTCAGTAGTTCTCGAGATATAGGCCTATATATTTTCGAAAATAGGCGTGACCGCCAACAATTTTTTTTGCTGGCATCTCCTCTAAAAGCCCTATTTGATTTTGTTTTTTTTTTATCAAAGTCACTAAAACCGAATTGTTCCCCTCTTTTATACTCTGTTTGTTAAATTACAATCAAGATAATTATGAACATCAGACAAACTTTGTAAATTATGCTAAGAATTGGTAATTAAATCAATTAAAAATGGTGAAAATTAGACAAAATATTTAACATAAATTATATTGGTCGTAAAATTGTCTTTCAAACAATATATCAAATACTAATACGAATATAGCACTCTTACTTGTTTTTGTTCTTTATTGTTTGTAAAATAAATAAAATTTTATATTTCTGTCTTTAAACACTTTTAAATTTTATATAAAAAATGTTTTATATATTTATATATATATATTTAAATCCGATATTTCGCTATCTCAATGGATGATAGCTTCTTCAGGGATATTATAATTTTTAAATTATAATAAAATAACAATTGAAATATTTCAATATTTTGTATGACACTTTATTTCTCAAAATAATGGGAAAGTATTGCATACGCAACCAAATTATTTTAAGTTATATGTACATATAACCAAAGGATGATGAAAATGAAATATTTAACTGGAAGTTAACTTTCAGCTAAATTTTGGTGAAAATGGCCGTCGTAAGACCTTAACTACGTCCTCGTTTTATTGTTAGTTTTATAAATTTGTTGTTTGCCTTCCAAAAGAAACTCTAAATATAAATAGGCTTAAACGTAAACTATGACGAAAGCAAAAGAGTCCATGAATCTAAGCAAAATCTTTAAAGTTTTTTTCTCAACAAACCAAAACTTACATACATATGTACATAAGTATATACATGCACTCTTTTTGCATACTGACTCTCTTATATGATTCGAGAAAACTAAAGTGAAAGAAAAAATAGGAGCAAAATATTGAGGCTAATTTAAGGAGTAGTAACTTACTAACAACAGCAACTGCAAGCACTAAAGTCAAAGCAGGTGTAGCAAAATCCGCAGCAGTAGCAGCAACAAAAATGTAAACAAAAGAACAACTTAAGTAGCATGATGTATTTGTTATTATTTTAGTTGTTATACATTCCCTTTCCAAACGGAATAAAAACAACAATTGGCGAAAAAACATACATATATTTTTTGGTAATTACAGTAGTATTTACTACTTACATACCTACATATGTACATATGTATGTATGTACACATATATTATATGTGTGGGTACGTGTGTGAATATCCATATTGTATACATATGTATTAGTTAAATAGCAGCTTATCAACATGCAATTTCAAAATCATTCATTTAATCTTACACAAATTTAATTTTTTTTTGCGTTTTTTCATGTGTTTGTTTGCTCTTAAGCAATTTGTTTGAAATTAGATGTTATTTCGAGAGTGTGACAATTAAAAATCGTCTGTGATTATTTAATGTTATAAGAATGCTGTTGATAATTATAGACAGTGAAGGGCAAAAACTGTCAATGTAGAATAAATAAATATCAATATTAATAGTGAGACAAACATATGTTTATAAAAGTTTAAAAATTCAATCAACAAGTTGATCCTACCACGAAACATTATCCAAACAACCATTAAAATACCAATCCTAGTTTTTAATAAAAACAATAATATACTCCAACTCAATTCCCTAAAGATCTTAAAAACAGGCTAAATGACAAAATTTATTTTATTTTCCATATGATGTCATGTTCTCACACTAAGATCTTTTGGTTACTAGTTTTAAAAGAAGTAATTCATAAAAAATAATGTACTCCATCTTTATTACCGATAGATCTAACATTAAAACTATTATATGTCACAAAAAAATATCTAAAGATTCTTATCTTCGTCCTTACCACCACATCGCCTGTAGAAATTGTGATCGATGCATTGCTGTTGGACATGTGACAGACAGCAAATCAATTGGTTTTAGCGTGTTGCCTCTCATATGAATCTGTCAGATGTAACCAAGCTAAGCATGATATTTTTAGAATGAGAAAAATTTATCAGAGTTGATAGGGCTACAAAGCCTTTGGGATTTAAGCTGTAGTATAGAGCCTTTTTTGATTGCAAGAACAAGAAATAGAATATTAGTCCACAACTTTCCTTATTCCCTGGAAATCTTGCTGATATCCTTAGAGTATAATCATTAGTTTACATGGCCATGTAATTGAATGCTTTTTGTCTTCCAATAGGTATTAAAAACATAGAATTTTATACACATCGTGCTATCGTTTTTAGTATCTAGAGTCTTACAAGCTGTTGCCAGGTGTTCTGTATTATAATAAGGAGATAGCGAATTAATGTTCATATCTTGACATCTTCCTATCCCAAATCCAGTATCTTGATTTTTTAAGAAGTTCAACAATAATCAAAAATTTCTATAGTATTGTAAAAATTGATTAGTTTCTCCAATATCTTTATAGAATTACCTTTTATAATGACAAGAAATTTTGCAGCAATTGGAACATCAGCAGCATTAACGACAACTTCAGACATGAAGATCAAGAGATTGTAATAGAAAGGCATTAAAAACAATGGGGTATTAATCAAGAAAGAGAGGAAAAGTAAAACCGTTGCAAACTTCGATTAATCATTCCAAAAGGGTGATTTTTAGCCACTTTCATTTTGGCCGACTCTTTTTGGAAGCTGTTTTCGTGTAATATGTTGCTGTTAAACATGTTCAGTTTGATCTATAATTTAACCATTAATCGACTTACAAACGAACAACGCTTCCAGAATATTGAATTTTATTATCAAAATTTATACTCGGTTAAGAAAATGCATCGTGTATTTTTTTTATCGGAAAATTGTGTTTAGATTCATGAGATACCGGCCAATATGTTGGAGATTGTATGCCAAAATTGGACCCAGCATATGAACAGTTTGAGACGTAGCCGCGGTCAAAATTTACATGAAATTACTTTTAAACTTTGAATTATGTATATCGTTCAAATCCGAAAGATTTAAAAAAATCACACTTTATATACAGTGCCGCCAAACATAATAGCACTTCGAATTTTGACATTTAAAATGGCGAAATATTTTATGGACAGACGAGAGTAAAAACATTTTATTTAGTAGAAAAGGTTCTCGTTCATATGTTGGCCGTCCCTTAAATGCAAATTACATTCCACAATTTACATCTAAGACGGCAAAGCATGGAGGTTCTAGCATTATGGTGTGGGGATGCTTTTCATATTACGGAGTGGGGCCAATACATTGCATAAAATCAACAATGGATTAACATGTTTACGTTGATATACTAAATAATGTTATCTTTCTCTATGCCATTGACGAAATGTCATTGATTTGAATCTTCCAACAAGACAACGACATAAAACATACAAACAGAAAAGCACGACAGTGGTGCATTCACAACAATATTGAGGTCATGGTGTGCCAGCGCAATCATCTGATTTGAACCCAATAGAGAATAGTCGAAATATTTATTATTGTGCTAAAAAATAATTGACATTTACTTTTTAGAAATAATGTCATTCAAAGGTGAGTGATCTATTCGGAAGTTCCAATTTTCGATAACTGTTCCCAGTATTGCTACCAGTAACTCAGGAATTCCGATTCTTTGAGCATTTTCATGATACAGAATATAAATAAGATGACAAATGAAACAAATGAAAAAAGATCAAAATCGATCACCCTATAACTAATAGTCAACCGGCTTTTTTCCAGTTCATTTAGAATTCCACCGTGGTAATTTTGTTAGCTACCCCAACACTTAATGATTTCAAAATCAATCATTTTGCAAATGTTTGTCACAAATAACACATTCACAACATATGACTGTTTATCGTCAATTTAGAAAATAACAAATATTCGCCAACTCTTCACTTAAAATGTATGTAGCGTGTAATACTAACTACAAACATTCGTTTAGTGGTGCAAAGCAAATTGATAAATCACCAACGTTTTTGTTTTCCTTTTGATGGCAAGACAATAATTTATGCAACATTTCCGCAAAACTCTAACTAGACTTTAGAGTCTAGAGACTAATGTTGGAGAAAAAAAACAAGAGGTCATCTAGTTGAGGTAACAGCAATAAGTAAATAAACGTCGAAATTTTTTACCTTAAATATCAAAAATGAACATGTAATTTGGACATTCTGCCAAATGAAAATTATTTTACAAAATAAAAAATCACTTGTACTACATTTGTTTTTAACTTGAAATGGAAAAAAATGAATCGCAAAAAGTTACAATATTTTTTTACGCTTTGCTTTAGTTTTACAAGTCTTTGATTTATAAATATAAACTAACAAAATAAATACCTATACCTTATATTTTAATATAAAATGCAAAATAAACATTTGCACACTTAATACTTGTTGTACGGTATGAAGATACATCAGTTGCATCAGTATTATTATTCTTGAATTCGTATACATATGTATATTGATGTCAAGTATGTAATAAGGATACATGTACATTTGCTGGATCGAACGTGAAACTCCCTAGTGGGAAAAATTGTTCCGAAATAATGGCTGGAAGTCCTTGTGTCTGCTAAAGAAGGCCTTTTTGATACATCTTAGCGGGTAAAATATACTGTAAAGAGCCCTTCCAAAAGGTTGCACTTAAACGTGTAACCTCCTAGTTAATTTTTTTAAAAATCACATGCATTTATGTCATACCTCACGCGTACTTTACACCACAAACTTTCATAAAAGACTAAATTTATATACGCTCTCTTTATTCATTTTTATTACTCGTATAACAAAGTGAGCAAAAAAATGTTTGTTGTTGTAGTGTCGTTATAAAGAAATAATTACAAAACCATTCATGTTAAATATTTATACTAAGATTTGTTGACATCCTTTTGAAATACAATTTCAAAAGTCCTTCTAGAACATTCCGAGGGAAGGCATAGTTGAATGAGTATCGGATATTTTAGAATATAAGAAAAGATCTTCTATAAGGCCTACAAAAGGAAGCACTAGCAATTTTTCCCGCTGGGATATCTTTTGTCGCCTGTCCTCACCATGCATATAACAAAGAACATATAACAAAGAAATTAATATTGAATCCAATACTGAAACTATACAGATGATATTACAATTGCAGTCTATGGGAAATTTCTTGTCACTATAAAGGTGGATGCTGATGAATATTTTCGCTCTCTTAAAAAGAGAGGCGTCAAACTTCATATGAAAAAAACAAATATTTTGTTCGGAACGAATGGGTGAATCCAGCTTAAGTGATATTCGACAAAGTTATCTAATCAGTCTTTTTAAATAAATTGGCGCCCAAGTCAAGAAAAGTCTATTTCTACAAACAGAGAAGTCCATTAGCCCATTCACCATAATAATTTATTCGATTATTTTGTATCTGGTTGGAAGATCAATCTGCATAATAATTTTATAAAATGTTCGGGAAATTTTCTATTTTTGTTTTATAAGTAGCCTAGTTAGACTAGCATACATATATCTTGAATAAGACGAGAACCTTCATATTTATATGGAATTTACACTATAGGTCATAATCTCCGTATATTACTTAGATAGTAGATAAATAAGATAGTTGCGGATTTTTGGATTAAACATTAATGAACGATCTTGCTTGCCAAATTCACATCACCTCAAATCGTTCATTTAGAATGACCTGCTGGAAACTCATATTCATACGAGATGAGGTTCACATAGACATCTGTTTGTGTAACTTGAAATTGTGATTTGCATTAGCGATAGAAAAAATATTTGATAGAAAAATATATTTGAGCCGTAACATACTGTTGTCATCCAATCCAGTCAAGCAACAAATTCTTACTCTCGATCCTGCAAACAAGTTCTCCCTTCTCTTTTGCTCATCTTAGTACAACATAAGGGGATGAGATTGATAAACACTACTTTCCTGGTTCCACTGGATATGGGCTCATCTTCCACTCATACAAACCTTCACGTCTCATTGGGTGACATGAGCAACTACTTGCTATTGCACTTAACTTCTGCAAAACTAATGATATATGGTATTTTTAAGAATTTATAAAATTTTATAAAATCTATCAGGATCATACTGAGCATTTCAGTGGTAATATATTACATGCTTGTATTTATATTAGTTCGAAACACATTAGAATTCATCTGGCAACTATGCCAGGGAGTAGTGTATGAACGACCTTTCAAAAGTATTATTGTATTTACATAAATATACTTAATGATATATTTCTACACAAAATAATTACATATATACATACATACTTTAAATAACAGTAATTAAGAAGAAGAACTTCAAGCAACTTAAAGAATATTTTTGCTGAAATCGAAAATAGCAACTATTTATATTTATTTTTTGCTTTCATGTGTTTTTTTTTTTTTTGCTTTGAATTAAATGTAACTAAACTATAAAAATATTTTCAGCTTCACTCATTAGTGAATAGGGATGCCAAACGGAACTGCTTTTTCAAATCCCTAGATTTGAAATCTCGTAAATGTAAATCCCGGGATCATGAAATTCTCTTTTTGAGAGAGAGAGAAAATATTTTTTACGAACAACTCTCAGTTCATCAGTTGCTCCAATTGGTTACTTTTCTATCTGTGGTGTTAGTGAAATTAAATTATTCATTTCATATTAAATAATTTTTAAGCTTGAGGTCACTTTTTGTTTTTTATAAAAGATTTTTTTTATTTTTATATATAAATATTTCGATTTCCTTTAGAAATCTTCTTCAGGAGTTATTTTATTTTAATATTTAAAAAATAACAAATTTTCTATGTGTAAATAAATATTTTGATATAAGTTTGAAAGGGGTTGACAAAATTGAAAAATATGTTTTACAGAAAAATAATTTTAAATTTTCAATAATAATAATAATTTCTTTAATTTCTATATTAATTTAAAAGCAATAGAATATTATCGTTCGAGCAAAAAAAAGCTTCTTCAAAAATTAAGTTATCTTGATTTAATTTTGTTACCAATATATGAAGCTGACGAAGAACATCGTTTGTGGGCAAAATTGTTACCAAATGCTGGGGCCAAATTACCGCATTCGTGATCGAATGAGCTGTCGTATTGAAATATAATTTTGATATCAAAATTATGATAAAATGTACTAAATTTCTTGCTCGATATCGAATGCCATAATCTCAAATAAGAAAATTACGATCAATTTTACTCGATATCGAATGCGTTAATTTGGCCCCTGATTACATAAACAATCCTTTCTCACCCTTCGAAACAAATAATTATATTTATATTTCTTATTCAATATTTGATTTCATATCATAACAGACATTATAAGGTGTTATGGGGTGCTTTTACATATTTCAATTGCATTCATTATTTCATTCGTTTCGCAATCAACGTTTTCAATTCATTTCTTATAACAAATATTTCTATGTCATCAAATTCACCGTTGAAATTTTTTAAAAATTTTAAAATATTGAGTAATACATCCTTATTTCTTGGTTTCTTTTAAGGAGAGATTTCTTCAGTTCATCGCTTAATATGCAATCATTTTTTGATATTTCTTTGAGCCTTAATAAAAGTGCAGTGATTCATATCACTGCTACAAAGGACTTTAACCGGATTTAAATTGAAAACTTTTTGTTTAAGTATAAAAAATTCCTCATCTGTTAAGCTTTTAAATTAATTAAAGCTTTTTTTTATACGAATTTCCGATTCCAAAAATCGTAGACACATTCAATAGTGTGTTTGAGTTTGGCAAAACAAAATTAATTTTAATTCTTTTAGCTTTATTTCTTCGACATACTTTTGTAAAATTTAAGTTTTTGTTGTAAACGGGATTTATAAATCACGAAAACTCCTGAGTTTTTTTAAAATAAATCCCGGGATTTGGGATTTCGGAATTGTCATCCCTACTAGTGAATCATTCAAACAATTCAACACTCGAATTTAAGACACAAACTATTTATTATTTGCATAGTATTCATTTATATTTGTATTCATTTGTTGTATAATTAATTGTATTCACGCACACAATTTATGCATAAATATTCATTATTTTCGGTCACTTTATTTTGCCCTTTTTTATATATAGTTATTTCTGTCCACATTTGCACGAAAGATTTTCTTAGTTTGTTTTGTATTGAATTCTTATTTTCTTTTCATTCAACAACTAACTATGAATTGTTTCGATTTCATAATTAAATTTGTAACAGTTTTCGTTCGTATGGTATGATTATGTAGTTTTCTACAATTAGAAGAGAATTTTGGCGACTTGTCCATTATATAGCTGCAAGGAAATATATACATACATATTAAAAATATGCTTTGAAATTGAGATATAAAGGGTGATATAACGCCAATATCATCCACTAATTTGATTCTCAGTGTACGTTATTTTCTGATACGCATCCGAATAGACCACACGCAGTACGTAGTAAGAATAATATTATAGCTGTAGCGGGAGTGTGAGTGAAGACCGTGACTGGTAGGTTCGACGCTAGTATGGAACAATTTGGCGAATTTTGCACCAGGATCTTGGCATACAAAAACCAACTCTTTCAAGAACTAGAATTATTTGAATTTCAGATTCGATTTTAGTCAATGGGCTCTGTAATAGCTTAATAAAGGTCCGATGTTTTCGCGCAGAATTTTGTTCAGTAATAAGAAACATTTTTGGATAAATGAATACGTAAATAAACAAAATTGCTACATTTCGGCTAATGAACAACCCGAAAGGATTCTCTTATGGATTTGCAGAATTGTCGATCCGTATTTCCTTAAAAATTATGCCGGACAGAACATAGCCTTCAACGGCATGTTAAAGTGCACCGTGGTAACGGATTTTTGATTGCCTTAAATTAAAGAACAAGATGCCAGCTAACATAACTCACGCAATTCCCGAAATACTGGTAGCAATGCTGGAAAAAGTAATTGAAAATTGAACCTAATATTTAATATTAAATTAATTATAATATTTAATATTTAATTATATGAGAATTATTCCTCTTGCGAGTATTAATAAGCAAAATTTTTTTAAAAATTTAATATTTAAACGAAATTATTTTTAAGATGTAAATTTCAAATATTGTTTTTCGAGCAATAATAAATATTATATTTTAACTCCTTATTCATAAAAACTTACAACAGGTTTATAACAGGTTTATAAAGAAAATTTCCATACAAAATTTGCTTTATAAATCTGTTGTAAGTTTTATGAATAAGGGCATAAGTGTTTTATTTAAACTTACCAATTCGTTCCATATGTTCCATGTTTCGATATCGCGATATTGCTTTGTGAAATTAATTAAGTTATTATTTTAGATCAGTTTTTTGTATATTAATTAGAAACTGGTAAATTGATATTAAAGATTAAAACTCAGAGTCTAAAAACGATGGTTTCATGATGCATTATACAACCAGATTTTTATGCTGAAATGGATTTTTTTAAAACCATTAATCCACATCTATATTTGAAGATAAAGTACATAGAATTCAGTATCGTCTTAATTTTAAACGTCAATATAAAAATTGTATAGAATTTTTATATATGTTCAATTCATAAGTAATATTGTATGTTGTACATTGTTGTACATTGTATGATAGATCCCATATAAGGGATCCGAAAATCTTTATCGATACAAAATGAAACACAAATTCAAGTAATCATAGTATGGTTGGTATTCGGGGTCGAATATAAACTCTTACTTGTTATTTTTCGCAAATCCATTTATAATATTTATATTGCATTTACAATTAAATCTTATTTTAGACTTCACTCTATTACTATTATTATTATTACATGCATACTTTTTTTACTAAGAATAAAAATTGTATAATAATCCATCATCACACCACATGCGTATTAAGCATTATTTGTATAACTCCAGTTTATTTAATTACCCGTTTAGTTTATTTGCCGAAATTCCTAAACAAAATAAATTCTTTGAATGGAAACTAAAGTGAAATATAATTATTAGTTGCACTCGTATACAACAAGCTTGGTAAAATGAAGCACAAACTTTATTTTAACTAGAGGACACTCTTAAAAGTAAGAAAGTATAGTCGGTCAAGCCCGACCATATAATATCCTACACCCAGTATTTGTGTAAAAACAGATTTTCAGAAATAGGCTCTATATAGACACTATGACCTATTATGGACCGATCATCCAAAAATGTAGTGGCATGACTTCTGTGCTATAAATATTCTTTTTGTTAAATTGTATCTCGATATAAACACATATTATATATTTATAAATGTTAAAGAGATTTTTATGACTAATTATGGACCAACAGTTATCAAATTAGTTGTCATGATTTCTGAATATATGAAACTTATTTGTGTTCAATTTAATTTGGATACTAACTTTATTAATTGGCTGTTAAAGTGATTTTGGAAAGTAGGCCTTATATGGGAGCTATGACTAATTTTGTACCGATCATCGCAAAATTGTGCAAAATGATTGTTGTGTATACGAGTATGAAGCAGGCTTATTTTAAATATATTTTGAATATCAACATTTTTAGGAGAGTTAAGCTGTTTAAAGTGATTTTCTGCAGCACGTCTTATATGGGAGCTATGGTCAATTACGGACCTATCTGCACAAAATTTATTTCTGAGATTAGGCTTCATGTACAATTTATTTCTGGAGAAATCTATTGGGATACGTGCATAAATCAAACATTTATGATCGATAAACCCCAATTTCGGGAGGACATTTGTATGGGATCTAGGTGAAATAATGGACCGATTTAAGTTATCAACAAAAAATAAAATTTTACAAAAGTATGTCGTAGAAATAAAGACGATAGATGCCGCATAATTTGATGTGTCTTCGGTTTTTGAAATTGGAAATTTCTATAAAAAAGCTTTAATTGATTTCAAATTGATTTCAAACAAATGACAAATGAAAAATTTGTTTACTTAAACAAATAGTTGTCATTTTAAATCCGGTTAAAGTCGCAGTGATATGAATCTCTGCTGATGTAGCACTTTTATTTATGCTCATAGAGATATCGTACAGTAATTGTATATTTAGCGAAATCTCTCCTTAAAAGAAACCGAGAAATAAGGATAATTTTAATACATTTAAATTTTTTCTAAAAACACAAAATTAAAAAATGTAAAAGCCGAAAATTTTCTGTTAAGATATGGAATCCAATATTGAACCATAAATAAAGGCTGTTTTTTATGTATAGAACTTTAAATTAGCAACACTTAACTTGCGGCCATTTTGTCAGCTGTCAAGTGATTTATGTTTAGTTTGGTTTGGCATTTCAACGTGAATAGACCGACGTATCCATCCACTTTTTGGAAGATAGCCGTTGATCCCGATTTTCATAAGCGAATTTTTCAATGCAAATGGATAAAACTTTCCAGGCATTCACCAGTTTTATTATATGAATATAATTTTTTTTTAATTTTTTATCAAATCTGAAAATTTAAAAAAAATCACTCGGAAACAAAAGAAACAAGAAACGTTTTGTCTAACATGTAGAAAAACATAATAATGCTCTGGCTTATTATCTGGTCATTGTTTATCAGCGTTTCATCCGATTTTAGTAATTTTAAGCGAATGCCAATTTTCCACTACATATGTATGTATATGTCTTGTTTTTTTTTATCAATACCATTTTAAGCATCTCTCATAACTTCTTATTACTTTGTTTACCAAGTATAGGGTAGCAAATCATCAGAAGAAAAAACGAACAAATCTAACTAAATCAACAACAATAAATAATTATTTCAAATTCTCACGACATTTAACAGTATGATTTTTCTCATTTCCTCTATTTCAATTGTAAGCAAAATTGTTTTTTTTTTTTTTTTTTTTTTTTTTTTGTTTTCTATTAAATTTTAGGAAAGTATTTATAATTGGTTGGTGTTACCACAAAAAAAAACTCACAAAAACCTGACCATATTATGATTAATTAGGTCTGCAGTAATAAAAATTGAGTGCCTTATTTAGGAATATAATATTTAAACATGAACTGTAATTAAATAATTTTTTCTCTGTTACAAAATTTTTTAATTTTTTTTTTAAATGGCCTGCATGAAATCAAAATTTGTACGTTTTCCCCACGTGCCGCCAACATCTTTGTATAGACTTTCAAAAAGCAGCAATAACTTTTCTTTTTTTGTATATTTTTTTCTACTTAAACCAATATTTAAGTATGTAATGAATGTATCGTAATTGTGCTCATACCAAACTGTTGGATATTTTCCTGTTTACTAGTTTCGTGCAATTATTTGATGTTGTGTTTGAAGAAATTTTTGTGTTTCTACAAGATGTGAAGTAAATTTTATATTCATATGTATCGTTATATTTGGTGTATGTATTATATTAAGGACTAATTACTTCCTTGCACTTGTGATGAGCTTTTAAAACGAACATCCACATTGAAAAAAAAGACTTAATTTACTTGTTTATTTCATGTTAAAAATCACGATATATTAGATTTGTTTTAATGTCAAACTTTTCGGTGTTATTAAAAAAGCCAGTACTTGAAAGGATTAACTTATTGTTAATGTAACGGTCCTGTATATATGTACCTTTAGTGCAGATAACAGATACGTGAGTAGCTCCTTTCTTTTATTATATTTAGCTCTTGAGCTAACAAGCATTAATTAAAAATATACTTTTTGCTAATATATTTAGCAATATTATTTAAATTTATTATTTCGATTAACCCCATTAAAAAAAAAACATTAATGATTCTGATTATTCTGATTATTCTGAAATATGTATATGTCAAGGAAAATTACATATTGGCAATGAAAAAGGGCAATACAACGAAAAAATTGTATAACAACATGAAATCTAAATTAGATAAACTAGAAAAATCGAATCAAATGAAATGTATTGTCGACGATATATATTTTGTTAGAAAATATAACAACGAGAACAAAATTAAAAACCATATTGTCATCACATAAATCGGATCTAAAATTAAATGACAAACCACTTACACAAAAAACAGCACTTGCTGCCCATTGTGCAATAACTGGACGTCGACAAAACTGTTGAAAATAGGATCATTATTAACAAAATTTCAGGCTTATAAGTGCGCAAAGGTACAAAAACCGGTTTTTTAATCGTAAAACCGGATTTTGGAGGTGTCCGGCATATTTCACTATTCGAATCTTATTTTTTTCGACAAGACCTACAAGAAAAATAATATCGGGTTCAAGGTTTTTTGGACTGTCGCACCGTGTAATATATATTTTTAAAATTATTTTTTCCCTGAAGATGACCAACAAAGTGTTCAAAATATTGGAAATAAACAATAAAAATTGAAAACGAACGAGAGTTTTTATATTTTTAATAAAGCAGACCTCAAGCTGAATTAATAAAATACAAGAATTTTTAACAATATAAAAACAATCATTAATGTTATTTTTAAAATTTTTTACAACGATTTCACTCCTTCACATTATGCTCAGTTTTAAACTAACATTTTATATATTATTTCACAGTTTTCTTATTTCAAGTGCAGTTTCACGTTGATTTTAAATATTTTCTTATGGAATTTTTTCCACCTTGTAAAGTATGTCCTTGATTTTTCTTTCTAATCTTTCTTGTTATAATTTTTTAAAGTTCAATGAAATTAGATAAAGTAAATTGCATTCAATTATATGATTGCATTTTTAATGCAACTCATGCAACTTAATGCAACCACAATGGACCACAAGGTCTCCGGGTGGAAGTGCACTTTATGCACTACCCTTCTATCATGCTACTTTATGCTTAATAGAATTATTAATTTGCACTTGATTTCTTGTGGAATGCTTCAAAATAGTTAAAGAAATGGATCCTTATTTAAACTATCAATTGTACCTAATGTAAAAGTAAATTTTGTTGATTTTGTCGCTTCCATCTCGTGAGCGCATCTAACAGTTGGATTATACAAGAATTAAAGTCTTGTTCAACTTATTCCTTTCTGAACGTATTACATTCTTTGAACGTATCACAGCAAGAGAAATCGTTTTATTTTGATGCGGTAACACTGGTTAAAGCATTGATGTTTGACTGTTGGCTAGCGGGCACCGCAGTGGTGCAGAGGTTAGAACGTAAAGAATTCTGATGAGAGAATGTGGTGGTTCTCAAAACATGTAAATTCAACAACCCAGGTCCAATCCCCAACTCAGCCGAAAAATTATTAATAAATTTTAATAATAATTTGCATGTAACAATTCCTACCTTCAGTACAAATAATTTAATGAAAATTAAATTTAATGAACTCAAGCCTAACTAAAGAAATATCAAAAATTGTTAAAATTATAGAAAATTGGAGGCTGTTACATCGTCGCAATGTTAGTAGTGTTTCACTGTTCTAGCAGTACTGTAATGAAATACATATAATCTGCTGGAATTAGGGAACAAGTTCCTTATACTCGCAGATTTTTATGTAATTTTATCAATAAATCATTACTAAGTGGAACTGTATTAATGATATTTAGAGATCTTGGTCTCCTGAAAATCTGCATTTTAATAATATTGTTACGTTTTTATCTTTTAAAAACGGTGGTTTATTTCTTTTACATGAATTTTAATTGCAAACGCTTCAAGTAGATTAAAGAAAATATAACAAGTCTTTATTTATTTAACTGTACACAAAAACAATTTAAATAAACACTCTGTATTTTTTATAATTTTTACTACTGTGTTACAATTTACTTTAACACATACTTAAATTACAGTTTGAGAACGCCGTTAAATTTAAATTAAGTATGTACATGTGTATATACATATATTATATAATTTCGTAACAATATTAGTTTTATAATAACAATTTTCAAATTGTTGCCCAAAAATATTGTCGGTAAATATTAAAAATATGTTTTAATGCCAAATTATAAAGTTTTACATTGTTAGGATGAGTAAAGCATCAATTTGTTCCGAAGAAGAAAGAAAACTTATTAATAACCTAAAAACCTCTGGTAAAACCGTATTTCAAATTTCTAATTCACTTGGTTGCTCCTGAGGAAAAGTATGCAACGCCATCAATCATTGAAACACATATGGAATAACTACATATGTTGCAAGACCTCCCAAACAGCAAAAACAAACAAAAGTGAAGTTCAAATTATAAAATGAATATCTCAAGCAGATCCATTTAAAACTTTCAGGAAAATACAGGTTGAAGTGCAGTCATCGCATGGAACAAAAAGACGAAAGCTTAATGAAGTTTCATTTCATTGCTGCATCGCACAACGCAAACCTTAGGTTTCGAAAAAGAATATAAAACCAAGGCTAGAA
Organism: Bellardia pandia; assembly: GCA_916048285.2. NCBI lineage: Eukaryota > Metazoa > Arthropoda > Insecta > Diptera > Calliphoridae > Bellardia > Bellardia pandia. Next base: position 49,695,544 of record OU696529.1, read on the forward strand.
TTTGCAAAAGAAAATATAAAAAACAGGGATGAATTGAAGTTTTGCCGTTGGGGATCTGATGGAAAACGGTATGTATGGCGTCCGATTAATCAACAGCATCATCCAAAGTATACCATAAAAACAATTAAATCATCAAAAATGTATCAATATTTATGTAAAAATATATTAGAAAATACGATGACCATTCGCTGAAGAAAATTTGCTGCTACTATTGAAATTTATGCACGACAATGATCCCAAACGCACTTCACGACTTGTGAAGCGTTCTTTAGAGGAGCAAAATATACAGCCCTCTAATCACAATCCAATTGAGAATTTGTGGAACAAAGTTGAGATAAGTTTGGCATGAAAAAACCCAAAAAATTCAGATGAACTGTGGGAAAACATTGAGGCGGCCTGAAAAGCTATTACCATTTCACTTTGCAGGCATTTAGTCGAAAGTATGCCAAATAGATGTCTTCATTGGTTAACAAATAAAGCCTATCAGACAAACTGTTAAAGGTAAATTTATAATTATATGACGGAAATTTAAAAATTTTTAGGAATAAAAAAGCAGTGGTGAATGTTTTAATTATTTGACCAACGTCATTAACGATTTTCTTTAATTTTTTTATTTTCACAGATTGATAATTACAATTTTCTTCTTCTTGAATTTAGCAAAAATATTTATACACATACATATGTACGAGTTTAACATATACATACATACATACATACATATGTGTTAAATGAATTTGATCATAAAGTAAAATTTTTATTAATCTTAACCTTATGTTTAATTTTAGTTCTCTATTTCTGTTTATTTGTTTGTTTAATACCATCTCAATAACTATTAAAACAAATTATACAATTATTGATTGCACGCAAAACCAAAAAATTAGCCAAAACATAGTTGACCAAAAAAAATTAGAAAATATTGTGAATATTATATGGATTAAATAAGAATTCCAACAATTTAGACCCAACAATGATTATGGTGTGGATTCATACGTTAAACTACATTTAAGCAAAGGCAACAATAACAACAATACCTTACTTCAACATGAATGTATGTACATGTAACAACATGTACAAGAAAGTGAAAAGGAAACATGTTCTCAAATATCTTATGTGCGCCCACAACAACCCACTATATATGTATATATAGTAGGTAGTTTTTAAAGGGGGGCTAGAGTTTTGGAATTTGCTAATGAATTTAAATGTTACAAGAAAGGAAAGAGTAAGAGAGTACATAAACAATAAAAGAAAAACTACTTGTAACATTCATGACGGTATATTAACACGCAATCTATGACATCATCAACATCAATGATTGTTTGTTTGTTTGTTTGTTTGTTTGTTTATTTTACTAGTTTCTTTACATTCGCTCTTTGCCGTACTGTGTAACAGTTTAAATATTGAGGTTTCCAAAGTTGTTGTTTAATGTTGTTTTTGGCGCTAAATGTAAAACATAAAGAAAATCAAAATCAAAACAAAAATTTATACATGCAACACACACACACAGTTATATACTTACATACAAACAGAGAAACATGAATAACGGGGAAATTGAGAATGCTTATAAACACAACTGGGACGAATGACGAATTTTTGTTTGCGAATATACGTTGCCAAAAATAAAACACATTTGCGTTGGTTTAGTTCGGCATACACAAAAATATACTAACTAGCGGCTGTCAATTATAACAGCTGTATATTTTCATCGAATTGTCACCGATTAATTCGTCTTGTTGAGCAAAATTCGACGTTCGTCCCAGTGGTGTTCCTCGCATTAGGCGGTTTTTTCTCACTTCCTTTGAAAAAAATAACATAATTACTATAACAACAAATGTTTATTTTATACATACATTTATGTAAATTATCAACTTTAACCTCTATGTGGCTTTAAAGGGTATTTGTTAACTATTCCCAATACGCTATACTTTTAGCCGATATTAATGTTAAACTTAGTTATTGTTAATAAATTATTTTCTAGTGTAATTATGCATGTTGCCCTCTGCGTTACACTTTTTCCACAAAATGGATAGTTTAATATGTATATTGAGTTTAAATCTATGAAGTTTAAAGTATTATTATTCTCAACGGTAAATTTCTGTGTAATTTGAAATTATCCTATAGCAATGATATTCGCGTGTTAAATTTGTTATTTAAAAGCCTTGCTTACGGTTTTTACTTAAAGCATTTACTTAAACAAAATAAAACATGAACAACCATGATCATTTTGGTTTCTTATTTTTTAGTTAACATTTAGAAACGTGAGTATAAGTTGTGTGTATGAGTATGTGTGAAAAAAGCCTAGTTGGCCATATCGTCATTGGCTCTGCCGTAAAACTATATATTATTCTTTGTGGCTTAGGTTGTCTTTAATGATGAAATTTAACAAATATGCGTTATTAATAAATCGACAAAGGCAAAGACCTGAAAGTTGTTCTTTATTAAACACTAACCATCTGACCATCTCTTTGACAACAAGAACCCCGATAGTTTTACAAATAGACAGTCATTATACCCTACACCACCATAGTGGGGAGGGTATATTGGATTTGTGCATATGTTTCTAACGCCCAGAAATATTCGTCCAACACCCACCTTAAAGTATACCGATGGACTTAGAATCACTTTCTGAGTTGATTTAACGATGTCCGTCCGTCCGTCTGGCTGGCTGTCCATGTAAAGCTTGTGCGCAGAGTACAGGTCGCAATTTTGAAGATATTTTGATAAAATTTGGTAAGTGATATTTTTTCGGCCCAAGGACGGATGGGATTGAAACTAGTGGAAATCGGTCCACTATTTCACCTGGCCCCCACACAAAAGTCCCCCCCGAAATTGGGGTTTACCGATCATAAATGTTTAAATTGTGCAAGGAACCAAACAAATTTCATCAAAAATGAGTGGTAAATGATACATATAAGGCCCACTTCCGAAAATAATTTTAAAGAGCATAACTCTCTCAAAAATGTTGGTATCCAAATAATATTGAACGCAAATATATTTTATATGTATACAAACAATACGATACAATTTTATTGTGATCGGTCCATAATTAGTCGTAGCTCCCATAAATCACTTCCGAAAATCACTTTAACGATCATAAATTTCTTAAGAATGTTGGTAATCAAATAAAATTCGACACAATAGTATACAGAAATGATGACACCTAATTTTATAATGGTCAGTCCGTAATTAGTCGAAACTCACATATAAGACCCTCCCCGTAATCAATTTTAACCTGCATACATATTTTAAAAGTATTTATATCGAGATAAAGTTTAACATACACAATATTTATATTCACAGAAATCATGACACTAAATTTTTGGATGATCGGTCCATAATACGTCATATCTCCCATATAGCGCACATTTCTGAAAAACTGTTTTATACATATACTGGGTGTAGGGTATTATATGGTCGAGCTTGTTTTCACTAAAGTTTACTTATCTGACTAGATATTAGGATATCTGACCGGTAAATGAATCGCATTAATTGACTACTTTTAACCAATTTTGTAATCTATTGAATTCAGCCTAAGATACGCACATATAAACATGTATCGAATATTTAATACTTATGACAAGATTTACGACAGTATTTTCTCTAATCTAAAGTAAATCTAAGTAACAAAATGAGGGACATGATTAAGTAAACAATTGTGTCTAGATAGATAACAATAAAAAAATAAATATGTTTATTAAACTGTGATAATTGATGACGAAATGGTCAACTTGGTCGTGCATGTAATTGTTAAATTCGCAAAACGTCGTTGAAGATGTACGAGTACACTGGCGATCCAATACTTGTCATCGATTGTTGTTGATATGACCAGCTGGTATATTGTAGTTAGTTGAAGTTAGCGATGGCGACTACAATAAAGTACAAGTTAATGCGTGTTCATTTGAGTTATTTAGTTTATTATTATAATTTGTGTGGATTATTAACTACTAATTGTTGTACATTATACTAGCCATTAAAAATAAATTTGCTTTGGCCGAGTCTAATTTTTTTCTTTACTAACTAAAACTAACTGGAGTACTTACAACTTTAAAACGATTTCCGAAATTTTACAGATGTTAGTATTAGTTAGTGAAGAACAAAATTAGAAGCATCCAAAGGATATACATATGTATATTTTTTAAGGTCAGGATTAATGTACATATATACATATATATATATAATATACATACATACATTCAAACACTCACTCCATCACTCTTAGTGACTCAATAATAAATTAAATTACAAAAAAAATAATTTTAGTATTCTTTAAGATATACATACATATATGTGCATATAATATTAGTTATACTGATATTAAAGTCATAATTTTTTGTTAATATTTTTTATTTCATTGTATTATAGAACAAAAAATTAGGAGATTACACTTAGTAAACTGGTATGTGTAAAACGCTTAGCTATTGGTTTATTTCAATGTTTTGCTTCTTTTTTAATATTCACATTTAATTATAGTCCTGTTAAAAGATTGCCATCATTTATAAAAGAAAACAATATTAAAAGGTTAATGGAAAATATTTACAACCAGATTCTAGTGGGTGGGTGCTTTAATTTATTTTGCATTTTATGTTCTACAAGACGTATGAGTGACATTGTTGTAAATGGAAAAATTAATTGGAATTATTTGTAAATGGAGGTTGTTTTTATTCAATATATTAATTGAAAACTTTTTTTTAACATTGCATGTGCAATATAAAAGCAGTTTTCTTTAAATTGAAAAAATAATTATAGAAGATGGCAATTTCCAAATTCATTTTATATGTAAATAGAAATTTTTTTTTTAGTTTTAATTTGTTTTTATGAGTATAGTTGGGAGATATAATATGTATGTATATGGAGCTAGTCAAGTTTATTAACATCATAAAATATTAAACAATTATTTTTTAGCTCATGTACGTATAAGTAATATTTAATTTTAATGTAATTCAGTAAGTATTACTCATACGCATTAATCCATTATGAATACAATTTAAATAACTAGGTCCATTGATTCGATAGGTTTAAAAGAAAACTGAAGTGGCATCATTACATCAGTGCTGTAATTTCGATCTGAAAATTAATTACAAATTTTAGAACATAATAGAACATTGCCGCTATATAAGGATGATTTAATAAAAGGCAAATATGTATGTTAAAATAAATAACAATTAATGTTTCTAATTATTCTTTAAAAATTATAAAATTAAATTTATTCCCCTAAAATTTTGTTTACAAATTTAATTACAAAATTTTTAACATACATATGTATGTATATAGTATGTATATATACAACACATATGTATATACAAATCATTATAAGCCTGTAGTAATCAACCACTTTTTATCGTAGAATTGAAAAAAGTAGAAAAATAGAGTGATCACAGATTATACATTATTTTCAATTTTTAATGATATTAAAGGATTTGGAGTCTCTTTTAAAATTACACAAAAAAAATCGATTTTTTGTGCGAAATTTCATGTGTGAAACTCGCTGTCGAATGTAGTATATATTTGTACTCTTACTTAGAGAACAAGTAGGGAAGTGAAGAGAATGTTTGCTTATTAAATACGAATAAGTAAGTAGCCGAAGTTAATAGAGTACCAATAAAAAAGAACTTATGCAATATGAACAATAAAAAAGAAGTACCTTAAAAATCATGTTCTCTTTTCATGGTGGTAAAAAAATGCAAATAAAAAATAAAAAAGACTTAAAAATAGTTTTCAATAATTTAAGAAATAACAAAATATATTTTAAACTTACTTCATTTACTTACATTTCTTATGAAGAGAACGTGAACACTTTAACAAAATATTAAATTTAAATTTTATTTGCCAAACTTCACGTAGTACTGCAAGCACCACGTGAAGTTTTGTTGTCGCTTGATACTCGATATGTTCTCTTCATGAATGGTGAGAGTGCGAGCGTAAAATAAACCTGTACTTAACTCGTAACCATAAAGCCGAGTAACAGCATATACATATTCGGTATTTTTGTTGTACTCAAAAATAAGAACATTATTTTTTAAATATACTTCGAGTAAGTGCACATATTTCGCAAGTTCATATGTACTACTTAACAACGAATACATTCATGCAGAGGTTTATTAAATAATCCTTCTTTTTATAACCTACACCACAATATTGTGGAGGGTATATTGGATTTGTGCTGATGTTTGTAACGCCCATAAATATTGGCCCAACACCCACTTTAAAGTATACCGATCGACTCAAAATCACTTTGTGAGTCGATTTATAGATGTCCGCCCGTCCATCCGTCCGTCTGGCTGGCTGTCCATGTAAAGCTTGTGCGCAGAGTACAAGTCGCAATTTTCAAAATATTTCAATAAAATTTAGTTTGTAATATTTTTCGGCCCAAGAATGAACTTTTCCCCAACTTTTAATATTTACGTAATAAGAATAATCTCTGAAACGGCAGCAAGTGTTAAAATAGATAATGGTAGAATTAAAATAGATGAATTGATACCAAACACCATTTTTATTATGAATCTTTGGTAATTTTATTATGGAGTTAATGTTAGCTTTGTTAAACTTACCTATTTATTCATTGTTTAGTTTTTAAACCCATAAAATCAGTTTGGCTGTTTGAAACCACTTTCCATCTCACATTTCAAATTTATAGACATACTAGCTTTTTAAACCCGGCGCACACTGTGGCCACTGCGGCAATAAATCAATTTGGACCTTCTGTCCGATTTTGATGATTTTTGCACAGATGGTTAAAAACTATCTGAAGGTCATGTGTGGAAAATTTCATGCAAATACCTCCATTGGTTTTCTGTCGCGAGCAGCGCAAAGTTGAAGTATGTGAACAAGGCTCAAATGTGATAGTTTTCTATGTTATATTCAAAAGCTTGTTACTTATAAACTATACACCGAATGTTCCTTATAAGTATTTTTTCACTTAAAATAGACATTAAGCATTATGTAAATTAAAAAAAAAAAATTTAAAAAATTTAAAAAAAAAATTTCCTTTGACAATATATTTTGAGCCAAAAAAATAAACATTTATGATTTTCTTTTAGACTTTTAGTTGTGTGCGAAGCAGTGCGACACATGGAGTCATATACCAAATTAAAGCTGAGAGTCTCAGCTAACAGACTAAAAAAAAAAAACCTGCCCCAATTTGCCCGCCGCCGAAAAAACAATGAAAAACCAAAAAATTACAGTAAAAAATATGCGTTATTTTACGCGTGCAAAAACAAATGCGCATTCTTTCTTTCTTTGCTACTCGTGCATAAAGTTTTGATACATGGTAGCAAAATTGTATCTGAGGCCATTCTACCTATAGGTAGGTTAAATATACAATTTGTTTCATACATTTTAAATTAACATATGGTTTATTTTTCAAAGTAATGTTATCAGAAGAAGCACAGGAAGCGAGGAACAAAGATTATAGACGTTATAGGCTATATCACTCGCGCAAGACTGGGCGCTGTTCTACTAACGAAGACGTAATGCATCATTTGTTGATATCCACCGACACATATATCAATTCATTTAGAACGAAATTTAAGCTTAAAAAATTAGATTATCACGAAGATGTAAAAAAGTTGTTAGTAAATGAAATAGAGTGAAACTGACAAAATTTTTGTATTGGAGTTGTATGGGGGGTGGGTGTTACAGTGGGCGGATTTTCTTCATATTTTCAAAACAGTATTTGATAGATGTTATATGCATTTTTGCGAAAAATAAACATTCTAGTTACAAATTTACAGAAGATATGGCATTTTTGAAATATCATTTGTATGGGAGGTGGGCGTAAAAGTGGGCGGATTAAGTTCATATTTTCAGGAGCTTATTCTACAATTATAATATTAACGTTTTATGAAAATTGAGTTGATATATTTAAAATCATGGAAGTTATGCCACATTTTCTATTTAAGTTGTATGGGAGGTGGGCGTAAAAGTGGGCGTATTAAAAAAAAAAAAAACTAAAATTCTTAAAAAATTTAACATAAATGTGTGCAAAATTTCATGAAGCTCCGAAACCTCCTTGATTTAAGGCCATTAAATGCACTACACGGCCACAGTGTGCGGCGTAGCGCAGGGATTTCTTATCTTTTATTCCTGAATGCTGATCATTTTAAATTTTGAGTTTTCCTCCATTTGACATTGATTGGTATTCGTAAAAAATGTTGTTCTATCAAACACCCTCGCGTGATCAAAAATTTAAAAATTTAACGAACGGTATATTTAAATATGCAAATCGTAGATTGTTAACCAGATTCTTTGAAATTTTTGCAATTTAAATAGTTTAAATTGTTCAATCTGATATTCTTACGTCTTTTGATCATAATGTGTAAGATCCTAATTGCCGCTGAAAAATTTGTGCTAATAAAGAAATCAATAATCAAGATTCAAATACAAGATATCGAGATTAACAGGTGTTGTATGTATTTACTGTAAGACTACCCTTACATAAATATGTCCAATATAAAAAAAATTAATATTTTTATAGTACAATTTGTCAATAAAAGGTTTGAAACGAAACATTTAACAATAGCATCTCTGAAAACTGTACTTAGGTATTTGTTTCAGATTGTTTTCGTATTCAGTTCATGAATATGCATTGTCGAGTAGCATTTATATATTAGGGTTAATATACAGGATTCTCTAATGTAAACAGAATAAATACTTATATTGTGGATTTTACTGTAACACATATTTTAAATTTTATACTTTGTTTTTTAATTTCTAAATTTGTTTAGTAACTTTTGATTTTAATTTTATTTTCTTAATAAAAATTTTTTAATTGTTATCAATTTTCAAAAGCTATTTGAGTCGGACGTGTTTTATTTTATTTTGTTTGTGAGTAATACCACAAATTTGGTGACCCCATGTCCTTATTACATTCTCCTACTCCTCCTGCGGATCAAGCAGTACTACATAATCCTAATACAACTGGACAAGCAACACGCAATCTTCAACAAGATGATTCAAATAGATTTCCGGAAGTAGCAGTTGCATTTACAGCAACAATTCAAAAACTTCCACCATTTTGGACTGAACAACCACAATTATGGTTTATTCAAATCGAATCACTATTCCAACTTTCAAGAATATCTCGAGATGAAATAAAATATTCCCAAGTCGTTGCTAGTTTAGATTCTTCTTATTTAAAGTTTATTGGTGATATTTTATTGTCTCCACCGGCAACAAATAAATATGAAACCATAAAAAGCCGATTAATAAACACATTTTCAATTTCTGAAGAAGCTAAACTTAAAAAATTGTTTAGCGGATTGATTATTAGCAGCATTAGCAGTTGGTAACGATGTTGGCGATAATGTACTCAAGACGCTCTTCTTGGAACAATTTCCTGAAAACATACGATCAATTTTGGCAACTAGCAATTTAAATCTCAGCGAATTGGCATTGCAAGCAGATAAGATAATGGAAATTACTCATCCTCAAATATCCAGTTTAAGTTGCTCTGAAATTATAATAAATGAACTAACCGCAAAAATTGAAGCACTTGATAGGAAACTAGATTCATCTATACGTGGTCGAAGTGAAAATGTTAATTTTAATAAAACTCGCCGTAGAAGCCGAAGTAACTCTAAATTTCGAGCAAATTGGTGTTGGTATAATAAACGTTTTTATACCAAGGCAACAAAATGCGTTAGTCCTTGTAAACACCCCCAAGCAAAAACCTAAATCAAATTTCGGGCAAAGCGGCACCAACATGCCGCTTACTTCTCAAGGATCTAACAACTTAACGTTCTTTTGTTGTCGATACAGGAGCAGCAAAACACCAACGAAGTTCAACATCAAAATGTTTTCCAATTAAACTTTTCGCAGCAAATGGAACAGAAATACGAACATATGGAACTCAATTACTCCAGCTGAATTTTGGTTTTCGTAGAAACTTTTCATGGATTTTCATTGTTGCTGATGTCAATCATCCAATTTTGATTGATTCTACATATAAAAAAGTTCTTCAAGAATTCCCTGAGATTGTAAGTATTAACTCCTCACTCAAATGTAAGAACGAAACCAAATGTTTTCATTACATTGAAACTACTGGAAGACCAGCAAAAGCTCGTCGTCTTGATGCGAAACGTTTAACGATAGCAAAACGAGAATTTCAGTTTATGCTGGATCAAGGGATTATTCAACCATCTAAGAGTGAGTGGGCTAACCCTCTTCACATGGTCTCAAAATCTAATGGAGACTGGCGTCCATGTGGAAATTATCGTTTTCTCAACAAGATTACAGTTCCAGATAAGTACTCCATTCCTTTTATATCAGATTTCACATACAATTTAAAAGGCTGTCAAATATTTTCCAAACTTGATCTGGTACGGGCATAACACCAAATAAGAGTTAATCCCGTTTATATACCCAAAACCGCAATACTTACTCCTTTTGTACTCTTTGAGTTTCTTAAAATGCCCTTTGGCCTCAGAAATGCTGCCCAAACATTCCAAAGGTACATGGACGAAGTTTGTAGGGGCTTAGAGTTTGTTTTCGTCTATATTGAAGATGTTTTAATAGCTTCCAAGAATGAAGAAGAACATATTAAACATTTAAAAATTTTATTTGAACGTTTAAAGAATTACGGTATATTAATTAATCCTAGTAAATGCAAATTTGGTTCAAAGGATATTGATTTTCTTGGTTTTAATATAACTTCTGCTGGTTTAAAACCATCGAAAGACAAAGTAGAGAGCATTATTCAATATCCAAAACCTAAGACTATCATGGATTTTAGAAGATTTTTAGCTATGATTAATTTCTATAGGAAATTTATGCCAGATGCAGCAAAAATTCAAGTTAACCTTAATGACCTCTTAAAAGGTGTGGTTAAGAATGACAAAACTCCTATTCAATGGACTAACGATCTAAAAAAAAAGATTTTGAATTATGTAAGGAACATTTAGTAAAAGCTGTTATACTTTCTCATCCAGATTCTGATACTGAAATTTGTTTAAAAGTTGATGCATCCGAATTTGCAACAATCCACAGCGTATCATCCACAATCAAATGGAATCGCCAAAAGATTTCATCGTACACTAAAAACGGCTCTAACCTGTAATGAAAATTTACAATGGACAAAAACCTTACCTATGGTTCTACTAGGATTACAAGCAGTTTATAAAGAAGATATTAAAGCATCTTCTGCCGAAGTAGTTTATGGAGAAGTCCTTCGATTACTAGGTGATTTTTTTAAAAGCAACATTGACTCCAACACAAATCCCTCAGAAGTGTTAACACATCTTCGACAATCTTTTGAAAATGTCAAGTCAGTTCCAACAAGTGATCACGCTGTTCAGAAACCATTTGTTCATAAAGATTTAAAAAATACTTCATACGTATAGAAGAAAGTATACTCCCCTAAGCCTTTATGTCCAAAATATGCCGCTCCATATAAAGTAATACATAAAAGCGACAAGTTTTTCAAATTGAAAATATGATCAAAAAATTAAAACGTTTCAATTGATCATCTTACACCAGCTTTTATTGATAACGAAATTGCTGAAATTACAACTGTCTCAAAAGATTCAAGACCTGTTAAAGTGATAAATCGGGTTAAACTAGGAAGAGGGTAATGTGGCATTTACTGTAACACATATTTTAAATTTTATACTTTGTTTTTTAATTTCTAAATTTGTTTAGTAACTTTTGATTTTAATTTTATTTTTTTAAAAAAATTTTTTAATTTTATCAATTTTCAAGAGCTATTTGAGTCGGACGTGTTTTATTTTATTTTGTTTGTGAGTAGTAACATACATTAAACTTTGATCCCTTAAATAAATTATACTTTAAAGCTTAAGCACTTACTAATCCTTGAAGGTTGACTTTATTAATGCTTTACTAATTATCAATCATTTCACATTACATTTTTTTAATTCCTTTTGAAAACTTAAATTTTAATTTGTATTAATAAAAAGTTAATTAATCTATAAAGAATTCTTAAATAGCATTTTTTTATTGGTTGCTTGGCCACAGCTTTATTTAAAACATGAAAAACAACAACTAAGGAATAATGCTACGACAAGAATAAATGATAATCAGGAGTGTGATGGAAATCGAAAACGAATGAACTTTGGTAGTACATTTTAATGCATTTCTAATCTAATTTATAAAATTTTTCTTTTAAGATTCTCTTTAGTAGCACAATATCTTTATATTTTATGTGATAAAAGTTTTTCAATACAGAAATATTACGAAAAAATTTAAATCTAAAACTCATTCGTTTTCGATTTCCATCACATGCCTGAATGATTGTTTGTCGTTTTTGTTGTTTTAATAACTATAAAATAATCGTAGCACTAAACAAAATATTTCAAAATATGGAGATGCTAGATTCAGACTGCATGTAGATATTTTACAAATATAACACATTGACGAAATTGTAATTTAAAATGAGTGATAAGAAAAGGGTAAACTAAGAAAATTTAAAGTGTTCTCTGTTCTGACTGTTGACCAACACCTGTAGAAGCATCATCATTTATGCATGTCCACTGATTTTCATTATTCTCCTTCCACAGAGTAACTTTATTATCACCACCCGTAACGGCCAGAATATTGCCGGTCATTGACCAGCTTACCGACCACACCACATCATCGAAAGTATGTAAGATAGTGGGTGACCATGTAGTAAAATCAGTACTATTCCAAATGATAATATGACGATCCTGCGAGGCAGAAGCAATTTGGGAGCGTGGCAAACCTATTGATGGAGCCCAAGCAACATCTCGCACCCAATCGGAATGAGCTTCTAGACGATTTTCCTCTACCCAGCGATCATTATCTTCACGCCAAATCTTTACACAGTTATCACAACCGCCACTGGCTATGCGCTTTATACCCGAAGTACGCGCAGAAGACTTTTGATCAAATGCTGGCTCTGGCACTGTAGAGGGACACCAAGAAACGGCATTGCATCCAATAGTATGTGCATTAGGGATTTTTTTGCAATCCCATACACCATATTCCGTGTTGCAAGTTAAAATCGATATGGAACCATCTGAACTGCCACAAGCCAACATCAAACCATACTCGGAAGGGGCAAAGGCCACCGAATTTACCGAAGAATCGTGGTTACTGTATTCATAGCTAAATAATATTTAAAACAAACATTTATTAATGACATAATTTTTTACGATTAAATTAATTTTTACATTTTGGTCCAATCATTAGCACTCCCTTCTTTCCACACAATAACTTTGCGATCGTACGAGCAAGATGCCAACATATTGCCGTATTTGGGATGCGCCCATGCCACTTGCCATACTGGTCCCTGGTGGCCTTTAAGATCTGCAACTAAAACTTGATTTCCATTCTTAACATCGAATATTTTTACAGAACCGTCCGAGGAACAAGTTGCCAAATGTAGACCATAATAATCTAGTATGGCATTGTGTATCATGTCTTCGTGACCAGTGTCAATAGTATTAATTAAACTAACCATTTCTAATTAGTTTTCTTTATGATAAATTATTAATTTTATTGATAGGAAATTGATAAATAATAAAAATGATTGGCGGCTTAACCAAATTCCCGTCAATTTATTTTTTTTCTTTAATTTATTTGACGTGGAAATATGGAACTGTCAACCACAGAGTATACTTTGTGCTGTCAACGAAACAACACTCAGTGCTGACAACTTATTGTTGTATTCAGTTTACTTTTACAATGACTTTTTGTGGAAAAGAGACGTCTATTGTTTGTTTATCACAAAAGTCCAAATGTTGACTTACAGAAACGATTTAGTACATTTTCTATACTATGTAATCCATTTCATTTATACCTATAATTATAAATTAAGTTTTTATAGAAATTCGTAGAGGAAAAATGTTAAACATGTTGTCCAAAACATCTCATCAAAAAGCAAAACTTTACATAAAATACTCTTTGAAATTAAAAACTTGTTTTTGAAAAAATGAGTTAGGAACATTGTTTAATTTAAAAGACAAAATTTGATTTTTGAAATTAAAAGCATTCTAAAATATTAAACGACTACGTAGTCTGTGACCACTACTTTTTGTGTCAACTATACATAACCCCCTATTAATGACGTTATCTGACGGCTGCATATAAAACAGCTACTTAACGGTATTTTTATATTTTAATACGCCACATGCATGGTGAAACACTACAAGGTGATAGCGATATTACAACAATACAAAAGCAACAGAAACAACATGGTATTTTTGTTTTCATGTTTGTAATGTCAAAAACAGCTGACTATTGTTTACAAATATTCCTATAGAAAAAATGAATACGTGCGCCAAGATAGCATCGAAAAATAGCAACGCCGGAAATGAAAACGAGGGAATTTTCTAATATCGTTTAGGGGAATCGAGTGGCAACAAATGATTTTAGGAATTCAGGGGCAACAAAAACTGGAACAAATTTTAGTAATTTCGAGAGCAAGAAAGCCCGAAAACGTTGTTAGGAATTAAGCGGTAATGTAATTATTCAGCATAAAAAAAATCCAGAGAAATTCGAGCTCCTTTAAAAATGGTCAGAAAATCTGGGATTCTAAATAAAATAGAATCTGGGCAGTGTCAGGGCATAGACTCAATGGAAATTGAAAGTATACATCCCACTGAATATAAAACGCTTTCCGTGCAAAAAATTGTCAGAGCCGTTCCAGAGAAATTCGAGCTCCTCCAAAAATGGTCAGAAAATCTGGGATTCTAAATAAAATAGAATCTGGGCAGTGTCAGGGCAAAGACTCAATGGAAATTGAAAGTATACATCCCACTGAATATAAAACGCTTTCCGTGCAAAAAATTGTCAGAGCCGTTCCAGAGAAATTCGAGCTCCTCCAAAAATGGTCAGAAAATCTGGGATTCTAAATAAAATAGAATCTGGGCAGTGTCAGGGCATAGACTCAATGGAAATTGAAAGTATACATCCCACTGAATATAAAACGCTTTCCGTGCAAAAAATTGTCAGAGCCGTTCCAGAGAAATTCGAGCTCCTCCAAAAATGCTCAGAAAATCTGGGATTCTAAATAAAATAGAATCTGGGCAGTGTCAGGGCATAGACTCAATGGAAATTGAAAGTATACATCCCACTGAATATAAAACGCTTTCCGTGCAAAAAATTGTCAGAGCCGTTCCAGAGAAATTCGAGCTCCTCCAAAAATGGTCAGAAAATCTGGGATTCTAAATAAAATAGAATCTGGGCAGTGTCAGGGCATAGACTCAATGGAAATTGAAAGTATACATCCCACTGAATATAAAACGCTTTCCGTGCAAAAAATTGTCAGAGCCGTTCCAGAGAAATTCGAGCTCCTCCAAAAATGGTCAGAAAATCTGGGATTCTAAATAAAATAGAATCTGGGCAGTGTCAGGGCATAGACTCAATGGAAATTGAAAGTATACATCCCACTGAATATAAAACGCTTTCCGTGCAAAAAATTGTCAGAGCCGTTCCAGAGAAATTCGAGCTCCTCCAAAAATGGTCAGAAAATCTGGGATTCTAAATAAAATAGAATCTGGGCAGTGTCAGGGCATAGACTCAATGGAAATTGAAAGTATACATCCCACTGAATATAAAACGCTTTCCGTGCAAAAAATTGTCAGAGCCGTTCCAGAGAAATTCGAGCTCCTCCAAAAATGGTCAGAAAATCTGGGATTCTAAATAAAATAGAATCTGGGCAGTGTCAGGGCATAGACTCAATGGAAATTGAAAGTATACATCCCACTGAATATAAAACGCTTTCCGTGCAAAAAATTGTCAGAGCCGTTCCAGAGAAATTCGAGCTCCTCCAAAAATGGTCAGAAAATCTGGGATTCTAAATAAAATAGAATCTGGGCAGTGTCAGGGCATAGACTCAATGGAAATTGAAAGTATACATCCCACTGAATATAAAACGCTTTCCGTGCAAAAAATTGTCAGAGCCGTTCCAGAGAAATTCGAGCTCCTCCAAAAATGGTCAAAAAATCTGGGATTCTAAATAAAATAGAATCTGGGCAGTGTCAGGGCATAGACTCAATGGAAATTGAAAGTATACATCCCACTGAATATAAAACGCTTTCCGTGCAAAAAATTGTCAGAGCCGTTCCAGAGAAATTCGAGCTCCTCCAAAAATGGTCAGAAAATCTGGGATTCTAAATAAAATAGAATCTGGGCAGTGTCAGGGCATAGACTCAATGGAAATTGAAAGTATACATCCCACTGAATATAAAACGCTTTCCGTGCAAAAAATTGTCAGAGCCGTTCCAGAGAAATTCGAGCTCCTCCAAAAATGGTCAGAAAATCTGGGATTCTAAATAAAATAGAATCTGGGCAGTGTCAGGGCATAGACTCAATGGAAATTGAAAGTATACATCCCACTGAATATAAAACGCTTTCCGTGCAAAAAATTGTCAGAGCCGTTCCAGAGAAATTCGAGCTCCTCCAAAAATGGTCAGAAAATCTGGGATTCTAAATAAAATAGAATCTGGGCAGTGTCAGGGCATAGACTCAATGGAAATTGAAAGTATACATCCCACTGAATATAAAACGCTTTCCGTGCAAAAAATTGTCAGAGCCGTTCCAGAGAAATTCGAGCTCCTCCAAAAATGGTCAGAAAATCTGGGATTCTAAATAAAATAGAATCTGGGCAGTGTCAGGGCATAGACTCAATGGAAATTGAAAGTATACATCCCACTGAATATAAAACGCTTTCCGTGCAAAAAATTGTCAGAGCCGTTCCAGAGAAATTCGAGCTCCTCCAAAAATGGTCAGAAAATCTGGGATTCTAAATAAAATAGAATCTGGGCAGTGTCAGGGCATAGACTCAATGGAAATTGAAAGTATACATCCCACTGAATATAAAACGCTTTCCGTGCAAAAAATTGTCAGAGCCGTTCCAGAGAAATTCGAGCTCCTCCAAAAATGGTCAGAAAATCTGGGATTCTAAATAAAATAGAATCTGGGCAGTGTCAGGGCATAGACTCAATGGAAATTGAAAGTATACATCCCACTGAATATAAAACGCTTTCCGTGCAAAAAATTGTCAGAGCCGTTCCAGAGAAATTCGAGCTCCTCCAAAAATGGTCAGAAAATCTGGGATTCTAAATAAAATAGAATCTGGGCAGTGTCAGGGCATAGACTCAATGGAAATTGAAAGTATACATCCCACTGAATATAAAACGCTTTCCGTGCAAAAAATTGTCAGAGCCGTTCCAGAGAAATTCGAGCTCCTCCAAAAATGGTCAGAAAATCTGGGATTCTAAATAAAATAGAATCTGGGCAGTGTCAGGGCATAGACTCAATGGAAATTGAAAGTATACATCCCACTGAATATAAAACGCTTTCCGTGCAAAAAATTGTCAGAGCCGTTCCAGAGAAATTCGAGCTCCTCCAAAAATGGTCAGAAAATCTGGGATTCTAAATAAAATAGAATCTGGGCAGTGTCAGGGCATAGACTCAATGGAAATTGAAAGTATACATCCCACTGAATATAAAACGCTTTCCGTGCAAAAAATTGTCAGAGCCGTTCCAGAGAAATTCGAGCTCCTCCAAAAATGGTCAGAAAATCTGGGATTCTAAATAAAATAGAATCTGGGCAGTGTCAGGGCATAGACTCAATGGAAATTGAAAGTATACATCCCACTGAATATAAAACGCTTTCCGTGCAAAAAATTGTCAGAGCCGTTCCAGAGAAATTCGAGCTCCTCCAAAAATGGTCAGAAAATCTGGGATTCTAAATAAAATAGAATCTGGGCAGTGTCAGGGCATATACTCAATGGAAATTGAAAGTATACATCCCACTGAATATAAAACGCTTTCCGTGCAAAAAATTGTCAGAGCCGTTCCAGAGAAATTCGAGCTCCTCCAAAAATGGTCAGAAAATCTGGGATTCTAAATAAAATAGAATCTGGGCAGTGTCAGGGCATAGACTCAATGGAAATTGAAAGTATACATCCCACTGAATATAAAACGCTTTCCGTGCAAAAAATTGTCAGAGCCGTTCCAGAGAAATTCGAGCTCCTCCAAAAATGGTCAGAAAATCTGGGATTCTAAATAAAATAGAATCTGGGCAGTGTCAGGGCATAGACTCAATGGAAATTGAAAGTATACATCACACTGAATATAAAACGCTTTCCGTGCAAAAAATTGTCAGAGCCGTTCCAGAGAAATTCGAGCTCCTCCAAAAATGGTCAGAAAATCTGGGATTCTAAATAAAATAGAATCTGGGCAGTGTCAGGGCATAGACTCAATGGAAATTGAAAGTATACATCCCACTGAATATAAAACGCTTTCCGTGCAAAAAATTGTCAGAGCCGTTCCAGAGAAATTCGAGCTCCTCCAAAAATGGTCAGAAAATCTGGGATTCTAAATAAAATAGAATCTGGGCAGTGTCAGGGCATAGACTCAATGGAAATTGAAAGTATACATCCCACTGAATATAAAACGCTTTCCGTGCAAAAAATTGTCAGAGCCGTTCCAGAGAAATTCGAGCTCCTCCAAAAATGGTCAGAAAATCTGGGATTCTAAATAAAATAGAATCTGGGCAGTGTCAGGGCATAGACTCAATGGAAATTAAAAGTATATGTACATCCCACTAAATATATGAAAAGCTTTCCGAGCATTTGGTCATATACCACGTGCTCGATGCTATTCTTCTTTTTTATTAGGAATTGCGATCGATTTAAGTAAGTTTGGAGTCGACCTATACCTTCATATAGGGAAATCATAAATGGTACAGTTAAACGACACCAATCATTAACTAATGCAAGAGTGAGACGCAAATCTCTCGTATGCGGCGAAAAAAGGACGGCCTGATTACCTTTAATACAATAATGACGCGCGAGTTCTTTTTTACCCAGAGTTGTATTATGCCACGTGTTTAGCAAATCAACCGCAGACTTACAGGCATGTGATGGAAGTAGAAATCGTAAACAAATCAGTTTTGGAAATACATTTTAATGCATTTATTTGTTTATTTTTAAAATTTTTGTTTTAAGATTCTCTTTAGTAGCACAATATCTTTATATTTTATGAGATCAAAGTTTTCCAATACACAAATATTACATAAAAAATTGACTTCTAAAACTCATTCGTTTTCGATTTTCATCACATGTCTGATAGACTTAAAGACAGTAAATAGTAGCAATAATTAAGAAAAATTTAATTGTTTCTTTAATTACCAATACGGCGAATCTTAAATAACTTATTTTTACAAATGAATAGGAAATTAATTCATTAAAAACAATAAAATTTGCGGTTGATTTCTTTGTTTAATAATACCTTGAGGTATTTATATACTCGATATTTTGATTTATGGTATGATTAGAAAATTACAATAAATATATAAATAAGTACTACAAAAATTAAACTTCTATTAATTCCACTTTTTTGTTGGTGCATTATAAATCTTTTTAGATAAAGTGTATTGTTTGCCCTTTTTCAGATTTTTAAAAAAATTTTATTACAAAAAAATGTCTAATTTTTTAAAAGTAAAATTCCTAAATTTCGTTAGCCGTGGTTCAGGCCTATTAAAATCAGATTTCCAAATGCAAAAACCGCTAAATTTTAACAAAATTATCAATAACAATATTTTTTGAAAAAAATTACTTTGGTATATTGCATTACTTTGTTTTATGTCCTCAATTGTATTAAAAAGTTTAAAACAAAATTTACTTTTTGGTTGAAAAAAATTTACTATAAAAACGTGGAACATAAAACAACAATTTACATTGAAAACTAAACGAAAATATAACATACATATATCGTATATTTTAGGTGTTTGGTTATAAAGTGAATTTAAGTATAAAATTGATTTTTCATTTAATTAACAAGTTAATTAACATAAAAAACAAAGATATTTCAAGTATGCCTTTACAATAATATATATGCAGTATCACGTCTATAAAAGAAAAACGCTACATAAAACAGTGTTGAAAACGCTAAGTTGACAGTGCTTTATTAACACTGACACAACTCTGTGTCAGTACATGCAACATTTAAATATTTTATAATAATGCTAATAGTGTATCATACGCCATTTTCAAGAGATTTTAAAATTATAGCTGGCAATGTAGAAGCTGTTGAATTTTTAGAAAAAAATATTGAAAATACGACGCATGAAACGTTTGGCAGTAAATGGTGCTTTCCATACACCTCTAATGGAATCGGCAGTTGAGCCTTTTGCTAAAGCTCCAAGTAAAATCAAGTTGGAAGAGCCTTTAATTCGAGTCTACTCGAATATTGATGGAAAACCCTATAAAAATGTGGCACATATACATAAACAATTGCATAAACAGGTTAGTGTTTTTTAGTGTTTATGTATTTTATGTAGTTTTATTATAGTTTGTTCCCACTCAACAGGTCGTACAGTCTATAATAACATTAATTAAATCAGTTTATCATAAAATACATAAACACTATAAAACACTAACCTGTTTATGTATATGTGCCACATTTTTATAGGGTTTTCCATCAATATTCGAGTAGACTCGAATTAAAGGCTCTTCCAACTTGATTTTACTTGGAGCTTTAGCAAAAGGCTCAACTGCCGATTCCATTAGAGGTGTATGGAAAGCACCATTTACTGCCAAACGTTTCATGCGTCGTATTTTCAATATTTTTTTCTAAAAATTCAACAGCTTCTACATTGCCAGCTATAATTTTAAAATCTCTTGAAAATGGCGTATGATACACTATTAGCATTATTATAAAATATTTAAATGTTGCATGTACTGACACAGAGTTGTGTCAGTGTTAATAAAGCACTGTCAACTTAGCGTTTTCAACACTGTTTTATGTAGCGTTTTTCTTTTATAGACGTGATACTGCATATATATTATTGTAAAGGCATACTTGAAATATCTTTGTTTTTTATGTTAATTAACTTGTTAATTAAATGAAAAATCAATTTTATACTTAAATTCACTTTATAACCAAACACCTAAAATATACGATATATGTATGTTATATTTTCGTTTAGTTTTCAATGTAAATTGTTGTTTTATGTTCCACGTTTTTATAGTAAATTTTTTTCAACCAAAAAGTAAATTTTGTTTTAAACTTTTTAATACAATTGAGGACATAAAACAAAGTAATGCAATATACCAAAGTAATTTTTTTCAAAAAATATTGTTATTGATAATTTTGTTAAAATTTAGCGGTTTTTGCATTTGGAAATCTGATTTTAATAGGCCTGAACCACGGCTAACGAAATTTAGGAATTTTACTTTTAAAAAATTAGACATTTTTTTGTAATAAAATTTTTTTAAAAATCTGAAAAAGGGCAAACAATACACTTTATCTAAAAAGATTTATAATGCACCAACAAAAAAGTGGAATTAATAGAAGTTTAATTTTTGTAGTACTTATTTATATATTTATTGTAATTTTCTAATCATACCATAAATCAAAATATCGAGTATATAAATACCTCAAGGTATTATTAAACAAAGAAATCAACCGCAAATTTTATTGTTTTTAATGAATTAATTTCCTATTCATTTGTAAAAATAAGTTATTTAAGATTCGCCGTATTGGTAATTAAAGAAACAATTAAATTTTTCTTAATTATTGCTACTATTTACTGTCTTTAAGTCTATCAGACATGTGATGAAAATCGAAAACGAATGAGTTTTAGAAGTCAATTTTTTATGTAATATTTGTGTATTGGAAAACTTTGATCTCATAAAATATAAAGATATTGTGCTACTAAAGAGAATCTTAAAACAAAAATTTTAAAAATAAACAAATAAATGCATTAAAATGTATTTCCAAAACTGATTTGTTTACGATTTCTACTTCCATCACATGCCTGTAAGTCTGCGGTTGATTTGCTAAACACGTGGCATAATACAACTCTGGGTAAAAAAGAACTCGCGCGTCATTATTGTATTAAAGGTAATCAGGCCGTCCTTTTTTCGCCGCATACGAGAGATTTGCGTCTCACTCTTGCATTAGTTAATGATTGGTGTCGTTTAACTGTACCATTTATGATTTCCCTATATGAAGGTATAGGTCGACTCCAAACTTACTTAAATCGATCGCAATTCCTAATAAAAAAGAAGAATAGCATCGAGCACGTGGTATATGACCAAATGCTCGGAAAGCTTTTCATATATTTAGTGGGATGTACATATACTTTTAATTTCCATTGAGTCTATGCCCTGACACTGCCCAGATTCTATTTTATTTAGAATCCTAGATTTTCTGACCATTTTTGGAGGAGCTCGAATTTCTCTGGAACGGCTCTGACAATTTTTTGCACGGAAAGCGTTTTATATTCAGTGGGATGTATACTTTCAATTTCCATTGAGTCTATGCCCTGACACTGCCCAGATTCTATTTTATTTAGAATCCCAGATTTTCTGACCATTTTTGGAGGAGCTCGAATTTCTCTGGAACGGCTCTGACAATTTTTTGCACGGAAAGCGTTTTATATTCAGTGGGATGTATACTTTCAATTTCCATTGAGTCTATGCCCTGACACTGCCCAGATTCTATTTTATTTAGAATCCCAGATTTTCTGACCATTTTTGGAGGAGCTCGAATTTCTCTGGAACGGCTCTGACAATTTTTTGCACGGAAAGCGTTTTATATTCAGTGGGATGTATACTTTCAATTTCCATTGAGTCTATGCCCTGACACTGCCCAGATTCTATTTTATTTAGAATCCCAGATTTTCTGACCATTTTTGGAGGAGCTCGAATTTCTCTGGAACGGCTCTGACAATTTTTTGCACGGAAAGCGTTTTATATTCAGTGGGATGTATACTTTCAATTTCCATTGAGTCTATGCCCTGACACTGCCCAGATTCTATTTTATTTAGAATCCCAGATTTTCTGACCATTTTTGGAGGAGCTCGAATTTCTCTGGAACGGCTCTGACAATTTTTTGCACGGAAAGCGTTTTATATTCAGTGGGATGTATACTTTCAATTTCCATTGAGTCTATGCCCTGACACTGCCCAGATTCTATTTTATTTAGAATCCCAGATTTTCTGACCATTTTTGGAGGAGCTCGAATTTCTCTGGAACGGCTCTGACAATTTTTTGCACGGAAAGCGTTTTATATTCAGTGGGATGTATACTTTCAATTTCCATTGAGTCTATGCCCTGACACTGCCCAGATTCTATTTTATTTAGAATCCCAGATTTTCTGACCATTTTTGGAGGAGCTCGAATTTCTCTGGAACGGCTCTGACAATTTTTTGCACGGAAAGCGTTTTATATTCAGTGGGATGTATACTTTCAATTTCCATTGAGTCTATGCCCTGACACTGCCCAGATTCTATTTTATTTAGAATCCCAGATTTTCTGACCATTTTTGGAGGAGCTCGAATTTCTCTGGAACGGCTCTGACAATTTTTTGCACGGAAAGCGTTTTATATTCAGTGGGATGTATACTTTCAATTTCCATTGAGTCTATGCCCTGACACTGCCCAGATTCTATTTTATTTAGAATCCCAGATTTTCTGACCATTTTTGGAGGAGCTCGAATTTCTCTGGAACGGCTCTGACAATTTTTTGCACGGAAAGCGTTTTATATTCAGTGGGATGTATACTTTCAATTTCCATTGAGTCTATGCCCTGACACTGCCCAGATTCTATTTTATTTAGAATCCCAGATTTTCTGACCATTTTTGGAGGAGCTCGAATTTCTCTGGAACGGCTCTGACAATTTTTTGCACGGAAAGCGTTTTATATTCAGTGGGATGTATACTTTCAATTTCCATTGAGTCTATGCCCTGACACTGCCCAGATTCTATTTTATTTAGAATCCCAGATTTTCTGACCATTTTTGGAGGAGCTCGAATTTCTCTGGAACGGCTCTGACAATTTTTTGCACGGAAAGCGTTTTATATTCAGTGGGATGTATACTTTCAATTTCCATTGAGTCTATGCCCTGACACTGCCCAGATTCTATTTTATTTAGAATCCCAGATTTTCTGACC
The DNA here is from genome assembly GCA_916048285.2 of Bellardia pandia. NCBI lineage: Eukaryota > Metazoa > Arthropoda > Insecta > Diptera > Calliphoridae > Bellardia > Bellardia pandia. The sequence continues at coordinate 49,719,422 of OU696529.1, forward strand.
ATTTTTGGAGGAGCTCGAATTTCTCTGGAACGGCTCTGACAATTTTTTGCACGGAAAGCGTTTTATATTCAGTGGGATGTATACTTTCAATTTCCATTGAGTCTATGCCCTGACACTGCCCAGATTCTATTTTATTTAGAATCCCAGATTTTCTGACCATTTTTGGAGGAGCTCGAATTTCTCTGGAACGGCTCTGACAATTTTTTGCACGGAAAGCGTTTTATATTCAGTGGGATGTATACTTTCAATTTCCATTGAGTCTATGCCCTGACACTGCCCAGATTCTATTTTATTTAGAATCCCAGATTTTCTGACCATTTTTGGAGGAGCTCGAATTTCTCTGGAACGGCTCTGACAATTTTTTGCACGGAAAGCGTTTTATATTCAGTGGGATGTATACTTTCAATTTCCATTGAGTCTATGCCCTGACACTGCCCAGATTCTATTTTATTTAGAATCCCAGATTTTCTGACCATTTTTGGAGGAGCTCGAATTTCTCTGGAACGGCTCTGACAATTTTTTGCACGGAAAGCGTTTTATATTCAGTGGGATGTATACTTTCAATTTCCATTGAGTCTATGCCCTGACACTGCCCAGATTCTATTTTATTTAGAATCCCAGATTTTCTGACCATTTTTGGAGGAGCTCGAATTTCTCTGGAACGGCTCTGACAATTTTTTGCACGGAAAGCGTTTTATATTCAGTGGGATGTATACTTTCAATTACCATTTTCCAATCCCAGACAATTTTTTGCACGGAAAACTTTCTATATTCAGTGAGATTCGTTGCTATTTTTCGTTGCTATTATTAAAAATCTCCTCAATTCCCTCAATTCATTTCCGGTGATGCCACTAAAATTCAAGAAAACGGGATTGCAAATTTCATTTCCGCCGTTGCTATTTTTCGATGCTATCTTGGCACACGTAAAATGAATACATACAATTTTTAATTTCAAGATGACACATGTGTTTTTTATACAGTGGCGAGCACACATGGTAGATGTTTTGTAACTATGACTTAAAAACCGAATATACTCTCAAATTTTTAAAAATAATAATGGTTTTTATTTAAAATCTTAAATCAATAGAACAAAAATGAAAATAAATTGAAATTCATTAATTATGAAAGCGAATGTGGAGTTTAGGGTAAATTTATGTGAAATGGCAATGTATCCACTTTTGCACGTTAAAGTTCGTTTAATCTGGCAGCAAGAATAAATAGAAAGTTGCTGCGAATTTATGTACATAAGCACCGTTATTTGATATTTTTAAAATATCAAAGCAACAGTAAATGTAACCATTATTATTTTTAAAATTAAATGTATCCACTTTTGCACGTTAAAGTTCGTTTAATCTGGCAGCAAGAATAAATGGAAAGTTGCAGCGAATTTATGTACATAAGCACCGTTATTTGATATTTTTAAAATATCAAAGCAACAGTAAATGTAACCATTATTATTTTTTAAAATTTAATAGTTTATTCGGTTTTAAGTCATATTACAAAACATCATTCATGTGTGCTCGCCACTGTATATATACAAACAAAACAAAAATTGACATAACGAACATGACTAAAAAAAAACAGCTGGCGTTTCAACACCACCTTGTAGAGTGATTTCACCATGGCCACATGTTTGCTTTCAATACAAATATTTGGGATAATTTTTTAGTTTTATAATTTTCACAGATATATAATTTCAATCACAAAGTATAATTTCAATTAGGAATTCATAATATACTCGCGTGATAAGGAGCCAGAATAATCAGTATTTGACTGACGGACTTATGTAAATTATAAGAAAATAATAATGACTACATATGTATAATCATTAAATTCCAAAGGAAATCTTTAACAAAGTTTATACTCTGTGACAAAGTGAACAAAATCAAAATAAAAAAATTTATTATTTGCAATTTGTGCTTGTGTAATTGCTATCGTCATTGCTTTGCTAATAACGCACAATAACAAAAACAAAGGCATGGAAATGAGTGTAAGTAATAGAACAAACACAATACATTTAGATTTGTTTATTTTAGGCAATTGTTTGTGTGATTTTTTTGTTGGTTTTTTGAACTTCTTCAGTGTTTTAAAGCTCCCATAAAAACTTTGAAACCAGTTTTAGCTCAAAAATTCGAGAGTTAACAGCTCGTGTATGTTTATTTTCAATTAACAGAATTCGAAAACTAGAAGAGATGTCAGTTGTCTTGTAAAGCGCGTATAGTGAAAGTTTTGTTAAAATTCATAAAAATCCATTGAAAATTCCTTGTTTCATATTTTGTAAAATACACATTGAAAAGTTTTCTATTTAACACGTTAATTTTTTTAAAGGCTGCTATGTTTGCTCGTGTTTCCTTCTATCCTACTCTCCTTTACAATGTTTTAATGGAGAAGGCCACTGCCCGCAATTGGTATGATCGCATCGATGAGAATGTCATATTGGGTGCTTTACCATTTCGTTCACAGGTCAATGATGTAAGTTTTCACATAATTTTCAAAAAAAAAATAATAACTTTAATTTACCAAATTGCCGCAGCTTATTAAAAACGAGAATATGAAAGCTGTTGTTTCCATGAATGAAGACTATGAATTGAGTGTTTTTTCGAATAATGCTCCAAGATGGCATTTGTTAGGAGTAGAATTTCTTCAGTTAGCCACTACCGATATTTTTGAGTCACCTTGTCAGGAGAAGCTTTTCAGGGGTGTGGAATTTATGAATAAATTTCTTCCTACAAATAATCGTATCAAGGGCTTGAGTACAACTTCAAGTCCGGAAAATATTGGCACCGTGTACGTACATTGTAAGGCCGGTCGTACTCGTAGTGCGACTCTTGTTGGCTGCTATTTAATGATGGTGAGTAATTCAAAGCTTTCGTTTTCATTTTATCAAACATTTTTAATATATTTCAATTATGTTTAGTTGTTTTTATTTATTTAGTTTTATTTAAATATGTATTGACATAACTAATAACTAACATAACATTCTTAGAAAAATGGATGGACTCCTGAACAAGCTGTTGAATACATGCGTAGCTGTAGACCTCACGTCTTACTGCATACCAAACAATGGGATGCTCTGAGATTATTCCATCAACAACACTTACAAAAGTCATGACCTAAAAACAACAATCAACAGGAAATATAATTCTTAAATATGCGTCAATTTGTTCGACTGAGTGTGTTTTTGTACTGAAGTGTTTTTTGTTTATTTTATTAAATATTTTTATTGTTATCTAAATAAGCTCGTATTTCTTTAAATAAAATAATAAAAAGTATTTTTAGACTATTTTCTTGAAAACAATCGAAATATATCTTGTTTCTGTTCCAATTCAAGTTTTTGCAATTGTTTTGGTGGCACATAATCTCGGCCTCTTATGGACCAGAATTTTTTAATCATATTAATAAGACCAACATCTTCATAAATTACTTGATAAATGCCAGCTAAGGAGGCAACGGTCAGCACAACTATAGAAAGTCGTACTATAATGGGCAAGACTTTGCCCACGACGGAGGAGCGTAGATAATCACTGCACATGGATTGGCAGCCCCTGTGTTAAAAAGGCTTTAAATTATATACTAACAAATTCTGATTTAAACGTAATATTACCAATAGGTATGCATTATGCCCGCCGTACCCAATACTATTTCCAATTGTTTGGATTCTACAGCAAAAGCCATGGGTATCATTAAAGCAAGAGACCAGCCCATTAAACGTTCTAGTTTCCAGTTCCATGCATATTTACGACTGGTTTCATAATCTTTAATTGTAATAGGCTTAGATGTGCCACAACGTAAAATATTATGATTAGTTGCTATTAGCGGTTTTTGTAACAATATTTTAGATTTTTTAAAGATTGGGATACTGAAGTTTTTGGTTAATTGATAACAAGGCGAAACTTTGGAAAAAAAAATTTATTGTTATAAAATTTTATAATTTATACCCAAAGAAGATTAATTTACAATATAATTTATTTAAACTATTTTTCAACAGAATTGCAGACATGATTAATAATTATTTTCTAAATTCTTGATAGTTCAGTTAATATTTTAAAGTTTAATTTTCTATACTACTGACAGTTGAAAGTACTGACAGTACAGTGCAGCAGAGTTTTTTACGTTTTAAATAATTTTTGATTAAAAATTATTTATGCAGAAATTAAGTTTATTTTTATAAAATATATTTTTTCGTAAATTTCTATTTTTTATAGAATAACGATTTTAGTTATTTTAAACTTTTTTGAAATTATGTTACATGGTTTTGCCTCATATTTCCTCATATAAGATGAATATAAACTACGATTTAGTGTTTTAATGCGAACACGTAATTTATATTTTTCAGATTATCTGTAAATAATACTAATAAATCTATAAAAAAATTTCTATTCGTTTCATTCATTTATTATTAATCGAATATCATATTGATATTCTATAGACTCTTTTTTGAACTTAAAACAAAAAATATATAGTAGGTTAACCGTTATTTTTGAACTACAATTGTAGTTAGATTTAAGTTATATTAAACAAAGTAAATTTTCACAAAAGATGCCATCTAGATTTGAAATATTTTTAAACACCCTTAACGGCCCACAATTTCTTAACAGACTTTGCAATACCAATATCATTGTAGATCATGTAGAAAAGACCACCCAAAGTAGCCATAGAAATCAATAGCAATGATCCATGAGCAACCTTAGGTAAAACGTTGCCTACGACGGCAGGACGCACATAATCGGTAACCATAGCTTCAATACCCCTAAAACGCAATAAATACATAAGAATTAAACTTGTAAGCAATAAATATATAAAATCACTACTTTACCAATGGGTATGTAAGACTAAGGATACGGCCAATAAAGCGTCCATAGTTTGGGAAGGTATTAAAAAGGCTGCGGGAATAACAGCCAAAAGGGCTACAGAAACACCACGTTCAATTGTCCACAAAGCTGTGTGACTACCACCCTCAGCAGACATACGTGGAGCACTCAATGCAATGTTACGGGTAACAGGCTATAAACATAAACAAAATCCTATTTTTGTAGAAAAGGTCCCTCCAATAAAATATCAATTACTTACGGCAGCATTTTTAACCAAACTCAATGGTTTAACTAATGCATTACGCTGAGCAGCAACTACTGTGGCATAAGTCTTTAAGGGGCTTAAACGGGTCGATTTCATCAAACAAGCAGCACCTGTACATGAGCATTTTTATTATTATTTTTATAAATGGTATAGGTACCTAGAATGTTTTCAGAAATTCGCATCTCAAGTTATATAACGTACAGAAATAAAATTTGTACATTCTGCCAATTCTATAAGATTTTCTTTCCACTTACTGTTGAATTTGGTAGCATTACGTAGCAACATATTAAGAGCCATGTCTGATTTTTATGTTTATTAAAAATTTCCTTTAAAAAGTTATGGTTTTTAAGAACAAATCACTACAAAATATTCAGGTGCTGAATTTGTTAAATTTGCTGTATGAAACGAATAAAAGTTAAAAGAGAAACATCAAAATATTTAAAACAAAGATGCCACATGTCAGGTATCAGTTAATAGTGCTGCCAACACTAGTTTAAGTATATATAGTGGTGCAAATAAATGTTTAGATATTGGATGATATATAAAACTGTGTAACTGCTATTTTATCCAAATATGTTTATATGTTTAGCAAATGTCAATACTTAGAAAAGGCCTTTCGAATCAAGGTGCATTTACACGCTTACAAGGTGCAATTGGCTCAAGAACTAAAGCCTCTTGACCATTCCAAACGTCGTGAATGGGCAGAATGGTGGCAAGAAATGGCAACAGTGGATGATCAATTTTCGAAGAAAATCATCTTCAGTGATGAGGCACATTTTCACCTCAGTGGATTCGTCAATAACCAGAATTGCCGCATTTGGGCGAATGGGAATCCAAGAGTGATTGTCGAAAAACCAATGCACCCACAAAGAGTGACTGTTTGGTGCAGTTTATGGGCTGGCGGCATCATCGGGCCGTATTTTTTCCAAAATGAGGCCGGTCAGGCAGTTACTGTGAATGGTGTTCGCTATCGTGAGATGATAACGAACTTTTTATGGCCCGAATTGGAAGATATGGATGTGGACGATATGTGGTTTCAGCAGGACGGTGCCACTTGCCACACAGCTAACGAAACAATGGCTCTTTTGCGCAACAAATTTAATGGCCGTGTTATCTCACGTAATGGCGATGTCAATTGGCCGCCAAGATCATGTGATTTGACACCGTTGGACTTTTTTCTTTGGGGTTATTTGAAAGAAAAGGTGTACGTCGATAAGCCAGCAACAATTCAAGAGCTAAAGGATGAGATAATTCGGCACATTAACGGCATAGAACCTCCATTATGCCTCAGGGTCATCGAAAATTTGGACCATCGGATGGAGGTGTGCCGCCGTGGTCGCGGCGCCCATTTGGCCGATATTTTGTTCCATACATAATTGAGTAATACCAATATATCATAATAAAATAAAATTACAATAATTTCCTAAATAGTTTGTGTTTTATTCAAAATCAACATCGGCCCTTGAAATTTAACCACCCTTTAGATGTTGGATGAGCCTGACAATTTAGACCGGCACAACGACGCCTTTTCTTTCTTAAATTAAAGCATGAATAGAGAGCGAAGCATGTACCGTGGAAACATAGTTGGGGTATTCACAAGGTGTGCTATCATGTTATTTTGTCATAATGTTCTAACATTTTACAATGGTTTTAAAATATTGTTGTTGCTTTGTAAACAAAAAGTGTCTTAAATTAATAGAACTTTGCTTGCTATGTTTATTGTGCTGTCGTAATTAATCAGATGAGAAAATTTTTTGTTTATTTACTTGAGTTTGCCATCACAACATCTAAAATGTATTTTTCGCACAAACTGGCTATTATTTTAGTTTTTTCACTTATTTTTGGCATTGTGGAAAACAATATTAATTTTTATATTTGTTTTAAATCAGCTGATTTAAATTCAAAATAGCACACTGAATTATGAGGGGTTGTTCACAGCAGTCGTATTTTTCATGTTATTATTTTAAGACATATGACTTTATGACACCTTGTGAATCCCCCAAGTATAACGTTACGTATATGTAACAGTGGGTATGAATGGGTTAATAATATACCAACACTTGGTAACCATTGCATTGTTGTGAATAAAAATAATGCAGAATTAGCAATAAACAAAGAGATAAGAGAATTAAAAAATATTTGTTGATGGGATTTGGGAAAAGCAATGGCTACTGTTGATGATGAAAATATTCAAAAGTTACAAAACTATATACTCTCTCCGGAGTTGTCAATACACGACCCATTGCCAGATATAATACCACGTAAATACAATGAAATGCGATTGTTGAATTTACCTCGTGGTCCGGCAAGCACGAAATTGGTCCCTAAACGAGACTTGATTACCGGTCAGATAACCACTTTTATTGAGGTAGACCTTGAAGATGTGGGAGCAAATGCAAATAATTCAACGTCTATGAAACGTGAACCGGGTTTGTTGGATGAGGTGACTAGAGGTTCAGCCATGAATTATCCATTTTGGCCCGGTGGTTTAGATGAGCCGTCCAAAGAAATAAAACGTTTAGAATTGCAAGGCTTCGAAATTGAGGAAAACTTGCTTACGATTCCGCCTGGTTTTAAGACCGGCTATGATTTTAAGGATAATGTGAAGTATAAAGAAAATATTTACACAGCAAAAACTGAGGAAAATGTTAATTTGCTTAAAAACTTAGAAGATGATTTAGACGTCCAGGAATGGCTGAAGATGACACAGAATGAAAATTCAGAAAGGAACGAACTTTCAACTAATGTGAATAATGATCTATCTGAAGAATTTAAGGATGTGGATGAACATATAATGGCTACTGAACTGAAACCCGTCCTGGAGATTTCCAATACGAAAGATATCAGTTTGCGTACAGAGTGGGCCGAAATGCTGGATATATCACAGCCAATTACAGACTTCAAAGAGAAAATACCCTGTCCCGCTATGACATACCCCTTTGAGTTGGACACCTTCCAAAAACAAGCCATATTAAAGCTAGAGGAAAGACAATATGTGTTTGTGGCTGCTCACACTTCAGCTGGTAAAACAGTGGTGGCTGAATATGCCATAGCTTTGTCACAAAGAGATTTGACGCGCACCATTTACACCTCACCCATTAAGGCATTATCAAATCAAAAATATCGTGACTTTAAAAAAACATTCAAAGATGTTGGTCTTATAACGGGTGATCTTCAAATTGATCCTACTGCCACTTGTCTTATAATGACCACAGAAATTCTAAGATCTCTGCTATATTGTGGTAGTGATATTACTCGCGATCTTGAGTATGTCATATTTGATGAGGTACATTATATAAATGATCCAGATCGTGGTCATGTTTGGGAAGAGGTTATTATACTGTTACCCGATCATGTTAATATTATAATGTTATCGGCCACAGTGCCCAATACTATGGAATTGGCTGATTGGGTAGGCAGTACCAAAAAACGTAAAGTCTATGTGATAAGTACTTTAAAACGACCGGTACCATTAATGCATTATCTATATACGGGGTCTGGAGGCAAAAGTAAAGATGATATTTTTCTGTTGGTCGACGAACATGGTCGTTTTATACAGCAGGGATATGAAAAAGCGGTCGAGAGGAAGGAGGCCATGCAAAGTAAAACTAAAAGGATGGGCGGAGGTTCGGGTGCGAAAAATCAATCAACCACGCCGAAACAGGATCAAAATACTTGGATTGGTTTGATTGATTTCCTTAAACGTAATGACAAAATGCCGGTGGTGGCATTTACACTATCAAGAAATCGTTGTGATAGAAATGCTTTGGTAAGATATATTGTGAAATCGATCCATAACTTTTGACAATATTTATGAAAGAAGTAATACGATTGCCTTCTTTTTAAATTTATTTATTTTTTAAATTTCAAAAAATTTGTTTCCCCATATGCATATACATGGCGAAAGGTTTCTTCCTTAAAAAATATTTGTTTCTTCAAATATTAAACATAATTTATTTATTGCAATTTTATTATCAGGGTTTTTATAATGAAGATATCTTAATTAAGGATACAATATTCTTTACAATACATTATGTATGTCGCATCCAAATATATAAAAATTGCTTGATTTTCTTTCAGGCTCTTCAATCTATTGACTTAAATACAGCACGTGAAAGAGGATCCGTTGAAATGTTCTTCCAACAATGTTTGTCCAAGCTTAAGCCACCAGATCGCGTCTTGCCGCAGGTTTTGACAATGAAAGACTCTTTGGGCAGAGGCATTGGTGTACACCACAGCGGTATTTTACCCATACTAAAAGAAATTGTGGAAATGCTGTTTCAATCTGGTCTTGTAAAACTTCTCTTTGCCACTGAAACTTTCGCTATGGGCGTTAATATGCCAGCCCGAACAGTTATATTTGATTCCCATCGTAAGTTCGATGGTCTAGAAGTTCGTAACCTTAAACCGGGCGAATACATACAAATGGCAGGTCGAGCCGGTCGCAGAGGTCACGATAAAAATGGTTGCGTTATTCTGTTGTGCAAGACAAACGTTCCTCCAGTTCAAGATTTACGTTCTATGATTTTGGGCAAACCAGAAAAACTAGAATCACAATTTATCTTGCGTTATGCTGTCATATTAACTTGTCTACGTATTGAGAGCATTAAGGTAGAGGATATTATGAAATATTCTTTCAAAGAGTTCAACCAGAAACTGCAGTTGCCAGCACAACAAAAACAATTGGAAGTGGCCCAAAATAAATTTTCTCAAATGCCTGAACTGGGTGAGCATCTTCAGCCACTATCTAAATTTTATGATTTGGCCTGGGAGTATATAACGGAAAAACAAAGACTTATGGTAAGTTCTATAGTGAAAATGTATCAAAACAGGAATTGTTATTTCGCATTTCAATGTTGTTTTCATAGAAATTTTTAATATCTCAACCTAAAATTTTGAAAGAGCTGAAAGTTGGACGTGTTGTAGTGGTGACCAAAGGCAAACACTATAATAAATTAGGCGTCATTTTGTCAATTAAATCTGTAGTGGGCAAAGATGCACGGTATCGTGTTTTAGTATTAGATCATCAATTTAAAGCCGACAACAAGGTAGTATAAACTATTTAAAAAGAAATAAGTATTAAAAAAACTTCAAAACAACAATCTACAGGACGATTTTCAACGTGGCGATATGTACTATAAAATGGTTTCTCTAACACCCCAAAATAAATTTTATCACCCCGAAGGTATTGGAGGTCATATAATTCTTGATTTAAAAGCTGCCGATTTTGTCGATATAAGCAAATCTTCAATGAAAATTGAAGCTGACATTGTTATACGCAATTGGGAACAACGTCAAATTGAGCGCTTTAAAGATTCACCACCTTCCAGTACGGTCGTCAAAGTAGTTTCGGAATTACATCAAATAAATGAAAACTATATACAAAACCCCGATTCATTGAAGTTTATCAATATGTCGAAGGAAATCAATGTGAATGCCGACACAGAAATGGCACAAATACGTTATATGGAACATGTATGGCGGCAAATGCAAGAGGTCTTACCACATACAAATATTGCAGGTTTCGAACAAGAATTTGCCACTATCTATGAGCGTAAAATACTAGAACAACGCATTGAAGAATTAAAATTTAAGAATTCTACGAAAAATCTCTCTTTATATCCCGACTACTGTAAAAAGTTGGAGGTCTTGCGAGCTTTAAAGTACATAGATGAATTGGATGAAGGTTTATAACACAAAACAAAATATCTAGTAATTTATAAAGACATTTAAATACATATTTTTTTAGTAACTCTTAAGGGTAAGGTTGCCTGTGAAATGGGTCAAAATGAATTGTTGATAACCGAGTTAATACTTTGTAATATGTTCAATGACCTTGAGCCTGCCGAAATTGCAGCCTTATTGTCTGGCTTAGTGTTTAAAGCGAAAATTCAGGGTGAACCAGTTATACCTGAAAAACTGAAAAAGGTTTTTTTCTTTGCTACAAAAAACGAACGTAGAAATATTTAGATTATATCGTTTTAGTGTGTTAAAGAATTTGAAGAAATCAATGATAATATTCTGGGCGAAGAGTTGAGACGTCAGGCTGTGTCCGAATCTGAAGATCGCTTAAACTTTGGTTTACTGGAAGTTGTTTATGAATGGGCTCGGAATAAGGTGAGTATGTTATTTTTAACTTCTTTTTTTTTAGGGTGTAATTTGTGATAGTTTTTATTTTTAAATATTTGCCTCAAATCTGTAAATCGACTGATTTAGCACGAATTTGTACAGCGAAGAAGGCTTGCTTACTTTTTTACAACTACAACTTATAAGAACTTTCATGTTATGTTCTTTTAGCCATTTGCTGATATAATGAATCTTACTGAAGTCCAAGAGGGTATTATTGTTCGTTGCATTCAACAATTGGATGAAACGTTACGTGATGTTAAAACTGCTGCTATACGGATTGGCAATCCCGATTTACAATGTAAAATGGAGGAGGCTTCGAATGCCATTAAACGTGACATTGTGTTTACGGCCAGTTTGTATACAACATTTTAAAAATAGTTGTTTGCAAATGGTGAGTAAGTTTATTTGCATCAAAATGTTTTAATATTAAAATACCTCAGCATTTTCTATAGAATTGCTTAAAGCATTGTAATAATTTATTTGTTAAAAAATATTTAAAGATAGTGAAGATGATGAAAAAATGCGAAGTCTAAAAAACGAAGATCTAAAAACTATTTTTTTTATTAAGACTAGAAATTAGACAGAATCAGATGAAGACCTCATTATGTTGTAGGAAAGAAATAGTTTACCACATGCTACTTTTGATAATAAAGATAAAAATCATTCACTTTAAAAACGATTTTATCTTTTGTTTGTTTTATTTAATGTAAAATATCAATATTAATTTATTATGAACATAAATTTTTTTAATTTATGCACTCGTATTGTATTTAAAAGAAATATTATTTTGTATATTCACAGATAATTCGCATAATATGCTTAATGTTAACATTATAAAAGTTAAATATTTTTTTAAGACAACTATTTGTGTGTTGCTTGGAAAAGCACAAATAGAACTGTGAATTTCTTAGTTACATATTTCGTTTCTACTGTTTAATCTGTTTAAATACTATTTTTAAAAAACTAAACATTAAAAAAAATTAAATGAAATAAATGTTTGTAAAAAAGACGTTGATGATGTTAAATCAACGTAAGGTAGATAAAAAAGTAGGTGGACTTAATTAAGACTTAACTTATTAAAATTTGATACCACCACATTTATCGTGATTCCGGCTTAAATTTCGGTGGCATCATCATGCCATGCATGTGTTTTTGCTTTTTTGCCTTCTTGGCCGATTTACCGGATTGAAAATCATGCCAACTATTAACGCGACTTTGGCGGGATTCTTCGAAATTCTTTTGCCACTCTTTGTCAGCTTTGCGTTTTTCCTCCTCTTCAATTTCAGACTCTCTCTTCCTCTTGCGTTCCTCTTGGTCGCGTTGGTCCAACTGTTGACGTCTTCGTTCCATATCGGCAAAGAGTTTCATGACCATAACATAAATTGCATGTTTATATTTACCAGGATCATCTTCTGGTATAATCTCAAAACAACGATTCTCCTTTTTAATCTTTTTGCGTTTTTCAGCAATCTGCAAAAAAAAAATATAAAATATAATTTTAAAAATTTTTAATGAGTTCATTTTATATATCGAAACGTTTTTAAACGTATGACATTTTTATAAAACTTGGATTTTTTCATACATTTATTTTAAAACGTTTGCCGTTTTATAAAATGAGGCTTTTTTATTGTTTTTACCATATGGTCTGTTCTCTCTTTAGCTTCTTCATAAACGTCCAAACATTTTTTGCGGCCCAAATCGTTTTCCAATGTCTTCCAGGCACGATTAATAATATCGAACGCTTTTTGTGCGCGCTCCTTATCATCTTGATTTTTATCCGGATGCACTAATATGGACAACTGACGATAACGTTTCTTGATTTGTTCAACCGTGGCTTCTGGTTCAATTTGTAACACCTCGAAGGGATTGAGATTAAAGTATGTTGAACCTGGACGAAGTAAACGATCAATTTGTTGAGTAGATGTTAGTACGGAATCACGTTTTTCAATTTCTTTAACCTGTGAATATGGCAAAATATCTTTTAATTTACAACAAATTCAATTCTAAACCTAATAATGGTCACACAATGCAAATGTGTCTCTTTTTATTTTTCGTTTGTTTGTTTACATATGGGTTTAGCTCTTTACATAAACAACGACATTGAAAAAAGAGCTGAGCTGACTTTTGCTTCCAGTATATTACTTACTTCTGTGTAAAACACATCAAAGGATTCTTTCGATGTACTGGGTTGCTCGGAACTCATTTTCAGTTTGTTTTCTCTATAGCAAAATAATGGGAAAATAGTTTATTAAAATTTTTTGTATACAAAATTTTGTAGTGGAGTAGGTGGTGGCGTCTCTTCTCCAATTGTGTTGTTTGTTGTGGTATAATATAAAATTAATAAGTTTATGTATATTTATTTTGTTTTTTTTTTCTATTATTTTATTTTTACATATTTAACGAAATTTGCTATTTTATTTTGTTCAAAATGCAGAAAATTATTTTATTATATTAAATGTCAGGCAGCGAATATGCACAGTTGTATTAAAAAGTAATAATTAGTACTATAATAATGGGTTAAAGAGCTTCCAAATTTTAATAATTTGCAATGAAAATGGTCCAACTGACAATTTTTATATCTTGGACTGAATGAGATTATGATGTAAATATCACAAGAATGTCAAATATTCGAACACGTTACTTTTGTCCTCTTATCAAAATACAGCCATGTCACAGAATTTAATTCCGTATTTTGCTTCTATAGAAAAAGTAAAACGAAAATTTTTTTCGGAATGAAACCTAGAAATTCTTAAAATTACAATTCCACATAGCAAATTAAAAGTGGTTTCATTCCGAAATATTTTTTCGTTTTACTTTTTCTGTAGAAGCAAAATACGGAAATAATTCCACTTCCGAACGGAATTAAATTCTGTGACATGGCTGATAACAAATCAAATAAAGATCAGTTAAGGTTTGAACAAATTTTACTGTTAACGATTTATTTCCTAGAAACAAATTCGTTCAAAGCATTATTTTTTAATTTTCATTACTTGATATAATATAGTGGGCCTACATGAAAGCAAAGAGATAGTACTTGTCCAAAACTTATCACAGTGTAAAACGTAATACAAAAAATAAGTATTGGCAACCCTTATCAAGTACACACGTTATCATGGTGTAAATATACACGGTGAGTGCAGTAGCACAGCTGACTGACTGTTTACATTTTACTTATGTCAAAAGGAATACCCTTTCAAGTATTTTTGACAGTAGTACATTATTTTATACAAACAAAATTCCTGTTGTTTCTGTGTTGTGTTGTGTTTGTTGTCGATTTTCACTCACCTTGTATAGATACACCATGCACGATATGTTTGTAAAACGTGCGCCAAAGTTAATATTTTAGTTTGTACATATGTTTAGCATATGTTGTATATCAATCACAAAGTATAATATCAATAAGTTGAAAAAAAATAAATGATTTCTGTATTAAACAAATTATTTACTGCAAGCAAACCCTATCCCCAACTCCTCTACAAATCATTGATTATAAAACATTTAACCACCAGTTCACGGGAAACACAAAAAATGACTTCAAATCAGGACTTTTGCACTGACATCGTATGGATGGATTTAGAAATGACTGGACTAGATGTAATCAAAGACAAAATATTAGAAGTGTCATGTCTAATAACAGACAAAAACTTAAACATTAAAGCAGAAGGACCTTGTTTAGTCATCAACCATCACGAAAATGTGTTTAAGGAAATGAATGACTGGTGTACGAAACATCATAATGAATCTGGCTTGATAGAGAAGTGTCTTAAGTCGCAAATAACAAATGAAAAAGGTGAACAAATACTACTGGATTTTATAAAGCAGCATGTACCTAAAGGCAAATGTCCATTAGCGGGAAATTCAGTTTATATGGACAGGTAAGCATAAAATATTTTGTTTTAGTTTAGTTTAATAACTAAGTTAATTTTTAGGTTATTTTTACGTCAGCACATGCCATCTGTGGACGACTACATGCATTATCGCATTATTGATGTTTCTACCATAAAAGAATTGGCAAGACGTTGGCATCCTAAGTTATTAGATGCAGCACCCAAAAAGAAATTTGCTCATCGAAGTTTAGATGATATTTACGAGAGTATTGATGAGTTGAAATTTTATAGACAAACATTTTTTAAAGATACTTAAAGCAATATATTAGAATAATTTTTACATTTAATAGGTATTAATTTTAAACAGAACGACTGATTATGTATGTACTACTCTAACAACTTGTAATTCGTACGGCTTATATTTTAACACCCAATAATTTCGTTAATATTGGCCCGATTAAGAAAAACTTTTTTATAATTTGGGATATATTTACACTTTATTTACAATATATTAGAATAATTTTTACATGTAATAGGTATTAATTTTAAACAGAACGACTAATTATGTATGTACTACTCTAACAACTTGTAATTCGTACGGCTTATATTTTAACACCCAATAATTTCGTTAATATTGGCCCGTTTAAGAAAAACTTTTTTATAATTTGGAATATATGTACACTTTATTTAAAAACATAATAAAAATTTCAATTCATTGAACCCCTTTTTTTTTAAGAAAATAAAAAGTGCAGGTACTTAAAAAATTAAAAATACAAAATCGACCATTATTTATTCGTACGGCTTGGCTTATCTAATTAAAATAATATTGTGTAATATCACCTTTTGCTTTAATTACGGATTTCAATCGTTTATTCATGGAATTTATTAAGCTTTAACATTCATACGGTGTTACGGAATTCCATATTTTTAAGATTTTTTCTTTAAATCGGGGATGGTTCGTTGTGGATCACTTCTGAGGCGTCTTTTCATTATCGGATTGAGGTCCGGACTGGATGAGGACCACTCTTAAGCATTTATTTGATTTTAAGCGAACCATTTCTTAGTCAATTTAGCTGTGTAAGCAGGTGCCCCATCCTGCTGGAAAATGTAATTGAAATAATTTTATTGTTCCTTGATGAAAATATTTCAAATTATAGTTTTAGATCACCAGTCGCCATCAGCCATGTTCGATGGATGCCAAAAGGCATATACTGCACAAAAATACTTTTATTCCGAAAATATCTCGGCTTGCGCGAAGAAGAACTAAGTAGACTTCGCGATTTTACCGTTTTCATTGTAATACTTTACGTGGAAGCTTGGTTTAAGAGCACAAGTGCAATAATGACTTTAATTTCTGTTGTGTCGCAAAGATCGTGGAAAAGATTTTCTAGACACCTTTGGAATCTCAGCGGAGAAGCATTATTTGATAAAAATGTCCCCTACGACACCAAACGTAAAAGGCGAACGCAATTCGTGCATTTAAGAATGATACGTATGTATAAAAAAAGCGAAGACAGCGAGGAAGAAGACGACGTGAACGCGTCGGAAGCAGAGGGCGATAGACTCAACACATAATGTGGGCACAAATAAAGAAAGAACTAATGAATAATGATTTAAGCCAATACATAACACCTGAAACAGCCAAATTTTTCGTATGCATTGGATTATCATTAGGCTTTATAGTTACTGATCCAGAAATCAGGAAAGACCGCTGCCGAAAGAGGAGTAAGATTAAAAGAACAATATAACAACATTTTGTGCCTTAACGAGGAAGAAAAAATGTGTTTGCTTCAAATTGTCGCTGAAAATAGGAAAAAATATCCTTCGCATAATAAAAACGATTTAATTTAATTATAATTATAATATGTACTCGTAAACGTCATTCAATTACAAATATTTTTTTCTTATTAAGATTTTAGGTCTTTTTCTTCAGAATAAAAATCATAAAAAAAAATTTTTATCATTAACATTAACAGTGTGTTAATTTTTTTTAATCGTGTTTGTGTATATTTAAATAAATAAAGACTCGTTATATTTTCTTCAAACTACTTGACGCTTTTATATTGCAATTAAAAAGAATCCGGTTTATTTAAAGGAAATAAACCACCGTTTTTAAAAGGTAAAAACGTAACAATATAATATATATATATATATATATATATGTATGTATGTATATAATGCATCCACAACAAAGGTGAAGGGTATATAAGATTCGGCATAGTCTAATACAGCACTCTTACTTGTTTTATTAAAAATTTTGTATGGCGGCGCCAGATAAAAATAAGGCCAAACAACTTCTAAAGAAACATGCTTCCGTTTTCGCCGTAAAAGGTCAAAGCAAGGGTAGAACGACAATTGTAAAACACAAAATAGATACTGGCGAAGCGAGAAACCAGAAGTATTCCTCTAGCGAAACGAAGCGAAGTAAAAGAGCTGGTGAACGAAATGGAAAGGAAGAGAGTAATCGAACCATCTTCAGGTCCCTGGAGCTCGCCTGTGATTTTGGTTAAGAAGAAAGACGGCAGCACTAGATTCTGCGTCGATTATAGAAAGCTGAACGACGTCACCAAAAAGGATAGCTACCCGTTACCTAGAATTGATGATACTCTGGACACGCTGGCAGGAACAAAATGGTTCTCTACATTGGATTTGCAAAGTGGTTATTGGCAAGTAGAAATTTCGGACAAGGACAAACGGAAAACGGCATTTTGTGCTGGTGATGGAGTATGGCAGTTTAATGTTAATGTCACTGGAAGACGTGCTTGGTGTACCTCATGAGAAAGACTTTTGATGAACACTTGAAAAATCTGGAAGAAATCTTTAAACGTATATCAGTAGTTGGCTTCAAACTTAGCGTAAAGTAGTGTGCATTGTTCCAGAGTATCGTGTATCAACAGATGGCATATCAACAGATGAAGATAAAATAATTGCTGTAAAGAACTGGCCACGACCGAAAATCTTCACGAATTGCGCGGTTTTCTTGGCTTCTGTACATACTACAGACGTTTTGTTCCGAATTTCGCCAGTGTGGCAGCAAGTCTACACGAGCTGACTAAGAAGTCGCGACAATTCCAGTGGACTGAAGCACAAGAACTAGCATTCCAGAAGCTTAAGGAACTATTATGTACGGCACCAATTTTGGCATATCCCATACCTGGAGAGAAGTTTGTGGTGTACAATGACGCAAGCGGATAACGAATAGGCGGTGTGCTTTCACAAGTGGTCGATGATACAGAAAAAGTTATTGGTTACTTCAGTCGAGTACTTTCGAAGCCTGAAACTACTGTGTAACACGACGTGAACTCCTAGCAGTAGTCAATAGTGTGAAGTACTACCATAAGATTCTGTATGGACAGCACTTCCAACTGAGAACCGATCATTCTGCCCTGAGGTGGTTGCTGCAATTTAAAGAACCTGAAGGGCAATTGGCTCTTTGGATCGAACGGCTCTAGACTTATGATTTTAGCATTGCGCACAGGAAAGGTGGAAAACATGGCAATGCAGTTGTGCTCTCAAGACTCCCATATAAAGGAAAGCGTCATCAGCTAAAGAAGAATATAAATGTCCTCCCGAATTATGACTTTATGGTTGTTATCGAGATAAAATAAACTTGTATGATAATAGGTCATAGCTCTCATATAGCTCAAACTTCTGAAAACCAAGTTATGTTTAAATACTCGGTTTAGTGTATTATAGATATATGGTAGGGCTTGACCGACAATACTTTTTTATTTGTTTTTAAATCATTTTGGCATACACAAATTTTAAAATTGTACGGTTAGTTTTCGAGATGTTACCACATTTACTATATATTTTTTGTACTACTACACAATATCCAATTGTGTTTTAGAAGTTTCTAATTGCATTTCCAAAATTTCTAATTGTATTCCAGAAAATGTTTTTTGTGTTTCTGAAATACAAATGGAAATAAAACAAATGTTTCTTAAATACAATTAGAAAACTTTTGAAATATAATTGGAAATTTCGGAAACACAATTAGGAACTTCTGAAATACAATTGCAAATAGTGTAATTTTACCTCAAGAACGTAGAATTTTACTGAAAGTTTCTAAAGCTAGACAACTTTACGACCAATTGCAATTGCTAAAACAATTTATATTTTACGTTTATTTGTGATTCTTTAACGAATTTTCAAAAATTTACTTTTTCACGAAATTTGCTATGGAAATATAATTATTGAACTACAAATATGGGGAATCGCTATAAAAAAAATAATTTTTTTAGCTGCATATACGAGTATGTAGTTACCTATAGACTTTAAAAATAATATTACCAACAGTAAAATTTATTACAATACAAATTAGTTTATTGACTTTCACGAGGTATATTTAATTAACAAAAAACTCTTGCATCAGAAATTCTAGACTGCTATCAGACAGAAATTTGTTCCATCATCTTTGGTTATTTTTGATAACGTTACATATTGAACTATTAATTCTTTTTATTTTTATCTCCTTTTAATTAAATTTAATTAATACAAATATTAATATGAATAATAAAATATGTCTATAGGAGATTACAAAATAAAAAAAATTAAAATGGTGTTATGACAAAAAAAAAAATCATCACGTACTTAGCAACAATGGAAAAATTATAAAATTATAACAAAAATCTTAATAGTTTAAACTTATTTAAACGATTTAAAATTACATATTATGAATATTTACATATCTTTTGATGTTTGTAAACAAACACCTTAAAATCTTAACTTTTATTAATCTATTTGGGAATCAATGTTCGACGTGATCACTGGAAAATTACGTGTTTTTTTTACATATAATCAAAGTACAACTTTCAATAAGATAGATAAGACATACAATTGGTGTAACGGTCTTTGCATAAAAGCGTTAAAGGCGACCAGTAGCTCATGTTACCATTTAAAAAATTTTTACTTTCTTTTTAAGGAAACACATCTCAAAATACTGATTCATACACTAAGCATGTTGATAAACATATCACTGGAATTCATTAAAATTCTATTTCGAAAATCAAAACAAACCAAAAATCTGAACTTTGATACATTCTATATATACTATGTAATAGTTTTAAATAGAAAATAAACATTCTTTTTCATTAAACTGTTTACTATTTTCATAAGTTTTGTTGTTTTAATATTAATAAGATCTGCACATCTTACTATTTCAAATCTTAGCTAGCCGGCATGTTGCTTATCTGTAGAAGTCTCTCAAAGGTCAAGCTCTCTATTTTTTATTGACTTTAATTAAGAGTACATTCTAAAATACATATAATAATACTAAAATAGTCATATAAAAAGTTATTGTCTTCAACTTTAGAGATGCGCTATGGTTTTGTTACATTTAATTTGAACAACATTTGACCATCTTGTTGTAACTTTGTGCGGGTTTCTAACAATAAACACTATTGCCGCTAAAATACGGTAATCCAAATAACCCAAAATAACGGCATCAAAAAAAGTAACACACATATTTGCATATCCCAGAACATTTTTATATCTACTTCTTTCTTTCCTGCCCGAAGATCTAAAAGGTTAAAATTCGGCATACATACTTGTAACCCTTTTTCTTTACTCTAACATTTTTTTATACATGTAGGGCAAATTAAATTTCGAGGCGGTCGAATTCAACATTTAAATTTATTTGTTTACTGATATGAATTTATATTGAGCATCGCTTATTATTAATGCAACATTTTAACGCGTGAGCAAGATCATCATACAAAATGATTTTCTGAAATTTTTGAACACAAGTGTTCCCTCCCATCAATAATCTTACAATAAATATATTGTTGCATAAACATGAAAACTTGTAGCATTAATATGAATATACATACATATATACATACATACATACATACATACATCCATATATAAGTATTTTGAGACAGTTTTGCACAAAACGTAATATGAAAGGAACGATTTTTAAAAAGTACGCTTCAAAGTCAATGAGATTTAGTTTTTATATACAGCTTGAACGAGAAGGTTTACGAAACGGACCGCGTTAAAGCGGATCAATTTATCAATCAATTGTAAAAAATATAAAATTGTTACATATTCCATCAAAAATTGAAATATACAATAATTAAAAATGGGTTAGTAGGAAAGAAAAATACTAAAGAAATAAAAATTAAAAATGTAAATTTCTATTAAAACAATATAAAGCAAATACTCCAAATACAAAATTACATCTGGAGACAATCGATCGCATTGGCAGTATACCATTAATTGAATCAAGTTTAAAACAGGTAGAACATCTGTATGCTAGAGTCAAAAATAGCAATCGTCTTTTCAATTGGTATTTTGAAACTGCTGAATACACTATTTTATCCGCTTATGAATCGGTGCAACCAGCGGTAAAATTATTCGAAGCACCAATCAAACGTCTAGACTCAGTGATGTGCAAGAGCTTGGATATTTTAGAGCAGCGTGCCCCATTGATGTATTTACCACCCGAACTGGTAAGATAAGACAACTTAGTTTTTAGGCTAATTGCATATTATGATTATTAGACTATTATTATGGGTTTAAAGATGTATTGGAATACTAAGGAATACATGACAGATCATTTGGTTAAACCGGTTCTGAAAAGGGCCGATTCGGTAAAACAAATCGGCAATGCGGTGCTGGAGAGTCCAATAACAACCTATGCGGCAAACCGTTTGGATGGCGCTTTAACGGCTGGTGACAAATTCGTTGATAAATATTTAGTGGCCATTGAGGGCGATGGCGATCAAACTGATGGTAAGTTAAAAAACAATGGCTTAGAAATATTTCATTGTACAGTTTTTGTTTATCTGTTTTTCGTTCACTCGAATAAGAAAACAAAAAAGCCATTTAAAATAGTCCTAAGGTTATCATTTCCTGCTAAATAATTTTGGAAAAAAAATACTGAAAAGAAAACAATAAATAATGACTTTTAATCTTCAATTTGAAATGTTTATAAATAATAATTAAGGCAAAGTCGAAAAAAAAAAAGTGAAAAAAATTTGCATTGATAAGCCAACATTGAAAAGAAAATGATCAGTTAAGTTCCAGTTCTACATTTAAGGATTTAAGTCTTCATACATAAACAAAATTGCATATCTTTCTTTTTTTTCAAGTTTATTTCGTGTTTACTGTTATTTTGTAAGGATAAAAATCTTTGTTTTGGTACAAGAATTAAAATGTAATTAAATATTTTTGCTATAAAATGTTTTTCTGATACTCTTTGATTTGCGAATATATGCAACTATTGGTATTGACTGCACAATTGTAGCAAAATGTAAATTTCTATTTACGAATGTATGTATGTAAGTTTACAACTATTATTTAATGAGACATTTCTTTACACATTAGATTTAAATACATATTTTTATTTCAAATTGCACATTTAGGAACTTATTTTACATGATGCTTTGCCCAATCATATACATAAATACATAAGTGCACATGTATAAGCTTTTCCAAAAAACTTTAATAAATAATTATAAAAATATTTATAACTTAAATGAGAATTATTCCTCTTGCGAGTATTAATTAACAAATTTCAAAAAATTTAATCGAAGTTGCCTTCAAGTTAAATATACAATTTATTTGAAAATAAATTGTATACACTACATTAAATATTCAAAAATAAATGTAGTGTATACAATTTATTTTCAAATAAATTGTATATTTAACTTGAAGGCAACTTCGATTAAATTTTTTGAAAAATATTTATATTTAACAGTTTTTGACAATTTTCTATACTAAATAAACATTGTTAATATTTTAAAAATCATTTTATTTATAAATTTTGAATGTTTTAAAACATTGTTTTTTTTCTGTTCACACGCTTTGATAAAATCTGCATTAAATTTAAGTGTTAAAAAATCTGCTAAGAGGTCGAAGGTCGAAGAAAAAATCTGTATTACATACGATTACTGAGATTTATTAAAATTATGAAATCTAAATTGAATTAAAAAATAGTTTCCTTTCACATTTGTAAAAAGGGATATCAATAAAAATTATTCTGTTCTTCTAAAAAATTTTTGTTTGTACATACATACATACATGTATCATTTGAATTAAAAGCTTTTAAATATACATATTAATAAATGTTTATCTAACCTTTTGACATAAGTAGGTGGCAGGTATTTATAATATATTTTTCCTGTTGTTGTAATTTAATAATATCGATAATATTTAATTTAAATGTGGACAAGGTCTAATAAATGATTCATTATAGGTATTAAATTTACAATTTGTTGAGAAATTTCAACATTTTAAAGAAAATTTATATGTTAAATTAAATGTAATAAGAAATTTAGTTTTTTTTCCTACATTTAATTTAGTGTTAAAAAAAAAAATAAATATGTAGGTATAAAACATTATAATTTAGCATAACATCTATATTTACAATTTACATTCGAAATGAAACATTAGTGTAGACTTGTATTTATTTTCTTGTATTTAGCACTAAATGATGGAGATAACAATATAGATGCACCGGGTGAAAAAGGCGCCATCAAGGCAATTCATCACGGTCAACGTTTTTCGCGAAAGCTTAAGCGCCGCTTAACTCAAAGAACTTTAGCGGAAGCCAGAGCTCTAAAGAAACAAAGTAAAGAAGCCATACATATATTAATATATGCTGCTGAAATGGTAAATTGGATTATATGCATACATAATTCCATTAAACTTCTCAAATATTTACTTAACAACTGTAGATTGCAACCGATCCAAAATTGGCCCTACAAAAAGCAAAAGAACTTTGGGCTTATTTAAGTCTAGACGAGCCAGAAAATCAAGCCAGACCGACAACACTCGAACAGTTAATTGTTTTACTGACCCGGGAATCAGCTAGGCGTTTGGTACATGTTGTTAACTTTGGTGCTAATGTGGCTGCTAATATACCCAAGTAAGTTGTGTTAAAAAATAATTTTAAAAATATTTTGTTTATATTTCATTAAATATCATAGAACTGTGTCCCATACCACAACAGAAGTTGTACATCACATGATATATTTCAATAATCGTTTGATTAGCATAACAAAATTGGATAAAGTGAAAAATTTGTCGAAAGAAGAAGCCGAAACATTAATGAAACGCATGTTCACTTTCTATGGCAGCCTACAAAGTCTTTCTAATACCTATTTGGTAAATATTAAAATAGGTTTAACCTCGTTTTGTGTTAATACTACATATATTTATTGTTTTAACACAATTTGAACAGGAACGTTTGGCAACATTTTTATCGGGCCGCATCGAAGCCGAAAAAGTTAGCGGTAATCGCGGTTCATCATCCACAACATCCTCTACAAGGCTGCGTTTGGTAGCCCAGGAGAATAATATGCCTTCGTCCCACAACAATATAAATGGCGTATACTGAGAAGTAGAGTTTTTTATTGCAGTCGTATTTTTATTTCTAATTATCGAATTTTATTTTTGCTTTCATATTCGTACTAACTAAAGAACTATTTTTCTCTTTAATTTTGAAATTTTACTTCTCGTAAACCTTATTTTTTAATATTTTGAAAATAGAGTAGGCATAGAGATGCAACTTCATTATAAAATTTTGTTGCATACAAGTTTAAAAATATTGTGGGGCGTCAAATACTCTATGATTTTTAAGTCGTATATACGCGATTTTTCTAACAACGATTGTACTTTGTTGTCGTTTGTCCTTTTAACCATTCAAATTTTACTTGTATGCATTTGTTTTTCTTGTGTAAGAATATTATTGTGATTTTTTATAATGCTGATGATGAAGTATATACATACATCAAATAAATATTTAAAAATAATCTTTAAAAAGCATGTATTTAATTGTTAGTCTGTGATTTAATTTATATGTGGATTATTTATGTCTACTGTTTACAAAATGCCTATTTAGCTGCGAAATAAGCTACATACTCTAAAGTTATGTGTCCACGATCGTCATTAGCATATTTTAGCTTATTTTTAAACTGATTTAGCCGCTTAACTTTTTGAGATCTGGTCACACTGCCGGTATCACAAAAATAAACCAAACACTGCTTCATATAGTTGGCAACTCAAACGTCAAACACGCATAATTAATTTATATTTGTTGAACTAGTGTTTTGTTAATTTTATTGTAGTTCTTTTCATTAAAAGTTATTGACGAAAATAATTGTAAAGTGTTAAAACATAGTGTAGTGATAAAGTTTTAATGAAACTATATGAATTATTTACCCTTTTGGGTATTTTCGTGACAGGTAAGAATTTGCGTTTTGAAAACAAAAGTGACTTGTGTCTTAAGCCACACCCCTGTCTCCAACAAAAAAACCAAGCATTGATTAATTTGCTATATTAATTTATGATGCATTTTAATTTTATATATATAATACAGCCAACGGCCAATACAATCAATTGGAACAACAATATTGCACTATACCTAAGATTCTGCAAGGATCATGGTTTTCTTGGGAATCTGGCTTACCCACACAAACAGTAATAGATGCCAGGCAAATGAGTAAACGAGGCTACTGCATAACAATGGAAAAACATCACGGCGATGAGTATTCTTTTGTATTTGAAGAACGCGGAATGGGCTGTTACCACTGTGTTAAAACCTTCATAAGGACTTTAAATATTTTCGAGAAATTTGAGAGTAAGTGAAAATTTGTTGCATTAAATAATTTTCTTTCCTTAGTATTGCTAAATTTGAATTTTTTTTAAGGTCCATGTGTTACTATACCAGATGGTGCTAAACCATCGGTGCAGAATGTGTGTCGCGGCATTAAGGATGATCAACAATTGATAACTTTGTTTAACGAAAACTTTATACCCATCAATTGTCGCAGTTCTTTGGAAGGTGTTTGGCACTTTACCTATCAAAATCGTTTCCGTTTTACAGGTGTATGTGATAAACCTGATGCCAGAATACAGTCCTGTCAAACTGCCGGTACACAGTTCTTGATACAAAATCAAAAGTTCAACATCACCTATCAGCAGTGCGAGGGTATGGATGGTACGTTTAGTGGCATTGTAGAATACAGTTGTTTAGGTGATTGGTTTGTGGGTAAAAATCATTATTTTGCCGTGGCCAATACAAAGGAATCACGTAAAGATGAAAAATATCGTTGTTTACTCAAAAATCGTGACGATGACTTGTATGTGGGTGTGTCCATTACTGCCGAATGTAACACTCTTAAAACGCCCGAAAATTCTCCTGAACGTCTAAAACTTGATCCGGTCAAAGCTGAATATGTTGAGCCTGGTTGTACTTTACCGCAAAATTTCTCCGGTGAATGGGTCAATACGGCCAACATCGATGCTGATGTCATTATTAGTGAGACACATATAAATGAAACCTACTATCCGGATAAAGCACGTTATAGGCGCACCATTTACGTATGCCGTGAACGTCGTGGTAATCGTATTATGATGGCTCGACTTACGGTCGACGGTTGTCAAAAGGATTATGTGTGCTTTGATTTTATACCCCGTCATCACAATATTATTCGTTATCGCAAAGGCTTGGCAGTTATTAAAGATGATTTCAGTACGGTGTGTTCGTGGGTTCAATTTAAAAATGACGAAGCATGGAAATATGATTTGTTTTTGGCGAAAAATCCTGTACCGGTGAGGTGTCCAGTTGCGGGTAAATTTAATTTTACACAACTTGGTGAACATCCTTTTAAAACAAGGTGAGTAGAATATAAGTAAAAACCATAGTTGGGCACATTCCAGTACCAGTAAAATTTCAATTACCAGTAAATTGTTTTACTGGTAATTGAAATCAACTTCAAGTACCAGTAAATTTTTAATGGTAATGAAAATGAAATTCCATTACCTGTAAATTTTTACTGGTAATTAAATGAAAATTCCAGTACTAGTAAATTTTTACTGATAATTAAATGAAAATTGCTGTACCAGTAAAAATTTACTGGTAATTAAAAAAAATATGCATTACCAGTAAATATTAACTGGTAATTAAGAAAAATAGTCAAAAAATAATCAAAATTAAAAAAAAAACAGAAAAAGAAACAAAATTACTATTTATTTTTTTCTAAAAATTAATTTTTTTATCATTACAAAATATACTGCATTACTATTTCCATTACCAATAAACTTTTACTGGTACTGCAATTTTTCATTCAATTACCAGTAAATGTTTACTGGTAATGTAATTTTTGTTTAATTAGAAATAAATATTTACTGGTACTGGAATTCAATCTTTATTACCAGTACAAATTTACTGGTAATAAAATGAAAAATTGCAGTACCAGTAAAAGTTTATTGGTAATGGAAATAGTAATGCAGTACTTTTTTAATGGTTTTCGCCCATCTATGGTAAAAACATAGAATTTGTACGTTTGAGACTTTGTAAACTATATAGTTGAAAACCCTCTCATAAACTGGAACCATACGGGGTTTCTATATATCCGTAGAGGTATTGGCTTATAATAGATTATAGTTGTATATCAAAAAATTAAAAAAAAACGATTAAAATTAATTTTATTTGTGTTTAGAATTTTGGGTGGTGTTACATTGAGTCCACGTCCCGATATACACTGTAAACAAAACATATCCGATTTGTCTGTGTGCGATACAGATCAAAAAGAAATGGCGGTCGATGAGAACTATTGTTTATCTGTAGATCATTTGGGTAGACCAGTAGATATTTACAGTAAGTTTTAAATTGAATTTAAAATAAAATATCCAGCCAAAAACTAATATACATAAATAAATCAACTTAAGGTGATCCCGATTATCGCATGAAATGTATTGGTTTTTGGAAGGAAAATTTGAAATCATACTTGATAACCTATGACGATTTGGATCCTTTATCTAAATACAGATGTTGGGTATATCAAAGGGCCGATTTAAATAGGGTTTTAATGTCACAAGGTAATACGGAAGAATGTCAAAAAACAGTTGTAAAAATATAAAATTTCATTTCTTTTTTGGCTTATTAGCTGTGGGCGCATTTTGCAAACTCAATCAAGATGTAACTTCCTGGAATCACAGCGAAGGAGCTGCAGTGGCCATTGATGCCATAGAATACGAACGTGAACGCGATGACTGCCCTATGTACTTTGATGATGGTGAAAATCCATGGCGCCAATCCGATGCATCCAATATTATATTTGATTGGGACTTTTACAAAGCTGGTGCTAGTCGCCTCGAAGCATTCGTAGAAGTGGAAATTGTTTTGTCTTTAACATTCGGTTTTATACTCATCAAATTATTACGTTTGTAACCTGTAAATCATTTAGGGGTTTCTAAAAGTAAAATTCATTTAGTAACAATTTTTAACGAAACACGTTCGAAAAATCTGAGAAACTTGTTAAGAATCAAATGTGTCTTATTAGTTGTAAGTTTATATACAAATTTGTTTTATTATTCAAAAACCTCCCTCCATAC
Organism: Bellardia pandia; assembly: GCA_916048285.2. Taxonomy (NCBI): domain Eukaryota; kingdom Metazoa; phylum Arthropoda; class Insecta; order Diptera; family Calliphoridae; genus Bellardia; species Bellardia pandia. The sequence goes on from OU696529.1 coordinate 49,747,801, forward strand.
CAATGTATTTTTTACAATTAAATTTTTAAGATTTTAAAGCTAGATTTACACGATTGAAATTTTCTTCAAAATGCTTCAAACTCGTGTAAACAGCAAAATTTCTTCAAAATTTATTTAAATTTAGTTTAATAGTTATTAAATAAATAAATTTTGAAAAAATTTTGCTGTTTACACGAGTTTGAAGCATTTTGAAGAAAATTTCAGTCGTGTAAATCTAGCTTAAGTATATACATACATTCCGTCCCTAGTTGTTAAATAAATAACCATCACAAATGAAATAATTGAAACAGTTTATTTATAAAAATAAATATTTATGTACAATATAAAAATAAAATGTATTAATTAACGACGTAGTAATAAAATAAATTTCGATGTTTTTTTTTATCTAAATTGTATATTGGACAGATACAGTTCAGGGCTGAACTACCCTGAAATATCAATCATATTTATTATATAGGAGACATCATGTTTATTAATTTATATCTTAGACATTTTCGAATCCTGTCAATGCAAACAAAAAGCGAATTTCCTAGATTTAAGGAATGTAAATAAATCTTGAGGATATAATATGCATGAGGAATATAATAATAATTTTAAAACCCACCAACTAATCGTAGAACTATAAATAAAACCAAATAAAAGTAATCAGATAATTTAAGTAATTATTAATGTATTTTTAGCCTTTAGAAAAACAAATTCATAGTCTTCTAGCTTGATAATTAATACAAATAGCAAAACTTAAAATTGTGGCATAAAACTTAACAAGCAGAACCAAAAAAATCTTGAAACTTAGCTTATTCTATGAAATTGAAGTGATAAATGAAAAATATGTATGTATGAAGAAAACGATATCACGCCTCCGCTCTCGCACTTCAAAAACAAATTAATATTTCTTTGGCTTAGGCTCTGGAGGATCAATTAGATTGCTATGGCGTATAACATCAATGTTTCCTAAACGTATCATTTTTTCCTCCCACAAAGAAATTTCTACTCTGTAAACACAAAGAATAAACATATTAGGTCTATGCTATTTCACAAATGTTTTGCCAACTTACTTGTACTTTTCCAATTCCTTACGGGATTCCATTATGTAAACATTTTTTTGCTCATCTGTCAGTGTACCCCATTTGGCGGTGGCCTTTTGGTGCCATTCTCGGAAGGTTTCTTTTGATGTCTGAGGCGTTACAATTCTTTCCTTGGCTATAAAACGTAAAAAGGCTGAGGCAGGTCTTTTAGGACGTCCCAAATCCTTAATACGTTTACGCATCATACGTCTTCCTTTGGCATCAATTAGCTCTTGTTTAAGTTCTTTTAGCTGTGAACGCTGTTCATCTGTGATTTTGGCATCGTATTTTGTACGTGTTTCTATATATTTCTGTAGTTCTTTTTTGTATTCCTCTTGCAAGCGCTGCTTTAAAGACGGATCTGCAGTTACCCATTGTTTTGAGACTTTTCTCACTATATCCACAATGGAGATTTTAGGATTGTCAGCCTGTATTTTGGGTCTTTGTTCTTTCATAAAACGAAAGTAGGGTGTCAAAGGCTTTTTAGGTTTTGGTGGTAGTCCGGCCTTTTCCTCCAAAGTTTTAGCCACATACGTGGGACTACTCAAACTAAGATTTGCAACAGCAGCAGGTCTATTGGTTTGTTGGTTCGCAATTAACGACGATGCAGGTGATGTTATTGTAGCCGTTGATGTTGTTATAGAAGTAGATATGTTGGGGTTTATATTAGTTTCTAATTTTTTAACTGGTTTAATTCGTACAACTTGCCTGCATTTGTTAATCAAAGAACCCAAAAAGGATCCTTTGTTAAAACGTGAAACGGTTAATATCATTTCTTAAAGCGTAGTAACAAAATTTGTTCTTTGTTGTATAAAAACTAAACGATAGAAAATAGGAAAGAAAATAAATGCAGTATTAAAAAGTAAACCTTTAAAAAAGTGTGCAGAAGAAAAATTTACAATAAATTTTTTACATAAGAAAACGCGGAACCGGCTGAGCAAGAGTAAATGTCAGAAAAACAAAAACACATATTTACACATGTATGTTCAGTGAAAAACATTAATAAGAAAAAAATATTTATAATCCAAAATAAAAAAATAAATTATTTAAAAAGATCATTATTAAATTATATAAAATAGTTTTAATATTTTATTTTAATCATTTAATTAAAATGTTTAAAAATAAATAATATATTACGATATAATGTCACTTCCTTTTGTTTGGTTTTATTTCTTGTCTTAAACTGAACGTACTTTACACTTAATTACAGCTGTTTATGCAACCTAACCTCAACCTTATTCAAACAAACTATTTGAGCAAAAAGTAATTTTACTCATCTTTTAATATTAAACTATGACCAATAACGAGGCTGCTTCATCATCATCAAGTAAAAATAAATCCTCAGCATCCAATCTAGAAATAAAAGACAAAGTGCGAGTTTTGTGTTTACATGGCTATCGGCAAAATGCCGATAGTTTTAAAAGCAAATTGGGTTCATTTCGCAAACATGTCAATAAATATGCGGAATTTGTGTTTATCGATGCTCCCCACAAGGCTAAACCCATGGAAGATGGAGCAGAACTACAGCCTGATCAATTGAGCTGGTGGTTTAATAAGGATGATGGCTCCTTTAAGGGTACAAACAAAAATGGTCCGGCATTTGGTTTTCAAGAAAGTTTAAAACTGGTAGAGGATACTTGGAAGACTCAGGGACCGTTTCAAGGTCTATTTGGCTTTTCACAAGGAGCATGTTTTGTGGGTTTAATCTGTGGTCTAGCAAAGAAAAAGTGTAAGTGGAAAAGGTTTCCATAACTTTACTTTTAAATATTTGCTTTAATTAAAAATGTACATGAAGTTCCAAAGAAGCTTTAAAAAGGAAGTAAAATTATATACTTTAAAATATTTACAATATTGAATGATTTATAAACATTCAATGTCTAAAATGCCAGTTTGATGGTGTTAACGGTCCTCAAACATTTTAATAAGCAGACAATTTTGTTTCATGTAGCCTTGTGTAAAAGTAACCAACTTTTGAAATATACATGCATACATATACATATGTATGTATACATATATGAATTTTTCTTAAATTTTTTTTCTCTTCATTTATTCACTCTCTACATTACCTATTTTTTCAGTAACATCTATACGTCCTGAATTTGCCATACTCTCCTCTGGCTTCCTATCCGGGAGTTTAGTGCATAAAAGTGCATACGAAGAATCGATTATCATTCCCACACTACATGTCTATGGTTTATCCGATGAAATCATACCCAAAGAAATGAGTCAAGAAATGGCTAATCATTTTAAAAATGTCGAAATCCTAGAACACAATGGCGGACATTATTTCCCAGCCACATCGCAGCAAAAACAAACTTATATAAATTTCTTTCAAGATCGTTTGCAAGAGTATTTGGAGAATTTAGAATTACAACAAACTTCGAATGCGGCCTTTGTGGAGGAGCAACAAGAAGAGGAAGCGGAGGATGAAATACAAACAATATCCGATGATTCAGTGGATAGCGCATGAAGAGATCATACTAATTTTTTAAGTTTATAAAAATTAATTTTATTTTTTTTGTAATATTTTGTTTTATTCTTTTTAATTTTCAATTAATAAAATTAAACCGAAAATAATTATAATTTAAATTAAATAGAAGAAAGTAATAAAAATTAAAAAAAAAAAAATAAAACGTTTTTATTTTATGTTTGTATATTAATTATGTATCATGTATTACTTTAGAGACAATTAAGGATATTTTTTGCTTTGCTTTACTTTTACTTGTTTAAATAATTATGAACTAAAAATCATAATATGTTTTTGTTGTTTTATTATTTTTTGTTTCGTTAATTCTAATGATTTCTTACAAATTCTTTTTAACGAGATTTTAACAAGGCTTTTTTATAATATATGTAATTATTAATTGTTTGTTATTTTTCTAAATCAGAATCTTTCTTAAAGAAAATTTAAAAAAACTGGTATTTAAATAATAAATTTAAATGAAAATGCAGAAATATTAAAAAATTTACTTTGAGCTGTTAAATAATTTATAGAGTTATTTAAATAATTTTGTTTGTTTTCTTCCGCTAAGCAAATTTTTTTAATAAGATGTTTTGTTGTTCTTTAAACAAAATTTTTAAAAGTTATTTTTATTGATATTTTATTTTAAGAGAATAAAATAATATAAAAATCAAACAACAAGAAAAACAACAAACAAAATAAGCTGAAAAATCAAAACCATTGAGCCCCCATTTAATTTTTTTTTAAATAAATTTACTTAAAAAAACTAAACTCAATTTAAAGAGTTTTCTTTTTTCTCTTGAGAAATGACAACAGTAAAACCTTAGAATTTAATACAACACTTTTTTCTTGTTTTTAAATTTAATTTTTAATTATTATTTAGCTTTGGAGCTGGTTTATTTTTTTTAAAATGTATGAATAAACAAACATTTTCTCTATAGTTGAACTACGGTTTCATTCTGACCGTCTCACTATCTATTTATTTGTTTGTCAATCGATTTCTTAAATACGTGTTTTGTTGTTTGTTTTGTTTGGGTTTTATTTATTATTTTTCTTTTAGCAATTACCTGTATTTTCATTCGACTTAAAGAGTTGGTTGTTTTATGTTTTTTCTTGTTGTTATTGTGTTATTTAAATAAAAAAAAAAGTAAGGAAATATTAAATGATTGATTGATTTTTGTTGGTTGAAAGTGTTGCTTAATATTTTTCTGTATTTTGCTGTTGTTGTTGTTCTTATTCTTGTTTTAGTATATGTCTCAATTGACTTTCGTCTATGCCACTTGTTCTTTACCATTTGCTGCCTCTTGATTTTTCATGACTTCGGGTAAATCGGGTGGTGATGAATATGGTGTAATTTCGAGTGCTTCTATATCGCCGCTTTCCTTTCTGTAAGAGAAATATAAAGAATATGTTGAGTAAAATTCAATTTATCTGTTATTCTGAGTTCGTAAAATGTCAGGTTTAAGTGGACTTTTGTGCGCTGACATTCTCTGAATTAATAGTATTTTTTGTCGAATGTCATCATTAACCTTTTCAGGTTGTCGATACCAACGTTTTGTAGCATAACTAGTAAATCCACCCACCACAGTTTTGGTTTGGTAAATGGTTTCAAATAATCAACGAAAGACAATACACTGGGGGTTGGGCGAAAGTCAGGTGGACTTACTTAATTCGACCTTTATTTTTCTGCATTGTTTTGGTCTACAAAATATACCTATTTTAACATTAAATTCACAGACTTTTATCAATGAATATTAAGAAAATACTGATACTAATAAATTCGGGATTTTCCAACATCGACCAATTGCTTGGCGTATATAAAAATTCGAAACTAAGGGACAGTAATATTAAAATCATTTTTCCACCAAGGAGCAGTTAAATTATAGTAAACACAGATGTATACATACATATGTATATGATTTGTAGTCCGAAAGATAGCTTGTACGCAAAATAGCAATAATCTACAACGTTTGTTATTTGGGTTTGAGTAAAAATGGTTTTTAGCTGAATCTGAGCAATTTATGGTCTGATTTTATCAAAAGTGTATATACATACATATAAATATAATGGGTGTAACAAATAGCTCCAATTATTTGGAATCCATGAGGAGTAAATTTTAACAGACATGTAGACTTAAGTACTCTAGCTACACCACAATTGAATATTTCATGGAATGATCGACATACTATGTACATGTTATAAAAATATGCACTACTAAACGACCTTGGAATCAATGACGTTTGACTGTGTTGAAGTAAGAAAGCAAGAAAATTTTTACTCTTGCATGTATTCGCTAAAACCCATGTTTATAACAACTCATTAAAATATACACAACTATTAACAAGGGAAATCTAGGATAACAACAAAAATGTAATTGATAAAAAATAAAGACATACAAAATATTTAAAATTTAGCTTAAATATGAGAAAACTTTTCAATTCTTTTTATTAATCAAAAACATTTTGACCTTAACAATGCGATACAAAATGAATGAACAATGAAAAAAATTAAAAATAAACTTAATTCAGATTTTTGACTTTCAACCAGTATCAATCAACGTGTTTCTCAGCGATTGGAATAAAAGATAAGACCGACAGAGCGAGGGAGAATTTGAATATAAATAATTTATAAAATATGTATATACATTTTTTATATAAAGAAACAAACTTTATCAGTAACAGCAATAGCCAGACGAGGAACATTCTTTTTATTGCAAAAAAATATATGCAAGATTAATTATCTTATGAGTTCATCTATCATTAATAATTTACACTTCAAAATACAGAGCAGTTGACAAACTAACTACTAATGTTAATTTTTGTTACATCTAGCTATGACAACGATTAAATAGTACTTAAAAAAAAAATTTAGTCTTTTAATAAATTATGTTTGCTACGAGAACAAATCGTTTGCTACAAGAAGTTTATAAAACATGGAATTTTAAATACATACATATATTGTAATAAACTGTGTTTTATAATAAACGGGGGTTTCGAGCCTTGTAATAGGATATCTTGATTGTTTAACTTTTCTGTGGTTACTATGCTGTTTCAAATTATATTTGTTTCAAAAGTTCTGTAACAATAGAAGGTGAAAATCTGTTTTTTACGGAATAAGTACGTAGTTTGTATATTGGCTGATGAATTGGCGAGACTCGGCTCAGATTCGGAGGATCCTGATTGCCAGGCGGCGGTCAGGCCTCCAATAGGTTTCTATTATGAGAAAATCAGGGAATGGATTCTGGGCGAGACAAATAGGGCCTGGGGAAACCGAACGGACTGCCGAGTGTCAAGGACGATATGGCCGGTATGGAGGCTCGGGGATCTCAAAGGATTCGTAATGAATATGGCCTGGCTGCGCAACAGGGGAAGGTGCTTTGTGAGGGCTTAGGCGTTTGGCTCTTGGAACATACTAAGTGTCTCCAATCATTTCTGCAAGGCATCACAATGGACCGTATTGGTCTCTGGGTGATGGTGTGGGGACAACCTTACACCGGCCTTCTGACCTAACCTAACCTTGTATATTGTATCAATATTTCAAACATTTTATACTGATTGCCAAGCGATAATGCATTGTTAGCGTTAATCATATTTTATCACTAACAAAAATATATGTATGTATATATGTACACAGTTATTTTTAACTAATCAATTTGTTAATTATGATTTTTCCTTCAAATTAAAGTTTTGTGTATTTTTATTTTGATTGCAGTGTAACACTTCTTTAAAAATAATTAGCCAAAGGCCAAAGAAAAACAGTAAAGTGTAAACTCACCTTAAAGCCAAACCTAATTGAGCAGGTGCTTGCGCCTTTGCTGTTGACATTGTGATGCCATAATCCTGCAAAGTATTGTCGTCTTCCATAATATCATTATCTTGATTGTATAAACGTTGATCCGCAGGTTTAACTTTTAAAATGCCTAAAAATAGAATTGACGTTTTTGTTTTTATAAGATTTTTTTAGTATATTTTTTTTTGGTGAAAATTAAAGATTTGTAAATGAGTGCAGAACGGCAGATAAATTTACATACCTTCCAGCATACGCTTTAATTCAGCCACTGAAGTATTTTCTTTGGCATCCGTGAAGATGGTTGTTTTTTGTCTTCTAATCATCAGGAACACATCCTAAAATAAATACATCAAATTATTCGTAACACAATTGCCCGTGATTTGTAATAATTTATTTAATTTAATAAATTTGGTCAAAGTTCAATTTAGACTGCCAGCATTAAATTAAAAAAATGAAAGGTGGAAAATAAAAACGGCACATCTTAGTATAAAGCTTTCGTAAACTATTATTTTCGTTGTCCCAGGATCGGCTGAAGTAATTTGTGTTTATTTAATTACTTTGCGGGAATAGTTTTAATTTTAAAACCTTTTTTGTTTTAGTTTAACAAAACTTACCATGTTGCTTGTGTGTTGATCTTTTTCTTTTTTGATGACAACGATGACGACCTTGCCTGTTTTTACTTCACTTCCCTTTTTCGTTCTTCCGAGCAAAATATTCAATCAGAGTTTTTCAGCTGAAGAATTTTCTGCTTACGCTCCTAGTCTTTTTTTTGATTTTACACTTTTTTTGATTAAATTTTAATTTTTTTCTTCTTTCTAAATTTAATTTTGTTGTTGTATAAAAATATATAAGCAAAAAATTTTTTCTTATGGTCTATTCTTTTTCTTCTCTTTTATGTAGTTTTTTTCTATTTTCCCTTTGCAGCGCCGCAATTCTGTTAAAAAACGAAAAATGACAAAATGCTAATTGTAAATTTAATTGCGGCGTATGTTCAGTGCGTTTATTTAAAGTCAAGTGTCAAATGTGGTATAGTATGCAAAATGACAGGGTGTTACTAAAACGTTTTATTAAAGTAATTAAAAAAAATACCGTTAAGTTATTACTACATACATGCTTGTATTCAGTGGGGAATGAATAATCAAAACGTGAAGTAAAATTATAGTAAAAAGTAATGGCGTCGTTTTTAGATGAAATCCGATTTTAGTGAATCTTGCTAGTAATGTACTATTTAATTTAAAAAAAAGTGAGCAATGTGTTTATTAACTTTAATATATAAAAATTAAGTTTCCAAATTAAAAGTTTAAATGTTTTAAAAGTTGGTAAATATATTTGCGATTTTAATATTTTATCTTAATAATAAAGAATACTTTTTTTCAATCATTTCAGATGTTTTTCAACAAAATAAGTAAGTTTTTGCAGAACCTTGCTTTAAATTTTACATTCACATTTTTTGCGTTTCCTAACAATTACTTTTCAATCCATTTACAAAATTTGGTATAATTTACTAAATATGATCTACATGCAACACATAAAATCCGATTAAATAAAGGTTTTATTTAACATTTGTGTTATGAAACGGTGATTGAAAGATTGGGGCAATTGGAAGGTTTCATTTATTTTTCTATTATGTTGATTTCGTTTATACAAATGTATTGAAGCTCTTAGATTACACTGTGATACAAAATCGAACTTTCCGAATGGAAATTGGATATTAGACCAATTTCAAATGAAAATTGACATTATGCATAACAAAACCTTCAAGGGTTTTTTTTTAGTTCAGTGCAAGATTTTATTTAAACGCATTTGAAGTTGCTGATTTTGAAACGCTGTCTAATAGGCATGATTTTATCAAATTCTCAATGATTATTCTTTGTTAGATAGCGTTCCAAAGTCACCAACTTCCAATGCGTAGGTATAAAAAAATATTTTACCCCTCGAAGGTTTTGTTATGAATAATGTCAACTTTCATTTGCAATTGATCTTATCCCCTTCCCATTTTGGTTGTTGCACTGTGTAATTAAAGAAAGCTAAATCTTTACTGCAGTGTGATGACGCCTAAAAAATTGTTGTCCTTCAGACTACAACTGCTAATCACTTGTCAAACCATTGTCATTTTAACAAATTAATCCATTTTTGCATATTTACATTATGGACGTTTCGTTGCAAGATAACATTTTGTACCGGTAGCTGTTAGAAGGCCATTTACACATAGTAAATATGTTTCATCTTCAATAATAAGGCAATTGTTGAATTTTGTTAAAACTCACCATTCTTGTTGCTGATTCTGATTTGAATATTTTATTCCACGATATATTGGAAAATAAGCAACCGTAGTAATATTCTCATCAGATCCTGGTTTCTTTTAATAATAGAAGCTTATATTTATTGGACTCTGTGAACGATTTTTTTATTTTGATTTTTCATTGCTAAGTACTAATATAGTTTGACTGATTAACAAATCCACACTACAGAAGTCGATTTTATTTATGTGAACAATTTTTTATACATATACATTTGTTTTAGGTATTTTATATTTTATTTTTCCCCTGATTTTCTAAATAATATTTTTGTTGCAGATATATATTTTACTATATCTCTAAAGTCCCGTTATTTCGAAACTTCATCGATATAACGGTACAAAAAATATCATTTGATTAATAGAAAACAATTCAATCTTTCATTTGTTATATCTGTTATATATACATATGTATGTTTGTTTACTCATTCCTTATTACTGTTTGCTATTTTACATTCTCTTTTTGTTATGCTGTTATACATCAAGCAACGAAATAATTCAATGTCACATGAAAAAACTAAAAACATTCACACCATTCGTCCAGTATTCGTTGCTTTCAGTGAATGAAAACATAAAGAAAGAGCAAAAACAATACAAAACCTAATGAGAAAATAAATATTTTTTGGTTGCTGCTTTATGTGCGATTTGTTGATAGTAAACTAGTAAAGTTTGATATTTTTTGTTAGTATGTACAACTTATACAATCAACATTGAAACCGTTCATACCAATCGTTAACCATTAGTACCAATCGTTAAGTATTCGTTGCTTTTGGGAGTATACGTTTATATTTGTAGAAGACATGCAATGCAAGCATCATTTTCCGTTACACTCCGTTTTGTGAATAATGACATGTATTGCTTTACGGAATTGATTTATGTTGTCAACATGAGGTTTGTTTTTTGTGATTGTATTCAAAATCTAAAATTAACCAATCAATCCGTTCTCTGGTATGTATGTCATTTGAAAGTGCTTTGAAATACCTTTCGAATGATGTATAATATGAACCATTTTATTATCCCATTAAAGCACAATTGCAAAAAAGTTAACTTTTCGGTATAAAATAAATTACATTTGTTTTGTTTTTTAAATAATAATTCGCAATAAAACATTGCAAATATAATTATGTACATACATATTTGTCGTAGGTATATGATAATGCTAAATTTAATAATAGTTTTTGAATATTTGGGTAATACTATTTGCACAATATCAGCTCTTCGCTTAAAATTGTATTCATTACACTGTGAATAACAGATAAAATCTGCATTTTAATAACTGAATTACTACATATTTGGGGTTATTTTGTACATACAATTGCAACATGAACTCACAACAACAACATGAATTGAAAATTAACAAACAACACCCATGGACCAGCATCAGGAATAATGAACAATAATGAAAATACCACAGAATATTTATATGTGAATGAAGTGAGAGTAGAGATCCTGGTCCTATTGTAAAACCACAAACAATCAGAATTTCTAACAAAACTTTAAGCGCTTGATAATAATTACTTTCCCTTCCCCACACACTGTTTTTTTTATCATTTAAAAGTTGTATATTGTTTTGCCTTTGAAAACACTTTGGAAGAGAGAATTCCACAAAGGTCTTCTATTGGAGTGAGATCGAGACTTACGGCTGGCCACTCTAATACTGGTATACTATGTGTTTTAAAAAATTCTTTGTTTTACGCGCGACATGAATCACAGCGTTATCTTGTTGGAATATCCAATTATCACCATATAACTCAGCTGCAGAGTCTATTAAATTATCCTCAAAAAGATCTACATGTATTGCAGCATTAATTTTGCTTGGCACTACACATATTCGGGACTTTCCAAATGCAGCACACACTATCAGAGATCCACCAACGTGGTTTCGCTTAAAACACGTCTCACGCCAATGTTTATGGTGATTGTCAAGACTATCCCAATTAACTTTTCTTCGTCGCTGAATATAACCGTTTCAAATTCTTCATCCCAAAACTTTAAATTTTGTTGGTTTGGTTTTGCTATTTTATTTTCATATTTAAGACCAATATCCTCTTTTACCAGTTACTGTATACGCTGTCGGATAACACTGAGATCGAGTTCTAGTTTTATTTGCTGCAGCTCATGTCGAGTTCGATTAGTTTATTTTAATGCAAATTATTTTGTAAACAAACATTAAAGTCGTACTATACATTATTTTGTATAGTCAAAAGTTGTATTTTTGCCACCGTCTTTGAAAATTTTTAAATTTTAATAAGTTTTGTCCGCCGTCAACGATATTCGTGAATAGCGGTTTCAAAAACTGAAAATTCACATCGGCTTTGAGTTGAATATTATAACATTTCTAACGTAACGTCGCGACGTTAGATAGGTTTCGATATATGTTATATACACTTTTTTCGTACTTTTCGAGAAATGATGGAATATTTTGTTTGGCATATTTTCGACGCGAGAAGTTCCACTAAAGTTACAGAACAAGGGGCACAGGTGTTGAAATCCGTCCACTGCGGTTATTTTTGGCATAATTTTTTGGATCTTTTAGAAAATTAGAGATCGTATTTCGATGCTGGTTAATTGCACCAGCGAATTCACCAATCGATTTCCCAGCAAGCCGATTTGCCTCAATTTTTCCGCTTTTTAGTCAATTAATTCAGTTCCACGTGGCATTGTTTACTGCAAACATTGCCGAAACCATTTTTTATATACATACATACATATGTACATTAGGGTGGCCCCGTTTTATGGAGAAAAAATAAAGTATCGATGTTTCCGACTAATATGAAAATTTGATTCATTTTAAGACTACGTTTCTCAATTTTTTTTGTCGTGGGGTCAATATTTGGTGAGCTGGAACAAAGGATAAAAATGTCCTTTTTAGAGGTTTTTTGATTTTTTTCATATTTCTTCCAAAGGAACTATATGTAAATTTGGTATCATATGAAAGGTCGTTGAGAGGCGCATTCAGTGGGTTATCAAAAATAAAAAAAAAAAATTTTAATTCAAAAATTTTGAAAATTTTAGACAAAATTTAATTTTTTTTTATTTTTTCATAGAATTTACTTAAATAAATAGTTGAAATTTCTTGATTATAAACATCATGCAGTTTAACCCAAATGGTTTTTTAAAATTCTATCTGCATATTTAAATTTTTATTAATTTTTTTTAAACCTAAATTCTTCCCTATCTGTAGTGATGGCAAAAAAAAAACAATAATCGATTAATGGATTATATGATTAATCGAAAAGAAAAAATAATCGATTGTATTTAATTGCAATTAATTGGAAAGATTTAATCGATTAATCGATATTTTTAAGTAAAATTGAAAATTATCATAAATAAAAAAATTCTTATTACTTATTAAAAAAAAAATAATTTATTTAGCACAGAATTTAAAAATAGAAGCTTTGATAACCGTTTCGTGGTTAATCTGTTCCGTTTTTGCGTTACTATTTCACCTGCTTTGGAAAAAGCCGCTGTGATGGTACAGATGTACCAATCAAAAAGCAATATTTTTTGTGTAAGCGAGTAGAGCTTAGGGTAGACCGATTTCATTTCTTCCCATGCGACTCCACTTTTTATTGCTTCCAAATTCCACTTTTTATTGGAGCCATTTCTGTATACATATATGTATTTATTTATTTTTTTTCAAGAAATAAAATTGTTCGAGTTCTAGGTCAAGTGTACTTGAAAATTATAACTGAAAGGTCGGATAAAAACAACACTAATTTATATGTATTTATTGTATACAAATGTATTTTGCCAGCCGACAAAACAACGTTTGTAAAAATTATACACAACAAAATGCGGGGAAAAAGGGACACAAACATAGCTGCCAGATTTTACGATTTATACTATGTTTCCACGGTACATGCTTCGCTCTCTATTCATGCTTCACACCCCAATCATGTGCGAAACAACTTTCTTCACCATACAAAATTTTAAGAGCGAATCAAGTAGATTCATATTGAATCTACTTGCGAAGCATGAAAAATTGCACTCTTCTCTAATTTTTATCGCAAGTTTATCTGCACTAGCTGTAAAAATTTAATATTATTGTAAACAAAGCAAATTATTTTCTTGTTGCTGGAAGTAAAGAAAGTAAATACGTACGAATGGATGGTTTTTTTTCAAATAAGCTAACTAATTTCCACTCAGTTTTTTTGTCCATTAAAAAAAATATTTACCACAAATTGTAAATTCTGTTTTTTCTTTATTCTGTTTGTTTATTAAAAACAACTGTCAAATCGAATCAAGTATTTTGGTCATGTAAACAGCATGTTTCATTAACATGATTCAGAGAGCGAAACAGGTGATTCAAGTCGTCGTGGAAACATAGTATTATCGTCATTTTGACGAGTTTTGTTCTTTTTTATCGGGATTTTAACGATTTTTTCCGAAATTCATCTGGCAGTCACGAAAAACGCTCAACCATGCGTTTGTTCCTCTTCTCTTTTTCTATTTTTTTGTTCTTGGATGTCTATCGATTATTTTTTGGAATAATCGATTAACTCAATTAATCGAAAGAGAATTCGCGATACAATTAAATCGTTAATTAAAGAAAAATAATCGATTATTACTAGTTTTTCGATTAATCGTGCCATCACTACCTATCTGACAATCTCTGTTAACTCAATTCGTTAATGTAATGGGTATTAAAATAACGTAAATTTTATAAGCTAAACATATTTGACGTCATATGACGTCAGTAATAGGTGTTTTGAGTACAAAAATGCTCCCGTTGGAAAACAATATTCTTGTTCAAAAAACCCAATACTATTTGCTTTGAAATTTGAAGTTTAATTATTAATTTTAATTTGTATCATATTTAAAATAATTATTTTTTTGTCACCTGAACTTGTAAAGCTTGAAAAAAATTCATGAAATTAATCAAAATTTTGCCACATTTTTTCAAATCGATCGATTTTCAAATAGCTGAGTAGATCAAGCTTGAATATTCATAAAAATTACAACGTTAAATTGTTTACAACTTATTTGGACAAATAGTCTTAAAAAAATTATAATGCAATTGATAAAAGGTACTCAATATACTATATACATATGTGGAGAGTACTTTTCGATATCAAATCTCTGACTTATATTCTGGCCTATAAACTTAATCAAAGAAAGAGAATAGAAAAGTTATTTTAATTTGATATGCTTTTAATAACTGTAAATAAGTGATAATTTCTAAAGCTGTGATTTCTGGGCATGTGCGTCTCTGGATATCTTTATTACACTGTTATACACTCTGTCAAAGATTGATTATGATATACTTACTCTTAACTCTGCATACTTCTCTCTGTTTGCCTATAAACTTGCAGTTGTTAGTACATAGTCGCTTCTTCATTTACTGCAATATTATATGTGCGGTTTAAGTTGTACTTTTTGTTTGTTTTTGGCTTGTTGAGTCTTTATTTTTGTTGTTGCTTTATTGTTATATATTGCAACAAATAATTTTGTTAATAATAAGTTGCTAACGTTGTTATTGTGCTTGTTGGTTATCATATGACAAAATAATAATAGTGTTCTCGTAGCATATGGGTTGCTGGGTTGAGTATAAATCGCATCGTGTGTGTTTGTGTGGTGTGGTGTGATAAGTGGTTTGTGGGATGTCGCTGTTGTTGCTTTTTCTTTTGTAGTTTTTCCAGATACTGTTGTCCACCATCACCTTCAACTATAACAACAACATTTTGTCTGCGTACATAAAGCAAAAAATGGATAAAAACGAACTTTGCCACTGTAGTAGAAAAAGTTTATCAGTTACTCAAGAGTTGAAAGTACTTTGGTAGTAAATTAGTTTTTATGGTTTTATACTATAATTTTGTAAAAATATTACCATTCGCACTACTATAACTATTACTACTACAACCACTATTACTCTCACTACTTAGATTCCATTTTAGCCACTCCGAAAATGTCCTTTACCCATCTATACATCTAGAAATGTATTGCATTTAGTCTATGTATTCTACATATGTACTACATATACACTCAAAAAATTTACTTATACGCTTTGAGTTGGCCGGAAACAATTCAGTGAACTTTGATGTTTGCATCTTAACCTTGCTGTTAGATTAGGCCCATTTGGTCCCATTTTTTTGTGACGGTGTAATATATTGGTTTGAGGTGTTTTATTTTTGTAACAAAATTATTTTGAAAATATTAGATATCTAATGTAAAGCTGTACGGAAAAAAATAAAAATTTACTAATCTTGTATTAGGGACCATTTGGTCCATTGAATATTTCAATTTAATATAATACAAAACACGAAGCTTTTGTTGCCTTTATTTGTCAGAATAATATTATTTTATTGAAACTGTTTCATTACATGCTAGATTACCGTAGACGACAAGCGTCAAATAGAAACCAATCTGCGGTTTCTTCTTTGCTCCACTGCCGTTAACTGCAGCTCTTTTATGAATTGAGCTTATCAATATAGTTGCTTTTTATACCCTACACCACAATAGTGAGGAGGGTATATTGGATTTGTGCTGATGTTTGTAACGCCCAGAAATATTAGTCCAACACCCACCTTAAAGTATACCGATCGGCTCAGAATCACTTTCTGAGTCGATGTAAAGCTTGTGCGCAGAGTACAGGTCGCAATTTTAAAGATATGTATTTCGATAAAATGTGGTACGTGATATTTTTTCGGCCCAAGGACGGATGGGATTGAAACTGGTGGGAATCGGTCCATTATTTCACCTAGCCCCCATACAAATGTCCTCCCGTAATTGGGGTTTACCGATCATAAATGTTTGAATTATGCAAGTATCAAAACAAATTTCACCACAAATAAGTAGTAAATGGAGCTATATCACATCTACAAATTTTGTGAAGATCGGTCAATAATTAGTCGTAGCTCCCACATAAGGCCCACTTCCGAAAATCACTTTAAAGCGCATAACTCACTCAAAAATGTTGGTATCCAAATAATATTTAACACAAATATATTTCATGTATATACAAATAATACGGTACAATTTTATTGTGATCGGTCCATAATTAGTCGTAGCTCCCATATAAGTCCCACTTCCGAAAATCACTTTAAAGAGCATAACTCACTCAAAAATGTTGGTAGGCAAATAATATTTAACACAAATATATTTCATATATATAGAAATAATACGGTATAATTTTATTGTGATCGGTGCATAATTACTCGTAGCTCCCATATAAGGAAAATCTCTTTAACGGTCATAAATTTCTTAAAAATTTTGATAATCAAATAAAATTCGACATAAATCAGTTTCTAATATACAGAAATAAAGACACCTAATTTTATAATGGTCGGTCCATAATTAGTCGAAACTCCCATATATGACCCTCTCCGTAATTCACTTTAACCTCCATAAATCTTTTAAAAGTATTTATATCGCGATAAAGTTTATATTCACAAACATCATGACACTAAATTTTGGTCCAAAATAGGTGATATCTCCCATATAACGCACATTTATGAAAAACTGTTTTATACATATACTAGGTGTAGAGTATTATATGGTCGGGCTTGTCCGACTATACTTTTTTACTTGTTTTTATTGTTGAATATTTTTTTTGGGCACACTGTGCCTACATTTGTACATACGTAAGTTTTCTTTCAAGTAATTTTTTTTACTAAATCAAAAGAGGAAAATAAATTGTCGCCAGTTCCAACACAATTCGCTGCCCTTGGTTCTCGTTAGGCTTTGAATTTTTAGCTTTTCGAAAATACGGCTGTATTTTCAATTGTGATACATATTATGTATCGTTAATTGTGAGATTCTCATGGCAATTGTAAAACGTCTGGAAAAGGACATGCCAACGCTACCGCACCTAACGAATAGGAGCAAACTTGTCGTTACTTAGTATTTGTCGTCGACTTGCAAAATTATCAAAAGGCCATGAAAATCTTCGATTTTTTCAGTGTCATGTACAAATTTTACATGCAATCATGTTAATAAATAAATGAAATAAAAATGTACATACCGATTAAAAAGGATTAAATTTGTATGTACGTAATTTGTACCAAATGGTCTCTTAATACAGGATTTGCGTATTTTTTTTTTATCTAACAAGTTAATAGTTGGATAAGGTGAGACGTTAGTAAGACCATGTTGAAACTAGTATTTATAATTTTACAATTAATAATTGATTTTAATTTGTCCTAATAAAGTAGTATTCAGTATGAAATTAGTTTCCGTTGAACGTTTTTCTTAGAGTGTACTTTTCATGTTGTCCTTGGAAAACTTATTTGTGCTAGTGTTACTATTCCCACTATCAGTAACTTGTTGTACAGTGTTGCTTTAGTTGAAATTTGTTTTTTATTATGTTTTACTTTTTCTGCAAAATTTATGAGATTATTATCACAAAGTTGTATAGTTTGCGGTAGTTTTTTTTTAGGAAATTCATATCATTGTTACTCTTACCCACATTATCAGCTCTAAGCATTCTTAAACTTATGTATGTAATCGTATATAAAGGTCCGCCAAATAACAGTTTTTTTGGAAATGCTATAAAAAAAAACTACTGAATATTTTTTCAAATTTATTTTTTATTTGAAAGTACGATCCTTCCGGTTAATAATGGAAAATAATTTCATTCAAATGGCTGCCTCGGCTGCCCATGCAGTAGCCTACACAATCGGTCCAATTTTTAAGCACATTATCGATTGAATTCAGCTGTATTTCACTAATGGCTTCCACGAAGCGAAAGCGTCCATTGTCTCTGGCTTGTCGGCGTAACACTTATCTTTGATGGCACCCCACAAATAATAGTCCAACGGTGTCAAATCGCAGCTCCGAGGTGGCCAAACGACTGCTGCATATAGCTCTGCGGCGGATAATGCGATCATCAAAAACAGGGCGCAAAACATCGAGTGTAGCTTCGGTTGTGTGGCACGTAGCGCCGTCCTGTTGAAACCAAATGTTGCCAATATCCTCCTTTTCAATTTTTGTGAACAAAAATTCGTTCTTCATGGCCCGATAACGATCGCCATTGACTGTAACAGCCACTCCTTGCTCATTTTCGAAGAAAAATGACCCAATTATGCCTCTGGACCAAAATCCGCACCAAACAGTGACTCGTTTTGGGTGCATTTTCAATGTATGCGTGCGGGTTTTCTGTGCCCCAAATGCGACAATTTGGCTTGCTTACATACCCGCCAAGATCAAAATGAGCTTCATCTGAAAAGATGTTTTTTTTTTTTGGCAAAATCGGCATCTTCTGTAAGTCGATCGCAGGCCCACTTAGCGAAGCGAAGACAAGCGTATACACAACCATATTCGTTCAGCGGAAGGATAAAACTAATTATGTGTAAATCAGACATGAGCTAAGTGTTACCATTCACGAAGTAAGTTGGAAAAAAAATGTTAAATGGCGGACCCGTTAGAACATGCATACAATAAACCACAGATTTAGTTTTGAAGAATTTTTTAACAAATCCATTAGTTAAAAAATGTATATAAACAGTAATCTGTAATATATTAAAATTGCGGAAGAGAATTTTTTCCATTTTATGTAATTAAAAAAAAAACATTTACATCCCCTGCGTAAATTAAAAGCATTGTAGCATAAGTAATAACATTAAATCCAAGATTAAGAATTGTTTGCAGTAAGCTTGTGTAACATTTCATATCTTTTAGACTACTTTTATAAGAAGAGATCTTTTGATTATGTTACTTGTAAAAATGTTCCTCTCAATGTTCCTCAAAATCTTTGAGTTTCCAATTACATACTTACATACTTGCCTATGAACTTATGTTTTCTTACAATAAACTGTTTCAACTGTTTCAAGCTGAATTGAATCAGAACATCCATTTTATTGTTAAGATATTCAAGCAAGAATACTTAACAAATCGGAAAAACACTAGTTGAATTACATGAATCATGTTATAAACATGAAACTGTCCGCCAAATCGTGGCTCTTAACTTACTCAGAGTAATACTAGAAAAGTCACTTGAATGAAGACATCTTCTGTACTCTATATTCAAGGACTTTGAAAAGGCATTTGACATTTTGACCCACAATGTTATTTGGAATGCTAAAACTAAAAAGAAAGTTTTAAACTAAATTGAAAGCATAAAACCAAATTATAATTTATTATTCATTATTAAAAAAAAATAAAAATACTTTAATTGTTATAAAAATGTTGCACAAGCCAAACAACAAGCCGGACATCTCTAAAAATTTTTTATTTTATTTCTTAAGGTTTAATAATTAATATTTTGTGTGTATTCCTTTGCTTTTTAAAACTAGTTGGAACCTCTTAGGGATTGATTCCACTAACTTTCGGCAATAGCTTGGTGATATTTTTCCCATTCTTCTATTAAAACTTTTTTGAGCTCAGCTTTGCTAAAAACCTTGCGCTCCTGCACTTTTTTTTCAGGTAGTCTCATAAATTTTCTATGGGATTTATATCAGGGCTCTGTGGGGGGGTTTCATAACATGAACAACATTGTATAGCAGCCAGGATTGTACTTTGTTTGGGGTCGTTGTCCTGATAAAAAAAAACAGCCGTCATTAAGACCAAGTTTATCAACACTTTTCGGTATGTTTTCCTTGAGGATTTTTAAATATACATTTTGATCCATTATCTCATCAATAAAATGCAACGATCCCGGTTCTGCTGCAGAAAATGAGCCCCAGAACATCACTGAACCACCCCCATATTTTACAGTTGGTTTTAGATTTTTCAAACGCAACTCTAGATTTCATTCCCTTCAAACAATATTCATCCCAACGTTTCCAAATTTGCAAAAGATCATGAAAATAAAGATTTTTCATTTTGGAAAAACGTGTTGTATACCAATATTAAATGCTTAACTTTAAAGTTCTTATTTTTGATGATTGTAACTAATTGTTTTATTTTCCTGATGATGCTTACCGATGGTAGGCGAAATATTGAAAAATAAATAAATAAAATAATTGATTATAACACAGACCTCGAGCCTGAGCTCGAAACAAAAACATATTTAGTGATGGACAAAAAGCTGGTACATACATACATATACATATATGTATATTTTTTAAAGTATTTGGTTTATTAGATAGAGGAAAATGTGAATTGTTTTAAATTATCTGTCGCCTTTCGACGTTTTACATTATAAATAACTAAGTTTTTATCGGATCCCCCAAAACCAAAGAATACCCATTAAAATTCGTAATAAACTTTAAGATTTTAATTTCACATTTGTCAACGTTTGGCAGCTATTACTCTGATAGCAGTGAAATATCGATATACATATGTACATATTTTTTTATTCACTTGTTTACATACGTACTCCCTGTTCTAACTAGCGCCAGAAAAAAACCAAATCACAATTCAAAATTAAATATTTGAGCTTTACTTCTGTTGATTACAACTCCAAGTATACATGTTTTAGAAACCACATATTAAATTCCCCAAATAGTACGCTTTTCACACAAGAAAAAAAGAAAAATAAACCCAAAACAAAACAAAAAAAGGAGATGAATCGAAAAGGGAAACAAACACCAAAGGATTAATATAACTAATATCAACTCAACATTTTGTTTACTTAGGATGTTTATAAATATATTATATTCTTCTTCATCTATAATTCGTGTTAGTATTTTTTTGTTTGTATATACGAGTATGTATACGATTACGAGCAACATTACATACTCTCAGCCAAATCTTCTAAACGAAATCAAATGATATTTTCCTAAAACTGACATGTTTATCCTCAACAGATAGCAAAATACCAAAATATTACAAAAAAAAAAAAAACAGAATATTAAAGAACTTAAACGATGACAGTAAGAGGAGCAAAGATGCTTTATTAAAAAATAGTTTTGACATTTACAATAGATTATTTATTTGATATTGTTGTCCTCTAGAGTGGAATATAAGGACTTCTATTTCTTTATTCTTCGCTCCTCACGTATGTACAAATAGCAAAATAAATACTTTCCCTTTTTCTTCTTTTTTTTTAATGTGTGTGTGCTTTTTTCCAAATCCAAAATATAAAAAATATTTTCAATACAATTCATATGCAAAGTATTTGTAAAAGTCACACTAAAGTATTTTTCCTTTTCGTTGTCGTAGTAATTTTTTATACTTTCTTAACAAGGACACACCAATGACACAGAAGTAACTGTCAAATACCAAAGAAAGGAAGAAATCTCAAAAAAAAAATATATATATGTACTATATTTAAATAAATAATGAGGTTTTTAGTGAAATACTTGTGCAAGTTTAAGAACATACATACATATGTGTAAAGGCTGACATTTTGTATGTTGATGCAAAGGGCCCTTTTTAATTTCAATTATACAAACAAGATAGAAAACAAGTTAGAGTGCAATATTCGACTGTGCCGAATCTTATCTACCCTCCACCTAAACCTAATAAGAAATAAAAAACTACACTGGTTTTAGGAGTAGAATACCTTATTCTGTGTTTTGTACTCAGTCTTAGTGCAAATTTTATTATTATTTTATATATTGTTTGAAAGACAATTTTACGACCAACATAATTTATTGTAAATGTTTTGAAATTTTATCTAATTTTGACCATTTATAATTGATGTGTGTGAAGATAAATTTAAATTTAACTAGCACAGACAAAAACCGCAATTTTTAGCCGAGCCCATTTTGCACTTAACACATTGAGTGCCACGTCGTACGTTTCCGTACGACACCTAACCCGTCGTGGGGTGCCACGTCGTACGTTTCCGTACGACAGTGATTGCTTTTACTTAGAGCCTGTAGTTCTTTTATGTACGACACTGAGTGAAATTTGTTGCGATTTTTAAATAAAGAACCCTTTACTGAATATTTTCGCAAAAGGATGTATGGGTCTAGGATGATTTTTTGAGTTTCTATTAGTGAAAAATGTATGAAATTTATTTTTTTTTGAAATTTGTATTAAATTTACAAGTAATTTTATATTATATTCATTTTTGAAAGGATACAATAAAGTATACATATTATTATTTTAGATGGGCGTATTTTGGGAAACACTGCAGGCACAAGGGGGCATTTTGGACAATAAGTACCCGTTTTTTTCAAGTGATTCCTGGCTGTTTTCCGGTCCAGCTGTTTTTTTTGCAGTTGCGTAACACAAAACACAAGATCGTCGAAATGCTTTATTGTTGGCATCTACCCTTTTAGGTTTAATGTGTTTGCCGGGGTTTACTGATTGCGGAGATGTTAGATCCAAAAGGTCATTAGCTACACGTTGACGGAGTTTGCGTATGTTGATATTTTTCTTTGTAGCTTCCTTATAAACAATATGCGCGTTTACTATTGACAGGCCAAGTAATAATTCGATTGCCAATTTCCTATACCACTTCCAACCTTTGCGTAGGGTGCCACCATACGAGACCATTTGGTCCGATAAATCTATACCAGCTTTACCTTTGTTATATTCAATGATAGCTAACGGTTTTGACTTAACTAAACTTTTGCGTCTTTTTGCTGTACCAGTTGATGGCATATTTGGATCATCTTCTTGATTTGAATCGGTTATCATCACTGGAGCATGCTTTGTTGAAAACATTCTGACATCTCGCGTCGTACGTTTTTGTACGACAGCGACTTTTACAAATGCATACCCGTCGTGCAGTGCCACGTCGTACAGAAATGTACGACACAAAAAGCCTATATAAAATAAAAAGTAAGGGTCACAATGGACTAGGGATATCTCAGAAATCGTTTTTTATCACTAATACGCGCATTTAACAAAAAAAAATGTTTGGCCTCCTGGGAAGGTTTTCGTCAAAACCGCTTGGCACTCAATGTGTTAACAGAGCACTGTTATTCACTTAACAGCAATCATACTTAGAGGATTTTTGGCCATTGTGGGAATTAGGAAAAATGCTCGGGTATGACACTATATGGAAAAGTTGGTCCTATGGTCACTTTATACAACTGTAATAGTGGGATATCTGAAATAATTTTGGGATTCCAGATAATTTGAGTTTTATGCAAAAATAAATCTGGAGAGGACTTTTGGCCATTGTGGAAATTTGGAGAAGGGCTCGGGTATGACACTATATGGAAAAGTTGGTCCTATGGTCACTTTATACAACTGTAATAGTGGCATATCTGAAATAATGTTGGGATTCCAGATAATTTGAGTTTTATGCAAAAATAAATCTGGAGAGGATTTTTGGCCATTGTGGAAATTTGGAGAAGGGCTCGGGTATGACACTATATGGAAAAGTTGGTGCTATGGTCACTTTATACAACTGTAATAGTGGGATATCTGAAATAATTTTGGGATTCCAGATAATTTGAGTTTTATGCAAAAATAAATCTGGAGAGGATTTTTGGCCATTGTGGAAATTTGGAGAAGGGCTCAGGTATGACACTATATGGAAAAGTTGGTCCTATGGTCACTTTATACAACTGTAATAGTCGCATATCTGAAATAATTTTGGGATTCCAGATAATTTGAGTTTTATGCAAAAATAAATCTGGAGAGGATTTTTGGCCATATTGTGGAAATTTGGAAAAGGGCTCGGGTATGACACTATATGGAAAAGTTGGTCCTATGGTCACTTTATACAACTGTAATAGTGGGATAAGTGCAAAATGGGCTCGGCTAAAAATTGCGGTTTTTGTCTGTGCTAGTTAAATTTAAATTTATCTTCACACACATTTATAATTGATGTAATTACCAATTCTTACCATAATTTACAGAGTTTGTCTGTTTTTCATAACAATCTTGAGTGTAATTTAACAATTTATAAAATTAAAAGAACATTTTTCCATATTCACAACAAGTTAAGAAACTGAGTATCAAAAAAAAAAGGGTAAGATTATGAGGTGAAGCTTCTTTTGGTTGAATTTGATCTCAATAACATTATTTACAAGAGATTTATGGGTGGCACAGTAGAAGTGGCCGAATTATGGACTGATAGCTTCTAAGTCCAGTATCCATTTCTACGTTGAAATGGTTGAATTTCATCTCAATGACGTTATTTACAAGAGTTGTATGGTTGGTTGTTATGCTCGTAAGTGGATTTAATACAGGAGCTATTATTGACTGACAGCTACTAAATCCAGTAGCATAATAGCCATGTAACCGATATGAGTATTTCTCACGTCCAATTTCAACGTAATAACGGAATGTTTAAGATACATATTAGTATTAAAGTGAATTTTGGAAGTCGACCTTATATTGGGAATATAGTCAAATATGGACCGATATTCTCAAAATCCAGCAGTAGGTGACCTTTCAATTAGGCACTCAACATTATTATTATATAGTAAAAATTTTGATGCAGTTTTGCCAATATATGGTATATAAAAAATGCAGCTTTTACTTTATGTTTTTAAATGTATACATCACATTGGTTATCATACAATTCAGTTTTCAAGTTTTCAACACTCACAAAATACAAGAAATAAAACAAACTTATCCGTAGCCTGGTGTAGATTAGAAACAACCAAGCAAAGAATTGAATATATGGGTAGTTCCGAATTTAACAACTTGCCACAATACTTAAAAAATCTTAATAGAATTTCATTATTTAAATCAGCTCTTAAAAATTATTTACTGCAAAATGTAAGAGAACTTTTATTATAAACAGTAATTTTTGATCTTGAAATAACTTACTTAACTTATTTATTATTATATTACTATACCTACATATTATTTTTATTTTTTTCTTAAACTTTTCTTCTTTTTTATTTTTATTTAAAGTAAATTTAATTTATGTAATATTTTTACCAACTCGCCTCTATAAGGCCTAACGGGCGCTGAGGCATCATTATTGTCATATTGTAAATAATAAGAATTTTTTTAAATAAATAAAAAAAATGTAAATGTTCCGTGTAAAACTTTGGATCGGTACCATTATTTATAAGAGATTTATGAGTATTAAAGTGATTTTCGGATTGAAATTCACAAAATTTTGTGGAATGATTTTTGTGTATAGTTAAATGATATATATAAAGTTTTGAGTCGGTACCGATATTTAGAATATATATATATATAGAAAGATAAATGACTTTTTCGGATTTGGTCCTTATATGGGAGCTGTGATCAATTACGGACCGACCATCATAAAATTTAGTACAACAATTTATATACATACATATCAATAATAATTATTTGTGTCAATTTTAACCTGGTTACTATATTTGTACCAGATTTATATGTATTTAAGTGAATTTTGGATGTGGACTTTATATGGGGTCTATGGGCAAAAATGGACCGAACAAAACAAAAGTTTTTCGATTTATTTTTACATGATAATTATTTTTGCCGAATTTTGTAGTAATCTTACAGGGCCTGGTTAAATTAATAATGAATAATTCCACAAAAAATGCTCACGAATATTCTTCATTCTTGATGACTTTAAACAAAGCTGAGATTAGCTGCTATTTGTCCAAGTTTTAGTAATTTCTGAAACACGTTGGGCCATTTACTACTTCTCAATAATTTCGTAAGGCCCATATAACCCTAAATCCTTGCTACTCCTTTGAAAGTATTTTTTTCGGTTTTATTATTTTTTGTTATCCCAACATGGCTTTGGTGTAATTCTATTTGGAAGTAAACTGAAACCGTCTGATTGTACGTATGGATGTGTAAAAACCGTAAATAAAAATATTTGTTACTTCCTTTTTAGCAAAATTGTACATTCGTTTTTATATTTTGTTATTTTTTGTTTAGTACACCGAAGAAAGAGGTGCAATCAGTGTGCTTTTTCGTTTGTAACACAATAAGAGATTAGTCATTGATGTCATTAAACAAATTCAGCATATTCAAAAATCGAAATCTCACCTCAAAAACACCTGGGGGGTTACTCTCTATTGCGATGTGAAAGCAAATTTAATGCGATAAACGTACAAATTGATACTCTTACGCATTGAATTTGCTTTCGCATCGCAATAGAGAGTAACCCTCCCTGGTCTTAACAGAGTATAATTGTCTGCTTAATCAGTATTGTATAACGTAAAATGCAGATGTTTGAAATAAATATAACTATTTTGTCGAATCTGCTTATCTTTTTGACATAATATCAAACACTTGACTAAAATAACACATGACAACTGATATGCATTGTCTCCAATAAGAATCACTTAAAGTGGGCATGACAACGTTTAGAAAAACTCAACAATTAACAGTCAATATACATATGTATAAAAGCGGTGCAAGTAAAAAGTCCTGACTATTACTGCACATACATTTTGAAGTGTGTATGTTATAATCGGATCGGTCTGATACAAATATCTTGCTTAGTTTTTTGTACTAGCTTGTATTTCGGTTAGTTTGGAATGTAAACAAATTGGTGTGGGAGCAATGAACAAATCTATATGTTGTGCTGTGTAGCACTATACGTACACTTTTATATTCATGGCCAGGATACAAGTAGAATGTACATATACATACATATGTGCAACATTTTTGACAAGGGTTGATAATTCATTGTCATGACAGATTTTACTTTCTATAAATCAACATTTAGTAATATTTTGATAATAACATTTCTATTTTCAAACAAACCATTACATTTTATATTCCACATACTAATGGATGGATGCATGGTTGGTTGGCTATATATTTCCATCTTCTTTACATATACAGTGGCTCTCAGCTTATTTCAACAACTTGAAGTACAATATTTAACTGGCGATAATTTCTATGCAAACAAAAATTCTGAACTTTTTCAATTTTGTTTAATAGGTATCCTAAAATAAAAAGAATTATATATTCAACAAAAGTCTGAAAAACAGTAAAAGTAAATATAGGGCCAATTCTTCCGTCAAAGCTAATTTCAAACAAAAACTTTTACGATTATTATTGAGGTTTTTTGTTTTTCCTCACGGGCTATTTTTGATCAACAATTTCTCTCCTCCTTTTTTTTTAACAAATGTAAATAAAACCATTACTGGTTTTTTATATATTTGTGCTATCCAACGTTTCGTTCGCTTTTTTCGAACTTCATCAGGGGTATTTTTTATTTCGTAATAATGAATTAAGGTTTACATTTGTATTGCACTTTCTCAATTATTTAATTTAAAAAAACTGGACTACACGACACCGAATTAAATAAATAAATAAATAAATAATTAATAAGTTAAATACTACACAAACACTGAATAATAAGTCAAATGTAATGCTAACATCACAGAACCATGACTTTTTACGAACTGCTAAATTGGCATCACTCCTCGAGTAACATTAAATTTTCAAGCGTAAATTTTGTTGTTATGGTTGCAATGAATTAGTTTAGTTGTTCCAGTTACGTGGTTAATTAGTTAATAGAAAAGAGAGAGTTTGTTATTAGCCATTTTAAAAATGGCCAATCACGCTGAAGAATTACTGAAATGGTTTGCCTAAGTGCAAAGCGTAATATCTCGGTTCGTGCACGTGAATAGGATGCATGATAGGGGCAGAAAAGCACCTAACCAAATTTCTAATGGTGTTGATGAGCGTTACATTGTCAGAAAAATAAGGCAGAATCCTAAATTGTCGGGTCAAAAATAGTCTGCACAAGTTAAAAATCATCTTAACAAAACATGTAGTGCAAAAACTATTCGTCGTGTAGTAGCCCGGAAAAATCCTTTATTAACAATAAAAACCAGCAAGCGCGTCTACAATTTGCTAAAAAGCACGTTACCAAAGACCTAAACTTTTGGAAACATGTTATTTTTGCGGACGATTCTAAGTTTAATATATTTGGCTCGAATGGTCAAACTTACGTTTTACTTAAAACCAACAGTAAAACACGGCGTTGGCAGTGTCATGGTTTGGGATTATATGTCATCAAGTGGTGTAAGAAAGTACGATAGACAAAACTATGTACATTGACATTTTAAAGTCCGATATACTGCAAAGTGCTTGAAAACTGGGTATTAAGAAGCAATTTCGGTTCTATCAGGACAATGATCCGCAACATAAATCAGGTATTATGCAGTCATGGCTGATATGGAATTGTCCCCACTTGATGCAAACACCGGGACAGTCACCTGATTTGAATGTTATTGAGAACTTATGTTAAATTTTAGATAACATTTTTAAATAATTTAAATGTTTCAAAATCTTATATTGTGTTTAATTCGACCTTTATAATGTATTAATAAAATAACTTTTTTTCTCTTTTGAAGGACCAGGACTACGAGCTCAAAAGAAAAAAAGTTATTTTTTTAATCACCCCTATCGTGAATAAAAATTCCACATGAAATTTGTTCCCTTTTATTTTTTTAACATTGATTTTTAAAAGGAAAAATGTGAAAAGGAAACAAATTTCATGTGGAATTTTTATTCACGATATGGGTGAATAATTTAAATGTTTCTTTATATAACTGGTTGAAATGAGCTGTGACTACTTTTGTACCTATTTTAGTTATTAGTTTGCAAGTTTTTATAAGTGCAACTTGGAGACTGAATAAAAATCCTATTTTTGATTTTAAAAGATATGTTATAAACCTTTATTTACATTTTGTTAGTCACTATATTTATTTCAAAATTATACGCACTTTATATTCTTACCAGAAGCTGAATGAAATAAGCTGTGAGCCACTGTAGTTCAACTACAACGGCTGCTCTTTTCTGTTTTAATACAAATGTCTGTTTTTTTTTTTTTTTTCTTTAGTTTTGTTGAGGTTGGGTCATTTTTATGGTGATAAATATTTGCGAAAACAACAGATTAAATAATGGCTTCTCAAAATGTCATGCAAAACAAAAAATACAAAGAAAGGCACCTACAATCATGTTGGTCTTTAGGAATGACTATAAAACAACGCAGTAGGTTTGTGGGTCTTGCTAAAATACTTTCATAACCCATATTTAACTTTGAGTTGATTAATAGTTGTCCTGCTTTTTGGCGTGTGGAAACGCTCTAGCTCCTAAGTATTTGACTCTAAATATGGTAAATATGTGAATGTTTGGTATTTGACTACCATGATGAAATGTTTAAATAAATCAAAAAAGAATTGAGTTGTTTTTATTATTATTATTATGTTGTTGTTATATAGTATATATTTTGTTTATTTAACTTTATGAATTTTATAGACTGTTGAGTGATTATCAGGGATTTTAATCTTATTTAAATTTAAATAGAAAATAATTTTGTTTTTTTTATAATATTTTTTATCTATGTACATATAAAGGATTTCGTGGGTTTTAAACCCGTGGTTGGCTGGTTAAGACGAGGAGGGAAATAAGTAATGAAAGACATTTTGTTTTGTAAAGCTGTTAAAATTGGATTACATTATTTAATTTCAAAATAAATTGTTACACTACAAATTATAAATTGTATATTTAACTTGAAGGCAACTTCGATTAAAATTGTTTAAAAATTTGATTATTTAATTTCGAATTTTTGCTTAAGATTATAAATGCTTATAGACGTATAAGTAAAATTAAATAAATTGCCAGAGAAAATTATGTGGAATTTGCAATTTTTAAATAGTGAAAAATAACAAAAATATTGTAGGGAATAACTCACAATTTGTGTTGCTTAGCTGTTGTTAAAACATTAAATAAGTTGTAATTTCTAAGGGCACTGCTACACGTTCAATAAATATCGTGATATTTGGATCGCGATCCATTTTAAAGTATTGATGGATCACGAGCGTATGCTACATGTTCAATATTTATCGCGTCAGTATTTATGTTATTTTTGTGCTGTGCGGGTCGTTTATCAATGTCGCGAGAAAACGAAAAGAAATCCTGTTTAGCTATTTTGATTGCTTTTGTCAATGGTTTTACTTTTCTTTGTTTAATTTTTTCCACTGCGTATTTTATATTCACCCCTATCGTAAATAAAAATTACACATGAAATTTGTTCCCTTTTATTTTTTTAACATTGAATTTTAATAGGAAAAATTTAAAAAGGGAACAAATTTCATGTGGAATTTTTATTCACGATAGGGGTGATTATTTTATTTCTTTTATTTGTTACTTTTTACTGACGTATCATGATTTAATATCATGAAAATGCTACACGTTCAATATTTATCACGAGATCCACGATCTGCGATCTGGATTACATATTTTAGGGCATTCTGCGATATGGATCGCGATCCATCAATATCACGATATTTATTGAACGTGTAGCAGAGCCCTAAAAGCTGGATTTATGGACTAGTTATTTTCGATCTCTAGTAATTTTACAAAAAGCTCACATTCTGGAGCTAGTTCGGTGGAACGTAGGGTTATTTTTGTTCTTCCCTTTATGTTCGAATTATTAAAAAACTGGATTGAAAAAACTGGAAAATACGTATAAATAAATCGAGAAGTAAACATATTAAATTTATGCTTAGGAAAGGAAATTGTCCACCTCTTTAAATAAACAATGTAAATATCCCACAGTCTGACCAGGTCACATACCTTACCTGGCGTCGCCACATAGAAGCCAAGACGGTCCAAATGAGACTAAAATCGTGTAATCTGCATTGGCTAATTAACGACCAATCTAAATTAAGCCTTGATTGTAAAGTCATCCTGTATAAGTTTGTTTTAAAACCAATTTGGACATATGGTCTTATACAGAGAGCCCAATAGCAAATTGTTAGGACCATGACAGGAGCATCATGGTATATAAGGAATGAAAACATTTATAGAGATTTAGAAGTACCATTGGTTAAAGATGAATTCAGAAAAATTCGTGAGAGATCTTGAAGTTGCAAAACCATTCGAACCCGCTTGCGAGATTACTTACTAGAACTCAAACAGAAACAAGGCTTCGTAGAGCTGATTTACCACCCTAATAATTTAAGGCCCATTTGTCCATTATGCCACTCTCAACTGAGAGCACATAGTTTTTAAGTTTTAGGTACAATATTTGAATACTTATTGTAAGGCTTATGAAGTAAAGGCAGATTCAATAAATAAATAATAAAAAAATTTAAAAACAAAAAAATTTGCGAATTATGCATTTATTGTTAAGCAAACCATAACAACTAACCCTCGTATGTGGCACATAAAATCTCTGAACAAAAAACTTCAGATTGCAATAAAACACAAAAATAAAAAACAGCTTTTAACCAAAAGCAACAACAAAAAAGGAAAAAGTTTTTTAAAATTAAAAGCTGTTCTTTTAAATCCAACCAACATTTTTACAACTTTATTGTCACAATTGTTTTTCTCACATTATTTGTGGTCTTTTAGCAAAAAAAAAACAGAAATTAAAAAAAAGAGTAATAAAAATAACAACAAGGAACTGTCATTGTTCCTGGCAAAATTAAATAAGTTGCTGAACCACAGAAAACGGTTGGAATGCAACATAAAAAGGACACTGCTTGCAGATGAATGGTGAAAGACAATAACAAAAACAAATACACAATACCACAATGCACTGGTTGCACATTGGGTCACAAAATGAATGCACTGGGATTCGAAGAAAATGGTCAAAAAAGGAAACAGTAAATTAATAACAACAACGACAACATCAGCAGCAATAATAATGACACAACAAAATCCCATTAAATATTCAGCAAACACTTGAAATTATTTATTTTTTGTGTGTTTAATGTTAAACATACATATTTCATATTTGAAAATAAGGATATAAGCAGGATGCTTAATAGCAGGATGAAGTTGTACTTTTTTAGTGTACAATTTATTTTGTATGAAATGTTTTTAAGATATTCCAATACGAATTGTTTTTATTCGAAAAACTCAAGAAATTATAACTTTTTACTCGCAGAGAAGAAACATGGTTGTGATAAACATAATCTAAGAGCAACATATTATGATAAGATTTATGATTGTAGTCAAAACATATTATGATGAATATGAGTGCCATAAAATATCATATTATGATCAATTATCATCTACTATCATTATCATTACTAATAATTATATATAATTACTTGTTTAACTTTCCTTTTTTAGTTAGTTAATTAATCTAAATTAAAGTTAATCTAAAATAAGCTTTTTCAATTTACTAAATTGTAATTAAATACACATAAATTTCAAATTATCAATTGGTCTCAATATTGGTAGCCCTCAGATTTTATTATTTTCAATTTATTAACTGTAATTATATTATTAACCTTTTATTTACCCATACTTCTCATTCAAGTATTATAATATCTTTTCATTGCCATTTCATTTAAGTGGCAAGTCATTAATATCTTGTTAGAGAAAGTCAACTCCATCCCTTTACCCGTCCTATGACAGTCTTTATTCGTAATTCCTACAAATCATCATATCCATACTTATTCATTCTTCCATAATCGAACATTTATTTATGTTATACGTATGTATGTATGAACGTAAGTCTGCCTATACGTAACGTAAGTGATAAAAGCTCTAAACTAAAATTAAACAATGAATAACCACATTCACCCACAAACATTTCCCGTTTATTAATAAAAAGGAAATTTGTTGGAACAATTCACTATTAAGGACATTTACTACTTTTTAAGGCCATAACAGATAGTAAGGAAGCCAGTGAAAGGGATCTGGAGTGAAAACAGCAATTAACCATATTAGATACTAAATGATTTTTGAAAATTAATGAATAATAAAATGGCATATTAGTTAATCCTTTGTGTTTATTTTCTAAATGGAAAGAGCCCAAAATATATTCAATTAATTAACAGTTTCTAAAGAGTGATTTTTTTTAGCAACTTTATTTTTGTCAAGACTGTTTTTGGCAGCTCAGTTGCTTTCGTGTAACATGTTGAATATGTTCAGTTTGGTCTATAATTTAACCATAAATCGAATTTTATTATCAAAATTCATGCTGGGTAAAGAAAGTGCATCGTGCACTTTTTTTTATCGGAAAATTGTGTTTAGCGATGAAGCTCATTTCTAGTTGATACGTAAAGTTTAATTCGTTGTATTTGGTATGAAGAGCAGTCAGAAGCATTGCAAGAACTGACAATGCATGCCGAATAATGCACTGTTTGGTGTGGATTATGGGCATGAACGTTTTTCTGAATGGCGTGCGCTAACTTACGATTACACTGTGCGACAGTCCAAAAAACCTGGGACCCGATATTATTTTTCTTGTAGGGCTTGTCGAGTAAAAGAATATTCCAATACTGAAACATGCCGGACACCTCCAAAATCCGGTTTTACGGTTAAAAAACCGGTTTTTGTACCTTTTCGCACTTATAAGCCTGTAATTTTGTTGATAATGATCCGATTTTCAATTTCTTACTAGATTTGGAAAGAAGAAACAGAGATCTTTTGAATGATATATATATTATCTAAGAAAATTTGAGATATATGGGTGTTATTGTCGAGCAAACACAAATTGCTATAACACAATTTTCTCGACAATAACACCCAAATTTCAGTTACAAACATCATCACAAATCCAATATACCCTCCGCACTATGCTGGTGTAGGGTATAAAAATGTCTGGTCACAAAAAAAAATATTTGTTTTGCTTCAGGGTTAAATTAACATTCAAAAAAATTTTATAAAGAATTTAAACTGATTTCCAAAAATTTGGTCCTTGGGGAGAGATATGTCCCTCAGGAATCAAGAAAATTCATACGACAACAAAAAAAATGTATTTTTCCTCGTTGAACAGAAAGGAATCAGAATAAAAAATTACAATTTGAATTGTTAAAATAACAGATAAATGTTCCCTGAGCCTTCAATATTTCCAGATGAATTTTCAGATTTTATTATATTTTTCTTATCTTTTAAGCACACAAAATAACCGCTTTTAAATAAATTTCAACACCACAATGAATTAAAATTTTTAAGTTTCAATATTCATTCTGTTTTTTCTTTACTTTTTACTATTTCAAAACCTACTAATGAAAATTCAAAAAAAAATCGCAAAGTCTAATATATACAGATATCATAATCACATAATTATATGATACTCGGTTGATAATTAGTCATGGCTCATAAAGCCCACTTCAGAAAAACATGTTTTAAAGAAAACACACTAGAAGTGTGGTATTACAGCTGCGTGCAACTAATTAAGGACAGTAGTGGTCAATATTTAAATCGTTATGTTAAAGGTAATATTTATTATTTTTTTATTTTTTCTTTGTGGTGTGTTTTTTAATTTTTGAAATAAATTAATCGTGCACTAAATTAAGGAAAGTGATAAATTTATTAACATTTTAAAATTCAGATAATTTTTTATAAGTTATATTAAATTTATTATGATTACGCAGAGTGTTTTTTAATATATGGAAAGTTCTTAATACTTGCTTAATATTGGTAAAAGCAAATCCTGTAATGTCAGTACTCGAAAGGCTATTGTACAAATGCATCAGGATGGAAACACTTATCGGGAAATAGCAACAGTCTTGAATGTGTCAAAAACAATAGTTTTTCAAGCGGTGAAATATTTCAGAAAGCATTCGTCTACAGAAATGGTGGCTCGTAAAAAAGAAGCCTTATTACGACAGTTCGTGCAGATAAAAAAACCGCCTAAAACAGCAAATGAGATTCGAATTGCAGTCTGTAGCCAAAATGAGGCAAAACCATCTGTAGATACAGTAAAACGTCGCTTGCGAAAAGTTGGACTGTTTGGAAGAAATTCACAAAAGAAGTCATTATTGTCTGAACGTTACCGAAAGAAGAGACTTAAATTCGCAAAGAAGTACCATCATTAAACGGATGTCGAATGGAAAAGAGTATTATTTGCAGACAAAACAAAAATTAACAGGGTCTTCTCTCCAGATGGAAAAAATGTTTTTGCCGGCCAAAGTTGAAAAAATTTGATCCAAAGTACAACATGAAGCATGATGGAGGTTGTATAATGCTTTGTCGTCACGTGGTGTTGGGCCGCCGCAAAAAATTGAGTGAAATTGAGTTTTAGTATGCAAGAATTCTAAAGGTACGGTCACATTTGGCAAATATTTACCCAAAAAAGCGAAACCACTTGTTTTAGCACAAATTTGTTTGGCGTTGTTTACTCTTACAAGAGTTTTTCAAGTTCAAACAGCATCAAATAAATTAAAACTAAATATTTGTTGTGATTTGGTCTAAATAAGAAAAGGGTTTTTAAATAAATAAACGAGTTCAAATATATGTTATTTAGTGGTTACGTCTTTTTCGGCAAATATTTGCCAAATGTGACCGTAACTTAAGAGCGATACAATGGTGACGTATGCTGATGAGAACAAACCAGTAACATGGATATTTCAACAAGATAACAGTCCGAAGCATACGGCTTATCACGTCAAGCAATGTTTTTTTTTTAACAATTCGATTACTCTCCTTAACTGGCCTTCATGTAGTCCTGATCTCAACTCGATTGATAAGTTATGGCTAGTTGCAAAAACCAAAGTAACAAAGAAAGCTTGGGAAGCCATTCCAAGTAGTGTATCTAAAAATTTGGTGACCTCAATGCCTCGCAGATGTCAAGCTGTTATCGATATAGATTTGCAACAAAATATTGATTTTTTTTTTTATTTAAAAAAATACTTTTTTTTTGTAAAATTTGTGGTATGTCCTTAATTATATGCGCGGTTCATATCAATCTTATTTGAAAATATGACTCACAGATTCATAAATAATAATTAATTTGACACAACATGCAGTTATTTTCTAGGAGGAATAGTTAAATTGATTAAACTACAACAAACTTTGAGAATATCATGAAAACTTTTGTATTATTTGCTTCAAGCTCACATGTTAGTAACGTGTCCTTAATTAGTTGCACGTAGCTGTATATGGTCGGGCTTGACCAACAATACATTCTTACTTGTTTGTTCTTATTTCTACAACGAACAACTTAATCTACTTTAACATCTGTACAACATTTAAAATTAGATTTTAAAATGTATGTACATATATTCTAAGCCTCCTACTACCAACACAACCTCCTACTCCCTGCGCAACACATCAATATACCTGTTGACATACAAAAAAATGAAAGTAAAATATATAAAAGAAAAGTAAAGTAAATGAAATGAAAAATAACAAGAAAAGCTAGAAAATGAAAAAATAATAAACTACACAATATTGGAAATAGCCACAAAGTAAACCACTTCTGAAACAAGTTGTTTCCACTTGAAATCCACTCGAAGAACAAGAAGAGTGTAGATGAATCCTATTTTTACAATTTTCTATGTGTTCAGTACACACATTAAGTAGTTTACATTTAAACAGCAAAATATAGAATACGTATTTCGTACGACTGTGAGCCACAAAATAGTCACAATTTTCTTTATGTGTATTTCCTTAGAGGTAAATAATAAACGTAACACATTATACGAATACATCAGTCAGCAACCAGATCAAATGAAACGTCAGTCACTTGAACTCACTTTAAGGTGAAAATGTAATTTTCAATTTTTAATATAAAGAGAAAATCATGAACATCAAGTGCACGTATGGAATACACTTTCAAGTTGAATAATTTAAGTAGTACCTAAGTATTACATACATACATACATGCACATACAATTCAGAATCAGAATGAAAGAAAACATTTCATTTAATTTTTCCTAAAGTGTTTTACATAATAAGCTATCGGCCTAAATAAAATACACTTAGAATTACTCAAGGATTTTAGAAACAGTTTACAATTTTTACATTGTTTTATATTTATCCAGTTGTAGCTCTTTATTAATATCTATGACAGTTCAATTTGTTGTGTTTCCAGAAATGTCACACAAAGTCATGTGATCAAGCAAATCCTAAATGTTTTTGTTATTTCTCAATAGTAGTTGAATTGTTTTTGTTTTTGATCACCATTTTACTTTAAAATTTTTGGGTTATAAAGGGTGATTTTTTTTTGGTAGCTCCGCTGTTTTTATGTAACATGTTACTGTTAAACATGTTTAGTTTGGTCTATAATTTAACCATGAATCGACTAACAAACGAACAACGCTTGCAGATTGCTCGGCTAAGAAAGTGCATCGTACACTTTTTTATCACAAATTTGTGTGCAGAGATGAAGCTAATTTCTGGTTGAAAAATTGTTGTATTTAATATGAAGAGCAGCCAAAAGCATTGCAAGAACTGCCAATGTGTCCCAAAAAATTCACTGTTTGGTGTGGATTATGGGCCGGTGGCATCATTGGACCGGACTTTTTCAAAGATGAAGGCAGGAACGTAAATGGCGAGCGCTACCATGCGATGATTACAATTTGTTTTAATCTAAAATGGAATTGACTGACATGTGGTTTCAATAAGACGGCGCCACATACCACACAGCACTCGAAACAATGGTTCAATTGAGAGGCGCGTTCGGTAATCAGTTTATTTTACGTTTAGGGACAAACCCTCAACTGTTGACGCACTGAAAGCTAATATTAAACAATTTATGCGAGAGGTACCAGCCGATATGTTAGAGAGAGTGTGCCAAAATTGGGCTTAGCGTATGAACTACATATTTGAGGCGTAGTCGAGGTCAACATTTACAGGAAATCATCTTTTAATATTGAATTATATAAATCGTTCTATCGACTCAAATAAAGATTTCACAGATTTCTCTAAATTTTATGTATTTTTTTTAAATAAAAAACGAAAAATCGTTCTCTATATTTAATTTACCACTCCCGGTTTAAAGGGACACTAATCCAGTCCTTTAAATAATAATGACGGCTTCTACAATGATGCGAAGAACAAAAACTTAAAAACTATAACTTTGTTAATAGTTCTTGCCTGCTGATGATCTTATGTTGAATTTATACTGATAAGCTTTATATGAATCTATTTAGTGGTTATTAGTTAATTGCCTAAATTTTATGGAAAATGTTAATTTTCTTAGAAAAAATAATAAGAACGATGTTTTTAATTTTGAGCTGGGTGAAATAATGGACCGAGTGCAACCAATTTGAATACTAAATTCTATCGAAATATCAACCTTTACTTTAAGCTCAAGGTTTACATGGATAAACAGCCAGACGTGTCGACTAAGGAAGAAATTCTAAGCCGATCGATATACGAGTACATACATTAAGTTGGAATCGGGATACTTTAAAAACTCCTTTTTCCAGACATCCAATTATATACGACATTTATTAGGTAATTAGGTAATAAAATAAAGAAAAGGCTATAAAATGGCAACTATACACTGTGTTGCATAACTATAAATACATAAAACGTTTCTTTTTTTCGTAAGTTAAAGAAAAAGTAAAACAGTTTATATGTGAAACGCACAAAAAACCAACATTATTTAACAAAAAGAATTATTTTTTATTTTACCTTTTAAAAATGTATAAAGAAATTAATTAGTGTTTCATAACTATAAATACACTGAAATTAAAAAAACTTAAAACACAAAAAATTTAGACTGTTAGGCCTCCTCTTTTTAAATCAAAAAAAAAATCGATCAGGCACCCTGTTTAGCAGCTTTAATTTAATTTTTAATATAGTAATCAGGGACCGGAAATAAGAGTTATTTTTCAATTTTTGAAGAAATAAATCATACATAAATGAACATCGTAGAAAACTTTTAATTACACCATCATGATTCTTAGGCGAAATGCATCCAACATATTGCATGATTTTTAAATTTTTGCTTTTTATTTTAACAATCAAAAATAAGAGTTATTTTTGATTTTTATATTTTTAAATGAAAAATAAAAGTTATTTTTGATTTTTATATTTTTAAATGAAAAATAAAAGTTATTTTTGATTTTTATATTTTTAAATGAAAAATAAAAGTTATTTTTGATTTTTATATTTTTATATCAAATAAAAATCAATTCAAACCTCTTATTTATTTGTTGATGCCGTATGTATTATAATATGCAGCTTCATTCAAATTTCTGTATGAATATAATTTATTATGTGACTTATCCATTATCAGCTATAAAAACAAAAATGCATAGAAATAGCTTATAAGTTTTGGCTGCCATTCAAGTCTGTGTTAAGAGGTCGTTTTCAGGTGTTCAATTTTACCATCATAATTGATTTCAAATGTTCCTCAGATAAATTATATCTCAAATCTCCCAATATTAATCTGAATGCTGAAAATGACCTTTCTACACTGACTTGAGTGGCAGGTACAGAATGAACAATTAAAGCTAATTTTCGAAGCCATGGAAACACAAATTTTTTGTTCTCCCAATATTCCAATAAATTAGCAGAAGTATCGAAACGCTTTTCATTGTAATTGTCTATTTCAAAATAAGCTTTTCGGACGCTGTCATTTATTGTCGTAGGAGTATCATCGTCGTCCGAAGACGAATAATTCATCTCCATTGACCTTAAACCGTCTGCTAAAACAGATTGACAGCTTGCAACGGAGCTTTCATCTATTACAAATAAGTTTTCTTCAACAGGTGGCGTACCGCGTACCTATGTCACGAATTTTGAATTGATTTCTATTATTGATATAAAAATATAAAAATCAAAAATAAGTTATTTTTCATTTAAAAATATAAAAATCAAAAATAACTTTTATTTTTCATTTAAAAATATAAAAATCAAAAATAACTTTTATTTTTCATTTAAAAATATAAAAATCAAAAATAACTTTTATTTTTCATTTAAAAATATAAAAATCAAAAATAACTCTTATTTTCTATCTAAAAATATAAAAATCAAAAATAACTCTTATTTCTTGATTTTTTTGATAAAAGTCATAAGAGTTACGGTCCCTGATAGTAATTATTCGTAATCAGAAGAATATGTATGTATGTATAAATGTGTAGTTAGAATTTTGTATCAACAAAATATGAAATTTCTCATGTATTTAAAATACAGTGACAAATTTCCGACATTTGTGTTAAATGTAATAATTGAAATAATATTTTGAAAACACAAATATAATTTTGCCATACAAAAGTAATATAGATCCCAACTCTTGTTTTCAATTTACTAAGGGTTCACACAAAAAAATTGCAAAAAGGTCACCCCAATTTTAAGGTTAAAATCTTATAATTCCACTCAACAAAGGAGAATATGTACATAAAAGAGGACAACAAGTTTAAGGAGGAGAATAGTAAAAACTCGATTATGTTATTAAAAATTATTGTCAAACAGACTGAAATCCTTTTTCCCCGGAAACGAAATTATAAAGCCAATAACCAAATAACTGTTTAAGGTCGAAAAATACAGTCCCCACCCTCCAAACCTTTGACAAAAAAAAAAAACTGAACGCCATAAAAAATAGAAGCAAACAACTAATGATAATGGTCCAAAAACCAAAAAACAGCCATTATTTGAGAAAGTACTTTGTTTCCATTTAACACATGAGACCGACCTGCTGCCTGTATGAGCAGAGTTTGAGGGGTGCAAAACTTACATAATAATTTAAACAAAATTTATGATGGTCTTAAGCAGCAACAAACAAAAATCCTCTGCTTAAAAAATTGCTCGAACAAAAAAAAAAAAAAAAAAAACTTAAAACAAATTTATATGAAAATGTCAACTAAATTTAGGAAAGCGGAGAAGAAGGATGAACAAAAATATTTGGAATGAAAAGGAAAGTTTATTTTTATACTTTAACACAAATTAAAAATTATAGTCATCTTTGTTTCTTTATTTTTATTTTATTTATTTCGTTTTACATCTTGGTGTCCTAGAGAAAAATCTTTTTTTCGTTGTCGCAAACAGACAACTTCATATAAAAAACATCAAAACTTAAACCTTTTAAACGACCTTTTTTGTCGTTGCTGTTGTTGTTGTTGTTGTGATGCTATACTGTAGCTTCTAACAGTATTTTTCTGTGCCAAGAAGATACAGACGACGCAGTAGATGAAGATGAAGTAAATAAGTTCGTTCCCAAGTGTAATATTAATGTCTCAATATATTTACATTGTTTTATTTTTCATGGTTGGGTTTAGTTTGGTTTTACACTGAAATTCAATGTGACATTTAGTTATTTTTTTTGTCCTTCAATTCGCATAGGTTGTAATTGTAATCAGAAATTTCGGTATGTTAAGGCATTTGTAACGTCATCTAGTAAGGGAAATTGTGAGATTGCAGGTAGTACTTTCCATGCTTATAATCGTAGCTAAATGTCGTATAAAATCTCCCTTTTTACCAGTTCTTACATTCAAA
This sequence comes from Bellardia pandia, assembly GCA_916048285.2. Taxonomy (NCBI): domain Eukaryota; kingdom Metazoa; phylum Arthropoda; class Insecta; order Diptera; family Calliphoridae; genus Bellardia; species Bellardia pandia. The sequence continues at coordinate 49,789,250 of OU696529.1, forward strand.
TTTCAAAAATCCATTTAATGCTGTTATTGTAGTAATTTTACTCTGATTAAATGTGTTTCCAGTGAAATAGAAAACATCTGGTTGAAACTTTTTTAACCTTTCTAAATCCAGTTGTTGTGGCAAATCCATTGGATAGGGGAACATGCAGTCTATGTTTTTGTTGGACTATCAATCTCTTACTCACTCAGTAACATTACTCTTTTATATAATAAATACTTAGGTAAACATTCATCAATGATGTTTGACGTACACAAGAGTTTTAGAAGAGTCTGCATCAAAGTGTTCTGCATGGTAGAGTGCCACGTCAGAAGCCATTTATATCAAAGAAATACCAAACGTTCAAAATATATAAAACGAGCCTGAATTTTTTTTGGAATATATTATTTTCACCGATGAAGTTTGATATAATTGGAGTCAAAAACCCGCCAAAAATATGGCGAACGAAGAACGAAGCTTTTAGTAATAAATATATATTACCATGACGGCGGCTCAGTAATGATGTAAGGTTGTATGGCAGCATCAGGGGTCGGTAATCTTATATTTATAGAATCCACAATAAAAAATGTAGATTATCTCGACATTTTAAAAAAACATTGTAGCCCCTAGTGTAGATAAATTAGAATTAGCGCAGAATTTGCCTTTCCAACAGCACAATGAACCAAGCATACCTCGAATATTGTACAAGAGTGGTTGCTCAATCATTGTCCAAAAACTTGAGATCATCCTCCGCAGTCCCCAGGCTTTAATCCAATTGAGAACCTGTGGAAATATCTGGACAAAAAAATCTGCAAAGAAATATTCTATGTAAAGGCAGTAATACAGGATGAATTAAACAAAATTTCGCCTGATTTCACTAAAAATCTCGTTGATTCTATGTCTTGCAGATTGTCAGCTGTGATAAAAGTAAAAAGACTATAAACAAAATATTAAATACAATATTTTACATAATTTGAATATATGTACCTGCTTATTTTATTTTGACGCGAAAAATATGGTATTTTTCCGTTAAAATTTAATTATTTTTTATATTGCTTATTTTTTTTTTGGGTTTTCTTAATGAGTTATATTCTGCTTAAGTTACTTATGAATTATGCAATTTTTTTTATTAATTTTGTAGTATATACCTACATATATTATAAAACATTTCTTTAAATAATATTAGGTGTTTACTTTATATTGACGCTCACATTATACTAATCGACTTAGAAATTCTTTCTTTTTAATAAAAAAATAAATTTATATACTTTCATTAAAAAACAAATAAAAATAGCAATTTACAAAATAAATGTTTTTTTTTCAGCAAATATAGAGTAAATGTATTTCATTATTGCCTACCCTTTAAGCACAAATTGTTTTATGTTTGTTTGTGTTATCTAAACAGATTTATGTTTCATACAGATATTTTTTCTATATATATATATATATTTTTTTTTTTTGGTGAAAATACGATGTAAGTTAGACAAAAGTAGAATTAAATAAATAAGTACAACAAAACTCAAAAATAAAATAACAACAGCAATTTCATTTAAACAGCATAAATGTCAAGACAAAAGAGAAAAGGATACTATTATTACTAAAACTCCAAACTGAAAGAATACAATCTAAAGTAGAAGTAGAAATAAGTTGAAGGTGTCAGATGTCAGTCACTTAAACTACAGTTAAACCATTTATAACAATTACAGTAGTTTAAAGTTTTTTTTTTTTTTTTTTATACAAACTGAGAAATAAATTTAAACAATGAGGTTAATACTTTCAAAGGGATGCACAAAATATTTAAAAGGAAAATGGGAATTCTTATACGATTTCATGATTACAAATTGTTCATAACAGTTATCGAATTAATTTGTCTACATACTGAGCGTCAATATAAAGTAAACACTTAATATTGTTTAAATTACAATTACAAATTTAAAAAAAAAATGTACTGCATTATTCTGAATAACTTAACAAAATTAAAAAAAAAAAAAACTAGAAAAATAAGGAACATAAAAAAATAATCAAATTTTAACGCAAAAGTACCAGATTTTTCGCGTCAAAATATAGTAAACAGGGGGGTTACTCTCTATTGCGATGCGAAAGCAAATTCGATGCGATAAGCATCGCAATAGAGACTAACCCCCCAGGTGTATTAAAATTATGTTAAACATTGCATTAATATTTAGTTTGTAGTCCTTTTGCCTTTATCTCAGCTGACAATCTGCTAGACATAGAATCAACGAGATTTTTAGTGAAATCAGGCGAAATCCTTGCAAGAAATATTTCTTTGCCTAATTGGTTTGTCCAGATATTCCCACAGGCGTTCAATTGGATTGAGGTTTGGGGACTGCGGACGATGATCTAAAGTTTTTGGACAATGATTGAGCAACCCTCTCTTTCACAATTGTGAAGGTATGCTTAGGTGATTGTCCTGTTGGAAAATCCAATTCTGCGCTAGTTCTAATTTCTCTACACTAGGGGTTACATTTTTTCTAAATGTCGAGATAATCTTCCTTTTTCATTGTAAATTCCATAAATGTAAGATTACCGACTCTTGCTGCCGTCATGCAGCCTTAGTCCATTACTGAGTTGCCGCCACGTTTTACAATTTGGCAACACATTTGGGGGGTTTTTGACTCCAAATATCTTAAACTTACTTTCATATGTGAAAAAAATATTATTCCAAAAACTTTGAGACTCGTTTATATAATTTTTTGTGAAATTCAAAAGTTTGGTTTTGTTGTTCTTTAATATAAATGGCTTCTTACTATGTACTTACATGTTTTCCAGAATTTTTTGTAATATTTTCAGCTATTTTCACAGCACTAGATTTTGGGTTAGTTTTAGTAAGACGCTTTGTTTGTTTTGGCCAGGCAAATTTTTTACCATATTGTGTTTGGTATACTTGTCTATCTGTTTTTTTATGGTACAGAGCAGTGATGGAAAATTCAATACTATTGTACTGTTTTCAGTACTTTTTCACAACAAAAATACCACAGTACCCCCACATCATATTTAGTACCTACTCTTTGTTTGTTTTGCTTTGTTCCCTGTTTAGAAATCCAGCGTTACTATTTTTATAATCATAGACAACATTGGCTTTAAAACAAGAACATAAGGAATGCACAAATTAGTTAATCATGTTATTTATTTGATGTGAGAGAAACTAATCTACAAAAGTAAACAGATGCATAAAGAATTAAAGTTGTTTGTAGTACTATTTTGATAATTTTTTTTAAATTTCTTATGTTTCGTACATTTTTGTAATTCTCATTTCTTGTTTGAGATTTTTTGTGTATCATATGACTTTGAAAACTTCAAACATATTGGTGAACGATCTATTAATGATATGGCATTAACACTAACAAAATGCAGGCATGCCCATAAAAATTAATGAATTTTTAGTTTGTTGTTATAATAGTTTTTTTTATTAAACTGAATTAATTTAATTTTTGAATAATTTTTAAATGGTTTTTTAATTTTATTTTTGATTAAAAATATGTTTCCTAAAAAGTACCAAAATGTTAAAAAAAGTACTCTTTTTGATGACGGTCAGTACCATTTCAATTTTTCATTTTTCCATCACTGGTACAGAGATGCCTTCTATTGATTTTACTTATTTCACGTTGGAATTTACCTTTTCCCAATTTACATGAAGCAATTAATTCTTATTGAAAAGATTAATATAATTTTTTCCTTGAAATTTCTTCAATGTTCACACAGCACAATTTTCATTGTATACACATACATATGTAATACGAATAAGAGAGTAAAACGAATTGCAAGTACAAGCAAGTGTGTATTCTTCTTATCTTCGCCTCACCCCGATGTCTAAAGGTAATCAGCTTAGCTTAAAGAATTGCTTCGTGTAAAGTGGGACTAAGTGTATTATGATTTGCCGAGTTTTAATATATGTTTAAATGCCCATTGAAAATTTGACACTACTTAACGTTTTTTTAATGATAATTTATGAAACTTGCAATTATTTTGAACATCACTTCACCGTTATACTTTAAAACAAACAAAAATTAAAAGAATTACCACTACTACTTCTGTAATGACAAAGGTTTTTTTATTTTGACGCGTAAAAATTGGTCTATTTTACCAATAAATCAATTTAATTTGTATAAGTTTGTGTTTTTGTTTCTGTTTTTTGTGAATTCAATTCTATTAAATAACTATATAAAAAAGCAATATAATTTTAAAATATAAAATAATATTTGCATTAATTATAATTAAGTTTTTAATTTAATAATATTTGGTGGTGAATTTATTTTGACGCTCACAGTATATAAAAGATAACACTTTTGAAATGATTTAAAAAAATCCCAAATTAAACACACTTTTTAATTTTTTAGGTTCTTTTTTTTAAATTTATTTTTATAAAATATAATTTCCTACTTCTTTGAAATAATTATATATAGCTATATTATATAATAATTATAAATAAAAACAATAGTAAAAACATGCACATTTTATATATATACATATGTATAAATACAAATTCTTATTAAAATGATTTATTAATTAAATAAACAGATTACGATTTATAGAAAACAACTTTAGTTCTAACGCTTGTAGAAACCATAATGATGATGATGATGATGATTCACCCTATTGCAGTAGTGATCATGGACTGTATAGCAACCAGCAAACTGGGAAAACTCATAGCGGCAACATTTGAAACATTCGTAGGGATAAAAATATTTTAGACCTTAAATAAAGAATATAATAGTAATAGAATAATATAGAGAAAAATATATCGTTGACAATATGCTAAAACAGCTTAAGTAGACAAAAATTGATTTACGTGAAATTTATAAAATTAGCTAGTTTAATCTTCAAAATTTAGTTCTAGTAAAATGTTTCATATTGCGTTAAAAATTTGACCTCAATTTTACCTAAAAAAATTTGGAGCGGTATATTCAACTTGCCGAATTTCCATATCAATACTTATTAGAGACTTATATAGGTTACAGTGTTTTTGGGAATTTGTCTTATATGGGAGTTATAAGCAATTATGTACCGATTTACGGTACGGCCATTTGTATATGTGATTATAATTTTATTTTCGGAAGTCGACTTTATATGTGGCAATAGTGAAATATAAACCGATCCTCATTAAATTTGCTTATGATTTTTACACTGTCCTTGATTTTTACACTTTTTTTTTTACCGACAAACGGGGAACCTAGTGATTAAATCTAAATCGAGTACGCTGGATTTAGTGTTTTTTTTTAGCTTAGCTCTAGTTTTCGAGATATAGCGTTTATAAAAAAATCGAAATTCAACAACAAAATTATCTTTAAATAGGACTAATATTTTTTTAATCCGAGCAGTCGTTTTGGAAATAAATTTATAAAAAATATATTTTTTTTCATCGCTTTAAAATAAAGTACTACTCAAAATTATAGCGCACTTTTAAAACAAATGTTTCAATGAGTTTATGCGGAAAATTAACCCTTAGAAAAACTTTTATTGTTATTTTTTGTTTACTTTATACTTCTACGAATACAATGAGCAAACAAATGGGAATAATAAAATTTAGATGAAAGAGTGAAAATGGAATGAACCATAATGTCAATATTTGATGTGTCAAAATTATAGCACATTTTTTTTTAACTTATTGATAAATGAACTAACGGTATATTTTCTCATGGAATTTGGCTCAAATATCTTCTATTCCTTCAGTTTTAGTTAAAAACAGTACAGTTTGTGTTAAAACCGCGTGGTGTCATTACATCATCCATTGCAATCGTGATTTTTACATTTGGAATAATGGGTCGAAAAACTGTCACTTTGGAGCAAAAAATTTCTATAAAGGCACTTCTTGCTAAAAAGTTTTCCCCTTCAGAAATTTCAAAGACTCTTGGTGTTTCACGAAAATGTGTATATAATGTTGAAAAAAAAAAGTTTCTGAAATTGAACCACTTACAAATAAACTAGGTCAAGGACGTTCCAAATACACAACACCAGTCCAAGATCGGCAATTGGTGCAAATGTGTAAAAGAAATCGATCAGCTAGTAGTCTTCAACTTGCTTCTGAATGGACATCTACCATTGGAAAGTCAATATGTGCCAGCGCAACCTGTCGCCGACTTGCTAACCATGGTCTTAAGAGCTACACCAAGAAACGACGACCTTATCGAAACAAGGTTCAAACAAAAAAAGATTAAATTAGTGTGAGAAGTATGCAAATTTGACTGAAAGGTATTGGAATAAGGTTATTTTTAGTGACGAATCCCACTTTCAATTGATAAATCGTAAAAATAAATCATTTGTTCGACGAACAATGCAGGAGAAGGATCAACCATTTTGCTTCCAGCCAAGAATACAAGGTGGTGGTGGCTCTGTTAGCGTATGGGGATGTTTTACATCCCATGGTACCAGCTTATTACTCTTTTATGAAGGTCGTTTAAATGCTAGAAGCTATATTGATTTAATATCCGAAGAACTTCTATCAAATTTTGATCCAATTTTTGGCGCTGAATCAACTCAAGCCTACTTTCAACAAGATAATGCCCCCTGTCATAAGGCGAAATTTTCGATGGCATGGTTTAGAAACAATAGTATTCCGCTATTTGATTGGCCACCGACATCGCCAGATATCAAACCAATCGAAAACTTGTGGTCTTTTATTGATCGTGACCTTCAAAACTACCAAATAATAACTAAAAGTGAATTGAACAGCGCTATAAAAGACATTTGGTCTAAAGCATGAGTGCCCAAAAGTTGCTTATGTAAAGGCAAACACCAATACATTTAAATAAAAACTAATTTTTATTCAGTATTTTTTGTTGTAAAAGCCAATACATACAAAGAAACAACACACTTTTTTAAACGGTATCACACGTTAAACAACCCTGCAGGAAATGTCAATAGTGAAGCTGTACTGATTTACTATTGACACAGTCACCAGTACTAGTGACTTAGTATACCCCAGACAATGCTAATTACTATAGACATTTAACATGTGCGTGTCATTGAAAATCCACTACTGACATAGTTACTATTGACAAGATAGTTCTTTTGGGACCACATTGTCTACACTTTTCTGAAATAGAAAATAAAAATGCATTTTTTTGCTAATTTTTAGAGTTTTATTAAAAAAAAAATAAAATACTAAAAAATATTCAATAAAAAATAAATTCGAAAACACCCAGAGTCTTTGGCGGGAATCGAACCCGCAACCCTCTGAATGATAGTCCGGCACACTGTCGCCTAGTCTATCGGAGCTCACAATTGAAAAAAGATAATTGTATAATAATAACCATTGTGACAATGCTGTTGACAATGTCGCCAAACCGTTACCAAAATAGTAGACAAAAGTGGTGACTTGGAGACACTTGTCCCCAGGTTTCCTTCAGGGAAAATCTACATTGACGATCGCAGTCACCAATGTTTACCAGTAGAGCATACGAAAGTGTTGTTGCTTTGCGCTTGCGTGTATAGAGGGAAGTACGACAAAAAAACAAAAAAGGCAAAGTTGTTTGTGTATTTCATATTGCTAGTGCTGCGTGCGTGCTGCAATGAGTATACAAAACACACAGCCTAGAGCTAAGAGTTTTTACAAATACAAAAGAGCACCAAGAGTATAGCGCTTGGGTACTCCTAGGGGCATGGTGAAATTAAATACTAGGTGACAGCATTGCTACAACAATTACAACAAGGCAAGAACAACAGGCATTTTTCTATATGAAAAACCTTCGTCACTGTCAAAAAGTTTTTTTTTATATAACTTTTTGACATTTTCAATTTCACCATGAATAATCAGCTGGCGCTACGCTGTCACCTTGTATTTAAATTCACCTTGCCTAGGGGGTTACTCTCTATTACGATGCGAAAGCAAGTGCGATGCGATAACCGTACAATTTGTATGCTTATCGCATCGCATTTGCTTTCGCATCGCAATAGAGAGTAACCCCCCTGGTCTAAAGTAACCATAGATGACTGCTACAAATTGGTTAAATCAATTCCAAACCGATTCAAATATATTTTAAAAGCCAAATGAGGAAGTATTTCATCATACTAAGTTCAAATGTTGTTCAACTTTTCATAAAATGAATTAAATTTTTAAGTGCGCTATAATTATGAACTATTAATTTGAGACTTCTTTTATTAAACAACCTCAATTTTTTATTTTTTATTATTATAAACTGAATTGTGATATTAATTTAATAAATTTGAATAAACATGTTAATTTAAAACCAAAAAACACACCACTTCTTTAATTTTTTGAAAAAATATAATGAATATTAAAAAATAAATTAAAGTGCGCTATAATTTTGAGCAGTACTTTAAATTTTCACTAGTGATGGCAAAAAAAAAAGAATAATCGATTAATGGATTATATGATTAATCGAAAAGAAAAAATAATCGATTGTAATTAATTGCAATTAATTGGAAAGATTTAATCGATTAATCGATATTTTTAAGTAAAATTGAAAATTATCATAAATAAAAAAATTCTTATTACTTATTAAAAAAAAAAAATAATTTATTTAGCACACAATTTAAAAATAGAAGCTTTGATAACCGTTTCGTGGTTAATCTGTTCCGTTTTTGCGTTACTATTTCACCTGCTTTGAAAAAAGCCGCTGTGATGGTACAGATGTACCAATCAAAAAGCAATATTTTTTGTGTAAGCGAGTAGAGCTTAGGGTAGACCGATTTCATTTCTTCCCATGCGACTCCACTTTTTATTGCTTCCAAATTCCACTTTTTATTGGAGCCATTTATGTATACATATATGTATTTATTTATTTTTTTTCAAGAAATAAAATTGTTCGAGTTCTAGGTCAAGTGTACTTGAAAATTATAACTGAAAGGTCGGATAAAAACAACACTAATTTATATGTATTTATTGTATACAAATGTATTTTTCCAGCCTATAGTGAACAACGACAACGTTTGTAAAAATTGTACACAACAAAATAGCTGCCAGATTTTACGATTTATCGTCATTTTGACGAGTTTTTTTCTTTTTTATCGGGATTTTAACGAATTTTTCCGAAATTCATCTGGCAGTCAGGAAAAACGCTCAACCATGCGTTTGTTCCTCTTCTCTTTTTCTATTTTTTTTTGTTCCTGGATGTCTATCGATTATTTTTTGGAATAATCGATTAACTCAATTAATCGAAAGAGAATTCACGATACAATTAAATCGTTAATTAAAGAAAAATAATCGATTATTACTAGTTTTTCGATTAATCGTGCCATCACTAATTTTCACTCACATCAACTATAATTGATTTTCGTAAAAAATCACTAATTTCAACCATTCCTGGATGTAGGATGTATGTAAAATTATCATTAAGTTTATCAATTAATTATTTTTGAAATGTCTTTGGAAATATTCTTTACACTTTATGAATAAAGTCAAATAAAATGACTTATTTATGACTCATTTTAAAAATGGACAAAAGTTTTAAAGTATTGCCACAAATATACGATACATTGCTTTGTTTTAATAATTATTTGATTATCTTAAACGAATATTTTAGAGTTATAATCCAAAAAGTTTCTTTAAGCTCGCAAGTGAAAAGTTTAGTTTTTTTTAATAACAATTAGTTTGCTATATATATCTATATTTACCTTTACAAGTCCATCTCAGTTGAGCAAATCCATACTGTTTCTTAAAATAACATTTATGGCCGTAATAATCGGGATAACTGGGATAAAATGGAGAATTGGGGGCTGTAGTTGTGGTAGTTGTAGATGTTGTAAAGGGTGAATCTGTGGTGGGAGAATATGGAAAATCGTTATGGTTTGTAGTAGTTGGAGCCAAAGTGGTTGTAGTTGTTGGTTCAGGAGTAATTGTGGTTGGCTCTTCTGTGGGTGTAGTTGTTGGTTCAGGAGTATTTGTGGTTGGCTCTTCTGTGGTTGTTGTTGTGCGTTCAGTAGTAGTTGTAATTGGCTCTTCTGTGGTTGTTGTAGTTTCTGCTGTAGTTGTTGTAATGGGCTCTGGAGTTGTTGGTTCTGCAGTAGTTGTGGGTGGTCTAGTTGATAGATCCCAATCCGGTGGTGGTATATCTTGTGTTACCACTGTCATCACCAATAGATTTAGTATTAACAAATATTTAAACTGAAAGAAGTAGACGTATTCATTATTTATTTATTGTCATTTATTTTTCTACTTAATATTATTATTTTTATTTACCATAATTTATTTATATATAGTTTATTTTATTTGAAAGCCACTTGTATAATTTTTTCTTTTCTGCAATAGTTTCTGTGTTGTTTCTTTGGCACGTTTCGTTTTAAACTGACAACATATTCATTTGTTTGTGTCTTTCCAAGTGAGCGAGAAGCCTTTTCGTTTTGTTGTTTCATACTTCGACTATATTTTCGGAGAATCGCCAATGAAATATAAGCAGATCAGTTTATTTACTTTAGTGGGAAAATGGTGGGGACTTAGTGATATTGTACAATACATATGTAGGAGGTAATTTTATATATTCTCTTTTACGAAAACCTTAATGAGTCTGTTAAATGTTATGATATGTTGTGAATGTTAAATTTTTTAACATGGCGACAAGTGTCATGTCCAACATTGTCAAGTCGTGCCGTGGTCCTTGATTTTGCAAACACGACTTAGCGGTATAGCAAGTCATCTTGTGTTAAATGAAAATAATTTAAGTTTATGTTAACCACTTTAATTAAAAATCTGATTTATTATATTCACTATTCCGTGAATATAACCAAATGTGTCACAAAATAAGAAATTACAATTTGTTACACCAAAATTTCTTTTGACCAAATTAAAAAGAAAAGTGTGACCTGACCAAATTGAATTGAATATTCATAATCCTTGAAATTATTCCATATACTCATTTATCACCACTTTCCCTCATATATATTTTGCACCATTTTTTACTTGTTTTATTTTTCATTCATATATTTATTTATTTATTTTTAATTCTACTGATAATTTCTTAGTGTTACGTATAAATTTCAACAACAAAAACTATGAGACATTTAACAATGATCGTGATGATGGTATTTACAAAATACTGCCTGCCTGCCAATATAAATGTCGTTAATTCCCCTACAATTAAACAACTTGTAACAAAATGTTTAAAACATTAAGCATTTGTTTAATAGAAACAAAAAACAATTTGAAAATTCCCTATTAACTGCAGATAACCTTTTCCAGTCATTTCAACAGTGTTTATTTATTTGTATTGTTGTTTTTATGATCACAGATGAGAAAATGATGATATCTAAAGGAATTAATTCTAAAGTATTAAAGTAAGTTTTAAATGCAATTATGGTATGGATTATTGTTGAATTGGTTAATAAGAAAATTAACAATATTCCTATTATATGAAAACGATGGGTACCATTGTCAACGGAAAGTTTGTATCATCAGATTACAACTATCACTGTAAAAATATTTTGGTATTATTCTAGATTCAAAATGATCATAGAAACTGAAAAACACTGGGCTTACTTGTGGTTTAAATAAAGCAATTCCTATCGCAATTAATTTACTATTCCTTCAAGCGCTGTAAACACTATATTACATGTAACTCCAATATATCCTTACTTAATAGAGCAATTGATGCAGGAGATTTAAAACGTATGAACACGCAAGAATCATGTATATTCTTTTCTTTATGAGACTACTCTGACTACAACATACGAGTGCCTTTTCAATGTTCTTATGATGTTCACTTGATTAAAACATATAACATTTTCCCCCATTTTTTTTATTTTTTTTTTCAAAATGGAGTTTTTTTTTATTTTTCCTCAAAAGAAACTTTAGACCATTTCTTTTAAGAGCTTTGAAAAAAAAAAAATTAAAAAAAAAAATTTAAAAATTAAAAAAAATTTTTTAAGAATGATTGAAGAAATAGCTATCTAAAGTCCTTTGGACAATTTTTGCTAGGACCAATAGGTGAAAAGTTACACTCATTTTAAAAAAACCCTGTATGACCAAAATGGACCAAAATGTCCAACTTTGACCCCCTCTAACTCCGGCAGTTCTTGACTGACCTACTGACTGGCCTACTATCCAATAGTATTAACCTTGGTGAAAATTTCATCCAAATCGGAAGACATCGATTTTTAAAATTGGGTCACTTGACGTGAAATTCACCATTTGTATATAAGTTTGAATCTATTAAAAATTTAATTTAAGGTTTAATGTTTTCTTATTTTAAAAAAATGTTTAACCTAAAATTGATTTCATGGAAGTTTTGTTGGCAAAAGAAATAAGTACCTGAGAAAATCTATCACGAATTAGTTAAAAAAATCCAAAAATTAAAAGTTAATGGGCCATAACCATAGGGTGCGTTTTCACTATGTCATTTTTGTTGTCAAATTGTCCAAATTGTTGGCAATTGTATGAAAACGGGTTGTCATCAATAAATTTAATTTTTTGCAATCATCATTGGAAACATAAGCCCCTATTGTGGTTCACAACTTTTTTAATAATTTGGTCGTCTTTCATAAATCGGTATTGCCATTCACAACTTAAATGTAGTTGACTTTTTGGTTGTGCTGCTGATTTTGTGGTTGTGTTTAATAGTATTGCGGTTCACCATTTTGGATGAGTTTGGTCGACAAAAACGATGAATATACACAACTGCTTATTAGCAGTTGAGTCTTTGTCGGTTATAGATTTAAATAAAATTTTTAATACATTTCCTTTAAAAAAATAATACAAAAAAGATAAAAAATGGAAAAATCGTAAGTATAGGTGTTTTTTGATCTTAATATAATTAATTAAATGATTAATACACATACGCAGGACAGTCAAAATAACAACCAAAGCCCAATTTGAGCGACTTGTGCAGCTGATGGAAAAAAATCCAGAAATTGCTAAAGGAAAGCAAAAATTTGAGATAACTAAAACTCAGAGTAAGGAAGCGTGGGAAGGATTTACAATAGAATTGAATAGCTTGGGCCCACTTACATGAACATAGGTTTGGATTCATTACAAAGCAAGTATTAAAACAAACTTGCTAATAATAAACAAAACCAACAAGCAGCAGGTGGTGGTCCTTCACAAGAAATTCCGCTTAATGTACTTGAGGATTGCGTGTCCCAGCTGTTATCACTAAATGACCAAGTAGCACCATCTGGACACACTTTCGGCGTTGAAAACGTTGGTCCGTCAACAAGTCAGGCTTTAGAAACTCCTCAAAATCTCGACATGGAACAAATCGTTACAAATTAACCTGAGATAATAAACACACCAGCCAAGAAAAGAAAAAAATCACCAGAACAAGAGCGTCTGGAACTTCTGAGAAAACAATGCGAGACACAAGCTAAACTTTAAAAAAGTATTAAGGATTTGGAGAAAAACAGTTATAAAAATTATGAAATAAACAAGCAGCTTTTACAAATTAAGCAAAAGAAATTTGCCTCTATGAAAAATAATACTTATTATACTAACATATTTGTTACTTATTTTGGAAATTTCTTACTTCGCACTGGGTAGTTCAAGAGGATTGGAATCATCGCGTATTTTTCTACGTATACGTAGAACATTTGTATTAGCGTCATGATTTTCGTCTTCAAAAAATAAATCTACACTTAAATCCATTCTTTTTATTTTATAAAAATTTGATTTTTTTTGCGTTTTTTTCTTCATTTTACAAATAAAATGCATGGTGTTGCCAACATGAAATCGATATTTCATGTCGGCAACGCCATAACAATTACAACTGAAAATCGTTGTGTTACACAATACCAAAAAATAGTTTGGTTGAGTTAAAGTCGGGTTGACTGACAGACGACCAAACTTAGTTGAGTTGAGAACGGCAATAGGGGCAATAGATGACGCCATATGACAACCCATTTTCATAAAATTGCCAACAATTTGGACAATTTGACAACAATTTGACAACAAAAATGACATAGTGAAAACGCGCCCATAGTCACAAAAAAAAGTGTACTTCAATAGTTAAAAAATTGATGTTTGTTAAAAGTACACTTTACTTTAACTATAGACACGTAAAAGTATACTTCAACAGCTTAAACATACTTTTAACTTAAAACCAGCTGAAGTTGCTTTTAAATAATTTAACATCACTTTAAAATCAACCAGCTGTTAATGCAAAGAACAAAAACTGGATGTGTACAGAAATATAATATAATTTCACGATCTTAGCCTGCGGAAGCCATAGCAGCCCGGATTGTTTACCATGTGTTAGTTTTTTTAAGAATTATGGAAGTGTCGTTGCCTTTGTGTTCGACAATATCCAGGTGCAATCTTATACACTCCCGCAAATATTCTCTTTCTGCAGTAGCCCAATTCGCCTCTCTTTCTCTTTGTTTTTTGTTCCTGTAGAGAGTTATTAAAAAATCAACACCAAAATAGCTTAATTATGATATTAATCTTACTTTGTCCATTTTTCCACCGCAAACACTTTTCTTAAATTTTTCCGCTTAATTTTATTATTTTTCCGATTTTTGTTTTTTTTTTCAATTTTCAACAACAGCTGTTTACAGCTGCCACTTGCTTATTTTTCTTTGCAGTTTGTATGAAATAATTTTCTACATATGAGGTGTCACCCAGTTCAAGTCGGTTTAACTTAAAACGACCTTAAATTTTGACTATATTTACAAAATAATTAAAAGTAGGTTTTAGGTTTAAAGTTGTTTTAAAAAAAAAACCGACTTTAGTGTTTGTCTATGGTTATGGCCCAATATTTTCTTGGTCCTCCATTCAGTTTAATTACAGGCGCTAGTCGCCTTTTCATGGAATTTAGAAGAGGTTGAGTACCATCTCTAGTAATCTTGTCCAACTCTTCCGTTAAAGCTGTTTGCAGTTCGTCTTTGTCTGGTGTTCCTGTCTATGGGGTTAAGGTGTGGAGATTGCGGGGGTGAATTTAATTGCTTAGGCACGTTGTACAATAACCACTGCTTGACAATTCTGGCGGTGTGTTTTGGCTCGTTGTCTTGCTGAAAAACCAATAGCATTTCAAGATCTAAATTTTAAGCACTTACTTTCAAATTGTCTTTAAAAATTTGTAAATAGTCTCGGCTATTGTATTGTACTTTCAATGAATACAAGATTACTTGGTCCTGTAGCTGACATACAACCCCAAACGATGAAGTTCATGGTGATTCAGCAGTCTTAATTATCAATGCACTTACTGCGTCATACCGCATGCCTTAGAAATATCTTCAGCTATTTTGACTGCGCTAGACTTTGAAGTTTTCTTGACCTCTCTGACTATTTTGCGAACCTCATTATCAGTTATAGAGCGTGGTATGTTTTGCAGTTTTGGTGTTTCCTCGAGCTTTATTTAATTCAAACAGATCAACGGCTTTTGTTCACAATTTTAGCAATATCTGCGAGAGATTTTCTATTGCTTCGATGCAACACTTTTTAATCTCTAACCTCCACTGGTGAATTTTTGCCACGTGTCATATGGTTCCTTAAATAATTTCCTAACTCCGCACTTGCAAAATATTTATTACTAATTTTATTCATAATTGCATTAAAAGCAGTACGATCTATACTTATTTTATTCTCTTTTAACGTTCTGTATACTAAATATTTTCTGCATTTTTAAGAACATTTTCTCTTTTGTTAGATAAAACTTATGACATATCTTTCAGTAAGAGGAAAAGAAAACTGTTTAATAAAAGTTAGCCAATTCGAAACATGTTTATAAATAAATTTTAAAATTATAGAGTTCTTTTAAAGATATCATTCTTCACAGAAATTATGGTTCGGTGTATACTTAGTGTGACCACCTCAATTTTGAGCGAAACCGGGACATTTTTCGAAAAATGTACTAAAATCCGGAACATTCAAACTTAAAACCGGTCCATTTTTATAGGGAAAAAACTTTATTATTCAAGTTAAATTTAGACAATTATAATGTTATAAGTAATTTGAATTTAATTTTCTGTCGCTTTTTGTTTAAAATCGTATTTATCCTGTGATGAAATTTGCTTCAGCAATGTTGGGGATTCTTTCAAAAAATTGTAAAATTCAACGCATTCGTACTTTTTTCACGCTGAAAACATCGAATGAGGGAACAAAGCGTCCCGTTTTTAATACGTCTCACCGCTCTCGCTTACAAAGCAAAAATCAAAGCGACAAAAATCTCATAATGTAAAAATGGAGTAATGAGCCAGAGAAAGATCCACTTTGAATGGCTGAGATGCAGTATATGTTGCAATACTGGTTGGAACTATAAAAAGCGGAATACATTTTCCAGATAAGATCTTTCATTTCGAGATATTTGAGAACTGGGAGCCAGGCAATGTTTTAATAGAGAGGAACGTTCATAGGAGAATCGTCTTTTAACTCAGTCGGACGGTGTAGGGAAGAAATGTCCAGGCTAAGACCTCTATATAACTTTAATATACATAGTTTAACTGCCTACTCATAGATACTACTATGATAATGAACAGTTGGAAGAATTGGTCAGATGCAGTAACTGTTGAATTACCGGTTGCGATTATAAAAAGCAAAATTTTTGCTATAACTTTTTGTCCATTCTATGTCTATGGTGTATTCTGCGATAAGGAAATAAATATTTAAATTTAATCTAAAGTAAATATAAAATTATGCTAGATTTTTCAATTTGACAAAGTTAAACATTATTTATATTATTATTCTCTGATATCCTGGATGTAATGTTATTTGAAATGTATACATTTCATGAATTAATTAGTTTAAAGCTCATTTTCCACACGTAAACAACATCTTTTCTAAGTGCGAAATAATATTAAACGTTTTTCGCTTTATATTTGTTTATTTTGTCTTTAGTTTAAAGGCAACCCTCACAATTGCAAAATAATCGCGCAACTGATAAGTGTGTATTTTCAATATAATTAAACAAATAATTTGCATATGAACACATTTTTTAATATTTTGTTAATTTAATTTTATTTATTTTTTTGTTATTTGAAATTTTGTTTTGTTTCTATTGCAATTGCTGAATTATTCGGCAAAGCCAAGATTTTGTATAGAATTTATTTTTCATTATTCGTCCATAAATGCGATTTTCAGGTTCGTTTACAAAGTTTTCATTCAATTTCATAGACATATTATTTAGTTGTAATCGAATACGAGTGAGAATTTGAATTCATATATGTATGTATTTACATATTTTACAGTGAATCAACTGACTGACCACAGTGTTGATTATTTTCAATAAATAGTTTTGTTATCAATCCTAATGACTGTGTAATGTTATTAAGAATAATTTGTGAGTTTTTTTCATTCCGCTTGTGTTTATTATGAATTAAATTCAATTGAATTGAGTTTATAATGCTTTTTTATTTGTTTTAGCAACTGATACACATAGTTAACGAATTAATAACGAAAAATACTAAAAATAATAGGTATTAATTTTCATTGTGATTCATTATGTACATACGAGTATTTAATGAATAAATGTGGCAATGTATAAATGTATCTAAAGGGTGTTTTTTTTACAGGTTTGTTTTTCGAAAAGAGATAAAACTGGCATTTTGTGGTCAAATCTGGCAACTCTATGTCATTTATGTTCAGTTTGGTTTGCCATTTCATCATGAACAGGTTGACAAAAGAACAACGCTTGCCATTCGTGCAAATTTATTTCGAAAATAACGGTTCAGTTCGCGAAGTTTACATCGCAAAATTTTGTTCAGTGATGAGGCTCATTTTTGGTTGAATGGCTACGCCAACAAGCAAAATTGCCGCATTTGGAGTGAAGAGAATCCACATGAGACCCTTGAGACGCCATTACATCCACAAAAACTGACTGTTTGGTGTGCTCTATGGGCTGGTGGAGTCATTGGGCCATACTTCTTCCGAAATAATGCTGGAGAGGCAGTTACCGTTAATGGAGACCGGTATAGAGCCATGATAACCGACTATTTTGTTCCCGAATTGGATGGCATGAATGTGGATGAGTTGTGGTTCCAACAAGACGGCGCTACATGCCACACAGCGCACGCCACAATCGATTTATTGAAGGAAACATTCGATGAGCGCATAATTTCGCGGAATGGACCTGTCAATTGGCCACCAAGATCGTGTGATTTGACACCATTGGATTATTTTCTTTGGGGATATGTGAAGTCGCTCGTCTACGCCAACAAACCAGAAACGTTAGGGGAATTGGAAGCCAACATTCGTGGCGTTATTGCCGACATACGGCCCCATATGCTCGAAAAAGTGGTTGAAAATTGGACCTGTAGAATTGGCTTTATTCGAGCCAGCCGCGGCAGCCACATGCCTGAAATCATATTTAAACATTAATGGCATAAAATTATCCTTCCAATAAAGCCAAATTGATGGTCATTAAAACGATTTTCTTGTGTTTTATTTCAATTCGAAGTTCTATACCTCTCAAAAAAACACCCTATATATCTATATATATAAAATAGGATGTATGTATGTATGTATGTATATAACGTATGGACTCCACAACGGCTGAGCCGATTTTGATGAAATTTTCACAGCATGTTACTGTGACTCTGGAAGGAATAATAGCCTATATGAAGTTTTGATTGTACAAACGGGGGTGGCACCGCCCATATAACCCAAAAATTTAAATCGCCATACATATGGTATTGGAATAATTAGGAATACGTTCCAGAAGAAAAGTGGGTGGGACCACGCCCCTTTTTAGGAAAATTAAAAATCGGAATATAGTCTTAACTGCTGGACCGATCGTCATTAAATTTTCACAAAAGGATATTCTTACGAAATAATAAATTCTTGACTATGTAAGTGGACAAAGGGGCATGGCCTCGCCCACTGAAATGCATCGCTCATATGGAGAAGATAGATATCACTTTGAAATGTGTCAAATCAATCAAGCAACCCGTAAGGCCGTTAATTCTCCTGTTGAGTTCTTAAATTCACTCGATGTGCCAGGCTTTCCACCACATGTGCTACAACTTAAAATTGGAGTGCCAATTATTTTACTGATTAATATCGATCACCACGGCTCACACTGTGGCCGTGTAGTGTATTTAATGACCATAAATCAAGGAGGTTGCGGAAATTTTGCACACATCTATTAAATGCTGTTTTGAAAATATGAAAAAAATCCGCCCACTGTAACACCCACCCCCCATACAACTCCAATACAAAAATTTTGTTTCACTCTATTTCATTTATTAACAACTTTTTGACATTTTCGTGATAATCTAATTTTTAAGCTTCAATTACGTTCTAATTTAAGTTTTTTCTATATAGCACACATGCAATGAAATTTTCGTATTTCTCGCTTTCAAATTGGTACCGGCTACGTGTACGAGTAGCAGAGAAAGAAAGAATGCGCAGTTGTTTTCGCACGTGTAAAATAACGCATAACGCATATTTTTTACTGCAATTTTTTGGTTTTTCATTGTTTTTTCGGCGGCGCGCAAATATGCGCAGGTGTTTTTTAGTCTGTTAGCTAAGACTCTCAGCTTTAATTTGGTATAGGACTCCATGTGTCGCACTGCTTCGCAGACAACTGAAAGTCTAACGGAAAATCATAAATGTTTATTTTTTTGGTCAAAATATATTGTCAAAGGATTTTTTTTTTAAATTTTTTTAATTTTTTTTTTAATTTACATAATGCTTAATGTCTATTTTAAGTGAAAAAAAATACTTATAAGGTACATTCGGTGTATAGTTTATAAGTAACAAGCTTTTGAATATGACATAGAAAACTATCACAATTGAGACTTGTTCAAATACTTCAACTTTGCGCTGCTCGGGACAGAAAACCAATGGAGATATTTGCGTGAAATTTTCCACACATGACCTTTAGATAGTTTTTAATCTGTGCAAAAATCATCAAAATCGGAGAGCAGGTCCGAATTGATATATTGCCGCAGTGGTCACAGTGTGCGGCTTTGCAATGGCACTCGACTTGCAATAAAAAACTAAGAAATAATTTAGTAGAAGCGACCATTAAAACAGGAAAATATAAAGGTACAGATGTACTTTTGCTACGTATTCTAATGCTACCAACAGATTTAGCATTCGATTTAAAAAAAATTTTCCTGTTCGGTTAGCGTTTGCGATGACTGTTAACAAAGCTCAAGGTTAATATCCCGTGTATATGTATGTGTATGATCCTGATGGGCAAACTAAACCTAAAGCATTGCAATAAATACATTAAAATTAAATAAATAAATGTTTGTAAATATATAAATACGTTCTATTTTATTTTATAACGAGGTGGGGTAGTTGGTAGCGAAGCACACCGGGTTTAGCTATAAATGTATAAATTTAAACAGTTTTTAGTTTTTTTTAATGCATTTTTATGGATTTAAAAATATTTTATTTAGCAAACAACAGCTGTTAACACTTAATGGTTATTATGAATTTGATTTGCTATTGCACGTACTATTAAGATAATAAAACATTGATTAAACGCAATTAGTATATTTATTTTAAAATTTTAGGAGCTGTAACTCATAGTTTGCTTTCAAGAAATCGTCTTATACACCAATACCTCGTTTTGCTTGCGTTTTTTCGAAGTTGCGTCACTGTTTAACACGTTGGTTGCCACGTCGCACGTTTTCATGCGACACCCAGATGTTACCCTGAGGCCACGTCGCACATTTTAATATGGAATTTGGATTCTCTGGCGTGTGGTGAACATTTTGATATATTTCCCATGGCCGCTGTGTATTTTTAATGGTATTTTTTGGATAATAAAAAAGCAAAACAAAAAATAACAGAAATAAGTTGTTGGCATCACATTGCTACTGAACGATCAAAATTCTAAAAAGGCTTTGGCAGCCAACGTGTTAATTAGTGCTATTTTTCCCTGTGCGTCGTTTTTCGATGTTGCTTTATTTTGGTTTCGAGTCTTTAATTTTTTTTTAAATTTTTCCAAAATTTTTTAATTCTAATACGATGACCCGTACAAGAAGTGCTTTAATGATCAAAATGGAGTCCTTGCTTTCTATTTGGATTGAAAATCAAGTTGCGCAGAGAATACCATTAGGTAAAATGGTATTTCAGACAAAAGCAAAAAGCTTATTTGATGATATAAAAAGTAAAAGTAAAAGTAATACAGACAAATGCTACAAGGAAATTTATTTTACGTTGAAAAAAGCTGTTCAGCAAACATTAGACCAGCTTTTTTGTGAGAGAAAGCCGATGACTTAGTATTTTCGTAACCCTAGAACCTATTTTTGATCTTTACATGGTTTGCTATAGAAAATCTTAATTCACTTTGCATCGTTTCAATTTGCGTCGTGTTTTTTTTGCAACGTAACCCCCCGACACAAAGTTAGATATTAGTGTACGAGTATTAGCAAGGAAAAGCTAATTTAATTTATAAAGCTTTTATACTATATTGTTGTATTATGAATTAAAGGTAATGTAATGTTGAATTGTTTTTTGACGTGTTTTTAAATATTCTAGACATGACATACATACATATTATATTAATCCCGAACACCAAGAATGATGATTTCTCATTTGATGACGTAGATTGTGCTTTTTAAAGGGTTGCCAAGTGTAGAAATCCCTAAGATTTTTGATTTTCTTATATAAAATAAAAGAATCTGTAGTTCTAATTTCTGAGATTCTACTGTACTATACGTAAGAATATCAAACCTGTCATTACAGAAGACGTACTACTAAAAGAAAATGACGAAATTGTGATAAATAATGATAAATCCTGGCATTGCTGTTAATCATATAGTGGAAGGTGGCCCAAGTAAGCCCCAAAATCGTCAATGGTTTAAGCGTTTCCATTATGAAATGCCATTTTCATAGAGTTAAATGTATATAAGTTTTTACTGACGACTTGATATTTGCAAACACTTAATGCCGAAATTTATCTAAATATTAATACAAGAAAAAGGAAGTTTAATAAATTAATGTATAAAACAAAAAATTATTATCAAAAAATTTTAATTCTTCCACTGTTATTTTACAACAACTTTTTTTAATATTTGACAGCTTGAATTATTAGCCAATAGGATAGCTTTTTGCGTGAATGAAATGGCGTAATCTTTATTTCTACCATTCTTGCCGCACACTACTCAACAGTATTGTTTTGAGGCTAGATTTAGTCTTTTTATTTACATTTTAACCTCGAAATTTATGTTTTAGCTTCTGGCTTTTTAGACTTTTTTATACCCTCCACCACCATAAGTGGTGAATGAGAATGTATAAGTTTTTCATTCCGTGTGTAACACTGAGAAATACTCATCTGAAAGCCAGCAAAGTATATATATTCTTGGTCCTTACGAAATTCTAAGACAATTGAGCCACGTCCGTCTGTCTGTCTGTCTGTGTAAAACACTCTCACGTCTAAAAGACACAACCGAAATCAACAAAGTTTACAAAAACCCGTTAATAGTTCTCCTAAGCAGTTTGGTATTGAAAATGAGCAAAATCGGTATAGTAGAACAAGAGTTATGGATCAAAATGTAAGACATCCTCCATAAAAATTTTATATTTTTAAAAATTTTTCTTCCAATTTTTATTAAATATATTGCAGATATTCCCATAAAATTATGTATACGTTGTTTTTGTGATAAAAGAAGAAATTGTGAGGAAAATAGTAAGAATAGGGTTATGATTACTCATAGCCCCCATACAAAAATCTTCCCGAAATATTGCTCAATTATACATAAATGCATATCAAATTGGAATATCAATACAAAATTCAGTAGGAATAAGTTTCATTCAAAAAGAAATCGCAAAACAATTTTTTTTAGTTCGGTCCATGTTTGACCATAGACCATATAAATTCTACTTCTAAAATTCACTACAATACATATAAAACTGGTATAAATAATTTTAAAAGGTTAAAATTTAACATATATAATCCTTATCCAATTTATTTAAATTGTTGCACTAAATTTTATGGTGGTCGGCCCAGAATTGGTCATAGCTCCCATACAAGGACCACATCCGAAAAAGCCATTTATCCTTATATATATCGTATAAATATCGGTACCGACTCAAAACTTGGCACAGATTATTTACATATATGGTGAATTTCACGTCAAGTGACCCAATTTTAACCCAATGAAATTTGCACCAAGGTTAGTACTATTGGATAGTAGGCCAGACACAAATTTTCAGCTCTTCATCTCGGTAAATACTGTGTTTTCCGAGAAAATAAGCAAAATTTGTGATCATTTGTATTTTTGGCCAAAAATCAATTTTTCAGTGGAATTTTCAAAAAAACTTTAAACCTTAATATCTCGGAAAATACTAGGTTTTTCGAGAAAATAAGCAAAATCTGGGATCACCTATATTTTGGGCCAAAAATCAATTTTTCAAGGGAATTTTCAAAAAAACTTTAAACCTTAATATCTCAGAAAATACTGGGTTTTTCGAGAAAATAGGCAAAATCTGGGATCACCTATATTTTGGGCCAAAAATCAATTTTAAACCTTTATATCTCGGTAAATACTGGGTTTTTCGAGAAAATAGGCAAAATCTGGGATCACCTATATTTTTGGCCAAAAATCAATTTTTCAGTGGAATTTTCAAAAAAACTTTAAACCTTAATATCTCGGTAAATACTGGGTTTTTCGAGAAAATAGGCAAAATCTGGGATCACCTATATTTTGGGCCAAAAATCAATTTTTCAAGGGAATTTTCAAAAAAACTTTAAACCTTAATATCTCGGTAAATACTGGGTTTTTCGAGAAAATAGGCAAAATCTGTGATCACCTATATTTTGGGCCAAAAATCAATTTTTCAGTGGAATTTTCAAAAAAACTTTAAACCTTAATATCTCGGTAAATACTGGGTTTTTCGAGAAAATAGGCAAAATCTGGGATCACCTATATTTTGGGCCAAAAATAAATTTTTCAAGGGAATTTTCAAAAAAACTTTAAACCTTTATATCTCGGTAAATACTGGGTTTTTCGAGAAAATAGGCAAAATCTGGGATCACCTATATTTTTGGCCAAAAATCAATTTTTCAAGGGAATTTTCAAAAAAACTTTAAACCTTAATATCTCGGTAAATACTGGGTTTTTCGAGAAAATAGGCAAAATCTGGGATCACCTATATTTTGGGCCAAAAATCAATTTTTCAAGGGAATTTTCAAAAAAACTTTAAACCCTAATATCTCGGTAAATACTGGGTTTTTCGAGAAAATAGGCAAAATCTGTGATCACCTATATTTTTGGCCAAAAAAAATTTTTCAGTGGAATTTTCAAAAAAACTTTAAACCTTAATATCTCGGTAAATACTGGGTTTTTCGAGAAAATAGGCAAAATCTGGGATCACCTATATTTTGGGCCAAAAATCAATTTTTCAGTGGAATTTTCAAAAAAACTTTAAACCTTAATATCTCGGTAAATACTGGGTTTTTCGAGAAAATAGGCAAAATCTGGGATCACCTATATTTTGGGCCAAAAATCAATTTTTCAAGGGAATTTTCAACAAAACTTTAAACCTTAATATCTCGGTAAATACTGGGTTTTTCGAGAAAATAGGCAAAATCTGGGATCACCTATATTTTGGGCCAAAAATCAATTTTTCAAGGGAATTTTCAACAAAACTTTAAACCTTAATATCTCGGTAAATACTGGGTTTTTCGAGAAAATAGGCAAAATCTGGGATCACCTATATTTTGGGCCAAAAATCAATTTTTCAAGGGAATTTTCAAAAAAACTTTAAACCTTAATATCTCGGTAAATACTGGGTTTTTCGAGAAAATAGGCAAAATCTGGGATCACCTATATTTTGGGCCAAAAATCAATTTTTCAGTGGAATTTTCAAAAAAACTTTAAACCTTAATATCTCGGTAAATACTGGGTTTTTCGAGAAAATAGGCAAAATCTGTGATCACCTATATTTTTGGCCAAAAACAATTTTTCAGTGGAATTTTCAAAAAAACTTTAAACCTTAATATCTCGGTAAATACTGGGTTTTTCGAGAAAATAGGCAAAATCTGGGATCACCTATATTTTGGGCCAAAAATCAATTTTTCAGTGGAATTTTCAAAAAAACTTTAAACCTTAATATCTCGGTAAATACTGGGTTTTTCGAGAAAATAGGCAAAATCTGGGATCACCTATATTTTGGGCCAAAAATCAATTTTTCAGTGGAATTTTCAAAGAAACTTTAAA
Source organism: Bellardia pandia (assembly GCA_916048285.2). Classification (NCBI taxonomy): domain Eukaryota; kingdom Metazoa; phylum Arthropoda; class Insecta; order Diptera; family Calliphoridae; genus Bellardia; species Bellardia pandia. The sequence goes on from OU696529.1 coordinate 49,814,243, forward strand.
CCTTAATATCTCGGTAAATACTGGGTTTTTCGAGAAAATAGGCAAAATCTGGGATCACCTATATTTTTGGCCAAAAATCAATTTTTCAAGGGAATTTTCAAAAAAACTTTAAACCTTAATATCTCGGTAAATACTGGGTTTTTCGAGAAAATAGGCAAAATCTGTGATCACCTATATTTTGGGCCAAAAATCAATTTTTCAAGGGAATTTTCAAAAAAACTTTAAACCTTAATATCTCGGTAAATACTGGGGTTTTCGAGAAAATAGGCAAAATCTGGGATCACCTATATTTTGGGCCAAAAATCAATTTTTCAAGGGAATTTTCAACAAAACTTTAAACCTTAATATCTCGGTAAATACTGGGTTTTTCGAGAAAATAGGCAAAATCTGGGATCACCTATATTTTGGGCCAAAAATCAATTTTTCAAGGGAATTTTCAACAAAACTTTAAACCTTAATATCTCGGTAAATACTGGGTTTTTCGAGAAAATAGGCAAAATCTGGGATCACCTATATTTTTGGCCAAAAATCAATTTTTCAAGGGAATTTTCAAAAAAACTTTAAACCTTAATATCTCGGTAAATACTGGGTTTTTCGAGAAAATAAGCAAAATCTGGGATCACCTATATTTTGGGCCAAAAATCAATTTTTCAAGGGAATTTTCAAAAAATCGAGAAAATAGGCAAAATCTGTGATCACCTATATTTTGGGCCAAAAATCAATTTTTCCAGGGAATTTTCAAAAAAATTTTAAACCTTAATATCTCGGTAAATACTGGGTTTTTCGAGAAAATAGGCAAAATCTGGGATCACCTATATTTTGGGCCAAAAATCAATTTTTCAAGGGAATTTTCAACAAAACTTTAAACCTTAATATCTCGGTAAATACTGGGTTTTGTCGAGAAAATAGGCAAAATCTGTGATCACCTATATTTTGGGCCAAAAATCAATTTTTCAAGGGAATTTTCAAAAAAACTTTAAACCTTAATATCTCGGTAAATACTGGGGTTTGTCGAGAAAATAGGCAAAATCTGTGATCACCTATATTTTGGGCCAAAAATCAATTTTTCAGTGGAATTTTCAAAAAAACTTTAAACCTTAATATCTCGGTAAATACTGGGTTTTTCGAGAAAATAGGCAAAATCTGTGATCACCTATATTTTTGGCCAAAAATCAATTTTTCAAGGGAATTTTCAACAAAACTTTAAACCTTAATATCTCGGTAAATACTGGGTTTTTCGAGAAAATAGGCAAAATCTGGGATCACCTATATTTTGGGCCAAAAATCAATTTTTCAAGGGAATTTTCAAAAAAAACTTTAAACCTTAATATCTCGGTAAATACTGGGTTTTTCGAGAAAATAGGAAAAATCTGGGATCACCTATATTTTGGGCCAAAAATCAATTTTTCAAGGGAATTTTCAAAAAAACTTTAAACCTTAATATCTCGGTAAATACTGGGTTTTGTCGAGAAAATAGGCAAAATCTGTGATCACCTATATTTTGGGCCAAAAATCAATTTTTCAAGGGAATTTTCAAAAAAACTTTAAACCTTAATATCTCGGTAAATACTGGGTTTTTCGAGAAAATAGGCAAAATCTGTGATCACCTATATTTTGGGCCAAAAATCAATTTTTCAAGGGAATTTTCAAAAAAACTTTAAACCTTAATATCTCGGTAAATACTGGGTTTTTCGAGAAAATAGGCAAAATCTGGAATCACCTATATTTTGGGCCAAAAATCAAAACTTTAAACCTTAATATCTCGGTAAATACTGGGTTTTTCGAGAAAATAGGCAAAATCTGTGATCACCTATATTTTGGGCCAAAAATCAATTTTTCAAGGGAATTTTCAAAAAAACTTTAAACCCTAATATCTCGGTAAATACTGGGTTTTTCGAGAAAATAGGCAAAATCTGTGATCACCTATATTTTGGGCCAAAAATCAATTTTTCAAGGGAATTTTCAAAAAAACTTTAAACCTTAATATCTCGGTAAATACTGGGTTTTTCGAGAAAATAGGCAAAATCTGTGATCACCTATATTTTGGGCCAAAAATCAATTTTTCATTAAACCTTAATATCTCGGTAAATACTGGGTTTTTCGAGAAAATAGGCAAAATCTGGGATCACCTATATTTTGGGCCAAAAATCAATTTTTCAAGGGAATTTTCAAAAAAACTTTAAACCTTAATATCTCGGTAAATACTGGGTTTTTCGAGAAAATAGGCAAAATCTGTGATCACCTATATTTTAGGCCAAAAATCAATTTTTCATTAAAGCTTAATATCTCGGTAAATACTGGGTTTTTCGAGAAAATAGGCAAAATCTGGGATCACCTATATTTTGGGCCAAAAATCAATTTTTCAAGGGAATTTTCAAAAAAACTTTAAACCTTAATATCTCGGTAAATACTGGGTTTTTCGAGAAAATAGGCAAAATCTGTGATCACCTATATTTTGGGCCAAAAATCAATTTTTCAAGGGAATTTTCAAAAAAACTTTAAACCTTAATATCTCGGTAAATACTGGGTTTTTTCGAGAAAATAGGCAAAATCTGTGATCACCTATATTTTTGGCCCAAAAATCAATTTTTCAAGGGAATTTTCAAAAAAACTTTAAACCTTAATATCTCGGTAAATACTGGGTTTTTCGAGAAAATAGGCAAAATCTGGGATTTTTGGGCCAAAAATCAATTTTTCATTAAACCTTAATATCTCGGTAAATACTGGGTTTTTCGAGCAAATAGGCAAAATCTGAGATTTTTGGGCCAAAAATCAATTTTTCAAGGGAATTTTCAAAAAAACTTTAAACCTTAATATCTCGGTAAATACTGGGTTTTGTCGAGAAAATAGGCAAAATCTGTGATCACCTATATTTTGGGCCAAAAATCAATTTTTCAAGGGAATTTTCAAAAAAACTTTAAACCTTAATATCTCGGTAAATACTGGGTTTTTCGAGAAAATAGGCAAAATCTGTGATCACCTATATTTTGGGCCAAAAATCAATTTTTCAAGGGAATTTTCAAAAAAACTTTAAACCTTAATATCTCGGTAAATACTGGGTTTTGTCGAGAAAATAGGCAAAATCTGTGATCACCTATATTTTGGGCCAAAAATCAATTTTTCAGTGGAATTTTCAAAAAAACTTTAAACCTTAATATCTCGGTAAATACTGGGTTTTGTCGAGAAAATAGGCAAAATCTGTGATCACCTATATTTTGGGCCAAAAATCAATTTTTCAAGGGAATTTTCAAAAAAACTTTAAACCTTAATATCTCGGTAAATACTGGGTTTTGTCGAGAAAATAGGCAAAATCTGGGATTTTTGGGCCAAAAATCAATTTTTCATTAAACCTTAATATCTCGGTAAATACTGGGTTTTTCGAGAAAATAGGCAAAATCTGGGATATTTGGGCCAAAAATCAATTTTTCAAGGGAATTTTCAAAAAAACTTTAAACCTTAATATCTCGGTAAATACTGGGTTTTGTCGAGAAAATAGGCAAAATCTGTGATCACCTATATTTTGGGCCAAAAATCAATTTTTCAAGGGAATTTTCAAAAAAACTTTAAACCTTAATATCTCGGTAAATACTGGGTTTTTCGAGAAAATAGGCAAAATCTGTGATCACCTATATTTTGGGCCAAAAATCAATTTTTCAAGGGAATTTTCAAAAAAACTTTAAACCTTAATATCTCGGTAAATACTGGGTTTTGTCGAGAAAATAGGCAAAATCTGTGATCACCTATATTTTGGGCCAAAAATCAATTTTTCAGTGGAATTTTCAAAAAAACTTTAAACCTTAATATCTCGGTAAATACTGGGTTTTTCGAGAAAATAGGCAAAATCTGTGATCACCTATATTTTGGGCCAAAAATCAATTTTTCAAGGGAATTTTCAAAAAAACTTTAAACCTTATCTCGGTAAATACTGGGTTTTGTCGAGAAAATAGGCAAAATCTGTGATCACCTATATTTTGGGCCAAAAATCAATTTTTCAAGGGAATTTTCAAAAAAACTTTAAACCTTAATATCTCGGTAAATACTGGGTTTTGTCGAGAAAATAGGCAAAATCTGTGATCACCTATATTTTGGGCCAAAAATCAATTTTTCAAGGGAATTTTCAAAAAAACTTTAAACCTTAATATCTCGGTAAATACTGGGTTTTTCGAGAAAATAGGCAAAATCTGTGATCACCTATATTTTGGGGCCAAAAATCAATTTTTCAAGGGAATTTTCAAAAAAACTTTAAACCTTATCTCGGTAAATACTGGGTTCTGTCGAGAAAATAGGCAAAATCTGTGATCACCTATATTTTGGGCCAAAAATCAATTTTTCAAGGGAATTTTCAAAAAAACTTTAAACCTAAATATCTCGGTAAATACTGGGTTTTTCGAGAAAATAGGCAAAATCTGTGATCACCTATATTTTGGGCCAAAAATCAATTTTTCAAGGGAATTTTCAAAAAAACTTTAAACCTTAATATCTCGGTAAATACTGGGTTTTTCGAGAAAATAGGCAAAATCTGTGATCACCTATATTTATGGCCAAAAATCAATTTTTCAAGGGAATTTTCAAAAAAACTTTAAACCTTAATATCTCGGTAAATACTGGGTTTTGTCGAGAAAATAGGCAAAATCTGTGATCACCTATATTTTGGGCCAAAAATCAATTTTTCAAGGGAATTTTCAAAAAAACTTTAAACCTTAATATCTCGGTAAATACTGGGTTTTTCGAGAAAATAGGCAAAATCTGGGATTTTTGGGCCAAAAATCAATTTTTCATTAAACCTTAATATCTCGGTAAATACTGGGTTTTTCGAGCAAATAGGCAAAATCTGAGATTTTTGGGCCAAAAATCAATTTTTCAAGGGAATTTTCAAAAAAACTTTAAACCTTAATATCTCGGTAAATACTGGGTTTTGTCGAGAAAATAGGCAAAATCTGTGATCACCTATATTTTGGGCCAAAAATCAATTTTTCAAGGGAATTTTCAAAAAAACTTTAAACCTTAATATCTCGGTAAATACTGGGTTTTTCGAGAAAATAGGCAAAATCTGTGATCACCTATATTTTGGGCCAAAAATCAATTTTTCAAGGGAATTTTCAAAAAAACTTTAAACCTTAATATCTCGGTAAATACTGGGTTTTTCGAGAAAATAGGCAAAATCTGTGATCACCTATATTTTGGGCCAAAAATCAATTTTTCAAGGGAATTTTCAAAAAAACTTTAAACCTTATCTCGGTAAATACTGGGTTTTGTCGAGAAAATAGGCAAAATCTGTGATCACCTATATTTTGGGCCAAAAATCAATTTTTCAAGGGAATTTTCAAAAAAACTTTAAACCTTAATATCTCGGTAAATACTGGGTTTTTCGAGAAAATAGGCAAAATCTGTGATCACCTATATTTTGGGCCAAAAATCAATTTTTCAAGGGAATTTTCAAAAAAAACTTTAAACCTTAATATCTCGGTAAATACTGGGTTTTTCGAGAAAATAGGCAAAATCTGGGATCACCTATATTTTTGGCCAAAAATCAATTTTTCAAGGGAATTTTCAAAAAAACTTTAAACCTTAATATCTCGGTAAATACTGGGTTTTTCGAGAAAATAGGCAAAATCTGTGATCACCTATATTTTGGGCCAAAAATCAATTTTTCAAGGGAATTTTCAAAAAAACTTTAAACCTTAATATCTCGGTAAATACTGGGTTTTTCGAGAAAATAGGCAAAATCTGTGATCACCTATATTTTGGGCCAAAAATCAATTTTTCAAGGGAATTTTCAAAAAAACTTTAAACCTTATCTCGGCAAATACTGGGTTTTGTCGAGAAAATAGGCAAAATCTGTGATCACCTATATTTTGGGCCAAAAATCAATTTTTCAAGGGAATTTTCAAAAAAACTTTAAACCTTAATATCTCGGTAAATACTGGGTTTTTCGAGAAAATAGGCAAAATCTGGGATCACCTATATTTTGGGCCAAAAATCAATTTTTCAGTGGAATTTTCAAAAAAACTTTAAACCTTAATATCTCGGTAAATACTGGGTTTTTCGAAAAAATAGGCAAAATCTGTGATCACCTATATTTTGGGCCAAAAATCAATTTTTCAAGGGAATTTTCAAAAAAAACTTTAAACCTAAATATCTCGGTAAATACTGGGTTTTCGAGAAAA